>OU906971.1:2237103-3521269 GCA_918317495.1 Synanthedon vespiformis | reverse complement strand
CTATGTTAATGAAATGAATTGAGCTGGAAACAAACTCTTTTCAAAAGAACATAAACAAAAAAAGAAACGGACGCAGTCATGGAGACTGCAGACAGAAGTGAAAAACTTAAAACTGAGCGTCCAACGCACACACATACAATCGTGTATAGTTCGTGTAGCGAATAAAGACTTCTCGGCAAATGTGCGCAGAATTCTATTTTTAGGTGTTTGAGGAGGCAGAGGAGTGTGAGCGGCTGAGTCTACCAATAACGTGTGCCGACACGTCATTGGTAGACTCAGTCGCTCTTCCCCTCCCGCACTTCGTTCGCGCGTCTCGAGTCTCTTAGGTACTGTTGCGTACAGATTGTTTTATCGTATTAGTAAATACGTCATGGTGAATAAATGCCTAAAAAAACGTTCTTCTTCGACATCGCACGATGATTTTATGGAAGGAATATCAACACTGCCCGTAATGTTAAGTTAGTGAGGTGAAAAATTACGAAATAAGAAAAAAAATGTAATTTTTCTTAGCAATTTTGTGCGCAATTGTACACATGCGCCGATTCCCCCACAAGTGTCGCCTTCAAACCTTAATATAATAATTCACCTAGCAGACAGCTGCGCGCGCATAACTGTGAGCACTAGCATGTTGCTGCTGACGCGAACCGATACATTTTCCCTATCCAAAGTCGTATAACGCGGCTATAGAAGTTTTCACTTCAATAAATTAACCAATAAGCTACCTGAAACATTTGCTCAGTTTATGTAATTTCGTAAAAGGCGATATCTTCAGAGCCGCCTCCGCCAAATCGGGATACGACATCCTCGGTTCTTGTAAACGTCCATAGATTTTTTGCGCACTCCTTAATAGAATCTGTAAAAGTGTAAATCCTCCTTACATCATCATCAATATACTACTAATAATAAATCTGTAGGGGTCTGTCGTGGAGTAATTTACTTTGTTTTCAGAGATATCGTGTATATGAGGCTCTATACATGATACTGAAACTAAGTTGACGATTTTTAGATTTTTTTTCTGTATGTATGGGTGTATGTATGTATGTATGTATGTATGTATGTATGTATGATCCTCCATAACTCTTAAACGAATTAACAGATTTTCATGAAACTTGGTAGATAAACATTTAGAAGTACGGGACACGTGATTGGCTACTTTTTATCTTTTTTAACGCGGACGAAGTCGCGGGCAACAACTAGTATTACAAATAAAACAAAGTCCTCCGTCGCGTTTGTCTGTTCGCCGATAAACTCAAAATCTAGTGCACCGATTTTCATGCTCTTTTCACCAATGGATAGAGTGGTTCCCGAGGAAGGTTTTGGTATATATTGGTACCTTATTCTTTTTAAGTAGATAATGTTTATACATGCAAGCAGTTGTGTTTCTGACAATAAAATATTTCTTATTAAATAATTCTGAGTTACTTACTATATGTTTAGTTAAATTTTTAATTATTATTTATTTGATGTTTAAGGGGCATATGCATGGTGTATGGCCGTGTGTGTGTGTGTGTGTGTTAGACTTAGGGTTCCTACGGAAGATCAGTGCTGGCCTATCTTTGTCGTTGTGTTATGTTATTTACTGTTACGCGGGTGAAGTCGCGTGCTACAGCTAGTAAGTAATATAAATAAAACTAAAAAATTAAATAAACGGGCAAAACTTACAAACATGCAGTAAGCGACCGTGAACCCCGCAAACAAATTGATAATTGCCGAGCTAATTAAGCCATTTTGCTTGTATGACTCGTGTATTGCCACAAAACCAGCGCCAAGACACCCTTTCACCAAATGTCCAATTGACTCTAAGACGCTGCGAAAAAAAAATCGTATCTTTACCCTCGTATAAGGGTTTGTGGCGGTACTCCACATTACAAAATACGCATATACAACCTCTTCATAGAACGCTGGCAGCGAAGATTCGAAAACGTCAACATGAAAAATTCGAACGAATATTTAAAATATAATTCCATGATTGATTTGAATTTGAAATAGAATGTCTTGTCAAAATGAAAATATATAAGGGCTGCCAAAATTTGTAAATAAACATTCTGCTATTGATTTTCAACCTGACTTTTTCTGTGCTAATGCAAATGTATTTTGAGTTTCATTGGCTGCTGACTAAGTTGAGGCTTGTTAATCATTCTGGTGGAAGTCGGGGATAGTCTGCAGCTTGCATACCAATATATGTACATACGTGGGAATATTATCTAACCATCCCACAGCTGGGGAGCCCTCTATACAGGCGACCCACAGGTTGTTTTAGCCCCACTAACCTCCACTACTCCCCAGCCAGGGTGTGTAGTTCTGTTAGGGTATTATACGAGAGCTATATATAGGACAAGTTGTCAGCTTGCCAGAAATGTCTACCATCTCTCGGACCAATTAAGAGGAAAGTATAGCTTTGCGATACTAACGAAATTAGGTATAATTATCGCTCGTGCGCTCCCCCGACCCCCAATCGTACGATAGAGCTCGCGACTGACAATAGGTAGTAGTTTTTTTGATGAAATTCCCATTTCGGGAGAAAACAGTTTCCACTAACTAAATATTAAAAAATCACTTTGATTTTCATGTCGATCTTTTCAGCATAATATATTCTAGGTTTATAGGTTTCACTTTTTTTAAAAAAATAGATTGTTTTTATAAAACAAACGGTTTAATTACAAAAATTAAGTTTCTTGAGGTGCCAATCCTATAAGTTTCAATTAATTTATTGTAAATTTTGAAAAAAGGAAAACCTATAAATTAACTTAGTCTTTCATTGTGTCAATAACATACAAAAAAATCTTGGAAATTAAATTTACTCTTTTTGTATTGGACGAGTAAGTACTATTCTTCCCTCTTATATTAATATTTATGTATACCAAGTTATGTAGTTAATGTATATAAATATTTATTTTAAATTTAATTAAAATATTGCCTATAAATGTAGATGTGTATAAATTATTGAATAATGTTTTAAAATATTAAACTTACTTAGTAGTTTTATGGTCCGGAGGATCAATTGCAATTCTTGCAGCTTTGAAGTCATAATCCTTCGCGGCCTGCCCGGTCGCCTTTACTTCGAAATTTCTTGGTCCACTTGAGGGCTGTAGCATTTATTGCAACGTAAATACATTTAAGGGGGAATCACATAGTACGTGTTTAAAGTTTAAAGCTCGATAGACATGCTGACGGTCTACTTGATGGTAAGTGGCCTATTATAATAACACAAGCAACCCTATAGAATTTTTTAAATCGCATGAGTAGTTTCGAAGATTACCTCTTTCATGGAAACATACAAACTTTACTTCTTTATAGTATTAGTATAGAAATAAGAATACTTACAGCACCATGATGAGGAAGCCTGTCTCTACTACCTCTCTGAAAAATAAAATTGGCTATAAAAAAATCATTTTTTTTTCAAAAAATTACGACTAAAAATGTCGCGAACGTATTCGCGGATAACTTCATAAGAATGAAGCATTTTCCCGCGGTAATAAGTAGCCTATGTTCATCACGGATAATGTCGGCTTCTAAATGTAAAATAATTTTTCAAATCGGTCCAGTAGTTTCGGAGCCTATTCAATACAAACAAACAATCAAAATCTCTCCTCTTTATAATATTAATAAGTATAGATAATATTAGAAGATTTGTCAATTTGACATTTTATAATTTTCCATACAAATATTTATTACTTATATCTCTACAAATATATTATCACAGGCCACTGGATCGTTCTATATTCAGAGTATGCTATGCCTTTAATCGTAATCCAAGTACTTAATCGACTACATTATTATATTTAATATTTATGCACCTAACTATGTGTTGATTGCTATCACCACTAAAATAAAAAACAGAAACTCACCGGAGTGTTTACCATAATAAGAAATATATAAAACTATAATAATAAATGTAAAATCGTACACAACTTAAATAAAAATCATTTAGAAAAATATAAAAAGTACATCGAAACCGTCTCTGTAAGATCGCTGCACAAATGACAGAGTGATAGATTCGAATTATTGTCAAAATAAAGAAGTTAAAACAGAATAATGTGGAAAAAGGTTTGCGAAACGAAAGGTCCTATATAAAAATTAAATAATATTAAAAATAAATAATAGTATTGTGGCCTCAATTGAGTTTCCCAAAGGGTTAGCCTTAAGAGGAATTATACAAGAGGAAATTAAGTCTAATGTCCATTTTGTGCCTAATCCAGGAATTTTTTTTTTTTTTTTTTTTTTTGTTGATAATTTGTATTTGCCATCAGTCGGTAGACCATAATCAAATGTGCTGAAAGTAAATTGGCGTTGAATAGAATAGGGCCAGTGCCCCATTCTATACAAAGTTAAGACAACACATTTGCCCTTTTCAGTCTCATGAGTCCTCCGGTCTGCAGCAACTCTTTGGCCAGCGGATTTGGGTGGGAGTTAAGACGATCCTTGTAGCTCGTCCTATAGCGGAGTATTTCTTCGGCAATTGTTGGAATTTCGAGGTATGAGTGGATCTCACTGTTCCGAGCATACCAAGGCGCCCCAGCAATTACTCTTAAGATGTTGTTTTGGACTTTCTGTAGGCGCTCGATATTTGTTTTGCTAGCAGTGGACCACATTTGGATTCCATAAGTCCATATTGGCTTCAAAATAGAGCTATAGACAAGTAATTTATTGTGCAAGGAGAGTGCAGAGCTCCCCCCCAAAAGCCACAACAAATTTCTAAATTTTATGTTAATTTCATCTCTCTTCTTGTTTATGTGGACACTCCACGTAAGTCGCTGGTCCAAGTGGAAACCCAAGTATTTAATGCAACTGGATTGGGGAAGTTGGTCTTCGCCCAATGTGACGGTTGGGCATGTGCCTTTTCTCAGAGAAAACGTTATGTGGCTAGATTTGGATGCGCTTGCTTTTATTCGCCACTTCTTCAGCCAGAGATATGTGCAATCCAGCTGCTTTTGCAGTTGTCTACTTGCTTCGTGGGGATCGTCACTGCAGGAGAGAAATGCAGTATCATCAGCGAAAGTGGCAATGGATACTGTTGAAGTTAGTTCTGGGAGATCACATGTAAATATATTGTACAGGACGGGACCAAGCACAGAGCCCTGCGGCACTCCAGCTAGGCACTTGTAAAAAGATGATCTATCGTTCCCCTAATCCAGGAATAGTTGGGAATAAAACTCTCGAAGTTGTTTACAAAAACATCTTTTGACAGCACTTTTGCTCGAGTGGCTGGTATCACTAGTTGTTAACCAAACGTTCGCAGGTTCGAATCCCGCCAGGGGCAAATGTTTATGTGTTTAACATTTTTTTGTAAATACATTTTTTTTTAATTAGATATGGGTTTGCTCTTGGCCAACAACCAGCTGTGTAGCAAGGCTGAGGCCTATGATGGAGCGAGCTCACCCAGAATATGCCTATTCACTCGAACTTTGAATAGATTAGGGTTATATGAGCTCGGAAATACAAACGCCGGCAGGGAGTTCCAAACCTTGGCGGTGCGCATTATAAAGGATTTTTCAAAGCGCTTTTTCCGAAAAATAGGGATTTCGACAAGATGAGGATGGTAACCAGCCGTACGCCGTAAGTATGTCCGATGGAAGAAAGGGGAAGGCGATATGAGCTCATGCAGATCTTGAGCACACTCTCCGAAGTACATCTTATAAAAGACGCAAATACTGGTAATTTTGCGTCTATGTGCCAGGCTTTCCCTCAGATTTTAAAAGGGTAATATACATACATCTATACTAATATTATAAAGAGGAAAGATTTGATTGTTTGTATAGAATAGGCTCCGAAACCACTGGATCGATTTGAAAAATTCTTTTACCATTAGAAGCCGACATTATCCGTGATGAACATAGGATATTTTTTACCGCGGGAAAAGGCTTCATTCCTACGGGAAATCTAAAATAAAAGTAAATACTAGCGGCTTGGCCCCTAAACAGCGCCATCTATCCAAAATACGGTAGATGGCGTTTTATAAGAAGTCGCGAGCACCAGCTAGTAATAAATATGTATGTATGTATATTTACAAAAAAAAGTAATATATCTAATGTAAGTATATCATAGATTGCCTGGTAATACAAGCCTATAGTTGCTTAACGTGGAACTAGATGGCGCTTATAGTAGTCCACATGAAATAAGTTTTTATTATTTATCAGTTCCTGCCCGCGACTTCGAACGTGTAACTTTGTAAATTAAATACTAAAACCTTCCTCGAGAACCACTCTATCCATTGGTGAAAAAAGCATGAAAATCGCTGCAGTAGTTTTTAAGTTTATCGCGAACAGACAGACATTATTTTATAATAAACTAGCTGTTGCACGCGACTTCGTCCGCGTAACTTTATAAAATATAATACATTCGACCATTCGTGTCTGTGAATCCATGGAAATACACATACAACATTTCAACCCAATCGGTCAAGCCGTTTAGTAGTTGACATACGAACAGCAGCGCCACCTACCGGGTCCAATTGTATTTTTAAATCATCCAGGAAATCATCGAAATACCCATATAAAATTTCAACCCAATCGGTTCAGCCATTTAGAAGTACGGAAGTGAAAAAAATAAGTACGGAAGGATAAAATTCTTATTACCCGTTGTCCTATTACCCGTTTTCCCGTAGGAATGAAGCATTTTCCCGCGGCAAAAAGTATCCTATGTTCATCACAGATAATGTCGGCTTCTAATGGTTCTATACAAACAAACAAACAAATCTTTCCTCTTCATAATATTAGTGTAGATGTAGTTAGTGACTATCGCAGTTCACTTGCACCGCTACTGTGATCCACAAATAAAACTCGCTATTTTTAATATTAAATATATTGTTACAATCTATTTAAACACTGTCCAGGATTAAAACTGCACCAAAATGTCCATATTGGTTGCACTTCGATCCCACGTAGTTGCATACGCCATCTGTAATATGAGAGAATCATTTAATTCAATTATACCTAAGTTGCTATAACACTTTGGCCAGGCGTTAGTTTTATTTTATTTTATTAGATGATCCCTTGGGTAGTACTAAAAGTACCCTAAGTCATTTCTTGTATCCCAAACAACGTGTATGCAAAACTTCATGATGTTTGGTTGAGTAATTAATGCGTGAAACGGTAACAGACAGATAGGCATAGAGTTACTTTGACATTTATAATAATAATATACTCACCGGCACAAATGTGGCAAAAAGTTAAATTAACTAATTATTATTTAAAACTCATACAAAATTTAATATATAATAGATAAACAGTTGAAGTAACTTTTAACTTTGGGCCACATTTTGTGCCGGTGAGTGTATTATACTTAGTATAGTCCAGGATCCCTCAAAGGAATTTTTTTCTGATTACTAACAGGCTGAATCTTCGTGAGTAGCTTCAGTTTGCCGCGACGAACAACTTTTTCCTCTGCGAAAATTCTCGATAGAGGTAGCTAAAGGAGTTAGCAGCCGTAAAAAACTTCCAAGCGTAGGACTGGGGAAACGTGCCACTCAATTTGTAGGACTATGCGGCCATTTTATTATACAAATGTATACTAAGCTACAGACAAAAAATCAGCTGGTTAGTATACTCATCCCTCCCAAAAAACCACTCGCAATAAATTATAATACTGAGGTCATAAAAATTATTACTAACCAGTTGATGAGAAAAAAATCCTTTGAGGTATACCTGACCTACTGTACCTATGGATATTTATCGAAGTGAAAATAAGTTTTACCTGTGATTATCTAAGCGGATGTAGACATCGCGATTGACGCTGGTATTGGCCACGACGTCCGACCAGAGTCTCTCTGAGACCACAGCAGCTCGAGGCCACAAGTGGTAATCCAAGTTGCCTGGTGAAACCATTTTTTCCACATTAAGGCGAGGACTTAGACTAAAATTAATATATCTATCTATATCTATATATATAAATAAAAATGAATCACTAAATGTGTTGCTAAGCGCAAAACTCGAGAACCGCTGGACCGATTTGGCTGATTTCTTTTTTGTTGTGTTTGATGAAGTCTGAGGAAGGTTCGTCTGGTCAGCTAGTACTTAGATAAAAATACAATGCATAATAGACTAATTATACCTACATAATTAAAAAAGTTAGAATCGGGCAGGTTTATAATATAAAAAATTCTATTTTCTGAAAAAAAAAAAAAATAGCAATTACTGTCCAAAAAACTTTCAGCGACATTTGTTTTACATTTATTTTTGTAAGTTTCGCTATGACAGGTGGGTTTATTGGACAAGGACGAAACAATAAAAAATCAATGCGAGTGCATAATTTAATAAAACAAGTAAGTAATCAACACTGAGGGCACTTTACTTGTAGTTGGTGAAAGAGGCCCTAAATGTTTAGAAAGGCATATTAAATATATTTGGTTATTATATTAAATAATAACCAAATAATAACATTATAATTTATTTTAGAACATCAGCGCCATCTGTAGCCGCAATACATACATACCATTTCTGCAGAAGTTTATGCCTATACGAAAACAGATGGCGGTACCATCTTGTTTTCGTTTGAGTCTACTAATATTATAGAAGAAAGATTTGATTGTTTGTTTGAATAGAAAAGGCTCCGAAACTACTGGACCGATTAGAAAAATTCTTTTACCATTAGAAGCCGACATTTTCTGTGATGAATAGGCTACTTTTTACCGCGGGAAAATGCTTCATTCCTACGGGAAATCTAAAATAAAAGTAAATACTAGCGGCTTGGCCAGGGACACACTTGACAGCGCCATCTATCCAGAATCGGTGAAGCGACTAACATGACAAATGCTTGGTGATATTTTTAGCGATTCATTCCACGGATTAATATTTTATCGTTAGTTCTATTGTATTAAAAATTACTTAACTTCTAAAAAAGATGCTAAGCACTCGAGAACTTCATTGAGCCCAATTGGCCCAATGCTTTTGTATTTCTGAATCATCATGGTTTTCTTAGTTGTCAAACCTACTACTAGATGTCGCGGTTTCTCGAGGTTATATCGCGCTAACGACTTGTTCGCTCCGTTTGTTAGGGTCGATTTGCAACGAGACCAAATCATACTTACCTGGCACAGGGGACACCGTGATCATGAAGGCGGTTCCCCCAGGGCGAGGCCCTTCCATTGCACTGCGGTTGGGTTGACCCTTGCGATTACCCCTAATGTGGGTAACTCGGGTGCGTAATTTTTGGTAGTGGGGACTGCGTACGCGCTGTCCCCTCCATAAAAGATTGAACATGAACATATTTGAATAGATAAATGCAAATGACCGAATGACCATGTTGTTGTTCTGCCTGCTGCCGTCACTGCTGTGCCGAGTATTGCCGCCGAGTGACTGCCGACTGCACCGAGGCCGAGGCCGACTGCCGAATGAGTGAGTGTGTGACTGTGAGTGATGATGATCATCACATCACATCACAGGCACACTCAGTCGATTTACCAATTTAATGATCAGCTTCGTGAGCTTCGTAACAATATTTAAAAATTAGACAGATTCAGCATAACACTTGAGTGCTTCTTTTTAATAATTATGTTTTATTTAATAAAGTGATCGTATTGCCACTATATTTGTATGAATCTGAACACTATTTGCAAATGTGTTGAGCAGATTAATTTAAAAAATTAAATCTCCTAGTTGCAGTGTGTTGCGCTTGCGGCTCTACTGTCCCTAACTAATGTCTCAATAAATAATCTCATATTTCAGTAAAAACCGTCGTATTGTGGCAAAACAACAACAAGCCGTGTAAATTACCAGAATCCACCATGTCAGTCCAAAGAACGGCTTCCCCACCTTCGACCGTAAGTACTTCAAGACTACGCCACGAATTCCAATTGTACATCTCTTGCCATGTCCTAAAAAAATATGCTGCTGTCTTTTTAAAACTAAAGCTTTCTTAAAATACAAGTTTTCTAAAAATTAAGATAAATTTTCATAACATCCGATAAAATAATAATTTCCAAAACATATAATTCCATTCCATATATTATCTACTTTTGAGTTACAAATAATTTCAATTTCATTTAAGAGACAAGCTATTGCACGCGACTCTGTCCGCGTTGAACGATGAAAGGTACCCCTATTTCCTTTCTGGTGTCCCAGACAACGTGTATGCAAAATTTCATTGTGATCGGTTCAGTAGTTTTTGCGTGAACGAGCAAATATTAGTATGGAAGTACGGATTAAGTGAAGATAATTCATACACTTGAACTTGATGAGGCGCGACTGCACTTCTCATAATTTTAGAAAATAACAATTCAAAACTAAAACCTGTATTTCAGGCAACGTTGCTTTGATGTCTCGCACGACAAGTCCCATTTACTCGAATGTATAACTTTGTATTTGGTGAAAGCATCATTAGGTAGATTTAGTGGCCAATCGTACAGTTGAACCCCAAGTTTCTCCCACACTCTCCTCTCCCGATCTTCAGACAAGTGATTCGTATACCATATTATCAGTAATTTCGGCAGAAACCCCTTATTAGCACGCATTATGCGCTCTAAAACTTCATCCAAAAATCCATCCCTATCATTTATTATGGAATAACAATTTGCAAGAGAAAAAACTCCATCGCCAATGTGATACACGTCTTCAACTCCAGTCAAGTTTAATATTTCGGTAAAGATCATTTGAAGATAATATAAAGCTGTATCAGACATATTGAGGTGCGAACACAAAACGTTACAAGTGTTGCCGTTTAAAAAGTAGTTCCTTTTGTGGCATTTCGCATCAGGACTCCAGGACCAAGCTCTGCCAACCGGACCGGGAATTGCCACTTCTATTACCACTCTAATCCCTCTTACACCAGCTCTGTGTACCACATTTTTAATGTCATCTCTCGTGTAAACCATAGACTTATCGTATGCTCCGTATTGATATAGTTCAGGGATTTTATCAAGTACCAATGGAAAACTCGCAGCATCTGTTATTCTCCAATGAAACGTATTAAGCTTACACATTGCCATTCCATCTAGTGTTCTCATCAAATCTTTAACAGGTATATAGTTTCTTCCTGTATCTATCATTAAACCTCTATATTTATAAGCAGGTGCGTCTATTATGACGACTTCGGAGAGAGTTATCAAGTGTCCACTGTACTTGTCCAGGAGTATAACTTGTGTCAAAGTCTCTAGACCGTTTCTTACACCGCAGAAAGACGAGGATTTTACTTTTATTTGAACTTTGGATGTGTCCGATTCAATCTTTAGATCGTATGACTCGTCAGTGTCTAATCTCAATTTTGGATCTTCGTCATCCTTGATGACAATTTCAATATTCGTATTTTTTGTGGGAAAATATTTTTTATAAGACTTCGTGTCTAATGTCTCCAACGTTGCCAGTTCCATTAGAAAATATTTGAAAGCTTCTCCCAAATATTGATTAACCTCTTCCGATGGTACCACATTAAATTTGTATTGTAATTTATTAGTAGATATGACAACTATTTCTTTACTAAAGTGAGTGTAGCCGGCCGGGTAAGGCCATAGTTGAGGCCCTGTACACAGCAAGGTGCATATGCTGTAAGACCTATAGATGTTCATATTGTTTTTTGACGGTCTATGCATTCTTTCACAAACATTATCTCTGCATTCCCATGATCCGTTTACGAGAAAACTGAAAGGAAACTGTTTTAAAATTAGTTATTATGATGTACAGTCGGCCGCAAAAGTCGATTAACACATTCGAAAGTGCAAAACAACTGAACACTCAACGAGCCATAAGCGTAAGTAACCCAAGACGTAAATTAAGATTTCATGAATGCAGTTTTTTCTATAAGTAGTTAAAGGAAAAGGCTTCCATAGCTGTAAAGCTTGTAAAGAATGTTGACGAAGATAAATGTTTTGTAAAAATTTACGTCGAATAAATGATTTATTATTATTATTATAGAATCCCATGTCTATCACTGATCACACAACTAAAAAGACTATCGAAAGATTGTAAAATATGTCTCGTAGTCGGCCGCATAAGTCGATTAACACATTCAAAAGTGCAAAACAACGGAATACTCAACTTACTTACTTACTCACTCATTTACTGAAGCTTTTTACGATCGTTTGTACGTGAAGTTTATTTTATTCTCTAGTCGTGACAACGACTTATGTACGGCAGAAAGTGTGTTTAATTGATGACTACTGGCTACTGGCTACCGACACCTGGGCCCCTAGCCATGAGCAAACCAATTTCAACGCTCCCTTACGTAGTTAGAGAACGATAGAAAATAAAGCCCGATGATTGGTCAAAATTTTATGTGGGCGTTACAACAACCAATCACCAGGCTTTATTTTCTGTCGTTTCTACAACGCTCCCGTTTGCACTGGGTGCTCTTGGCTAAGGGCCCTGTAAAACAAGCAACACAACAGGTAGCTGCACTGCAACTGCTGCAAGTGAGCGGCCGACCATAGTAGGATTACGGATACGGAATCAGTAAGCTGTCTTGAATCGAACCTGGGACATCTAATTGATCTAAGTAATGATGTTTATATCACTAACAAGCATACGCTACTATAATAATACTGCTACTAACTAATAATACTGTTACAAATAAAACGTTGTAAGTATTTTTATTACCTGAAGACATCAACGTCTCTTTTGAATTTCAATGTAAAGTCATATTTTTTCGATTTAAAATGTATTACGCACAAGGACAGCAACAAGATTAAGAGAAAGAATGCGATGAGAGCACCCATGAATTTCAGCCATAAGGTGGATTTCCTTAAAAGTAGGTATTATTATGTTCAATTTTCATTTAATAAATTTCTACGGGAAATGCTATAGTCTATCTAGTCTAGAGTGTACGCCTTCTTCGCCTAAGATTTAGTCGAAGAACGCCTTTACAAAAAAATTAAAATTTTACATACGGTGGATTGGTTTTGATCTCAACTCTCTCTCTTCCGTCGCAATACTCCATTGAGTTCCCAGCAACACCACAATAAGGTCTATCTGAGCCAATGTATCTACTACAAGTGCAGTCTGACTTACAGCGGCCCTCTAAAAATTTACATCTTCATAACCACTGCTCAAATTGAGGACCCCGTTGGGTGAGTGGTAAGTGTGCTTGCCTTCGCGCTCTGTACCAGGGTTCCCTGGTTCAATTACCGACAGGGTCAACTTTGGAAATGACTTTTCAACTTTCAAACATTTTTTGAGTAATTTGGGGAGCCTGTCGTCGAGTGGCAGTGACAACTAGTGATGTGCCGGGTCGTTAAAAATGTAGATCCGCGGATAAGGATACGGATCTTGACTTTCTTTACTCAATCGGTATCGGTGTGCGTTATCTTGAAACGATAGTTGACGCCCGCCACTTGACGCTTGCATTATAAATGCTCATAATGGTATTTAATAGATTTCATTGCTACATAACCACTAAGTATATGTAGAAATGTAGAATTTCAGCTATGAATTAAAAATTAATAATAATAATATAGTAAGTATAAAACAAAGTCGCTTCCCGCTGCCTGTCTGTCCCTATGTATGCGTAGATCTTTAAAAGTACGCAACGGATTTTGATGCGGTTTTTGTTAATAGATAGAGTGATTCAAGAGGAAGGTTTTTAGTATATAATTTACAAAGTTACGCGGGCGAAGTCGCGGGCACCACACCACACCAGCAATCTATCTATACTAATATAAAAAGGAAAAATTTGAATGTTTGTTTGTATTGAATAGGCTCCGAAACTACTGGACCGATTTGAAAAATTCTTTTACCATTAGAAGCCGACATTATCCGTGATGAACATAGGCTACTTTTTATCGCGGGAAAATGCTTCATTCCTACGGGAAATACACTTGACAGCGCCATCTATCCAGAATCAGGTGAAGCGACTAACATGACAACTGCATGGTGATATTTTTAGCGATCCGCTCCACGGTGGATGCCGTTTTATACTTTTCAACGCGTACGAAGTTGCGAGCACTAGTTAGTTAAAAATAAAGACACAACCCCTGAAAATTTTGTAACAGCAAAGATGTCAGGCGTTATATTGCTTTACACGTTTAGTCGGGCGCTACACATCCCTAATACTTTACCTAGTTTTAACGCGGACGAAGTCGCGGGCACCGGCTAGTTTACAATAATTCAACGAAGACTAAACAAAAAAGAAACTCACTTGTTTCACCTTTCATCTCTTCGAAATTCGGCTCCTCAGACTTTTCAACTCCTTCAAAAGCAAACACAGCCGTGTCGCTATTGTCGGAAACCATTTTGACTTGTACAGATTCAATCATCTCTTGATTATTCTGCTCTATAATTGATAGACTAGAATAGTCATCGGAAAGAGACGAAGACGTCACCGTCACGGACGATTTGAATTTTAAGTTCTGCTCTTTAGGTTCATTTCGCTTTGTGATCACATCTCTCTCCGAGTAGTCTATGGAATTAAACGATTCCACGTAATAGTCCGTGGCACTTGTAGTCGATTGTTCCTTTCTTTGTTGTTTATGAAGATTGTAAGTCAATATTGCTGCTTCTTCACACGCGTCTGTTAAACAATTGGTGTCAGTTGTAGTTACTTATGTAAAACTAGTTGTTGCACGCGACTTCGACCGTGTAACTTTATAAAATATCAGCCGTTTAGAAGTTATGTGAAAAAGATAAGTACGGAAGGATAATTCTTACTACCCGTTTTCCCGTAGGAATGAAGCATTGTCCCGTGGTAAAAAGTAGTCTATGTTCATCGCGGATAATGTCGGCTTCTAATGGTACAAGAATTTTTCAAATCGGTCCAGTAGTTTCGGAGCCTATTCTATACAAACAAACAAACAATCAAATCTTTCCTCTTTATAATATTAGTATAGATAGCCTATAATGTTACTCGCTGCTAATGTAACTTTCTATCGATGGACATTTTCTAATGTATAGGAGTCGTACCATTACCCTCCATAGTTTTCACAAATGGAAAAAGGTTTTTTTTTAATGTTATGGGTGATAAGTAGACCGACCCGACGGTCCACTCGCTTACAACGCCACAATCAACACCACAGACAGGTGCCAATACTTACAGACCATAGTAGCCTTAGGTAGTGGAAGGAAATGGTCGTTATCAATACTAATCTATACTTCTATTATAAAGAGGAAAAATTTGATTGTTTGTTTGTATAGAATAGGCTCCGAAACTACTGGACCGATTTGAAAAATTCTTTTACTATTAGAAGCCGACATTATCCGTGATGAACATAGGCTACTTTTTACCGCGGTAAAATGCTTCATTCCTACGGGAAATCTAAAAGTAAATACTAGCGGCTTGGCCCGAGAGATAACGCCATCTAATCAAATCAGGTGAAACGACTAACATGACAACTGCTTGGTGATATTCCACGCTAGATGGCGTTTTATACTTTTCAACGCGGACGAAGTCGCGGGCGCCAGCTAGTTGTATTATAAAATTGTCTATGTACTTTTACTAGCAACGTCGACGTTATTGATGGTGACATCCATATCGTTCAAACTCTCACAAAATCTCGATATAATCTTTTGTTTCTCCTTGTTGAGTTTTGAACGTATGTCTCTCTCAACGACACCAGATCCTGGAGCCATGCAACAATGGTACAAGAGGACTGACGCCATGATGTAAACTTTTCTCGGCATGTTCGTGTCTTCTGATATATACCTATGGAATAATGAAAGGTTCTACTAACAAGCTACTTTTTAATCATAATTGTAAACTAAGCTCCGGCTTTCTATTTTTTTAAAATAAATATCTTCACACATTCCAGACAGTTAAAGGGTATATAACATAATACCTGAGCCTCAATATAGGATATTTGTTCCTTAAATATGATTCCACATCATCTGAACAGGGCATTGATCTGTCAACGCAAATTTCGCCACGATACTTATTAATTATTTCTGGCAAAATCCACACACACAACTTTTTAACTTTCATTTTAGGTTTTACGCAGTTATTTATCTGAAACATCTTAACTTTGAGTTTAATACTTTGATTGATACCTAAAGGATACATTAGATTCAGGGTCTCGAATAAAATCACTGCGAAAAAGTGTCCACTGGATTTTTTTATTACCTACATGCTATCATTTTCTCTCGTTAATCTATACTAATATTATAAAGAGGAAAGATTTGATTGTTTGTTTGTATAGAATAAGCTTCGAAACTACTGGACCGATTTGATAAATTATTTCACTGTTGGAAAGCTATATTATCAGCGAGTAACATATAGGCTATATTTTATATTATTATGCAGATGAAGTCGCGTGCAAAAGCTAGTTCATTATAAAAATACAAATCTTCCCTCTTTATAACATTTGTATGGACTGAACTAGGTGGTGCCCGCGTAAAAATATATATAAGCAATATAACGCCTGAAATCTGTATTGCTATTACACTTTTGCCAGGCGTTATTGAAGTGAAAACTTCTATAGCCGCGTTATACGACTTTGGGTAGGGAAAATACACATTGCATATACCCGATTGTATGTGTGTGCGTTGGACGCTCAGTTTTAAGTTTTCACTACTGTCGGCAGTCCTCGTGACTGCCTCTTTATATTTTTTCTTTTTTAGTTTTAGATGATCCCTCGGTTACTGTACTTTTATTCTGGTCGGGATTTAAAAAGTAGTGGTAGGGCACACTGCGTTTCGCAGCCATTTGGGCAACCCGTCTGGCGGCAGTAACCGCCACCTTACAGAATACCACCGTGAAATAACAGCATAAATAAGCTGTTGTGTTTCGGTGAGTGAGTAAGGGATGCCAGAGCCCATTACCCCATCCCTCCTTTATTCCTTATCCTTAATCCTTCTATGGTCGGCAGCACACTTGTGGCACTTATGGCGTTGCTTGTGTTATAGGCGACGGTAGCCACCTACCATCAAGTGGACCCCATGTCCTTTACTGTATCGGTGACAACGTGTATGTAAAATTTCACAATGATGGGTTGAGTAGTTGTGGCGAGAGGCGACTGTTTTTTTGAGGTAAATCGAAAAAGGTTTCGGCACATTCCGTACATTTTTGAAAAATAAAGTGGTTCTTCGTTATTAACGCTTAGTTTTTTGATACCTATGTTTAGCACAATGTCGAGTTTTTCCCAAAAAAAGTGAAAACCAAAGTGGTCGTGCTATCAGGATATCCTTACGTACCCAATTCAATAAGACATTTGTCCAAATATTTTCAATAATTTCCACTTCACAATCGGAGCACGATGGCCGATCTAGAGACGTAATATTTATATTAATTTGATTTTTTTCCGCTTTATTTAACATCTTTATTTAAAAAAAATACATTAAAAACATATGTCGAAAGAAGTATTATGTCATAGATAGGTAATGACGTGCTTGACTTGACTTTATCATGACAAAAAATTTTATATATTTTTTTTTTAAATTTTTCATTTTTTTTTATGCATAGAAAAGACAAGAATATTTTTGGTCTCACGATAAAGAGTTTCATGTCACAATCAATTCTGATCTCGCATTATACCCAGCATAGAATAATAACTAAAGCAATGTCTTTGATACCCATAATGCCTGGGTATCAGGCACTTGTTATTTAAAAAAAAAAAAAAGAAAAAAAGTGAAAACGAAATTTTTTTCACTTTTGTTGAACAAAAATTAAGTACGCGTGTATTTTTTGAATCGTCAGTAAATATTTTACAATATACTATGTTGGTATGTATTTGTACACACTTGTACCCATATTTTAAACTAGCTGTTGCCCGCGACTTCGTCCGCGTTGAAAAAGATAAAAAGTAGCCTATCACGTGTCTCGTACTGTTGAAAAAGTGGTCCCAAAAAATACCACCAACTTAAGATGGCGCTAGTGTAGCATTGAGGAGTAAACTAGACAAAGATAGATAGAAAAATAAAATAAAAATGTTTATTAACAGTTAGAAAAATCGTTAGAACTAGAAAAGATAGATATGCTACACTCTGGCCACTTCTTTTTATAGTTCGAGAGGACCATTTTTCAATTTTCAATTAAAACCGGGGACGAGTCGCTAGTTTGAAATAAAACTAAAACAATATACGATATAATATAATGTTTTATTCTAGAGTTACATTTATTTTTCATCGGATTCCTGCGATCATAAGTTTTTTTTTTTTTTTTTTTTTTTCATATTCCATTTTCACACCAACAGATGGCGCTGAAACAGGAAAACGATTTTAAAATTTATGAAACAATATTTTGCATAAGATTTCCACATTTCGATTACAGATTGACGAGCTTGTTGGTCGAGCGGTTATTAGGGTTGCCTTCCCGGGTTCGATTCCCGGCCGAGTCAAAACTGTACTTCTCAAATTTGACTCTGGTCTGGATACCAGAGGCGACGGTAGCCACTTTACCATCAAGTATACCGTCTGTCAAACTGTCTTCCGACCTTAACGTTTTAAGAAAAACACAAACAAATAAACACACACACACAACACACACATTCACCCACACCCACCCACTCACACACATACACACAACCACCCACACACACCCAAACACAACCACTCACACACACACACCCAAACAGAACCACCGACCCACACCCACACCCAAACACACATTCACCCACACACACACACCCAAACAGAACCACACACACACACACACACACACACACCCAAACACAACCACCCACCCACACACACCCACATACACTCCCCCCCCCCCCCACACACACACACACACATACGCTCGCACGTAAAATTTATAATGCCCCGTTTTTGCGTCGGACAAAAATCTAGTATCACATAATATAGCACACTTCACACAATATTGACTTACTTTAAAAATCACTTTACTTCTTAAGAGTAAAAGTCTAATAGTCCTCCAACTCGTCGTCAGAGAAGCACAAAGGTTCGACGTTGTCGTGTCTTTCCCCTGTCCCTGGACCCACCTCGCCATCATCACCATCATCCAAGACCACGACGGCATCAGATTTCGTCTGGTCCTCGTCTACTTTCTTCGTTTGCTCATGCGCCTCTTGGTTTGGACCCTTGGGAAATTAAAAAATAAATAAATTGAACCGTCACGTGGGACATGTCATGGTGACAGCAGAAGTGAAACATCGAAAATATTTTGTTTAAAAATATATTTATAAAATATTAGTTCCGTCATAGTGTAGGCCAATGTGTGGCCAAAAGTTTAATTTTATTTAATCTTTATTTGCAAAATACACATTAGTTCCGCCATAGTGTGGCCAAAAGTTTAATTTAAAAAACTTTACTTGCAAAATACATATTAGTTCCCACTTAGTGTAGGCCATAGTGTGAACAAATGTTTAATTTATAAACCTTTATTTGCAAAATACATATTAATACCCGCTTAGTGTAGGCCATAGTGTGGTCAAATGTTTAATTTATAAACCTTTATTTGCAAAATACATATTATTTCCGCCATAGTGTTGGCCAAATGTTTAATTTATAAACCTTTATTTGCAAAATACATATTAATACCCGCCTAGTATAGGCCAATGTGTGGCCAAAAGTTTAATTTAAAAACCTTTACTTGCAAAATAAATATTAGTTCCAAAATATTTATTTAAAAAATATACACCCTACGCAAAACATGTTTCACATCAAAAAAATGATGCGTTCTTTGGGATATTAAACTATAAAAGTGAAAATTTCGAATTTTTCTAAACGCTCCTACAAGTTTTCACTTGAAAACTTTAGTACAAATTGAGATATGGCCAAATTACCATCTGCGCATTAAGGCGCTTGCGTTCAGCTCTCCTCTGCATTTTCGCTTTCCTTTTCTCATTCTGGTTGGCGTATTTCTTTACTCTGGCGTTCGCGGGGACACTTTCTGTTGGCCTCTGTGTTTAAAACACAATACATATAGACACTAGCGACCCGCTCCCGGCTACGCTCGGGGTGCATTTTGAGTTGGACCAAATTACACATTATGTAGTCACGAAATTTTATCAAAATCGGCTCAGTGATTTAGGAGTTAATCGCGCACAAACATGTTGCACGTAATTTATATTATATTATATGTTTAAATATAGCTGTTGCACGCGACTTCACCCGCGTGACTTTACAAAAATATAGCCTAGTATCATAGATGATTGGTCTCACTACGCTCGACTAGATACGGCCTTACCTATAAGCAATAGCTGCGTGAATGCGGCAACTTTTTATTGTAGTGTGTGTAAAACATCGTCACTATTTATCACTTTTTACGCAGTTTAATTATATTTTTAAACAGTTTCACTGCGCAAATTGGCATTTTATCATGCCCGAAATTGAATAAAACATTCGGATCGTACATAACACAGACAGTTTGCAACGTGACTAGCTAGGGTACGCCGGATTCGGCGTACTAAAAGTTGCCGCATTTTTCAAGTACGGCGGCCGTATCTAGTCGAACGCAGCGAGACCAATCAAATATCTTTGCCTAGTATGTTACTCGCCGATAATGTAGCTCTCTATAAACAGGTGAAAGAATTTTACCAAAATCGATCCAACAGTTTTTAGAATAGAATAATGTTTTATTTGCAGCAAAGGACGTTATAACAAATAAAAACATAAAAACATACAAATCCTTAAAAAATCTCTTACCTTTTCGACATTTTCTGTTTCATTTTTACCCTCCGTAACAGTTTCATCATTTTTACCCCCCGTAAGAGTTTCATCATTTTTACCCTCCGTAAGAATATCATCATTTTTATTCCCCGTAACGTTTTTATCATTTTGACCCTCCGTAAGAGTCTCATCATTTTTACTCCCCGTAACATTTTCATCACTTTTACCCCCCGTATCATTTTCATCATTTCTACCGTCTTCGGAGACTAAATTTTTTTGCACTATGCCATCATCATCATCATCATTGAATTGCACATCACCACAGAAATCTTCCATGACGAAATCATTGCTTTCCATCATCCAATCATCTGTCAGATCTACACAGACAAGTGTCTTGTCTTTGATCTGAATGTCACTGTCATCGAGGTTCACTTTTTTATTTGACACTTCCTCATCTTTTGCGACTGTGGTGACTTTTGCTTTTTCATTTGTCACTTGCGTTTCTTTTGCATCATTTGGATTTGTATTGACGTTTACTTCTTTTTCGACAGTCAGTTCCTTTTGTTTTGACACCTCCGGTGCTTTAGTGCCGACTTTCTTTGTTATTTTCGCGTGTTTTTGGGGGGATTTTTTGGGGGGAGATTGTTCTTGGGGGCCCGATCTGATACCGGACTTCATGGGGACGCGGAAGTACATTGGCTCTATTCTGAGCGGTTTACCACCTGAAAAAAAAAAGTATTAGGGAAAAATACCCAATTATTGGCACTTTAAGAAATGCGATACAAAAAAAAAACTCATATATAATAGGGAGAGGGCGCACCTGTGCTCGTGTTAACATCGGCTCTGCCGTATAATAGTGTTTTTTAAATATTAAAGCTTGTAAATCAAAGTGAAATTATGATAAATATATAAAATAAGTTGTGTATTTACTGGAAAAATGTTATATGCTTCATAAAGTCGATATTAACGTGAAAATATTCGATAAACGCCGACGGTTGCGGTGTGTGTTGGACGCTTCTGCTTTAGAAATATTGAAGAAAGCAACAGATGGGAAAACCACATAACAACAGTACAACGTAAAAAGCAAGTAAGAAATAAGTGCAAAAAATCTGTTTGGATAAATAATCTTGTTTAAAATATTATAAATATTAATAAAAACTACCCACGATAGAATAAAAATAGCAATCAAAACATATTTATAATAGCGCCATCTATCGTCGCGAAGCAAAACAACAAGCTAAAAAGTAAAAATAAAATCTTGCGCTGGCGAGTAACACATATTTTAGTTGCGATTACAACAGAGGGCGTGAGTGATACGTTCATAATGGAAGGAATCTTAAAGATTTTACAAAATATACAAGATGACATATCAAAAAATAAGCAGGAAATGAAAGAGATGGAGTTCAGTATCAAAGAGTCTATAAATAATAACATAGACGAAAAGTTCCTCATTTTTGAAACTAAAACTAAACAGTTGGAAACAAAAATTGAAGAACAACAACGACAAATAGAAATTTTAGATAAACAGATTAGAAGGAAAAACGTTATATTCTTTGGTATTGAAGAAAAAGAAAAGGGGTATGAAAGTTTACTTTCCTTAGTATTAGACATCATTAACAACGTAATGGATATACCTTGCCAGAAATGGGAAATAGAACACGTTAATAGGATGGGGAAAAAGTCAGAAAAAGTTAGACCAGTGGTCGTCACAATTACAACAACAAGCAGGAAAATAAGTATACTTAAAAAGAAAAAAACGCTAGAGGGTACAAATATTTATCTGAAAGAGGATTTTTCTCCTAGCGTATTACAAAAACGGAAAGACTTACAGGAGGACCTTAGGCGAGAAAGAGACTCAGGGAAAAGAGTAGCTTTACGCTATGACAAAATTGTGACACTAAAAACACGAGAATCAATAGTAAACACACCAACAAAATTAAACACAAATAAACGTTTTATATCTGAATCACCAGAGAAAGTATCAATGGAATGCAATAAAGAGAAGATAAAACAAATACTTAAAAAAAAAACAAATTACAAACCATGACCAGTTTTCTGCGCCCGTCAAATCTAAATCCCAACAATCGAACAACATCAAGTCCAAATGTTAATGTATAAAATGAAGAAAAATAAAATTAAACTAACTAGCGCCTCCCCAACCTCTCCACCTCCTCCAAGCCGGCCGGTCACCGTGGAGGAGTCAGACCACCACCTCCTAAATCATAATCCATAAATGTGGAAGAAAAATATATATGTATTTGATGGAATGGTTTAGGAGAGGCCTACGCCGCAGAGGCGACTACTACTGCCACTACGGATAAGAGTTACTTAAATAATATGAACAAATAATCATAAAAATACATAATACCTATACAGTTACTACCTAGATTGAATTAAATTGTAGCTATAGTTAAAAGTTAAATTTAAAGTTGAATTGTGCTTTAAAGTTAAAAATTAAAATTGTAGTTAAAGTGGAAATATAAGTTCAACGAATAAGTTAATTTAAATTGTAGTTTAAAGTCAACTAACTATAGCTAAAGTTAAAATTTAGAGTCAAATTGTACTTACCTGAAGATAAAGATTAAGGTGAAATTGTAATTTAGTTAAAGTTAAAGTTTAAAGTCGAAATACAAAGTTAACTATAGTTAAAGCTAATATTCAAAGTTGAATTTAATTAAAGTTAAATTGTGCTTAAATTTAAAGTTAAATGGTAATTAAAGTTAAAATGTAGTTAAAATTATACTTAAAGTTAAATTGTAGTTTAAGTTAGTATAGTTACAATTAAAGTTAAAATTTTAAAAGAAACTGTACTTAAAGTTAAAATTTAAATTTAAATTGTACTCGAAAGTAAAATTTAAAGTTGAAGTTAAAAAATTTAAAGTTAGATCGTAGTTACAGTTAAAGTTAAGATAAGTTAAGTTAAATTGTTATAAGTTTAGTTAAAATTGTATTAAGTGAAAACTATTGTAAGTAGTAGAAAATAAAGGCTATTTTTATTTTTTTATTTTATTTTTATATAAACTTTACATATCCATTAGATAATGTTGATTTTGCATTCGAGTTAATTATTATATTGTCAGAGCATTGTATAGAATATAAAGTTTCCCGAATTTTTAGCAGTATTAGGCAATTGCCTAGTTAGGCAATTAACCCATAGAATAGACCATTTATTGGCACCTTTCGACTCAAATAAAATTTGAAAGTTTGACAATGTATAAATAATTCGACGGTTTAATCTAAAGATCATAAACCTAAGATTTATTTATTTTTTGTGGGGGAACACAGTTTATGGAATAGTTTTCTTATTTTTTAGTGAAATGTTTAGGGTGCCAATAAATTGGAGGGGTGGCCAACATTAGGTCATTTTACCCTATAAAGAAATATTTTGATATTTTGATGTTACTTAGAACTTTGATTGGTGTAGTTTGAACTGTAGATGCCTGTCTTGTTGAAAAAGAAAAAAGAAATACAGAAACAAAATTCTATAAAAATGGTCGATTTAGTTTCAGAATCAGGTCATTAACATCATCACCTATAAACATGATATCTCTGAAAACAAATAAACTTACTCCATGACCAACCCTTACATATTTATTATTGATCGATAAGGCTCTGATTATAATACATATACCCAATGGGCGTCTTTCCATTAGCGACGGCACGGCCCGGCACGGCACGGCCCGGCTTGCCGGGGAAGTAAAAATGTATGAAACTATATGGCTCGTCTTTCCACTAGCGACGGCACGGCCCGGCACGGCACGGCAGCTGACTCCCGCCGGCGCCGGCCGGCTTGGGGGTAACTGCATGTGTGTTGTATATGAATTATAGCCGTGCGCGTGTGTGAGTGCTACCCAAGGGCTGCGCTTGTTGAAAAAGTATCGATATATCGGTGTAGCGATATTTTTAATTGGATATATTTATATTTATGGCCGATATATTGATACTTATATAGATACAAAATATCCAACATCGAAAATTATATCAGAAACAATATTTTTTTAGTATAAACTACCTGAGATAAAATCAGAGCCTTATCAATACTCATAATAAATCTGTAAGAGTAGGTATTGTATGTATGTTCCTCCATAACTCTTACGCGAATTAACTGATTTTCATGAAACTTGGTAAATAAACATTTAGAGGTACGGGACACGTGATAGGCTACTTTTTATCTTTTTTAACGCCGACCAAGTCGCGGGCACCAGCTAGTCTATAAATAAATTTAAAAGTGTCATTAAAAGTAATACTATATACTTTGATTTTGCTTCAAGTTAAGTGTAATTGTTGTAATTTTGTATTTTATAGATGACAAAATAATAATCCTAAGTTTCTTTCGGGGTTTCTTCTCAGGATCGTTTTTTTTTTTTCTGAAACCTTAGTAAATTTAAGTATATTATGACAATGATAAGTTTCTTGTAGAAACCTATTTGATACTGATATTTTTATAAATATCGATACATCGATATTTCTTTCACTTCCGACATCCCTACCAAGGAAAAAACCGGCGTCCAACACCGGCTCAGTGGAAAGACGAACCCCGGCATGCCGTGCCGTGCCGTGCCGGGCCGGGCCGTGCCGGGCCGTGCCGTCGCTAATGGAAAGACGCCCAATGTATTATTTAGTGGTCGACCGACAAACACTCACCGACATGGATCGTTTCCATTGCGAATAGTTTGTCGTAGTTCTCCAACGTGTCCACTTGAGCGATGAACATCTTCTCCCTCTCCGCCTTGAGCAAGTGTATGACGCCGTGTTGGCTGACAGTCTGCATAACTTCCGCTTTGTCCAGCAATTTGCCGGAGTAAACGTACAATTTCAAGTAGAAATTGTGCACCTCGCGCTGGAGGCGATGCTCCAACTGATGCTTCATTACCTATATGCGTATAGGTGAATTATTACATCAGTCAACAAAAAAAAAAAATATTTTTTGGGTTTCTGTTCTAATGCTTAAATTCTGATTCTAGACATATAAAAATAGTTACATTTTCACTTTTAGATTTTAAAGTTTGCTTTTGTCCGATTTATGACGATAAGTAAGATACGAGACAGCCCATACAAACATAAGAGAAACACTAAAAATATTCATTTTTGAACTTAATTTTTTAGGTTTTAGACAAAGTTTTTGTTGAACAAAAACTTTTCTAATTGTAATTGAAAATAAAAGTATGGAAATAATGTATGAATTGTCTATCATTTGTCTTAAAAAAATTAAAAAAATGCTCTAGTTTCTACAAGAGCAAACTTTGATCAAAAAAATTATTTATTCCCTTATTTTTAACATAGAAGAAATCAAAATTTCATATGCAGAAGCCAGACCCTAAAATCGTGTTGACCTGTGATCATATTAAGGTTTGAAAGCGACACTTGTGGAGGCAATCGGCGCATGTGTACAATTGCGCACAAAATTGCTAAGGAAAATGACATTTTTTTTCCTATTTCGTAATTTTCACTTCACTAACTTAACATTTCAGGCGGTGTTGATATTCCTTCCCTAAAATCATCGTGCGATGTCTAAGACGAACCTTTTTTTTAGGCATTTATTCACCATGACGTATTTACTAATACGATAGAACAATCTGTACCCAAGAGACCCGAGACGCGCGAACGAAGTGCGGGAGGGGAAGAGCGACTGAGTCTACCAATGACGTGTCGGCACACGTTATTGGTAGACTCAGCCGCTCACTTTCCTCTGCCCCCTCAAAGACCTAAAAATAGAGTTCTGCGCACATTTGCCGAGAAGTCTTTATTCGCTATACGAACTGTACCATTATAGTACACGTTTTTTTTTACAATAATTTTATCAACACAAATATGATGACACGTTTCGTCTAGCTAGTGGCTAGTAACCCTAGTAAAATGTTAACCACATTAACATTTGTCCCTAGCGGGATTCGAACCCGCGACCGTTTGGTTAACAGCTAGGGTCACTAGCCACTAGCTAGACCAAACGTGTCATCAAACCATTATATTTCAATTTTTAATACACTTTTTTTTTTAAATAATTAACACAAAATCAACAAATTCATTGGCACTTCTGTTATTATCTTATTTAACTAGTGTATTCGTTTAAAAAATACGTTATTCTTTCATTTTCAAATATTGTCACGTTTTCCCTCTTATGTATTTTGAATTTCATTTCACTAGTTCATTTTGATGATTTCCAACTCTATTAATAGTACGCCATGTTTATTTATTACTTAGTATGTTTATATTTGAAATGTGGTAAGTATTTTACTTTAATAATTTTATTGAGTGAAACGAAACGTTTCTCTGTGGCGACCGGGGATTCCCCGAGTCGTGTCCTTGCTAGTAGGCAAGCTATTATGCATTTGCACGATTTTACCCCTACGTAACCGAGCGGTAACATGATGCACGTACATTTGTTCTATATATGTTTCAAAGTGTTCTATCTGTGTTTTGTGTGTGTGTGTGTGTTTAGTTTACGTATACTCACTTGGCTAAAGGCATCGACAGTTGTATTGAATACGTTAGAATTTTCCATAACTTTGTCAGGTAGCCCCTCATGATTCTTAAGTTCCTGGCGAAACTGAAAACAATGTACATATACAATGTTAGAACGGAAACAATTGCCAGCAGTCGATTCGATTGCTTGTGAGAATTCGCATGACTAAAATATGTTTTCCTCACCAAGTCTGTGAGTTCTGTGATTTCCTTGTGGACAGCTTCCTTCCTAGCGGCAGTGGATAAGTCGAACCAATCATTCCCTGTGGTGGACTTGGGTTCATCTGTAACACGCGAGCCAATATAATTAATATTTTATATTGAGATTGCGTGTTTCTGGACACCTGGCTCGCTGTCTATATAATAAAACCTTATAGTTAAGTTTTTATGTAAGTAGAAAAAATAATACTTTGCAAAACGCGCCGAAAGTGTCTACGTCTGTCCCTATCTCCGCTAACTACTTCTAAAAAAATGCATCCCGGGCGAAGCAGGCAGCGGGGCGCTTGTACATCATAAAGACGAGTAACAGTGACAAGACACACTGCGCAGTACTCCGGTGCGTGAGTAAGGGAGGCCAAAGTTATTGTCCATTAAGATCAATAATTGGTCTGATATTGCCTCGAGGTCGTAGGATAATGTAACCATCGACCAATTGACAGTCAGAAATACCGCTCATAATTAGAAAAATAAAAAAAAAACTTTGATTTACTCTTATCAATTTTATTTTCTCAATCACAAGCAGTGCGTTTACATATGACTTGGATAAGAGAAGCTACGAATTATTGTTTTACTGCCGTCGCCAACATTGCAAGCTGGCATGAGAACTCTTTCTTATGTCTTCCGACATAAGATAAGTCTTTAGACATGGGAAATGTAATTGGACATTAAAATACCATATCAGACTTTATCTTTCAGGGGCACCGTAGCAAAAAACTGACTGTCTCTGAAATACCTTTGAGATTTTTGATTTTTTTTGTAAATTTTAAATGGGGCCAGCACACAGTGTGATATTTAGTTATTGTTACACGTTGCCGGAGCTTTTAGAGTCAGCGCATATTAGCGCAGAGTTGAAGCGGTAATCTAAAAAAATTATATGGCATATTAAACCCTATATTATTGACAATTTAGTGTACACATTTCTATTGTGATTTGAAGACCGCGTTTACACGCATTCGTGGGTCTGCTGCGCGCGCGCCTTTTTTTTATCACAATATAAGTATTATGTGTTTTAAATTGTGGAGACAGTAGAGGTTTAGATGCCATGAACTTTTAGATTGACACTTCGACTCTGCGCCGGAAATGACTTACTCTGAACATGCTTTATATTGAATCCCCCACATTAGTGATTTGTTCTCCGTTTAAAAAGGTCTCGTTGCATACGGAGTAATATTCGGCGGTTAAACGCACCGTCTTGTTTGCTTATGTAAAGCGTTATACACAGAAGCAGCTAGTGATAGTAGATATTAAGTACTGTCTCAACTTATGCGGCTTAACCCGGTGGCCACGAAACATGAAATACCACCATTTGTTTTTGACGCTAAGCGAATTCGCTTTGAGCGTCGGTTTCGTGGCCCAGGGGCAATTCTCGTCGAATAAGGTAGCTACTTCGTTCCTATCATTTTAGCCGTGGCATGTGTGGTCTGTACGGCTAATATGTCTGTCACGGCCGGGAGTGTGTCGAACGCTTTAACTTGCCCATCCGAATTAACCGCTTTGACAGGGTGTCAGAGTGAAAGCGAGTTTGAATCCCATCCATTGTGAACTTCAACCTTCGTTCAGGTTAACAGTTGACACTCGTGGCACTCAGCTGGAATACGGGCCCTAGCAGCGCAAATCGGACCCAGCGAGGCAAAAAAGCAAACAAAACGGGGCGTCTGAGTGGACTGTTTATTTTTTAAAGACAAATTATGATGTTGAATCAGTGGAACACCAAAAATATGCAATACTTTTCTTCAAATTATTCGAGCGTATTTAGCTTCACGAGTACTAAACCAGTACAGCGAGAAGAGATACGGTCGCTTTAATCTATACTTATAAAGTAGTTTGCCCCGATTGACTATGATTGAATTAGGATTACTCCTGTAATGGTGTATCATGTGTTGTATAAATAAATAAATAAATAAAGTAAGTGTAGAAATTTGGAAAATATACTTTATAATTTAAGCATCCACTAAGAAAGGATGTTACTTGATATTTTCAAATCCGTACGAAGCCGCAGACGGGTCGCTAATTTATTACATTTAAAATAATGACACCAAAGTAGGAAATTGAGACATGCAGTTGAATTTTGGTCACAATTGTGAATGTTGACAAAAATATTGCTTTTTAATAGAACACTTACCATCGTTTTCATCACGTGCTCCAACGAAATCAATGAATTCGTTTGCTTTAGCATTGAATGCCTTTTTCATGAATGCAGCGATATCTTCACCGTTGTATTTGTTCTTGTATTCCCCCACAACTGTTTTCCCTTTAAGTTGCAAAGTGTTCCCGAATAATTTATTAAACCGCACGAGAATCACTTCGACAAGTTTCTTAATTTTCGGCGTATTAATCTTATTTTGAACGTTAAAACCCATTTCTTTCAAGATTTCCTTTGCTATAAAATTGGCCGCATTAATTCGTACGCCCTTATCACGACCGAAATCAATATATGAAGTTGTATTGAGCAGACCTTGGTTGGCTTTCTCAAGTGACTCTACCACTTGAGGATTGTTTAGTTTACCTTTAGAAATGCCCTCCGTGATCTGAAAGTTACCAGTCTTATTGGCCACTAATGACTTTGGTGGTTCACCAATATTAGTCGGTTTTACGAATGGTACAGCTTTCTTAGTGCTAGTTGATTGGCAAGGCGGAGTAACATTTGGGCGTCCAAATATCGCCGATTTGCCAATATTAGTTGACTTCGGTAATTGTGAAAATTGATTGTTGCCTGCCGATTTGTTCGGCGGTTGTCTTTCAACATTTGTTCGACCATATGTGTCGGATTTGCCAATATAAGTTGACTTCGGTAAGGGTGAAACTTTATTATTGCCGGCCGATTTGTTAGGCGGTTGTCTTTCAACATTTGGTCGAGTAAATCTCTCCGGTTTGCCAGTAGTCACTGTTGGAGCGCTTTTCTTCAATGGTGGCCCACCAAAAGAAGACTGATTTGAATCGGATTTATTTCCTCTGTTCCGTGTCCTTTTACGCTTACGCTTACCCATGTCTAGACTATCAGATGACCTGGATCTCTTGTTACCCATAGAACCCGAACTCTGTCTGTTCTCTGTATATTCATTAATTTCGTAGAATGGACGTTTTTCAAAGCTACGTTTGGGTTGATCGTTTTTGGCCGTATAATCGTAACTCAATAATGGAGGCGGTGAAGGTTTTCTCTTCGTCGAAAACTTATTGTTGCCGCGTTGAATTTGAGTTTGATTATCGGGATACAAGTCTTCTGAATCATAGCGTTCTAGGGCGCGTTCAAAAACTTCAGGTCCCGAATCCCATCTAGATGAACTCTGTGATGAATTATCACCTACCCTAGATTGCAATGAATCATTTTTTTTACCATATAATGGTTGCCGAGGAGCAACTGAAACTTGATTATTACTCCCGCCCATAGGAGGTTGGGAGAAACCAGTCGTATTATATCCTTTTTGGGGAGATTGAAATGTGTTTTTTAACAACGATTTCAAGGGTTGATTATAATAATCTGTTTGAGGAATATTTCTGGGAGGTTCGGAAAATTGGCCGTGCCCAACAACAGTGGGGTCTGCAGAACGATGCCCCTCATTTTGTGAAAACTGAGGCTTGTTCCTATCCCAATTGGACTCGGCCTGATCGTTATACGTACGATCACTACGCGTATTGCCAAACGGGGCAATATTGGGCCGCGGAGCGTCAAAAAGTGACGGTATGTTGGACTGGCGATCAGGTTGGTTGCGTTGAAATTGTCCATAGCTAGGCGCTTGAGTTTGGTTAGTTGTCTGTGAACAAATTTTATTACTTACATTTTTCCCAATATAATTTATTATATTTTCGTACATTAGTCTTAAGTTGGGTTTCCACTACGCCGGGCCGGTAAAAGTGCCGGAAAGTCCAGTGGCTGTACTACCTATATGTAACTGTTCACATTATATGCCGGATCTGGCAAAAACGCCGAACTCGACTTTTTGTTGGGCGTTTTGTCATTGCGGACCGGAGTAATATGTGAACGAGCTCGCACCGGTATCCCTTTTCCCTACTCGCCCGCCGTTTTTAAATTAGCGTCATGGTGTGAAGTGTGTTTAGTGTAAATCCCGGCACGTAAGTTGGCAAGAATGGTGAGATGCGCAGAAGACGTTTTGATCTGATCGGGTATCAAGCGGGGCAAAGGGGCAAGATAACATAGATCCGACCACGCGATTGGTTCGCCACTCGCCCCGTGTCTCCCGCACCTTGCACATGTCCCGCTCAGTCCTTCGTACATTTGCGTTAGTTTTATTTCACGTGCTCCCACTACTCCTACTTCTCCCACTACGTTAAAATCTTGCCAAGTTATGTGCTGGTTATTATACTGAAACTAAACTTCTATGATGCGGCATCCGGTCAAATGTGAACATCTAGGTCCGGGCGCCGGTACGGCGTAGTGAGAACCTAGATAGCTCAGGGGCCTTAGCCAAAGTTGTTACTTTAAAACTATAACGAAGTTCGAAAGAATAAAATGTATGGGATGTATCACGTGATTTAGCGACGGCATAATTATGTCAATCCCATACATTTTATTGCTTTCGAACTTCATTATCGTTTCGTTATCATTTTAAATTGTTACTTTGGCTAAAGCCCCAGGATACAAATATGAGATGATTGAGATGTCTCCACTCCGCTCAATCGTATCCACTAAAGATAAGCAGAAACGATATAAGAAAATTACGAAATCCTATTGGTTGTTCTAAAAGAACTGGTGACCTGTAACACAGGTATTTTTCAATACCTACCACAGGCACCAGGCTCTCATGCAGTTACAACAATCTGTAGTTTTGTGATTGTGTGGATAAATGCATTATTATCTCCTCTCGTCTCGTTTTCGCTTTAATGGAGCCCGCGGGCCTTTGTACTGCACCACAGACGTTCAAGCGGAAAATGTAACATTACAAAGGCCACGCGAGACATTTTCCGTGAGTTTAGGTGCAAATACTGTCATTTATTAATTTTTTTTAGACTGGTCGAGAATCTACTAATATTGATAACACAATAGCAACACACATCAATTAGAAAAAGGGATTTTTCACTACACGTACTATTTATTTGGGGTATCTGTTGTAAGATCTTTTCCAGGTAAAATAACGATAAGGATATGGGCACTGTTGCCAGTGAAGAATAACAAATATTCTGTTATTCCATGGTATTTTCCTGTAAGGGTAGCTTTGTGTTAATCATTAACTGGCGAGCTTCAAAAGCGCCACTAAAAAAAGAGGTTCACTAGGTTCCCACTGCGAAGGACCGGCGAATTTACCGGGCCGGTGAAACTGCTACAGCCTAGTGGCTGTAAAATTTATGTGAAGCCATGTTCACCAAAAACGCTGAGTTCGACATTTTTGCTGGGCGTTTTGTCGCTGGGAGCATAAGCAGAAAGCCCTCAGGCTTATTATCTAAATGCCTCTGCTGAGCGACAGGCGAAAAATTTGTGCAATATCACACTTTTTTGCATTTTTCGCCTGTCGCTCAGCAGAGGCATTTAGATAATAAGCCTGCCGGACAGACGACTGTTCCCAGCTCGCCCGCCGCTTTGAAATTAGCGGCATGGCGTTTAATATGTTTAATCTGTATTTGCTTTGACCATGAGTATGATATGAGCTTTTACCATTATATTATGATACAAGGTAATACTGAAACCAAACTTCGACGATGCCGAGTTTGGTTTAATGTGAACGTTTCATGTTTCATTGTCTGGGCTCCGGTTTTCGATAAAACTGCCTTTGCGGCGTAGTGGGAACCTAGCATTACGGCGATAACACTACCGAAGTACGTTCATTCATACTTTAGTAGTTATTAATACTTTTCATGATCGATTTTCATGATTGATGACGAACTGCTCTATTTGCAGGCAGTGAAGTAAAAGTAGTGGCCACGATAACTTAAATCTCGTATCGACCAAAGGTATTTTCGCCATTTTAACTGCTGTTTCCATTTTTTTGTGGCGCTTTTTGAAGCTTAGCGCAGACAGTTGCAGAAATATACAAAGAACACCATTTAAAAAGCGAAATAACACTCAAAAACATCTCATATTAATTAAAAAAATACTTTTTACAATTAAGTTTAGATAAATATAATTCTTAACAAATTTTTAAAATGGGTGATTCTTCAGAATAGTAAATGTTTGTGAGCGTCAACAAAAGGTTTAATCAAGGGTAATTGGAATAAATTATAATAAGTATTTGTATATATAAATTTATATATTTTAATATTATTCATATTATGTAAATAATAATGTACCTACATATTTTAATGATTACAAACTAAAAATGGTGTGCGGTGAAACTCTTAGAGTTTATGTTTACACCATTGTTAATTTAAATGTAAACATTACTGTATAACAAATAAATAAATAAAATTTGCAAGAATATAAGAGTAAACCGTCTGTCTGTCCAGTTATTGAAATAAGTGAAAGTAACGCGTTCTCGTCTTAACTACTCAAATAGCCCTATAATTATATCTTTCAACACTGCTATGCTATAAACTATAAAGAGGGTTTTGAGGTAAAACCAACCAAAATGTACAAATATCTTTGTCATGGGGAGTATTTCTTTATAACGAACGACGTTATATTTTGTACTGTATTTGAATAGGAATATAATATATCATTATGTGATTATTTAATGTATGGTAGTATCAAAATTTTGCCAATGTGCAGCGAAACTCCCACCACTCCTCAGGTGAGATCCTTTGAATATATATTTTATCATCCTAACTAAAGGAAATGAACTAATTTATTACAAAAAAAAAATCATAATACACAATTAAAAAATATTAAAATTAAAAACAAATTTAGTAAATTTTAAACTCACCGATGCGGAGCCAAATGGCGGTTTCTGTGTTGATACAATATCTTGATTTCCATATCCCGTATTTTGATTTTGGTTATAATTGTAGCCAGCATTATTAATGCTCCCAGAGTCTTGGTTGAAACCAGTTCTATTGTAGCTCTTGTTTACTAGTATAGATTTAATAGGAGCCGGCCTATTCAAATTTGAAATAGCTCTATTGTCATAGGCGCTTTGGTTATGTGGCTGAGAAGATGTTGTATCATAATTTATGCTGTTCATATTTTGATTTCTATTGTAACCGTAGCCACTTTGATTATAGCCACTTGTGTCTCCAAGTGAGGGTTTATAACCTGTCATGTTTACGTTATCTTGGTTCCTGTTGTTGGGGCCTTGATTATTATAGTTATATTGATCGAAGTTGGAATTGCCAAAGTTAGAATTTGAACCATTATTGTAATTATTTGTGGGATCATTGAAGGTTGAAAACGTATTGCTTGCCTGTAACATCAAATCATGCGACATTGAGCAGCGAAATAATATGTAATAAAAATAAAAACATGTATTTCCAGCAGTTATATTAGTCTTAGGGTGCGTACTCACTATGTGGATAAACATTTAGACATACAGAACATAGGATAGGCTACTTTTATTTTCAATGCAGACAAAGTCGCAGGCGCCAGCTAGTAATAGATGTGATATCTAATGTCGGATGCCTCAATTTTTATGTAATTGTATGAAACTGAAACAGTTATAGCACTACACTGACAGCGACTAGCTTAGCATGTCTTCTTGCGTACATAAATATTTACCATGTTTGAGTTTCCAATTTCCTCCACAGTTAAATATTTTCCTCTGTAAGGGCTGCTAATCTGTCTCATAAGTTTGTGTTTGTCATTGGCATCATCAAGATCCACGGTCACTTTCATGCTACAATTATTTGTGGCCTTGTCTGGCTCCAGAGAGTTGACATTGAAATTTGAAATGCCACAGTCATTTCTAAGGAACGACTTCACTTCCCAATAGCGAATCTAAAAAAGTAATAAATACACAAAATTGCGATATGTAATGTAATAAATAAATAAGTCAAATTAATTGTATAGTCTGCAGAGAATCGATAGAAAGCTATGTCGACAGAAAGCAAGCTAAGTACTTACACCGCTAGGCAAGTTTCGTATGTATAATGACATGGTTATCAATGGTACACCATTGATTTATGCCAATTTGTTAAATATCTAAATTATTTATTACTTAATGTAGTTTTAGTTTTGCGTTATTTTAATAATTAATTAACCACTTTTTTATCCACGGCACGGCAAGACCACAGAACATAATTAATAGCAAAATAAAAATAATAGTATAACGAACCACAGAGTATCATACGCGCAGAAACATGATTCACAGAATACTATACTAATTTTGTTTGCCTATTGATTTATTGTTTTTTAATTTGTGTTAATGATTGTTTATTTTCATTTCGTTGTTGTTGTCTTTAATAGTGGACTTCAAATGTTAAAATAGAATAAATATAATAAAATATAAAAGTTTGCGATATATGTACCGTTAGTATCTACTATTTAGTTTGTGATATGTAAAGTCGACAAATAAAGTGCTTTATCACCCTAAGATTGAACATTCTTTGTATGTTGTAGAATGATAAAGTCTCTTTTCCTTTGAAAATTCAAAGTGACAATTATATCAATCAGTAATCAATGCCTATTTCAAATCTAAGCCTTAGAGAATTTTGAAATGAATAGAATTTGTTGTCGAAACTGATAAAGCACTTTTCTGGCCTGCTATACTTACACGTGCATAGAATATAACAGACTACCAATAACTATTTCTCTTTTCTTGTACACACACGGTTATATTGTGAGACATTTGATTTGGCGGCATTATCCCTAATCCTACTGTAGATAGATGTGTGTTATAGGTGACGGTAGCCACCTAGCCACTCACTAGCCAGTAGCCTAGCCATCTCTACCATCAAGTGGACCGTATGCCTGTCTGCGCACTATTTAAAACGATAAAATTTATTGGTTTATATTATATAGCCTATATTACTCGCTGATAATATAACTTCCCAATAGTTAAAGAATTTTTCAAATCGGTCCAGTAGTTTCGGAGCCTATTCAATTCAAACAAATCTTTCCTCTTTATAATATTATTAGTATCGATTTCGTATTGGCGTGTTAGTGTTCTTGTGAGGAGTATTTATTATCAAATGTCGTTGTTCATCACAAATCAATAATTAATACCTTGGCATTAAAGGAGTTTCTACATGACTTGAAGCAATTTAAATTTTAATTAAAAATTGTTTTCTCGTAGGTATCGAATTTAAAAAGATCAGTCACGTAGTCATAATGAATATTATGAAACTGAATTTCGTTTTCTGTTTTACATTACTCATAGTAAGTCGAGCACAATATTTTTGCCTACTATACATACTTAATCTATCTATTTTATATTTAACTAGCTGGTGTCCGCGACTTCGTCCGCGTTCTCTCTATGTGTATGCAATATGAGCCGCTCACTACAAACGACTAGGTGGGAAGAGTGAGCTGAAGTATGGCAAGGGCGCATCTGTGATTTAAATCTTTGGCTGCATCAAGTAGGTAGTCTGCATGACATCTAACTTATCAGTAACTTACAGCAGATCAAGGAACATAATATACTCTCTAGCGAGAGAAGTGTAATACCATAAAAAAAATTAAAAATAAATAAATGCGCCACTAGCGCCATGACGGTTGGTCATAGAAACTAAACTAAAAAGTTGAGAAAGGCAAAATAATATATACAAATAATTTGTGAACAGCTTATTGTTAATATTATTTTGTTTCTCAATGTTTTGGTTACTGCAATTCATTTAAAAGAACCGAATATTTCAAATAAAACAATATGTCACTTTTATATAAATTTATTCATAGTATACTATAATGGGAGAAGATACTAGTTTTACTGAGTATTTACTGGTTTTTAAAAATTTTCAATTTCCTTTTCAATTGGTTTTTTTTTCGTCATCCTCTGAAAACCTAATAACTAATGTGAATTGAGCAATTGTTTAAAAAATATAGCAGATAATTTTATAATCTTAATTATTGCTTGCACTACTTATTACAGGTAAGTGACGGCTCATCTGAACGATATCGCTTTCGTTCAATCAATGATGATATTCACAAACCCTATATGAGGAATGGAAAATATGGAAATGCTTTGTACGATTCTCCATTACAGGTAAATTATTTTATTATGGCAACCAACAATAATATTGACCAAATTAGGTTCTTTTTTCAAATTATAATAAATGAATTATAATGAATGAATGAATGAATGAATAAATGAATTATAATGAATGAATGAATGAATTATAATGAATGAATGAATGAATTTTTTTAAAGAATCCTTAAAAAATGATGGAACACATACATGGAACCTGTACATCGTTCTAGCCCACACTAGAGCTATTTAAAAAATGCGGCTTCGTGCACATCGCGCCAATAATACGTATGGCGAAAGGACTACATTGTTCCACATCTTATCAACAGCCTACCTTCAGATTTATGTAACAATATATCAATTAAAAATATTAAATCTAAATTAAAGTAATATTCTTTAAATTGTAATTAATAGTATCTATTAATCTAATGATAACACGAGACTAAACCTCAGTGGTTTTTAGTATTATCGTTTTACATGTTATTTTATATATTAGCCCTTAAAATTGTAAATAAATAAATAATAATGATAATAATTAATGCTCTTAAAATTGAATGATGCAAGGGGCGAGGCGAGTTCCACTCAGCACAGTATGATAGAAAATTAGTTCCACTCAGCACAGTATGATAGAAATTTAGTTCCACTCAGCACTGTACGATGGAAAATTAGTTCCACTCAGCACAGTATGCAAGAAAAATAATGACATTATTTAAATAATTCAGTTATGCGTTCATGGTTAACCAGACTCATCCACAAATTCAAGAAGATTTGATTCGAAAGCTTTGGTCATCATTATCAATCAGTCCCAATTACCGGTCATCGTATAAGGATTTCGGTCGCCGATTCGTTTACGCCTATCCTTACCATGAAGTACAGCAAGTAAGTCATTATCACTAGGTAAAGTCGGGGTACGAAAACCTTCGTCAGTTTTCAAATTCATTCCTTTATCAAAATCGTAGACTATTAGTACCTTTTGAAACTAAACCACTAAACAGCCAACTGACAGACGTTTGAAATGAAATTTTGGCATGACTGACAATTCTGCTGGTGCAAGCAAATGTCGACCTGTCTGACCTGTCGACTGTAGATACACATAAAACAAAGTCCTCCTCCGCGTTAGTGTGTCTGCCTGTTCGCGATAAACTCAAAAACTACTGCACCGATTTTCATGCTGTTTTCACCAATGGATAGAGTAATGTTCTCGAGGAAAGTTTTAGTATATAATTTACAAAGATACGCGGGCGAAGTCGCGGGCAGCAGCTAGTTGTTTATAATTATTATAGAAATATTGTTACAAAATGACCTATCTAACCATTAGGTTACTTCTTATATAAATTTTTTTTAGTTACTCCTACAATCGATATTATTTTGACGAAAATCTAGGGATAGGGGTTTTTTAGTTTAGGTCTAGAAATCGATCTGTCAGGGGCTTATCTTCGAGAAAATTCGTATACTTAGGTTTTTTTTTTAATGAAACGGTTACAAAAGTAATACAGCTTGCTAGTTTTATAATATTTTGAATTATTAATTATAAATTCAAGTACCTATCCTTGAGTTTATTTTTCTGTAATGTTTCATAGACTTTCTTTCTTACATGTAAAGAACTTTAAATCTTTCATTGTAACCACATTGTAACCCAGTCTAGTGGCACCTAGTGGTAAGGAGAACCAACTAAGAAAAACTTAAGAGTATAGATAAATAATCCATTTAAATTCAACTTTATTTTTCTTTAAAAAGAAATTACCTACTTAATTATTTAAGCAAGTTATTTGAGGTTATTTTGGCCACTTTTCAGAAGCACAAGGACTTAAATGCCGAAGAAAATAACGAAAACAACATATTACATGTGAGTGACATTAGATGTAGTATGATAAATTATACTTTGGATTATTTAGTACCTACAAAAAAACTTGAAAAACTACTGATTTTCAAAGATTTGAACTTGTGATTGGTTAGATAGTGAGTAAATAAGTATGGATGCATTTCAGACTTTTCAAAAGGACGAAACGGAAATGCAATCAGATCCAATACCAGTAAAAGTAATGTATAAAGTTCTATTTAATTATTTTTTAAGAGTAATATTGCGTTTTTTTCAAATTTAGGTGATTGATTTTTAATTTAGGTTTTAATTAATTTTTTTGTCTTGACTTTCCGCAACCGAATGAAGCATTTTCCCGCGGTAAAAAGTATCCTATGTTCATCACGGATAATGTCGGCTTCTAATGGTAAAAGAATTTTTCAAATCGGTCCAGTAGTTTCGGAACCTATTCTAGTCAAACAAACAATCAAATCTTTCCTCTTTTTATTAGTATAGATATAGATTTCGAACGCGGATGAAGTCGCGGGCACCAGCTAGTATATAATACATGGCTCAGTAATATTGATCCCAATATTTCTTTAATTTGTATTGAATTTCATAGGCCCCACCAGAATATGTTCTGGCCGTAGCTAAACAATCAGCTCTGTTGGAAGAATCAAAACCGCACAATCCAGCGGATGAGATGATCACGAAAGAAATACTTCGAAGCGGGGTAAGTTTGCAAATAATTCCGTTTACAACATTAGCTGCCACTTCTCTGTCAGTGTCACCATCTCTAAGTAATGTGTCACTGTATTTAAAGTCACCGGTCACCGCGGGGATGATGGTGCTGATAAATAATACCTTCATTTGTACTGCAACAGTCCCAAACAAAAGAAAATAATAAATATAAATCGCCTATCGAATAGGATGCACTAAACCAAGTGCATAAAGTTATTTCTAAATTAAAAGTAATCAACACTTTACTTGTATAGGTGGGTTTGAAGGCGACACTTGTGGGTGAATCGGCGCATGTGTACAATTGCGCACAAAATTGCTAAGAAAAATGACATTTTTTTTCTTATTTCGTAATTTTTCACCTCACTAACTTAACATTACAGGCAGTTTTGATATTCCTTCCATAAAATCATCGTGCGATATCGAAGAAGAACGTTTTTTTAGGCATTTATTCACCATGACGTATTTACTAATACGATAAAACAATCTGTACGCAACAGTACCCAAGAGACTCGAGACGCGCGAACGAAGTGCGCGAGGGGAGGAGCGTCTGAGTCTACCAATAACGTGTGCGTCTGAGTCTACCAATAACGTGTCGGCACACGTTATTGGTAGACTCAGCCGCTCACGCTCCTCTGCCCCCTCAAACACCTAAAATAGAATTCTGCGCACATTTGCCGAGAAGTCTTTATTCGCTACACGAACTGTAATCGGTGAAAGAGACCCTAGGTTTTATATTGTAACTTAGTACAACTTGAGGATAATTAGTTGGATTATTATGTCTTTGTTGTAACTTTAAATTAGGTTCAATGAGATTTTGGAAGCAGCATTCAACATTAAATAATACCCATACCCATTTATTTTTAAGAATTACTGGAATTCGTTTGTGAAGGAAGAGGTTGATCCTGAGAAGATTTTAAGAAGTAAAAACATCGTTCACAAAATCAAGGTAGGTGTGGGTAGTTGGGTACCTACATACGGAATTTTTAATTGAAAAGTATAATTGTAACAAGTACCTACCTAAGTAGGTATTTACTTACATGTTGTTTATAAAAGTATTTTATTACAAAAAGTATAATAGAAATACTTATTACAGGCATATGTAATTATTATACCTTTGATAAGTCCAAAAATTAAGATCTTAAAAACTTAGGAACTTTGATTAATTAATTTTATTGTACTTTTTAGAATTTATGTTTGATTGTACATTGACCAAATGAAACTATGACCTTTTGAAACTCTGACATTTATAGAATGGATGTCGTTCCTTGACTCGAAATCTTCATGTGGTTAATAATTTTTTATAATTAAAAATAATTTTGTATTAGCTCTCTAAGATTATTGAATATATAAAAACTAGCTGATGCCCGCGACGATAAATTAAAAATATGAAAGCAATTACAACGCTTGACAACTTGTTGCTACAACATATTGGCCAGGCGTTACTTACAGTTTTATATTTTTTTCTTCAATGAAATGTATCCTATGACCTTTCTGGTGTACTAGACAATGTGTATGTAAAATTTCGTGGTGATCGGTTCAGTAGTTTTGGCGTGAAAGCGAGACAGACAGACAGAGCTACTTTCGCATTTATAATATTAGTAAGGATTACATATCACATGTTTGAGGCCAATGAACCCCTAAACTACTGAACCGATTTTGATAAAACTTCGTAACTATGTGTGATTTGGTCCAACTTAAAAGATAGAATAGTTTTTATTTTGAACCCGGACGAAGCCGGGAGCGTGTAGCGTGTATAGCTAGTTGCTTATATAAATCATGCTAGACCAGTGCTAGACTCACTGTAAAAAGTGGATAATATAATAAAGCACGGTCAATGTCCACGCTTTTCATTCAGAAACTCAAAGTTTATTGTTCTAAAAAAATCCACATTGTTTCAGAAACCATTTAAAAAAGGTAAAATTCCAGAGAAAAAAATTCTGAAAAAATTGAAAGGGTTGAAACAAACACCACCGCATCAGATTGTCTATGTAGTCCAATAAGAAGTGAAAAAATTGTATAATTTTGGAAGATGAGTAAATAATAATTTAATTCAAACATAGAGGTTCTTTATTTCTGATATTTAAAACTAATGTACCTATAATATATCCTGAGTACATTCATTCGACATTTATTTTAGGTAATTGTTAAAGCCCACTGCACACAAGAAATTCATCTTTTTATCTATACTATTACTAATATTATAAAGAGGAAAGATTTGATTGTTTGTTTGTTTGTATAGAATAGGCTCCGAAACTACTGGACCGATTTGAAAAATTCTTTGACCATTAGAAGCCGACATTATCCGTGATGAACATAGGCTACATTTTATCGCGGGAAATTGCTTCATTCCTACGGGAAATCTAAAATAAAAATAAATACTAGCGGCTTGGCACGGGAGACAGCCCCACCGCCATCTGTCCAAAATACGGTAGATGGCGTTTTATACTTTTCTACGCGGACGAAGTCGCGAGCACTAGCTAGTATTATTATAAAACGAAGTCCTCCGCCGCGTCTGTCTGTTTGCGATAAACTCAAATACTACTGCACCGATTTTCATGCTGTTTTCACCAACGGATTGAGTGGTATGAAAAAATAAATTGGAGCATGTCGTATGTTTTTTCTGTATTATGTATTGTATGTTCCTCCATAACTTTTAAACGAATCAATTAATTTTCATGAAACTTGGTAGATAAATATTTAGACGTATGGGACACAAGATAGGCTACTCTTTTCTTTTTCAACGCAGACGAAGTCGCGGGCGCCAGCTAGTAAATACATAAATCTAGTAAATTTTTATAGAGATTTTATTGTCCAATAGAGTATTTAACAAATCGACATATTGCCTAGAGACTGTTGCCAACTTAGGGGTTTTACTTACAAATGGGGAATGTTAGGGGCAGTTTTTTATTGGAGTTTTTTTAAGGGGCTCCGAAACTCCGAAGAAAACCTGAAATTTAAATCGAAATGGTAATGGTAAATGGTTTTGCTAACTATATCAACCAATAGAAATATGAACAACAAACACAGACGTGGAGTTAGTATTAGACAGGAGTCTAAAATAAAATTTTCTAGTAAGTAATTGTTATAAAAAAGGCCATTGTGCAAGGATTTTAGCACTAAACTACTAACTAACTAACCTAACCAAGTATAATAAAATTAAAAATATTTTCTATAGAGACTAGTACCCCTTAGTACCTTTTAGGGGGTACCTTTACCTTTTAGGGGTGCCTATTTGGTAAAAAAAATGGGGGGACAATTGGGTACGGGTTGGCAATACTAAGAGACCTTATTGTCTATCCATAGACTATAAATACAACAAGTTCTATTGCATTTGTAAGTCTGTTCAAATCTTTATTAACTGATAAGAAGTGAAATAAAGCATTATTTTTTAATTATAATTAAAAATATCCGATAATAAGCAAAACCCAGTTTTTAAATACATTTTGTTAAAATGAAACGTGCTTCGTGTTTTTTTCCTTGTTTAGTATTATTGTTGGTAAGTTATTTATTACTTAAGTTGATAATGTATATCGTTTGATTACTTATATTATAGAAAACTGTATTTTTTATTTTTTATTCGCGTAATATTTTATGGCATCTTTTATTTGTGATGATTTTATATGAAAAATGTACATTTTCGTCACACAATTACTTTTTTATTCAACAACTAGTTGTTTGATTGAGGAAAGATTTAATTGGTTGTTTGTTTGTATTGAATAGGCTCCGAAACTACTGGACCGATTTAAAAAATTCTTTCACTGTTGGGAAGCTATATTATCAGCGATGAACATAGCCTATATTTTATAAAGTTACGCGGACGAAGTCGCGTGCAACAGCTAGTTATTTATATATTGTATCTCAATACATTTATATATTGGTTTCAGATAACAATCGATGTCAGCGATTCAAGGCAACATTTTTAATATTTAATTATTTTTGGTTTACTGTTTTGTATACTTAGTTAACTAGAGTTTTTACCCGCGACTTCATCCGCGTTCCCAGAAACTTCACATTTTCTTGGGATCCTAGCCAAGAGCAACCGCAGTGTTTTCTACAGTCGTAAACGCTACGCTTAGGCTACGCTACGCTGGGGGAAACGGGAAAGCTTTGTGATTGGCCAAAATTTTATGTGGGCGTTACAACAACCAATCACCGCGCTTTATTTCTTTCGTTCCGTAAGTACGCAAGGTATGCATTTGCATTGGTATGCTCTTGGCTAGCGCCCCTGATCGTACGCGATGGTTAATTAAAAATATAAAAGCAATTACAACGCTCGACAACTTGTTGCTATAACACATTGGCCAGGCGTTAGTTACAGTTTTATATTTTAGATAATCCCTCGGGAACATTACTTTTTTCTTGGATGAAAGGTATCCTATGTCCTTTCTGGTGTCCCAGACAACGTGTATGCAAAATTTCATGGTGATCGGTTCAGTAGTTTTGGCGTGAAAGCGAGACAGACAGACAGAGTTACTTTCGCATTTATAATATTACTTAGTAAGGATTATCAATATCTGATGCGCTTGAGTATGTCCATGTGACAGATTTTTTTACATTTTTGAAAGCCTGTTGAAATGAAAAACTTCAGAAAACCTTTTTTTCTTCTTACTACTTAATCTTACCAAAATCCAATAGGTCCCCAGGAGTAACTCCAGATTTAGCATCTTGGGCTCCACTACCATGAAGAGCCAGTCACGGCGACAGTTTGCAAACACGTTTAAACAATTTATAATTGGCTCAAGATTTTTCACAGACGACCACCACGGCCTCCACCGCGGCCTCCACCACGGCCTCCACCGGATTTTCATCTTCTACCGTATCCTGAATATGATGATCAGGAAGATTTTAAACGCTTGAAATATGAAAACGTGAGTGTCGATTTTTTAAGTCTGTATACTGTGATATGGCTGCAATTGAAGTTGCTGCCTTTAATTCTTCCATTCTTCCGTTTTTCCATCGGACATACAGACATACGGCTGGTTAGCATCCTCATCTTGTCGAAATCCCTCCTATTCGAACCAAGCGCTTTGATATATCCTTTATAATGCGCACTGCCAAGGTTTGGAACTCCCTGCTGGCGTCTGTGTTTCCGAGCTCATATAACCCTAATCTTTTCAAAGTTCGAGTGAATAGGCATCTTCTGGGTGAGCTAGCTCCATCTTAGGCCTCTCCCTTGCTACTCAGCTGGTTGTTGGCCACGAGCAAACCCATTTCTAATAAAAAATAAAATTGTTTGGTTTTTATGTAAGTACCAACAGGAGGACACTGAGACACACTGTTCCGGAGATATTTTAATATATCGCACTTTCGACTATTAACAAACACTCTCTCTTTAAGTTTTTCTTATACTTTCAGCGACCATTAAGGCTTTATGAAATTGAAAAACTAGCTGGACATTGGTCGGATTTACTTAGTGGAAATATCCATTATAATTACCCGTCCGAATATAAAGATTTCGGCAGAAGATCCGGTTACCATTCTCCACAAATTCAAGATAAAGTAAGAGCTATTATTGCTTAATATGACTTAGGTTTAGTGTTCGAGATTATGCGTTTTCAGAAGAAAAATACATATGTTTTATCAATCTTATCAGAAATTTGTAGTGGAAATACTTATTTTATAATTACATTATTTTACTTCATTATAATTTACAAGAGATTACCGTTAACCTGCCAGCCGATATTTACCTACTCATTTCCTACTGACTTCCAAAAAGGAGGAGGCTCTCAATTGGACTGTATTTTTTTTATGTTTGTTACCTCATAACTTTCGACTGGGTGAACAGATTTTGATGATTCTTTTTTTATTTGATAGTTGGTGCTTCTCCTGTGGTCCCATTTAATTTAGTCCAGTTCTGACAATCAGACGGTACGAAGTCGGTTTAGTTTTTGTTAAAAAGAATTATTTTAATATATAACTATTTTTAACAAAAAAAAAACCGACTTCAAACCGTCTCATGCTCTTTTCTCATGGATGCCATTGTCAGAACTGGACCAAATTGAATTGGGACCACACGAGAAGCATCATCTTTCAAATGAAAAAAAAAAGAATCATCAAAATCGAAGGGACAGTATGCCTGTCATAAAAAAATCTCGACCAGAATTCGGACCTGATTGCAAAGATTTCAATCTACTCTGAATTGATCGTTAAATTTTGAATTTTCCAGAAACAATTCGAATTCAATGTTGTTCCCAAGCAACAAATAATAAAAGTGTTATCGAAGTTGAAGCAATCAGCGTGGCCGCTACTGATTCTACATGATTGATTCTATATGGAAATAAAAAAGTTGGAAATATTTTTTTTTTATTTGAATGTAATTTTGATATTATTATAGACTGGAGACGCCATCAAGCGAGTTCTCGCGTTTATTCTTTCTCTCTTTTTGTAATGAATAAACTCAAACCTATAGAATAGAAGGTTACATAGATAGACATTATGAGCGAGTACCAATGGGTTATATTTTATATACGCTACGCTAGTTAAGTATACAAATATAAATTGGAGCATATCTTTTTCTATACTAATATTATAAAGAGGAAAGGTTTGATTGTTTGTTTGTATAGAATAGGCTCCGAAACTACTGGACTGATTTGAAAAATTCTTTTACAATTAGAAGCCGACATTATTTGTGATGAACATAGGCTACTTTTTACCGAGGGAAAATGCTTCATTCCTACGGGAAATCTAAAATAAAAGTAAATACTAGCGGCTTGACCCGGGAGATAGCGTCATCTATCCAGAATACGGTAGATGGCGTTTTATACTTTTCTACGTGGACGAAGTCGCTAGCACCAGTTAGTACTTTATTGAGTTACGCAGACGAAGTCGCTTGTAACAGCTTAAGTATTTTAATAAAGCGAGACGTAGTTTGATTCCATTTGTGTGCGTGTAAAGGTAAACTTCGACTAGGCGGAGCGCGTCGGATCGCATCGGATCGTATAAAATACGCCTGCCTTATTTGGTATTGAACTGCGTCCATTAGAGTCGCATCAGGACGGGCGACCCGATTAGGCAGGCGTATTTATGCGATGCGATGCGATCCGACGCGCTCCGCCTAGTCGACATCTGCCTTTAAAGCGTGTTACCGGCTTCACTCTGCCGTCTATACAAGGTTCTATCTTTAGTTCTTATTTTATCTGAGACTGTGCTATCCGGCAACCAAAGAAATCAATTTAATTTTTAATTTTCCAGAAACAATTCCAATTTATTCCCGAGCGACAAATAATTAAATTGTTATCGAAGTTGAAGCAAACAGCGTTGCGGCCAATCGTATACATTCTAAGTGGAAATAAAATGGAATAAAATATTTTTATTTGAATTTACATAGTTTTAATTTTTTTCAAGATAATCACTGACGCTGTTGTGTAGTTTTAGAATTATACATGTTTTATTATTTTACCATAGTGGAGCAAAATTTTAAGTACTATTAACTCTATTGTTTTACTCATGTTTATATTTTAACTAGCTGGCGCCCGCGACTTCGTCCGCGTTGAAAAAGAAAAAGTAGCCTATCTTGTGTCCTGTACGTCTAAATGTTTATCTACCAAGTTTCATGAAAATCAGTTAATTCGTTTAAGAGTTATGGACGAAAAAACCTACACTTACAGATTTATTATTAGTACTGAATCTAATGTATCCTTTATCAAAGGCTTCGGTCGGGTTTTGGGCCGAAGCTGAAGTCGAAACTTCGTTTTAACACTAATATCTAGATCATATTAAGGCGATATGTTGTCATTATAGGGATCTCTGAGATAGTTGATGTTTAGATTGTTTGTTTTTACATTCCAAAAGTCATTATATTTCTTCTTCTCCGCTATTTTCTCCTCTCGCCACAACTTCTGGAAGCATTCAATCGTTCTCTTCCTTAATTTCTCATTCCCCTCTGTCTCTAATATTTGAAGCATCTTTCTAAGCGGACTCAGTGTTTTCCTCTCCTTGATTATACTGTGCATTTGCTTGTAGAAGTAATCCAAGGCTATCGGTTTATCTTTTAGGAAATAAACCAATTCTTTCATCTTGTCTACTCTTCTAGAGGGTGCGATAGCATTTTTATCTTCTAGGAAATAAACCAATTCTCTTATCTTGTCAACCCTTCTTGAAGGTACGATAATATTTGGAATGTCATCATTGAAAAAGCTTATAAGTTTTGTATCAGAGTTGTCGTTATAAGTGACTTCTGCGTTTTCTCTATTTGCTTCATCATCGAGGACTCCTTCTAAAATAAATAGCTGTGGTTTGTTTAAATCTTTATTTTCATAAGCAGATTTTATTAGATTAAAAATGTCCCCTTTATTTGTGTCAAAAACTTCTGCAGATTCTTCGCCGATGGCGAAACATGGCACGGTTAATATCTGGAATATAATTGTCTAGTAAAAACGTTAAGTTTTTTGTGTACACTTCAAAAACTCAAGAATGGGTGGACCGATTCTAATTCGGTTTTCACATAAGCAAAGAGGGATAAACGGGGAATTCATACTAATATTAAATATAACTAGCTGGTGCTCGCGACTTCGTCCGCGTTGAAAAGTATAAAACGTCATCTACCGTGGAATATCACCAAGCAGTTGTCATGTTAGTCTTTTCACCCGTCGAAATAATATATCTTTGCGAGGTTTCACCTGATTTGAATAGATGGCGCTATCTCCCGGACCAAGCCGGTAGTGTTTACTTTTATTTTAGATTTCCCGTAGGAATGAAGCATTTTCCCGCGGTAAAAAGTAGCCTATGTTCATCACGGATAATGTCGGCTTCTAATAGTAAAAGAATTTTTCAAATCGGTCCAGTAGTTTCGGAGCCTATTCTATACAAACAAACAATCAAATCTTTCCTCTTTATAATATTGGTATAGATGGATATACAGGGCGTCTCAAGACTATGCGACATGATAGGAAAGTGTCTTAAATATCGTAGATAGGACATTTTTCTGAAAGAAGACATATGCATTCAAAGATTTTTCTAAAAATTACTTGCTTCGTCTGGGAATCGAACCGATATAAATGTGAAAAAAAAAATCGCCCTTTATTTTTATGATACCAATCGAAAGAATGGACAAAATGTAATAATTCTTCTTAAGTAACATAGTACCTATCTTAAAAGAAAGGAATGAATGGGTTTTTGGTTCTGTCTTGGCATCCCTTACTCGCGCACCGAAACAGAACAGCACACGTGCTGTTATTTCACGGTGGTCTTCTGCACAAAGTGCCCAAAAAAATGTGCCTTGCCATCACTAATTTTAGGTGACAAAATATTTCAAACTTACACAGAACGTAAAAGCTTTCATATTTATTTATGGCGCGTTTGTTGAACATTGAACAAAGCAAAAAATATATACTAGAATTATTTTTATTGCTTACCATAAGAGTTATTGAAAAACATAAAAAATAAATGAATAAGTAAGTATGTAAGTAATAAAAATCGTACCTACAAAAATATTTAGTGTGGCATAGATTTTAAAACCATTTTAAACTGTATAACAAAACAGCTGAAATAATTATACAAAATAATGTTGTATTACCTACTGTTTTGCTCCATACTATTAAGTATGACAAAAGAGGTTTGTAAACCAATTTTTCATATATTAGTAAAGTAGCTGCTGCTCGCGATTTTGCCCGCGTTTCTTTGTAAATTATAACACTAAAACCTTCCTCGAGAACCACTCTATCCATTGGTGAAAACAGCATGAAAATCGGTGCACTAGTTTTTGAGTTTATCGCGAACAGACAGACAGATTAGAAATTTTATACAGAAATTTTTTACTTTTTTTTTTTTTAAAAACAAATAAAACATTAACTTTAATAATGTTATTTCTATATTCGTGTGAAGTAGTTAAAAAATGAATCAACATGTGTAAACAAATTAATGTACTTATGCATTATCACTACACTACATATTATGAAACAGAGTCCTCCGTCGCGTCTGTGTGTCTGTTGGCGATAAATTCAAAAACTACTGCACCGATTTTCATGCTGTTTTCACCAATGGATAGAGTGGTTCTCGAGGCAGGTTTTAGTGTTATAATTTACAAAGAAACGCGGGCAAAATCGCGGTCAAAAACAATACTTAGTTTAAATATTTTCATTTTGATTTGATAACCGTAACAAGCATTTAACGTAACTTTCAGATGGACACTGCTAAGCACATTCCATCCGAATTCAGATTCATAAATTTCCCCGCGTACTCTTACCAACCACGACGCACTGCGTGGAGACCGGCCAAGACAATGAACCAATTTTATAGAAGAAAATTGTAAAAAAAAAAAAAATACTTCCAATAAATTAACTACATAAGAAAGACTACACTTATTTTCCACATTATGTATAAGTACATTACACGGACGACCGAGCTTAGAGTCTGGGCCAAACAACTATCGACCTCTTGAAGTTGTGGCAATAGATTAGATATTGCGTTTAACTTGAGCGAACTAACGGCACTGACATCATGCTCTTTAGTTTGCTTAAGACTCCTGACAGATATTTATTTATTTATTTATATTTGGGAAACATACAATATCTCGATACACATTATACACATACATAAAAGTAAAACATAAATCAACAAAGTTTCCACTAAATAACTGAAACATATAATAAGTTACAAGACCGGAGTACATAATATTGAAAGCTGAGAGTAAACATACACAAAGGCAGACAAAAAAAAATGAAAGAGAAAAAGAAACAAATACACCAGATAACAAATAGCATATAACATATCAAATAAATAGATAAACTGGCCGCTACAAAGAGACGATTACACAACTATATTTTCGAGTTTTATATAACATATATTTTATAATATATGTTCATAAAAAGCATGCTCATTAGTTTGCTTAAGACTCCTGACAGATATGCTCATAAAAAGCATGCTCATTAGCTTGCTTAAGACTCCTGACAGATATGCTCATAAAAAGCATGCTCATTAGCTTGCTTAAGACTCCTGACAGATATGCTCATAAAAAGCATGCTCATTAGCTTGCTTAAGACTCCTGACAGATATGCTCATAAAAAGCATGCTCATTAGCTTGCTTAAGACTCCTGACAGATATGCTCATAAAAAGCATGCTCTTAGCTTGCTTAGAGGTACTGACAGACATTACTATTATGCTCATTACGCAAGGAGACACCGGGGAGTTTTAGTGGGTAAGTGGCCAGTCCTTCTGGTCGACCCCCACATAGGGGATCAATAAAAGGATTTCTCCTCGATTAAAAAAAAAACGGTCTACCAACCGATGGCAAATCTAAATCACCGACAAAAATTACCCCCACTCTGTAATTTGTGCATCGGCGAAGTCCTCAATTTTAATTCTGCTCACACTCGGCGATAGATTGTTTACATCCAACGCGACGTTGTATGTCCAAGGAAAAACGTATGTAACACCATCACTGTCAAACACCACTGTGTCACCATTGTCTATGGTCTGTGTATCACACTTTTTTTCCATTTGCAATTTCGAGTATAGATCCTCGAATGAGGGCAACGGGAGATGTCCTTTGTTATTTTTCGAGGCAACTGTAAAAGCATTAAATTAAATATTATATAATAAGCCGGTGTATGAAAATTTATGGGAGTAAAATCTGAATGTCACATGTCACATGTTACGCAATTACAGGCTACAATATACTTATATTATATTAATTTGTCTATACTAATATTATAAAGAGGAAAGATTTGATTGTTTGTTTGTATAGAATAGGCTCTGAAACTGCTGGACCTATTTGAAAAATTATTTTATCATTAGAAGCCGACATTATCTGTGATGAACATAGGCTACTTATTACCGCGGGAAAATGCTTCATTCCTACGGGAAATCTAAAATAAAAGTAAACACTAGCGGCTTGGGTAGAACTGCTCGGTCCTATTTTTTTCCATCCGCTCCACGGTATCTACAGGTATCTTGATAATCTTGATATAGATGGCGTTATCAAGTGTTATAATTTTATACTTTTCAATGCAGACGAAGTCGCGAGCACTGGCTAGTATAATATAAACCCGGGGTATGAAAATTTTTATGGGAATAAAATCAAATATCACATGTCACAGTCATGTAAAATCAAATGTCAATCAAATGTTACGCATTACAGGCTACTATATGCTTATATTAAATGTATTATATGAATTGTGATTTTAATTAATTATTAAATTACTAGTTGTTGCCCGCGACTTTGTCCGCGTTAAAAACGAACAAAAAAGCCTGTCCTCTACGTCTAATCTAAATGATTGTCCCATCTATGCAAGGGCTCACATGACTAGATTACTCTTTGACTTTGCACTATTTAAAATAGACTTTAAGATAATAGTAAAATGGTATTACCCACCATAATCTTTTATATAGTTTATTTGCTCCGCGGTATAATGTGAAAATCTACAGAAATAACCAAATTGACATTGTCCTTGAGCAAATCTGATGCAGGGCTTCTTGTGCTGTTCTTCAAACAAAATTGTTTCTGGATCTGAAATTTATAAATTTATAGATTTTATATGTATCTCTTATTAGGTATGTATTAGGTACCTCTTTTATATGTTAAGGTTGATAGACAGACTGATAGTCCACTTGAGGGCAACTGTCACCTATAACACAAGCAACACCACAGCGGTGCTGCAAGGGATTGGGAAGGGACATGGAAAATGGGCTCTGGCATCCTTTACTCATCCACCGCTCTACAAAAGCATGCATGCCATTATTTTTACGGTTGTCTTCTGTAAGTCGGTGGACTCTTACTTTTGATCAATGGTAAAAGGTAAAAGGTAGTAACAACCAAGTTCTACTATTCATTTTAAACTCCAATTAGTCCGGACAAATTAAACATTCAAAGATACATTAAGTAAATTTAAAATAAGCTGAAAGTGAGTAACTAAAATTGTTCAAAACATAATTAAAAATAACATATTTTTCCTAACTCCTCATCGTTCCGGTACTTGGAAAAAAAAATTACTTGAGGTAAAATTAAAAAAAAAAAGGGATTTTCGCGATTTTCAGCTAAATGGTAAGTTTTATCATAAAATTACCTAGGACAAAATCGTAGACCATAATATTATCTATAAAAATGTATCAATACTTTTTTTCTAAGAGCCACCGTTTCTGAGATATAACGATTCAAAAAGTTGTAATCACCATAATATGCACATGATTCCATGCCACCTATGAGGTAGCATACTTAGCGCGTTTTCTTTAACGTTGTTTCCCCATAGACCTATTCCACAGGTCTGTTATGATTCTGTTTAGTTTGAAACTATTGATTGCATTATCTATTTACCAATATATAAACCTGAAGAGTTGAATGTGCTAATCTCAGGAACTACTGGTTTGAATTGAAAAATTCTTTTTGGATTTGTTGGATAGTCCATTTATCGAGGAAGGCTATAGGTTATAGAGAACGCGGACGAAGTCGCGGGCACCATCTAGTGTTCCATAAAGTTCGTAGTGTTTTGTATGACACGCAGATTCCATGTTGTGTGTAGTAGTAAGTTGATGGCAGGCTACAGTTTGGAAGACGCAGCGTTGGACTTCCTACGGCCATGTGGAAAGCTTAGCAGGAAGCGGTTGAATACGAAGGGTAGAAGACCGTGCGTGGTGGCGAACCGTGGAAGAGGTCCAACAGTGGGGAGATACAAGCTGATTATGATGATACAATGAAATAGTCACCTTTGAACTGCTGATAGTGATCTTGTACTAATTTCTGATGTACTAATCCTTTGTTGTGAGTTTTTATAACAGCCGGTGTAGCGACCATAGTTTTGTCACAGTAATCACAATAATGTCTTTTACCCATAACTATGGCGTTGGTAATATTAGGATATGATTTAGCGAACAGTGCTTCTTTTCTTCCTATTTACTGTAGTACGGTTCTAAATTGAATTATTTAAATAAATTGTAATATTTGTATTGTTTTGTAATAATAATAAAAAAAAAAAAACAGAAAATTCATTATGACAGTGACAGTCGATGTGACTGTGACATCCAGTGGATGACAGTTGAAAGCAATTACCACAGATTCAACCAAGTGGTCTAATTTTATTTACCATAGAATAATAACTAAAGTTATTGGCACTACTTTTAGTAGTGAGCAATAGTTTATTATAGTTTTTAGTAGAGATTGGCATGGGGATATTATTTTCAACACTATGACAGATGATAAATAAATAACTTCACATATTCCACACAGCACCATCTAGTTCCACACTAAACAACTAATGCTTGTATTATGAATACCAGACAGTTAATATACTACATAAATTACTTTTATTTTGTAAAAGGCAAAGGCTCGGATACAAAGGTTAAGGTAAAATGTTAACACATAAACATTTGCCCCTAGCGGGATTCGAACCCGCGACCGTTTGGTTAACAGCTAGGGTTACTACTAGTTACTAGATACTAGACTAAACGTGGCACAGAATACTATAATACCATATAGAATGTTGAGGTGAGGGTGTGACTCGTTGGAAACAAAAATACTCTTAAATGAATAGGTTTTATTTTTTATCATTAATCATTAAAGTTGCAATGAGATTTGACTGAGTTATGATAACTCATGTTTAATTTCCTGCGTAGTTATACTCATTTCTATCAGAACTTGGCAATTGACCAGTAGAAACATCTGTTGCTTTAGCTAGTTTAAGAAATACACCGTCAAATTTATTAAACCGACGTGAAGAAGTCGAAGACCCACGAGGAGAACTGGATTCTTTTAAAATATTTTTCTTTAAAGATATACTATTATCACCATTTCCATAAGATTTAAAATTTGTTTGTCTTGCAGTTAATCTTAATGGTAAAAAAGGCGCACTGTGTAATGGCAAATGAGTGCGCTTTAAACTCTTAAAATCATTTCCATAAGATTTAAATTGTGTTTGTTTTGTAGTTAATGGTAATTGAGGTCCAATATGTATTGGCAAATGAGTACGTATTATTTTCTGATGAGATCTCATTGTGCATGGTACCTGTGTTCGTTTTCCTGCAAATAGAATAATTTTAAGGAGCTATTATTATATTAGTATTTATGTATTTGCTTTGAAACATATTATTTACAATATTCTTCATTTCTCAATCAATCTTACCAATTTCATTAAAACTTTTTAACGGCTCATAATCATGCACATGTGCATCATCAAACATCATTCGTCTATTAGCAAAAGGTTTGTTGGAATTTACAAAAACGCTTTCGTCTTCCATAGTCCTGTGTTTTTTATTACTCGACTTTGTAAATTCAGTGATATTGTGTTCTTCATGCGCAACATCGCTAACGTTGCCTGAAAAAGAAGCTGCTATGGATTCCTCTTTACCTGATGTATTCATTATAAATGTATTTGGTGTTTGGTGTCCATCATTTGAATCTTTAATTTCTTTAACAGGTTCATCTGGTAGAATTTCATCAGAAACAGAAGTAAATGCTGCATCGGTTGTAACATCAGAGTACGTTACATCTTGCGGTTGTTCATTTGCATCTGCTTTGTCATGTTTTAGAGTGTCTTCGGTTGCAGCCACTGTTCCAGTGTCATACTCTGTATGATCATCATGTGACGTGTTTATTTCTGCTGTTGATTCTTCTACTTGCTGATCTATAGGATTTTCTTCAGCCGATATGTTTCTAATGTTCAACAATTCACCGATGTTCTCGTCATAAGATATCGTATTTTCAATAACTGGATCAGATGTCGTGTAATCTACAAATTCTGTCGTTTCAGTCGAGTATAAAGTTGATGTCTGGAATTTTAACTCATTGTTAGTGAGGATTTAAGAATAAAGATTAGTAGAGGCGGGACACTCGTTTCGCAGTCATTTGGACAATCCTTGCAGAAGACCACTGTGATATAAATAAATATTATATTTTCACACATTCCACACAGCACCATCCCCAATTTTTAAAATACTTAGAAAAAGTATTTTAAAAAGACTAGCTGGTGCTCGCGACTTCGTCCACGTAGAAAAGTATAAAACACCATCTACCGCCATTTTGGATAGATGGCGCTATCTCCCGGGCCAAGCCGCTAGTGTTTTATTTTAGATTTCCCGTAGGAATGAAGCATTTTCCCGCAGTAAAAAGTATACTATGCTCATCACGGATAATGTCGACTTCTAATGGTAAAAGAATTTTTTAAATCGGTCCAGTAGTTTCGCAGCATATTCTATACAAACAAACAAACAATCAAATCTTTCCTCTTTATAATATTAGTATAGTTTTTTTTTTCAATTATGTGCTTATAAATTGTTTGTATATTTTTTTCTGGTAGTTTTGTATTTAGGTAAAGAATAGTTAATTAATAATTTAAAGATCAAAATATAATTTATTAATTATCTTATAAATACTCACGGTTGATTTTTCTAACGTGTTTGTAATTAATAAAAAACTAATAGACAATACCATTTGCTTCATCGCGGTGAAACATTTATGTCTGAACCTAATTGAAAAAGTCCAAAGAAATGGCATTTATTGAATTTATTTACCATTGTTTTGACTCAGTAGTAAATCATATCGCTGCATTGGTTCAATATAAGTATAGAGTTGTTAAAGCCGGACGAGGTGTTACTTAGCCCAGTCAAATTAGAAAAATCAGTGGAAATAATCCATGTTGTTTTGAACATACTAAAAGTCCCCAAGGGTGGGAGTTGTGCTGAGGGTGTGGGGATTGAATTGAACCTTTTTCAGGTTTTTGCTCATATCGCGAATATCTGTAGGAATAGCATTATGATTGCTTCTGACGAAAGTTTCTACATAAAATTTTCTACAAATTTGGATATATTCATTTTCAACCGACGAAAACGAAAAAACAAAAACGGAGGAGGTACTCAATTGGACGCGTATATTTTTTTTATCTTTTGACAGGGTGGTCCAATTTTGATAATTCTTTTTTTATTTGAAAGGGTGCACCCCCAAGGGGGTCCCATTTTAATTTGGAAAAGAAAGTCCAACCCTAAAGGTAGGAAAACAGGGGATGATTGATTGTTCACTCACCGATTGTAGCGTATAACGACGCATAACTTTTTACAGAGTAGTCCGATTTTGATAATTCTTTTTTTAATGAATAGGGTATACCTCGAAGTTGGTCTTGTATACATTTTGAAAAAAAAAATCCTACCCTAAGGTGGGAAAATGGGAGTGGAAAAATTAAAAATTAAGCATGTAGTAAATATTAGATTATGGCCACAAAAAATGTAAAATAAAACTTTTTAACAAAAAATAAAACCGCCGAAAATACTGAAAAGCATAAAATAATCTTATTATTTTACCTAAGTAATTTTGAGTCGGCGCCAAACAAGCAAAAATTACGTAAAGAGTGATGTAAGAGCGCGGCGGCGACTCAAAATTACTTAGGTAAAATAATAATAAGATTATTTTATGCTTTTCAGTTTTCGGCGGTTTTATTTTTTGTTAATTACTCTTAGAACTAACTTTAGAAACTACAGCTGTGTAAGTTTACAGGGAGAAAAAAAGGGTGTTGTTTTTTTTTCGACGTTATTTATCGCCATTTTTAGTTTAAATAAGCAACTTATAAAATTTAATATCGGTTTTATTTTTTAATTCATTTTTTTAGGTATGCATAAAAATAATTACCTAACTTTTTTTGTCTGTGAGCACAGCAATTTGTTCGATTTATTTACTCCATGTCACATTAACATTTTAATAACTGTACCGAGCTAATTGATGATGCTTGGTACATTACATTAAGACAACCGTACGGCATTTTAGTTTTTTTTATATTTTAGTATTTATGACTTGTCAATGTTTATGCTTATTATTTATACTTACTTATTAATAAAAATATATTATACTAGCTGGTGCTCGCGACTTCGTCCTCGTTGAGAAGTATAAAATGCTATCAACCGTGGAATATCACTAAGCAGTTGTCATGTTAGTCGTTTCACTAACATTTGGATAGATGCGCTGTCTCCCGGGCCAAGCCGCTAGTATTTACTTTTATTTTAGATTTCCCGTACGAATGAAGCATTTTCCCGCGGTAAAAAGTAGCCTATGTCCATCACAGATAATGTCGGCTTCTAATGGTAAAAGAATTTTTTAAATCGGTCCAGTAGTTTCGGAGCATATTCAAACAACAAACAATCAAATCTTTCCTCTTTATAATATTATTAGTATAGATATTTTCCCATATTGCATAATTATGCAAAAAACAGATTATTGACAATAGATATCTTCTTTCTGACTCATTTTACGATAAAAGCAGTTCTTTAATAAATTAAACTAGAGAAAAATTCCTCTAATTTACGTAATTATCCTTCTAAACCACGTATTATCCTTAACGGGTTTTGATGTGGTTTCCACCATCTACTTAAAGAAAAAAAAAGTTTTTCCTGAGTGAAGCCAGGACGTTTTGTATATTAGTTTTTATTTAAGCTATATGTAAGTACATGTAAATTTCCCTATCTATACTAATATTATAAAGAGGAAAGATTTGTTTGTTTGTTTGTTTGTATAGAATAGGCTCCGAAACTACTGGACCGATTTGAAAAATTCTTTTACCATTAGAAGCCGACATTATCCGTGATGAACATAGGCTACTTTTTACCGCGGATAAATGCTACATTCCTACGGGAAAACGGGTAATAGGACAACGGGTGGAAAGAATTATCCTACCGTACTTATCTTTTTCACATATAATTTCTAAACGGCTTGACCGATTGGGTTGAAATTTTGTATGTGTATTTCCATGGTTTCACAGACACGAATGTATTATATATTTTATAAAGTTACCAATCAATAAATAAACAGAAATAAATACCTAAATAAAATTTCCTATAGTCTATGGATGCTCAAAGAAATCTTCTTTTTGAAGACTCTTCAGAAAAAACGTTTTAAAATAAAAGAATTATACTGACATGTAGCAGTCAATTATAACACATGAAAGTATTTTTACTTGATTTTTTGTAATGAAATGTATTTTTTACAATTATTTTTTTTGCTAAAGAAGATTATACCTATATAAAAATAAAATGGTAATAAATTATTTGAGTTTTTGTAGATTGGAGTTTCTATATTATATATTCAGTGTAAGATTTTTAACCTCGGATGTTTGTCGCTAAAGAGTCGTGTGATAAGTTTGACCTGTGTATCTGTGTATCTTATGATCAGTTTTTTTTTTGTTCGAAAACTGATGAAATCGAGATGGTTCTTAGCTATTAATTTATGAATATCTGTTTTATTTAGGCGTTTGAAGTTCACCTGCTCTTTTCCTAGTTGACAAAGGGATCTTACTAACTATAACACAGGTTAGATTGGTTTGAAATTTGGTATACAGTTACTTGACATGGCAACCTTGATCTGATGCTGCAGCATCAAGTAGCCTTCAAGATAGCCAACTCCTCAGCAACTTCGTTTGGTCTAGTGGCAAGTAATCCTAGCTGTTAAGGCGACGCGACGATAAACAATTAATCTAAAATCTGAGAGAGAGCGCGCTTGCTTATGTCGTAAGGTCGTATGCGACAATACGATTTTTATCGTTTAAATAAAAAACTATAATGTATTTTAATAAATCCAACCGATAAATTAAAGTGTATATTTATACTAATGTACACAGAAAATTTGGAGGTATAAATTGGTCCGGTTTGGCTGTAAAATGTAAATCTGTGTTTTAAAAGAGGTTTCTTTGAATTTTTCAAATCGGTCCAGTAGTGCTGGAGAGGTTTCGGAGCCTATTCTATACAAATAAACTAACAAACAAACAATCAAATATTTCCTCTTTATAATATTAGTATAGATATAGATGATCATAGAGAAACAATTACTTTCAGACTAGTAAATTTCGTTTGGTAGCTACCACTGAAGCGGAAGAGGAGGCTTATGATTTTGTCAAGGAGAGGAACCATCAACATCCAAGCGGGTACTATCAGACTTTTGAATTTTGAATTTCTGATAGTAGCAAATTGCAAATTAATTCATTATAGCACTTAAAAACTGTATTTCAGAGTCCTCGGCTCGGTGATGAATATGGTGAAGGGTGCTCTCGGAGGAGGCGTCTTGAGTGGTCACGTGGCTTACATGTTGGCTGGGTACCAGTTGGCTATAGCCTTCAATTTGTTTTTTGGAATTTATATGACCTACTGTCTCTATGTTAGTATTTTATATTAATATACTAGCGACCCGCTCCCGGCTTCGCCTGCGTCCAATTGCTACCAAACTTCACAGAATCCGCTGAACTAATCTGAAGATTGTCTGAAAGTTTGTAGTAATTATTAATTTGTACTTCTAATAAGGCTTCAATTTTTTAATTAAGAAAATCGAGGTTCCATTATTCCTTATGACCCATAATATCAATGACTGTAATGACAATAATTGCTAATTTTACGATTTGACCAAGAGGGTCCTTGTTGTGCTGCATGATCGACCAATTCAACGGTCATGCATGCATGACAGCACGTGACGCATGTCATTGCGCATGATCGGCTAGGGACCGCTTTACGGTTTCCGATTGTCCTCACTGAGCCATTTGTGAATTGATCACTCTGTGTCGTTGAAATGTCATTAAAGTTTTGAATCTTGATAGATAAGGTAGCAACATCTATTTTCAGATCTTGGTATTATCAGCACAAGTCCTTTACAAAAGGACCAGGGTTCACACAATGTCATATCCAGATGTAGGCGAGGCAGCGGTCGCATGTCATCCGAATCCTAAAATATCAAAGTGGGCGAAAACATTCAGGTATAGTTGTGGGCGATAAAGATTGCACATCGACTTTAAGAGAGAGAGAGAGAGATGAATGGCTAGTTTCGGCTTCGTAGAGCGTTGTCTTTGTCACACAGTATAAATCCCGGCACGTAAGTTGGCAAGAATGGCAGAAGTCGTTTTGGTTCGCCACTCGTCCCATGCCTCTCGCACCTTGCACATGTCCCGCTCACTCCTTCGTACACTTGCGTTAGTTTTATCTCACGTGCGCAAACTTTCTCCCACTACGTTAAAATCTTGCCAAGTTATGTGCCGGTTATTATACCTATGTGACGTTAGTGCTTCAAGCGACAGAGATAACGCTCTACAAAGATGACAAAGCCGAAACTAGCCGATCATCTCTCTAAAAGTCGATTTGCAATCTTTACCGCCCACAACTGTAAGGTATAACTATATATCACTCTGTATCTATACTAATTCTAACTATATTATAAAGAGAGAAGATTTGTATGTTTGTAATGGATAATCTCAAAAACTACTGAACCGGTTTTGAAAATTCTTTCACCTAACTATATTTTAATAAAGTTACGCGGATGGAAGTTAAGTTGTTTCTTTGTGTCAAAACGTGATGAATTTAACTAAATATGGAACTATATTATGTGTTTATTGACAGGTACATAATAGATGCAGTGATATGTCTCGATTTATTTGGCTCTTGTGCTACATATCAACTTATTATCGCTAAGTCGATCAAACAACTCGTGGAGGACGTTCACAAGACATCTATTCATGGGCAAGGAGGTAAAATAATCGTCTTACAGTTCGAATTGTACAACCTTGTACAGTTTACAACCTAATGGGATAACACTGCTAATTATGAGCCTAGATTGCTAACAAGCTCTAATTTTCATACCTACCTGACAGTTGAAATTATTATTAAAGTATATGCTGGTGCCTGCGACTTCGCCCGAGTTAAAAGTAGGGGTGTAAGGGATGTGTAGCGCCTGACTACATGTGTAAAGCAATATAACGCCTGACATCTTTGCTGTTATAAAAATTTCAGGGGTTGTATCTTTATTTTTAGTAGATAGCTGGTGACCGCGACTTGTGGTGTAAGTATTATATCAATTGTCTGGTATCCATTAGTTACTTATTGTGAAACTAGATGGTGCTGTGTTGAATATTTATTTATTCATATCGTATTTTGAATTAAAAAAAAATTACATCTTTATAATATTTTCTATTAACAGTCACTTAGAGTTATGGAACACCTAACTACTTATTAAGCCCTTTTTAACGTTAGGAAATCCTCATGGATACCCGGCAGTGATAGAGGACACTGCGGGGTTATGCTGGACTCTTACCGGCTAAAACCCAATGACTTTTTAGCGCGCCGTAGAGGGGCGGGGTCACGGGGACGTTATGACAAGACATCGATGCCCCGCTACGGCTATCCGGCGCGGGGAGGGTTACGCTCCCTGTCGTTACCTCGGCGTACCCTAAAGTGGAGGTACGCCGGCTATGTCAGGGACCTAACGACGGGCGGTTGTCTCCGCAAAGAACGGCGGTAGACGACGACGGGGGTGGCCCAGGGCACGTAGCTAGTTGCTTTCTACAGTCGTTTACGCTACGCTAAGAGAAAACTTGGTGATGGGTTTGGTTATTGTACATAATGTCAAAATACATAATGTCAAAATCACCAAGATTTCTTTTAGCGTAGCGTATCATAGCGTAGCGTAAACGACTGTAGAAAGCACACGCACCTTTTGCACCTAGATTTTTTAAAATGAAATTTCGATTTCAGGTTATCCAGACTTACGTGTTTACATGGCAATCATGATACCACTTCTCATACTTGTTTGTCTTATAACTAAACTGAAATATATTGCCCCATTATCTCTGGTAGCGAACGGCGTAATTTGTGAGTACATAAGTCATAATATAATGACAACAATACAAAACTTGCGCCATTATTAAAATTTTAAAGTAACATTTCAATTTCAGTGTTCACCATATTTCTGACGATTTATTACTTAACACAGCAGAACCCTGCATTGCAAGGCTTGAATCCCATAGGAAAGACAGAAAATATATTCAGCAGCATCGGCATGATTGTGTTCAGTATGTCTTGTTCAGGGGTTGTAATACCTGTAGAAAATAATATGAAGGATCCAAAGAAATTCCCCATTGCACTTTTGATAGGTAAACCTATTGCATATTGTTTCTAGAAAAATAATAGTAAGTACCTAAGTACAATAATAATACGTAGATAGTCGCTTGGAGTAGCTTGATAGCAGACCGGTCTCTATTGGTCTTGTGAAGTCGACAGATACTGTGCATACAAAAGAACACAAAATATTAACACTTCCTAGTCTGTACATCTTCGAAGTTGCAACATTTGTACACTCAAACACTTGTACCTGTTTTCAAAACTGTTAATAAATAATAATAAACAACGAGTATAATAAATTATTGATGTGTTTGTTGCTATTGCTTAAATCAAACTTTATTAGTACACATCCGTCAGATTCCAGTTTCGTTATAAATCGAAATTTATGAAATTTACGACCATGTTGAAAACCAATAAATTACACTTTCGTCAGTTTCTACCAAATAGTGTAACAGAACGGACCAAATGCATGTCCGTTTTTAACTTCGAGCTAGTTAAATAAATACTTTGCTAAAAAATTTAATGCTACCTCATTTCCTGATGGATTCACATTTTTCAGGTATGTCGATTAATATACTGGCAATATTTTCAATTTCCTTCAGTGGTTACGCGTGCTTCTTGGATAAGTCAGAGTCGCCGATAACTGTAAACTTTCCTATGACTACGTGAGTGGTTTATTTTTCGGGATTTATTTATATCTATTTATACCTGAATTATTATATTAAGGTTTGAAGGCGACACTTGTGGGGGCAATCGGCGCATGTGTACAATTGTGCACAAAATTGCTAAGGAAAATGAAATATTTATTTCTTATTTCGTAATTTTTCACCTCACTAACTTAACATTACAGGCAGCGTTGATATTCGTTCCATAAAATCATCGTGCGATGTCGAAGAAGAACGTTTTTTTAGGCATTTATTCACCATGACGTATTTACTAATACGATAAAACAATCTGTACGCAACAGTACCTAAGAGACTCGAGACGCGCGAACGAAGTGCGGGAGGGGAAGAGCGACTGAGTCTATCAATAACGTGTCGGCACACCGACGTGCACCCGCCCCTCACGCTCCTCTGCCCCTTCAAAGACCTAAAAATAAAATTCTGCGCACATTTACCGAGAAGTCTTTATTAGCTGAACGAACTATACCATATTAAAGCGCTATAAGTCACATATTTCGGTACAGTCACATCTTTCGGGACTGAATTGGAACTTCCTGCCGGCGACTGTATTTCCCAGCTCATATAACCCAAATCTTTTCAAAGTTCGAGTGAATAGACATCTTCTGGGTGAGCTTGCTCCATCATAGTCCTCATCCTTGCTACGCAGCTGGTTGTTGGCCAAGAGCAAATCCATCTCTTATAAAAAAATAAAATAAAAAAAAAACGCGAATGGTCCACTGACACAAAACGTTCATGTAGCGAAACGTCCACAAAGAATAAAGTCTAAATAAAGAATAAAGCTAGCATTACTAGCTGGTGCCCGTGACTTCGTATGCGATGATAAATTAAAAATATAAAAGCAATTACATACCGCTTGACGCCTTGTTGCTATAACACATTGGCCAGGCGTTAGTTACAGTTTTATATTTTAGATAATCCCTCGGGAACAGTACTTTTTTCTTGGTAGAAAGGTACCCTATGTCCTTTCTGATGTCCCAAACAACGTGTATGCAAAATTACAAGCCAGGCTGCTTCTGACCGTACCTATGGGAAACCTATGCCCAGCAGTGGACTTCCTACGGCTGATATGATGATGTTAAATGATAAACCATAAATTTATCTATTTCTTTCAGTCTACCAAAAGTTGTAAAGGGACTAATTGCATTGATGATTTATGTGACGCATAGTATTAACTTCTGGGTTCCATTCAACATAGTGTATCATTATATGAAGCCTTGTATCAAGGAAGCGAATCATTATAGATACGAGCTTCTCTATAGAGCATTATTTGTTATAATAATTGGAGTCGTTGCTATCGTCTTTCCCACCATCAACGCCTTGATGGGATTTGTGAGTTATTCCTTTGCTACTTTTATTTTATTACCTACTAGCTGTTGGACGCGGCTTCGCCTGCGTAACTTTATAAAATATAGCCTATGTTACTCGCTGATAATATAGCTTCCCAATAGTGATTTATTTTCCCAATCGGTCCAACAGTTTCGGAGCCTATTCAATGCAAACAAACAAACAAACAAATCTTTCCTCTTTATAATATTACTAGCTGGTGCCCGCGACTTTGTACGCGACGATAAATTAAAAATATAAAAGCAATTACAACGCTTGTCGCTTTGTTGCTATAATACATTGGCCAGCCGTTAGTTACAGTTTTATATTTTAGAAAATCCCTCAGGAACAGTACTTTTTCTTGGATGAAAGGTACCCTATGTCCTTTCTGGTGTCGCAATAAATGTGCATGCAAAATTTCATGGTGATCGGTTCAGTTGTTTTTGCGTGAAAGCGTAACAAACAAACGAAGTCACATTTATAATATTAGTAAGGATTATTAGTATAGACTTAATCTTTGTAATCATTGTAAGTGTATTCTAATTCCGAGATCTTAGACTCTAAGATTTCGGAATTAGAAATCTAAGGTCTAAGACTTAGACCATACAGATAGGGTCTAATACCTTATACCATATAGAAATGGTAAATTTAATAACCATTTCAGCTTGGGGCTTTCTGTCTATCTAACATGGCTTTCATCTGGCCCACGTTGATAGATCTCTTGGTGGTATCACATCGGCCAGGACTAGGAAAATTCAAGTGGAGACTGTGGAAATCGATTTTACTGATGGTAGTTGGAATGTTTCTTTTGGTGGTTGGCACCGGTTTTAGTACCAAGGCACTAATTGAAGATGTCTTTATGGGAGGAGCCAGTTAGCTTGGAAGAGGTTTCCATGTATTTTTTTTTCTTTTGGCGACTAAAGACTATCGGGGAAAATGACTAGGTATAAAAATGACTGTAACGTGATATTGACAAGAAAGAAAATTGGAGAGAAGGATTATTGACTAAGTATAAAAATGCCGATATTACAAAAAGTGTAAGATGAGCATTGCCTAAGTATAGAAATGCCGACATTTGAAAATATCTGAGATGATTATTGACTAAATATAGCATTGCCGACATTTAAAAAAGCCTAAGATGAGTATTGACTAATAACTAAAACGGCATGGTTGCAAATAAAACCTGTTATACAGTTAGCTATTAAAATCGTATGTGTATCTTTATGTGTACGTGTATGTGTATCTTTATGTATTGCTAAAGTCACTACTAGTCTTAATATGGTCACTTTCACGTAAAATCCTTAAATAATATGTTCATATTTTTAAATATTGACATTTTTAAAAATCGACATTTTATATCTCGGCATAAATAAACCTCAACAATTTAATTATATAAATTTGTCATTTTTATACTTGGTAATTTTTCCTGATAGTCCTTAGTCGCCAAAAGGGTTTTTTTTATCGGATACACCTTTGGTTCCACCAAATATGTATCTGATAAAACATTTTATAATATAAAATATAATGTATTCGGATGTTCTGATGTTTGGAATTACATAGGTATTATATTGTTACATAAGTATGTTTGGAATTACAAACATTTTGATGTTTCGTGAAATTATGTGCCCGTGTAATTCTGGCATTTATACACACAGAAATATCTCCAAAAGTGGTCAAAATTTTTGTTTTTTTTTTCTTCCTTTTTTTACAATTTTTAAGATCTATCTACGTCAGATCTAGATACGAGTTACTATACTGGGGTGACCTATTTGAAATAGCGAAACATATAAGTCATAAGATAATTTAATTTATACATAATAAAATTATGAGTTTTTATAAATGAATGTTTGTTATTTTATACTACAACTATTTATTTTTGTAAAATTCAAAATATATGTATATTAATTATGTAATGGAGTTTTTTATTTTATGTTTATTCCGCCCCAGAAGTGTTATATTTTTAACAAACTGAGAATTCAACTACTTGAGGATTAGCCAAGGCCAAGATAAGATAAGTAGTGGTAGGGCACACTGCGTTTCGCAGTCATTTGGGCAGCCCGTCTGGCGGCAGTAACCACCACCTTACAGAATACCACCGTGAAATAACAGCATTATGTGCTGTTGTGTTTCGGTGAGTGAGTAAGGGATGCCAGAGCCCATTACCCCATCCCTCCCTTATCCCTTATCCTCAATCCTTCTATGGTCGGCAGCGCACTTGTAGCACTTATGGCGTTGCTGGTGTTATAGGCGACGGTGGCCACCTACCATCAAGTGGACCGTCAGCCTGTCTGGCGACCTTAATATAAAAAAAAAAAAAAAAAAAAAAAAAAAAAAAAAAAACGTGATATAACAGCATATGTGGTGTTGTGTTTCGGTGAGTGAATAAGGCATGACAGAGCCCAATTTTATTATACTATCTCATACTAATCTAAAATTTAGTCATCCGTCAGATTCCAGTTTCGACATAAAATAGAAATTTATGAAAAAGTTCGCATTGGTCTTGAATGACCAATAAATATTTTGCTGTTAACAAAGACAATACCATCGTCATCCATTTAAGCAATTTTTTTTTTCAAAATGTAAAATGCGTAGCCAGCCACTTATTATTCAAGTAGGTGTTTACAAAAGAAACAATTAAGGAGAGGTACGAGGGGTGTCGAATGCGAGTTTAGAATTATGAAGGGTTTTTCCAAGTAGTTATCTGACGAAAGTGAAATCTATCGAATGTGGAATTACTATAAATGCCGTTTTGTTGTCAGTTCAAAAATTCTGATCTATACGAAAAAATAAAATGATCTGACGAAAGTGAAATCTGTCGAATGAGTTCCGTTTTGTCGTCAGTTCTAAAATTCTGATCTATACGGAAAAATAAAATTATGACGAAAGTGGAATCTGACAAATTTGTATTGAATCATCTTTTAGAATAGAATAGAATAACAATTTATTTGCAACAAAGGACATAAATAGATAATAGAAAAAAAAGAAAAACACACACACATACAAACGTCCCCTGTCACAAACCGCCTAATTACAGCATCAATGACTTTGCCTGTGTTATAGTCTATGGTATCTACCCACCATAATGTCAACCTCATCATGTTGACCTATATCAGATAGGCTATCTGTCAACCTTAACATTGAAAAAAAATTACCTTTAATATTCTTAAAAATTCGATGTAGTGGCTCTAGTACTTACCATTGGACTGTACCATTAATAGTACTATTATAGTGGTACTACTTGCTGAACAATAAAATGATAGGCGTGTTACGAGCGTAGCCACAGAAAAATAAAAATAACAAGTATACCAAAGCATTTTCTTAAATAAATCCAACTTAAAGTAATAATAAATCATTTAATTTTTTAATTTAAATTTATTCTCTTTAGGTATTTAAAAATGCACTATACACTTTTAATCAATTCTTTAAGATTGGAAAAGCTACCGGCCACAAACAATAATATTCCGACAAAAATTATCAGTGAATTCTTCCACAATTTCCATTTGTATGGACCGAGTCCAGGATTTTCCCATATAAGTAAAAGTTCTATAACTGACGGGTATATAAAACCCATATTGGAGAGGCAGAAGGCACCCAACTGAAAAAATAAAACAAAATCAATGATATTTGGCCGTATAAACCAAATAGGCATTGACTTATATATTACTAGTTGTTGCACGCGACTTCGTCTGCGTAACTTTATAAAATATAATACATTCGTGTCTGTGAAACCATGGAAATACACATACAATTTTCAACCCAATCGGTCAAGCCGTTTAGTAGTTGACATACCGACAGCAGCGCCACCTACCGGGTCCAATTGTATTTTTAAATCATCCAGGAAACCATCGAAATAGCCATATAAAATTTCAACCCAATCGGTTCAGCCGTTTAGAAGTTATGTGAAAAAGATAAGTACGGAAGGATAATTCTTACTACCCGTTGTCCTATTACCCTTTTCCCGTAGGAATGAAGCATTTTCCTGTAATAAAAAGTAGCCTATGTTCATCAGGGACAATGTCAGCTTCTAATGGTAGAAGAATTTTTCAAATCGGTCCAGTAGTTTCGGAGCCTATTCAATACAAGCAAACAATCAAATCTTTCCTCTTTATAATATTAGTATAGACTAGCACGGACCGGCAAGCTTATTATCAAAATGCGTCTGCTGAGCGACAGGCGAGAAATGCGAAAAATTCGTGCAATATCACCTATTTGGTATCACGTAGCTCAAGTGTAGTGTGGTTTGCGAAAATATTTACGATTTAGTGTGATATTGCAAAAGTTTTTCATTGTTCGCCTGTCGCTCAGAAGACGCATTTAGATAATATATAAGCCTGCAGGCCAACGGCGTGGCGAATTACTTAGGTATACTTACATTAGTTTAAGCACTTAGTAGTTATTATAAGGTTAAATAAAAATTTTTGCTTTTCAGTTTTTTCGGCGGTTTTTTTTCGGTAGTTACTTACCAATCCCATCAAATTGCCCACATTGGGGAAAGCAATGGCGATCGCCGTGATGATTACTATGAATGTAGCGCGATAGACCCTCTCCCAAATCCAATGGCGTTTCGGGTCATGCTTCTTGGACATGTAGTGCCACACAAGATTGAATGGCGCCCAAAAATTCAAAGCGTATGTGACGAAAATTATGATACCCATCAAACACTTAATTATAAATGAAAATCTGAAAAGAAATTTAATGAATGTATTATATTTTATAAAGTTACGCGGACGAAGTCGCGTGCAACAACTAGTAACAAATATACGAAAATACAAATCTTCTAGATTATTTAGGACCTTTAAATTATTATTTTTAAGGACTTCAAATGCTTAAACGGAAAGGAACAAAGTAACTTACACTTCCGGTGGAAAATTCAAGGTAATTGGTGATTGGCAGTTTTCACCAAAACCCCAATAACCGAAGAATCCAAAGAGAATCACGAAAACGACCACCACAGACATGCCTGTAAGTATAACACATAAACATTTGCTAGGGTTACTATAGCCACTAGACCAAATGTGTCGTCAAAAAAAAAAGAAAGATAAATACTTACCAGCACATAGTACTTTAGGAAACTGGCGAGGATCTTTCATGTTATTCTCAATCGGTAGAGAGACACCGACTCCTTCCATGCTGAACACAACAATTCCACTGAATTCAAACATTCCCATGACATTTTTCCAGCCAGGTATAGTTGATATGTCAGGAGCAACTCGGATACTGTAGTATATTGTAGCTGCCACGCAAACCACTGCAATGTATAAACAATGCAAATGCAAATTAACGGGCTCTGACCTTGGGCGAGTGTCTTTCGTTTGCGCATGTAGAACTGGGAACAATATGGCGGACCTGCTTTCTCTCGTACAAATGTTATCATTGCGTCTCGCTCATTCCCTGGCTCCCCTATCCCCGCGTCGTCGCAATACCTCACAAACAGTCCCAAAATCGGTTACTGCGCATATTTGTCAGAGCCCATTAGGTTTCGCGCCGATTATAACGTAGCTCTAAGTTAGACATAGTTCTAAAAATTTTAGTTTTATGTAATCACCATAGCTACTTTTTATGTGATGTCGGAGTACGAAAACCTTCGTCAGTTTGAAATTCATTCCTTTATCAGTGCCTTTTGAAACTAAAACATTAAGAAAACAACTGAAAGACGTTTGAAATGAATTTTTTGGCATGCCTTGGTGCAAGTAAATGTCGACTTTAAGGTGACGAACCCTGACTGTACTACTATACATTCTTTAAAGTGAAAACTTCTTAAGGGCGCGTTGGTCGTTGAGGAAAAAACACTGAATTCGCGCCTTTCAGCTCAGTGAGCAACATGATAAGTGACGTTTAATGTTTAACTGAATTTTTTTTGGCATAATTGGCAAAAAAAGTGGTATAACATAAAAAAATGACTTACCTATAAAGGCATCAGCTACTAAAGTAAATGGTGCCAAGTATTTCAAAGTTGTTATCATGCACAGTAGAAGTATGGGCACAAGTAATGCCAGTATGTAAAGTCTCAAAAGAGATAAATCTTCATTTTTCCCATCATCCGAATTCTCGATCAACTGTTTCAGAGTCTTAGCAATTATTATTTGGTACACGCAACAGGCGCCGAATAAATCTATGCAGATTGTTATATCTACTGCGTATCTGGAACAGGGAAAATGTCATGATCACATGTTTGTACTAGCGAGATCTGGTTATCATCCTCATCTTTCAAAATTTCTCTTTTTGGACCAAACCTTTTAAAACATCCTCCATGATGAGCACTGCCAAGGATAGGAACACCCTGTACCGAGTTCATATAACCCAAATCTCCACAATGATCCACAAGATTTTTCGCATTTCCCCATCGTTGCTTACGTTTCTAGGTGACAATTTATCCTACCATTATCAATACTAATAATAAATCTGTAAGATTTGGTCATGGAGTAAATTACTTTGTTCATCCGCATAATAAACGTCCGAAAAATGCAAAAATATAAAACGTTTAAGAAAAGAATGTGACACCTTTAACGGTATGACGACACTGGCAATGGATTTTTTACATCTTTAGACAATCCGTCGGAAACCTAACATTTTTTTTAAGATTAAAAAGTACTCTAGGTATATGTTAAAATCTAGATTCTAGGCAATAAACTAACTGTGTGCCAAACTTCGTCAAAATCCATTCAGCTATTATTGAGGTACAAACATCTAAAACTTTCTCATCGTGAGCAGATTCACAGTTAGTATTTAAAACTATCTGTTTATATACTTTATTTTCCCCAAAGACTATCCTTCCTTATAATCTATAGAGGAAAATGTTACAATGTATTAAAACTGGTTTTCCAAGGCTTAATATAATATTGAACGAGATTTACCTGAACCATTTACTATATTTCCTTAACTTGGGAAACGGACCTACTTCTAAGGACGCTTCTGCGACATCAGGATACGACATTTCCGTTAAATGCAACCTCCGATAAAGAGTTTGTGCTGATTTTACTAAAATCTGTAAACATATTTAAAAGTCTGATACCATTACTTGCACGTTTACCAAAACACAATTTTCCATACACAATCAATATGTCTATTGCATCTACAATAATGATTCTGTCGATACGATACGATAGTTATGTTAGAGCTATCAATGATCTGGGGTTATATTGTAGTTGTAGGTAATACTTACATGTAAACAGTATGTTATATAAAATCCAAAGACTATTGTTAGGAATAAAGATGTCCACAGGCCGCATTTCATGTAGGCCTCGTGAATGCCCAACACGCCTCCGCCGAGACATCCCTTTATGAGATGTCCTGTAGATTCTAGGAAACTGAAATTTTCTTTTATTTTCAATTTTAACTAACGGCTAATTAAGCGGGTAAATTAGTCAGCAGATAATCTAGCAATCGACCAGATGGTACCTATATTAAGTACTCTCGATGCAAAAACTTGTTAACTCCCGACGCAAAAACGGCGTGGTATAAGTATAAGTGTGTGTATGTGGAATCGTAGCTCCCAAACTGACCGTTCTTGATCCAGTTCTTTTGTTTCAAAGCTGACGTGATCTGTTCTGAATAGTATTGATGATAGAGTGGTTACTATCACCAAACGACTTTATGACTGAAGTGCATTCGAATACCGAAATAATAGTATAATGTCCTGCCACTATTAAACGTTACCCAAATGCATGACTTACAGTGTATTGTAATATAAATAAACCAATGCCTCCTTAATTGGTTACCAATAAAGAAGGTCATTTCAGTTACAACAATAAAGAACTGTTCGTATAATTCACGCTTGTCTTAACACTTGATGTTGATATTCATATTAAAACACTGGTTGTTGCACGCGACTTCGTTCGCGTAACTTTATAAAATATAGCCCATGTTACTCGCTGATAATATAGCTTTCCAACAGTGAAAGAATTTTTCAAATCGGTCCAGTAGTTTTGGAGCCTATTCAATTCAAACAAACAATCGAATCTTTCCTCTTTATAACATTATCTATACTAATAGACGAGCTGTTTTTAACGTTATTTAAGTTAAAAAGTTTTACTTTTTATTTTATTATTCTTGATCCCTCGGAAATAGCACCTACTTTTTTTCTGGATGAAAAGTATCCTATGTCCTTTCCCAGGCTCTAGACTACCTGTATACCATATTTCATTTAAATAGGTTCAGTAGTTTTGGCGTAAAAGCGAGACAGACAGACAGACAGACAGAGTTACTTTCGCATTTATAATATTAAGTAAGGACTAGGCTAAGGGCTGCATACAGACGCAATCGGCTCTAACGGAAGACCAGCGTAGCGATTCTACAACCTCCATTATGACGAGTTAGAGCCGATTTGTGGCGGGGGACGTTTGTGTTTGTCTATCTGTATGTTAATACCTATGTATGTTTTTTATGTCCTTTATTTTATTACATATAAAACTTATTCTTATTCTCATTCAATTGATTAGATTTAAAATTTGTAACAATTTTGGCTTTACTCCCATAATTTTTTATAATTATTCCTCCGCTGTTTTATGTTTCATTTACAAAAGTAAGCATGATACCGATTTATCTTATCGTTAACTAGGCTCCATGCTGTACAAACTAAAAAAAGTATTAATTTAAAAGATATGATCCATATTTTAACACAAGTTTTAATGCAACTTTGAAGGTGATTAGGTCAATCCAGTGTACAAAATCTCCAAAATACTTTACATACAAACATTGATTAGTTATTCAAGAGTTCAAATAACTTTACACGAAATAGATATATGCAGTAGTTTTGTCAAAAAGAGTACACGCCCTTAGGGTCTGTTTATGATTTTATTTTTGGTATGAATGATTGTGCATCTCAGTCGAGTGCTCTTCCCCCGCTTTGTGCTGTGTGAGACAGGACGCATTTTAGACATGAGACCGATGAGTTCGGGCCGCCGACTTGTTTCACCTTAAGAAGTCCCAAGCATGCTGGATGCATTACTTCGTTGTATGGCAATGTTAATCTGTTGCCCGAGGCAATAGCCAGCTCTGGAATCGTCAGTTATGTCTTTGATTATTATTATTAAAAAAACTTACTTTGTAGGTTTCGTTCTGCATCTTTGCGCGACGAAGTCAAATTCTTCTTTATCCAAATGCAATACATATTTTTTATCGTCATTACTGTCCGGTGGTGGTTGAGGTGGAGGCTTGGATGGCGTATCACTGTCTTCCTCGTGACCACTTATATTGTTACCCTGAGAGACACACAGATATAAGAATTTATTAAAAACTAGTAACCCCCTTCCGGCTTCGCCCGTGGTGCATTTTTTTATGTAAGAACCTTCCCTGATTATCCCTCTATATATGAGTGAAGACACAATTAAAAATACTAGACCGTTCTCGAGTTTTGCGCTTAGCAACACATTTAGTTATTCATTTTTATTTATAACTAGCTGGCGTTCGCGACTTCGTCCGCATTGAAAAAGAAAAAGTAGCCTATCGTGTGTTCCGTACGTCTAAATGTTTATCTACCAAGTTTCATGAACATCGGTTAATTCGTTTAAGAGTTATGGAGGAACATACATACATTTACAATACTTACACTTACAGATTTATTATTAGTCAATGAGTTTAAATGTATAGAGAAGACATGGCAACCAGATTGTTTGCAACACGAGTAGTAATAATAACTCAATGTTTTTAGTAGGTATTGATGATAATATTAAAATATATAACTGCAGAACTTTAACTTTAACTTTAACTTTAACTTTGCATAATCTACACTATTTGTATTTTTGTATGATTGTAAATTAATGAATAACTCAAAAACTACAGGGTCGATTTTAAAAATTCTTTCACTTATACTCGTATAAAGCTATATTGTCAGCAACTAATAGAGGCTATATTTTATAAATTTACGCGGACGAAGTCGCGTGCAACAGCTAGTACAAACTAAAGTCCTACTCTTATATCTTTTAAACTACGCAACGAATTCCCAATCGAAAGAGCGTTAAAACAAGAGGTTTCTAATATCTTCTTCCATAACTCTTAAACGAATTAATTGATTTTCATGAAACTTTCTAGATAAACATTCAGACGTACAGGACACAGGATAGGATAGTTTTTTTTCAACGCGGACGAAGTCGCGGGCGCCAGCTAGTAAAATATAATATAGTCGAACGTGACTTACATTGTTAGAATGCAATTCCATTATTCGTATATCACAGAAGATGTATTCAGCGATACGGCACTCTATCAACTGATTTCACATCTCATTTGCGACCTTGCCGCGTACAGTCAACTCGATAAAATTGTCAACAAAGTTTAATTAATTAAAATATCAATAAATAAAAAAATTAAGCAAATCTAATTTAATTAATTAATAAAGATTTTTGATGAAAGCATTTTACATTTTGAATTTTAATTTATTTAAAATTTTCTAGAATTATTTGTTATTTATTGTTAAAACTTAGATTTTAATTTTTATAATGAAGTTCCTTTTTTGGAATACAATTTTTATAATTTTTCTATTTATCGAATTTTTAAGGTTTGTGTACGGTGAAAACCGTACCAAAATTCGTTTCATGGTTTAGGAGGAGTTAGCGAATATATTATACATACAGACAGACGCGGAAAGCGACTTAAAGCGGAAGTTATTTTATGTAGTGGTGTATATATACAGATTATAATTATAATATACCATCTGACCACGTAAACGTTGTTTTGCAATAGTATATAGCTGGTGCCCGTGACTTCGCCCGCGTTGGATTTATATACCAAAACCTTCCTCTAGAAGCACTCTATCTATGATTAGTTATTATAGTAATGTCCTTCAAAGAAACAATTTTTGTTCAAAGAACAATCAAAGAATTTTTGTAGCTGACTGTACTCCCGGACACAAAAACTCGTCACAATTGACAAACATTGCGTTCACCACAAGGTTCATTTTGTTTTGAGAAATTGTCAATTAGACATTCAAAGAACTCATTAAGTAGATCTTCGCAGAATAAATACTGCCTTAAAATAAAAATAAATATTAACATTATAAATTATTCGAAGGATTGCTAAGATAAATAATTATACTTATTAATAAGCTTAAAGTGACATAAGTCAGTCAATCGGTCAAGCCGTTTAGTAGTTGACATACCGGCAGCAGCGCCACCTACCGGGTCCAATTGTATTTTTAAATCATCCAGGAAACCATCGAAATAGCCATATAAAATTTCAACCCAATCGGTTCAGCCGTTTAGAAGTTATGTGAATAAGATAAGTACGGAAGGATAATTCTTACTACTCGTTGTCCTATTACCTGTTTTCCCGTAGGAATGAAGCATTTTCCCGCGGTAAAAAGTAGCCTATGTTCATCACGGATAATGTCGGCTTCTAATGGTAAAAGAATTTTTCAAATCGGTCCAGTAGTTTCGGAGCCTATTCTATACAAACAAACAATCAAATCTTTCCTCTTTATAATATTAGTATAGATATGCTTTAATGTAATAAATAAATGAATTGATGTTTTCTTTTACTACAAAATGATGATCTGTTTTGGCGTTCGAAGATCATAAGCTCATTTCCTAGTTCATCAGAAATTGAAAAAATATTTTTGTCTTGGAAAGGCTCATTAGTGTTAGGGTCATTAGGGCGCCAGGTAGTTAATGATAATTATGGCCGGTTTTAGCTGGTCATTTCAAGAACTGATCAATTCTATGATCTGGCTACGACATATATGGATATGTCGTAGCCAGATCATCAAGGCCTTGACCTGATTTTTAACTTGAAAGTTTTCTGAACTTCTGAATATTATGTCTAATTGGACCGTCAGTATGTCTGTCTCATGTGATTAATATTAAAAAAAAAAGTGTGCCTCGCCATTTAAATGCGTATATGCTGTAGGTATAATTATTGTTTTAGTAAATGTAAATACAAATAGACTCTTATCTGAATATCTGTACTACTTATCTTATTTTGTTTAAAACCGCTCAGTTTATTTACATAAACTATATTAATTAGATTATACTTAGTGTTTCATAAAACTTTTTAACAAAAAATAAAACCGCCGAAAAATCTGAAAAGCATAATCTCTTATTATTTTACCTAAGTAATTTTGAGTCGCCGCCGCGATCACTCTTTACGTAATTTTTGCTTGTTTGACGCCGACTCAAAATTACTTAGATAAAATGATAATAAGATTATTTTATGCTTTTCAGTTTTTTCGGCGGTTTTATTTTTTGTTAAAAAGTTTTATTTTATTATGTTTTTTTGTGGCCATAATCTAATATTTACTACATGCTTAATTTTTAATTTTCCCACCCCCATTTCCCCACCCTTTTTTTCAAAATTTATACAAGACCAACTTCGAGGTATATACCCTATCCATTAAAAAAAGAATTATCAAAATCGGACTACTCTGTAAAAAGTTATGCGTCGTTATACGCTACAATCGGTGAATGAACAATCAATCATCCGTTTTCCTAACTTTAGGGTTGGAATTTTTTTTTTCAAATTAAAATGGGAACCCTTGGGGTGCACCCTTTCAAATAAAAAAAGAATTATCAAAATCGGACCACCCTGTCCAAAGTTATGCGTGATCATACATAACAAAAAACAAATATACGCGTCGAATTGAGAACCTCCTCCGTTTTTGTTTTTTCTTTTTTTGAATAGAAAGTGATGAATTTTATAGAAATAGTGTTAAATACAATTAAATACATATTGGGTTATGTTTAGAAACTTTAGACACGAGTCTCAGTCGCGTTGGTGCTACATACTTTTAAATTTATGTCTTGACCTCGACATTAATAATGTTCATTAATATAGAACATTTGAAATTGTATCTGCAATGTTGAGTGACTCTATTCTATTAGAATTATGATAAATGATTGTTTTATCCTCACTAATATTATGAATGTGAATGTGAGTTTGTTTGTTACGCTTTCACGCAAAAACTACAGAAAGGACATAGGGTACATTTCATCCAGAAAGAATCCAGTACTGTTCCCGAGGGCATGATTTAAAATAAATATATTACTAACGCCTAGCTAAAGTATTATAGCATCGATAGCACCAGTTAATTATCACATACATTATCTCAGGTGTTATATCTATACTAATACTAATATTATAAAGAGGAAAGATTTGATTGTTTGTTTGTATAGAATAGGCTCCGAAACTACTGGACCGATTTGAAAAAATATTTTACAATTAAAAGCTTGTTAGGTTTTGCTGTGTTATTACATTGTTGTTTGTTCTATTTGTGGTTATTACCATGCCTAAGCATACGAAAAAAACTGTTTTGTATAATCAGGTCATAACTTGTTGTTCGACTCCGACAATACTTTGAAAGAGAACGACAAAATAATGGACCATTGTTACCACTGAATCGAGTTGTAGAACGAGTTGCCGAAGCTCTTGATAATTGGCCGCAATATTGTTTCGCGTATAATAGGTGAGAAAATTGGCCTTGGCCCCCTTCTTGAAGGGATGTCAAAAAATAAATTATCGTCACCCATAAAAAAGTGGACCAAAGTGAAGCTCCACCACCACTGTTATTATGTAATTATACCTGTAAATTTCCCTATAAATAAATAAAATAAATAAAAATATCGACTATCCATCGTAAATCAGTACATCCCATTACTAAATACATCTTTGGCGTTACGTTATACGCTTAATTTTTCTTTCAATTTGATTTTATTTATAGACTAGAACATTCTGATTGGTTTTAATTTAATTTACTACTACAGTTATTAATGATTTTATGTATTACAAATGTGATGCAGCTGAAATACAAAGTCATGATTGTAAATCGCGGCATCTTTCAAGAGTGAAACATCCTTGGTTAGTTGGTCTTTTGAGTGAAACGAAACGGTCGTAACTGTCACACGCACCATGCTACAGCGAAAATAGTATAATAATCTTGAGAAAACGACTGACAAAAAAATTTCGAATTATTTTTGATTTATTTTTTTTATGTCTTGGAAAAAAATTTAAACATACAAAGTGCAATAAAAAAATTTGTGGACACATTTTTATAGAATTAAAAATGTCATTTTGAATGAGAAAGTGTTCCAGTTCTTAAAATTGAAAAGTGTGTCCCGTTAAGACCCAGCGGCCATTTTCAGTAAATATGTGCGAAGAAGTTTCGGCACTAAGAGGGTTACCCATCGTCGCTTCGACTTGTCGAATTGAAAGAGCTTTGTGGGTTGGATCCGTGATTTATGAAAGAGATAGGCTTGGATGTGGTATATTTATTTATTTATTAAATGTATGTGTTTTTAATTTTTATTTGGTATTTCTTTATTTATTCTTATTAACTATGTGCCTATCAAGCCAAATATGATACACTCCAATTTGGGTGTATCTGCACCGATTAATAGAATTACTAAATTATATAACGTAGTAGCCAAGGACGTGGCACTCGATGTCTTTAACGATAGTTCGCGGAAATTTAAAAACAAAATTATAACTTATTGTATATCTAAATACATAATATAAAATGCGGCTTACTTACTGATTTAATTTACTTTTGTTGACTATTCTTGGAGGCCTTCCCAACTTTTATCATTTTCTTTTTTGTGTGTTTTTTGTGTTTATTCTTTTTTAAATGTAAGTGTAGTTTGTTTGTTTGTTTCTTTTTTTTTTGTGTTTGACTGATATTGCCTTAAATTTGACTATAATTATGTAGTTTCCAAGATTTAATTAATATGCATGTTATGGTAGCCTATAATTGTGATGTGTGTAAGCTAGACTTTGATATGCAATCTTTTCTGAGTTTCATATGCACACTTACGTTGGCTGTCCATATTATATAAATAAATAAAATAAATAAATTAATTAATTTAACAGCTAACCTTAGCTACAGCGTGTGTTCACGAATACTTACATAAAAAATAAAAATATATATTAGGTTTATAAGTAAAATTATAGGATTACAAAAAGAATAGTATTCTGAGTTTCTTTTGGCGTATAAATATTTCGATTTTGATAATTAAATTTATAATTAAAATTTGGTCTAGTGGCTAACCAGCTGTTAACCAAACGGTCGCGGGTTCGAATACCGCTAGGGGCAAATGTATGTGTTTTAATATTTTACCTTTGTACCTGAGCCATGGTTTATTTTTTGTTAAAAAGAGTTATTATATAAAAAAAATTAAGTTAACTTGAACTTTTATAACTCATTGTATGTTAAGTATTCTTCTTAATGTTGAGGTCCCGGCCCTTCGAGGACAGTTTCTGGTTCGTAATGATAATTGCTGTCCGTCCGACATTCTCGCTGTCTTACGACAGTCCTATTCTGGACTGTGCCGAGCATTAACTATACTTACGTGTACAAACTTGCATCAAAAAAACCACCAATTGATCCCAGGTTTGACACAAATAAAACGCAGGGAGTTCAAATAGGTACATCGAAGAAAGCCATCTTTATTAAATAAACATTTAAATTGTATAAGAACCTCAATGAAAATAACGTTCGCGTGTATATTTTCATATTAGCGCCATCTAGATACAAGTCGTGGTGGCTTGAAATATGTTAAATACGATTTAACATTACGTTAGATTTCAAAGACATTGTTTTGAAAAAAATCACCAGTGTAGTATTAAGTCTCATTTTAAATTTAAAAATTCAACATTCTTGTCAAACATTTATAGAGAAACTAGCTGGTTACGTGATAAGAATTGTTTTTCTTGCTACGAAACCAGTTAACTACAAAGATTTTTCTTTCTTTCTACGAAATAGCCAATAGCAATGCCTGTGTTAACGTAATACAAAAATGTGTTTTGTTTCTTTCCTACAAATGGAAAAATGTGCCATAAACTGGTTTCGTAGCATTGGTTTCTTAGGCGGTCGTGCGTAACTAGTTTCGTAGGAAAAAACTTCTTTGTACGCAACTAGTTCGCAAGAAAAATAATCCTTCACACGTAACTGTTACGTAGCATTGGTTTTTGTCGGCGGCCGAAGCGACTTCGTCCATGTCCAGCATTAATCTTTAATTTTTTGAAAATAAAATACTGCCTATGTTATGGCGTCACGATGACTATGATAATGTAGCTTGCTATACTTTTCAACCGACTTCCTAAAAAGGAAGAGGTTCTCAATTTGACGCGTATATATATTTTTTAATGTTTGTTACCTCATAACTTCCGACTGGGTGAAACGATTTTGATGGTTCCTTTTTTATTTGAAAGTTGGTACTTCCCGTGTGGTCCCATTTCCATTTGGTCCAGTTCTGACAAAGGCATCCATGAGAAAAGACCATGAGACCGTTTGAAGTCGGTTTGTTTTTTGTTAAAAAGAGTTATATTCGAACAGTATCGAATTAAGTGCATGTTGCGTTCAGAATATTACTGTCGTTCATTCTCGTCGGGCGAACTTGTAGGAAGTTACGGTTCGGATCATTTGCAAGTTTTCATTGCTATTGTTGCTGACAAATTACTAGGTAATCATTGATTTAATACCTTCATGCGTAGGTACTAAAGTCGCAACTTCCTTAACAAAGTCTCTACTAGTATAACATCCTATTTCAGTAATATAGAATTTAAGTTAACTTACTACCCAAGCAACACAGAATGGCTGAATATTCTTTGAATAAATGCATTTATACAGCCGTTATTCAAGCAATTTGGGCACAAAATAAATTGCTTTGAACTGTATAGTAGCACCATAATAGCTGAATAGTAGCTGAATAAGCAACAAGAAGTCCATAATAGCCCATAGTGTTATAATAGCCCAAAAATCATTCAACACAGCATTTCTTGTCAGCTCTAATACCCTTATAACAAAGCTTTAAACTGAATAATTTGTGAATTTCATACTGCTATCTGGCCTATGTGTTGCCTGGGTAGGCAACTATTGATCTAGTTTATAGTTATAAATTTAAATCGCGATTAAAATTAAGCGATTTTTTTTAATAAAAATCTATCATTTAAATCAATACTTTTTTTACTGCGACAAAATCAGTCAAAATATTAGTCTCCCTTTTGAAAAAATTAAAGTAATTATTTTCCTTGTTCATTAAATTTAATATGACAAAAATGACAGTGTGTTTGTTTTTAAAAAGTGATTTGATTTTAGAAGAACTTTTTGATTTGGTTAATTTTATAATATTTTTTGTTTCATATGACAAATATATGTGAATTGTGGAACTGTTCAAAAAATAAACGAATTATTAAAATAAAAGGGTTTTTTTTTATTAATTTAATTAAAAAAATATTTTGTTTTTATTACATTAAAAAAGGCTTTCAAATTAAAAAAATCAGTATTTAAAAAAAAAATCAAAAAGTCCTATTTAAAATCAAATAAATCCGAGTTTTTAAAATTTTTTTCAAAAAAATTTTCAACCCTAAATAATTTTAGGGGTGGCTCACCCCCAAAAAAAATAATTTTTTTTTTTCAAAACAACGATTTCCGTGTCAGTTAGTCTTATTATACGGTCTCAACCACCACAACATAAAAAAGACGCCATGTTTTTTTTTAAGTTGAATTTATTTTATTAGTGTATATATTATCATATGAAAGATTTGGTACTTGGATTGGTATCGAAACCGCAGTTGTCTTCACTTGAACAACTGCTCTCTACATCTTCAGTGGCGTCACACTCATATTTCTTTTCACATTGGCAGCCGCAATCGCAGCCACCGTCGCCTTGTCTAAGATCCATTGATATGGCAATTTGTCTATAGCATTTCGATTTGCAATCAACTTGTTGGCGACATCTCATACTGTTCCTGAGACTCAGCAAATCCTTCAACACTCGTGTTCGGAGATTGTGTTTCACTTCTTGTGGCCTCTTCTTACTCGTATGAGAAACATTATTCGTGTTAGAGCTTCGCCCTACAGGTTTTATTCGTAGCTGAAATTTTTAAGTCTTATTCTATGAATATGTCGTTTGAGAAAAAAATAACAGATTTCGTGCATCACACGACTATTAGAGCACATTGGAAATGAATCTAAGGAATTCGAAATTATGTTGCTCTGACTTGTTGACATGTTTCAAAAAGGTTAAGCTACAGGGCTAACCCTTAACCCGATCGTCTTTATTTTAGGCTCAAATTGTAGCTGACTAAATTTTTCTCAAATTTTTGATATCATTCTTCGTTTCCAAAATATTGAACGCCTAAATCAAAAATTCGAAAAAAAAATCAATTTTTTTCACTATTTCGGCCATAACTTTTTTCGTTTTTGACTTTATTGAAAAATAATGGATCTCGTAAATACGCGTCTTTTGAGCCCTTTTGAATATCATATCTTCACAACTCTCCGAGATATAAGGGGATCGCACTTTTTCGTGAAATCGAGGCCTATACTGAAGCAAACGAAAAGACATTTCCAATGTCAAAAGGCCCTTATCAATACTAATAATAAATCTGGGGTTGGTCATGGAGTAAGTTACTTTGTTTTCAGAGATATAGTGTTTATAGTGTCTATATAAGATACTGAAACTAAATTACGATTATAAAGAGGAAAGATTTGATTGTTTGTTTGTTTGTAATGAATAGGCTCCGAAACTAATGGACCGATTTGAAAAATTCTTTTACGATTAGAAGCCGACATTATCTCCGATGAATATAAGCTACTTTTTACCGCGGGAAAATGCTTCATTCCTACGGGAAATCTAAAATAAAAGTAAGTACTAGCGGCTTGGACCAGGATACACTTGATAGCGCCATCTATCCATTTAAAATAGAATCAAGTGAAGTGACTAACATAACAACTGCTTGGTGATATTTTTAGCGATCCGCTCCACGGTAGATAGATTGTGTTATCAAGTGTTATAATTTTATACTTTTCAATGCGAACAAGTCGCGGGCACAAGCTAATTTTAAAATAAAAATAAAATAAAAAGAATACCAATCTCAAAATCTTCATCAGCAGTTCAGATCTGGTGAGGTCTTCCTCGGAACTGCTGCTGAAGCTACTGGGACGGTTGTATAAACCGTGGGAAGGATTGGAGTTGACGAAGACCAGAATCGGTCTACTGTTATCATTACCAGAGCCACGCGAGGGTTGGTGTAAATTGTAAGCAGTTTGACGTCCAAATCTAGGCACTCTGCTAGATTCCACGGTGGCTACCTGTAAATTAAACATTTTGTTATAGGTATACTAGCTGTAACTGTGTGTGCCTGCACAAGGACCTCCCCTTTGGCGTTAGCCTAGCCAGATATGGCTAGGCTGCCCTGGGGTGGATCGGAGTTGTTGCTTTAGCAGAGCCCGGTTCACCCCGTTCAAAGGGCAAGGAGGCACCGGGCAGTTTTAATGGGTATTCCCAGTACCGCTATGATCAGGTGCTAGGCGACCCCCACATACCCCTTCCGCCTAGCCAGCGGTAGGGAATCTGTAAGCGGATCACTCCTCGTAAAAAAGCACGCGACTTCGCCCGCGGGTCCGAAATTGGAGGTACGCCGGCCATCTCGGGAGAGTCGGAAGCCATGAAATAAATCTTAGAGTTATTCCATGGTGGTTTTCTCTAAGGGGGGTGGTTTTTTTTGATTTATTTATATGTCCTACCTAATACCAAGAAAGAAAAATTATTCAATTACTTACTATAGCCGAGAAACAAAACAAATAAGTAGTAAGTCCCAACTCCATTGCTTTCTTCCCTTCGAGTATTCTACTCCGAAAAGAATTAACGTAATATCTTCTATGGTTGGAAAGTATTTTTATCGATTTTTTATCACTTTAATTTAATTTGTTTACAAATACTTGAGTTCTTTTTATTACTAACGTGTTTTTTTTAAATTTCCGTTTGTTTTGAACATCACAACCTACGTTTGGAAATTCATTAAATTGCTTCACTCATCCTACTGAGTTCATATTATATAAATCTTCCATGAATACAATTGAAAGTTGATTGAAAGGATAAATTTCATTTCTACATTTTAATTTTGAAAAATATTCCCTGATAATTTCCTATTCGAATTAGGAATATGAACCGATGAACTAAAGTTACCGTCATTTTGAGGCCACGGACTTTGCAAGCACAGCCATACCCTTAGCCAAGAGCACAATGCAAACGGGAGCGTTACGCTTATTAACAAAACGATAGAAAATAAAGCCCGGTGATTGGTTGTTGTAACGCCCACATAAAATTTCGACCAATCATCGGGCTTTATTTTCTGTCGTTTCGACGCTCCCGTTTGCACTGGGTGCTCTTGGCTAAGGGCCCTGGGACTCCTGGGGCCCTAGCCAAGAGCAAACGCACAATTGTAAACGCTACGCTCAGGCTACGCTACGTTGGCAGTATGCTTTGTGATTGGTCAAAATTTTATGTGGGCGTTACAACAACCAATCACCGAGCATTATTTCTTTATTCAAACGTACAGTCGTAAACGCTACGCTCACGAGTTTACGACTGTACGTTTGCTCTTGGCCAGGGCCCCTGGGCGCGTAGCCCGTGCCGTAGCCAAGTGTACTTTCTACAGTCGTTTAAGCTACGCTACGCTATGTTACGCTACGTTACACTAAGAGAAAACTTGGTGATTGGTCAAAATTTTATTTTGACTTTACAATAACGAAGCATCGAGTTTTCTCTTAGCATCGCGTAGCGTAAACGTCTGTAGAAAGCACACTTAAGTGTTATGATTCTTGATAGGGTTATACCTAATGCATCTTCTGCGACTTACTGCAGCATATGACGTCCTAAAACTCTAGATAGATTTTCATTATATAGATTATTGCAATTGGTTAATATTGGAAAGGCCTACTTAGTCCCTAAAAGACTTGATAAAAGTTTCAGGTTTCAAAATTACGTTGAAAACACTAAACTATCTACATTCTACATAGTTCAATCAACTAAATAAGATTCATTCTCTTTTTAGCATCTAAATAATATATATTTACACTTTTTAGCTATTTCATGACATAATATTATAAACGTAACTAGATTGCAAAACACAACAGTTGATAAAATGTGTTTCCGTATTTACCAACTGTAAAATGAAATTAGGTATACTTACAGTAGTTTAAGAACTTAGTTATTAAGGTTAAATAAAATTATTTTTTGCTTGCTTTTCAGTTTTTTATTATATTATGTAACTAACAACAACTCACTATACTGAAACTTATGTTAACTATATCAGATTGCTGACGCCAATTAACATTAGGATGATCATATTAATTAAGGACGTGTTTGCGAAATGAATAGGCGAAATGAGAAATGTATAGGCTGAGTGAGGGGAGTGATCACTGATATTTCTTTAGAAATGTTTTGTGTAGACTAAATAAACCCTTATTGTCACCCATTAAGATTCATGCATAATATCAAAACATATAAATATTTTGACGTGACTTTTTAATTTTTTGTGAGGCAATTTTTAATATTTTTAGAATTTTTTTTTGACCAATGTTGAGTTGATTATGTGTGCTATGCTTCAGTATTTTTAAACAAACAAAATTTGGAACATAAAAATATAAAAATGATCCTAAACACGACCACTTTTCGTAAATTTTGTGTGAAGAGGCGATCAGAAATTGTATTTACACTTACAGTACTAAAAATCATATTTTTTTAAATTATTTTTTATAGTATTTGCAGATAAAGAAGTAATCTGACTGTGCCACCTGTTAGTTTTATTTTATTTGGTTTCATTTGGTCGCAAAATCTACCGAAAAACAACTAAGTTTTGTCAGATTTGTAAACACCTCCTTAATTTATTTTTGGTTTTCACTTACGAGGCAATAAAAAAGTAAACAGAAAACATTCAGATGATCATTTATTTTTCAAACACTAGAGGTTTTTGTTTTTCAAATGTCACTGTATTTGGCTCTCAACAACTGTTTTCTCCATCTCGGTGGAAAAGTTCTTCCGGATTTGCTATCGCAACTGCCTCCTTTCTTTGGTTTGCAATACTTTGGAGGTTTATCGCACATGTTATCCTCATCTATGACCTGTTTGCAACTTACTGAACAATAATATTTCTCCTTTTTCGGGCACTTGTTTACGCACTGACCCAAAGAGCCACATCTCATTATTAGAGCTTGATTTAAGTACTGATCTACATCATCGTCGACAGCAAGTTCATCATCTTGTTTATTTTGTGACCCACCTTCTTCTGTATGTGACTGCGAGCAGAAATGAATAATTATTTATAACTTGCGGCACGCCCTCGGCTTCGTATGGGTGAATTTTTGGAAGAATCGATTTTCATATCTATACTAATATTATAAAGAGGAAAGATTTGTTTGTTTGTTTGTTTGTTTGTATTGAATAGGCTCCGAAACTACTGGACCGATTTGAAAATTTCTTTTACCATTAGAAGCCGACATTATCCGTGATAATGTCGGCTACTTTTTACAGCGGGAATATGCTTCATTCCTACGGGAAATCTAAAATAAAAGTAAATACGACTTGGCCCGGGATACACTTGATAGCGCCATCTATTGGATTTGGGTAGAACTGCTTGGGGTTATTTTATGCGATCCGCTCCACGGTATCTACATTGATTTATCAAGTGTTATGATGTTATACTTTTAACGCGGACGAAGCGCGAGCACCAGCTAGTCTATACTAATAATTAATATTATAAAGAGGAAAGATTTGTTTGTTTGTTTGTTTGTATAGAATAGACTCCGCAACTACTGGACCGATTTGAAAAATTCTTTTACCATTAGAAGCCGACATTAAGCGTGATGAACATAGGCCACTTTTTACCGAGGGAAAATGCTTCATTCCTACGGGAAATCTAACATAAAAGTAAATACTAGAGCGGCTTGGCCCGGGGGATAGCGCCATCTATCCAAAATACGGTAGATGGCGTTTTATACTCTTCTACGCGAACGAAGCCGCGAGCACCAGCTAGTTTTAAGTAATGGAAAATAAAATCAGACAGTAAATTATACCCGCAATAAATGGTAAAAGGAAAAAACTTTCTTATCCCTTGAAGCTCTTGGTTTCACCCCTCTATGTCTGACTGTGGGATCATTGAAACCGTTAAGTAAGGCTTGTAAAGTCAATCCCTGTTCTTGAGAATCGAGCACCAAGATGACTGGCTCCTGTAATTTATTGTCTTGTAGCAATCCATTTCTGTTAGAGCCTTTGGAAGCTTTGATGTCCTGAAATCATTTCCAATTAGACGATTGAGGGGCTAGATCCTGTTTGTCTGTCTTTTTTATTTTTTCTATTTATTTATTTAAAATAACATTTATATTATACTTTAGTTAATTAGTTATGAAAGCACACACTAGGCAATTAGGCATGCAAGGCTGCAAATAAAATAAAAATAAAAATATTAATTACTAGCTGTAGCCCGCGACTTTGTCCGCGTTAAAAATGATAAAAAGTGGCCTATCACGTGCCCCGTACTTCTAAATGTTTATCTACCAAGTTTAATGAAAATCAATCAATTAGTTTAAGAGTTATAGAGGAACATACATACATACAGAAAAATAATCTAAAAATGGTCAATTTAGTTTCAGTATCACGTATAGAGACTATATACACAATATTTCTGAAAACAAAGTAAATTACTCCACGACCGACCTCTACAGATTTATTATTACTATTGATGAACTTAAACTTATATACTTAAACGCATAATTATATTATGTATTTACACCTAATGGGATTCGAACCCGCGACCGTTTAGCTAACAGATGTTAACAGTTAAGGTTACTAAAATGTACTTACGAATAGTGTAAAAAATGAAATTATTTTCACTATATTGTTGGCCAAAGTTATTTTATGCATTTTGATGTAACAACAATGTCCACAGAGCTTGTTGAAAAAAAAAATACTAGAAATTTATATGCCGTTGTTACCGCGATAGTAACTGTACCGGTGGAATTAATTAGAAATGTAATTTTGTTATGTAAACATTTTTTCATTAAGCTAGAAGAATTTATTTTATAACTAGCTGGCGCCCGCGACTTCGTCCGCGTTGAAAAAGAAAAAGTACCTAACCTATCCTGTGTCCTGTACCTACGTCTAAATGTTTATCTACCAAGTTTCATGAGAATCAGTTAATTCGTTTAAGAGTTATGGTGCAAAAAGATTTTTCGAAAAAGTTAAAAACGAAAAAAGTGATGGCGGAAATATAAAAAAAAATATTTTTTTTTTAAATTTTGATTTTGGCACTCGATATTTTTTTTATTTTTTTTTTATTAGAGATGGGTTTGCTCTTGGCCAACAACCAGCTGGGTAGCAAGGGAGAGGCCTAAGATGGAGCGAGCTCACCCAGAATATGCCTATTCACTCGGACTTTGAAAAGATTAGGGTTATATGAACTCGGAAACACAGACGCAGGCAGGGAGTTCCAAACCTTGGCGGTGCGCATTATAAAGGTGGTTTCAAAGCGCTTGGTTCGAAAAGGGGGGATTTCGATAAGATGAGGATGGTAACCAGCCGTACGTCTGTATGTCCGATGGAAGAAAGGGGAAGGCGGTATGAGCTCATGCAGCCCCTGAGCACACTCACCGAAGTACATCTTATAAAAGACACATAGGCTGGCAATTTTGCGTCTATGTGCCAGGCTCTGTATCTTAGATTTTAAAAAGTACCGTCGCCTATGAGTCTCTTAGCTCTGCGTTCTATTTTGGAAACGAAGAATTATATCAAAAACTTGAGAAAACTCCTCTGGACAATTATTTAGTCACCTAAGATTTGAGTATAAAATATAGACGATCGGGAGTCAGAACATATTTAATATCGAATTCCGTAGATTCATTTCCAATGTGCTCACGTAATGTCATGTGAGGCACGAAATCTGTGTTTTTTTTAAAATGTTTGTTACCTCATAACTTTCGACTGGGTGAAAAAATTTTGATGATTCTTTTTTTGTTTGAAAACTGGTGCTTCCCGTGTGGTCCCATTTAAATTTGGTCCAGTTCTGACAACGGCATCCAAGAGAAAAGACCATGAAACGGTTTGAAGTCGGTTAATTTTTTGTACATCAGCATTGAAGCCGATTTTGTGTTTGTCTTTCTATATGTCACTTATGTATGTTTTAAATGTTTGCTACAAATGAAATCTTATTCTATTCGCAAACCTGTCGTAAAATTTCATGCATCAGTGTACGTGGATCAATTTGCAAGAGTTGTCCCAAGAAACCAGGTTTTCGAATGTAATTCATACATAAATAACACTGAACCATGTCGCGCCTAAACAAATAGTGACGGATAAACATCAAAAGAGACCTCTAGAGATTTCTGCCGAGTTTTGGATATATTTTTAAATTTCACCTTAAATCAATACTAATAATAAATCTGTAGGGGTCGGTGATGGAGTAATTTACTTTGTTTTCAGAAATATCGTGTATATAGGCTCTATACATGATACTGAAACTAAATTGACCATTTTTAGATTTTTTTTCTGTATGTATGTTCTTCTATTACTCTTAAACGAATTAACAGATTTTCATGAAACTTGGTAGATAAACATTTAGAAGTACGGCACACGTGATAGGCTACTTTTTATCTTTTTTAACGCGGACGAAGTCGGGGGCAACAGCTAGTTCATAATAAAACCATTAAAACAAATCATCTTGATAATAAATCTAGTTAGCTCAGTGAGAGTATTTATTTATTCATCTAGGTATTTATTTATTAAGAATAAATAATAAACCAACAAAAAACACCATAATACATTTTTTACATTTGGCTGTTGTGAATTTCAATAACAGGTATACCCAACATTTAACATTTATTATAAAAAATCATTACTACAGAAAAATTCTTGTAAAAATTCCAAAATTATAACCACTATATTCATTCACAAATGCACACGAATCTGCTGTATAGACTTGCAGCAGCATCTGGTGGCTATGATAGGATTCCTAATCGCTGTAGTGATGCAACACTTAGAAGTTCAGATTGCATTACAACAGATGTCGCTAGGAGTCTGAAAAATAGCTTAACCTTATTAACAAAGCTCACTTGGTATTTTTGTTTGTATTTTTTTTTTGCAAACAAAAAAATTGTATTTAAATTTTCCAAGCTATCCCAAGTTCTTCCAACGGACATTCAGACAACGGCTGGTTACCATTGCTCATCTGGTCGGAATCCCTCTTTTTAGGACCAAGCGTTTTAAAATAACCTTTATAATGCGCATATTTGGAACTCCCCCTGCCGGTGTCTGTGTTCCCCTTCACTTTCAAAAGGTCAGATTTTCATAAGGACTGACTTTCAAGATAGTCAGTTTTTTTAAATTTAAATCTTCAAACTCAAATCTTTCAGGCATCTTCAGAGGGCCTAGTGCGAGTTTTACTCTGTCAAACTCGTCGAACGCGTAAATGTCAATTTGTATGGAAATGAAGTAGTGCTACACGTTAGCCACCAGGTAGCGCTGCTTCATTCCCATACAAATTGACATTTACGCGTTCGACGAGTTTGATAGAGTAAAACTCGCACTAGGCCCTCTGGTTGAGTTCGCTTTATCTATACGCCTGACAAAAAATATACATTCAATAAATCTATACTAATAATAATATTATAAAGAGGAAAGATCTGATTGTTTGTTTGTTTGTTTGTATAGAATAGGCTACTGGACCGATTTGAAAAATTCTTTTACCATTAGAAGCCGACATTATCGGTGATGAACATAGGCTACTTTTTACCTTGGCAAAATGCTTCATTCCTACGGGAAAACGGGTAATAGGACAAGGGGTAGTAAGAATTATCCTTCCGTACTTCTTTTTCAAATAACTTCCTAACGGCTGAACCGATTGGGTTGAAATTTTAAATGGCTATTTCGATGTGTTCCTGGATCATTTAAAAATACAATTGGACCCGGTAGGTGGCGCTGCTGTCTGTATGTTAACTACGAAACGGCTTGATCGATTGGGTTGAAATTTTGTATGTGTATTTCCATGGTTTCACAGACACGAATGTATTATATTTTATAAAGTTACGCGGACGAAGTCGCGTGCAACAGCTAGTATTGGTTAGTAAGGTAGCGTGGACGAAATAGCGGGCAGAAGCTAGGCAAACGTAATATAATCAAAAAATTTGATTTCATACTGACCTTGCATTGTTGTTGTAAACAAGAATGTTTGTATACAAATCTCGAGAGTACATTCAAGAATTGCAATCTCCATATGTCTCTGTTTAGAGCTAGCTTTGTTAGGTCCATATTTCAATGCACTACATATTTTAGCGGCTGCAAGTGAAACGGTTGTAATGCTCGTGTTGAATTATGACCGCTATTAAATGTCCGTGTCTAGAAAACCAGGTGAATAAACAATACGTCTTGGTTACTTATACATGAACTCAGATAAAACAAGAACTGAAGATAGAGCCTCATGGACGGCAGAGTGCAGCCGATATAATTGGCTATTTGACAAGATTTAAAATATACTAAAATTGTGGTTATCCTATCAGAAAGTAGCGTAAAAAACATATTATGTCACTTTATGTATATTTTTTTACAAATTATATGAAAAATAAAAAAAACATAAATTTTGAAATTTTATCAAAATCAAAAATCAAATCAAAATATTTATTTATCAATTAGGTTTCTACAAGAATCGTCATTATAAATTTAAATTTACCAGGGTTTCGGAAAAAAACCAAGATGACGATCCTGAGAAGAAACCCCGAAAGAAACTCAGGATACTATTCTTTTTGTCATCATTAAAATGTAAAATAGTACAATACACTTACTTAATATTAACAAACTTAAAGTATATATATATATATACAATTATAGTTTTACAATACAAAACATAGTATATCTGCGACCGAAACGTCCTGTGATTGGTTGCAACTCTGATGACGTCATACGCTAGTAAACATTGCTTCTGCGACTGATTGTAGTTCTTTACTAGTTGTAGTTGTTTACTAGCGTGTGACGTCATACGTATTAAAGACCAGCGCCATTACAGAAACAGCGCTTTTGGCGCGGTTTTGGAAATTTAAACTTTAACATTTTTATTAATAATACAGTAGATCTCCCTGAAATATCAATGAAGTGTGTTTATTATGTAATATACAATAATTTAAAACGATTTTCTAAAATTAGTCAAATAGCGGATTACGTCTTCACTGTGTACAAACAATGTACAAAAAACTACGCCTCGCCTTATTAAAATACTAGCTGGTGCTCGCGACTTTGTCCGCGTTCTGGATGAAATGTATTATTTCAAAAAAATGAAAAAAATCCGAACAACAAAAATATAAATATTTTTAATTTTTTTTTATCTAATAATATTTTTATCTTAATAAAAAAGCCGTTACGTGCTTTTTTGTTAAGTTCAAAGTGCATTTAAGAGTTTTATTTAGATTTCACTTACTGTATGTATATTTTTATATTATGAAAATTTAATTTATACGCATAAAATCAATGTATAATAATAATAATAGTGCGTCGGTTTGTGTCGTTGTCGCACTGAACTAATACCGTCTCCTCCTCACTTTGGCCTTCGGAGGGGGAGACAAGTTAAATTGATACAATAATAATAATAATATAAAGAATAAATTCTCGATTTGTTTTTTTTTTCACCGTACACATCACTAATGAAGTTCGTGAGAAATGCGGAGCAACATGCCAGCTTTCCAGTCCTATTCTTATTTGACACGTATAGTAGGTAAAGATAATTCGAATTACACGTGACAAAATGAATTAACAGTAACGATATTGTGTTTTCGTTAAATGTAATAATAATATCTTGGAAATATTCCCACTGAAAACCCTCAGCGACTGTTCGAATCACGGCTTACATACGGGTACAGCGATATTACTCGTACAAAGGGCGCTTAACAGCTCTCATACGTTTGTAATACGGTGGCGCATTATGGTAAATTAAATTATGTATCTACAGTTGGCTACAGTACAGTGTCTTGGCTGAGCGAAATTGTATGTGAATATTGTGTAGTATTAATTAAATAAAGGAAGAAAGAAAGAAAAGAAATTTCATTGAGCCAATACAAAATACAAATAGCACAATGCAATACAAGAACAAGAATAAGAGAAATCAGAAAACACTTAATCATATTGGCAATACTTGTCTGTCATACTTGCAATACTTGCCAGTGCATGCACCAGTGTATCGATTAACAAAAAATAACCGACTTCAAACCGTCGCATGGTCTTCTCTCATGGATGCCATTGTCGGAACTGGACCAAATTTTAATGGGACCACACGGGAAGCACTACTTTTCAAATAGAAAATGAATCATCAAAATCGTTTTACCCAGTCGGAAGTTATGAGGTAACAAACATTTTAAAAAAATACAGTCAAATTGAGAACACCTCCTTTTTGGAAGTCGAGTTTTAGTGTTATAGAATGATTTTTATCCTTTTTTTTATTAGAGATGGGTTAATTAATGTTAATTTCTAATCTTAGTCTAAAAGTCCATTAGTCTAAACATCAGTCTAAAAGTTCTAACATCGAGGGAATGTCTAAAAATATAAAATACATCGTCACATCTATGTATAATATACAATATATACAATATACATAGATGTCAGGTGTTATATTACTCAATTCCATGTTCTTTTTCAATGTAAACGAAGTCGCGGGCACCAGCTAGTAGAAATAGTTAGACAGGATAAAGATCTCATCGATGGGACTGTGACTTGCTATATTATATCTCCTTACACTGTGATATTAGCACGTTCATAGACACGCCCGCTCTTGAGTGAAATTCAATTTCAAAGGCTTTAGTCGCCTATCCTTTGAAAGTGGAATTGAAGCATTGATTTATTTGCACATTCGCAGATGCATTTACAATTTACATTTCTATGGAATTTGTTATTACTGAAACTGTTTAAAAGCGCTGAAAGAAGGCCGGTATGCAAAATACAAACTAACTCTACTCCACATACAATTTAGTATTTGTATTTATAGGTTAACTAGCAGTTTCCGCGAATTAATAGCAATTTAAAATGATAATAGACAATAATAGATGAGTCTAACTGTATAGTCGGGGTAAGTATTGCCTACAAACTTTCGTAGGCAAACCATAGACTGAGACGCGCCCCAGCTTTTTCCAGGTGCATTAGTCTAAATAGTATTATGTCCATTTAGATCTTCAGTAAGAAGAAAACATAGGTATAAAAGAAGAAATGAGAAACTCTAGTTTCTCTTACATCATGTAGAAAAAAGAATAGTGAAGCTTTTTTCCCATGTATAGCTAAATGTGTTGCGTTTTCTTGAAACTCCACTTTCAGTCAGTGTAACACAAAAGTTTCAGTTTTCTCGAGATTCTTATACTTAATGTCACCGTTGGGAGTGAAACTAAACGCAAAACATTCTAAAACAGCCACTGGATCAGTAACAGCAGTAAGCTAACTGCAATTCGTTTTTTTAATAGTGCAAAAAAAAAATGAAATATAATAAATCTGTCATTAAGGAACAATTTACAGTCACTTTTAATTGTAGTCTAAAGCCAAATTATTCTAATTTAAATAATTGATAAATAGTTTGCTATGGTAAGTGCTGCCACCACTGAGTAGCCGCCTTCTATCGGCTACGTAAACGCACCGCGTCTAATGGTAAAAGGATTTTTCAAATCGGTCCAGTAGTTTCGGAGCCTATTCTATACAAACAAACAAACAATCAAATTTTTCCTCTTTATAATATTAGTATAGATGGGTTTGCCCTTGGCCAGCAACCAGTTGTGTAGCAAGGATGAGGACTATGATGGAGCGAGCTCACCCAGAAGATGTCTATTCACTCGAACTTTGAACAGATTTGGGTTATATGAGCTCGGAAACCTTGGCATTGCGCATTATAAAGGGTGTTTTAAAGCGCTTGGTCTGAAAAAGAAAAACTTCGACAGGATGAGATTGGTAACCAGCCATATGTATGTCCGATGGAAAAAAAATTATAATAAAAATACATAGACATCTTATAAAAGACACCGCATATTTACCGCATACTTATCCCACAAATAAAACAATCGCGTCTTTCACAAGACGACCATACTTTCTAATATTATAAAGTAGCTGTTGCCCGCGACTTCGCCCGCGTAACTTTGTAAATTATATACTTGAAATTTTCCTCTAGAACCACTCTAGAAATTGGTGTAAACAGCATGAACATCGATGCAGTAGTTTTTGAGTTTACCGCGAACAGACAGACAGGACTTTGTTTTATAATATGTAAGGATGTGAAAGTAACTGTATCGGTCTGTCTTAGTTTGCCTACTGCTAGTCCTATGTAATGTGGGTTACTCACTGCATAGTTTACGACGGTTGTAAATGTTACAAAAATCGTAAATTTTGCCGCTGCCTGCGCGACCCGGTGAAAAGTTTAACCTTTTTGAAATACAGTCGCAACGTCAACTAGCCAGTTCTCTAAGTTTAGACATAATTTTAAGAAGTTTTTCACTCTTTTGTAATTTTACTTTACAGGAAAGGAAAATCTTTAAAAAGAGCGCAAGTAGGTACTTATATCTTGTTTAGAACAATATTGTTTGCTTCAAGCAAACTGTTTACTGTGATTGACATTACTGTGACTGTGAAATTTCGGAGATTTGTGGTTTTAAACAAAACAAAAAATTTTCTATACTAATACTAATATTGTGTTTATAGTCTCTATACATGATACTGAAACTAAATTGACGATTTTTAGAAATAACTCTTAAACAAAATTATTAAATTGATTCTCATGATACTTGGTATATAAACATTTAAGTAGATGTAGGTACGGGACACAGGATACCTAGGCTAATATTTTTCTGTTTCAAAGCCGACGAAGTCGCGTGCTACAGCTAGTCTTCTATACTATAATATTATAAAGAGGAAAGATTTGATTGTTTGTTTGTTTGTATAGAATAGGCTCCGAAACTACTGGACCGATTTGAAAAATTCTTTTACCATTAGAAGCCGACATTATCCCTGATGAACATAGGCCACTTTTTAACCGCGGGAAAATGCTTATTCCTACGGGAAATCTAAAATAAAAGTAAATACTAGTGGCTTGGCTCGGGAGATAGCGTCGTCTATCCAAAATACGGTAGATGGCGTTTTATACTTTTCTACGCAGACGAAGTAGCGAGCATCAGTTAGTTTTATATATATTTAAAGGTAATATTGAACACTTATCGTGAGTTTCGATCCATTTTTAAGTTCAAAGTTACTGCAGGTTAGTTTAAACGGAAAACTTTTAAAATTAAACTTCAATGGCGCTCGATGAGATCGTGCGCAGAACACAGAATTAAATTTTTTCTCATAGAAGTCGCATAGGCATTTTTTTTTGGAGTTTACTCCCCCGGATTTTTTTTTTTTTTTTTTTTTTAAGTTAAGGTCGACAGACAGGCTGACGGTCCACTTGATGGAGGGTGGCTACCGTCGCCTATAACACAAGCAACGCCATAAGTGCTACAAGTGTGCTGCTGACCATAGAAGGATTAAGGATAAGGGATAAGGAAGGGAAGGGGGAAGATTATGAAAATTTATGGGAGTAAAATCAAATGTCACATGCCACACGTTATAGTTATAGTTATATAGCTTACTATAGCTGGTGCTCGCGACTTCGTCCGCATAGAAAATTATAAAACGCCATCTGCCGTATTTTGGATAGATGACGCTATCTCCCGGGCCAAGCCGCTAGTATTTACTTTTATTTTAGATTTCCCGTAGGAATGAAGCATTTTCCCGCTGTAAAAAGTAGCCTATGTTCATCACGGATAATATCGGCTTATAATGGTAAAACAATTTTTCAAATCGGTCCTGTAGTTTCGGAGTTTATTCTATACAAACAAACAATCAAATCTTTCCTCTTTATAATATTAGTATAGATACAGTTATATAACTAGTTAGATATAGTTATAATTAAAAATATTAACATTATATTATATTTAGCCTATTTTAGCCTATAACGCGTTATTATAATTATATTTATTCAAATTATTTTTTTTATTGTCAGAAATAAATTATTTTTGTATAAAGTATGCACTGTATTTTTAACTAATTTTTAATTTAACTCTAAGAAGTCAAATTGGGTGACGACAGTAACTCTTTTCTGCTAAATCCTCGCCTTAAGCTAACACCAGAATTTACCCACTGGCTTTAGATGTGATAAAATAATGTCTACCTGTTCTAGCGTTTTCTATATCTAAGCCTTTGAATATGTAGGCATTGCACAAAGCAAATACGAGGTCGCGTTGGGAATACCAATGTTTGGGCATCACTCCATAGCCTTTTCAAAGCAACGAGCAAAAAAACTTACTAAGAAATTAAATTTTGAACTAAAAGCCTTTTAGGGAGTTAGTACGTGGTACACGTATGTAGTTCTTTTTTTAATTTATTGGTTACAATCTATGTAATAGGTTATCATCATCAAATCAATATTATCAATCAATACTAATAATAAATGTGTAGGGGTCGGTGATGGAGTAATTTACTTTGTTTTCAGAAATATCGTGTATATAGGCTCTATACATGATACTGAAACTAAATTGACTATTTTTAGAAATAACTCTTAAACGAAATTAATTGATTCTCATGATACTTGGTATATAAACATTTAAGTAGATGTAGGTACGGGACACAGGATACCTAGGCTAATATTTTTCTGTTTCAAAGCCGACGAAGTCGCGTGCTACAGCTAGTCTTCTATACTATAATATTATAAAGAGGAAAGATTTGTTTGTTTGTTTGTTTGTATAGAATAGGCTCCGAAACTACTGGACCGATTTGAAAAATTCTTTTACCATTAGAAGCCGACATTATCCGTGATGAACATAGGCTACTTTTTACCGCGGGAAAATGCTTCATTCCTACGGGAAATCTAAAATGAAAGTAAATACAAGCGGCTTGGCCCGGGAGATAGCGCCATCTATCCAAAATACGATAGATGGCGTTTTATACTTTTCTACGCGGACGAAGTCGCGGGCGCCAGCCAGTATATAATATAGATATACAACGTCAGGTAAAAAGATGGGCGGAAAACGATCTCTGTTCTGATCCTCGTCTATTATAATAATTTCAATACAATTTAGAAAAATTTCGCTTTGACAGAATTACTAGCAAAACAAAAGCAAAGTGCACAGACGAAATACAAAGCGAATGCTTTCAGACATGCTTCAAAGCGCACATAGACACCGCTAAAATTTATTTAGTGCCAGCGAATAAATTATCAACACTGCTGTGTGCCAACTAACGAAGTTCGAGCACAGTGTTTCCTGAATTGGCGAAGTGGTGTTTAATCTCAGTGCAACAAAGTGTATAACGGGTGTCCCAAGACTATGCGACATATTATTATATGAAGGGAAAGTACCTTAAATATCGTAAATAGGATATTTTGCTGAAAGAAGACTTTATGTAATTTTTGAAAGTTAGTAATACTGCATTCAAATATTTTCTAAAAAATACTTGCGCGTCTGGGAATCGAACCGACTTAAATGTGAAAAAAAAAAATAACCCGTATTATTATGATGCCAAACGAAAGAATGGACAAAAAATAATTATTCTTCTTAAGTAACATAGTATCTTAAAAGAGAGGAATAACGTAAAATGTTTGATACAAATTTCAAGAATTAATTTATTGTAGACGACGACGTAATTTTTAGAAAATCTTTGAATGCAGTATTACTAACTTTTAGAAATAACATAAATTAAAAAATGGTCCTAAGATGGGTACCTGGCCATATGGGGATCGAAGGCAATGAACTTGCCAACGAACTCGCCCGAGCAGGCGCAAAAGGTAGGCTAATAGGTCCTGAACCTATTGTCGGACTACCAAACAGCCTAGCTCACTGGACCATATGGAACCAGTGCTTTACTAAATCTCACAACCGCTGGACTAACTTGCCAGGGCTGAACCATTCCAAAGCGCTCATAAAAGCCTATAGTCGAAACGTGACAAACCAGGCTATGTCGCTTAGTAGGAGCAATTTGTGTATTATAAATTATATATATGTAGGCACTAACGGGGCATTGCCGCCTCAATAAGCAATAAGCAGTGTCGCTTCTGTCATGAGGCAGAAGAAACACCAATGCATATCCTGTGCGAGTGTGGCCCCTTAATGCACAAGCGCAGTCACATCCTAGGAAGCCACACAATGGCTTGTGAAGATGTGAAGAATGCCTCTATCAAAAAAGTACTACAGTTTCTCAAGGTGGTAGGTATAGGTGTCATTTTTGGAGCTCTTTCGAACAGTGCCGGAAAATCGGAAATTTCCGGATTTCCGGGAATTTTTGATCGGCCGGTGTTGCGTCGTTAGTTGTTGTTTGGCGGTGTGGTGCGGCTCATTTGAAGCCTTTTTCAAGGCTTCTTTTGACTGCCCACATCAGCTGTTGTTATTACTGTTGTTAAAATTGTTATTGCTGTTTTTTGTTTTTGTTGTTGTTTTCGTTAAGTTTGTTTCGTTAATAACTTTTGCCCCCGTGCCCGGATTTATTTGGGAGGCGGTTCGTAGGAAGCGCCTTCCAGGCCTCTTTCGGAAAGCACGCCGGGCCCGGAATTTTCCGGTATTCCTGAAATTCCAAATAAATTTTTATAAATTTTGTTTTTCTGTCCCCCTCTTGTAGAGGTGGAATCCCCTACGGGGTCGGAGGTCGGCAGGGCCATCAACTGGCCCATGTCGGACTCGACAGAAACGAGTGGGCATGGCCCGAGGGGGAACAATGGAGGGCAGAAGCTTCTTTCTTCCAATGTTATCACCCGCTCGGCAGCTCGCAAGCGGGCCGCCACGCAGGAGGCATCGCCCATGGGGCAACGAGATGCGGGCGCCAGCAAGTTCTTTGCTGTGGTATCCGGCTCAGAAGAGACGGAGGGCTTTGTGGAACCCCCTGTGCCGCTGAAGTTTAAAAAGGGGAGTAAGGGCCGTGGCGGGAAGTCTCTCAGCCACGACACAGGCATTTCGCGCGCTCGCCGGGAGCTAAGGGAGATTGAATCCGATTCCGATTCCGTCAGGTCCGCAACGACGTACCAGTCGGCGAAGTCGTCGGCCGGCTCTGTAGAGGAGTTGACGAAAAAGGCGGAGGCCAGCCACTCGGCGATTTTGGAGGTTGTCCGAAGAGCGGGTAACCTAAAGGGCACTTCCCAAAAGGAAATCAAGGAGGAAATGCGCTCCATTATGAATGTGGTCGAGGCGGTGGCTGCTCGGAAGACGTCAAATGAAATTCGGCGTCTTCGGGCCGACAACAAACGCCTCCGGGGGCAGATTGATGGCCTCATAGAGGAGGTGACGGCCCTCCGCAGGGCCTTTTCTGAAAGGTCCCTCCCCGAGAAGACCCCGGCTTTAGAGGCCGTAGTACCGCCTGCGACAGTGGCTGACTCCCAGCCGCTGTCCAGGGCGGAATTTCTGATGGCCCTATCGGCCCTCCAGGCGGAGTTGACGGCCCACGTTGGGGGGGTCGTCAGTGCCCACCTCGACGGGCTGGAAGTAGATGGCCGGTTGCTCCCAGCACGCCAGCATCGTCCGCCTCTAAAGGCGGACAAGAAGCGAGAGGACCGCGTGGTAGCTTCGCAGAAGGAGTCGTCGGGGTCAACCTTCGCTCCACCGGCGAACCTGCCAAAAAAGGCGAGGCCGGTCCAGGCGGTCAAACCACCAGCCTACAAGGTTCCGGAACCGCGGGCGGGGTGCTCGTCTGAGCCAGATGGCGGAGCCGTCGCGGCAACATGGACGGAGGTGGTCCGCCGTAAAAAGCGCGTCCCCATCGCTCCAGCCAAGCCGGTGGCAAAAGTGAGTGCCCCGGTGCTCCCCAAGGAGCCCAAGAAGCTGGCGATAGTGGTGGCCCTCAAGCCGGAGGCGGTGGAGAAGGGAGCCACCTATAACAAGGCTATTGCCAAAACAAAGGCCGTAGTCTCATTAGACGCGCTCGGAATTGGTCCGGCTCAATTCCGGACAGGCGTAACGGGAGCCCGCATTATGGAGCTCCCGAAAGGGACCACCCCTGTCCAGGCGGACAAGTTGGCGGCCCAAATCGGCGCGGTATTGGGGGACGAGGCGAAGGTCACGCGCCCTTGCAAATCGGCTGACATCCGGGTCAGTGGCCTTGACGATTCGGTGTCGGTTGAGGAGCTTCAGGCCGCGTTGGCCCTGAGCACGGGCTGCCCCCCCGAACAATTCAGGGTGGGCAAGGTCCACCCTGGTGCCAGAGGGGTGGGCTCGGCTTTCGCCTCGTGCCCGGTGGAGGCCGCCAGAAAGCTGGCGATCGGTGGCCGGCTGACGGTTGGATGGAGTTCTGCCTCCGTCCAACTGTTGGAACAGCGTCCCATGCGCTGCTACAAGTGCATGGGGCTCGGCCATCCGGTGGTCAGGTGCCCGTCCAGCAAGGACCGCAGCACCCTTTGCTACCGTTGCGGATCGGACGGGCACTGCGCCAATGACTGCGAGGCGGCGTTCCAATGCGCCGTCTGTTCGGACGCTGGCCTTCCGGCTAATCACCGTATGGGGGGGATGAATTGCTCCCCCCCAGCCATTAGGGGCCGCCTCATGGCGGCCAGACCGGTGGCCAGAACGGGGCCAACTCGCGTCGCAGGGGAGGAGAATATGGACACCACCAATGCCCATTAGGTCCACTACAAGGTTCCTCCAGGCGAACATCAACCACGCCGCCGGGGCACAGGACCTACTGTGCCAATCCATGGCGGAGTGGGAGATTCACCTGGCGGTGGTGGCGGAGCCATACGCGGTCCCCCAGAATCCCCGCTGGCTGGGGGACCTGGACGACTCCGCTGCTGTGGTGGTGAGGGCTGGTGGTGCGGCTCCTCCCCTTTCCCTCAGGGAGAGAGGTTCGGGTTTCGTGGCAGCAAACTGGGGGAGAATGGTGGTCGTGTCGACCTACTTCTCCCCTAACCGCAGTCGGGCGGACTTTGAGTCCTTCCTCGCTGCGGTGGAGGGTGTGGTGAGGCGCGCGGCCCCACTCCCAGTTTTGGTGGCGGGGGACCTAAACGCCAAATCCTCGGCGTGGGGGTCCCCTAGAACGGACGTGAGGGGGGGTATCCTGGAGTCCTGGGCGTTTGGCCTGGGGCTCCAGGTACTCAATCGGGGTACCTCTCCCACGTGCGTACGGTGGCAGGGTACGTCCATCGTTGACGTAGCCTTTGCCACTGCCTCCCTTGCTGCCCGAATCCGAAGCTGGCGGGTCGAGGAAGATGTGGAGACCATGTCGGACCATCTCTACATCCGATATGAGGTCTCCACGCTGGCCCCCAGCGCGTCACAGCGCCGGGATCCTATGGCGGGTGCCGCCTTTCCCAGGTGGGCACTCGCCAAGCTCCGCCCGGATGTGGCGGAGGAGGCTGCGATGGTGAGGGAGTGGTCGTCTCCGCCCCCTCAACTCGCAGGGGATCCCGACGGCATGGCTGAACACTTTGCAGATGACCTCCGGGAAGTCTGCAATGCCTCCATGCCGCTGTGGCGCCCTCCCCCTCGCTGGAGGAAGGTGTACTGGTGGGCGCAGGAGATTGCCTCCCTGCGCTCCACCTGCCTGGCTGCCAGGCGCGCCCTCCTCCGGTGCCGAAGGAGACGCTCCAGGAGGACGCCTGACGAAGAGGTCCTCCTTCGTCAGGCGTACAGGGACGCTCATAACGCCCTGCAGAAAGGCATCTGCAGGGCCAAAGAAGAGGCCCATGAGCGTTTCTTGGCTCTTCTAGACGCCGACCCTTGGGGTCGTCCGTACAGGGCTGTGAGGGGGAAGTTCGCTTCAAGCTCACCCTCCACAGCCGACCTAGATCCGGCGCTGCTTGATAGGGTCGTGGGATCTCTCTTCCCGACCCCCGGCCCTTTCGAGCCCCCTCGTATGGAACCTCCGGAACCTCTGCCGGAGGCCGTACTGCAGGGCTCTCCCGTCTCCGACGCAGAGTTCGAGGCGGTGAGGGAGCGTATCGGGAGGAAGAGGACGGCCCCGGGGCCGGATGGAGTCCCGGCCAAGGCCCTGGCTATTGCGCTGGGGCCTCTGGAGGAGCGGTTCCGGGCGGTGCTTGACGCGAGCATCGCCCGGGGCAAATTTCCGGCGAGGTGGAAGGTGGGGCGACTCTGCCTTCTCCGCAAGGAGGGCCGCCCTGCCGACTCGCCGACGGGGTACCGACCGGTGGTGCTGCTCGACGATTCCGGCAAAGCCTTGGAGAGGATCATGGCCCGTCGAATCGTCGAGCACCTTGAGACTGAGGGGCCGAACCTGGATGAGCGCCAGTTCGGCTTCCGCACCGGTCGGTCCACGATGGACGCGGTGGCCCTCCTCAGAAGGTGGACTGAGGAGGCCACCGGCAGGGGGGAGGCGGTTGTTGCGGTGTCACTTGACATCCGCAACGCTTTCAACAGCCTCCCTCACGAATGCATAAGGGCGGCACTCATGTTCCACAGGGTGCCGCCCTACCTCTGCGCCCTCGTCTTCGACTACCTCTCTGAACGGGTAGTGTTGTACGAGGGCGCAAATGGGTGCGTCCACCGACGCCCGATGGCGGCTGGTGTACCCCAGGGGGCCGTCCTCGGCCCCTTATTGTGGAACCTGGGGTACAACTGGGTCCTGCGAGGCAGCCTCCTTCCCAGGATGGAGGTTGTCTGCTTCGCCGACGACACTCTGGTCGCGGCGAAAGCACAGACGTGGGAGGACGCAGAGCGATTAGCGTCGGTCGGCACCTCTTTGGTCGTCCGGCGAATCCGCCTGCTAGGATTGGAGGTGGCCCTAGACAAAACTAGGGCCATGGGCTTCCATCCCCCACGCCGCAGGATCCCACCGGGGCTCCGCGTCCGAGTGGAGGGGGTCCGGATTCCAGTCGAGATGCATCTCAAGTATCTCGGCCTAACGCTGGACCCCCGCTGGAGTTTCGAGGAGCATTTCAAGCTCCTCGCTCCACGGCTGACCGCCGCCGCAGCCGCGCTCGGACGGCTCCTTCCGAATCAGGGAGGACCCGATTCAGCGTGCCGTCGACTTTACCACGGGGTGGTAAGGTCGATGGCACTTTACGGAGCCCCGGTCTGGGCGGAGAGTCTCACTCCCCGCACCCGGGCCCTCTTGAGGAGGCCTCAAAGGGTCATGGCGACCCGGGCCGTGCGAGCCTATCGCACGGTCAGCCACGGGGCGGCCTGCGTGCTTGCGGGCATGCTCCCGTGGGATGTCGATGCCCTGGTTCTGGCCCAAGTGCATCGGCATCGGGTCGCCGCAAGGGCCCTTGGAGAGAGACCCGTTGCCGAGGACGTGCAACGGGTCCGAGCAGAGGCACAGGGGAGGGCATTAGAGGATTGGAGTGAGGCTCTTCGCGAGCCTACCGCTGGTCACCGGACGATCCTCGCGGTTCGTCCGGTGTTGGAGGAATGGGTGAGGCGCCGACGAGGTAGCCTCACCTTCCGTATGGTGCAGATAATGACCGGGCACGGGTGCTTCGGTCATTATCTGCACCGTATTCAAAGGGAGGATTCGCCGCAGTGTCACCACTGCGGCGATCCTGATGATACGGCCGAGCATACACTCCAGGTATGCTCGGCCTGGAGATCCCAGCGCCGGGAACTAAGAGCGGCGCTGGGGGGTGGAGACGTCTCACTGTCAAGCATGGTTGAAGCCATGCTTGACAGTGAGATCACCTGGAGATCAGTTGCCTCCTTCTGTGAATCTGTTATGTCGCAGAAGGAGGCAGCTGAGAGGGAGCGAGAGGAAGAAGCCGGTCTCGCCTCCCTCAGACGCAGACGGTTGGGCAGGAGAAGGCGGGCATACCTAGCCCGTCTTTAAATGTCCAAGGGGGACCTGCGCACATGGTTGGCTAACTGTGTGTGCCTGCACAAGGTTCCCCCGTCTGGGGATTGCCTGGGTGTCTCCGGGCAATCCTCCGTTGGCGTTAGCCTAGCCAACAATGGCTAGGCTGCCCTGGGGTGGATCGGAGTTGTTGCCTCGGCAGAGCCCGGTCCACCCCGATCAAAGGGCAAGGAGGCACCGGGGAGTTTTAGTGGGTAGGGGCCAGTTCTGCTGGTCGACCCCCACATACCCCTGCCGCCTAGCCAGCGGCAGGAAGTCAGTAAACGGATCTCTCCTCGTCAAAAAAAAAAAAAAAAAAAAAGGTGGTAGGTATAGGTAGAGAGCTTTATTTTACGTGGCGATCACAATATTTCAGAAATGGACGAAGTGATACTGGTTCTCTAGTAGACAGAAATAGCCACTAAGCGTATAATAATAATAATAACTTTTAAAAATAACATAAAGCCTTCTTTCAGCAAAATATCCTATCTACGATTTTTAAGGTACTTTCTCTCTATGTCGCATAGTTTTGGGACGCCCTGTATATTGTAGTGAAAGGACAATTAATACAATTTTTCAATGTTAGATGACGTTGCAAAAGCGTAATTAACATTTTTTCAAAATAATTTCAATTGTTGACGTCAAATGGCGGTGTGATTAGTTGATAAAAATAATTTCTAATAAAAAATTCTTCCTAAAATCAGAAGCGGGGAGCGGGTCGGTCGATAGTTTATGATAAAGATTGCAAGATTCTATACTGTAGGTATACTTAAATGTGGTGGGATCGCAAGTGAAAAAATACCAGTAAAATGCGCAGTACCGTTTGGACAGCAAACAGAATCGTAACAAAGCAAACACGAAAAACAATACAATAAAGGGGACAGGTACTTTTAAGCTTTTGAAGAATTTCAGGTAACTTATAAAAATGGTATAAACAAACTACTGCGGTATTTTGGCTACTATTAAGTACTTAGATATTTGTTAGACTGTATTTTCGAAAAGGCCAATAACGAAATGCCATTATTCAATTCAATTTAATTCAATTCAATTCAATTCAATTTGTCGATCGCAATTAAGGGTTTGTTTATACCTCTGAAACCAATTAGGTATATTGAATGGATTTCAATGAATGGGTCTTGCTTGTAATCCGATCATCATGAAATTTTGCATATTATTATACGTACAAGACAGAACATAGGGAAAATTCCATCCAGAAAAAGGTACTATTCCCAAGAGACAATCTATACTAATATTATAAAGAGGAAAGATTTGATTGTTTGTTTGTTTGTATAGAATAGACTCCGAAACTACTGGACCGATTGGAAAAATTCTTTTACCATTAGAAGCCGACATTATCCGTGATGAACATAGGCTACTTTTTACCGCGGGAAAATGCTTCATTGCTACGGGAAAACGTGTAATAGGACAACGGGTAGTAAGAATTATTCTTCCGTACTTATCTTTTTCACATAACTTCTAAACGGCTGAACCAATTGGGTTGAAATTTTATATGGCTATTTTTTTTTTTTATTTATTTTTTTTATTTTTTTTTTCCCCAGGGGTTATGCCACCCCCACAGGCCGTTTATTATCATAATTTACAATCATATTAAACAGTTCCATTTAAATATTTAACACAATTCTATTAAATTATAAATAACTGGTAAGTACATAATGATTATTATTAATTGTTACATATATACTGGTACCTAATTAGGTTACCTAAATAACTTAATTAGGTTTGTACAGAACTCCTAAGTTTTTTTTTTTTTTTTATAATTATAACTATATACTGGGAAATTATTACCGAAGAATGGCGAATTATTTGGGGGTTGGGGGATTGTATTCGTAATCCTCCGACATAATCGGAGTCTTGGTTAGTCTTGTGTGGTTTTATGTCAGTTTAGTGTCATATCAGTTACTCCTCTATTAAAAAATTAATCTAATACTAACTAGGACATCCCATTGTCTCTTCAGATCCTCGCGTTTGCCCTTGACGCCACTTCGACAATTTTATGACAGTATGTAGTAAATTTGTTTGTGGTATATTTTTCCTGCAATAATTCCTGTAGTACATGTTTTTCCAATTTTTTGTCTATTTGTAATTCCAGCTCGAATCTTGCGAGCGCAAACCTGGGGCACTCGAGCAGTAAATGTTCCACTGTCTCTTGCACCCCAGGCTCGCACACGCAGTCCGGGCTGGATTTAATATTGAACCTGTGCAGGTACTGCGAAAAACCTCCATGTCCTGTCAGCACCTGCACAAGTTGTGGCGTCAATTTAAGTTTCTTTATGATTTTGTACGCCGCTTCAGCATCGGGGAAGAACATCTTAGTTCCTCCCGCCGTCTCACCCTCACTATAAATACACTTCCATTTGGCCACAGTTTCGCTCCTTACGTAACTTTTAATATATGAGAGGGGGCACTTGTCATAATGTGGTCAACAAGCGAAGACCGCGAGTCACTGAGGATACTAACCTCCAAGTCTTTACTGTTCAGAGCGATGACTGTAGCCTCGCGGATGGCAAACATTTCTGCTTGGAACACAGTGCAGAAGGACTCCAGACGGTACTTTTTTGCTTTAGTCTCCTCACCGTCCCTCCAGCAGGAAAGAGATGCCCCGACGCGGCCATCGATCTTGCTCCCATCGGTGTATAACTCCCACGAATGTATGTGGACCGATTTGAAAAATTCTTTTACCATTAGAAGCCGACATTATCCGTGATGAACATAGGCTACTTTTTACAGCGGGAAAATGCTTCATTCCTACGGGAATCTAAAATAAAAGTAAATACTAGCGGCTTGGCCCGGGAGATAGCACCATCTATCCAAAATACGGTAGACGGCGTTTTATATTTTTCTACGCGGACGAAGTCGCGAGCACCAGCTATTATATCAATAAACTAAAAGGCAAGAATACTTCCATCTTAAGCGTGCCATAGTCGCTTTAGTATCCTTAAAATTGTGTTATACCGTACAAAGTTGGGATTAAGTTAGCAGAACTTGAACGGCAAGTAAGTTAGTACAGGTTAAGTTAGATTTACGTTATGTTCTGAGTGGTCCGTACGGTGTTAGAAAACTAGTATCGATCTAGTACTAAAACTTACGATAACTTGAAATACCTAAACTAATGTTTTATGTAATGGTACATATGTTACTATGTAATAAAGTTATCTGTCAAATTACTAAGGAAGAATTAAGTTTGACAATTCTAGTTTTAACGTTATTTAGATACAGCTTAGATATGTCATTGTAGAAGATACACAATCATGTATCTTATAAAAGTAATATTATAAATGCAAGTGTTAGTATGCTCGCTTGTTACGCTTTCACGCCTTAACCACTAAACTGATTACCATGAAATTTTGCATACACGTTATCAAAGATACATAAAAGGACATAGGGTACATTTCTTTGAAATAAATACTGTCAAGTAAGTATATTATGAGCAATAGTGATTGAATAATAAATGTTGAAACACCTAACAGAGAAAGGGTGCTGACGAAGTCGAGGTCGAAAACTAGTCTTATTATATCTTTATGATTTAGTAAGAGTAATTGTTCATAAAATTGGCTGTTTCTTAATGCTGAACGACACAGTTGCATGATTTTTTTTACAAAACTTGGTATTTTACAAAATATTTTTCAATACAAAAGGAAATTGTAATACAAAAGGAATCTAACCTCATATAAATCGAAGTACTTAATGGTAAAACAATAAATTAAATGCTTTTAAGTACTTATACCTATGTATTACTTAACTTAAAAGAAAATTACTATAGTTCATTGAAATAATAAGAACAGAATCCATTTTTTAAAATAAAGTTTATACAAATTTCAAAGAAAATTGTGAAATTAAAATGAAAGCACATACATAACATACAAATACAGCGTTCTGCTTTAAACAATGATTAAATTATGAATAAAATATAAGGATCTCACGGACTAGACTTTATTCAGCTTCTCGAAAAACACGTATAAAGAATGCATATTAAAAAATTATCCGCTTTATGTAGAGTCGTAACGAGTATGCGAGCTGGTGCAGTACAAAAGAAACAGGGATGGGCAAAACATTTTGTACACATATCGCTCCTTAAAAACTGAAGGGCCATAAAACAAAAAATCCAAAAATGTTTTTATTGCAAAAATTTATTCACAATCCTTCATATTGTATGTTGCAAAAAGACTTATGGTTATTTTATTCCATATTTTATTTAGTTAGTATATTGTGATCATTTTTTATATATTCAAAAGTAACTTATATATATGCTTATATCTCTTCTAGTATTCCGTTTATTATAAAAGTACTTAAAACATTTAATGCTACTTAAAAATACGCTTCTAACGATGTATAATATGCATAATAATATATTTGATAATGTATCTAATAAGGAAAAAATAGACAAATAATTTTTTTTCGATTAGCTCTCATGTAAAAAGCGTTATTTTAATTTGTGGCCTTTTAGTTTTTAAGGAGCGATTATGTCGATATCGAGATAATATTTTGATCTCATAACGTTATACATGAAAACTATAGCTGCTGCCTGCGATTTCCTTCGCGTATAAAAACCTATTCTCAGCCCTACTAAGTGTAATATAAAATGTCATCAAAATCGGTTAAGGAGTATGGCAACTAACACTGTGACACGAGCATTTTATTTATACATATATTAGATAGATAATAGTATGGAACGAAACGTCTCTGTCCTAGACATCTCTTTATGTTTAGTAAAGTTTACCCTTCTGTTTAATAAATACCTTGTAATTTATTAACTAACTAGTTTTTGCTCGTGGCTTCTTTCATGAAAATTTATAAAACAGTCTATGTTAGTTTTGAATCTGTGAAATAGTTTATTTTTGTTAATATCCTTCTATCCTATCCTTCTATGGTCAGCAGCGCACTTGTAGCACTTATGGCGTTGCTTGTGTTATAGGCGACGGTAGTCACCTACCATCAAGTGGACCGTCAGCCTGTCTGTCGACCTTAACATAAAAAAAAATGCAACAATGTTGGTAAGGTTCGATGAAAAATTTCCAACATTTTCTACAAATAGAATCGTTAAATCTTCTCTTATTATCTGTTTTTTTTTTATGTGAATATGTGACTAACAATACTTGCAAGAATCAGGTTTTTAGTTAAGCAGTCCATCACGTAATGAAAATAGAAAAAATAGAACAAATGTCATGGTTATATAGGACAAGCGAATTGACTCTAGTATATTCATTGCATATAGTATAGTATTGTACATTATGCTCATAGTATAGTACTTGCTGTTATTAAGAAGTGCCCAGTTTATGGCTTTTTAATTTTTTTATCGATAAGTTTACAATACACACCGACGTCACCTCATCACTAATGTGCGGGCTACTCCATAGTAGGTAATTACATTAGTCGCACTAGATTAAGTTGGGTGCGGAGAGCTTTAGCATTAAAACATAATATAATTGAGTAAAGAAATATGTGTTTTAGGCTGGAAATGTGTTATAATATTTTATGCTAAATTACTACTTTCAAAATTATAATTTTATTAGGGTTGTTGTGGCAGAGCCGACTGTTTTCCATGGTTATGAAAAAACTATCTGATGATTAAAATTAAACTGTCTTTTCGTTTATATAATACTAGCGATACGCTCCTGGTTTCGCATTGAGTTGAACAGTTCACTATTAAGTGTCTAATAACATTAAACAAGTCGTTTATTTCTTTTGTTTTTTTTTAATGTTGTTGGTACATTTAATTGTCTGAAATAAAATGAATAAATAAATAAATAAATATATATACCTAAACAGTAGCTAGTTGAAATGAAACAGCAATATAAAACCATCACAGGTCCGGACGATACAGTTTTCTGGCTGACAACACAACACATCCACGGATACTCTTAACCAACATAAACGTTTCAATAATTCAGTCTATACGATGTAACCCGAGAATTATTGTGAATCTATAGAATCTGGAAGCGGCTCGGACTGTCTCATATAGCGTAGAGTACCTATAGTATCTAAATTTATTCTTTATTTCATTATATTTTAAATTTAGTATTTATTTTTAATGGAAAATATAAATGTGTATTCAAAATTTAAACTTAATGTTTTTTTTTAATATTAATAATGGGTTTGCTCTTGGCCAGCATTTAGCCGTGCCGACAGTGGAGCGAGCTAATCCAGAAAAATGACTATTCATTCGAACTTTAAGAAGATATTAATTATTGCATAATTAAGGTTAAAGAGGGACTTCCAATTCTTGACAGTGTGTATTAAGATGACACAAGTCGGTGGCTCGAATTCATCGGTTCGTGTAGCTAAAATTCATTCTGTCTCACACAGCACAATGCGCGGGAAGAGCAGTCGAGTGAGATTTCTAACAAAAAAATATTTTCATAAGTTGTTCTTATAATTTAGCAACTGCATAATTATAGGCATTATATGCATTATATGCATAATTATAGGCAGTTAGGCATGATGTGATTTTTTTATCACATCACATAAGTACGCTCAAGCCATATCTAGAACTTCTATAGTAGATACCACAAAACAGTAAAGTCCGAGTTTTATGTACGGTTCAGAGCATCGACCGGCAAGTCATTTGCGGACGGACCCGTATATCTAAACCCAATAAAACCCGCATACAAATATCCCAACACGACTTGTTGGTACGCCCTTATCCTGACATATTGCTCATTTTCAACCTAGACAGGTTAATTAAAACTATACTTTAGAATGGACTCGCCCGCAACATGGGGCAAACGAATAGATGGACACCGTTGAAAATGTCGTTACTAAACTAACTAGTTTGAGGAAAATATTTATTACTAACTGTTGCACGCGACTTCGTCCGCGTAACTTTATAAAATATAATACATTCGTGTCTGTGAAACCATGGAAATACACATACAAAATTTCAACCCAATCGGCCAAGCCGTTTAGTAGTTGACATACCGACAGCTGCGCCACCTACCAAGTCCAATTGTATTTTTAAATCATCAGGAAATCATCGAAATAGCCATATAAAATTTCAAACCAATCGGTTCAGCCGTTTAGAAGTTATGTGAAAAAGATAAGTACGGAAGGATAAATTACTACCCGTTGTCCTATTACCCGTTTTCCCCTAGCAATGAAGCATTTTCCCGCAGTAAAAAGTAGCCTATGTTCATCACGGATAATGTCGGCTTCTAATGGTTTTTTTTTTTTTTTTTATGTTAAGGTCGACAGACAGGCTGACGGTCCACTTGATGGAAGGTGGCTACCGTCGCCTATAACACAAGCAACGCCATAAGTGCTACAAGTGCGCTGCTGACCATAGAAGGATTAAGGATAAGGGATAAGGAAGGGGAGAGGGTAATGGTAAAGAATTTTTCAAATCGGTCCAGTAGTTTCGGAGCCTATTCTATACAAACAAACAAACAATCAAATCTTTCCTCTTTATAATATTAGTATAGACAAAGTTACGCGGGCGAAGTCGCGGGCACCAGCTATGGTAATTTATAATTTTAGTTTTATAAATTGTTGGCTTGAGTCTAATATATATGAGTTTTATACAAAAATATTTATTTATTACTATATTATCTCTCCCTAGAATTCATATTTTCGTCGACAACGCTTTTGCGAAATCTTTAAAACACAATACGCTCACAAATACCAGGTAAGCATAACAACGAACGAAACAAATCAAATCCAGATCAACAATCGAATTTCATATTTCAGGAAGCACGCAAGCCTTTTGTTCAAATCCAGAACAATGCGTGTTTCATTTGTTTTCATAATTCATTTATTCTCATAATATTCATTAATTTTGCACTTTCCTTTATTCGGTGGCCGTTATAAACATCATAACTCTCGCATTAGGGTGCTGTTCAATCGTACCGTTATTTAAATCTAATCCATTATATTAATCGTAGATTTTAATTAATATTATATTTAATCGTAGATTTTTTTTAATTTTTTTAAATTAAGGTTTACTTTCTTTTTTAGATTTTATTGTTAACATCAGAAAAAAACTGTCAGTCATAGGACTGCATGTCTGAAGTGAAGACTAAGCCATTTGTTAACATCTTAATAAACTATTGACGACATTTAAACTTATTATGTACCAAGAAGTATGTACCAAATAGGGTAGATGGCGCTTATTTCATACAACTAAGCGTCAATGTGGGTGTCGCTCACAAAGGGTGTCGCTTACAAAGCATGACAGCGCGAATTCACTGTTTTTTTCAGACATTAAAAGTTCCCAACGCGCTTAAAGGAAATTTACTTAAAAATCAATTAAGGCGTTTTACCATCAGATGTCAAGTGGACTAACTAACTAAAGTAAGGCCATCGAGTCAACGCAAAGAGTGTAATCAAATTCCCAAGGGTTATCAAGATGTTTTGCTTTGCCGGGTTTGTTTACATTGGTTGCGTTGTCTCCTTAGCTTTACTTTAGAATACCTTGACACTTCCCTTGTAATGTGGCCTGTGAAAGTCTGCCATACTCCTGTTCACTAGGATCAGTCACTAAGCGAGTAGCTTGGCTCTTAGCACTAAGTGTCGCAGTAGCCAAACATTATCTAAGGGCTGGCTTTGACAGCAAAGGGTTTTTCCTAAATATACTATTTTTTTACCTTATTGCCATGATCTTAGCAGTCAAGAATAAAAATAAATGCTTTTTAGATACCGTTCAAAAATTAAAAATAATATAAACCACTACGGTGCACTACTAGCCTAATTTCACGCTTCGAACAACGATTACGTCATTAAAGTAGAAATGACTGACAGCTTATTACATCTTTGTTAAAGGTGTTGTAATTCTAACATTTAATGAGCTTTATGCGTACACGGATAAGTGTCATTTTCTTTTGTTACGATTTCGTGATATTTGCAAGGTCCTGTTAATTAATTCAGTAGTTAGGCTTACATGCCAGGTCGGAATAAAGGTCGAAGCTAGATCGATTCCATATACTCGCCAATATACTTATAGCGATGGCTGCCCATACGAATACTTATGTATACAAAGGAAATACTTTTTTATCTACTGTGGTTGGCAGCACACTTGCAGCACCTTTCATGGATACCCACTGGCGTGGGGACAGACCGGTAGGTATATCCGCGGATACGGATACGGATACGATGTCGGTGCGCGTGACCTTGAAACGGTAGTTGACACCCGCCACTTGACGCTTGCATTAATAAAAATAATCTATGTTAAGATCGACAGAGAGGCTGACGGTCCACTTGATGGTAGGTGGCTACCGTCGCCTATAACACAAGCAACGCCATAAGTGCTACAAATGCGCTGCCGACCATACAAGGATTAAGGATAAGGGATAAGGGATAAGGAAGGGATGGGGTCTCGGGTCTAATAAAATGCTGTACTTTTTATTAGTAGTAGTTTGTTTCCAATTACTGATATGGTTTGAATCGGCTTTTTTTATATTATATAGATTCAATATGCGGAAACTTGTAAATGGTGTAAAGTTATTCTGTCATTTAGTTATTAAAAGTGTAAATATAACTGTAAGTTTTCCTTAAAAATAAAAATAAATAAAAAATTAAATATTTATATTAGTTTGTAGTTATTTAGTAGTTAACAGTTATTTAGTAGTTAATAGTTAGAGTAGTTATTAGTTAGTTAGTAGTTAATAGTTAGAGTAGTTATTACTTAGTTTGTAGTTAACAGTTATTTAGTAGTTAATAGTTAGTAGTAAAGTTAATCTTTTTACCTTGTTAAATAACCATAATTGTTTAATTTTTAATTTATGCGCAAAACTAGGTTCATGTGCAATCTCTTTTATAACACAAGCCACTTAGCGCAATCGATACAACACACTAGCAATGCGGCGGCCGATTGCTCCATGAATTTTGTATTCACAGAGAAAGGATGAACCGGCATGAAATAATTGGAAAACAATAGACTTGCTGCAAATAAAGCAATTATATTTTCCACGGAACAAGATATATTTATGTCCTCTCCGCTGATATAGAAAACATAAAATTATAAACAAACCTCCGACTTTCTATTGAGAACAAACTGAGGATATATCTGCTGTAAATTGCTAAAGAATTGAGAGTTCCGAAGACTACTTGATGGTGCAGCATTAGCTCAAAGTTACCATGGCATAGAAATACTGTCGAAGTAACAGTACACCAAATTTCACATCAATCAAACAGGTGGAAGTTAGTAAAATCCCATAGTTAACCAGGAAATGGACTGATGGTTTCAAACGCCTGAAGATCTTTTCCTTCATAAAATATAGTTAAGAACCATCCCAGATAGGTCAGCTATATAAAAATCCAGTTAAAAAAAACTGTATCAAAATCAGTCCATATTTTTGGGAACTACGATGCTACAGACAGATATACAAATTGAGGTACATTTTATTACTATTTGGCCTTTAACATAGACTAAATTTACACTTTGTCTTTTGTTTCAATGCTACTTTCAAGCTTAGCCAAAGAAATTAATTTTACAAACATAAAAAACCTAAAATACCATAAATATTCGTTGACTGTGGTTTCACTGGTTATTCGTATAACGTTAAAAGAATGTGAAATTGAGCGTAGCAGCAGAAAAGGTTGGGAAAGCACCTCATAAACTCAGCGTTGTCATCGCAAAAACTATCATAATTCAAACTAGAACCGCCTGTGATTTGACTACATTTTTCCATAGAGTAAAAAAAATATAGAAAGGTACAGACTATACGTCTAACGTAAATAACTTAAAGTTGTTTGAAATGATGTCCACGAACTACTTAGAGATACACTATGAATTTACTCTTCTTATGTGACAGAAAGCTCTGCTTGATAGATCATTCACACCAAATTGTTCCGTGGTTCCGTTTATAGAATTCATACAAAAAAATACAATTTTATTGAAGAAAGGCCGCCAATCACGGGCACTCCATTTGGCAGCGCTACACTCCATCACTCCAAATTATCTCATCGTTAATGGAAAACACCACGCGAAATTGCGTGTGATAGGAATTTGGATGTCGTTCATCGATATAGAGCGCTGCTAAATGGAATGCACGTGAATGGCGGTCTTAATGAGCAGTGAGTAATTACATTTTAAAAAGCCGGAATCATGTGCCAGTGGATGAGTATTCCACGGCTAGTTCTCGTTTATAACGCACAGGGCGTTGCACGCTAATCTCAGAAACCAATTTTGATGCGGTCATCACTGATGTATTGCAGCAAGCTCTCCGTAACATTTAATGTTTCATTTCAATTTGTTTACAAATAAAAAAGTTATTCCGAATACCAAGTGTACGAGCGTATAAAAACGAAGTTGAGGGAACGACTAGTACTGAATATTTCTTGAGAGCACAACCAAGTTGAAGCAACAGAGGGCCTAGTGCGAGTTTTACTCGATCAAACGCGTCGAACACGTAAACGTCAATTTGTACCTAAAGGCTAACGTGTAGCGAGTAAAACTCGCAGTACTAAGTTGTCCTCAGCAGTACTAAGTTACCCTTTGAGTGTCTATTGACATTTCCACGAGTTGCTAGCTCTACGGCATCCGACCTACTGTTACAGTTGTTGAACAAAAAGGCGGGAAAAAAGGGCTCCTCAGTTGACTTGTACCTTCCCTTTGTTACATGAAATATTATTTCCGAACATATCGAAGTGATTGGAGCAGTTTTACGGTCGTGAACTTTGATCTTTACAAGTGTAGGATGTGTCGGGATTCAAACATACTTACATATTCTTTGATTCTATCAAAAGATCAAAAGTTATTGTTGACAAATCATTCGAATAATTTAAAGTTAAAAATGTACGTATGTATTTAATATAAATATTTTAGATAAGTGTACCTAATGCGTGTTTAATCACGTTATGGCTAAATGTCAGAAGTAAAAGTGTGGAAGTCGGTTACTGTCTTTTTTTATTAAAAACCCAAATTATTGTTTTCGATTTTTCAAAATCGAATAGTACTCTATAACAGCCCACATTTTGTCCTTTAAAAATAAATTATTAGGAGGCCTGCTGGGATCATGGGCCCTAGAAATTTGCGGTCAAGTTCTGCCTTAAAATTCTCTCTGTAGATGCCTAGAAAAATTCAGCTTATATTAGTAAATAATTATGTCATTTCAAATACCACAACACATTTGTGCGGTGTAATTGCTAAGAACTTCATTATCTACTGTTTAAGTATGGTAGACTAAATGTCAACTGATACTGCATAGCGTTCAATAATTAGTGAACTGCAAGTACAGTCGGACACACAATTGTCTATAGTATTTTTTGTTAAGTACCTACAGTAATTGCAGAGGGCCTAGCCAAGTGTGCTTTCTACAGTCGTAAAAGCTACGTTAGGAGATAACTTTTTGGTCAAAATGTGATTTTGACGTTACCATAACCAATTCTCAAGTTTTCTCTTAGCTAAACGCTACGTTTATGACTGTAGTAAGCACACGTTCCTCAGTCACATTTTGGATAGACTGCCTGGCGGTACCTGGGTTCGATTCTCGACAGGGTCAACTTGGAAAAGAACGTTTCAAAGTTGATCCTGGTCTAGATTTGGAAAGTTGAGTTTCGCAGTCATTTGGGCATCCCGTTTGAAAGCAGTATAACCCAGAATACAGAATACAGAATACAGTCCCTACAGAAGACCACCGTGAAATAACAGCATATCTGCTGCTGTGTTTCGGTGAGTGAGTAAGGGATACCAAAACCCTTAGTAGTTGCCATCAAGTGGACGTTAACATAAAAAATAATGATTGTAGAAGCTCTTGAAAAATCAATAGTTAGATATTTCAACTGAAGAAAAAGTAAAAGTGATATTTAAATTAAGTAAAGTTAGAAAAAAAAACATGAGTAACGAGGAAGGACATCATAATCAGTTTTATTTTTGATTTTTAAATGAGAGTAGACATTTCAAATATTAAATTTATTGCCGACTGTACCTACATAGGTTGAACGTTGGTGTCAAGTGACATTTGCGTAGGGTGACGCTTTCTATGCTGCAGACATTATACGGCTTTAAAGGTCCCATTTCAATGTTTACGGCATACACTTTCTTTTAAGACTTATCATTGAGACCTTTACTTGTTAGAAAATTTTATCTGCCTGTAATATATGTAAGTATATACCAAGGATTTTTTGTATAAAAATATTATGTGACCGCTAAATCTCTCTAGATTTCTCGGGAATAATACTTTTTTGATGAAAGTAGATAGCTTTTTTTAGGAATTCATCAAATTAGGTACAAACATCCCAGCATATACTCACAGTTTTATATTTAAAATATCTGTATCATCTTTTTTATATAATACTAGCCGTTGCACGCGACTTCGTCCGCGTAACTTTATAAAATATAATACATTCGTGTCTGTGAAAACATGGAAATACACATACAAAATTTCAACCCACTCGGTCAAGCCGTTTAGTAGTTGACATACCGATAGCAGCGCCACCTACCGGGTCCAATTGTATTTTTAAATCATCCAGGAAACCATCGAAATACAAATATAAAATTTCAACACAATCGGTTCAGCCGTTTAGAATTTATGTGAAAAAGATAAGTACGGAAGGATAATTCTTAAGTACTACCCGTTGTCCTATTACCCTTTTCCCGTAGGAATGAAGCATTTTCCCGCGATAAAAAGTATCCTATGTTCATCACGGATAATGTCTGCTTCTAATGGTAAAATATTTTTTCAAATCGGTCCAGTAGTTTCAAAGCCTATTCTATACAAACAAACAAATCAAATCTTTCCTCTTTATAATATTGGTATAGAAAATAACGGAAACTTGAATATTTTCCGATTACATTAAGTTTAGCGGTAACATGCAACCCTTGTGGACATCAACCCTTTTTTAATTCATGCTGGCTTCGTAGGGGAAGAGGTCGTATTATGAAATGCCTATGAAATTAGCAGTTTGTAAGGTGTATAGCCTATGTTTATACCTCGTTGTATGTCGGCAAGTCTGTCTGGGCCTTTGTAAAGGCCTTTCAAATCGATAAATTCAAGGTACATTATACCTGATTTTAGCGATTCTGTCAAATTCATTTTGCTTCTTATTTATTTTTTGTTACTTGTTTTTCTTACTGTTTTATTTGTAACTATCTGGTGCCCGCGACTTCAATACTAATAATAAATCAGTAGGGGTCGGTGATGGAGTAATTTACTTTGTTTTCAGAAATATCGTGTATATAGGCTCTATACTATACATGATACTGAAACTAAATTGACCATTTTTACAATTTTTTTCTGTATGTATGTATGTTACTCCATAACTCTTAAACGAATTAATTGATTTTCATGAAACTTGGTAGATAAACATTTAGAAGTGCGGGACACGTGATAGGCTACTTTTATCTTTTTTAACGCGGACGAAGTCGCGGGCAACAACTAGTTAAAAATATAAAAGCAATTACATATACTTAACGCTTGTCGCCTCGTTGCTATAACACATTGGCCAGGCGTTAGTTACAGTTTTATGTTTTAGATAAGTAATCCCTCGGGAACATTACTTCTTTTTTTACGTTTTTTACCTCATAACTTTGATTTTGATTTTGATGATTCTTTCTTTATTTGAAACTTTTGTGCTTCCCGTATGGTCCCATTTCAATTTGGTCCAGTTCTGACAATGGCATCTACGAGAAAAGGCCATGAGACGGTTTGAAGTCGGTTTATTTTTTGTTAAATAGAGTTAGGTGTGTTAACCTCCGGTTCAACAGTTAATTTCCTGTAACCTTTTAATAGTATCACAATAATAACATAGCTGTAGCCTGGGTATGTATATAAAAAAATATTCCTATTAAATTTACTTAAATATGTTACGGTCACCGATATAATTGTGGTCATTTGCATTAATGTCTAATACTACAGGCAATAGATGAGCCGTTTACTCTTGTCTATAATGCACTAAATTACAACTTTTGACATTGGAAATGTCTTTTCGTTCGCTTCAGTATAGGCCCCGAATTCAAGACAAAGTGCGATCCCCTTATATCTCGGAGAGTTGTGAAGATATTATATTCAAAAAGGGCTCAAAAGACGCGTATTCATGAGAGCTGTAAGGTGCAAAAATAATTTTTCGAAAAAGTCAAAACAAAAAAAGTTATGGCCGAAATAGTGAAAAAAAAATTAATTTTTTCCGAATTTTTGATTTTGGCGCTCGATATTTTGGAAACAAAGAATGATATCAAAAATTTGAGAAAAACTCCTGTGGACAATTTAGTCAGCTACAATTTGAGCCTAAAATAAAGACGATCGGGTTAAGGGTTTGCCATGTAGCTTAACATTTTTGAAAGAAGTCAACAAGTCAGAACAACATAATTTCGAATTCCGTAGATTCATTTCCAATGTGCTCTAATAGTCGTGTGTGGCACGAAATCTGTGATTTTTTTTTAAATTTCATTGCAAGTCGGTTGAAAATAATGTGAATGCAGTTTTCAAACATAAAGTAGGCACTCCAGTTGCTGTTAACTTTCTTTGTTACGGAATTTACGAAAGCTTGAAACCAAAGCCTTGTTGACAAAGTAGTAATTCCCTGGCTACACTTTTCTATGGCTTTATTTAATTAGATATCTGCGCCTGAGAGCCGTAACAGGGATTACGCTAAAGGAACTGTCGTTAAACTTATTTTTGCTTTCGGCTTCGCCCCCTTTAATTGTTTGGTATTAATTAAACTCTCACTGTAAACCTACACTATATGTTTCACCAGGATTTCGGTAGATTTACTTCGAATTTCTTTGGAAAAATTTGGATTTTTAGATATAAGTATACGGTATATTTTTTTTAATTATTTTCTTTATAATTTTTGCGACTTTTACCGTACTAACAAAGGTACCTATATCAGCTAAATTATTCCCAGTGATATGTGATTTTAAATGACGCTTAGCTTACTTGACAGAACTACAAATAAAGTGTTGATTAGTTACTTTTAGAAATAATTTTATGTTTTACTAAATTATGCACTCGGTTCACTGCATCATTCGATGGGCGATTTTTTTTTTATTATTTTTTTTTCAATGTTTGGGACTATTACCGTACAAACAAATGTATATCAGCTAAATTATTCCCGGTTACCGGTGACTTTAAATGACGGTTAGCCTACTTGACAAATGGTGAAAGAGGCGCTTAATAATATTAATATTACTTTATTATTAACAAGTGTAACTTTCATAATATAAAATAATATCTTTATAACCAGATACTGTCTTGTTGAAATGTTTTGTTTTCTTAGAAGCATTGCATCATCAAAGCGTATCGTTTGCTAGTCTTCTAGTGACAAAAAACTTGATCCGACATGCAAGCAAGGTCGGTTGCATGCACATAGTATTCTAAAAATTAAGAGATAATATTATCATGACGATTATTGTTAAAGATGTCGGAAAAATTCAAACCGACATTTCATATACTAATATTATAAAGAGGAAAGATTTGTTTCTTTGTTTGTATTGAATAGGCTCCGAAACTACTGGACCGATTTGAAAAATTCTTTTACCATTAAAGCCGACATTACCCCTGATGAACATAAGCTACTTTTTACGGTGGGAAATGCTTCATTCCTACGGGAAATCTAAAATAAAAGTAAATACTAGCGGCTTGGCCCGGGATACACTTGATAGCGCCATCTATCGGATTCGGGTAGAACTGCTTGGTGATATTTTTAGCGATCCGCTCCACGGTATCTACCGGTATCTTGATTATATACTTTTCAACGCGAACAAAGTCGCGAGCACCAGCTAGTACTATATAAATTAAATGAAAATCACTAGAGTTATTGAAAACTATGCGCGAAAAAAAATATTCAAGCGGTCTCGCACCATCGCGACGCGTGGACTGCGAAACCAGGAGCGGGTCGCTAGTATTATAAAAAGCACGCGCTGTCGCGTCGTGGTGACATTCAAACGATGTATTCTTTCTTTTAAACAGTAATCTTACTTGTTATAATTGGTTAAACTGGATATTTAAACATACACACAAAACAGTAAATAGTTACAGTTAAATAAATACACACTTATACTTCTCACATATTATGTAGTTGGAATTATCATAATTTAAGTGAATTTCTAACATATACTGTATTTGTTCATAAAATGCACCTGTATCAAATCGAGCTGACAACACACTGGGGAAAAGGATGGCATGACAATTTAGATTGTGTTAGACAGAGATGACAGTATAAGGTTTCCTTGAAACAGTTATTAACATTAAAAAAAAAACTCAATCTCTTTAACCACATTTTTTTTGCAAAATATTCTACATTCTTCTTACATATAAGCACTAATTGGCTGATGTTCAATCAAATTACTGGGCTTATAATACATTCGCATGAATTCACATAAAACCACCTACTTAGCCTTTGGATTATGGAGTATTTGGAGTAGGCTGGTGTTTCTACTTCGATGAAAAATATGTCATATGTCTGTGACGATGGTGGCGCCGCCACGGCGACTTTGAAGCCCATTTTTTTGAAACCTAACATTTTTCAATATAAATAGTATCCTATAATATGTCAATCCAGGTAATCAGCTATCTGTGTGTCAAATATCATTCAAATCCGTTCAGTCGTTTTTGCGTGAAACAGTAACAAACATCCATACCTTCCGGTACATGGCTATTCACATGATAGAACTAGGTAATGGGGTTTCATAGATATTTGCCTAATTATTTTCATATTAATTTATGAGGTCTGTATCTGAAATATTCACAAGAAATTATTGAAATTAAGAAAAAAAATTATTAAAAAATTCTCCAGTGTAAGTTAAAAAAAAAACAATGGCCTAGTTTTGAATATTGTGTCCTTTTTTCTGTATGTACAGTCTGCCGCATAAGTCGATTAACACATTCAAAAGTGCAAAACAACTGAACACTCAACGCGTCATAAGTCTGTGTTACGACTAAAGGACAAAATAAACTTCATGTAAGTAAATAAGTAAGTAAGTTCAGTTGTTTTGCACTTTTGAATGTGTTAATCGACTTATGCGGCCGATAGTACACTAATAGACTATAGAATTACATGGTACTATAGTCTATATACTATAGAATTACACGCCCAGTTTTTTCTACGCAAAACCTTAAGTATAGGTATGTTGTAGCTACTTTTTTAAAATATTAAAATATAATTTAACAAAAAAAAAAATTGGGCACTTTCATTGCTTAAGTGATGTGGATAAAAGGGGTTTTTGTGGTCGTTTCATAATTTAAGAGTTTTCTTTTAACCACAAAGTAATTAATCATAGTTAATGAGATCCACAACACGAGTACCTACTTTCTTTACTCTCGAGAAAATATTCTGTTTAAAAAGTACTTACTTACAGTGAAAATGAAATAATAAAAAAGAATACTGAGTGTCTGTCTCGTGAGCTTTGAGATATAAGAAAAAAGCATACAATAATTTTATTTATGTAACCATAAGTCGGGGTACGAAAACCTTCGTCAGTTTTGAAATTCATTTCTTTATCAAAATCGTAAACTCTTACTACCTTTTGAAACTAAAGCACATGACTGACAGTTAGTAGTTAGTTAGTAGTTGACATACCGACAGCAGCGCCACCTACCGAGTCCAATTGTATTTTTAAATCATCCAGGAAATCATCGAAATAGCCATATAAAATTTCAACCCAATCGGTTCAGCCGTTTAGAAGTTATGTGAAAAAAATAAGTACAGAAGGATTCTTACCACCCGTTGTCCTATTACCCTTTTCCCGTAGGAATCAAGCATTTTTCCGCTGTAAAAAGTAGCCTATGTTCATCACGGATAATGTCGGCTTCTAATGGTAAAATAATTTTTCAAATCGGTCGTGTAGTTTCAGAGCAACAACAAACAAACAAACAAATCTTTCCTCTTTATGATATTAGTATCGAGAATGGATTGACCGATTTTAATTCGGTTTTGACATATGGTTTTTACAAGTGTTCTTATAAGATCGTACCTATTGTTCTCATTACACGCGTTCGAATACTATGCAAGTTAAATTATTTAGTCAAGTAAGTGACCTCCCTGAAAGTTAATTATAAACTTTGAACTATCAATTTATTTATAGAATGAAAATGGACAACTGAAGCAGTCTTTAGAAGAGATGAGATAGATTTCAATTTATAATTTGAAGAAACGAGATAGCATGATACCTCTGTCACAGAGTATAATTTGTTACGTGTTATGCTTGAATGGAGTGTTTCATCTTCTTTACATAGTATCTGTCGTCTGTATATATTATAAAGAGGAAAGATTTGTATGTTTGTTTCAATTGAATAGGCTCCGAAACTACTGTACCGATTTGAAAAATTCTTTCACTGTTGGGAAGTTATATTATCAGCGAGTAAAATAGGTTAAATTTTACAAAGTTACGCGGACGAAGTCGAGTGCAACAGCTAGTATTAAATAAAGTCGCTTCCCGCCGTCTGTCCTTTTTATGTACATACAACGCAACGGATTTTAATGCGGTTTTCAATAACGACTAGGAAGGTTTTTATATATTATTATGACTAGGTGGTGCTCGCGACTTCGTCCGCGTAGAAAAGTATAAAACGCCATCTACCGTATTTTGGATAGATGGCGCTATCTCCCGGGCCAAGTCAAGCCGCTAGTATTTACTTTTATTTTAGTTTTCCCGTAGGAATGAAGCATTTTCCCGCGATAAAAAGTAGCCTATGTTCATCACGGATAATGTCGGCTTCTAATGGTAAAAGAATTTTTCAAATCGGTCTAGTAGTTTTGGAGCCTATTCAATACAAACAAACAAACAATCAAATCTTTCCTCTTTATAATATTAGTATAGATATAAATAGGTTAGCTCTTGGCTAGCATCTAGCCTATGATGGAGAGAGCTCACTCAGAAGATGTCTAATATTCACTCGAACTTTGAACAGATTTCAGTTATATGAGCTCAGGAGTTCCCTTCAGTTAAGTTGGGGAAACTTTAAAAAACCTTGAAGAAAAATCATTTTTTTTACCGACTAGTCTTTGCATATATATTCTAACTAGACGTTATATTAAATACTAGCTGGCGCCCGCGACTTCGTTCGCGTTGAAATAGGAAAGTGTAGTCTATCTTGTGTCCTGTACGTTTATCTACCAAGTTTCTTGAAAATCAGTTAATTCATTTAAGAGTTATGGAGGAAAATACATACATACAATACACTACATACACTTACAGATTTATTGATTGATTGATTAATAATTTCTTTGATTTCTGTGTAATTTAATTACTGAAATCCTCAAAGTGGAGCTTTGAGTAAACTGAGGGTACAGCTCTCGATAGAAAAGTAATTAGATAAACTTTACGACTCTATATTTAATAATATGTCATTTGTATTACGTCATTTAATGTTAAAAATAAAAGATATAACGCATGAAAAGATATCTAAAGCAATATATAAGTAATAATTCTTTTTTGCAATCTTTAATCCAACCATTATGTGACAAAATGGCTGTGTCTTAATGGACGAACAATTGAAGTTAACGCCGGAAAATTAGTTTTAGCAGACTGGGCAGATTTGGAACTCCTATATTTTTTTCATATTTATATTCTTCTTCTTCTTTTAATGTCTTGGCTCCATCAGATCTTCTCCGATGATTTTGCCAGTGTCATTAGTAAAAATAGCAATTTGTAAAAGCCTTTTTTTAAACAAAAAAAGGCAAAATTTAAATTAAAAATCAAAAATAGCTGATCCCGAGACTATAGTCAGTCAAGTCAAGTCAAGTTTTCTTAATTTTTCTTAGTTTTCCAAAACAGGTCCGTCAAGTCCAAAGCAGTCAGGTGAAAGTCCCATATTTATATTATAACCGCCTGGCTTTACACACTTGTATTGTAACAATGGAAAGTTGAATTGAAGTTAAAGTTCAAAGATTTGCCTGCGCTGTATATTTACCTACTCTTTGACACTGTTTTCTTTCTCCGTTTCAGTCAGTGTCCTGCTAGTACTGGCTGGCGCCTCGCGCGTGTGTCGCTCGCACATCGAGTTTGAATTTCGAATTCCCGCGTATGCAATTGTTTTCTTTTCTTTTTTTGACTTTGACATTTTGTGACAATGACATAGGAACTTTTTATATTTTTTTTTACACGTTCCATTTTTTAAACTGTTGACAATGTATATTGTTATTTCAAACCAGTGTTGAGGAATTAATATGGATTTACATTTAATTATGTTATTTGCATTTGGTAAGTGATTTTTTTTTCTTTATAAGTATGAATAAAATAATAATAATTTTAAGAGTGTACATACATACATACATTATTTATATTTAATAAAATTTATTGTAAAGCCTAATGCACATTGAGAAATCGAAAAGAGAACATTAATTAAATTACAGTGCTTAAACAGATTATTTCTTATACGAAACCTATGATTACTGATATTAAAAACTGAATTGGTTTCCTTTCCTGTAGCATATAGCATAGCATAGATAAACTAATTAATCTTTCTAAGTGCTACCACAATCTAAGTTCTAATTCTAATTTCTAAGGGCATGTCTACACATGCCATTAGAATTGTTTATGTTTACCAGTAACATAAACTTTTGAGTGACTTTTATGGCAGTTTGACCCATATATATATACGATTGTCAATAGTTTTTGAATGAAAACAATAATGTAATAGGTATTGTATTTAATTTTTAAAGACTTTTTTATTTTTCCAAAATAAATACCTATATTTTTCCAAATAGGTATTTGTTTTAACGTTTCATGTCTAGGCTTCTTTTCTTATACACGCGTAAAATTGCTTTCATAGACTATGTCATATTAAAAAGGTAACTAAGTAAAAAGATATTATAGAAAATGCAAGAAAATTTCACGAAATTTGTCACGCATCACACAAAGCCAACATCAATTTAAAAATTTAGTCACACTAAAACTTTTTACTTTAATAAAAAATAAGATGGGGTCGAAGAAGGGTTGCTTTGATTTGGTTTCAGTTTGTTTGTATTGAAAAGGATACTTACCTACTACTGTCAATCCTTACCTAATATTATAAATGTGAATATGAGTTTGTTTCTTTGTTGCGCTTTCACGTAAAAACTACTGAACAGATCACTATGAAATTTTGCATACACGTTGTCTGCGATACCAGAAAGGACATAGGGTAAGGATACATTTCATCCAGGAAAAAAATTGTTCCCGAGGGATTATTTATACCGAACGGTAGTAATTCTACATCTATGTTTATACCTACTTCTATACTAATATTATAAAGAGGAAAGATTTTTTTTTTGTTTGTTTGTTTGTATAGAATAGGCTCCGAAACTACTAGACCGATTTGAAAAATTCTTTTACCATTACAAGCTGACATTATCCCTGGTGAACATAGGCTACTTTTTACCGCGGGAAAACCCTTCATTCCTACGGGAAATCTAAAATAAAAGTAAACACTAGCGGCTTGGCCCGGGAGATAGCGCCATCTATCCAAAATACGGAAGATGGCGTTTTATACTTTTCTACGCGGACGAAGTCGCGAGCGCCAGCTAGTGTTATTATATATATATTTATGCAAATTGATTCTTAAGGAGTAAACTCCAAAAATTGTAAATCTACAAAATTTATATTAACGTTAATATTACAAAATCTTTAATATTGTATACAAAATGCCACAACTTCTCTGGCTCCATTACTTCGAAGGACGTGCATACTCAAAAAAAAAAAAGGATTCGTTCAGTAGCGTAACACCTGTTGTCAATAAAAGTGCCCTTTCTCAAGGATTCGTTGAGATCGAAACCAGTTTTGAATAAAAAAACAGGTGGTTAAAAAATTGGAGCCGGTGAGAACCTTTGAATGGGTGGACCGAACGACCGATTATTTTGTTTCTCATTTTCAAAAGTCAATTAAGAGGTTTTATCAAATTATGTTTTGTAAATTCTTAAATTAGGTAGGTACATAAAAGATTAATAAATCTTACTTAGTTATTTATACTTACTTGGTTTTGACAGCGACTAATATTTCTTGTGTATTTTAAAATAATTACATACATTTTTATTCAATACTAGCGGCCCGCTCCCGGCTTTGCCCGGCGTGCATTTTAAAACATTTCCTGATTCATTCATTTCTCTATTCACGAGTGAAGACAGAATTAAAATCAGGCCAGCCGTTCTCGAGTTTTGCGCTTAGCAACACATTTAGGGATTCATTTTTATTTACTTACGATATATGGATTTATTGCTCAGATTTATAGATTTATTGTCCCGCAGACTACTTACATGATGCTGCAGCATCAGGTCAAGGTTACTATGTCAATAAAATACCACCACAGTATACAAAATTTCACATAAATCGACTCTAAGTGAGTGAAAACTGTTCGTCATCGTCATAAGATCCTCATATACATACATACATACATAAATACACACATACACCCACACACACACACGCCCATACACGCACACACACGCCCATACACGCACACACACACACACACACACACACACACACACACACACATGCACCACACATGCATACATACATACATACATACATACATACATACATACATACATGCATAGGTACACACATACAAATATATAGTAGATAAGTAAGAATGGATTACGTCAGCTTTCAAAAATAAAAAACGGATCAAAATCGGGATTCATCCATCCATTTGGGATCTACAATTTCACACAACACCCTGTTTTTGAATCAGGGGTTAGAAACAGTTCGATTTTTATTACCTACTAGACTCTAATAAACAGTACGACATTTACCAGTTAATTTAGGTTGTTTATTAGTTTAAATTTGAAAACAACACATGTCTTTTACCAGGAAAGGCAGGCGATTTGAACATAAATTTACGAGTTCTCACTGGAAGCGATATCGTAAAATCAACTGATAATGCGGCGATAGTATCTTTGTAACATTCTCAGTATTGAAATTTGGGTTTGAAAGCCTCTCTTTTATCTAGCTTTGATTTCGTGAAAGTGCTTAGTGGATTGACCGCTCTTTCAAATAGGGAATTCCATAGACTACTACATAAGTAAAAGATTAAATCAGTTTAAAATTTTTGGGTTTTAAATTGGAAAACTTATGTTACAAAATTTTTACTTTATGACAACTAGCTGGTGCCCGCGACTTCGTCCGCGATAAAAAAGATAAAAAGTAGCCCATCACGTGTCCCGTATTTCTAAATGTTTTTCTACCAAGTTTCATGAAAATCAATTAATTCGTTTAAAAGTTATGGAGGAACATACATACATATATACAGAAAAAAAAATCTAAAAATGGTCAATTTAGTTTCAGTATCGTGTATAGAGTCTATATACACGATATTTCTGAAAACAAAGTATGTAAATTACTCCATGACCGACCCCTACAGATTTATTATTATTAGTATTGATTTGTTTTATATTTAAAAGTCATAAATTAAAGCAAACTAATTAACCCTGCGACTAAGTAAAACTTTGACTTATTTTTTTTTTGAAGAAACTGTTGAAGAACTGAAGAATTTATAGTCTACTAGCTGGTGCCCGCGACTTCGTACGCGATAATAAATTAAAAATATAAAAGCAATTACAACGCTCGACAACTTGTTGCTATAGCACATTGGCCAAGGCGTTAGTTACACTTTTATATTTTAGATAATCCCTCGGGAACGTTACTTTTTTCCTGGATGAAATGTATCCTATGTCCTTTCCGGTGTCCCAGACAACGTGTATGCAAAATTTCATGGTGATCGGTTCAGTAGTTTTGGCGTGAAAGCGAGACAGACAGACAGAGAGTACAGAGACGCGCAAACGTTTCCTAGAAATAAAGAAAACCATTCGCTGACAACATAATGACTTTTGTGATAGAAAAATGACCGCAGGTAATGACACAGGTTCAATTCCCGGCTCGGTTAACTTTTTCTATGCGGCTCTGGTGGCTACCGCGTTTTTTTTTCACTTGTATTGGTACTTATAACGTCGTTAAGATTACAAATGGGACCAAATAGGAGTTGGACCCAAGAGTTGGTCATGTCTTACGAAATTTTTAGAATATTAGCTACAATAACTACATATGCAGATTTATTATTAGTATTGAGTATTGATGATTATTGATAACAACGCATACTTGGTATTGAGTTTCACAGTGAACTCGTTATTGCAAAATAAGCTTGTTAAGACATTTGTAAGCAAATGTAAAAACAAATGTATTGATAAACCTATGCCACACGCACTGGTCCGATTTCAGACTTATAAACATCAAGATTTTATCATAGTACTAGCTGGTGCCCGCGACTTCGTCCGCGTTAAAATTGATAAAAAGTAGCCATCACGTGTCCCGTACGTCTAAATGTTAATGTACCAAGTTTCATGAAACTCAGTTAATTCGTTTAAGAGTGATGGAGGAACATATATACGTACATACATACAGAAAAAAATCTAAAAATGGTCAATTTAGTTTCAGTATCATGTATAGAGCCTATTTACACGATATTTCTGAAAACAAAGTAAATTACTCCATGACCGACCCCTACACATTTATTATTAGTATTGAATTGATGATTGTAAGATTATCAATTTTAAACTTCGATGCAACTTGCAAACACTGTGTTTCTGTTGATGATTCATTCTATTATGTTATGATTAATGTTCAATGCAGTTTTATTTTAATGTGTTATTGTATTGTAATTTAATTTTTTTACAAACAATTTTTTTTTTGCCCGCAACTACGTTCGCGTCCTTTTTCTTAGGCGTTAGTTTTAAAAATGATGGATGAGTTCTAAGTTCTATTGGTGGTTTTGAATTTTTTTTATGAATTTTTTTGTTTGTATTGAATGAGTTTGTTTGTATTGAATAGGCTCGGAAACTACTGGACCGATTTGAAAAATTCTTTTACCATTAGAAACCGACATTATCCGTGATGAACATAGGCTACTTTTTACCGCGGGAAAAATGTTTAATTCCTACTGGAAATCTAAAATAAAAGTAAATACTAGCGGCTTGGACCGGGATACACTTGACAGCGCCATCTATCCAGAATCAGGTGAAGTGACTAATATGACAACTGCTTGGTGATATTTTTAGCGGTCCGCTCCACGGTAGATGGCGTTTTATACTTTATAATAACGCGGACGAAGTCGCGTGCAAAAGCTAGTTTAAAATAAAATAAAAGTAGGCACTTTAGTTATTACGACAGCCACGTGAACCGCAAAGCTTAGACAATTACAATCATTAAATACCATTAGGTCTTCCCGTAGCCGTAGAGCCATTTGTCTCCATTAGGAATTAAACCTGGGTACTACAGGTATCCTACGTGCAAAGGCGGACGCACTAGAAATACTGAACATACCTGCATGGCCGAAGCTCTATACTTTAGATTTATTTTAAGAACCATAAAAACTTATTGCAAGCTTATCTATAACTAACTGGTGCCTGCGACGTCGTCGTTCGCGTTAAAAAATAAAATATAGGGTAAAATGACCTAATGTGGGCACCACTCCAATTTATTGGCACCCTAAAGTTTTCACTAAAAAATAAGAAAACTATTCCATAAACTGTGTTCCCACGAAAAATAAATAAATCTTAGGTTTATGAGAATTGTTAACACTAAACAGTCAAATGATTTAAATTCATTCATTGTCAAACTTTCAAATTTTATTTGAGTTGAACAAATAGGTCGAAAGGTGCCAATAAATGGTCGTATTTCTTAAAGTGCCAATAATTGGGTGTTTTCCCCTATAACGCCTTATGTAAGGAAATATAACGTCTTACATTATCTTTTGCCAAGTGTTCGATAGTTATTTTTAGACTAATTTAAATAGGATTGATTTTTTATTTCTTGTAATCACTACGATCACGCGAGTTAGCAAACAAATGATTGTTTATCGAGATGTTTCCTCTGTATTCCGAATATCGTTGAAATCTCGTGCACATCTCGGTGTCTGTTTAGCAATTTGCAAACGTACTAGTAAAACGCAGTCACAAACCAGAGCTTTCCGTGTGCATGCTAGTCGCTAACCGCAGCATTCGTGGTTACAAAATAACTGCTCGCGTGTAAAACGGTGTACAGAGTGCAGTTGAAGTACAATCAAACACATAAATGTGTGTAGTAATAAGACCAACGACATCTTTGAAGGAAGATGTTAAACTTATCTATAAGACCTTTACATCACGCAAAAACGGCTGAACAGTTTTGAACAAAATTTTGGCACACAGATAGTTTATTTTTTGGATTACCATAATACGATATCTTTTCCTGTGGGATTTTCAAAAATTTAAATTTATAAGTATTCATTTCAAGTAGGTACCTATTAATTTTTTGAAGTATTTGATGAGATGTTTGGTCTAGTGGCTAGTAACCCTTAGCTGTTGTGCAAACGGTCGCGGGTTCGATTCCCGCTTTATGTGTTAACATTTTACCTTTGTACCTGAGTCATGGATGTTTTATTATTTATAATATGCCCGCGACTTCATCCGCGTTGAAAAAGCAATATAGGTATCACCTGACATCGTTATTGCTATTACACTTAGCCAGGAGTTAGTTTCCTTAATTTTAGATGACCCCTCGGGAGCAGTACTTTTTTCTGGATGAAAAGTACCCTATGTCCTTTCTAGTGTCTCAGACAACGTGTATGCAAAATTTCATGATGATCGGTTCAGTAGTTTTTGCGTGAAAGCGTAACAAACAAACAAACTCACATTCACATTTATAATATTAGTAAGGTTTTCTTTACAAAAAAAAAGTAATATAAATGTAGTATATTAACTGTCTAGTATCCATAATACAAGCATTAGTTGCTTATTGTGAAACTAGATGGCGCTGTGTGGAATGTTTGAAGATATTTATTATTATTTATACAATTTTATATGCGATAATAATATCAATAAGTAAATTATCATCACCGGCTTCGCACGAATGTCCAGTTTTTTTTGAAAAAAATTTGAAAAAAAATAATTGACAAAAATATTAACACATTCCGCCCTTGACTGTACTTGAACATTACACTCGTGGAACAAGTGTTTAGTTGTTTACCTTGTTTGAAGATGATATTGCTCTATTTAAAACGCTTTCTGGAATTTTCTACAACCCACTTAGGAGCACTTCTTACTAAACAGTTCTCATTTGCGCTTTCGCCAGTTCTCTTGTAGATGGAAACGATACAGAGTATATATTTATTTATTTATTTAATTGCTAACCATACAGCATTTAATAACAAATACATACATAAAGTAGATGAATTTTTTTTATATAGCCTATTACAAGGTTAGTAATCTTAAAGTTTATAAGTACAAAAAAAGTGCTAATACCTTAATTAAAAAATGATAACAATATACATACACCTAATTAAAAAATGAATACATAGATATAAACACATATACGCCATTTTATGTGGTGTGTGTGCGTGCGTGTGTTTGAGCGCGCGTGTGTGTGCGTGTGCATGTATGTGTGCATGTGCGTGTGCGTGTGTGTGTGTGTGTGTGTGTGTGTGTGTGCGTGTGTGTGTTTGTGTGCGATTCGATTCGCTAAAAATAAAATTTACAATTTGAATTTTTATTTTTGATTGTACTCTGACCATTTGAAAGTCTGGCCTTTTGAAAATGTGACCTTTTTTGAAAGTAAAGGAATAAAATGTATGGGATTGACATAATTATGCCGTCGCTAAATCACGTGATACTTCCTATACATTTATTCTATCGAACTTCGTTATCGTTTTTAAAAATGTTACTTTGACTAAGGCTCCAGGTCATTTTGCTATATGCTGCAGACCATCAAACACTCGCCAGATAAATGAACGTATAGAGAATATAGTTGTATTATTTTTGTAGAGAACAAACTGTTGCATTTTAATGTCAATAATCATCATACTAATAACCAATAATAAATCTGTCAGGGTTGGTCACGGAGTAAGTTACTTGTTTTCAGATATATCGTGTTTATAGGCTCTATACATGATACTGCAACTAAATTGACCATTTTTAGAAATAACTCTTAAATGAATTAATTGATTTTCATGAAACTTGGTAGATAAACATTTAGACGTACGGGACACAAAATGTGCTTTTTACTTTTTCAACGCGGACGAAGTCGCAGGCGCCAGCTAGTGCTATTATAAACACAAAGTGTTTACCTATGCGTGTATGACATTACCGTATCGAAACTATAATAACGGACGGATATTTCACGGACACAAAATAAGATTTAATTATTCTATTTAATAAAAAGTTAAAACGTGTCTCAGAATTGACCCTGACGAATTTTAGCGAAAATAATTATTTCTTATTTGTGTTTCCCATACTTTTAAATCTATCTATAATAGTTTCTTGATACTTACATAATCATCCATCAATACTAATAATAAATCTGTAAGTATATATGTATGTTGTTCCTCCATCACTCTTTTTCAATGCGGACGAAGTCGCGGGCACCAGCTAGTATTATAATAAAATCATAAACGAGCCGTGTTCGTAATTTTTTTTACATACATTGAATATTAAGTAAATATTTATTAAAAAATGTACAGGTCGTATGTATTGTATTGCGCTATGTTACCGATTATATTTTATACTAGCTGGTGCTCGCGACTTCGACCGCGTAGAAAAGTATAAAACGCCATCTACCGTATTTTGGATAGATGGCGCTATCTCCCGGGCCAAACCGCTAGTATTTACTTTTATTTTAGATTTCCCGTAGGAATGAAGCATTTTCCCGCGGTAAAAAGTAGCTATGTTCATCACGGATAATGTCGGCTTCTAATGGTAAAAGAATTTTTCAAATCATTCCAGTAGTTTCGGAGCCATTTCAATACAAACAAACAATCAAATCTTTCCTCTTTATAATATTAGTATAGACAATCGTTATCGACTACAGTACGCGTCAACTATAGTCAACTATAGTGCTCTGTATTATCTCATAGTAATATAAATTCACAGATGCGCTCTTGCCACACTTCAGGCCGGCCGAAAATGTGTCAGCTCATTCTCCCCGCCTTAGTCGCTAGTAGAGAGGATTGAGTGGTTCACGTTGCATACAGACATTATTACGTGGATTATAAGCACAGGGCGCATCTGTGATTTAAGGTAATACAAATCAAATTTCCTCCATACAAACGTAGAATTAATATTACTCCGCTGTTTTATGTTTAATTTACAACAGCATGATACCGATTTATCTTGTCGTTAACTAGGTTCGTATGCATACAAACTAAAAAAAAAGTATTATTTTAAAAGATAAATTATCCTTGAAAAATCCATATTTTAACACAAGTTTTAATGCAACTTTGAGGGTGATTAGGTCAATCCAGTGTACAAAAACTTCAAAATACTTTGCATACAAACATTGATTAGTTATTCAAGAGATCAAATAACTTTACACGAAATAGATATATGCAGTGGTTTTGTCAAAAAGAGTATACGCCCAAGGGTCTGTTTATGATTTTATTTTTGGTATGAATGATTGTGCATCTCAGTCGAGTGCTCTTCCCGCGCTTTGTGCTGTGTGAGACAGGACGCATTTTAGACATGAGACTGATGAGTTCGGGCCGCCGACTTGTTTCACCTTAAATCTTTAAGTGTGTCCGTGATATATCATTATATGTTGTGTTTCGGTGAGTGAGTAAGGGATGCTAGCTTACTGTCTGACGATCTTAACATAAAAAAAATCTACAATTTATAGTTACTTTGCACACATTAACTTTCCGGAAGAAATTCTCTAAATGATGATGGCGAATGAAATCCAGCTATATTCTATTTCTAACTCCAGTTTATATAACATTACAGTAACCGCAGAGTCAACTGCATTACTCCCTGAGATGCAATCAAGCAAAAACTTGTCGCTTCATCCTCAGAAAGTCATTTGGACCTGTAATTTCACATTATTATCTACACTGTTAGGGTCCTAAGTACACTGGTTTAGAAAAACCATTTTAATATGATCTCTAACCTAAACCGCGTTATTAGAGAGCAAGGGTCGTCATAAACTGGACATTACGCGGAGACGAGTTTAATTTACAACTACGTAACTTATATAAGATGACACTCAACGCAATACTGAGTTGTGGGTGCACAAAGGTGAACATAAATTGGTTTTCAACCGACCATTTTATCTTGAACTTGAATTAGTAATCGCATCCGAAGTGTGAGAGGTCTAGTGATAATGGGTCTTAAATGGGAAGATTTTTTATAGAGTTCAATAAACTAGGGTGCGAGCGAGACGACCTTATCAATTATCGATAGGTGACGGCGCTACGTGCTCTATATACAGGTTGATTATTATTTATAACTAGCTGATGCCCTATATATTATGAGCTTGACAACAAAACTATCTGTACGTAAAATTTAGTCCAAATCTGTTTAGCCGGATTTGCGTGAAAGGGTAACATCATTAATCCTCACAAACTTTACCATTTAGTTACAGTAATAGGATTTTAACTTTAAAATAATTATTTAAAAAATATGCTCCAAATAAGTAAAGTTGGGCAGCGTAAGTCATCTAAACGTTGGTTGATATGCTCATGATTGCATAGCAAATAGCAGTATAAATATAATAAATAATCTAAAAAAACTTATTAAGTTTTATAAAAATTATTAAAATAATAATACATTTTATACTTAACATAATAAAAAAAAAATCTGAAGAGAACTTTTTTTTGGTGAATATTACTTTATATCCCTTTTTATGCTCGTAGCAAAGTGTATTCAAAATACTGGTCTATTAGTTTAGGCGTGACAAACGAACAAGCTTACTTTTGGATTTATAATATTAATAAGATTTAGTTTAATATTTTTGTATTTATTTTTCATTTTATTTGATACTAACTGTTGCCCGCGACTTCGTCCGCTTTACTTCTAAATGTTTATCTACCAAGTTTCATGAAAATCACTTAATTCGTTTAAGAGTGATGGAGGAACATACATACATACGTACAGAAAAAATTCTAAAAATGGTCAATTTAGTTTCAGTATCATGTATAGAGCCTATATACACGATATTTCTGAAAACTAAGTAAATTACTCCATGACCGGACCCCTACAGATTTATTATTAGTATTGATTTTAGTATATTAAAATTCTGTATATTTTTCATTTTTGGATGTTTTATTTTTTTAATTTCTATTGAATGTATGACTATTTTTCTTCTGAACATTAGCTTTGGACTTAGGTATTATTAACAAGAGGTACTTTTTTAATTAAGAATTTTCATACACTCTGTATGCGTCGACTAGTTTCTACTGGAGATGTGAACGGTCCATATCCGCGCGTTACACCTGCCGCAGCCGGCCAATCGGGTGCGTTTATTTGATTCATATGTCTTTTATGTGTTTTTTTTATCTTATAGAAAAGGCACTATAAGATTGTTTCTTTTAATGGAATCTTATTGACGTGCAAACATGGCTTCTCCCCTCATTTCGTTCCTCAGTCAAAGGGTTACCAAAAATAGCTGAAACATTTTTTTTGCGAATCTTCTAAACCACCTAAAGAATTTTGATACGGTGTTCACCAATGGAAATAGCGATAAACGAGAGAGGTTTATTTGTATCATTTGCAAAAAAAAAAAAAACCGTACGAAGCCGGGAGCGGGGCCGCTTGTTAAAAAGTATAAATCTAACTTATTCTAAACCACCGAACCGATTTTGATACGGTACTTTTTTAGACAGCTTTAGGGCTTTTAATTAACAATACATTGTTTTTAATTAATTGCAAAAAAAAGGAAAAGTACTACTTTTCAAACCAACTAAAAATAATTAATGTCCAATGATTTTTTAAACTATTTGAAAAAAGATTAGTCATAAACTTGAACTACTTTCATTGTTAATGACACTTAACTATGAAATTACGAGACCCTTATGCAAATTTAATAGTTTTTTAATTAAATTAAACTGTGTAACTCGTAAATAGAACGAGATGAAAGAGAAATAAATAAAAAAATCTGTGTATATATAAAATACATTCCCACATGGAGTCGGCGCCTGTTTAGGTTTGAGAGTATAGCATTCGTATGAACAAGTAGCGTAGCACCTGCTATTGTGGAATGCGACCTACGCGATTGAGTTGTGGTACAAGCGATAGGATTATTAACTTTGAAACTTTTCAAAGTTCGAGTGAATAGGCATCTTCTGGGTGAGCTCGCTCCGTCTTAGGCCTCTCCCTTGCTACCCAGCTGGTTGTTGGCCAAGAGCAAACCCATCTCTAATAAAAAAATAAAAATAAAAAAACTAAATGCGTCGGCCTAACTCGTTAATCTGCTAAGTCACATTTTGCATAGTTTAGTTTTAGTTTAAAAACGAAATGACAAAATGTTGTGCGTCGCATCGAGCATGTGAAATGAGCGACATTCATCATCATCATCATCATCATCATCATCTCAGCCGTAGGACGTCCACTGCTGGACATAGGCCTCCCCCAAATTTTTCCAATTTTGCGGCATTATCAGTACAAATCTTAGAATTTAGCAGGTTTTCTTTTTGAATTAGTCAGAGTTTTTCATTTATAAAATTTCTCACCTTTTTAGTTTGATAATCGTCGTTATTCCTTCACCAAACGTTGGATAATCGTCTAAACTTGTTGAAAAGTATAAAAAGTGAAATTGCCCAAAAATGGACTTAGGAGGTTGTTCTTATATTTATATATTTTTTTATATTAACACTTACACTATTGTACATATATTTACTAGCTGTTGCCTCCTCGATAAATGGACTATCCAACACAAAAAATATTTTTCAATTCGAACCAGTAGTTCCTGAGATAATATTATAAAGAGAAAGGATTTTTATTTTGGTATATTTTTTGTAATGTATAAACTCAAAAAATACTGGACCGATTTAGAAATTTTTTCCACCTATAGAAGCTACAAAAGCTATAGAATAATAATGTTAAATAACTTCCCTGAATAATTCAGCGCCAAAAATTGTGATTTCACGCGCTTATCACTTGTACCACACAACAATGCCATCCGTTGATGGTCGCCGGCCATACAATTTACTGGTTCACTTCACTTACTGGTTGACTGTTTAGTATTTACGTAATTAAAAGACATACTCACTAGTATTATAATGGGACGTTATTGCTTCAAATTAACAATAATGGTTACAATTTTATTTTTTATTGAAAACGCCCCAAGTGCAGTTCAGTTGTATGCGAGATGACGGGAGGTATTTTTTTTGAAATTTCTTCAAATTGCGACTATTAGTGTCGTAGTGCTACATCAAAATTCAAAATAAATGAATTTTTTTAGCAAAATTAAAAGTTTGTATAATGCTCAATACTTTAAGAAAATAAATGATTTTATTAGGGGTACTAGCTGTTGTACTTTCATGTATTTTCTGAGATAGGTTTCCTATCTCAGGAAATTTATGAAATATGTAAATAGAAAGAAAACTGCATTCAAAAATTTTCGAAAATTCGCGTGCCACACCCGGGTATCGAACCGACTAAAATCTATGGCAAGCGAATTTTCGAAAATTATTGAATGCAGTTTTCTTTCTATTCAAAAATAAAGGAATGTTTTCTTTGAGTAAAATTTTCTATCTACAGTATTAAGAGTACTTTCCCTTCAGTTGGCAATACAAAATTCCACCCCATTATAAATTGTGTAAATAGTGAAATCACATTATATTAAACATGCATGTAATACTCAAGGATGAGAAATAATAAAGGCTTTATTATTATTATTATTACTATTATTATTACTATTTATTATTTATTATTATTACTAGCTTTTGCACGCGACTTCGTATCCGTAACGTTGACTTACGCTCCACTCGCACGTGGCAAATCATTTTTTTTAATAATTTTATGTTTTATAAAAAGTTACGCGGACGTTGTCGCGTGTAACAGCTAGTATAATGCACTTAGTTTAAATTAACTTAAACTAACAATTTACACAAGGTTAAAATGACATAACAACCGCAGCAAGCTCACGGCAAATTGGTATAATTTCAGTCGAGCTACGGTACAGTTGGCCCCAGTAACTTCTATTCACACGATCGAGCCAAAATACGACGGACACATACATACATCAACCTGAATTTACCCTCTACGTTGAGAAGTTATTTAGCTATTTGGACTCTATTTGGACTTACTTATTTGTTCAAGAGAAATTATTGGGACCTTGTATCGCCGCCGCGCATCACTCTTTACGTAATTTCTGCTTGTTCGTCGCCGACTTAAAATTACTTAGGTAAAATAATAAGATTATTACTAATTATTGCTTTTCAGTTTTTTCGGCGGTTTTATTTTTTGTTTAAAAGTTTTTTTTTTGTGGCTATAATCTAATATTTACTACATGATTAATTTTTAATTTTCCCACCCTTAGGGTAGGATTTTTTTTCCAAATTTATACGAGACCAAGTTTGAGGTATACCCTATCCATTAAAAAAAGAATTATCAAAATCGGACTACTCTGTAAAAAGTTATGCGTGGTTATACGCTACAATCGGTGAGTGAACAATCAATCATCCCCTGTTTTGTTACCCTTAGGATTAGAACTTTTTTTCCAAATTAAAATGGGCACCCTTTCAAATAAAAAAAGAATTATCAAAATCGGACCACCCTGTCAAAAGTTATGCGTGATCATACATATTAAAAAAAAAAAAAAAAAAAAAAAACAAATATACGCGTAGAATTGAGAACATTCTCCGTTTTTGTTTTTTCGTTTTCGTCGGTTGAAAATAATTTCAATTTTACCTAAAGAGTGCTTAATTTATTTTTTGACTATTTTAGTACGTTCCTAGTTAGTTATACATTCCATAACATCTTGTTTTAGATATTATTAAAAAAAACTTCGTTTTTGTTACAACTTCGTTTGATTTATTTTTGCAGCAGAACACTCGTGTTCTCTTCGCAGTCCTGCATATTCTTTTTGCTGGTAATTACTCTAACAATTTAATTTTAACCTAAAAGCAACGGAATTGTAACGGTATTGAGTTGTATTTTCTTTAACACAATTGCGTTGTTCACAACAAACGAATATGAGTCTTAAGATTTGACCTTTAAGTACCAAGTTTAAATGGTTATGTAGGTGTAAACCGACTTTGCACTTGGGTACGTTCCAAGCTTATTTTATTCACGTGCAATAATAATTCTATAGCCAAATGAATTAATGATATCCTTGCAGCTTTTTAGGAAATAATATATCGGTATTGTAAATAATTATTTAAGGCGACGCAGCGATAAACAATTAATCTAAAATCTGATGAGAGACTCAGCTCAGGGGCTGTGATTCCATACATAAACGTTGCTTATGTCGTAAGGTCGCATGCTACAATACGATTTTTATCGTTTAAATAAAAACTATAATGTATTTTAATAAATCCAACCGACAAATTAAAGTGTATGTTTATACTAATGTACACAGAAAATTTGGAGGTATAAATTGGTCCCGTTTGGCTGTAAAATGTAAATCTGTGTTTTTATTATTATTATTATTATTATTATTATTATTTAGGATACACCAACAGTACACGTGTTACAATTATTCATGATATAATGGTTTACATAGTTTTTCGGCTGACACGAGTACCAATTACAGCCGTATACAACATTTGCCACAAGAACTATAACAGAAACTTGAAATACATAATTTAATAGAAAAACATAATTACAGAAATACGTATACATTATATAGTTATAGATATACAATTAGCCTGTTTTAAAAGAGGTTTCTTTGAAATTTTTTTCTATCTTATAAAAGTTTATCAATTGTGAAATCCAAACGTAAAAATGAAGTCAATAACATGAAGAAACAGATTACCAAACATCACTTTCATATGTTTTGTCATTGCTGAGAAAAATCTAAATCCCTGCCACCAAAATTTCCAATGCGTCGTCTTAACACTGTGTGTGCATTTAATCGATTGGCACATTTTTAAATATTCAAATGAAAATCAAGTTTCATGGAAATCAGTTAATTCGTTTAAGAGTTACGGACCTACATACATACATACAATGCCTACACTTACAGATTTATTATTAGTATTGATTGATATTGATAAAAATAAAGTTTACTTTGAGGAACGAAACGATAGTGCAACCTGCCTTCGCAGCGACACCTATCGTCCTAAAAAATAAACTATTTAAGCTTTTTTTTAAGCTAAGTTTTCACTTCTGACTCGTACTTACTTGTTTTAAACGCTATTTGTATGGGAACGGTTTTATAGAATGTATGTCTCACTGACCTATCTAAAATTCCCACCCTCCATATCTAGATAATTGAAATAATTTGTATATATTCTTAATCAATCAATGACTTTTCTTACCGTTAGTGCCTACATAGTGCAAAAAAACCAAAAGTTCTTTCTCATTATTATCTCGTTATTAACATTAAACACCGTGCCTGAGTTATCCGTAGTTGGAAAACGCCTACCTAATAAGGTAGGAACATAAATTGTAACCTTGCCAGTATCACGGCTACCTTGCAACTTGCAACATAATTATGCTTTCTGTTCTACGGTGTATGTTTTACTATCCGGAGCGTGTGCTCGTGTTTATTAAAATCCAGATACTAAAACTAAAAATAGTTAAAAAAATACGTCAGTCACTGCACGTGAGAAGTGAAAACATAGCTTAAGAAAAAAGTTTATTTTTGCGACGACAGATGTCGCTGCATCGGCAGGTTTTTCAAACTTTTCATTATAAGTTTTCTATCTCATTTGCGAAACTGTCGCATGTCTAATTGTCACATGTCGGTCCGGAATTACTGTTTTACATACCTCTAACCAAATTCTTCATACAAACAACTTGATTTATTGATTGATTTAAGTACATATTATTATGCTATTTGTGTTTGCCGATTTTCACATAAGTTAAATTTTTCTTAGATATGTTTAAAATTTCCGAATATTCAATCGTGCATTCGACCTTAGCAGACGATGGCTTCATTTTCCAATGCTCCATTCACAACTTGTATTCAAATGGAAGTCTTAAAATCAGCATCTCCTATTAAACTATTAATATTTTCCATTCATGGCGCAGATAGAAAGCTAAGCGTCCTCGTTTATCTATTAATTTCCTTAGAGACCAGTCCGACAAGTCTAGCTTAATGACTGGTAACAGTTGAGAGCGGTAGACGGTAGCAATCTAGTTCCCTCTAATTACGAACGGGCTTCTAAATTACAATTTGCTTCGAACGTATTAAAATAAACGCTAGTAGTTTGCAGGGCTGCTTCAGGTAGGCTGTTACCAAGCTATACCTAACGAATGCAACACGCAATGCGATTTGTGACTTGAAAAGAAGCCCAAGCAACACAGAATGGCTGAATATTCTTTGCCGTTATCAGCCGTTATCCAAGCAATTTGGGCACAAAATAAATTGCTTTAAGCTGTATAGTAGCAACATAAAAGCTGAATAGTAGCTGAATAAGCAACAAGAAGCCCATAATAGCCTAAATATCATTCCATACAGCATTTGCCTTTCTTGTCAGCTCTAATACCCTTATAAAAAAGCTTTAAACTGAATAATTTGTGAATTTCATACTGTTATCTAGCCTATGTGTTGCCTGCTGGGAGGTAGATCTTGAAAACTACAACACACTGGTGCACGGTCTCGCAAAATTTTATTGGTACTACAATGACTTTCGCCCTTGATTCGCGAAGAACGAGGATCACCAACTACCAGCAGCAAAGAAGTAGTGAAAAATAAAAGCCAGATACAATAGTCCTCTTCGTCAGGCATTATATGTTTTTCAAAGTTAAAAGTATACATTCACATCCCTGTGTCAATCTTTTTAATTAAATAATAATACAAGCTAGATTTAAAATTATAAATTAACCCCCGACTTACTAATGAGACGAGCATTCTATATCTGCTGTAAGTTGCTATGAGTTGGGTATTGGATAAGACCATCGAAATCATTCAATACTAATAATAAATGTGTAGGGGTCGGTCATGGAGTAATTTACTTTGTTTTCAGAAATATCGTGTATATAGGCTCTATACATGATACGGAAACTAAATTGACCATTTTTAGAATTTTTTACTGTATGTATGTAGGTTCCTCCATAACTCTTAAACGAATTAACTGATTTTTATGAAACTTGGTAGATAGTCGCGGGCAACAGCTAGTGTAGAAATAAAATACAAAGCCAACTTCGAGTAGGAGGTCAATTGTAAATTGGAAAATTATGGGGGTGGTCTATCTCCAGTGGAAAGATGCTTTTAGGTACGACTGTTTTTCCAACTAGTGCACGAAATTTACTCCGCAATATACTTAAATGGAAGTAATCTGATAAAAATTGTGGCTATTTAAAAAAAAAACTGCACACATTATGCATGAAAGTATTATGCAAATTTAACTTTTATGTAACATTTTTGCTCTTTCATATTTTATAAGCTATGCGAAATTGCGGAGAGGGCGTAATTCAATTGAGATCTTCCGCTTCCACATCCAAATTAGCTCAACAGTTTCAAGAGATTCGCTGAAGGGAATACGGGGCTTGTTTAAACCGATTATTCTGGGGAAAGACATAACTGTAGCACTACCATGAGTTGCTATCTAAATCTTACGTTATGGTCCGTAAGCCAAGCACTAATTTCGTCAATGATTCCCTCTCAGTCCATAATTTGTAAAATGCCTGAGAGAGTTGTATCATGATGCGTTGTGAACGTCAGCTGCGGCTCCGATGGTGGGTTGACCAGTGGTAGCCCGTTACACTTTCAGAGCGTCAGCTGACAAGCATTCCACCAAGATATAGCCAGCTGACTTTTTTATTTATTAAAAGTAATACATAAACTATCATCTGATATTTTTCTATTGGGAGGTAATTACTGAACACGTATATATTTGTGTGACCTGCTGACGTATAATCCACCATTTTATAAATAGCTGACAATTTTGTTTCTTCAAAATATTAGGCTAACTATAATTTGATGAATTTTTAATCGGGAATAAACGATTAAAAAAAAATTTTATTATGTGCGTGAGCACCACTCTACTGCTCAATCCACCATCAGAGCCGCAGCTGATGTTCACAACGCTTCATGATACAACTCTCTCAGTCATTTTACGACTGAGAGGAAATTGGTCATGAAAATCTGTCGCTAGCTCAAGGACCATTAGTTTACTTCTGTCGATAACGAATAGCCCGGACAAAATAAGGTTTCGAAGATACATAAATTCCCAACAAGCTGAAAATGAATATAATTCAAAACATAATTATGCGTGCGATGAGACATGCGATACATCACTATTGACGCAATTTACTTACACTTAGAATAAAGAAGAAGAAGAAGAAGATCAAGAAGAAGGCTATGAATAGTGAAGTATCGCATGTCTCCTATAGCGTCCGCGTATAACTTTAACAACTTTTTGAATCGTTATATCTCAGAAACGGTGGCTCTTAGGAAAAAGTATTGATACATTTTTTATAGATAATTTTATGGTCTACAATTTTGTCTCAGGTAATTTTATGATAAAACTTACCGTTTAGCTGAAAATCGCAAAAAACCCATCTTTTTGACCTTTGACCTCGAATAATTATTTTTCCAAGTGTCGGAACGATGAGGAGTTTTAATATGTTATTATTAATTATGTTTTGAACAACTATCCTCACTTTCAGCTTGTTGGGAATTAATGTATCTTCACCCTTATATTTTACTAAGGCTAAAAACCTACACCTACGTGAAAGGCTACGAACCTTTCACCCTTCTATGTGCTAGTGAATGATTTAACTACTAACGTTACGGTATTTCTCGAGAGCATCAGTCAAATGTGTAACTCATGGTACCGATTTTGTATAGAAATGTCAAGTAACATTAGTCTCTAATGGTCGTTTTCGATAGGTTATTCACTTATGCAACTCATGTTACCGGTTTTAGTTCCTTGAGTGACCGCTAGAGGCGCTGTACAATTTTTTATGCAAATATTTTACGTTCTCGCTCATCTCTCGCTAGCGATTTCGGTCGTCATAAACTCACTCATGGTAGTGTTGCATGGTGTTTATATGCTAAAGTTACCTTCTCTGTTTCAATAGTGAGGTTTCTGTCATTGCTGCACACTGTTTCAGCCTTCGTGATGTAATGAAATGTAATAATTCAGTATCCCTCGCCTGGATTTTTTTCTGATTACTAACAGGCTGAAACTTAATTCGTAAGTAGCTTCGGTTTATCGAGACGCTCGCCTTTTTCCTCTGCGAAAATTCTCGATAGAGGTAGCTAAAGTAGTTAGAAGCCGTAAACAACTTCCAAGCGTAGGTCTGGGAAAACGTACCACTCAATTTGTAGGACTATGCGGCCATTTTATTACACACATGTGTAGCTTAGTAGCTGCAGACAGGCGAAGCCTACATTACCTATCAGCGAGTAGGTACGCGGGCGAAGTCGTGTGTAAAAGCTAGTAGTATGTAAAGATAATGAATCAAATTACTCAAGTTTGTATTTAAATCTCTCATTTCATTTCATTCAATTTAATTTTATTATCTCCTTATTCAAGACGAACTTGCAGTTTCGTTTCAAGAAAGACTCGGCCTTTCGAATCGTTTAACAATTAAAGATATCTGAATTTTAACTAGAGACTTGTGGAAGCTACATTTAGTAATAGGGATGTAACACTTCTCAGTAAATCGATATCGACATATACAAATTATTATTTTTGTAATTACATAAATTTTGTGTTTTATAACGTGTATATTATCCCACGACTAGCTGGTGCCTGCGACTTCGTCCGTATTGAAAAAGAAAAAAGTATCCTATCCTGTGTCCTGTACGTCTAAATGTTTATCTACCAAGTTCATGAAAATCAGTTATTCGTTTAAGAGTTATGCAGGAGCATACATACATACACTTAACAGATTTCTATTAGTATTGATTAGGAATTTAATACGTTAGTATTTGACGATACGTTTGGTCTAGTGGCTAGTAACCCTAGTTGTTAAACAAACGGTCGCGGGTTCGAATCTGTGAAACCATGGAAATACACATGCAAAATTTCAACCCAATCGGTTCGGCCGTTTAGAAGTTATGTGAAAAAGATAAGTACAGAAGTAAAATTCTTACTACCCGTTGTCCTATTACCCGTTTTCCGTAGGAATGATTCATTTTCCCGCAGTAAAAAGTAGTCTATGTTCATCACGGATAATGTCGGCTTCTAATGGTAAAATAATTTTTCAAATCGGTCCAGTAGTTTCGGAGTCTATTCTATACAAACAAACAAATAAACAATCAAATCTTTCCTCTTTATAATATTAGTATAGAAGTATAGATAGTATAGATAATACGAGTTAAGGCCAACGAAATAGCCGCTGCTTTCCGACTGCTGTCGAGTATAAACGAGCTCTTTGAATATCTCATCAAACACGTCGACATGTTACGTAATTAGTCTTACAATCCTTTGTCAGTGGTTAATAGGTTAGTAGTGAATTAATATGCCAAATATTGTAACATTAAATAATAACAAGCTACGTATATACATATTTATGTGTTGTATGTATGTATACATTGAAGTGATCGTATCTTTTTAATATTGTTAAAAATATATCTCTTTTTTGTATGTATAGCCTTCAAAAGGCCTTCAAAAGGAGACCTTCAAAAAGGCATAATATACTTTTATACAAATGTATTTAGTATTAGCTGTTGCATGCGACTTCGCCCGCGTAACTTTGTAAAATAATAGCCCTATTTACACGCTAATAATGTAGTTATCTAACGGTGAAAGAATTTTCAAAATCGGTCTACTAGTTTTTGAGTTCATTCAATACAAACATAAAAAATACAAATCTTCTGTCTTTATAATATTAGATTAGATAAATAATATTTATCAATTTGAATCAAGATAGGTAAATAAAATCAAGAAAAACTTATTAAAACTTAATAATATGTATTTACAACGTAAGTCTTAAAACCAAACAAGATATTGAAGGCATATTTAAACATTTTACATATTTACATGATTATTTCAAAGGTTTAAAGTTGATTTTTTTGACAGTACTCTAGTATGTGAGCTTATATTATCCTCATATATGTTTAAAAATATGTTAAAAAATGTGTTTAAGAATGTGTGTTTCTAGAAATCATCGATTTTATTGTCGATCGAACTAGTACATCACTATTTAACGGCTGGCACTAAAATAGTTTTTAGAGTATCCGACTAGAAGTTTGTAAACGAAACGTTCGAGTGATTCATAATGGAAGCGGATAAGTGTTTCCGTATTGCTACAAATAGAATTTGGTTAAGTCAGAAATGGACAATGTGCTATGGAAGTTACGAGAGGTTTAGATTGCACTATTCTTGCACTGTCTGCAATTCTTTATTTATTTTTCAGTTATTTCAGCCAAGATTCAAGATAATACATTATCTCGGCACTAAATTTACAACTTAGTAATATTTTTGTTTGATCGATGGTGGCCATAGGTGCTAGCACAGCGCTGTCCCTTATCCTTCCTTTTATATATAAATAGGATAAGATAGGGGTAGGCTAATAGGCTCTGGCATCTTCTTCAAACACTAAAACACAACAGCACATATGCTGTTATTTCACGGTGGTCTTCTATAACGGGTGGTTACTGCGACTCATCCAAGGGGCTTGTCAAAACGGGTCCTTTTAAAGTAGAGAGCATTTTCCCCGATAAACTGACAGTATTATACCGTTGAATAAAAATATTATTTACATTTAATGTTTTGTCCGAATACGTAATGTAATATTCATACGTAAATAAAACCACGTATTATTTGAACTCGAGTTCGCTCATCTTACATCGACTTTACTGCCAGGAAATTCGTCCCAGTGCAAGTGTGGCCACGTTACAAGCGAGCGCCATTTACATACTATATTACTTCGTAAGGACAAGGCTAACGCTCCTAGTACGTGGCACCGACGCGCCGGTGTCAAAATCTTAAAGTGACACCAATGACAGCTTAGTCGCCGAGACACAGAGTGTACCAAAGCTGTAGAAGTAAAGGAAGTAGTAACTTAAAGTTCTAATAGATGGCGTTAGCTTTTTTCTGTACCAAATGCGCTCGAAGCAAATGTTCAAATGGCCGCATCTTTGCTTTCTAGGATCATTGGCGAGCACCTCTTAATCTGAGTGGTTGTCTTAAAGCGTCTACACACGACCCTCAAATCGGTGGCAATATCGGGGCAGTAGTGGGGAGTCCCCTAGATCTCTACCTTGATCGCCTCACGTGTAGCATATCGAGCAATCTAGGGGGAGTTAGAAGAGCTTAACTTCAAGTTTTCGACCAAGATTACTTAGGAGCTTTCGCCGCCAACTCGAAGAAGAGATCGTTTTTTGTGAAAACTTTGCTTTCTGTGAAGTTTACAATTTTTGAAGTTATAGCATAAAATAAGAACAGCCGAGTTATACTAAGGGAAAAAAAAGAAATTTAAGTACATAAAAAGCTCCCAATATCCGAAAATCACGCTTCAGCGCCCTGAACTAATTAGGTAATAATAGAAAAGTCTCGCAAATCTTACCGTGTATTTTGAATTCCCGCTTGAAATCATACCATACCTTGTTCGCTTGCTAGACGAAAGATATATATTTTCTTTCCTTCCGACTATATAAACCGTTGCACAAGAAATTGCCATCTTTTGCAACGGTACTTGATTTACTTCTATAATACGGTCCGGTTGGGCCACGTTTATTTATCTTTTACTCTCATACATTATGTAACAATGGGGATTTAGAGCTTTGAATAACTTTAATAATGTCCCTTTACACAGCGACAACGTATTTACATCATCTTTCTTCTGCAGTTTACGAGCAAAATTTAAAAGTTTATTCAATACATACAAAAATATAAATATTTTCTCTTTATAATATTAGTATTATAGATATTTTTGGGTTTCTCGTGCTATAGGCGTTCAACAGATACAATGATGTAAGCTAGACATAGAAGCAATTAGTTTTGAATTCCCTAGAGGGAATCAAAATTTGAGTCTTTAATAATTACATGTATAGTTCGTGTAGCGAATAAAGACTTCTCGGCAAATGTGCGCAGAACTCTATTTTTAGGTCTTTGAGGGGGCAGAGGAAAGTGAGGGGCGGGTACGCGTCGGTGTGCCGACCCGTTATTGGTAGACTCGGTCGCTCTTCCCCTCCCGCAGTTCGTTCGCGCGTCTCGAGTCTCTTAGGTACTGTTGCGTACAGAATGTTTTATCGTATTAGTAAATACGTCATGGTGAATAAATTCCTTAAAAAAAACGTTCTTCTGCGACATCGCACGATGACTTTATGGAAGGAATATCAAAACTGCCTGTAATGTTAAGTTAGTGAGGTGAAAAATTACGAAATAGGAAAAAAAATGTTATTTTCCTTAGCAATTTTGTGCGCAATTGTACACATGCGCCGATTCCCCCACAAGCGTCGCCTTCAAACCTTAATATAATAATTCACCTATACTTATATTAACTTAAAAAATGTGTTTTGTTTCAGATTCTTTCAAAATCGAGTGAACGAGTTCAAAACCTATGCTTGCATATGGAGATCGAAACGTTTGAGGTGAAATCAAGATGGCGTACACTAAGAATGACGTCACACCCAGTGAAGATTCACAGATAACAAATGAAAGGGACGCTACGTCAAACTATCGTGTTTTAGAATATTCTAAATTTAAAATGTGCCTTCGATACTCTCTAGAACAGTTTAAGTACTACATAAAGAGGAAAAGGGTTACCAGTAGAAGAGTGAACCCTCTGTTCCTGTTGTTAAGGATGAAATTCGGTGCGAGTGTTTGTGTCATACTATGTTTATTGTTTGATAGTGTGTGTGCGCATAGGGAGCAGAAGTTTGCCATTGAGCCTCAAGATCAGGTGAGACAATTTTATGAATGATGAAAGGTACCCTATGTGCTTTCTGGTGTCGCAAAAAACGTGTACATGCAAAATTTCACGGTTCAGTAGTTTTTGCGTGAAAGCGTAACAAAAAAAACGAACAAACTCACATTCACATTTTTAATATTAGTAAGGACTGGCTGTTTCACGCGACTTATGCTAAACGCGATTATATACTAAAACCTTCCTAGAGAACCACTCTATCCATTGGTGAAAACAGCATGAAAATCGGTGCAGTAGTTTTTGAGTTTATCGCGAACAGACAGACAGACTTTGTTTTATAATATGTAGTGAAATAAAAGTAGATAGTCAGACAAGTTAACCGAGACGAAATAATTGGTAAAATATATACAAACAGGATAACTTGCGAGCGCACGCGAGTTATCCTAGTTAACGCGCGAGTTGACTAATAACTCACTCGTTCAGATGCGGAGATTGCTAAAATTGTTAATAATATAATTAATGTAATTATCTTATCCTACTTTTTTAAGTTATACTTCCTTTTTGCAAGAAAAATACAGTACCCAAGAGGTATTACTTAAAAATAATAAAATAATTCAACGCCCTAGATAAATAAATCAACAATGAACATCCCATTAATCCTAAAAATCCTATTAATATACATCCTAAAATCAACTAATATCAACAATAACATATTTGAGTAATATTATTATTAGTTTTTCACAATCCGAAAAGCTAATATTCGTTTGTGTACCATGTAATTAATTACGGAAATTAATTATCTATACTAATATTATAAAGAGGAAGGATTTGATTGTTTGTTTGTATAGAATAGGCTCCGAAACTACTGGACCGATTTGAAAAATTCTTTTACCATTAGAAGCCGACATTATCCGTGATGAACATAGGATACTTTTTACCGCGGGAAAATGCTTCATTCCTACGGGAAATCTAAAATAAAAGTAAAGGGGGCCGGGAGATAGCGCCATCTATCCAAAATACGGTAGATGGCGTTTTATATTTTTCTATACGCGGACGAAGTCGCGGGCAACAGCTTAGTTTTATTTAATAAAATGACTTGGCAGCCTAAATTGGTTCATGTAAGTACTTAGGTCACAAAAGTCGTCTTGTTGACCGTTCGATATCCCGTATGTGGTAGGTATTTGTGAAAAATCGGATAGCCACAAAACCTCTAAGCAAGGAATTTTTAATATCTCCCAAATAATTTCAATACAGCCCGCTTCATGTCAACTCGTCGAGGCCTTTGTAAGAGTAATACAAAGTGCAGTGCGGAAGCTAATAAAGTTTCATAGTATAGGTGTATTTTTTCGTTTTAAAATAACGATGGAAATATGAAGTAATAAATGGGTCATATAATTATTATAGTTTTTGTTAATAATACTATTTAGCGTCTAAATGAAAACTAACCTATTTTATTGGGCATCCGTTGCAGAGCTTTGTACTAAAATTAAAAATTAAAAAAAAAAAACAGATAAGCCCAGGTTTTTGAAGTTATGCATTAAATTGTTTTGGCTTTGTGTAAATTGTGTCTTTATTTAAAACTAGCTAATGCTCGCGACTTCGTCCGCGTAGAAAAGTATAAAACGCCATCTACCGTATTTTGGATCGATGGCGCTATCTGCCGGGCCAAGCCGCTAGTATTTACTTTTATTTTAGATTTCCCGTAGGAATGAAGCATTTTCTCGCGGTAAAAAGTAGCCTATGTTCATCACGGATAATGTCGGCTTCTAATGGGAAAAGAATTTTTCAAATCGGTCCAGTAGTTTCGGAGCCTATTCCATACAAACAAACAAACCTTTCCTCTTTATAATATTAGTATATATATATAAAAAAAAAAACTTTTTTATGTTTTTGGTTTTTAATTATTTCAAAAGATTTTTGGAATAAACTCTTACTAAATAACATAGAAGTGTATTTTTTTAAATAAAAAAATAAATAATAAATCAAAGCTTGTTAAATGTTTTCCCAGTCCTACGCTTGGAAGTTTTTTACGGCTGCTAATTCCTTTAGCTACCTCTATCGAGAATTTTCGCAGAGGAAAAAGTTGTTCGTCTCGGAAAACTGAAGCTACTCACGAAGATTCAGCCTGTTAGTAATCAGAAAAAAATTCCTTTGAGGGATACTGGACTAATACAGACATAATATTACGTGGTCAGTTTTCAGAAGCACAGAATCAGGCTACTTGGGTATATATGATTCCATAAACTCTTTTTAACAAAAAATAAACCGACTTCAAACCGTCTCACGGTCTTTTCTCATGGATGCCATTGTCAGAACTGGACCAAATTAAAATAGGACCACACGGGAAGCACCCAGGTTTCAAATATAAAAAGAATCATCAAAATCGGTTAACCCAGTCGAAAGTTATGAGGTAACAAACATTAAAAAAAATACAGTCCAATTGAGAACCTCCTCTTTTTTTGGAAGTCGGTTGAAAAATGGCCGTCTTAAGTTACAACTATCACGTTAAGAAGCTTCATCACCGCATTTATTTTGTACTGTGTTTCTTAAGCAAAGAATAACATTCAACAGACGACGTTATTATTCCCAAGGGATCCCCAAGGAAATGTGTTTTATTTATGAGTTTGTTGTGTTGAAATTAATATTCGGCGTATACCGGAGATGGGTTATCAACATTCTTTTGTGTATTTTCGGCTCAGCAATAACCGAAAATCATAGAATATTATATACATATATTTGTAAGCAAATTAAATTTACCCTAAACATGAAATTAAATTTACCATTTAGGGAAATTTATTAGAAATAATAAAATTAGAATGTACACGCTCACATTTTGGCCACAAATTAATATTTATTTGGAATTTATTTCTATTTTTAGAAAATCTTTGGGGAACCTATGCTATGTGTAATATGTATAATGTTAATTAGGTAATCTATATTATATTAATCCAGGTAATAAACTATTTGTGTGCCAAATGTTATCAAAATCTCAAGTATTTTCATTATTGAGGAACTGACATACAAACATTTATATATTTGTGATTTGAATAGCCATAATCTGTTACAATATTTATAGTTCCTTTTGGAATAGTGTTTTATATAGTTACTTTTATATAGTTTTTTTTTCACATAACTGCATTACTTAGTTCTAGACTTTATTAATCACTACTACTTTTGGTTTATGGTTTTGCTAAGCCTTAGAGGAAATAAAAAAATGTTTGTATGTCAGTATATGAAATCGGTTTTTAAGGTTTTACAAGTCAGTTTTCCTCCATACAAACGTAGTACGTATATTACTCCGCTGTTTTAGGTTTAATTTACAAAAGTAAGCATGATACCGATTTATCTTGTCGTTAACTAGGTTCCTGCAAAGTACAACTTCAAAAAAAAGTATTAATTTAAAAGATATGATATTTGAAAAATCCATATTTTAACACAAGTTTTAATGCAACTTTGACGGTGAATCTGAATATGTCACTCTAGTATACAAAAACTCGAAAATACTTCGACCACAAACATTGATTAGTTATTCAAGAGTTCAAATAACTTTATACGAAATAGATATATGCAGTAGTTTTGTCAAAAAGAGTATACGCCCAAGGGTCTGTATATGATTTTATTTTTGGTATGAATAATTGTGCATCTCAGTCGAGTGCTCTTCCCGCGCTTTGTGCTGTGTGAGACAGGACGCACTTTAGACATGAGACTGATGAGTTCGGGCCGCCGACTTGTTTCACCTTAAGGAATAAACTCGAAAAAGTTAATAACAAAGAATTCTTGTTTCAGAGTGCCGTAGTCGGTTCCAGGGTTACATTGCCGTGTCGTGTTGAAAACAAGATGGGACAGCTTCAATGGACTAAAGATGATTTTGGACTCGGAACGCATCGGCATCTGACAGGCTATGAGCGGTACAAAATGATTGGCAGCGATGAGGAAGGTAAATCTTTCATTGATACCTTTTAACTGACGAAAACAAAAAAAGAGGAGGTTCTCAATTCGACCGTATTTTTTTTTCGCGAATTAATTTTTGTGTTTCATGTTGTTGCAGGCGATTATTCGTTAGACATAAAAGAAGTGACTTTGGACGATGATGCCCTGTACCAATGCCAAGTTAGCTCCGGCCCAAGGGGTGAGTTCTTTATATTTTACTAGGTGTTGGAATGAAGGATGAAAGGAAGGTGAAGGATGAAAGGTATGTCCTTTCATCTGATTCTGTATGCCAACTACAATTCCACACTTTTGGTCTTACTTTTTCAAACCACGTCTAATGACTAGCCTTGTCGTGTCATGGAATTCTTATGTCTCTATTCTCATGCCCCAAGATAAATTATCTATGGCACGTTATGATTTCACAGAAACCACAGTGTGCTATTGTATTTATGACTTTTTTTGAAAAAGTAAGACAAGAGTGTGGAATCGTATTTGCCATACAGAATTAGGGCCTGGTGTCCCAGACAACGTGTATGCAAAATTTCATGGTGATCGGTTCAGTAGTTTTTGCGTGAAAGAGCAACAAACATCCATACACCCATAAAAACTATCGCATTTATGATATTAGTACGGACTAGCTTTTGCACGTGACTCCGTCCGCGTAACTTTATAAAATATAGCCCATATTATGTTACTTCCTGATAATATACCTATCTTCCCAACAGTGAAAGAATTTTTCAAATCGGGCCAGTAGTTTAGATGGTTTAGAGGCCTATTCATTTTAAACAAACAATCAAATCTTTCCTCTTTATAATATTTAGTCTATTAAGACTAGCTGACCCGGCAACCCGGAGTGGCCCACCCTTATCACTTATGGCTATAAAAAATAGTTTACGTACTATTCGCAGACCTATTGAATATACACAAAAAAAATCATAAAAATCGGTCAAGCCGTTTCAGAGGAGTTTGGTTAAAAACACTGTGACACGAGAATTTTAACAGAACTAAACCGAATTAGACTAGCTTGAAACTATAGCTTAGTATTATATACTAGGTTAGGTACATACTACTAACTAAGCTATAGTAGCTAGCTAACTATAGCTTATCAAAGGAGGTACACGTCTGCATGTACCCTCATATACAGAAGCTGCAGTGTGAACAGCAAAACCGTCTTCAGTGACAGCACAATGAGGAATTCACAGCAATGATTCAATACAAGATTTAACGACAAAGTTAGACATGACCGAGCGCCTCTCTATAGCGTTGGTGTTCCCTTTGTGGTTACACCGAGGCTGTAACGCCTCAAGGGAGCTCTATGTACATTCACCTGATAATTTCATAATTACTAGGATACGGCATATTATTATGATGTAAGTTAACTAAATCAAGTTTGAAGAAACTTGCTTGCAAGCAATTAGCTAAATGGAAGTAATATTTTTTTTGTAGCTAGCTGGATTATGGATGTAATATCTGATCTGATGACGATGTTTATTATTATCATCGATGATTATTATTACTTATACACTTTCTTAATTTTAATTTTGTAGTTTACTTTTTAAGAATAGATTTGCATAATATATACTTATATACAAGCCCGTGGTAGAAATTTATGGGTAAAATCAAAATTGTCACACAGTATGCGTTACGCGTTAGTTTTAATTTTAAAATATCTCTGAAGTTTCAAAGATATTGCGCCATCTACACAATATCACTGACACTATAATATGTTATGTAATAATAAATTCTTGCGAAAATTAGATGGCGCCGGTAATAATTCGAAGAGAGATGGCGCTGATATTAAATCCCATTCGCTTTTATATTTTTATTATGTACTAGCTGTTGCCCGCGACTTCGTCCGGGTTAAAAAAGATAAAAAGTAGACTATCACGTGTCCCGTACTTCTAAATGTTTATCTACCAAGTTTCATGAAAGTCGGTTAATTCGTTTAGGAGTGATGGAGGAACATACATACATATAGCAAAAAATTTTAAAAACCGTCAATTTAGTTTCAGTATCACGTATAGAGCCTAAATACACGATATTTCTGAAAACAAAGTAAATTACTCCATGACCGACCCCTACAGATTTATTATTATCTGACAAAGTGGATCGTAAGTGAAATTTTCGAACATCCTTGCTACGAATCATACGTAATTGTTTTTGTGTGGTTTGTTTAGGTCCACCTACATATTGTATTTGTTTGTCGAGTGTTTGCTTGCTGTGTGACGTTTATTGACTGCAGAGTCGTACTTTTAGTCAGGGCTGTCACTACTTCAATAATAAGTAATACTTTTCACACACACCCTTTTAGCAGTCACTGGGGCAGTTATTTCTGGCGTCTAGCAGCTGTTATGTCGCTACTTTTCAAATTCGGACTAGACTCAACTTTGAAATTTTATTTGCAATTTTGACCCTGCCTGGAATCGAACCCGGAAACCCTGGAACAGAGTCTTAAAGCGAACATCCTACCTACTCAACCACAAACCACATACATAAACATTGTATACATAAACATTGTATACATAAACATTGTATAAATGACAGAGTAGCCACTCCAACAAGTGCACTGTCTAAAAAACCCACATAATTATCTGTTTTAGTGACAACCCTATTAGCACTGTTATGTACACTTCATGGGCTAATTACTTTGACGTCATCTTGCTACGCCATGTGCAATGACGTTACGATACACTTTGCATGCTACGATTGCCGCTACGATGACGTAGACGGACACTGAGTTTCTACGAAGTAAATGAGTCGCTACGCCTACGAAAACCGCAGGCTTATTATATATGCCTATTGCTTCTGCTGAGCGACAGGCGAAAAATGCGAAAAAATTGTGCAATATCACACTAAATCGTGAGCTCTGTGAGCTACGAGAACTATATCAGCTACGTGATACGATTTAGTGTGATATTGCACAAATTTTTCGCATTTTTCCCCTGTTGCTCAGCAGAGCCATTTAGATGATAAGCCTGCCGAAGTGATTAAGTACAGAATGAGCGGATATCTTTGGATTTAATTATTAATTTGTATTTCTAAACAGCGAGCGTTAATGTTATTTTCAAAAACTGTTTTTAAAATGAAAAAATAAATAAATACGATATTTTATTTACTTTAAATGCATAAAAGCGATTGAAAAGTCTTCACCGAAGGCGATCTAACTTGGCGGAGAATTTCCGATTAAAGTTACCAATAAAGTTAGTCTCCCCTTTGTAGGCAGTAACATTTCTTATCTATGTAACTTGCAAAGGTTTATGCAAGGTAAAAATATAAAGAAGAAAGTGCCGAAAATGTTTTTTCAATATCTCTGAGAAAGTGCATGCAAAATTTACTAATGATCGCTGAGTACCTATTTAAGGGGTGAAAGCTTTCGCATTTATATTACGGCTTCACCGGGGTGCAATTTTAATATAAAAAAATATTCCTCATTTATCCCTTTTCCCATATGTGAAAACCAAATTAAAATCGGTCCGCCCATTCTCGAGTTTTGTAGCATAAACTAAACATTTCGGATTTAGCAAATTCATTCAACCCGCCGAGATTTTATCAAAAAATCCGTAAAGCGAAACGTTGTCAAGTGACTAGGAGTAAAAAACATATATATTTCCAATCTATAATATAACTAAAGTTAACCAACCAACCAATAACCAAACGAAAATTTTAACCAACAATTTCACTTCCAGTATCTCTTACTCCACAATACCTGAATAATTCAAAATGATAACGAGCCCCAACGCTATCGCTACTACGATACGACTTCCAATGTCCCCTTAAAGTAATTTTGGTTATATTCCTACGGTTTCATTGGTATATTGCTATGCAATTTTCTTGGCTTCACTTTTCCCTATTTGTAACGGGAGTGCGAGTGACTAACATGAAAAAATACAGTTGAGTCAATCACTGATTTTTACTGTACATTTAAGGATTTATTACATTGAGCGAGTTTACTAGCTACTTCTGCTAGTAGCACTTTCTGCTAGTAAACAAACTTAGTGTTTAAATCAGTCAGATAAATTATTAAGATTAGCAAATTTTATTAAACTTTAAGGTGGATAGACAGCCTGACGGTTCACTTGATGACAAGGTGGCTACTGTCGCCTATTTAACACAATAAACGTCACTGTTGCTGCAAGAGTGTTGCAAACATTAAATGGATTATGGATAGGTAGCTATCACAAAATCGAAAAATTTATTATATTTTTCTATTTATTTTTGAGGCAGATAAATTATACGACGGAACATGAAAATCTCTACCCTCATTTGAAAGCTTAGATAATGAGAAAGCAGGGAGAAAACTTTAACTGCGAAATGGCGAGTTAATCGAAAAGTTGACGCTCAGTAAGTCACTCGGTCATTGTGTTTGTTAAGTTGCTAATGTTGTCGCCGCCCACAATAGGTTCTTTATATATTTATATAAATTACTAGCTGGTGCTCGCGACTTCGCCTGTGTAGAAAAGTATAAAACGCCATCTACCGTATTTTGGATAGATGGCACTATCTCCCGGGCCAAGCCGCTAGTATTTACTTTTATTTTAGATATCCCGTAAGAATGAAGCATTTTCCCGCGGTAAAAAGTATCCTATGTTCATCACGGATAAAGTCAGCTTCTAATGGTAAAAGAATTTTTCAAATCGGTCCAGTAGTTTCGGAGCCTATTCTATACAAACAAACAAACAAACAAACAAATCTTTCCTCTTTATAATATTAGTATAGTAGTAAGAAATACAAGAGAAAATATATTTATGACACTGACACACAATGACAAGCCATTAAAAAGGTTTGATGTTTATGTGAAACTATTTTATTGGTCAGAGGTGTAAAATATATTGATCCTTGTTACCATAATCTATACTAATATTATAAATGCGAAAGTAACTCTGTCTATCTGTCTCGCTTTCACGCAAAAACTACTGAACCGATTACCATGAAATTTTGCATACACGTTGTCTGGGACACCAGAAAGGACATAGGGTACCTTTCATCCAGAAAAAAAGGACTATTCCCGAGGGATCATATAAAAGCATAAATAATTGGGGGCCACTGTCGCATGGCGGCGCCATCGTCGTTACAGCGATATGAGATGACATGAGATGACATTACAAGAGATTTTAGTTTTGCAATATTCGTGAAAGTCCAGAGAGAGAAGGAATAAGTAACGGAAAATACTAAAAACGACAACAATTTTCCAATACAAAATATTCCTAGCTGTGAAACATTATTGATGTCTTTTGTCTAAAATTGTCACTTGGTTGTCCAATATTTATAGGTGCGTTCAGAATTTTGTTATAGTTTGAGGTCCGATCTCTGGCCGATTTTTATGAAATTTTTTTCGGTAGGTAAGTGATAGTTACAAAACAACGTTTGCCCGGGTCAAGCTAGCATAAATTTCTTCTTCAACGCGGACGAAGTCGCGGGCACCCACTAGTTATCTATATAGTAAATTTACTTTCATATGCGCTGTCGACGCCTATAACATGTCGATGGCGCTTACATGACGATTTTTTTTTCTATCAATTCAATGATTTTACCCCATCTCAAAAACGCCCAATGCGCCTAAAGAACTTCTGACTTCAAAAATCCTACTGTCTAGGCATAATTGTGTTTCCAGGCATTATTGACAGAACGTTGCCATATACAGACCTAACCGAGGATCCAACCCAATGTTTAACCAAGTAAATAAACACTATTAATATTTCAAAAGGTACAACGAAATACAATCTCTATTTCCACAATGAAACTAAAGTAGAAATTAACGTTAGAAAGTTACAACTTGCCAACTTTTCCTTTAAATCCACAACAGTTGTTGCAAATTCGCACCAATCCTAATCTGTTTTAGATAATAGTATTTATTGTAGATATATATTTTGGTTTATATCTCCTTCGGTATTCAAATGATTAGTACAAAAGACTAAAGGCTAACTTTTATTGTCATCGCAAGTATAACTATGTATAGATTTCCCACTACGATCATCGTAATATGGGAAAATAAGTTTTTTTGTCTATACTAATATTATACAAGGAAAGATTTGATTGTTTGTTTGTTGTGTGAAAAATTCTTAATTTAGACAGGTTCAATTTAGAAACTAGATGTGGAAACCACACAAAGGGTACGATCGAAATCGTAATCCAGATTGAGGCCAACTGGACAAGTTTCATTTAGAAACTTGTCTCCCCGGTATTTAGAACAACGCATTAAAAGTTTTAATCTATGCTAATATTATAAAGAGAGAAGATTTGTATTTTTGTATGTTTGTAATTATAATAAAAATTCAAAAACTAATTCGAAAATTTAAAAAAAATATCACCTGTAGGAAGCTATTTTATCAGTGTAATTTATTCTACGTTGCTTATTTTTATTCATTTGTATTTACTTGTATTTTTTTTTTAAATACTTAATTAATTTAATAATTCATTTGATTCTTCTTCTTCTTCTTCTTCTTCTTTTTCTTATTGTCTTTTAATGTCTTGGCTCCATCAGATCTTCTCCGATGATTTTGCCAGTATCATTAGAAAAATAGCAATTTGTAATATAGCCTTTTTTATTTTAAAAAAGGCAAAATTGCAATTAAAATCAAAAGTAGTAGATCCCGCGAGACTAGTCAAGCCTATAATTTTTCTTACTTTTCCAAAACAGGTCCGTCAAGTCCAAGCATATTCTATTTAAATTCATTTCATTTAAGTAGATACTTATTAAGATTGTTATCATTAAAATTTTCATAAAAATATTAAAAAAGAAATTAAAATAACTGATTTGTATTTAGATTTTAAACACTGCTAACAAAAGATTCCCCTCTTTATTACTGCAAAACCATAAAAATAATTGTATGAAATGAATTCCATCTTTGCCAGGAGAACCAGCAATCCGGTCAAGATACGCTCGTCTAATAGTCCTAGTGGCTCCGGACCCGCCCAAAATACTTCAAGGTGCTGTTCTCCAAGCAGTTGAAGATAGAGAAGTCAACTTGGAATGTGTCTCTGTTGGAGGCAAGCCGGCTGCTGAGGTACGTCTTTCTTGGGTGTACTTGATGTTTTTCTTATTGTTGCAAACCTTCTTTTTATATGTCATGTTTTTGATAATAGTAAAATATATGAAAGAAATAAATGACTTCAGATTTTGACCTCGAACCAGCCGTTTGATTTTCTCAATATTTTCAACACTTATATATGTTACGGTTAGTGTGATTAATTGAAAATTATTAATAATTACCAAAATTGAAGGCAAAAGTAATGAATTATTTACTTTTACCGGTTATTATTAATAATTACACCTTACTTGTGGTAAATGTAATAAATTTTCAAAAACAACCAGACTCGTTCTCTCAAAAATAAATAATAATTTCTATTATTTAATGTTGATTTTATGATTCTTGCATAAATAATAATTCCTGTTACTCATTTTAATGTTGATTTTATAATTCTTCAAAAATAAATAATAATCACACCACATAGTCAATTATTAATAAAAACCAGTAAAAGTGATGAATTTCACAGTTTTTATCACATCATGAGGTAAGTATTAATAATTACTGGTTATTATTAATAATAACCATACTAATCACATTTACCGTAACATATATATACCTATCGCTGCTTAAAAATAGAGGGTCATAAAACAAAAAAATCCAAAAATGTTTTTAATGCAAAAATACAATCACAATCCTTCATATTGTAAGTTGCAAAAAGACTTATGGTTGTTTTATTCAATATTTATATTTAGTAAGTATAATTCGATATTTTTTTTTTATATTCAAAAGTAACTTATATGCTTATATCTCTTCTAGTTTTCAGTTTATTATAAAAATACTTAAAACATCTAATGCTACTTAAAAATACGCTTCTAACGATGTATAACATACAATAGACACGGTATTACTACTTTAGTTATTTTGCAGATAACGTGGGTTGACAACGATGGAGGCGTATTAACTCAAGATGTTACGTACAGTGTTCAACCTTTGTCTGATGGTCGGAGATTTACAGCAAGGTTAGTATCAATATATTATGGTTTATTTGACTCGGCAAATAAACGCAAATATAGTGAGTGAGTCAAATAAAAGAGTTCGTCAAACTCGTTTACCGCTGTTGACGAAGCGGCTTCCATTGTTTCGTATTCGAGCCAAGCTTGGACCTCTAAATATTTGTCAATTTAATATTTAGGCATCCTTACATATCTATACTAATATTATAAAGAGGAAAGATTTGATTGTTTGTTTGTTTATATAGAATAGGCTCCGAAACTACTGGACCGATTTGAAAAATTCTTTCATTGTTGGAAAGCTACATTATCAGCGAGTAACATAGGCTATCTATACTAATATTATAAAGAGGAAAGATTTGATTGTTTGTTTGTTTGTATAGAATAGGCTCCGAAACTACTGGACCGATTTGAAAAATTCTTTTACCATTAGAAGCCGACATTATCCGTGATGAACATAGGCTACTTTTTACCGCGGGAAAATGCTTCATTCCTACGGGAAATCTAAAATATATGAAAATACTAGCGGCTGGGCCCGGCATACACTTGATAGCGCCATCTATCCAAAATCAGGTGAAACGACTAACATGACAACTGCTTGGTGATATTTTTAGCGATCCGCTCCACTGTAGATGGCTTTTTATACTTTTAAACGCGGACGAAGTCGCGAGCACCAGCTAGTGTAGTATAAATTGAAGTTGCTTTCCTCGTCTGTTTGTTTGTATATCGACTAACTTCTCCTAAATCACGCAATGGTTTTGATACGGTTTTCATTGTCAGTTATATAGATAACATTTTTCCTTGTAGAAAAATGTTATTTTCCTTTACAATTTAGTAAATGCTTAAGAAATCATCTTTTCTCATGTATGTCTTCTGTTTCTTTTTTACTGTTATATGCGTCTATAACAAAGTTTAAATATAGTGTTCCTTTTTTAGATCTGTACTACATTTACGGCCAAGAAAACATCACCACAATCAAACGTTGACATGTCAAGCGCAAAATACCGCGGACCGAGCATACAAGGCTGCCACTATCAAAATACAAGTAAGTAAACTAGTTAAAATAAGTCTTAATCCTATATAAATAAGGATCTCATATTTAATCGTGTACGGTTAGCACTGCCTAAAAGAATTCTTCTAAAAAATATCTTCACAGAAAGATTCCTATGACTGACTATCAACGCATAGGCAAAACTACCAAGTCTAGGAAGCTGTTTTGAAGCTGTTCAAAAGGATTTTTGAAAATTTAAACTGCTTGCATTAGTTATATTCATTAGTTTTACATACATATACACTTTAGAAAAATAGATGGATACCATTCATCCAGAACAGTGGACCAAGTCGAGGGAAAAAGCCATTTCTCTTCAAATCAATAAAACTATTAGACAAAAAATGAAAGTGCCGAAAAAACTGAAAAGCAAAAAAAAATTTTGATTATTGCAAAAGAAATTTTATATTGTATGAATAATACTCAACTCAGTATTAAAATCTGTAAGTAAACAATAAATCACCCCTATTTTCCCACCTTTAGGTTAGGATTTTTTTCCAAATTTATATGGGGCCACCTTTTGTGGTTACACCCTTTCAAATAAAAAAAAGAATTATCAAAATTGGACTACTCTGTAAAAAGTTATGCGTGATCATACATAAAAAAAACCAAATAAACGCGTCGAATTGAGAACCCCTTTGGTTTTTTTTTTTCGTTTCCGTCGGTTCAAAATATTCACAAAAAACGCAGACCTCACAATTTCAAATCATGACACACAATGTCGAGCACACTTAATATGAAAATTATTCGGCCGAAATAAGGCACCCCCTAAGTTTTCCCATAAAATGTTAATGGCTGTTTTCTTAATCGTCCTCCCAAATTATCTCATTTTTAGGGGAGCCCTTAAACGCCCCTAGTTATGGAAATAAAGTGGCCATAACGGAACTTTGATAATACACACCGGAAATTGTACGCCGATATCCGTTTCCCTTCAGTAAGGATATTTAATCGTCGGTGAAATTCTATAAAAAGATTTAAGAGTAACTGACTTAATTCTTCTCGAGAACCGAGAAATCTTTTCATATTATTTTGACATTATTTTTATGTCCACTTGATGTCCTATTACAAGCAATGCCACAGTGCACTACCGGCTACAGTAGGATTAAGGATAAGGATTGAGAAGAAGTGAGGAAATGGGCTCTCTTATGGAACCACAACAGCACAGAGTGCTGTAAAGACGCTATACGAGCTGCCCTGCAGTTATGGAGAATGTGTGTCCATTCTACACGATCTGATCCAGCCGGAACCGTCCCACTTGCGGAACACGAGACGCGGGCAGGGGTTTCAACCCTTCGTGGTTGATGTTCCTCGGTCACGCACGAAGCGTTACAGTTCCACCTTCCTTGTGCGTACTGCTAGGGAGTGGAACTCATTGCCTGCGTCCGTGTTTCTTCAAAATTACAATCTCGGGGCCTTCAAATCAAGGGTAAATGGGCACTTACTAGGTAAGAGTGGTCCACCTTTGACCGCATTTGCACCTTATACCAAGTGAGATCGCGGCCAAGCGCTGCCTTGATTGTTTAAAAAAAAATGCAATTCATATTTATCGAATTTTACTTCAAGAGTTTTACTTCAAGGTTTGACAATTGAATCATACAAAAAAACCAAGTCATATTCAGAAAGTGTTTTGTTGTTTATTTACTTTTTAATGCGATTATTGAAAAACGTTTGGTGTCATAAGTTTATAATAGAACTAGCTGTTGCACGCGACTTCGTCCGCGTTGAATTAATTTGAATAAGATTTTTTTCCCAACAGTGAAAGAATTTTTCAAATCGGTCCAGTAGTTTCTGAGCCCATTCAATGCAAACAAACTAACAAACAAACAAATCTTTCCTCTTTATAATATTATTAAAGATAAAATTGTATTGTTTGAAAATGTCAATTTGTTTGCAATAACCTACTTTCAGCCAATCACAAGGTACCATAAAGAGCTTACTTATTTTAAAACTTTTCTCTTTTTCCTCAATCGCTCAAACCTCTTAACGATCAAAATATCTTCGCAAAAGAATTCGTTCTTATGCCGCAGTCGCAGTCTCCTATAAAATTTCTTGCTTCGTTATTGTACAGAACAAAATGGAATAAAATTTTATGATATCATTAATCAATTTTAAAAATGACATCCAGCGATATAACATGGTACACATTGCATACATATGAACATATATATTTTTTTTATATTTATACAGATTTATTGACAGATCTGTTGACTTCAAATTATAATATACTAGCTGTTGCACGCGAATTCGCCCAAGAAACTAATTTAGTCTATATTACTCGCTAATAATGTACCCAAAGTCGTATAACGCGGCTATAGAAGTTTCCACTTCAAAAAGGTGAGAAATGGCGGACGATTCACTTGTTTTGTAGGCGAGTGACGTTAGTTTGTTTGAACTAAGCTGTGTTTTAGCCTCACACAACTTTGATTTTTTTCTATTTTATATGTATAATGAATATTATTCACATTACACCGTGTTGAACGAGACATTTGTTTATGAAACATGCGTAAAAAATCGTACATTGCCTCATACGCATAAATAACGTTAAGCCAGCTACCAATAAACGGATATAAGGAATGGCACAAAAGAAACAAAAGTAACAGTCGGTTTGGAAGAAAAAAGTCTGCAACGCAATTTTGTATGTCTCGTGGAAAATTCGCCGAGTCGCTGCGCGGAGACCAAATTAAGAGAACTGCGGAACCTCAAATATGTCGGACCGTCTCGGATAGAACGTTGTAAGCGACCGAATGACATAAATCAATACTAATAATAAATCTGTAAGTGTATGTAGGTATGTTTCTCCATAACTCTTAAACGAATTAACTGACCTAATGAATATTTTATTGGTAACTAGCTGTTGCCCTCGACTTCGTTAATAAAGATAAAAAGAAGCCTATCACGTGTACCGTACTTCTAAATGTTTATCTACCAAGTTTCATGAAAATCATTTAATTCGTTTAACATACATACATACATACATACATACATACATACATACATACATACATACATACATACATACATACATACAGAAAAAAATTACTAAAAATCATCAATTTAGTTTCAGTATCATGTATAGGGCCTATATACAAGATATTTCTGAAAACAAAGTAAATTACTCCATGACCTACCCCTACAGATTTATTATATTAGTATTGATTATGATAATTTTACCGTTTTAATCATGTTGGATACCGGTTAAAGCCAACACTTTCTAGCGAGTTGCAAGGACGTTATGACACGACTTCGGTGCCCTACCATCTAGTCAACAGTAAATCGACACGCATATAAAACTGTTTTCGCATGAATGTTTAACCAATTAATAGGGTTTGTCCACCGTAGAGCGTCTCTAGTATATGGAAAATTCAGGAAAGCCTCTATGTGTAAGTGAAATTCCATGAATATGGTATATTTTATGCCTGATTGAGTTCGCATTTATAATTTCACGGTAACTGAAAATGCATTTTCTCGTAAAAACTGTACAAGATTTGCTTTCATAATTATTAAAAATGCTTCTAAAATTCATTCAAAAGACACACAAAATCTAAAATTTATTTTCTAATTTTTGTAATGAAAAAAGAATGAAACAAAGAAAAGACGTTTATTCGGTACATACATTGTATCAAAATCAAAATCAAAATCAAAATATTTATTTATCAATTAGGTTTCTACAAGAAACTCTTTTGATCGTCATTATAAATTTAAATTTACCAGGGTTTCGGAAAAAAAAGAAACTCAGGATACTATTCTTTTCGTCATCATTAAAGTGTAAAATATTACAATAAACTTACTTAATATAAATATATTAAATAATTTATAAAAAAGGTGTACCAAAATGGTCTCAGCTCAGCGTGTGGTCTTGGTGATCTTAATCACTGACGTGACACTTCAATTTTATTTATATGCGAGGATTGTCGAATACATTGTCGCTAGCGATTTTCTCCCCAGCCGAAGCTCGAAGTAATTTCCCCTACTCGGCTGTTTTACAAAGACAGTGGAACGTGTCGGGTCTCAAGTTACAATGGTCGTCGTTTCGAACTGGAAAAGTGAAAATAAGAGCGCCGTGTAAGAGTCTAATTTTGCGAGGAGACGTCGCGTTTCTCTAAATCCTGTATCAGCACATCACAGCGAAATGATTTTTTTTCCGGATTCCGCTTCCTCGTTTGTTATGTTTTAATGGCGCCGCGTTTGTTCAACGTTATCGCGAGTTTTACAATGATTTATTAGGTTTCGAGTAAGATATGATACGTTACTTAAATATATTTATATATCTATATTTTGAATTTATGTTTTAAAATCGATACGTAATAAAACCTCATATTTATTATCATTATTATATTTATTTATTTATTTATTACTGTAATACAAAAACTATCTAAAAATATTATCAAAACACAGGGAAACTGCAATTATATTATGTCACATATTATGTCTCATTATCTCTATATATTTAAATATATATATAAAAATTACGTGTCACGTTGTTTGACGCCAATTGAACACCTAAACTGCTGAACCTATCTTGATAAAATTTCGTAACTATATGTAATCTGGGCCAATTTAAACGATATTACAGTTTTTATTTTGAACCCGGGCGAAGCTGGGACCATGTAACTAGTATATATAATATATATAAATACATAGTTTAAGAAAAATATCCGTGCGAATCCGGGGGTGGCCCTCTAGTTATACTATAAAGTGGAGATGTGTATCTATACTAATATTATAAAGAGGAAAGATTTGATTGTTTGTTTGTTTGTATAGAATAAGCTCCGAAACTACTGGACCGATTTGAAAAATTCTTTTACCATTAGAAGCCGACATTATCTGTGATGAACATAGGCTACTTTTTACCGCGGGAAAATGCTTCATTCCTACGGGAAATTTAAAATATAAGTAAACTGACAACTGCTTGGTGATATTTTTAGCGATCCATTCCACGGTAGATGGCGTTTTATACTTTTAAACGCGGACGAAGTCGCGGGCACCAGCTAGTCTAAGATAAAGACGTATGTAGTATAAAATATTGTTTTTGTCCCCTAATCCTTTGTTCGCAATTAACTTTAGCAATGGAGGCTTTGTTTTGTAATACCTTCATTATAAGGCTTCGTCTAGACGACAACCTTTGTTGACGAAATAAACACCTTTTAAGAAAGCGAAAGGCTTCTTAAAATTGCCAATTCTTGTCATTATTTCTTCAGAATTCATTAGCAATGTTCAACTCAGTATTAAATCAATCTTAGCTAAGAAAAATATTGTAATAGCGACTATACTAGCGATCCACTCCTGGCTTCGCCTAGAAAAAAACTTAATAAAGTTTCATCTATACATATAAATACATATAATAAAGTCTTAAACGAGTCGTGACTATTATTTAATGTATTTATATTAAAAAAATTTTACACTTTGTACTTGGTTGTCTGTGTGTTTGTGCATGCTAATCTGAGAAACGGCTTAACCGATTTTAATGAGGTTTTCACTGATGATTCTTTGGAATATCCTAAAAAGTGTAGGCTCCTGTGTGATTTTCAAAAAAAATATTCACAAATATTTTTTTCAGACATTCTGTATAGACCGGGTTTTTATTCTGAGGCGTTACGAAGTTCCCCGGGTTATCTAGTATAAAATTATTTTACGTATGAAATAATGTTAATATTCGATATAAACTTTTAGAATTTCAATTTCAAAAAAAGTAAATATTTGTATTTTATTACTGTCAAATACTAAATATCTCGTACGAGTATATTACCTAGAGAAAAAGAGATTCGTTGGAAAAATGGTTTCGAATTTTTTTACATTTCTTTTCATAAGTTAAATAAGTAGGAGGAAAAGTGTGACACAATTTGGACTTGGTTCAATATTGAACTGCGACAATCGCGTAGCGGGATTAGCAACACTTGCTGTCTCGTTTATCCTCAGTACAAAAGAAAAAGGAATGGGGTCAATAAGGGCACACAATGTGACACTGTAACCAAACAGTGGTCAATCTCTGAACTATCTATATATACAGGGTGGAATTTTGTAACGCCACCTGGAGGGAAAGTACTCTTTATACTCTAGATAGAAAGTTTTACTCAAAGACAACATTCCTTTATTTTTGAATAGAAAGAAAACTGCATTCAAAGATTTTCGAAAATTCGCTTGCCACACCCGGAAATCGAACCGACTAAAATCTATAAAAATTGCAGCCTGTACTTTTATTGCATCAATCGTTAGGGTAAATTATAAGGATGAAGTCTCTCTAACAAACTTAATAAATTAAATGAAAGGGAAATCATGAAAACCTTTTACAGATTTTAGCCGGTTCGATTCCCGGGTGTGGCAAGCGAATTTTCGAAAATCTTTGAATGCAGTTTTCTTTCTATTCAAAAATAAAGGAATGTTGTCTTTGGGTAAAATTTTCTATCTACAATATTAAGAGTACTTTCCCTTCAAATGGCATTACAAATTTGACGACACGTTTGGTCTAGTGGCTACTAACCTTAGCTGTTAACCAAACAGTCGCGGGTTCGAATCATGCCAGGGGCAAATGTTTTATGTGTTACCATCTTGCCTTTGTACCTGAGTCATGGATGTATTGTATTTATAATATGTATGTATTTACAAAAGAAAAGTAATCTATGTAGTATATAAACTGTCTGGTATCCATAATGCAAGCATTAGTTGCTTAGTGTGGAACTAGATGGTGCTGTGTGGAATGTGTGTCATATTTATTTATTTATTTAACAGCTAACCTTACAGCATGTAACATTTCATAAACATATAAAATAAATTGAATGGCATTCTGTTATTTTAAAGATTGCATACTGTTATTTACGCGCCCATTAGTTGAAACGAACTTTACCGTTCCAAAGAAAATTGTTTGCGGTAACTCGGTATGATCGTACTTTTAGCTTTTCAATAATATGTAGCAATTTGTGAAAGCTGCGGATAGATCTGGAACGGGATCGGTCTATTTTATTTTCACAGGTTATGTTTGTCGGATAAATCCACTCGTGTCCAAATTGAACACGACCTATTTACTCACTCCGTAAATCTGTGTTCCAATGTTTCTCCTAATTCTCTGTTTGACGTTTTTATTACTAACTAGCTGTTGCACGCGACTTCGTCCGCGTAACTTTATAAAATATAATACATTCGTATCTGTGAAACCATGGAAATACATACAAAATTTCAACCCAATCGGTCAAGCCGTTTAGTAGTTGACATACCGACAGCAGCGCCACCTACCGGGTGCAATTGTATTTTTAAATCATCCAGGAAACCATCGAAATAGCCATATAAAATTTCAACCCAATCGGTTCAGTCGTTTAGAAGTTATACATATGTGAAAGAGATAAGTACGGAAGGATAATTCTTACTACCCGTTGTCCTATTACCCGTTTTCCCGTAGGAATGAAGCAATTTCTCGCGGTAAAAAGTAGCCTATGTTCATCACGGATAATGTAGGCTTCTAATGGTAAAAGAATCTTTCAAATCGGTCCAGTAGTTTAGACACTTTTTTTAGACTTGTTTAGACGTACAGGACACAGGATAAGGCTACTTTTTTCTTTTTCAACGCGGACGAAGACGCGTGCGCCAGCTAGTAAGCAACAAACGCCTGAAATCTGCATTAGTTTCTTACTATTTAATGCCGACGAAGTCGCGGAGAGCCGCTAGTATTTCTATAAATATATAAGAAAATATCACAATACAATTACGGCGTAAAATACACATAGGTATACTTTCGTTCTCGACTTCGTTTTTAACCCTCGATAGTACCACTTTTTTGGTTGAAAGGTGCCATGATTATCTGTTGAGTAGTTAAGGCGTGAAAGCGTAACGAACAAATGAACAAATTAGATTTGTTTGTTTTGTTTATATATATAAATATATTTGTTGGGATTCGATTTTGGTTGAAAGGTGCCATGATTATCGGTTGAGTAGTTAAGGCGTGAAAGCGTAACGAACAAATGAACAAACTTGTTTTGTTTGTTTTGTTTATACATATAAATATATTTGTTGGGATTCGACCCTCTATAATCCTATTATCTCTGTCAGTTTCTACAACAATGCGATTGTTCTTTTATGCTTCGTTTCTATTTTCTTTTAGAAGAAAATATCGAAAATTCAATACGGATAAAGTTTGAAAACTTTTCGACAAATGTAAATACTTAGGGATGTATTAAAATGTGAATATATTAAAAGTTGTGAAACGGATTTCCTCAAAGTATAAATAGCTCGTTAATATTCAGAACACTTCTTCTCGGTCGAGAAAAAAGTGTAATCTCCCTATTCAATGACTTTTACACCAAATGAAATTTGTTGTTGTGTACTTAAGTAATTGTTATTGGAGATTGTTGTTATTAATTAAACTTTTAAGCGCCTCTTACACCATCTGTCAAGTAGGCTAACTGTCATTTAAAGTCACCGGTAACCGGGGATAATGGAGCTGACATACCTTTGTTTGTACAGTAAAAGTCCCAAACATTAAAAAGTCAGTCAAGTCGGTCAAGTCAAGTCAAGTCAAACTATTTCACGAAGAGATTGGTTATAAAATATTAAATGCGTCAATAAAAGCTCTAACGGTGAAGATAAAGATATTATGTACGTTAAGTAACAATCTTAATGTGGAATTAATGATCATATGAGCGGGAAAACAACCTTTCTCAGTATATGAAGTCAAGTACTGAATAGGATTTACAAATTAATCAGTAATTCTTTGTATTCTTTTTAACCGACTTCTAATAAATGTGTGTTCGCGGATAAAGTCGTCGTTTCTTTTGTTGGAAAGGAGATATCCCAAGGGTGGTACCATGATAAGGAAACCAGGATCTGATGGTGGTATTCCATAGAAATGGAGGGGAACCTTCGAAAATCGTAGTGGCGACTAGTGCGTTTGTTAATTTTTTCATTAAGTATCTTATTAGTTTCCATTGTGAAGTCGGTTTTTTTTTGTTGGATAGTAAAATAATCTCTTTCGGACCAAGCGTTTTACAATATACAATATGATGCGCACTGCCAAGGTTTGGAACTCTCTACCGGCGTCTGTATTTCCAAGCTCATAAAACCCAAGTAGTGGTAGGGCACACTGCGTTTCGCAGTCATTTGGGCAGCCCGTCTGGCGGCAGTAACCACCACCTTACAGAATACCACCGTGAAATAACAGCATTATGTGCTGCTGTGTTTCGGTGAGTGAGTAAGGGATGCCAGAGCCAATTACCCCATCCCTTCCCCTTAATCCTGCTATGGTCGGCAGCGCACTTGTAGCACTTATGGCCTTGCTTGTGTTATAGGCGACGGTAGCCACCTACCATCAAGTGGACCGTCAGCCTGTCTGTCGACCTTAACATAAAAAAAAAAAAAAAAACCCAAATCTTTTCAAAGTTCAAGTGAATAGGCATCTTTTGGGTGAGCTCCATCATAATATGCCTCATCTTCGCTAAACAGCTGGTTTTTAGCAAAAAGCAAACCCATCATCTCTACCAAAAAAAAAATGTCTGATAACCAATATATACTTATATTCGAACATCTATAAAATGTCCTAGTTCGCTCTTAATGGCGTCCTAGTTTTAACTAAGTTAACAAGTTAACAAAACTCTACTCCACGTCCCGGACGAAAAGGCCCCGAATAGAAAGTTTGCAAATAAAATTAGAATTTTGTTCAAGTGTTACCAGCGGGGCTATTACCAAAATAATGTTTTACCATGAGGAACTTTGAAAAAAGATGACCTTAGTATTATTATATATAATAAAACGAATTCACAATTCGACCGTTCAATTTACAAATAAAATTGAAAGAAATATTTATTTTTAAAATCAGTTCAAGGTTTCAAAGAATGAAAGAAAGAAAATACCAAAAAAAAATTAATTATCTATTTTTTTGTATTTATGAAAAAATATTCTATTTTAAATATTAAGGCTTTTTAATTTTCTATTTTGTTTCAGGTACAATACGCGCCTAAAGTTCGAGTTTTCATCAAGTCTGGAGCTAAGAATGGGAGGACCCAGGAAGGAAACACTTTAGTTATAGGTCAGTTCAGTATACTTAGTGGGTGTCAAAAAAATTGGAATTGATGCTTGAAAACTTTGGCAATGTTATCGCTATTAAAATTATATTCTCATCGCGCGAAGCTTAACTTTAAAAATATTAAAACTGTCCAAAACTGATTGGTTTTTAGACCTATGTAAATTGTTAACAGGTTGCCAAGCGAATGCCAACCCAAACGACTTAACCTATAAATGGTACATCAACAATGAGCAAATTTTACGCGACTTTGGCAATGAAATGGTAAGTCTGTAGATTAGAATATTTGTGTAGCCAGACTATCCAGTGAGGACATATATGCTGAAACGTGGTCTATAACTATGAGCTTCGTAAGAAAGCTCTACGTCGCTCAATGAGCTACCTCCTCAATTTTCCAATAGGGACTGGTCGGATCCACCGTCGACCTGTAGCCCTTATCTTACCTTCCCTTAAGGTGGACAGACGACCTGTTCACGATGTACTAGCCAGTCAGCGGCCCTAGGCTCTCCGTACTATATGTAAATCCTTTTTACGTAGGAAAATCTAATCCCCACCAACTATGGGGAGATCGGTGACCCCACCGACCAGTGCTATGGTTAAGCCCCCCCACGACTACACGGACTTGACCCACATAATTTCCGCACTATTTGTCCTGCCCCTGCCATTTTATCTTACTACGGATTTTAAGTACTACAGAACTTTTTGAAGTACACATACGGAACTTCAACGGTAACTTTCGTACGTCTACGGATCTTCTCATTTCTGACTAAATCTTGCAGAATAACCCCGAGCATGGCCAAAGCTCGTTGAGTGACGTTGAGCTTTCTCACGAGGCCCATAGTTAGAGACCATTTCAGCGCCATAATATGTCATCATTGGTAATATATATTGGTCGAATACTTTTGTTTTAGGTCAGTGAGGAATTTCATAACATTAATAGGATCTATAATGCTTTTTTTTATTGAAATCGTGTCTTAAGTGGTAATTTTTTTTTTCAAAAATACCGAGTCATTTTAGCCACTGAACATATTCAAATGTAGATTAACTGCAGTGAGATTGGCTTTATAAATTTAAAAATTTACGCGTGTCTCGTGTAGCCGAGCCACTCTCGAAAAGGCAAAGAAAATTCCCCTCTTTGGCACAGTGAGCACCTGCAATATGCATTTTACATCAGCCTGTTTCATGTTGGAGTTTGCTTAAAAAGTTGCACCTATATTAAAACGGGTGTATTAAATTTGCGGAGCACATTCTCCGAGCGAAAAATTATAATTTTCTACAAAAATATTTGAACGAAATGACTCCACTAACTGCTAAATAACGTTATTACTACATGTACTATGGAGATTACGTATTGCTTGTCTTCTAATGCGGGAAATAACATGTAGACTCTATTTAAGGCACAGTGCCGTCAATTGGGTATTTTCTAAAGCCCATTTCGTTTATTTATTGGCTGAACAAAAAAGGCTATATTTTATAAAGTTTTAAGCGTCCGCGTAATTTTATAAAATATAATACGTTTAGTAGTTAACATACCGACAGTTAACATACCGGGTCCAATTGTATTTTTAAATCATCCAGGAAACCATCGAAATACAAATATAAAATTTCAACCCAATCAGTTATGTGAAAAAGATAAGTACGGAAGAATAATTCTTACTACCCGTTGTCCTATTACCCGTTTTCCCGTAGGAATTAAGCATTTTCCCGCGGTAAAAAGTAGCCTATGTTCATCACGGATAATGTCGGCTTCTAATGGTAAAATATTTTTTCAAACCGGTCCAGTAGTTTCGGAGCCTATTCTATACAAACAAACATACAAACAAATATTTCCTCTTTATAATATTAGTATAGATTGTAGCATTTTCTACTGTTAATCGAATGACTGTATTCCAAGGATTTTCGTTAAGCGGAGCTTTCTGTTCTAGGAAATAACGAACGTGTCTAGGAAACACAACGAAGCAACTGTCAAGTGCGAAGTGTACAATTCAGTTGGGAAGAGCGCAGACACGAAAACTTTGGAGGTGGCGTGTAAGTTGTCCTAACTTCGCAGTTTATGTACAAAAAGTTTTCAAAAGACAGTTTGAATATTTTATAATGTTTTTTTTTTTAATGCGAAATTGTATGAAAAAGGGAAGATTTAAAGAAAATATCTATTTCAGATGGCCCCACATTTGTACAGAAACCAGAAAATGTTGAAGCCGAGCCTGGCTCCGTGGAAACTCTCTATTGCACAGTAGACGGACATCCAACACCAAAGATAGTTTGGCTGCGTTACGAAAACGACCGAGTCATTGTAAGTTTAACTTGTATTGCAATAATTTCCTGCAGATACGACATTTTGTGCAGATATGCAGCCTACTTTTTTACGTGGCTTGTCGTCGCCTATTCCAATTCACGTTATGCCTGTAAGTTCAAAGGCGTACCGTTGACATTACAATAACAGTCCAGTATCCTTCACCTGGATTTTTTCCGATTACTAACAGACTCAAACTCCCTGAGTAGCTTCGGTTTGCCGAGACGTCCACCTTTTTCCATCAGCTGGTTAGTAATCCCATCTCTCCCAAAGAACCACTCCCAATATATCACAATAAATAGGTCATAAAAACCGATCACCATGAAATTTTGCATACATGTTATCTAGGACACAAGAAAGGACATAGGGTACCTTTTATCCAAGAAAAATGTACTGTTCCCGAGGGATTATCTAAAATATAAAACTGTAACTAACGCCTGGCCAATGTGTTATAGCAACAAGCCGTCAAGCGTTATAATTTCCTTTTATATTTTTAATTTATCATCGCGTACGAAGTCGCGGGCACCAGCCAGTAACATATATATGTTCCGCAATTTTGCCATACTTTATGTTATTAATTGATATAACATTCCGCAATACACTACCGATGTTGCCGTTTCATTTTTAATAATTATCCCGACGTTTAAATGTGGCAGCTTTGCTGTTATTAGTAGCGGACAAAATAATGTTGAACCAACTCGACGTAAACTCATTAAACATCATGACATTTTAACATTGTTTCATAATTTTAATGGTGAGAAATGAAATAGTGCGCTGTAATTGCTATCATTATTATTATCGAGCAAAATTTTAACGTACATAGATTTTAAAGATCGCCTATTAATTGTGAAAGGCCCGTTGGACGAGTGGCAAGGGTGCTTGCCTAACGTGTCAGGGGCCCGGGGTTCGATTCCCGGCGGGGTCAACTTTGGCGGCGAATTGTTAATGCAATTTTCAAAATTGACTCTGGTCTGGATTTGAAAAGTAGTGGTGGGGCACACTGCGTTTCGCAGTCATTTGGGCAGCCCGTCTGGCGGCAATAACCACCACCTTACAGATTTTTTTTATGTTAAAGTCTACAGACAGGCTGACGGTCCACTTGATGGTAGGTGGCTACCGTCGCCTATAACACAAGCAACCCCATAAGGGCTACAACTGCGCTGCTGACCATAGAAGGATAAGGGAGGGATGGGGTAATGGGCTCTGGCATCCCTTACTCACTCACCGAAACACAACAGCACATAATGCTGTTATTTCACGGTGGTATTCTGTAAGGGGGTGGTTACTGTCGCCAGGCGGGCTGCCCAGATGACTGCGAAACGTGCGAATACCACCGTGAAATAACACCATTATGTGCTGTTGTGTTTCAACAGGCACTATACCTTGGTAACGTTTTCACAGAGAGTGGGCAAGTCTTCCAACCTGACAGTGACTGTCACTCCGCATTCCGCGGGTCAATACTGGTGCAGAGGTAGTATCGACGGATACCCCGACATTGAAGCTTCTGCTATGGTATACCTTAAAGGTAGGCAGCAATATATATTTTTAAGAAACAATAATATATATATTTGTATAAAACATTATAACTTTTTTAGGTCCACCAAAGATAATGTCAAATTTGACGCAGTTTGGTGTAGCCGGAGACAGAATCAGAGTGGAATGCGTATCGTTCTCTGTGCCTAAACCAGATTACATCATTTGGTCTTTTGGAGGAAGTGAAATAAGCACTTTTCACAATCAGGTATGATAACTTTGTAAGATTGTCCTTTTCAGTTCAAAAGCTTTTCAAGACGCTAACGTAAACCTGTCCTTAATTTAGTTTTATTGTAGACACACTTATCTTTTAGGAGTACACATTCCTAGAGGAGACACTTGGCGACGGAATGACGAAGTCGACTTTATTGCTGCGAGAGAGTGAATCCAGACATTTCGGGACATATAACTGTAGTGTCACTAATTTGTATGGAACGGATAGTGTCGCTATACAATTACTACCAGACAGTGAGTTTGTTTATATCTTTAAATAACTATCTTTTTAACCCCCGACGCCCAACGCAAAAACGGTGTTCACGTATAAGTTTCACGTGTGTGTTGTATATCTGTCTGAGGATTAGAGGCTCCCAAAACGATGGACCGATTTTGATCTGGGTTTTTTGTATGTTTTTATAAGGATCTCTTCAGGTGTTTGAAGACCATCAGCCCATTTCCCAGTTAACAAGGGAATCTCACTAATTTCCACTAAAATTTTGTATACTGCTACTTAAGGTTAAACAAGTTGGCGCGGCGGCCCGGAACTCATCGGTCTCATGTCTAAAATGCGTCCTGTCTCACACAGCACAATGCGCGGGAAGAGCAGTCGACTGAGATGCACAATCATTCATACCAAAAATAAAATCATAAACAGACCCTTAGGCGTATATCTATTTCGTGTAAAGTTATTTGAACTCTTGAAAACTAATCAATGTTTATAAGCAAAGTATTTTGGAGTTTTTGTACACTGGATTGACCTAATCACCTTCAAAGTTGCATTAAAACTTGTATTAAAATGTTAATTTTTCAAGGATCATATCTTTTAAATTAATACTTTTTTGAACTTTGTATGCCAAGGAACCTATTTAACGACAAGATAAATCGGTATCATGCTTACTTTTGTAAATTAAACATAAAACAGCGGAGTGATAATCATTCAACGTTTGTATGGAGGAAAACTGACTTGTATCACCTTAAATGTGATTTTTGTATTCTTGACTACTAGTCTATGGACACTCAACTCCAAAGCAACTTACAGCAGATATAGCGTGTTTGGGCTGAATAGAAAGTCGCGGGTTAGAATAGGGTTAGACAGTATGTGGCTATTGTCCACTCCCTTATAAAAAGAAGCAACGCCATTGTAGTTGAAAGTGCGCTACAGACTACAAGCATGCTCCATGCTCTAAGTCTGTAGTGCTCGACTTCGGTTTCATTCACACATAGTTTTCGCTACAAATTATTTTTATCTGAATAATTTGTAAATCTATTAAAAAAGTCCCGCCAAAAGCGATCCAGTCGTTTGGGAATATTGTTCGGACAATCAATCAGTCTGGAATATTTGAGTTTATGTAACGCTCAAATAACAAAATGGGCCTGCGGTGAAACTCTATTTTGTTAGCGAAACAAACATGCTATAAAATATGTTAAATTACTTGCACGGGTATTTGTATAGAAACATAACATTTATTATTTTATAAGCCAAATGAAAACATATTTCAAATCTAGCAGAACTTTTAACAAAAACAACTTGACTAAAGGTATCCAAGAAGATTTCTCAATTTTATAATTATGTATAGTATAGACATTGTATGAAAGATTTTATTTTCAGAATCATTCCCACTTATCGTCATCGTCTCTGGTTGCTCATCTATTGCCATCATTCTTTTAATAGTGATGCTCATAATTATGTTATGCCATCGAAATACGCGAAAAACCGAGGTTAAGAAACCCGACATTACCGACATTGGTAAGAACTGCGCCGATCAGTTTAAGGACAGCGACAGGAGTTCCAATATAAGCGACTTGAAGATGGAATTGAGACACGTTGAAGGAAGCTGCGATATAGTAAGTTGTATCATTCCTTTTTGCATCGTTCCTGTAAATTTTATAGCGAACACTTGCTAGATCTGGATATTTTCAGTTGTCCTATAGGAGCCTGTAAACGAAGCCTTAAACAGGCCCTCGAAAATATAGTTGTGTAGTCTTCTTTTTGTAAGGGCCAGTTTATTTGTTTATTTTGTATGTTATATATGTTATTTGTTAATTGGTTTATTTATTTTATTTTTCTCTTTCTCTTTTTTGTTTACCTTTTTGTATGTTTTGTTTTCTCCCAGCTACAATATTCTGTAATGACTAAGTTCGTTATATTTTAGTTATGACCAACAATATGTTTTAGCTATTCAGTGAAAACTTTGCTCATTTATGTTTTTCTTGTATGTATGTATGTATATAATGTGTATCGATATTGTATGTTTCCCTAGTATAAATAAAATAAAAAATTAAACAATACTACTTGTGTGCTGTGTGGAAGGTGTGAAGATATTTATTTATTTATTTATTTAATCTGGTGGGAACGACTAAGGCCCCACTCGCAATAACCGCACGAACAGTATAAAAAGTAGAATAAACTAACTTGTTCAGTTCACAATACAATCTCATTTGATATATTAATATAAACATAGCCATAATAATCAGTTGTACTCTTAAATTATTCAATTACTAGCTGGTGCTCGCGACTTCGTCCACGTAGAAAAGTATAAAACGCCACCAACCGTATTTTGGATAGATGGCGCTATCTCCTGGGCCAAGCTGCTAGTATTTACTTTTATTTTAGATTTCCCGTAGGAATGAAACATTTTCCCGCGGTAAAAAGTAGACTATGTTTATCACGGATAATGTCGGCTTCTAATGGTAAAAGAATTTTTCAAATCGGTCCAGTAGTTTCGGAGCCTATTCTATACAAACAAACAATCAAATCTTTCCTCTTTATAAAATTAGTATAGACTAATTAATATGAATTCCTAAATTATATTTGCTTGCTTTGTAAAGTTAGTACTGAAGTAATTAATATAGTCCTAGGATTCCAAATTCCTGATACGCTAGACACATTTGATTTGCAAATGCTAAGTTCGCACAAACGATTCAGACGCGTTGACTAATGACTCCGCACTATTTTGTACGTGGATGCCTTACTCCATGAATACGTTAAATCTCGAGGGTACTCGTATGTTGCGAAACGTTACTGCAAGCTTCTCATCTTATTATGTTCGGGACTGAAGGCTTGCCTAGGGATTAAAAGTCTGCAGTAGTGCCATGTTACAAAAATTTTCACTCACCTTGTTTTATACTCCGAAGGACTCCTTGGGGCTGTTAAGTGTCACGCCTATATTGTGATATAAAGTTTCTGCAAAATAATGACCGTCTCTTATAAAACACTAGCTGAATTATTTTTATTGACTTGATATAATTACTTTCAATTTTTAAAAAATCATACCATAGATACTGGTTACTCGTCACCATGAAATTCTTGGACTCAAACGAGATTTTTCCGCTATTGTCATTATCCTGAAAATTGCTAAAAATGTTCCTATAATTGAAACTCACCAGTATGAAAATTCTTTTAGGACAATTCGAATGGTGTATCAGAAACAGAGTTTCATTCTAATTTACATCTCACTTCGAACATGGGACTGCCGTTAGCTGGTCCCGTACCTCTACCGGAGACAGGATACGATAACGATATCATGAAGAATTATCAGAGATATAGTGGTGATTTCAATCAACCAATCAACAATTTGCACTTCAAGGTAAAAATAATGCATACATTTAATATCTCATTTACAGTCAACGTCCATGATACATTCAACACCAATTTTCAACCTACTACAATTTATTTACCTCCGCATTATTGGTACCTTCGAAAATTGTAAATCTTCTAAGACACACAGGTTAATTGGCGATATCATTTTATAGATAGACATCCTGATGGTCCACTTGATGATAAGTCTTGTGGCTACAGTAACTCCAAAGGGGATCCAAGTACCCTGCCAAATTAGGAAATAATAGATCAATGGACTCACCAAAACACAACAGCACACACATCAGCCAAACAAGTGACCTATGTTTCTTACATCAAACCGAAAATATTGGACATTTATAAAAGTAACCATTTCTTTTTAAAGGTTATTTTAAATCATGTATTAACGATATTCTCTGGAGATCCTTGGCAAAAGAGTTTGATTTTTTTTGATTGATTGAGAATACTGAAGAAGTACAAATGGCCTTTCTTTCATATATCTAGGAAAACATAACTTGTACTTTGTATCACAATCATGACGAGGATCTTTTCATCCTCATATTAGGTAGCAAAATTTTGTCACTAAAATTCTCTGAACCAGTGTTATAATTTCCTTAAATAAATTGCTTGCATTGCAGTACCTTAATACTGTTAACTTATTATCCCCAGGTTCACAGTCAAAGCAACGGTTACGTTCCTTATGTGGACTACTCGAGAGACTATGCACCACCAATTTCCAATGATTCTCTTACCAACTCTCTCACGAGAAGTACTGACAGCTATCTTCGGAGTACCGAACACGGTTCTTTGAATAGACACATAAGCTGCGGAAGACTAAGTGGACTGGTTGGGCCGGATGGTAAGGCAATGATTTTTAATAAAAAAAAATCACAGATTTATCGAGCACATTGGAAATGAATCTAGGGAATTCGAAAAAATATGTTGTTCTAACTTAATGACTTCTTTCAAAACGATTAAGCTACAGGGCAAACCCTTAACCCGATCGTCTTTATTTTAGGCTCAAATTATAGCTGACTAAAATGTCCAGAGGAGATTTTCTCAAATTTTTGATATCATTCTTCGTTTCCAAAATATCGAGCGCCAAAAATCAAAGATTCGAAAAAAAAAAAAATCACTATTCTGCCATAACTTCTTCGTTTTTGACTTTTTCGAAAAATTCGTTTTGCACCTTACAGCTCTCGTGAATGCGCGTCTTTTGACCCCTTTTTGAATATCATATCTTCACAACTCTCCGAGATATAAAGGGATCGCGCTTTTTCGTGAATGGGCCCTATGCTGAAGCAAACGAAAAGACATTTCCAATGTCAAAACTTTTACGAAAATTACGTTAATTTGTGATAATTCATTGTTTAATGTTTTTACAGTGATTCCAATGCCTAACCCAGGTGTTGTTTTAGCCGGTGGTCTAGATGTAAGATACGCAGCCACTTACGGCAATCCATACTTGAGAAGCAATGGAGCATTGGGTAAGTAAAATTTTACTATGATATGTTTCATTTGACAAATAAATATAATAAATTTATACTGTTGCTACTTGCGGAAGATGTATTTGAGATCATAATAATTAAGAAAAAAATTATATTTTATGTATACTAATATAATAAAGAGGAAATATTTGATTTTTACTGGACCGATTTGAATTTTTTTTTCACTATTGGTAATAAGCTACCTGTATATTATCAGCAAGTAACATAGGCTATCAATATACTATGCTATAGATATACTATTATACTTACTATACTAATAATAAATCTATAAGCGTATTATAATGTAGTATGTTCCTCCATAACCATTAAATGAATTAATTGATTTTCATGAAATTTGGTAGAAACATTTAGACGTACAGGACACATGATAGGTTTCTATTTTCTAGTCTCTACTAATATTATAAAGAGGAAAGATTTGATTGTTTGTTTGTTTGTATAGAATAGGCTCCAAAACTACTGGACCGATTTGAAAAATTCTTTTACCATTAGAAGCCGACATTATCCGTGATGAACCTAGGGTACTTTTTACTGCGGAAAAATGCTTCATTCCTACGGGAAATCTAAAATAAAAGTAAATACTAGCGGCTTGGCCCGGGAGATAGCGCCATCTATCCAAAATATGGTAGATGGCGTTTTATACTTTTCTACGCGGACGAAGTCGCGAGCACCAGCTAGTATTTTATAAAGTGACGCGAACGAAGCCGAGCGCAACAGCTAGTATATATTTTGAAATAACAAACGCTGTAACAACATTTTAGATATTCTTTTTAATAAGCCTAATAACTCTCTCTCGTACAAAGGAAATTGAATGTGATTACATTATACTTATGATTATAATGGTATTTTTTTCCATTGTGGGTTTCTAGCCTTAGGGATCTTTGCCGAAAATTGTACTGAAGACTTTGTTGCGAATACAGGAAAGATGGTGGAATTCACGGGGTAGCAATATAAATAAATTAATAAATAAATATCTGCACACATTTCGCACAGCACCATCTAGTTCCATACTAAGCAACTAATTATTATGGATACTATAATACAAGCATACTATTTTTGTAAATACATACATATTATAAATACAAAACATCCATGAGTCGGGTACAAATGTAATTGTTAACACATAAACATTTGACCCTAGCGGGATTCGAACCCGCGACCGTTTGGTTAACAGCTAGAGTTACTAGCCACTAGACCAAACTTTAACGTGTCGTCAATATAGAGTGCGCGTTGGTATCAAATGCACAAACAAACAACAAACAAACAAACAAGTGTTGATTATGCAGATTGAGAAATCAGTTTTTTAGTTTTGAATGGGGTTAAATTAATTTTAAAAAAATGATAAGTACTAGGCATTAAAAATTACAAAAAATGTTTAAAAACTTATATTTCTTCCAGATATTTTAACTTGTACCAAAAAGTTACAAAAGTAGAATAATACTTTCTCTCTCACAACTAGTTACCAAATAGCGAAAAAAAAAATTCTTTTCTTGCAACTGGTTATGTAATTTCAGTTACGAATATGGACTTCGTAACTGGGGATTTTTTTTTCTATCGCTCCATAGTAATTTGGAAATCATTCTAAAGAATTCCAATGACTGCGTCGATTTGACTATTAATTGTCTTCACACTACTGTTATTATTATTATACACATATATTTATTTTCTATCTTAATTCTAAATGGTACACTTCTAATGGTAATGGTTCTAATGGTATCTTAATTCTTAATTCTAGTAGTGGTAGGGCACACTGCGTTTCGCAGTCATTTGGGCAGCCCGTCTGGCGGCAGTAACCACCCCCTTACAGAATACCACCGTGAAATAACAGCATATGTGCTGTTGTGTTTCGGTGAGTGAGTAAGGGATGCCAGAGCCCATTACCCTCTTCCCTTCCTTATCCCTTATCCTTAATCCTTCTATGGTCAGCAGCGCACTTGTAGCACTTATGGCGTTGCTTGTGTTATAGGCGACGGTAGCCACCTTCCATCAAGTGGACCGTCAGCCTGTCTGTCGACCTTAACATAAAAAAAAAAAAAAAAATTTTACAAGAAATATTATTAAAAAAAATATTATTATTATTATTATTATTTTTTGTAAATAATTGATGATAAATAACTAAAACTTGACTGGTGATCTTAAACAGCATACTCTCCACACGCGAACACTGCAAATCCAACGTCAACCCCAGCACCTCCACCTTATTACACATTGAGAAACTCAAATCTCACCTTACCAGGTAAGTTTAAGTTTGTTTTTATTTTTTAAGAAAAAAAAATGTATGAAGAAGTAAGTAAGATAGTTTAAGTACGTTTAAGTTTTAGGGCGTCTTTCACCATCTGTCAAGTAGGCTAACCGTCATTTACAGTCACCAGTCAGCAGGGATAATGGAGCTAATATTACCTTCGTTTGTACGTTAAAAGTCCCAAACATTGAAAAGAAAATAATAAAAAATTGCATATCGAATGATGCATTAAACCAAGTGCATAATTTATTAAAACATAAAATTATTTCTAAACCTAGCTAATCAACACCATACTTTTAGTTGGTGAAAGAGGCCCTAAGCCTAATAAAGTTATACCAGGTAATCATAAAGAATAGCAAGCAGCCTCACAGTATATCAGATAAATTGATAATAATTAGTAGAACATCTAACATGACATCATCTGCAAATAAATATTGGAGGGTCCTTAGCCAAGCCAAGCCTTAGCCAAGAGCACCCAGTGCAAACGGGAGCGTTTTAGATTGACGAAACGACAGAAAATAAAGCCCGGTGATTGGTTGTTGTAACGCCCACATAAAATTTTGACCAATCATAGGGCTTTATTTTCTACCGTTCTCTAACTTCGTAAGGGAGCGTTGGAATTGGTGTGCTCTTGGCTAAGGCCCCAGAGGCCCTATACTAGTCAAAGTAACAATTTAAAACGATAACGAAGTTCGAAAACAATAAAATGTATGGGATTGACATATTTTATGCCGTCGCTAAATCACGTGATAAATTTTATTGAAGTAAATGCATATTGAAGTGATCGCATTTTTGAGATTGGAAAAATGATTTACCGTAACCGACATAATTGTATTGTATAATATTTCCTGACGATTCAAAAAATACACTCGTAATTGTTCATGTATTCACTTCGAGACTCCCGCAGGCTTATTATCTAAATGCGTCTGCTGAGCGACAGGCAAAATTGCGAAAAACTTGTACAATATCACACTAAATCGTTAATTTTTACGCAAACCACACTAGTGTTATGAGCTACGTGATACGATTTAGTGTGATATTGCACAATTGTTTTGCTTGTCGCTCAGCAGATGCATTTAGATAATAAGCCTGCCGAAGTGCCACTGTTTTTTCTTTCGAACTTCGTTATCGTTTTTAAAATGTTACTTTGACTAAGGCCTCAGTGTTTGGTCCTGACTTGCAATCAGCAACCCGTCTGCCAAGCGTGCATGGAAATAATTCCATAATAATCACCAAGCTTGGCATGCGGGTTACCTCTTATGGGAAGAACCTTTTAAAAAGGTAGAAGTATTTAAACGCATTCTTTTGTTACACAAGTAGCAACTTCAGGAGTGTCTCCATCCACTTCCACATCTTCCAGACCAGTCGCCAGTCCAATAGCTTCTTCGTCATCAACAAATAGTGGAGCTCAACCTCAAGTGAGTTTATATAAATTTTCGTTCTATTTATTAAGATGACACAAGTCGGCGGCTAAACTTCATTCTGTCTCACATAACACAAAGCGCGGGAAGAGCAGTCGAGTGAGATGCACAATGATTCATACCAAAAATAATCATAATAATACTCTTGGGCGTATACTCTTTTTGACAAAACTACTGCATATATCTATTTCGTGTAAAGTTATTTGAACTCTTGAATGACTAATCAATGTTTGTAGGCAAAGTATTTTGGAGTTTTTGTACACTAGAGGGATTTATTCACCCTCGAAGTTGCATAACTTATGTTAAAATATGGATATTTCAAGGATCATCAAATCTCAATCTCAAGGATCTTTTAAATTAATACTTTTTTTTAATTTTTAAGTTTGTATATTGCCAACTGCCGAGAATTTTTGGATGGGTTTATCTTTATTCATATTACTTACATAATTTTTTTTTGTGATAGGTGCCTAAAGCGTCATCGCAGTCCCCTGGAGCACTCTACATCCTGCCACCGACAAGTCAGGGAAGTTTGCAGGCGACGCAAATTACAGCCAAAGGTATAACTTGGCAATAACTTGAGAGAGACATTAGATTAACAGATTAAAAAAATCTTGATGAAATTTTAACTTTTTACAGGAAATGGATCCCAAGTAACTTCAGGAACGCACGTTTAATTTAATAAAGTAGTTAGGAATAATTAAATATAGATATATAAATATAGATATTGAACGTTGCAAATGACAGTGTATACCACAGAGAAAAGAATCGCTACGCCGCCCGCTACTAGAGATGGCAGTAATAATGTTCGTGTCATAGTTTAGCATAGAGTTTCTTATTGTACGTTTTAAAGTAAACATTATCCAAAATTGCTATAGAAATGCCTCATTGTGCTAGGATTTGGTGTAATAATCAAAGTAAAAAAGAATAAGCAAAATTACGGTCTGTCATACCACAAATAAAATAAGTAATTAGCAATTTTTGCTTTTTAAAAATGCGTTTTTAAACCTTCATTTTGGATTTGGATAATTTGGTCATTTTTGGAGGTTTTATCTTGGAACACAAAACTTAAAGAGTACGTAAGCCGTGCATGTACTTGTATTGAATAGAAACGGTAGGTAACGCCCTCTGACACGCTAGCGTTGACCGTGCCGTCTCTAGTAGCGGTCGGCGCGGTAATTCTTTGCTCTGTGGTGTGTACGGACGGCCAAATCGAATACAACAAAGTTGGCCAGTACTATTAGAATTGAGTGATTGTACAAAAAATCCTTTTGAAATTGTAAACAAAAATGTTCAGCCAAAAATTTATAATTTACTTACTGATTAAAATATATTTTATACATCAGTTTAAATATTAGCCTGCTGCAAAAATATTCATACGATATTAAATGCTTTTTGTTTATTCCGTAAAAAATATCCACACGCGACTTAACAGACTACAACTCACAATAATTAATAATTATTAAAAATATTGCACACTTTAATGGTTCATTTATCGTTCGATTGGTAAAATGGATTTAAATTTTATCTTTGAAGAAAACCTTTCCTCAAAAACCTAGTTTTGCTGATATTATTTAACTGGTTACTGTAACCAGCAAACGTCAGTACTTGAAAACTGAAATTTCCACTACAAAATAAAGTTAAAAACTATTTCATACGAAATTTTGCAACGACAGCCAGCCCATTATAATATGATAATGGCAATTTTATTAGGCTGCAGTCTGTCTTTGCAATAAGTTAAAAACTTCCCCATTTAGTGCATAATAACAACTTTGTTACAAACTAACTAAAGTTTGTTATCGAATTATGGAACTAAATACGTTTCAAAGACAAAGTATAGACTGGCATTAAGGCGATATTAATGCAACCTTAGACCAAATAAGAACTATAGACAGAATTTTGCGGACAAAACACACTTGTAATGCGAGCTGGCTCAGTGCAAAGCGGATGGTTTTGCGCGAATGCATGATTGAGTTCAAACCCTGCTATATTGAGATTTTGTGTTCCAAGCTATGTTTTTGTTTATTTTTATTAAAAATATTGTATTATTTGGATTCGGATTCGAATTAATATGATCTCTTTTTAAGTAATTTGTAATTAAAGCTTAAAACACACTGAGCGATAAGCGGTCCGGGAGCGGAGCGGTTGCTGGAAGCAAATGTCCACTGCGGTAAAGTGGCGTGGGAGCCGGCCAATGTGATTGCAAACACTAGTCTGGTGAAACCCCGCCTCTGCAGGCTTTTTATCTAAATGCCTCTGCTGAGCGACAATATTTGTGCAATATCACACTAAATCGTATCACGTAGCTCATAACAGTGGTGTGGTTTGCGTAAAAATTAAGATCTCGGTGTAGCCCGGAAACGCGTCCGCCTGCTTGTTAATGTATGGCCTCGTGAGATAGCGTTTTTCTATTAAAGCGCGTGTGTTGTTTATCATGCACGCTACACGCCCTGCCACGCTTCAGGTTCAACAAGAGCGGCTACTGTGGTCGTAGCCTTATATCGGTGAAACCGCACCGAGCTGCCCGGCTGGCTTATTATCTAAATGCCTCTGCTGAGTGACAGGCGAAAAATTTGTGCAATATCACACTAAATCGTATCACGTAGCTCATAACAGTGGTGTGATTTGCGTAAAAATTAACGATTTAGTGTGATATTGCACAATTTTTTCGCATTTTTCGCCTGTCGCTCAGCAGTGGCATTTAGATAATAAGCCTGCCGCTTCGCTACTGTTGGCAGTTTCTGTGTGACATGTCACATGCTGCATAAAAACTAGTACTTTACAAAAAATCTCGCAACCGAAACGCTCCCGCAACCGTCTCAGTGTGTGTTGTACTTTAATTTGAGTACCGACAATTAATAAGGCTTTAATTGAATAGCTAGCCTAAATTCATAAGCTTTAAATGTCAATATCAAAGAAAATGTAGCTTTAGTGTTTTAGCGTAAGATTTATTTTTGTGAAATAATATTAATGACAATCTATGTTTTTTTTTAATGATGATTGAAATAAAGGAGTCAATTCAAAAACGGCTTAAGTACACTATTATACTATCGAGATAAAAATATATCTGCTATACAAAATATGTGTTTAAATTTATGCATATCGTTCAAGTAACTTCTTCTTGTTGAGACTGAATGTAATTTTAACATACTTAAATAGACTTCAATTACTTTTAATGATAAGTTAATGAAATAATTATAAATAATAGTTAATTGTGAAATCGTGTTTATTGTGTGAAAATTGTAATGAATTTTCTTGAATAGTTGCTAATGTAACTGTAATAAAGTTGATGATACATTATTATTTTTTTTCTTTTTAATTACTTAGCCCTTCATAGAGAGCTGTGATTCTTGTACTAACTTGTACTAACAATGTCATTTAAAATCCCGATTTAAATTGTGGGAATAAAATTAAAACCTACAGTTCGCGCCACTAGCGAATGTGTTTCTCAGATTGGTCGCCATATTGCGACTTCCCGCATTTTTTATCCGCATATAAATTAATAATGCGCTAGAGACACGTAAAGGATGCCAAGTCTTCTATGTGTGTCCATTTCCCGCATATAATCCAACCGCCTATAATTCCTTGGAACCTATTAATAACATTCGCGTCGCGAATGCTACGAAGAGGATTATCCAAAGTGTTGGACGAAGACAGAAGCCCAGAAGAATCGCACCAGACAATAGTGGCTACCTAATCTAATATCTAGATTAAGCCTTATTGGAGTTTACTCCTTAAGAAAGAATTTGCTTATCTATACTAATATTATAAAGAGGAAAGATTTGTTTGTTTGTTATGTTTGTTTGTTTGTTTGTTATGTTTGTTATGTTTGTTTGTTTGTGTGTTTGTTTGTTTGTTTGTTTGTTTGTTTCTTTGTTTGTATAGAATAGGCTCCGAAACTACTGGACCGATTTGAAAAATTCTTTTAGCATTAAAAGCGGACATTATCCGTGATGAACATAGGCTATTTTTACCGCAGGAAAATGCTTCATTCCTTCTGGAAAACGGGTAATAGGACAAAGGGGAGTAAGAATTATCCTTCCGTACTTATCTTTTTCACATAACTTCTAAACGGCTGAACCGATTGGGTTGAAATTTTATATGGGTATATCGATGGTTTCCTGGATGATTTAAAAATACAATTGGATCCGGTAGGTGGCGCTGCTGTCGGTATATCGACTACTAAACGGCTTCGCCGATTGGGGTTGCAATGTTGTATGTGTATTTCCATGGTTTCACAGACACGAATGTAATTTATATTTTATAAAGTTACGCGGTCGACGTCGCGTGCAACAGCTAGTAAACTCGAGGTATAAAAATTTTTGGGAGTAAAATCAAAATTGTCACACGAATGCGTTATGTTTTGCTTTATATTTTCTATTTTTTTTAATATTTTAGAATATCTGAAGAAGTTTTAGAAGATATTGCGCCATCTACAAAATATTATTGAAAAAAATAACAATATTGTTCTTTCGGCGTGTTCGAATTGTGAAAATTTAAATTTTAATAATCGTTCGTGAGGACTAATATCCAGTCGTATGTCGGAGCTGACACACACTTTTTTTCCTAACCTTAACAATGTTCCTAACTTCATGAAGTTCCGGTGCACACCCTCCAAAATGGCCCCGATAAAATTGTATGTGATAGTCCTATAATCCGCTGAACTAGTAGGGAATGCAGATAAAAATGTTATTAAATACAAAACGTCACCGACCGAAACCCAGTGGGCGTTCAGTTTCAATTCGAAAACGTCGACCAAGAACTGCGATGAGCAATTTACAGAATTGAACGTTTGAAAAACAGTTAAAACTCCATTTTCATCTATGCTTCCTTTTTTTGCTGACTCGTAGAGCTTTGCTATTTATAGGTTTCCATTAAACACGAATGTCTATTTCGTGGTGAAAGTTGATTTTTTATTAAACAAAGTAAAGGATAGATGACTTTAATATTTTTGACTTCTATTTGCATTTTAGAATTTCCTGGACACAATGAAATGTGGGATCTAATATCTTTTACTTACATACCGAAATACAACAGCACACGGTTACTTTTTGGGGACGGACTTGCTTACTGAAAGGCTTCTGTGAAGGCGATGGTAAGTGGTGGCATGTAGTACGACGTGAGAAACATGACCAGAAAAGGAAGTGTGTCCTGCCACTACAAATATGACAACTATCACAAAATTTTCTTGTCATATTATTTTATACCCTTATATTATTTGCTTTATAATATTAAAAATATAAAAGCAATTATAATACTTGACGCCTTGTTGCTATAACACATTGGCCAGGCGTTAGTTACAGTTTTATATTTTAGATAATCCCTCGGGAACAGTACTTTTTTCATGGATAATAGGTACCCTATGTCTTTTCTGGTGTCGCTAAAAACGTGTATGCAAAATTTCATGGTAATCGGTTCAGTAGTTTTTGCGTGAAAGCGTAACAGACAAACTCACATTCACATTTATAATATTAGTACGGATTTTAATTAATATTACCTATATTATATTATATTATATTATATTATATTATATTATATTATATTATATTATATTATATTATATTATATTATATTATATTATATTATATTATATTATATTATATTATATTATATTATATTATATTATATTATTATTTATTTTATTTTAGGGAAATTTACAGGTATAATTACTTAATAATAGTGGTGAGTAAACAAACTGAACCTAATAAAAAATTTCCACTTATAGATAATATAGGCCACTGAAAAATTTATCAGTCATATTTTTCCTTATTTTGACTATGGAACTGTGGAACAGGTCAATATCCGTATCCTCTGATGAAATTTCGTTAAAAAGTGTACACGATCGCGACATGTATGTATTTTTCTTATAGTTTGTCTTACTAGAGACTACATGCAACAAACAAAACTGTTGGAAAACCTCTGCTCATGTGGCCGCTCATATGGCTGAAGTGGCTCGTCATCCTGCCTTTATATAAAAATTTTCAATATCCATATTAAAAAGAAATCACCCTTAATAAATTAATTCAAGTTCTGTACCGTGGCAAGTCTCGTGAAGTGTACTTGAGATCACAGCGTTCGAGTGGCCACTGAAGTGATACCGTGCCTCCTTTGTTTCTCGGACAGACAGACGTCTCTTTAGATAAAGGAAGGCTTAGAGCTTTGGTTGTTCGTTTATGTAACTAGAAATTCACAGCTGCATCTACCTGTACTATTGTATCTATATTTTTAGACGATCTTTCAGGAACCTAACTTAGGTTACTACGGGTATCATTTTGATTCTTAAAAATAACAGCAAATAGGAGATACGTGTAGTTTATGTAAGCTCTTCGAAATAGATTCTAATCTATAGGTACTTAATAATAATATTAAAAGAGGAAAGATTTGATTGTTTGTTTGTTTGTATTGAATAGGCTCCGAAACTACTGGACCGATTTGAAAAATTCTTTTACCATTAGAAGTCGACATTATCAGCGATGAACATAGGCTACTTTTTAATGCGGGAAAATGCTTCATTCCTACGGGAAATCTAAAATAAAAGTAAATACTAGCGGCTTGACCCGGGAGATAGCGCCATCTATCCAAAATATGGTAGATGGCGTTTTATACTTTTCTACGCGGACGAAGTCGCGAGCACCAGATAGTAACTACATAATTGTGGCGATTAAGCTTTAGTAATATTGCGTCAGAAAAGCAAACCGTTCGTAGGTATGTACGCACTCAGTGAGCAAGGAGCCTAATAATGGGTGCTTATTGAATTTTTATGTCTGTACACAAAAGGTGTCGTGAAATGTTTATGGAGGAGAGACAATAGGCTCGGAGGTAATTGGGAGGACCAACATTGTATAGTTTACGATTCAGAAGCTGTCCTCTTGTTATAAAGAATTTTGTTTGCTAAAATCATAATGCAATATTGTAGTCTACTGAAGGTGCTTTGTTGTAAAATATTTTAGTTGGACATAAATGTGGATGACGTCGGTGCTATGTATAAATAAAAATCAATGTAAGAATGTCCTCTATCTATAGACTCTACAACCATTTGTGTGATTAAAAATTGTAGGGAGCGGGTCACTAGTTGATAAAAAATAAGCAGTTAAAAGTCTGAAGATTGAATAGCTAGTAATATATAATCAGTGCGTATTGCCAGTGATGACGAGTGGTGCCAAAACATGGCCTCTCACGCAAGGACTGATTCACAAGTTTTAAGTAGCTCAGTGGCCATTCTTTGGTCAAAATTTCTTTGGTGAATAGGATCAGAAATTCTCAAACTTTGAAAGTTGTCAGTGCCAAGAAAATTAACAAGTTTATACGAGGCAATAGGCCAGTCACATCTGTTAAAGAGCGGATAACCGGTGGGTCAGAAGAGTTCACGAATGGAGACAGACAACCTGAAATGCTTCGTAAGAAGCGGTTGGATGCAAATAACAGAAGACCGTGCGTGTTGGCGAGCCTTGGAAGTGAAGAGACATAATATTATGCTGATGATGAAGCAGTGAATACCTATTTCCGTTTAAGTACTGTAACAAAATAGACTTTTAACTGCAGCTTGCACGCTTCACGATTGAAAATGAAACCCCCTGTCGTTCCGGGGTTAATGACCTAGGAGCGGCGCATATCGAGACAGTAAGTTAATATATCTAGATGAAACTTGATCTACATACATGTGAAAACACAAAGATATGCGAACTGTTTCAATTAACTAATAAATGTAATGAAATATCAATATATTTGGTGATGTATTCAAAATGCAATGAAACGGTAATTCCCCGGTTCACACAGGAAGCGGATATACGTCGAGTAGGTCCGTTTCATAACCAGTGACATTATTTACAATTACTTCCTGTTGTCTCGTTAAATTTATAAAATAAATTGTTCATGGCACCGTGTGAGTTCATTAAATGAGAGGAATATTAATTATATTATTTAATGATTACTGCTACCCTTAATAAAATACAGTCATATACTTTTTTTATCTGTTTCTCCCAATCGACAGCTCGTAATGTTTGAACCTATTTTTACATCAAGCTATAATCAAAATTATAACGTAATTTCCGACTTTCTATTGTATCTACTTGATGCTTTATCATCAGATCACAGATAAAGAAGGGATGGAGTAATTCAAATTTAAATTAATTTATTTGCAGGCAACTAGACTCATATTTTACATTTTTATACATTTAGTTATTATAGTCTAGTCAAGACAGTTTATATTTCAATAATTATATAAAATACTAGCTGGCGCCCGCGACTTCGTCCGTGTTGAAAAATAAAAAATAAATATCAGCAATATAACGCTTGACCTCTTGTCTATAACACTTTGACCAGGCGTTAGTTTTTTTTATTTTATCTTATACTAGCTGGTGCTCGCGACTTCGTCCGCGTAGAAAAGTATAAAACTCCATATTTTGGATACATGGCGCTATCTCCTGGGCCAAGCCGCTAAGTATTTACTTTTACTTTAGATTTCCCGTAAGAATGAAGCATTTTCCCGCGGTAAAAAGTATCCTATGTTCATCACGGATAATGTCGGCTTCTAATGGTAAAAGAATTTTTCAAATCGGTCCAGTAGTTTCGGAGCCTATTCTATACAAACAAACAAACAATCAAATATTTCCTCTTTATAATATTAGTATAGATGATCTCTCGGAAATAGGTATGCGAAATTTCATAATGATCGGTTGAAGCAGTCATATGGACAGACAGTTACATTCACATTTATAATATTAGTATGAAAATATGATAGTCGCGGGCAAAAGGTAGTGTTATAAATAAAGGGCACTCTACATCTTGCCGTCGCAGTGCAGCTGATATACACATATAAGCCGTTCATAACGCAAAATCTATGAGAACCGCCACAGTTTGTATACTCTATTGTTCGGTTAACAATGCTTTGATTAATGCCAAACAACCAACGAGATTGGCTTCGTGGATATTCTAGATAACAGAACAGTATACTCGTTAAATATCAGCACGTGTGCTGATTTGATCAGTACGACAAATCAAATCAAACGAGCAAATCAAATGTCTGTATCGTCATTAATCATCATCAAAAGTAACTCTCTCTGCCTGTATGTTACCTTTTTACACCTTGGGCCCTAGCCAAGAGCAAACGGGAGCTTTGCGTATTTACGAAACGATAGAAAATAAAGCCCGGTGATTGGTTGTCGTAACGCCTACATAAAATTTTGACCAATAATTGGGCTTTATTTTCTATCGTTTATTTGGGCGTTACAACAACCAATCACCGGGCTTTATTTTCTATCGTTTCGTAAAGACGCAAAGCTCCCGTTTGCAATGGTTTGCTCTTGGCTAGGGCCCCAAGGGTCATATCGCTTATATTTTGTCGGGCGAAGTGGAGGGCACCAGCTAGTACAATATATTTTAGAGTCTCAGTATTTTTTAATTACAGTAATTATATTCCGAACATAACCATCAAATACATATTTGACTGTCAATACCTACGAAATACGTATTTGTGTACTCAAAAATAGCTTTTACGACTAGAACAAAGCGTTATTTAATCACTAGTTAATGTAGACTTCTATATTGATTCAGAATAAAACCTTGACTCAAAACACGAAATGACCTTCGAAAAGAACGAATTGAACTGAAGAAGAATTTTAACAAAAGAAAGTTAGTGGTAGATAATAACTTTTGTATTAATGTTTTTATCGGCCCCAACTTCGTAAGTTTCACCGCGATTTAAGACGAACTTACATAGACTGATAATGATGACGGCGTGGCCCAAGTAAAAGCTATTTTATTTAATTACCCTATATTTAATTTTAAGGTAGATCGTCTACCCAAGCTTAGAGAAGAGAAGCTCTAGATAGGGAAATATGGAAGAGCCTGGAGGAGGCCTATGTCAGGGGACAGCCTGACTTAATGTCAGGGGACAAAGGCTATTTTTTATTTTATTTTTTGTTTATATTTGATTTTTTGTCTACATGTCTGAATTTACGAATGTTACTCAATCACGCAAAAAGGGGTGAACGGATTTGAATGAAATTTTAGGTTCTCGAGGAATTTTCAAAAAACAAACTGCAGCGACTTAGATGAAAACCCCCTTTTTTTTTATTACGCGAGGAAATCTGCGAATCAGATCCCCACCGACCATGGGGAGATTGGTGGGGTATGTGGAACTTCTACCCACTAACACCCCGCGGTGTTTTGGGGGTATGGGCGGGGGTCAGGGGACGTTTGGACACGCTACGTTGTCCCCCCACCAGACGCCCCCGGAGCCCGCACGCGGGCTCCACCTCAATTAGGCGCGGAGTGTGCGCCGTGAAGAGACGTACCGGAAACACACAGCACGTCTCCCTTCGTTGCCCGGTGTTGTGATGACGGCGGACGACCCCATGTCCTCCGCCCCCAGGGCGAAGCGGCACAAGCCGCCAATTCTTAACTCTCGCAGCGGACAGTTAGCGCCTCTTCTCTGTGGCACAACCTACCGCAGAGATAGAAACCGCTTCCACCTGAAACTCTCGGAAAACCCCTGCAGGGAAGACGGTCCTTCCCTGCCGTAGAGCTCCGTCTTCGCGTGCGTTGCCCAACTACCACTGAGCGACAGAGCTATCCGAGAGAATCCGCCCGCTGCGACCCGCGCCGGTCTTCGTACGCAGAATCGAGACCCATACCTCGGTCCGAAGGACCGAGGGTGCCGTCTCTCACCGGCCTACACCCGCGTGGGCCGAGTACGGTTCCTAGGCCCAGCGAGCGGTGACCGGTGAAGCTCCAACGGAGTTGGAGCCTCCAAACTGTTGCTCCGTCACGAGCTCAAATGGTCGGAGCCCGTGGGTCTTCTTTGTTCCCCGCGAGAATCCGATCAGCCAAGCAAAGACCGGTGACCCCACCGGCCCTTGCAACCGTCCGAATTGCCGAGGGTTAAGCCCCCCACCACTGCACGGTCATGACCCACCGAGGGGGAGTAGATGAAAACCCCTATTAAAAGCATTAAGATAGGAATGTGAAAATACTCCATGCTCAGAATATGTAGTAAAATACATTACTATGTTGTAAATTGGATAGCTTTTTATTATTTAACAAGCTTTTCCCTTAATTTGGAACAAGATTGGTGTGATTGTTGATTAATTTTAAAATAGCCTCTAATTTGTACCACACGTCGACCCCCTAATAAGGTAGTGGGCGCGAATCACGCAATAGTGAGGTAGGTATATAAGGCGGCCTACAATTACGTTTCGAGGTACAAGGAAAGTCACTTCGTAGAATTTCCTTCGCGACATTTCACCCCAATTAGCTTGTTTATGGACGAATTATGAGGTGTTTGGGCCGTACGTCCGGAACTCACAAGGAAAAACTGTTTCAGTTATTTTAAATACTCCGCAGTTTGAACATCTACGTTCAACAGCTGTTGTTTAACTGATTTATGTCTGAAATATTTGTTTGTTTGTTTGTATAGAATAGGCTCCGAAGTAAGAATTATCCTTCCGTACTTAACTTCTTTTTCACATAACTTCAAAACGGCTGAATCGATTGGGTTGAAATTTTATATGGGTATTTCCATGATTTCCTGGATGATTTAAAAATACAATTGGACCCGGTAGGTGGCGCTGCTGTCGGTATGTCAACTACTAAAAGGCTTGACCGATTGGGTTGAAATTTTGTATGTGTATTTCGAGGTTTCACAGACACGAATGTATTATATTTTATAAAGTTACGCGGACGAAGTCGCGTGCAACAGCTAGTCAAATTATATTTTGGAGTTATTTTTTTATTTACCTCATGCCTGTTTTCACAGTTACCTAGAGTTAGCCTGGCACATAGACGCGAAATCGCCTGTATATGTGACTTCTATAAAATGTACTTCGGGGAGTGTGCTCAGGAGTTGCACGAGATCATACATACTTCCTTCCTCCGTTTTTGCGCGGGAAAATCTGCTAACCCCACCAACCATGGGGTGGTGGGGATCGCCACCAACCACCAACCATCGCATAATAAATATGCGTCGAATTTTTAATTACCTAACACCCAAAGCGCAAAAGGCACAAATAAAATTACATGTATAAATAGATAGTATAGAAAGCACAGACAGACGGGCATCGCACCCGTAGTCCATGAAAGAAAAGACGGATAAAAGAAAAACAAAGTATGTAGAATGGAAGGTAAGCAAGCGAGAACTGGTATGGAAGAAATAGTGTAAAAATAGGCTCCAGTATAGTGCTGGAGGGATTCTAGTATTAAAAAAATAACCATGGAGTGAGCGGTGGGGTATGTGAGACTGGTTTCTCTTTCTACCCACTAAAAACCCAAGGCGTTTCCTCGCACCGTCTATGGGCGGGTGGTTAGGGAACGTTAAGGTCTCCCCCAGCCAGATGAGGGCCGCAAACTTGCGGGATCCACCTCGTTTACCTCGAGTATGGCAAGTACTCTAAACACTCATCCAACAGGGTCTACAAATTAAGTTAAATTAATTAATCAAATGAAATCGACGACTAAGTAAATCGGGATTTCTTTTCTCAACTAAAACTCAAGTGACATCAAATATAATTTTGCGATATTGTCTTAAAAAGTATTTTGAATGTCTTCCTAAGTATTTGTTAAGTATAATAATCTTCTTTTATTTTAATATTAACATTCTTAATTTCGAAATTTAAAAAGTTATGCCGGTGATCTGAATTCTTTTCTCCCGGGAGAAGGTATTTTACTTTCCTGTCTTTTTTCGTTGCATTTTAATATTAGCTTTATTTTTACAAAGATCGGCTGTTGGATTACTTGATAATAATAAGTGACTACCGCTTGTAAATACCAGACTACGGGGAATTTATTGGAATTGAGTTGTATAGATTAAGGATATGATATAGGATAAAGATAAGGATAGAGTAGAAATGAGCTGATAATTTTCAAACACCTGAAAAATTATAAATTCATAAATTTAATTATAAATTAATTTAATTCATAAATTATAAGCTAGGAACTATCTCTATCACGTCAGCTTTAAAAAAAAACTCATTAAAATCGGTCCATCCGGGGCGCTAATGCCATAGACAGATACACAGGTTAAATTTAGAACACCCCTATTTTACGTCGGGCGTTAAAAAAGGTAAATAATAAAAATATACTAATGGCGTCTCTATTTAAAAGTGTGTCGGAGCCATTAACGCCAACCTACAGATAATTATACAAAACAAACTTAGTCTAAGAAGAAATGTAGCGTCTCTTTGACCGGCTGGTACAATGGTGAGTGTTCCGACGAGTTGTTCCAATTAATGCCTAACCCGAGATTTACCATCTTACTTTTTTTATGATAAGGTTTTTTTTTATGCGAATCCCTCCGACGCAAGGTCGTAGCCTATATTTACGTTTCTCTTACAAACCAGTTCTCGCTATCTTTCCACTTGCACATTCTTTCTTCATACTAGGTCTTTCTTTTATTCCTCCTCATTCATGCTATGCGGGTGGGATTCCCGCTTTATGATAAGGTTGACAAACAGGCTGACGTTCCACTTGATGGTAGGTAGTTACCGTCGCCTAGAACTGGAAAGGGATAGGAGAATTTGCTATGGCATCCCTTACTCACTCGCCGAAACTCAACATCACATATTATGCTGTAATTTCACTGTGGTATTCTGTAAACCAGACAGACAGCCCCCAAATGACTGCAAAACGCAGTGTGCCCAAAAGTAAACCTGAAAACCAAAAACCGATAATTTCAATAAAATGAACACACACATATTATACACCTATATTTTTGTATATATAAAAATATAGGTTATATGGTTTTGGAACATAAAATCATATAAATGACGTCCGCAAAATTCTGTCTATAGTTTTTATTTGGTCTGACGAGTATAACCATAAACTGTCTTATGTCATAGTGTAGTGATATTAAATTATATTACTTTGGAAAATGATAAATATCAATTTAAAAATAAAAAAGTTCGCATCTTAATTAAAGGAAAAAGAACTTTCCCGTATTGTTATTTAAGTATATATAATTATATAATAAGCGACCCTGAATGAATACGATAAAACATTATTGTTAATGTGTAGGTAAGTTCGACAAGTAGAAAGTTTTGTTTCAAAACATTTGAAGACATATGATAACGTTTTAACTTCTTCCAATAATTATTATGTCAACCATATTTATCTATACATATTTATTAAATAAATTTGTTCACTAAAATAGGGTGTGGCTGTGTTGCGGACCGCTCTTTCCACTTGGATCCACAGCTTGGCTCCACATGTGGATCTGCGGATACCTTTATCTCCTCTCAAATTCACAAGTGGATCTGTGGATACATTTATCTCCTCTTAAATCCACATATGCATCTGCGGATACCTTCATCTCCTCTCAAATTCACAGGTGGATTTGTGGATAGACACTTTTATCTCCTCTTAAATCCACATGTGGACAAGGGGATACCTTCATCTCCTCTTAAATCCACATATGGATCTGCGGATACTTTTATCTCCTCTTACATCCACATGGATCACACATGGATCTGCGGATACCTTTATCTGCTCTTAAATCCACATGTGGATCTGCGAATACCTTTATCTCCTCTGAAATCCACATATGGATTTGCGGATACCTTTATCTCCTCTTAAATCCACATATGAATCTGCGGATACCTTCATCTCCTCTTAAATCCACATATGGATCTGCGGATACCTTCATCTCCTCTCAACTTCACAGGTGGATTTGTGGATACATTTATCTCCTCTTAAATTCACAGGTGGATTCGTGGATTCGTGGATTTCTTCTTCTATCTACCTGGTAGATCCCACCATCAAGTCAGCCTGTCTCTCGAACTTAACATTTAAAAAAAATAGGGGATTAGTTTAAGTATCATTTCTAATTATAGCTTGTAATTTTTATGAAATATAGTTTTCTTTTATAGTTATATGTATATGTATGTCTGACTTGAAACGCAAATAGGGTTATGAAAATAACACGTGAAAGGTGATAGCCTGGTTAAGGGTTTTAAGGCTCTCGAGTGAGTGAGTGGGTGGACTGAGGCTAAGGTCGCGAAGTCTTTGATTAAATATCAAAACTAACTTAAAATAAATTAACGAATTAATGCCCTCTGGTGGAAAGTAATGAAAACTGTGATGCTGCGCTGCTAAATGCAATCAAGTGGTTCTTCAGACATAACAAATTTATTTATTACTTTTCAATACGCATTTCAATGATTTGTTCACAACATATTTTAAAGTTATTTTCAAATAAGAAACCGCAAATATTTCTTGAAATTTAAATAAACTTAAACATTGTAATTTCTCCAATACGAATATTAAAAAAATGTGAAAATAAAATTCTATTAAATAAACTGCATTCCCTAGAGCTTCAAACGTATTTGAAAATACAACTCGACAATTAAGTTTTATGAACACCCTATAAGCTCAGATAAAATAAGAACCAAAGATAGAGTCCTGTGGACGGCAGTGTGAAGCCGGTAAAACTGCGCCTCGTGTTATTAAAATATCTAGTGAAAATGCCGAATTGCGAAGTGAAAACCAGATTTCAAAATATAAAATGCAGAATCGGATCACATTTCACACGTAATTATAACTTAGAAACCAGTAAAAGTAAAAATTTCAATAAAAATAAACAAAAATTGAGGATATAAGTTTGAACACAAAATCTCAACACTGTAAACGACCTACGCACACATGTTTATAAAACCTGAAAATTCTGTCTATTGTTATTATTTGGTCTATAAATTTATTTTTCGTTTAAGAAATAAGTTTTTATCCTCTAAAATCGTCGTACGTAATAAATCAAATTATATCCAAGCGGTTTTAAAGACAACCCCCCTTCGTTCGTTGTCGATAACCCCCGCTTATTGTTCTCGGACCATCTCGTTTTATCTGGAGGGCTGTTTCGTCCCACCTGATCGTAAAAAATAATTGAATGACACTCAGAAATGGTCTACAACATTTGCGCTCATCGCCTTCACCGTTACAAAATGTAGGGCGGCCATTCTCATACGATTCTACTAATTTAGACCATTTTGTTGGCACGTGTTTGAGCATTTCAGTTAGCTAGTTTTGTTTTAGTTTTATTGATAAAAAGGATTTCCATCGCCCATCTATAACGCCACAAGCAACGCCATAACTGCGACAAGTTCCCTGCCGACTATAGTAGGATTAAGGATAAGTCAGGGATTGGGAAGGGATAGGGAAATGGGCTCTAGTAAAGTTATATGTAATCATCAATCAATCAATCGATATAAATTAACAATCTGTAAGTGTAGGTACAAATTTACTGATTTTCATGAACTTAGACGTAGGCTACTTTTTCTTTTTTAACGCGGATGAAGTCGCAGGCACCAGTTAGTTCAAAATAATTCCGCAAGCGAAGACGCAGTTACAGCTAAGTAGTGAATCCGAGCTAAATACAAACCAGGGAACAGAACCGAAACGTACAACACATGTTCGTGTTTCCACATGTTTGCGTTTGGTTTAATGCAATTAATATTTGTTGTGTCGATGCTTCTCTCTTGTTTGAATAGATCCGAGCCCGGACGGTGGTATGTCACAGTGAAACAGCGTTCTCAGTGAGCAGATATTAATTTTATTTAGTTTCCTTTAAATAATCTTCTATATATTATACTAGCTGGTGCTCGCGACTTCGTCCGCGTAGAACAGTATAAAACGCCATTTACCGTATTTTGGATAGATGGCGCTATCTCCCGGACCCCTTTACTTTTATTTTAGATTTCCCGTAGGAATGAAGCATTTTCCCGCGGCAAAAAGCATCCTTTGTCGGATAATATCGGCTTCTAATGGTAAAAGAATTTGTCAAATAGATCCAGTAGTTTCGGAGCCTATTCTATACAAACAAACAAACAAATCTTTCCTCTTTATAATATTAGTCTTATATAAAAAAGGGAAATGTGTGTATGGTATGCATGTAACTATGTTCCCTATGGACTCTAAAACGGCTGAACCGATTTTGATGAAATTTTCAGACAATCTTCAAATTATAGTCCAGCGGAAGTTTGGACGCGGACAAAGTCGCCGGGCAAAACCTAGTGAAGTTATAAAGGTACCCGTGGAGTACTATCTTAGAATAGTATCCCCCCCCTCTTAACCCATAGGTGCCGTAAAAATCGGCTAAGGAAATACCACCAAAGGGTTGGCAGCAGCGCTCTTTGCGGACAATATCAAACAGCGCTCGCCAACTCGCGACATTGTTACCGTAACCGACACCTCTGTATATAAGTATGCACTTTCTTGGTGATTCAAAAAATACACACGTAAGGTTTCACTTCTGTCGGCACTCCCAGAGTGCCACTGTTTTTTTTCTACGTCACAACATACCTACTGTCGTTTTCTATACTGTGGTTAATTTCTAAATGCAAAGCATTAAATTAATATTCATTTGTCCAATCATATCAAAACATAGCACTTTGAGTGCTGAATTGAAACCTATTATGCAATTCAAGCTAAAATGTTCAGCTATTAAATTTTGCATGTTTACTTTGACATTTCAAACATAAATAAATGGAAATAATGGTCGACTGTAGACGTAAATTGGAATAGTGTCTGGGTTAGTACCTCTTTAGTCTTCTCATTTTCACATCTTAGTTAACAATATTTTTTACTTGCTCTAAAGGTGATGGAAATTCGTGAAAAACTCATGGAATCTAGATTTGCTGAGTCAAAGTAATAGTTTGAAGACACCTTTAACACCTACGCTTATTGCACCAGTAATAGTTTCAGTAACTGGTGAATATATTGAAACTGAAACAGAAGTTGCGAATTCCTTCAGTCTTTTGCTATGGAGAAAACAATATATCTGTACTGCATGAACTCGATACTTGCCGCCTACTGTCCACAGAGTAATCAATGTTTGTTGAAGCGACATTACAACACGTACAACTCGCAATCTAAAACCGAGGCTCGTGATGCGTGTAACAATTGGAAATATAGCTGCCAGTCGAATAGGTATACCTAGTGTTTTTTTAAACAAATAATTCAATCACTGTTAGTGCCATTGTGTAGTTTTGACAAGTCATGACGTGCAGTGCAGAGCCGGCGTTATTGAGTCTTTTTAATTTCATATTTATACAGATATCTATGTCTATATCTATTACTGTGTTTATTACGTCTGTTTCTGTACCTGTACTTGTATCTGTATCTATATCTATAGGCTTCCCCTACAATTTTCCAAAAGAACCGGTCAAAAGCAGCCTTAATCTAGCATTGACTCGCGGCTCTATAATATCTTTATCACAGATATAAAACGCCAACTACCGTATTTTGGATAGATGGCGCTATCTCCCGAGCCAAGCCGCTAGTATTTACTTTTATTTTAGATTTCCCGTAGGAATGAAGCATTTTCCCGCGGTAAAAAGTAGCCTATGTTCATCGCGGATAATGTCGACTTCTAATGGTAAAAGAATTTTTCAAATCGGTCCAGTAGTTTCGGAGCCTATTCTATACAAACAAACAAACAATCAAATCTTTCCTCTTTATAATATTAGTATAGATTCAGGTCATGTATCTCTGTCATAGATTGAAATTCTAAAAGAGGCACACAAGAAATCACAACAACAGACACTCACATCGCATGAATACAACAGGAGTTTTTTCCATGCATTTTTAACTTAAATTTCTCCTACTAGAAAATCGTCTTAACTTCTTAATAAGCAACACATTTCTTGCACAACGTTTTTCAATAGTGATCGGTTTCTTGTTTGTTTTGTAAAAATGTAAAAAAGTCTCGTTGGAAATGCGAGACGAACTTTCGATTTGTCGTTTTTTTAATTGTAACACGGGCGGGGGCTGCGCCTAGCTCGTTTCTTGGAGAAAATTAATGTTTGTGTAGCAAAATTAAAATGGCTCTCGTTTTCGTACTGCAAACATATTTGTGGAGCTATACTTATCACGCTATCGGGTCTCTAATAAGAATTTGAAAATATAGACTAAATATTAAAGAAAAAATAATTATGTGGTTTGAAAAGATGAAAAAGTATTACTACAAATTTAAGAAAAATGCTTTCATCAAATTATGAATACTAGTGTCTACGGAAGTATAGTATAAAGAACTCTGTGACATTACAATATGAAGTTGGTTGAGATTAAGTAATTTAACATTGATGTGACGTTTGAAAAAGATTCATATATTCATTCAGATTCATTCGGTGGTATGAGATTGAAAGGGTTGAATGAACGCGTTTGCGAAGAGAGGTCGATGTTGTATGTTTATTTATTTATTTATTTATTTATTTATTTATTTATTTATTTATTTATTTATTAGGAAGCCAACACAATATACAACAATCCATACACTTATTCACATTTACACATCTTTTACAATATTGTATACTCCAGTTATAGGCTAACTCAACATGCATTAAAAACGAACACAAAAGACATGTTCTGATTTTTTTTTACAAAATGAAACTAATAAAAACTAATAAAAAGAAAACAAAGAACCAAACCATACAAAACAAAAGAACAAAAAATAATATTATAGGTGTTCGCACACCTTATACATAGAAAAGAGAATATTATATCGGTCGGTCAATAAAAGTATTGGGACTGAACATAAAGTGATCTAATTTAATGTAATTTTATGTATGTATGTGTGTATGTATGTTCCTCCATAATTCTTAAACGAATTAACTGATTTTCATGAATTTGGTAGATAAACATTTAGACGTACTAGACACTGCTTTTTTCTTTGCGGGCGAAGTCGCAGGCTCCAGCTAGTAGCCAGCTTTTTCAGTCTGTCTCTCGAGCTTAACATAAAAAATAAATAAAATTGACACTCAAACGATATTGGAGGAATGAAAAACCAACAGACACGCTGCTTCTAATTTCCCAAACGAGTGGGGCGTTTGTGTGAAAGAATTCTATTTTCAATACCTTTTATCCGTTTATACGGATAAGGCAATTATCCTGACGATTTATAATACGGGCACCATTAAAAAGGATCACAGCCAGGATTGTAAATTTGATCTTACGAGATTCTCCGCTTTATCTTTTGTTGGAACACTTTAGGGGCGGTTTTTGTTGCTTCATATTTGAAGTTTGAATGAAATTTTCAGATTAAAATGGTTTACGGTTGCGTACGGAAAAACGATTTCCCATTTTTGTTGCGCGATCACAAAATTAAACGGTAATAGGGGAGCAAATAAGGTTGATTATTGATTGTAATCTCTTTGAGGCCACGGGGTGGCTAAGTAATCTATTTATTTTACGGGGTATTCGTACTTTGTGAAGTAAAAAGGACTTCGTAAATTTGTTAAAAAAACATCACTTCATTTCGCACGCAAGAAAATACAAAGTGTGCGAGATGACTATTAAAAATATAATTAAATTTAAAGTAGGCTTTTCGCACAAAATCGTGCGAAATGACAACTAAACCAAAATGCTAAAAATGAAAATGCTAAGAGTGTCGTATCCTTTATGATATTTTTTTATTTTTTATTTTCGTATCAGAAAAAGTCCACTGAAAAAAAAACCTTATATTATGACTATTTTTTAACAAATTTAGGGTTGTCTACTTTATATAATACAAGCTGTTGCACGCGACTTCGCCCGTGTAACTTTATAAAATATAGCCTACGTAACACTCTTAAAAAATCAGGTCTAAATCAGTCTAGTAGTTTTAGAGTTTATTCATTGCAAACATATATAAGTCTTGTCTCTTTATAATATTAGACTAGATTTAGACTAGATTTAGACTAGATTTAGACTAGATTTAGACTAGATTTAGACTAGATTTAGACTAGATTTAGACTAGATTTAGACTAGATTTAGACTAGATTTAGACTAGATTTAGACTAGATTTAGACTAGATTTTTGTAAATAATGAAATTAAAAATATATATTTTGTATTTGGCTTTTGAATTTTAACATTAACAATTGTTTTATTGGTACATAATTTAAATTATGTATTTGCGAGATCAACAAACGGCCTTTGGTTTATACGAAATTACGCCTTAAGTATTCCCGTTAAATAAATAAAAACCTTATTAATTTTGGTTGTTCAACGAAATTAGACATTGTTTGATGTAAACATTTTGTGTAAACGTTAATTTTCTTGGGGTGGGAAATTCGCGTTACCTCGCCTTTTGCCAAAGAAATTTGATAACGAAAATTAGGTGTCTCCGTGACTACAACATTTATTTAAGCATGCATGAATTGAATTGATTATTTTTTTTTGTGATAAATGGAAAAATCATATACAGGGTGGAATTTTGTAATGCCACCTGAAGGGAAAGTACTCTTAATACTGTAGATAGAAACCGGCTAAAATCTGTAAAAGTTCCACCCTTTACTTTTATTGCATTGATCGTTAGGGTCAATTATAAGGATGAAATCTCTCTAACAAACTTGATAAATTAAATGAAAGGAAAACCATGAAATCTGGATTTATTGATTTTAGTCGGTTCGATTGTCGGGTGTGGCAAGCGAAATTTTCGAAAATCTTTGAATGCAGTTTCCTTTCTATTCAAAAATAAAGGAATGTTTTGTTTGAGTAAAACTTTCTATCTACAGTATTAAGAGTACTTTGCCACCAGGTGGCATTACAAAATTCCACCCTGTATATAAGTTTTATAACAAAACTATTTTATTTTTAATTTTTTTCGCAATGTCAATTTTTTTTGTCAAGTCACGTGTAATAGCCGTAAACGCTGTACTACTCTAAAATAACTTTAACATTATGACGTCACAACTGTGGTGACCAATCTTGGCGCGTTCATGTACACCTGATTTTTTTTAAATTTTATCAATTTTTAATTGTTTATAACTAATTGAAAATTTTTTTTCAAGTTTTCGCATTAAATATCAATATTATTAATAGTAAAGTTTTAAAATAGACAAAAAAAAAATTTTTTTTTTTTTTCAAAATCCCCATTGTTGCGTCAATCTTGCGATAACATACTCAAACATTCGGTTTCACAGTAACATTGGATGAAAATAATCCATATTTAAAAAAAATGCCTTCTTTTTTATTCGCTTCGCCCTTAAATTTAAAGTTCTAATTTGGTTTGAGGGCAATAAAAGAGATTTCACAATATTAGACGCCGTTATACGAGTAAATGTTTTATGTATGCAAAACCAGGTTTTTTTTTTTTACTTAATTTCAGCAATTTCCTGTGAATATTTCAGATTTTGTAAACGCTTAATACACATGTATGTATAACATTCAAATTTTTTTATATTTTCAAAACTTTTTTATTACTTTCGTACTTATAATATTCTCTATAATATGTATATGTATATAAAAAAAATTACGTGTCACAAACATGTGAGCGATAAACTACTGAAGCGATTTTGATAAAATTTCGTAACTATGTGTAATTTGGTAGACACTTAAAAGATAGGATAGTTTTTATTTTGAACCCGGGCGAATCCGGGAGCGTGTAGCTAGTATATTATAATATGAAATCTCATTACCAAATTACTGAATATTTTCCCAGTAACATCTTTAATTTTATTTCTCCTAACGGTACAAGTTTCAACCGTTAAAATAATAAAACGAAAATAAAAAGAGAAACTGATGGCCTGAAATCTCCTTTAAACATTAAGTGCTTCGTTTAACAGAAGAGTAAATTCGAGACGTCGTTTTATATTAGAAAAACCTCTCTTGTCTATAGCAAAATCATATTTTTACAACTAAAAAATTACAAGTATTTCAAATTAACTTGTTGAATCAAGAGTTATTCAGGTCGTCCTTAAAAAGAAAAAGAAGAATGGTCGTCGCGGATTCGACAGGATTTCTCTGAGACTATTATTGAAACGCGAGCTCCGGGGGAACAATTAGAAAAGAGGCTTGATTTATGAAAAACCATTATGATTCCAATTTTCTCCTATTTTCAAGTTATGCGTTGGAATAATTTCGTAATATTACTGTAATATTTTCTTATTGAAAAATCTTGTTATTTTAGCAATTTTCAAAGGACGATTTATCGGTCTGACGATATTTCTTTAAATGGAAAATTTTATAAAATTTTCGGCACTTGTGCTCGAATGAAATGAAATAAAAATGTAAGAAGGTTTTTTTTATTTTGTAGTAGGAACTGGGTAGTAAGCCGTACTTAAATTTTTGTGTGTTTGAGTGTGCCACTGAATTGGTTTAAGGTAATACAAGTCAGTTTTCCTCCATACAAACGTAGAACCCTATTTACTCCGTTGTTTTATGTTTTATTTACAAAAGTAAGCATTATACCGTATTATCTTGTCGTTAACTAGGTTCAAATGCATACAAACTTAAAAAAGAAGTATTAATTTAAAAGATATGATCCTTGAAAAATCCATATTTTAACACAAGTTTTAATGCAACTTTAAGGTTGAATAGGTCACTCTAGTTTACAAAAACTCCAAAATACTTTACACATAAACATTGATTAGTTATTCAAGAGTACAAATAACTTTACACGGAATAGATATATGGAGTAGTTTTGTCAAAAAAAGCGTTGGCCCAAGAGTCTATTTGTGATTTTATTTTTGGTATGAATCATTGTGCATCTCAGTCGAGTGCTCTTCCCGCGCTTTGTGCTATGTGAGACAGGACGCATTTTAGCCATGAGACCGATGAGTTCGGGCCGCCGCCGACTTGTTTCATCTTATTATAGATAATATAGGTTTATTTTAATTTCTTATTGTGCATGTTTTTGTAAATTTTGTAATTTTTATAATATATGTAGTTAATTGATTTATTTATTTTATTATTGATTTATTTATTTTCATTTTATTTTATTTATATTAGGCAAATATACAATATCTCGATACACATTATACACTTACATACAAGAAAAACATAAATCAGCAAAGTTTCCACTAAATTACTAAAAGTTACAAGAGAGAAAACATACAAAAAGGAATATATTGATTTGTGTAATATAAATAATCATTTAAATAAGGTTTATTTTAATTTAGATTTGGATCAGATACATTGAATTAGGATTACTCCTGTAATGATGTATCATGTGTGTTATTGTAAATAAATAAAAAAAATACAGAATTCGTGCCACAAGCACATTGGAAATGACACTACGGAATTCAAAATTATTTTGTTCTGACTTTTTGACTCCTTTCAAAAAGGTTAAGCTACAGGGCAAACCCTAGACTCGATCGTCTTTGTTTTAGGCTCAAATTTGTAGCTGACTAAATGGTCCAGAGGAGTATTTCTCAAATTTTTGATATCATTCTTCGTTTCCAAAATATCGAGCGCCAAAATAAAAAAATCGGAAAAAATAATCAAATTTTTTTCACTATTTCGGACATAACTTTTTTAATTTTTGACCTTTTCGAAAAATTCTTTTTGCACCTTACAGCTCTTGTAAATACGCGTCTTTTCAGATATAACATATCACATCTTTACTTTTTGAATATCATATCTTTACAATTCTCCGAGGTATAAGGGTATCGCACTTTTTTGTGAAATCGAGGCCTATAGTGACTGAAGCGAACGAAAAGACATTTCCAATGTCAAAAATATTATGTAAAATTTTCCCAAAGTAAAATGCGAAGTTATTAGAATTTGTAACAATTTGTTCGCTGCTACACCTACATGTATCCTATTATAAATTTACTTTACTCACTTTAATAACACTTGACAAATCTTTTTCCTCAAAGAAAACTTGGTTGTTAAATTTCTCAAGCCTTTTTGACGTGAAACTTTTGAACGTAAATAATGTTTCGCGACTCGGCTACCCATACTTTTGCCCGAAACTTCGGTAATTGTTGCTCCTCTCACAGCACTTTTGCTCCTATAAATATGACTTCAAAAAATACAGAAAGTTTAATCGTAATATACCAAGTTAGGGAACCATATTATTAACGGTCGCGGTGGAAAGAGGCGATTTTATATACGATACCTTACGTTGAACGATTCCCGCGAGGTTCTTTCGTTACACAGTTTAGCCTTTGTTGTTTGAACTCAAATTTTTTATTTCAAATATAAATGTAGCGAAAATGTATTAATACCTAATTTCTTCTAATGTTCTCTAAACAAATAAATTGAACTCGTTTTGTAAAATAAAGGCAATTTTTTTTTGTATTATTAATCAATGCACCTATAAATACTTACTCCAGAAAAATATTCAATTTATTCGCTAACTAGCTGGCGCCCGCGACTTTTTCCGCGTTGGAAAAGAAAAATGTAGCCTATTCTGTGTTCTGTACGTCTAAATGTTTATCTACCAAGTTTCATGAAAATCGGTTAATTCGTTTAAGCGCCTGTTTCACAAACGTCAAGTAGGCCAAACTGTCGTTTAAAGTCACCGGACTAAACCGAGTGCATAATTCAGTAAAACAGAAAATAATTTCTAAAAGTAACTAATCAACACTTTACTTGACGTTGGTGAAACAGGCGCTAAGAGTTATGGAGGAACATACATACATACAATACCTACACTTACAGATTTATTTATTTTTTCAAATAAAATATAATTGCGGACCCGCAGGCTTATCTAAATGCCTCTGCTGAGCGACAGGCGAAAAATTTGTGCAATATCACACTACATCGTATCACGTAGCTGATAACACTAGTGTGGGTTGCGTAAAAATTAGCGATTTAGTGTGATATTGCACAAATTTTTCGCATTTTTCGCCTGTCGCTCAGCAGAGACATTTAGATAATAAGCCTGCCGATTAGGATTCGATTCCGAATCTGTAAATGTACTGAAACACCAGATTATTATATCTTTGGTTCCCTTGAATTGAGTCGAGCAACTCTTTCGAAGCAATTTAGTGCTGTCGCAAGAGAAAAATTCGAAAAAATTAAGTGGATAACCGACATTGCTTGAAGAATTACTTTCCGAGCAAAATGTTCATACTTTCCCCTTCGCGACGACGACGTACGAGAGCCCTCCAGTGTGGCACGGCTCTTACGTGGAAGTGAGTGGTCCATTGTTCTAGTACATAATAGTCTCCGCCATTTTTCTGACGCTTTCATCTTATAAACTCCGTTGGCGTGATTCCGGTTAGGCATTGGAGGTGGTTGAGTGTTAAAATAAAATTGGGTCGAAAATATTTTAAACCTTAAGAGCGTTACAGAATCAGAATCACGTTGGAGTCAAAATTTATGATTCCCGACGGATCATAATGCTATTATGTGTTAAGTTTGCAGATAAGATATTGACGTCATATTATTTGTAGTTTTATAAACTAGACAGTGGCTCAAAAATATTTTAAAATATTGGGATAATTTTCTGATTAGAATAGTTTTTTAAGCAGCCCTTTTTTAAGACTAGCGGTGGACGGTCTACACAGAAGTGAGATATTAGTAAAATTATATGTGAAAAACTTATAAACATAATAATTTTTCAAAAATTAATATAATTTATTAGATAATTGTTGTAAAAAATATACGATTTCTGTAAATTTTCATTCAAGAAAAGTATAATCAAAAGTGTCACTTTTAGTAATTTTTCACGATATTAAACGTCTCATTTTAGGATCATTTCATTTATATTCTAAAACATTGTTTCATATTCTTTTTAAATATTTTATATATTTATCTGCGTAGGCCGTCGACCGCTAGTTTGAAAAAGGCCTGCTTTAAAACTGTTCTAATGAGAATTCATTTTAAAATCTTTTTCAGCCATGTACTAGATTAAAAATCTACAAATAATATGACGTTAACATCTTATCTGTAAAATAAACATCTGAAGCTACTTTGTTTCTCAATATTTTTCGTTTGAATCCTACCTATTGAGTATATCCATACTAATGTATAATAATACTAGTGGGTGCCCGCGACTTCGTTCGCGTTCGATCGCTACCAAACTTAACAGGATTTCATGGACTAATCTGAAGGCTGTTTGAAAATTTCATCAAAATCGGATCAGCGGTTACGGAGTTTATGAACATATATACACACATCGACTTTTTTATATATATAAGGGAAGGTAATGATAAATAAATATAAAACCTGAAAAAATGTATGTATAACTCTTGATGCATTGTTGCTATAATACTTTAGCTACTTATTATTTTACTAGCTGTTGCCCGCGTCTTCGTCCGCGTTAAAAAAGATAAAAAATAGCCTATCACGTGTCCCGTACTTCTAAATGCTTATCTACCAATATTCATGAAAATCAGTTAATTCGTTTAAGAGTGATGGAGGAACATACATACATACAGAAAAAAAATTCTAAAAATGGTCAATTTAGCTTTAGTATCATGTATAGAGCCTATATACACGATATTTCTGAAAACAAAGTAAATTACTCCACGACCGACCTCTACACATTTGTTATTAGTATTGATAATGGCAACCTCTTTAACTTTGACAGTGACGAACAATATCATGGTGCAACATACGATTGTTAATTTCGACTGTCACCGTTAAAGTTACCGCTAAAGTTAACTTTGACCGTAACAATAACCAAGCCTACGGTGCAACCCACCCTTACTAAGCAGCACATAGTTAAATTCTTACTTAACTTGAACAATTAAAATCTTTACATTCTAAAGTAATGAATGCAAAAACAGTAAACTCAACTAATTCCAATTCTAAGTCGTGATTTAGTTAAGTAAATTACCAACTTAGTTTGCTCTGGGGCAAATTGATAAACTCTGCACGAAATTGGACTTTTAAGTGTGTCTTTTATTCGACCCTTTAGTTTAAGAGTTCTAACTTTATATCTGTCATGTTTTCTTTAGTAGATACATTATTTTATTTACTTTTTTTTTTAGTTAATTTTATTCACCGCTAGAGGGCGCGATAAGTGTTGGATAGTCCATTTATAGAGGAAGGCTTTAGACTATATAAGATTTTGAACGGAGACCAAGTCGCGGGCACCAGCTAGTCTATACTAATATTTATAAAGAGGAAATATTTGATTGTTTGTTTGTTTGTATTGAATAGGCTCCGAAACTACTGGACCGATTTGAAAAATTCTTTTACCATTAGAAGCCGTCATTACCCGTGATGAACATAGGCTACTTTTTACCGCGGAAAAATGCTTCATTCCTACGGGAAATCTAAAATACTAGCGGCTTGGCCCGGTATACACTTGACAGCGCCATCTATTCAAGCGACTAACATAACAACTGCTTGGTGATATTTTTAGCGATCCGCTCCACGGTAAAAATGGCGTTTTATAAAAGTATACTTTTCAACGCGGACGAAGTCGCGAGCGCGAACTAGTAAATAATAAATGAACAAAAGTTTAATGTAGGGTGTTCATTATTATTAATTATTATTATGTTTGTGTTCATTTTTATTATAATAATATGACACGTGCTTAACGACATACACAGAGAAAGAAATGCGGATATTTTTTCTTAAAAATGTTAGCAAAGGAAACTAAATCAATGTCGACAAGTTGTATGCGGAGTTTTGAAAACAAAATACTTACCAGTTTCTGCTTCGCTTTAAGAATTTCTCAAATCGAACGTTCCAAAGCGAGAAATATTCAAAAACAGATTACCCATTTAAATTCGTATCCAGGAACAGCAGCGATGGCTGGTTACGAATTGTTCCGAGCCCATTATTTTGAAACTGTTCCAAATGTTTTTGCAACTATACAATAGTCGAGATTTAATTTTGAAAATGTCGCTGCCCGTATCAGTTACGGTCGCCGAAACTGTGATTTATCGTCTGTTATATAAATCACTGTAACTTACCTACCGTTTTTTTTAAATTCGATTGTTTCCTATTATTTTAAGTTTCCTATTTAAGTATATACAGGTCCAATCACGCTACATCTGCTGTAAGTTGTTAAAAAGTTCGGTATACCGCAGACTACTTGATGCTGCAGCAACAGGCCAAAGTTTCCATGTCATGGAAATACCACCGATGTAACAGACTTTTGACGAGCTCGTTGGACGAGTGGCCCAATGTTTCAGGGGCCCCGGGTTCGATTCCCGGCGGGGTTAACTTTGGAAATTTTAATATAATTATCAAAATTGACTCTGGTCTGGATTTGAAAAGTAGTTGCAGGGCACACTGCGTTTCTCAGTCATTTGGGCAGCCCGTCTGGCGGCAGTAACCACCACCTTACAGAATACCACCGTGAAATAACAGCATGTATGCTGTTGTGTTTCGGTGAGTGAGTAAGGGATGCCAGAGCCCATTAACCCATCCCTCCCTTATCCTTCTATGGTCAGCAGCGCAGTTGTAGCACTTATGAGGTTGCTTGTGTTATAAGCGACGGTAGTCACCTACCATCAAGTGGACCGTCAGCCTGTCTGTCGACCTTAACATTAAAAAAGAATACTAAATTTCACATCAATGGAACATCTGCAAATTAGTAAAATCCTTTCGTCTGCTAGGAAATAGGCAGATGGTCTTCAATTGCCTCAAAAATCTTCATAAATTAAAGATATTATGAATGATTCATGAATTTGACGACACAATTAGTCTAGTGGAGCTGTTAACCAAACGATCGCGGGTTCGAATCCCGCCAGGGTCAAATGTTTATGTGTTAACATTTTACCTTAACCTTTGTACCTGAGTCATGGATGTTTTGTATTTATAATATGTATGTATTTACAAAAAAAGTACTTAATCTATGTAGTATATCAACTGTCTGGTATCCATAATACAAGCATTAGTTGCTCACTGTGGAACTGGAAGGTGCTGTGTGAAATGTGTGTCATATTTATATTTATTTATTTATTCCCATAACATCAGCTTTCTAATAAAAAAATAAACGATCAAAATACTCACTCACCGAAACGCAACATACTTATCTATACTAATATTATAAAGAGGAAAGATTTGATTGTTTGTTTGTTTGTTTGTATAGAATAGGCTCCGAAACTACTGGACCGATTTGAAAAATTCTTTTACCATTAGAAGCCGACATTATCCGTGATGAACATAGGATACTTTTTACCGCGGGAAAATGCTTCATTTCTACGGGAAATCTAAAATAAAAGTAAATACTAGCGGCTTGGCCCGGGAGATAGCGTCATCTATCCAAGTCAGGTGAAACCTCGCAGAGATATATTATTTCGATGGATGAAACGACTAACATGACAACTGCTTGGTGATATTCCATGGTAGATGGCGTTTTATACTTTTCAACGCGGACGAAGTCGCATGCATCAGCAAAATAATGGTTAAAACACTTTAGGACACACCTTGAATTCATAATTAATATAAACGATCCTGCTAATTAAAGAAATGGCAGGTTCAGAAACAATACATATAGGGTACGCTTGGATAACATTAAAAAAGTCACGTACACACTTGAGATATTTCTTCAAAAACAATGACACTCCCCACGGTGCGTGGAGACTTAACCCTTTGTTAAGAGTAACCCCTTCTATATGGATTCAAGAAGGCTTTACACTCGAGAAAGGTGGCATATTAATTTACTCATACAACTGTCGATAGAAATCCAAATTAATCAATATATTACATATTATAAAACGAATTCTTCCGATAAAATAAACTCAAAAACTACTGAAATGAATTTCATGCTGTTTTCACCAATAGATAGAGTGGTTCTCGAGGAAGGTTTCAGTATGTAATTTACAAAGTTACGCGGGCGAAGTCGCGGGCAGCAGCTAGTCTACACTAATATTATAAAGATGAAAGATTTGTTTGTTTGTTTGAATAGAATAGGCTCCGAAACTACTCGACCGATTTGAAAAATTCTTTTACCATTAGAAGCCGACATTATCTGTGATGAACATAGGCTATTTTTACCGCGGGAAAATGCGTCATTCCTACGGGAAATCTAAAATAAAAGTAAATACTAGCGGCTTGGCGGGGATACACTTGACAGCGCCATCTATCCAGCATAGGTAAAGCGACTAACATGACAACTGCTTGGGGATATTTTTAGCGATCCATTCCACGGTAGATGGCGTTTTATACTTTTTAACGCGGACGAAGTTGCGAGCACCAGCTAGTGTTAAATAAAATGAAACATTATATAGTATTAATATATAAAAAAAATCAGATAAAATATGACATTCACATCTAAAATGAAGTCCTAGTAACAAGTGTTCTTCATAACTCGTTGTCAGTCTGACCCTAACACAGCTACGGGCCAGTCCCTAAGGCACGACAAAAATATTAAGTTCAGCTCATACAAAATGCAAGACAAGAGAAGTCACTTCCGTTGAATAAATAAAACAGGGCGGGGACGACGTGTGAGGACACCTTAAATTATGTCTTTGTGAAAGGTGTCTTAAATCTAAATATTTCATACCATATTCGCGAATTTTCAACAGACATACTTAGTATTACGCTTTTGTACACACATTACGTTACCGGTATGATATTTCACTAGCGACCCGCTTCCGGCTTCGCACGGAGTTGAAAGTTTGCGAATGCTGACGTTGTAAAATAAACCACTCTTTCAAATTTTAGCTTACATTTATGTACGTGTATACGTATATGGAGGGGCTTAGTTTTACTTAAGGGTCTGTTTTAGTACTTATTTTATCTGAGCTTGGAAGACAAAACCTCGGCCTACGTACGTCATCTTTATAAAACAAGCTTTGCGCAAAATATGTGTATAGTTATTATATTATTTCTTACTAGCTGTTGCACGCGACTTCGTCCGCGTAACTTTATAAAATATAATACATTCGTGTCTGTGAAACCATTATGGAAATACACATACAAAATTACAACCCAATCGGTCAAGCCGTTTAGTAGTGGACATACTGACAGCAGCGCCACCTACCGGGTCCAATTGTATTTTGAAATCATTCAGGAAATCATCGAAATATCCATATAAAATTTCAACCCATTCGGTTCAGCCGTTTAGAAGTTATGTGAAAAAGAAGTTAAGTACGGAAGGATAATTCTTAATACCTGTTGTCCTTTTACCCGTTTTCCCGTAGGAATGGAGCATTTTCCCGCGGTAAAAAGTATCCTATGTTCATCACGGATAATGTCGGCTTCTAATGGTAAAATAATTTTTCAAATCAGTCCAGTAGTTTCGGAGCCTATTCTATACAAACAAACAAACAATCAAATCTTTCCTCTTTATAATATTAGTATTTATGAGTGTGGACAGGCCGACATTGCGCTGAGAAAATACACCAATTACATCCAAAATGTTTGCTTAGTTGGACTGTAATTATGCATTGGCCAATTAATTCTGTCGCATGTGGTCATATTCACATCTATTCATCCATTCATGTGGGTCGAATTTGCATTCTAAAAGTTGTTGTGTTTTCACGTGATGTACTGAGGTAGTACAACCGAAAAAAAAACCGACCTGACGCGAAAATTGTCGGCCTACGTGCGAGGGTTTGCATAAATTTGAATAAAATCCATGTTTTAATTACCACTGTGTTCCTTCTAACAAAATGGTAAGTGAGCCTGATTTAGACTGGCTATTACTACGGGAACTCACTAGCTGCTTTATATGTTACTAGCTGTTGCACGCGACTTCGTCCGCGTAACATTATGAAATATAATACATTCGTGTCTTTGAAACCATGGAAATACACATACAAAATTTCAACCCAATCGGTTCAGCCGTTTAGAAGTCTTACAGCCGCCGCGCATCACTCTTTACGTAATTTTTACTTGTTTGGCGCCGACTCAAAATTACTTAGGTAAAATAATAATAAGATTATTTTATTCTTTTCAGTTTTTTCGGCGGTTTTATTTTTTGTTTTAACAAAAAGTTTTAAAGTTCTATTTTATATTTTTTTGTGGCTATAATCTAATATTTACTACATGCTTAATTTTTAATTTTCCCATCCCCATTTTCCCACCCTTAGGGTAGGATTTTTTTTTTCCAAATTTATACAAGACCAACTTCGAGGTATACCCTATCCATTAAAAAAAGAATTATCAAAATCGGACCACCCTGTCAAAAGTTATGCGTGATCATACATAAAAAAAAATATATATATATATATATATATATGCGTCGAATTGAGTACCTCCTCCTTTTTGTTTTTTCGTTTTCGTCGGTCGAAAAAGAAGTTAAGTACGGAAGGGTAAATTCTTACTACCCGTTGTCCTTTTACCCGTTTTCCCGTAGGAATGAAGCATTTTCCCGCGGTAAAAAGTATCCTATGTTCATCACAGATAATGTCGGCTTCTAATGGTAAAATAATTTTCCAAATCGGTCCAGTAGTTTCGGAGCCTATTCTATACAAACAAACAAACAATCAAATCTTTCATCTTTATAATATTAAATAGATTATAGCCTATATGCTATTTTAATTGAACATTGAAAAATATACTTAATGCAAGTATGCATTAAGTATATTTTTCAATGTAGACTTAAACAAAAATAATTGTCACCTCCCCTTAACAAAGACACCCAATCCGTCTTCCTGTCCCCTCTTCATTCATTATAGCACCTTGAATGGCTTGTGAAACTCAGCAATTTTTCATTCACATAATAATAATAAAGACGAAGCGAAAAAAGACTCTTCCGCAAATCGATTTGGAACAATGAATTGATTTTAATGAAGCGAAGTTATTTCAACAGAGTTAAATTATTAGAAATGAATGCCCATATATTATATTGTCTACTAGCTCGTTGGCGTGACTGACTTTGCCCTGTCAACTTTAAGTTGACGAACTTTTTCTTACCCCAACTGTACCTGGAAGTATCTTATACACTGTATGTTATTTTAAATTTATTTAAGTACAATCATCTGTATGGTTTTCAATAATGAAATATATAATTAAAAACTATAAAATATAAAATATTAGACCATTAAAACCATAGTAAAAGTTAGTACCGTATTTTAGTGCTTTAAATTAATTACTATAGTGCTTGTGTAATTAGAAGGTTGCGTAAATCAATCTGACCGAAATGGCAGGATCTATAAGTTGGTTACATATGGAATGATATTGTTACCAGCTAAACATTATTCAGATAAATTACAGAAAACCTGTTTTATTTCGTAGAATTCGTTTGGTGGAAATAAATATCCCTTATTAGCTGTTTATAATAATAATCTTTCTACACTAATAAACCTAATGTATGCTAATATTATAAAGAGAGAAGATAGTATATTTGTAATGAATAAACTCAAAAACTACTGGACTGATTTTGAAAATTCTTTCATCTATAAAAAGCTGCATTACCAGCGAGTAACATAGACTACCTATATTTTATTTGCTTTTAATTTATATAATTATAGAAATAGATTATAATAACGTATAAAAATAATGTGTAAAAATTTAAAATATCGGTTTTAGTTGCCTGCAAATAAATGAATTTAAATAAATAAAGTCACGCGCTCAAATTCGCGTGCAACAGCTAGTCGCAAATATGATTTATTCTTCTAACTCTTGTCAGTATAAATGTTTTAGTATACTTACATCTCGATATTCGTTTTATATGATAACGCTGCAAGTCAAAGTTGGTTCCATTTTGGTACCATTAATAAATCAGTTCCCAAAGCTACGCTCGAGCCCGTATGTTACCTGTGCATTGGCCATAACTTCGTGATGCAATCTTGTATCGGAAATCGGTTGCTTACTATCGAAGATTATTATCGTCTTGAGAGCTATTCGAATATATCCGTATTACTGGATTTGGCTGGATATATTATAGACAATTTATTGTAGAAAATGGAAACAGATTCCGAAACGGGAACATTTTATTTACTTATTCAGTTATTCCGCCAAGGTTTGGAACTCCCTGCCTGCGTCTGTATTTCCGAGTTCATATAACCCTAATCTTTTCAAAGTTCGAGTGAATAGGCATCTTCTGGGTGAGCTCGCTCCATCTTAGGCCTCTCCCTTGCTACCAAGCTGGTTGTTGGCCAAGAGCAAACCCATCTCTTATAAAAAAAAAAAAAAAAAATTCCGCGTATAGTTTATTGTTTTCACAGTAATTGATATTTTTTTGAATTTAAATTTGTATTTTTATTGTTTAGAGAGAGGGTCACTCTTGTGACGAATTGATACCCTAAACTACCTTTTTTAACGTTGAAAAATTCTCTTGGATATTCGGCATTGTAGTTTATGCATTGCGGCATTGCGGTATTATGCCGGATTCGTACCAGCTAAAACCCAACGACTTTCTAACGCGGCAGTTGATGGGCGGGGTCGCGGGGACGCTATATGACACGACATCGGTGCCCCGCCACGGCTATCCAGCGCAGGGAGGGTTACGCGCCCTGTGAAAACCTCGGCGTACCCGAGTGTAGGTACGCCGACATCTCGGGATACCCTATCGCAATACTCGGAGATACTTCATAATCCCATTCTCATAGATCTTCAGAAATGCGTGCAACCCCACTAGAGATATGTCACCTCTAAAGAATAGAGCGTGCCTCGGAATTGTCTAGCTCGACAATTCAATCACGTGTTTCGTCACGAACACAAGCGAGCGAACAAATGCTATTGGTCCGGCAGTTGTGTGCGTGTAAGTGAGTACGCTGGGTCGGTTGTCATTGTGTGCTATTAGTACATGAGTGTGCGTAATTTTAGTGACACGGTTGTTTGTTCTAGTAATATGCCATATCTGTGCTTATTCTCAATCCTACTGAAGTCTGTCTCCTAACTTTAACATTAAAAAAATCACAATTCGCATCAAAACTAGGTTTGCAGAAATGTTTTCCCGTGTTTTTCTCGTTTAGGCGACTTCATTAATTGACGTTGCTGAAAGGATTGCCGGTTCATTAATTATAAGGGTTTTAGAATGTTTATTGTTGAACGGAATGAATCGATTCCAATTCCTGATATAGAAATTTCACTTAACTTAAATTAAACAAAGCCTGTGTTCATTAAAGTGAATTAGATAGCAAAATGATTAGTATGTATTTGTTTATAAAAGTATCTTTTCTCGTCACCGAACTCAGTAACTCAGTACTATATCCTCCGTAACCTCACTGCTCTCGAGGACACAGTCATGAGTGTGTAGTGTGAGTTTTACTCGATCAAACGCATCAAACGTGAATTCAACGTGAATTTGTATGGGAATGAAGCAGCAGTGTATTTCGAATTTATGTGTATAATCACTATATGCCCTATATTGTCTTAATATATATGGAAACCGCGGCCTTCGAAAATCTTATCAACGTCCCCAAAAGTCAAACATTCATCCCTAGCTTGTAAAGTAATAAAATGTCTAAGCAACACCAACAACGAATGGATTAAACGTGTTACGCCCTTTTACACAACAACTCTAAATTTTACTTAGCCTATTTAATGGGTAATATAAAGATATAGAACTACTAGATGCGACTTGTAGTCTAAATTAATAATTTAAAAAATTCAAATACTATTTGCTGCCCGCGACTTCGCCCGCTTAACTTTGTAAATTATATACTAAAACCTTCCTCGAGAACCATTCTATTCATTGTTGAAAACAGCATGAAAATCGGTGCCGTAGTTTTTGAGTTTATCGCGAACAGACAGGCAGACACGGCGGAGGACTTTGTGGATATCTTTCGATTTACCTACTTTATCTATTTCATTGTCGAACACCTTCATTTTTTTTCTTGTATAAAACCCAGTGTGCGGAATGACTACTAAAAAAATTATATTTAAAGTTGGCCTTTTACACATTTCGCACGAATAGGCTATATATTTTATCAAGTTACACGGTCGACATCGCGTGCAAAAGCTAATAATTTTTAATAAATAAATTACTGTCTGACGGCTCTTATAATATAAAAAAAAACCATTTTAAATTAGTTTTAATTAAAATACATTCGAAAAATTAATGAAATACCCTATACTATCTCTACAGTCATAATACAGACAAGCAGGATATAGGACACCGTAAAACCTTTGTGCTCTCACCCGTATGCGAGTTTCGAAAGACGTAATAAGAAAGGATCGAAAATTCAGCAATGACCGTTTGTGCAGTCAAATGTAAAAACGCCTGTATTTGTTTTTTGTATGTAAAAAAACTATCTATACTAATATTATAAAGAGGAAAGATTTGATTGTTTGTTTGTTTGTATAGAATAGGCTCCGAAACTACTGGACCGATTTGAAAAGTTATTTTACCATTAGAAGCCGACATTATCCGTGATGAACATAGGATACTTTTTACCGTGTGAAAGTGCTTCATTCCTACGGGAAATCTAAAATAAACAAATACTAGCGGCTTGGGCCGGGAGATAGCGCCATCTATCCAAAATATGGTAGATGGCATTTTATACTTTTCTACGCGGACGAAGTCGCGAGCACCAGCTAGTGTATTATAAAGAGAGAAGATTTGTATTTTTGTAATGATTTAACTCCAAAACTACTGGACTGATTTTGAAAATTCTTTCACCTATAGAAAGTTACATTATCAACGAGGCTGTATTTTATAAAGTTACGTAGTAATATTGAAGAGAGAAGATTTGTATGTTTACTTTGTAATAATGAGTAATGATTTAACTCAAAAACTACTGGACCGATTTTGAAAATTCTTTCACCTATAGAAAGCTACATTATCAGCCAGTAACATAGACTATATTTTATAAATTTACGCGGGCGAAGTCACGTGCAACAGCTAGTTCTGTAATAATTTTCTTTATTTTTCTTTCTTTCTTAATTAACATTGTATTCATGAGTGGTTGGAATGTGTTTCATTGAATTGGATGATTGGTTGTGGTGATAGCTTTAACGCTCTGTTTTAGGGCCAAGATATGAACTTTACAATGTTGACTCTGGCAGAAGTCGTCCTTAACATAAAAATAATTTATCTAAACTTCTACTTAATATCTAGAGATAATAAATAAATAAATAAATAAACACATATTCCACACAGCACCATCTAGTTCCACAGTAAGCAACTAACTTGTATTATGGATACCAGGCAGTTGATAAAATACATAAATTACCTACTTTTTTTTGTAAATACATACATATTATAAATACAAACATCTATGACTCAGGTACAAAGGTAAATATTAACACATAAACATTTGCCTCTAGCGGGTTTCGAACCCGCGACCGTTTGGTTAATAGCTAGTGTTACTAGCAACTAGATCAAACGTCTCGTCAATAACAGTCGGTCGTAGCTGTGGTGAAATTAAGAGATCATAATACTCACTGAAATATCACGACGAACTATTTTCAACTATGGCCACATCTAGTGCGTCTGTAGATTCGTGATTTTCCTAATATTGTAGGCATGTCTGTTGTTTTATGTTCAAGGAAAAGTTTGCTTTCAGGACTCCTCCTCAGGTATAAACATATGTATGAGTAGGGACGAGATTAGTACAAGTTTTGAATTGGTGCAGGCTTTAATATTGTTTAGGTATTGTGAAAGCATGTGTTTTCTACTTTATTTAACTGTCTAGTTTCAGTCAGTTCAGTCTCAGTCATATTCAGAAGTAAAAATTAAGACTACTTATAGCAACCTTTTTTTTAATGGTGACTGTCTCTCAAAAGTAAGTATATGAATTCAAAATTAAATTCCATTCATGATCACATTTAGGACCACATTTAGGTCTAATAATTACATTTTATCTATATCCATTAGGTTGACATAGGTAAAGAAAAAAAAATTAATATATTTCAATAAAATATTTCCGGGTATAAAGTTCACCAAGATACAGTTACTTTATATTCTGAGAAATTTATGCGCCAAGTCATTACTTAGAATTTCATAATTTCTTGTGAAATTATGCTTCTTGTAATTACTTTAACTCAGAAGTCGATATAAAATATTAATAACAAGGTGACCCGACGAATACTAACTTCGTACCGCCTCAGATTAAAAACCCGTTCAATACAGAATGTATGAGAAAAATATATATTTTTTTTACATTTTTGAGAATGTTTCAGATGTCAAGAATCATAAGCCAGTTCTAATATAAATTCAAAAATCGTCACTCGAATAGTCCATGAGATTATCTTTCCTAATTCACTTTATATCTGCTTAAAACTAAGAAGATATTAACTTAAACCATAACGTAGGAGCGAGAATCTTAATAACTTTAAAGTCTATAATGGCTTACGTTAAAACTAATTGTTTCATCAAATTGTACATAGTGAATTCGCTTTGATATCATGCGAAATAAGGCTTTATGGCACATAAGCTCGTCCATTACCACATTTTATAGGGTTATGCACCGCGTAGAGAGTATAATGCAAATTAATGCCCCGTGTGAGGCGTTCAGTGTGTTCTTAGGGTTGCCACACTTAAAATATTTTGTCATTTTATTCTAATGTTACCAGGGATGGCGCTAGTGAGGTAGGTCTGTCAGTGAGGTAGGTACGTCTGCATCTACACATCCTTACTTCCTTACTATATACTATATTAATATTATAAATGCGAAAGTAACTCTGTCTGTTTGTCTCGCTTTCACGCCAAAACTACTTAACCGATCACCATGAAATTTTCCATACACGTTGTCTGGGATACCAGGAAGGACATAGGATACATTTCATCCAAGAAAAAAGTAATGTTCCCGGGGGATTATTTTCTAAAATATAAAACTGTAACTAAATCCATGTAACGGGTGTTACATGGATAAATTGCTAAATTGCAGTCCTAAACAGTGTACATAACACGTTTACCTTAACTAAACTTTAACTTAACTTAATGATCTGAATTAACGATAATATTAAAACGCTAGTCTACTTAAATTACTATTAATATAAATAAATGTTCCATGAAAAAATGTCTAACTGATAGTGAAAGCCGTATCAGAATCTGACGAGCTTTAGGAGGATTTTATTTTTTCTTAAACAATGAAAAGTGACAGCCCTACACTGAGCACGCAGTATCGAGCGCTCTCTAAGCTCTGTAGCGCCCTCAGTGTATTACTACCCTTATACGGGATCCAATTAAGCCTAGACTAGACTATGCAAATTCCCCAACCACGTCTCACTTTTACCTACTTGTTAACTGCCGAGAAGCTTCATTTTCGTCACTATAATTTTGATTGTGTTAAAACCATCAATGGAATAAAAGTTCAAGGCGTCGAGGGTTTTGTTGGATATTCAACCGTGCTACATTGACTTAAGGGGAAATTTCAGGAAACCAGAAATCCCTACCTTCATTAAAGCAAGGCAAACACTTCCCCAACACAAATTCCCCTTTTTATAGCAATCGTATGCAAAGGAAAAATGAACTATGCGAATGTTTTTGAAGTTTCGGCTAATTTGGTATTTGGTTACCTATGTGCAGTCAATTAAGAATTTCACCATTTACTAACTTATATGCTGATTGCTATACTTATCAATACTAATAATAAATCTGTAAGTGTAGGTATTGTATATGTATGTATGTTCCTCCATAACTCTTAAACGAATTAATTGATTTTCATGAAACTTGGTAAATAAACATTTAGACGCACAGGACACAGGATAGGCGACTTTTTTTCTTTTTCAACGTGGACGAAGTCGCAGGCACTAGCTAGTTATAAAATATAGCCTTTGTTACTCTCTGATAATGTAGCTTTCTATAGGTGAAAGAATTTTCAAAATCGGTCCAGTAGTTTTTGAGTTTATTCATTATAGCTGTTGCACGCGACTTCGTCCGCGTAACTTTATAAAATATAATACATTCGTGTCTGTGAAACCATGGAAATACACATACAAAATTTCAACCCAATTGGTTCAGCCGTTTAGAATGTGAAAAAGATAAGTACGGAAGGATAATTCTTACTACCCGTTGTCCTATTTCCCGTTTTCCGTAGGAATGAATTATATTCCCGCCGTAAAAAGTAGCCTATGTTCATCACGGATAATGTCGGCTACTAAATGTAAAAGAATTTTTCTAATCGGTCCAGTAGTTTCGGAGCCTCTTCAATACAAACAAACAAACAAACAATCAAATCTCTTTATAATATTAGTATAGACAAATATTATACAAATCTTCTCTCTTTATAATAGTGAAAAGCATTTGGTATAAGGTATCTAATATACTGTTTGTGTCCACATTGTAGGTCGAACATAATGTATCTGCATCAAGCGCACTTACAAAGCGCATTGTGAGTTGCAACGAACGTTTGAGACCGACAACAATATGGAGCCTCGCTTTTAAAGATAACGTCCGTTAGAAAGCACTTCTTGTCAATTGTCTCTTCAACGTTAAATGGGAATTTATGAACGTTGAGTTTACCTAGCAGCGTTCGGAAACACAAAGTTACTTCTTGTCCGAAATACCTCAGTGTTTACGGGGAAGAACCATCCAGGGCGAGCGAGAGTTTAAATTTAAATGGCTTTCTGTGTCAATAGAAATACCTTAAGAAGGGCAAGACAAAATTAATAAACTTTATGAAATGAATTGAACGTGATTTATAGGTCTGTTGTCTATACTAATGTTATAAAAAGGAAACATTTGGTTGTTTGTTTGTATAGAATAGGCTCCGAAACTACTTGACCGATTTGAAAAATTATCTTACCATTAGAAGCCGACATTATCGGTGATGAACATAGGATACTTTTTACCGCGGGAAAATGCTTTATTCTTACGGGAAATCTAAAATAAAAGTAAATACTAGCGGCTTGGCCCGGGAGGTAGCGCCATCTATCCAAATACGGTAGATGGCGTTTTATACTTTTCTACGCGGACGAAGTCGCGAGCACCAGCTAGTTAAAAATAAATTAACATAACTTACAAGTTGTGAAATGTTGAACAAAATTGTAATTTACAGTAAAGACTTGAAATTCTAAAGTGTTATAACCATAATAAATTATTTTAATTTGAATGTTTTTAAAATATTATTAGTACCTACTCCAATTGTGGTACCTACTATTACAGTTTGTAGTATTGCTTTCTAGATTATTTCATCTACAGGACAAGTGAATTCACAATAATATGTTTGTTTCAATGCCAAAGCCAAGGTCTTTGTCCTGAAACCATGGCCCGTAACATTGACATATAGGTACATAAAAAGAAACGCGTTCGTATTTCTGCGCGCGCGCATAACATATGCCATAGCATTAATCTACAACTGTAGACATTGGCACACTGACTCCTATTAAACTCTCACGACACAAAACATTCTGCTGCTTTGAATCAAAACAGTATTACTTACACGGATATATAGAATAAAAATAAGTGCTTTTTTATGTAAAAGAAGAAAAGAAAGACAGTCTTAGAATATGTTTAAATATCTATTCTAAGTTTTATTAGAACCATTTAGTTTCTGTTTATTGACACAACATTTCATTATATTTTGTTACCTAACCTCATCTTTTGTTACCTAACACTCTGCCGCTAAAACGGCACATAAAGAGTACACCTAAAACGGAATCTAGGCGGAGTCTTGCCTTCGCGTGTCGATGGTAAAACGTAGTAACGACTAAGTTCTACCGTAGATTTTAATGAATATTTAATGACACGAGATTTTTATGTATATTTTACATAAAATCTCTGATTAAAAACTAGCTTAGAAGATACAGTATTTATGTAGTTCAGGATCAGAAATGTCTTAGATTTAGTAGTTATAATTTATAAGTTAAATTATAGTATCTTAGACGTTTCCAGTATAGTTAAATCTGCGTGAAACTCTTTTAAATAATGATTTGAACTAAATACCTTTGCATAGCGGCATCATGCGAATGAGCAAGTTTTTGTTATGAAGAAATGCTATTTGTTACAGACCAATAAAGAGACATTTTTGTTTATTTGTTTAGAGTTGATATACTTAGTGTGATCATATAATACATGGAAAAATAAAATATATATTTCTTGTGGTCGGAGTCTAAGCCAAGATGACGAAATGATGAATGATTATTTCGCAAATAGAAATGGTTACAAGACACTAAAACATTTTGAAGAATTTCTCATTGAGGTATGAAATTCTATACAATGATACTGTAAGCTCTATTCAACTCATTAGCCCTCCATATTTCGCAAATCTCGCAGTTGTAAATCTCGCAGACTACTTGATTTTTAGCATTAGGTCAAGATCACCATAATTATCTAGGAAATACTGAAGTAACAGTGCACCAAATTTCAAATTAATCAAACCTGCGGAAGGTGTGGAAGATCCTTTTGTCAACTGGGAAATGAGCTGATGATATTCAAACACATAAATATAGATCTTCATAAACTAAGAACCTTCTGAAATATTTGATACCATCTGAAATAGGTAGCTGCCGATTAGTTAAATTTTTCGAAGTTACATTAAAATAATATAAATAAAGCAGTCTACTTATTTACTGGACTTTTAAAATCATTTCTGTATTATCCAAAAAAAATGAGAAATACATATTTTATATTTAAATTTTAGAAACGTAAATTACACAAAGATGGACCAAAAACTTTTTTAATCACAAAGTGAACAGACGTTTTGATAAGGGTGGGGATATTGGAAAATTAAAAAAAAAATTGAGAGTTGGAGATGACGATAATAATGATAATAAGTAATTAATAGATATAGAAGCATAAACTTGCCGCCTCTTTTTATAAAAAATCCACTCCATACTAATTCTTAGTTAATAATGACTGAAATTCAGCATTAAACTAAACACGTCAAATGCACAATCGAGCAATCGCGTCAATCACTTTACGAACGAATCGATTAGTCTGGAAATTGGATCGATAGGACTACGTTTCTCGATTTTACTGGTCAGCATTCGAATCCTGTTAACATCGCGTTATTTACGGCATCAAAATGTTCGTTCAGCTCTCTATAATTCAACGAAACTCAGATTCACTAGCCGAGAGGGCATATTCTGTACTTGTCCGGGATGTTCGTCTATACTAATCTATTAGTATATTATAAAGAGGAAAGATTTTATTGTTTGTTTGAATAGAATAGGCTCCGAAACTACTGGACCGATTTGAAAAATTCTTTTACCATTAGAAGCCGACATTATGTGTGATGAACATAGGCTACTTTTTATCGCGGGAAAATGCTTTGTTCCTACGGGATATATAAAATAAAAGTTACTAGCAGTTTAGCCCGGGAGATAGCGCCATCTCTCCAAATCATGTGAAACTACTAACATAACAACTGCTTGGTGATATTTTTAGCGATCCATTCCACGGTAGCTGGCGTTTTATACTTTTCAACGCGAACGATGTCGCGAGCACCAGCTAGTGTTACATATTTACAAAGAGATCCTAACGTTAAATTATTTTAAGAATACCTACTATAAACAATCGATGGTTATTATAAATTTCGCATTTATTTTATAATAATTATTCATAATTATTACTGTAATATAATGTTGACATAAAGTGAACCTAATATCTATACAAAACTAATAAATGGTTATCAACTTGTATAGAAATAGCTAATGGATAATAAATAAATAATTAATTAATATTAGTTATTATTATATTAGTTACTAGCTGTTTATATAATATAATATAACATAATATGTTACATAATATTATAAGCTATTATCCTTTCTCAATAAATGGACTATCCAACACCAAAAGAATAATTCAATTCGAACAGTAGTTCCTGATATTAACGCGTTTAACCAAACAAACTCTTCAGATATAAATATTAGTATAGACTAGCTTCGCACGGATGCAGCTTTTTTCTGTAAATTGTATATTATGCATACTGATGAAACTGACGTAATCAAATAATTTCTAGCAATAGTGAAAAAACTAATGTCAGAAAAGTTACGGAATAACACCGCGCAATCACAGGACGCACGGGTGCGGCACGCGTAAATCTATTATAATTGCTTTTAAAGCCGACAAATATGCCGTTTTCACATCCTATCGACACGTACAGCTTCTTCGTAAACAGTTGTATATCATAGAAGCAGATTCCACAATTTACATTGTGAATAATTTGTCTTTTGTTACAATATTATCGCACGCGTAGGTATATTCATGCAATATGTATGGAGTTCGCTTTTCAATTAATCTGGTTTGAAAAAATGGAAAAATTATACGATACTGGCGATCCATCACCCGTTTAATAATAATAATATATACAAACATTCTTTGATTGCCATTTTATTTTTTTTATTTTAGGGAGCAATTTGGGAGCAATCTATACTAATAATTTGTATGTTTTTGATGAATAAACTAAAAACTATTGGACCGATTTTGAAAATTATTTCACCTATAGTAAGCTACGTTATCAGCGAGTAACACAGATTATATTTTATATAGTTACGTGGGCGAAGTCGCGCGCTACAGCTAGTCTTTACATATTATAAAACAAAGCCCCCGCCGCGCCTGTCTGACTGTCTGTTCGCGATAAACTCAAAAACTACTGCACCGATTTTCATGCTGTTTTCACTAATGGATAGAGTGGTTCTCGAGGAAGATTTTAGTATATAATTTACAAAGTTACGCGGGCGAAGTCGCGGGCAAAAGCTAGTGAATTGATGTAGTTGAAGTTTATTAAATTAAGATAATCCTCTTAGTTCATTTACTTAGCTCAAAAACTATATTAATTAAGTACATCTTTATTAAAATAATATCTTTATTATTCAAAAGGGTTATTTAAGTTCAATCAAAGTTTCACCTCTAAATGGAGTCTGTAAGCACTAATGCGCTTTCCAAGGATTCATGCAAGAACGCTTAGAATATCAATTTAGTACTAAGACTTACTTAGTTCAAATATTTGATTACTTTGATTCAAGCTTATATACTTCATTCATTGAAATATTATAATATTACTAGCTGATGGTGCTCGCGACTTCGTCCGCGTTGTAAAGTATAAAACGCCATCTACCGTGAAATATCACCAAGCAGTTGTCATGTTAGTCGTTTCACCCATCGAAATAATATATCTCTGTGAGGTTTCACCTTACTTGGATAGATGGCACTGTCTCCCGGGCCAAGCCGCTAGTATTTACTTTTATTTTAGATTTCCCGTAGGCATGAAGCATTTTCCCGCGGTAAAAAGTATCCTATGTTCATCACAGATAATGTCGGCTTCTAATGGTAAAAGAATTTTTCAAATCGGTCCAGTAGTTTCGGAGCCTATTCTATACAAACAAACAATCAAATCTTTCCTCTTTATAATATTAGTATAGATGTAGGTATCTGTAAAGTATACTTGGCTATATTGTTCGACAACATATTTTAACGCTTTGTCGCCGTGTAACATGTATAATATGTGTAATATGCTTTGATAAAAGGAAACCTACATTAGATTCTGGGTTGCTTTACTAAAAGTGGCATAGTAGAATATCACCGCACTCACAGCTTGGGGTGATATTTCAAATTAGTTATATTTTATTTTTATTTTATTTATATTTGGGAAACATACGATATTTCAAATTCAAATTCAAATATTTTATTGCAAACCATAATGTATAAACGATGTTACAATATAAAAATTTAGACCAGTGTTATGGACCCTGTTGGGCATGCAACTTAGGGACTAGGAGAGAGGAAGCATATATATACATATAAGTATACATAAGCCTATAAATATTTATATAAATATAAAAGAATTTTATTTTATTTAAATTAAACATATTTACATTTATATTATTTATATTTAAATAATAATATTATCTAAAAAATATTCATTTACATTATAATAACATTTAGTATGTAGGATTTTTTTTAATTTTTTTATAAATATGATATCATTTTCGATACACATACATACAAGAAAAACATAAATCAATAAAGTTTCCACTAAATTACTAAATCATATGATTATAAGTTACAAGACTACAGATTACAGAATATCGAAGCTGAGAGAAAAGATACTAAAAGGCAAACAAGACATAAAGAAAGAGAAAAAGAAACAAATACACCAGTTAACAAATAACATATAAAATCCATACTAATATACTAATACTAATATACTAATCCATACTAATATTATAAATGCGAAAGTAACTCTGTCTGTCTGTCTCGCTTTCACGCAAAAACTACTGAACCGATCACCATGAAATTTTGCATACACGTTGTCTGGGACACCAGAAAGGACATAGGGTACCTTTCATCCAGAAAAAAGGACTAAGTATTCCCGACGGATCATATTAAAACATAAATAATTGAGCGCTACTGTCGCATGGCGGCGCCATCGTCGTCACAGCGATATAAGATGACATAAGGATGACATGAGATGACATTACACAAAATGTTCCTAGCTGTGAAACATTATTGATGTATTTTGTCTAAAATTGTCACTTGGTTGTCAAATATTTATAGTTGCGTTCAGAATTTTGTTGTAGTATGAGGTCCGATCTCTAAGACCGATTTTTAAGAATTTTTTTTTCGGTAGGTAAGTGATAGTTGCAAAATAACGTTTGCCCGGGTAAAGCTAGCATATATTTTCTTTTTCAACGCGAACGAAGTCGCGAGCACCCACTAGTACCAAATAAATAGATAAACTGGCCGCTACAAAAAGAAGACTACACAACTATATTTTCGAGGGCCTGTTTAAGGCTTCGTTTATAGGCTCCTATAGGACAACTGAAAATATCTAGATATAGCAAGTGTTCATTATAAAATTTATAGGAGCGATGCAAAAAGGTATTTGCTAGTATATTTCTTTTTACATAACGAAATATGTAACGAACACTTACGACGTGAATTTGTTCGAGGGCAACTCAAACAAATATTACTTAATAAGAAAGGTCAATCAATAGTTGCACAAAGTTGTCCTTAAGGTGAACACGTGTTACGATTTGAACCATTGTATCAAATCAGTCATGCAGAATTTACATTATTCATTTATCTTTTTATCAGAAATTAACGAGAGAAAGTGATAGCATGTATAAAAAAATCCAGTGGACACTTTTCGCAGTGATTTTGTTTGAGACCCTGATTCTAGTCTAGTGCATCCTTTATCAATACAAAATCTTAGTTGTAAAGAGAAACAACAAATGCTATTATTCCCCAATCTTATTTATTTCAACTACATATAAAAAATCAAAATCACATCTTATGTATTCTACAAACACATCCTTACTAATATTATAAATGCGAAAGTAACTCTGTCTGTCTGTCTCGCTTTCACGCAAAAACTACTGAACCGATCACCATGAAATTTTGCATACACGTTGTCTGGGACACCAGAAAGAACATAGGGTACCTTTCATCCAAGAAAAAAGTAATGTTCCCGAGGGATTATCTAAAATATAAAACTGTAACTGACGGCTGGCCAATGTGTTGTCAAGTTGTCAAGCGTTGTAAATTGTAATTGCTTTTATATTTTTAATTTATCATTGCGTACGAAGTCGTGGGCACCAGCTAGTCAACTATATTTGAAAATAATATGTTAAGGAAATACTATTATTTGAATTCCAAGAACGAACGCGTTCAGAAACCCGGAACAATTCCAGTGTCCCTAGTGTATCCTTCGCAATAAATCACACCAATTCGTTCGAAAAATAAGCGATAGGTTAGCGAATATTATAAGTAGCATATTTCAAGATGGACGCTCGAACATAATGCTAAGCAATACGTTTATTGTTGCCCGAAAGGGGTCGGCGGCCGATCGCATAATCCGGCAATTCGTGATGTGTCTAGGCAAATTGTGATATGGCTGTAACAAAAAAAAAGTGTCTGTCAGATCCGACACACGTCTAGACTCGAACACGCCGAAAGAGCAAACATTTTTTAAATAATATTGTGTAGATGGCGCAATATCTATGAAACATCAGTTGTTCAAAAAAATTGAACATTAAGCAACAAATAATATAACTCATTCGTGTAAAAATTTTGATTTTACTCCCATATTTTTTACATTACGGGCTTGTGAGAGTATAGGTATACGAGTACATTTAATTATAATATGCAAATCGATACTTAAGGAGTAAACTCCAAAACCTTTATTTTCATATTGAACAAATTTCTCGTGAAAGCAATTTTGATCCTTTGATAAATTACCTAATAACGAAATACTCTTTGAACATCCTTTTTAATATTATAAAGTAATCCTTCTTTACAAGGCTAATCGATTCGTCGAATCATTTTTTATTCGGTTTTCATGACGTGGCTAATGAAAGCTCTTCAAGGATGATTTTTCAACGTCTAAAAAGCGAGATAGCATTTGACCGTCTATCACACCGCAGCTAATGGTTTAATTAATTTACTTTCTCACGAATAATATACACAAGGTACCAATTTTTATATATATAAGCTTCCCCGTTTATCCCTCTTTCAATATATGAAAACCGAATTAAAATCGGTCTACCCATTTCCGAGTTTTTTAAGCGTACACAATCCAACTTGTGTACGCTTTTTTTTATTTGGCGTGTAGTACATAATCTCAAAATGTCATATGTATACATTAGCGTGAGTATATATACAAATACATTTGTTTAATAAATGTTGATAATTTATCTACTTCCTGTTACATCTTTTGACATTTTATTTGAAACTATGGAAAACACAGGATCTTCAAAATAAGAGTGATTTGGACCAAAACATATTCGAAATGTTCGTAATTTTAAAGCCAATCCAACAATAGGATGAAAGTGTTAAATACTATTTCTGTACCAAATTTCAGTACAATATTAATTAATGTTAGCGGCATTTTGAACATTATTGCTGACAGTCTATTTTATTATGAGGCAGATAATTTAGTTACACAGGCCGCTGTGATAGTTAATACCATAATTTATAATTTGTACTGTTTTTATTATATTATTTTAATATTAATTTCGATATTAGTTAAAATTATTTACATTTATTGTAAATTATTGTTATTTCTCATTGTGTTATTAAGACCTGAAATATTCTAATTAGTATTATAATTGAGAAAGTTTGTCAGGATAGATGTTTGTTACTATTTCACGCAAAACAGCTCAACTGATTGCGATGAAAATTGGGTCACATATATGATATTATACATGGATTAACATATAGGATCCTATTTAATTAAAATCTGTGTGTGTTAGATTCTCAAGGGATCATCTAAAAATATAAATAATTGCGCCACTATCGCCGTGGTGGCGCCACCATCTTTATAGCGACAATGGTGTCAGATGTTTTCTCAAGTGTAATATTTAAAATTTAAAATTAAGTTAGCAGAAATGCTGTCTGTTCTCTCAATGACAGGTTGCTACCGTCTTCTGAACACAGAAGAGTTCAAAATTTCCCTTCAAAAATTTCTATTCGGTGTCATGGTAGGAATATTAACACCTACATTCTGAACTGAACAAGTCATCTTCGTAATGACGTCTTATATTACGTTCATTTGATGTAAGTAAAAAAAATATATACAAAATACTTAGGCCTCAACTAATATTGCGCAGTTGAAATCAGCTGAACTCCACAAAAACTGAAAAGGTTGTCAACAGGATGACTGTCCACGCGATATGCGAGTGTAAATTTGACCTTATAAATTTTATTTATTAGTATATATTAATATGCCAACATACAAGACAAAAAAAATATACAAGAAAAATATTTTCTGTTTCAAGTATTCTAGTAGTAAAAACGATTTAGTAAATAGTGGTTTAGCACAATTTTGTTTCGTACGAATTGTGCGAAGAAGTGACTTTCAAAAACGGCATGTACGTTTCGACCAACCCATTACAAGTATTTCTAATAGTGTTACAACTTACAACTATAGCTCGAGTTGTTACCAGCTAGTTAGACCTGCAGATACAATACCCGACGAACTCAGACTAAACTAAATTGTGGATGAACAAACAAGTCCCTGCTCTTTGTACAATTTACGACTTGCAAGTTGGGTAGTATCGACAAACGTGCAGTTGTGCAGGTGTTTCGATGAGGAGGCACCTAATACGAACTAGCGCAATCGAACTTTCAAATAAGTGGAACAAATTTTTGAGGCACTTCTTTGAACACTTGTTTATTATATTCATAAATTGTAAGATTGTAAGATTATTATATGTCGCCGGCACATCGTAGAATTGGGCATATCATGATATTCCTGGGCAGATCATATTTCCGTTAAAATTAAGAGGGCCGCCGCACTCCGCTCCTCTTTGCTCAGCTCCTCAAATTGATTTCCATGTAAACCTAACATGCTCCTCCTCACTTTGCTTCGCTCCGCTCCTCGTCGCACCTATTTTTGACTTTTGGTAAAAGATTTTAGATTTCATACTTTACGATCTGCCCACGACATATGTATCTTCTTATATTTAAGGATGAAATATTCCAAAAATAAATTCAATCTCTTTTTTTTTTCAATAACTTTTTTTAGTGCAACTATGCATGCTTTGTTATAAATACTTATTAATAGCTAGGCGGTATCTGTAGACACAAGTTGGCGAACTCATCGGTGCGTGTAGCTAAAATTCATTCTGTCTCACACAGCACAAAGCGCGGGAAGAGCACTCGACTGAGATGCACAATGATTCATGCAAAAAATGAAATCATAAGTAGACCCTTGGGCGTATACTCTTTTTGACAAAACTACTGCATATATCTATTTCGTGTAAAGTTATTTGAACTCGTGAATAACTAATCAATGTTTGTAGGTAAAGTGTTTTGGAGTTTTTGTATACCACAGTGACCTATTCACCCTCAAAGTTGCATTAAAACTTGTGTTAAAATATGGATTTTTCAAGGATCGTATCTTTTAAATTAATACTTTTTTTTTAAGTTTGCCGACAAGGAACTTAGGTAACGACAAGATAAATCGGTATAATGCTTACTTTTGTAAATTAAACATAAAACAGCGGAGAAATAATCATTCTACGAGGAAAGCTGACCAGTGGGAAGCCGGGAGCGGGTCGTTAGTTTAATAATAAAAAATAGTTTAATAATTGTAGAACATAGAATTATTCATTTGAAACTAAATCATTAGTACTACCTACTCTGTTATATTGTACAACTAATATTAATCGTATATACTCACTTTAGCTTGACCGGTTTCCAAGATAAACAATGTTAATAATTACTATTATTGATTTAGGCAGTTCAATTATGTCACACGATTTTGGGTCACATAAATACTTAATACTGCTTTATTAGGACAAACTGGTGGCTAAGTCAATGTAGATATTGTGGATTAACATGAATACGGCGTAGGCGTAGATGGAAGCAAAGAGAAAGATACGGTACGTTCTTACATTACGTAATTATTAAGAGGGAAGTATAGCTTTGCGATAGGTATTTAGGAAAACACATGCTGTCGCTTGTGCGCTCTAGCCCCGGGGCAGTCGTGCGATGGAGAGCGTTGCAGCTTCCGACTGACAATAGTAAATTTTTTCGTGAAATTTAATTTCGGGAGAAAACAGTTTCCACTAACTAAATCTTAACAAATCACTTTGATTTCAGCATCGTTTCAGCATAATATATTCTAGGTTTATAGCTTTCGCTTTTTTTTTTAATGAAATTGTTTTTTATAAAACAAACGATTTAATTCGACAAAGTTTTAATTACAAAAATTAAGTTATTTGAGGTTAAATAAGTTTAAATCTATTGAAAATTTTGGAAACAGGAAAACCTATAAACTTAGTCTTTCACTGTGTCAATAACATGCAAAAAAATCATGAAGATTGGAAAATATTTAGAAGTGGAAAAACGTTTTCTCTTTTTATATGGACGAGGGCGTGCTATTCTACGCTCTTAAATGGGCTACATAAACTTAAGTGCCTAAATACTCCCCACAACTATAATTCCAATGTGGAACACGTGTAATAATAGAAAAAGTGGACAAAAATATTTCCACAAAAATTGTGACCGCTCTATGCGAGATAGTGTTCAGAATGATACTGAGTTCATTGGACTCACTATTATGAGGTCCATGAGCGGATAGTACTTCGCTCGCGTATAAAAAATTGATAAAAACCTATTCTCAGACCTACCAAGTATACATATAAAAGGCTAAGCCGTTTCGGATGAGTATGGCAACTATATATAACACTGTGACACTAGAATTTTATATACATATTAGATAAGCCCAGGTTTGAAAATTGTGGTAGAAAAATCAAATGTCACATATCACACGTTAATACATATTAACATAATAACATAATGCATATTAACATAATACAATACATATAATATAATATATTAATATAATATATATTATAATTAATATATTACACGGCCAAAGTTTTCCACATAAGAAAATTAAAACAAGAACTACTAACAAACTTATTATACAAACCAAAAATAAGCTTATTTAAAATAAAATCTAATCCTAAGTTATCTATACTAATATTATAAAGAGGAAAGATTTGTTTGTTTGTTTGTTTGTTTGTTTGTTTGTATAGAATAGGCTCCGAAACTACTGGACTGATTTGAAAAATTCTTTTACCATTAGAAGCCGACATTATCCGTGACGAACATAGGCTACTTTTTAATGCGGGAAAATGCTTCATTCCTACGGGAAATCTAAAATAAAAGTAAATACTAGCAGCTTGGCCCGGGAGATAGCGCCATCTATCCAAAATACGGTGGATGGCGTTTTATACTTTTCTACGCGGACGAAGTCGGGAGCACCAGCTAGTAATATATAATTATACACATTATATAATATAAAGCATCGGTCCCTTTGGTAGGTTTTATTATAATATATATGTTTTTATTATATTTATTAAATTATTTATTTATCGTTCGTAAGGATTAAACTCCAGTAGTGTTCGGAGCTGACATACACACATTTTTTTAATACCTTTCAAAGCCTTTTTAACTACGATACCTAAATTTAAATCACGTGGAAATGTATGTCTTCAAACGTATTGAGCCTTCATTGTGTGGAAAGATACAAAATTGTTTTAATACACTAAAAAATTCCCTAACAGCTTTCGTTATAACCAAATTTCTCTCATTTCTTTCATCCCCTTTAGAGCGCATTGTACAAAAATGTTGCCGGGAATTACATTAACTACATTCGCGGAGTAAACCCAAAGGATTTTAGTTCGAAAATAAATAGGTATCCAGAGCTTGAGTTAGAAGAATGTACAGCAATATGTCAGCGGAGACGCGCCGCGCCGATTGGTTGCGCCTCGATAAACCACTGCATAGTGTTGTGTGTATCACTTGTGTATCATGTGTCGATAATTTTTTTATTTTTTTATTTAAGGCAAAGACAGTCACACACAACTTATTACCATAGATCTATATTACCATAGACTAATACAAATATTTACAAGCGGTGATACAAATCGACATTTCAAAAGAATACTGGATAACACGAATATAATTTATTAAATTATTTATAGTTATTTAATTAACTGTCTGGCGCCCGCGACTTCGTCCGGATTGAAAAAGAAAAAGTAGCCTAACCTGTTTCCTATACGTGTAAATGTTTATCTACCAAGTTTCATGAAAATTAGTTAATGAAAATAAGTTTAAGAGTTACGGAGGAATGTACATACAGAAAAAAATTCTAAAAATCGTCAATTTAGTTTCAGTATCATGTATAGAGCCTATAAACACGATATCTCTGAAAAAAAAAGTAACTTACTAAACGACCAACCCTTACAGATTTATTATTAGTAGTATTGTTGATAAGGATTTGTTAAAAAGGAAGTGTATATATTTATATGTGTACGTGACACAATTATGGAAATTAAAGTGGGAACGTGAGGGTCCTCTCATATTTTAATCGGCTCAAACTTTTCTATTGTGATGACTGTGTTTTAAACTGGGACAAGTTTCTGTTCGCTGGTTTGGTTTATTGGCATTTTAAATTCAATGTTTGAATGCACATAAAATCTATATTCTTTAACAGCAGAGTGGACTCAAACACAATGTGTTTTGTTTGAGACCAATATTAAAATGTCCAAATTATTTATTAAAATATTTATAAACTAGGTACTCGCTCCCGGCTTCGCCCGAAATGCAATTTGTACACATATTATATTTAAAACATTCTCCGTATATCCCTTTTTCCACGTGTGAAAACCGAATCAAAATAGGTCTACTCATTCTCGAGTTTTTGAAGCGTAACAAACCGACTTACTTAACATCTTTAATTTTTCCTTTAGCATTTTTATATATAGTTTAAAAAAAAAGAAGCTGCTATTTTTTACAAATTATATGCTGTAAAATTAAAGCTATTAAATAAATCAATATACTAATAATAAATCTATAAGTGTAGGTATTGTATATACATTGTATAACGAATTAAGTGAAATCACATGAAACTTGTTAGATAAACATTTAGACGTGCTATTATTTTCTTTTTCAACGTGGACGAAGTCGCGCGAGCCAGCTAGTAAAAAATAAAGTATACCTTACTAGCTGTGCCCGCGACTTCGTCCGCGTGAAATAGTGACTTTGGGTAGCATTTTTAATTATTTAGGCTTTTTATTTTACAAATTAGACACATTTTAGTGCTTCACAATAAAAATACGTATTACCTCTAAAAAGAACATTCTAAAGCCGACAATAGTCGTATGTCACCCGTGACACTAATCATCTTTCAAAACCCCGAGCGCAAAGAGTTTCCATACAAATAACCATACTTACATACAAACTTTTATCTCCGCTTTCAACCCCTTACAACCCTTTTTTCGCATTAAAAAGTAGCCTATGTCCTTTCTGAGGTTGTAGACTACCTGTGTACCAAATTTCATTTAAATCTGTTCAGTAGTTTTGTCGTGAAAGCGAGACAGACAGACAGAGTTACTTTCGCATTTATAATATTAGTAAGGATAATGAATTACAAACCAGGCTTTGATTAAAACCCCGGGTTTCGTAATAACACACACACACACACACAAGTAGGCAATACTCGCAAAACTTGCCATCTCCTTGTCACTTTCACAATAACCGCTCGCAACACGAGCAAAACTAAGTTGACAGTTTTGTGCACCACTTTAAAACTAATATCGAAGTTTATTAGTTACTCTCATGAACTGTAATAGCTATTATGTATGTTTGAAGTCGGCAAGCATGAAAATTGCTCAGTTAATTTCAACCTTATCTATACATAGTAATATTATAAAGAGGAAAGATTTGATTGTTTGTTTGTATTGAATAGGCTCCGAAACTACTGGACCGATTTGAAAAATTATTTTACATTTAGAAGCCGACATTATCCGTGATGAACAAAGGCTACTTTTTACCACGGGAAAATGATTCATTCCTAAGGGAAAACGGGTAATGGGACAACGGGTAGTAAGAATTATCCTTCCGTACATATCTTTTTCACATATGACTTCTAAACGGCTGAACCGATTGGGTTGAAATTTTGTATGTGTATTTCCATGGTTTCACAGACACGATTATAAAGTTACGCGGACGAAGTCGCATGCAACAACTAGTCACTAATAAAATTGATTACAGTTGAAAGAACTTAACAAAATTGTGCAAGCTGGTATTTGACAGGCGTGTATACAGTGTGTTGAGTTTGTAAAGAAAATATTGTATTGGTTGTAAATTTTAAGAGAATTTTAAGACGACATGTTCAGAAAGATTTTTTTATGTGTACATTCTGATGGTCCACTTGATGGTAAGTGGCTACCGTTGCCTATAACACAAACAAATGCCTGTGCTGCAAATGGTGCTTCAAGTGAGTTGCAGACCATAGAAGGATTAAAGCTAAGGGATATTGGGTTGTAACATCCCTTACTCACTCACCGAAACACAACAGCACATATGCTGTTATTTCACGATGATTTTCTATTACTGCACGTTTATTGCGTGAAAATACATTATTTTAAAAATTCATAGTTCGTAACATAATCCACCTAATCCTTACTCCTTACTAATATTATAAATGTGAATGTGAGTTTGTTTGTTTGTTATGCTTTCACTCAAAAACTAGTGAACCGATGACCATGAAATTTTGCATAGGTATGTACATGCTGTCTACTAGGATACCAGAAAGGACATGGGATACTTTTCATGAAAAAAGTACTGATCCCGAGGGATTATCTAAAATATAAAACTGTATCTAACACCTGGCCAATGTGTTATAGCAACAAGGCGCTAAGCGTTACAATTGCCTTTATATTTTTAACTAGCTGGTGCTCGCGACTTCGTCCACGTTGAAAACTATAAAACGCCATCTACCGAGGAATATCACCAAGCAGTTGTCATGTTAGTTGCTTCACTTGTTTTTGGATAGATGGCGCTATCTCCCGGGCCAAGCCGCTAGTATTTACTTTTATTTTAGATTTCCCGTAGGAATGAAGCATTTTCCCGCGATAAAAAGTAGCCTTTGTTCATCACGGATAATGTCGGCTTCTAATGGTAAAAGAATTTTTCAAATAGGTCCAGTAGTTTCGGAGCCTATTCTATACAAACAAACAAACAAACAATTAAATCTTTCCTCTTTATAATATTAGTATAGATTAGTACAGATTTATCATCGCGTACGAAGTCGCGGGCACCAGCTAGTAATATTAATGTAAATTGGAAAGTTCATTGGACACATATCATTTGTTACCTACTCTTTAACGTAAAAATTACTGAACACATTTGCACACCTTTTCCTAAATAAATGTTAGGTTCGGTACGAAAAACTGTGATTTATTTATCCTTAGTCTTCCAAGCAATGTTAGATGTTAAAGGAAATGAACGTATTGTCGCCTTAAAATAACTAGTGACAGCCCTAAGTCTAGTTTCTCTAATTGGTCACGTGTCGCTCCTTAAGGGTTCATGTTTTGATCTCTGAGTACAACAGGGATTGCTTCAGACGTGACGATTTTAGATCCAATGCGATTCAATCAGCAGTGGTAACTTGATTTTTAAGTAGAAGGAGTTCCGAATTATTTCAAAAATTTTTAAGTGTCAAATACCAAGTTCAAAAGATAATTAAGTTACCTACTACCATTCATCCAGATAAAAGTGCCGATCCCAAGGGATCATTTAAAACTAGTTGTTGCACGCGACTTCGTCCGCGTTGAAAAAGAAAAATGTAGGATAAATTTTGCCGTTGGAACTTTTTTGTATGTTTGTAACTTTGAAACTTATTAAACGTTGAAAGTTGGTTCAAAAAGTTGGTTAGCTTGAAAACCGTGAAGCGAATCAAAATAATGTATAGAACATATTTTGTTTAGAATTTAATATGTTTTCAAGTTATAGCGTTTTGTTTTTGACATTGGAAATGTCTTTTCGTTCGCTTCAGTATACTTAGGCCCCGATTTCACGAAAAATTGCGATCCCTTTATATCTCAGACAGTTGTAAAGATACGTTATTCAAAAAGGCGCGTATTTAGGAGCTGTAGGTAAGGTGCAAAAATAATTTTTCGAAAAAGTCAAAAACGAAAATAGTTATGGCCAAAATAGTGAAAAAAAAAAAATTGATATTTCTTCCGATTTTTTTTAATTTGGCGCTCGATATTATGGAAACGAAGAATGATATCAAAAATTGGAGAAAAGCTCCACTGGACAATTTAGTCAGCTACAATTTGAGCCTAAAATAAAGACGATCGGGTTAAGGGTTTGCCCTGTAGCTTAACCTTTCTGAAAGAAGTCAACAAGTCAGAACAACATAATATTTCGAATTCCGTAGATTCATTTCCAATGTGCGCGATAGTCGTGTGAGGCACGAAATCTGTGATTTTTTTTGTATATGTGTGACTGTACGTACCTACTATGTGTGATGTCGCCGTTTGCACAACAAGTTTGAACGTTTTAATTTATTTTTAAAACTCTCCAGTTTTATCGTTAAAAAGGTAAATTAAAAAAATATCAAAAAACATAGTAGTTACAGCGTAAAAATGTGTCAGCATTAAAAATTATGACGCTCCCGTATGATTTCACGCTGTATGCCATTATGAGTGGTAACGAAAACTTTAACTGGAGTAGAGAGAGCTAGAATTTTTTAAAACATCTAAAAACACACAGACATTTATTCAGATTTCGCTCTTATTACTAAACGCATAAGGTGCTCAAAGGTTTCTACTGAATTTCGTGTCAGTAGAATTAAACCTAAAAATCCCATATCGTTTTTATTTTATTGCATGTAAATAGTGTAGTTTGTGGCTAATTAGGCAAGTGAATGTTATTAATCATAATTTAAATACAAAAAAATACAAGTAGGTATTTAAAAATTTACATTTTTAACGCAACTGGTACTATTTAAGTATAGTTCGTGTAGCGAATAAAGACTTCTCGGCAAATGTGCGCAGAACTCTATTTTTAGGTCTTTGAGGGGCAGAGGAAAGTGAGGGGCGGGTACGCGTCGGTGTGCCGACACATTATTGGTAGACTCAGTCGCTCTTCCCCTCCCGCACTTCGTTCGCGCGTCTCGAGTCTCTTAGGCACTGTTGCGTACAGATTGTTTTATCGTATTAGTAATACTTCGTGATGAATAAATGCCTAGAAAAACATTCTTCTTCGACATCGCACGATGATTTTATGGAAGGAATATCAACACTGCCTGTAATGTTAAGTTAGTGAGGTGAAAAATTAAGAAATAAGAAAAAAAATTAATTTTCCTTAGCAATTTTGTGCGCAATTGTACACATGCGCCGATTGCCCCCACAAGTGTCGCCTTCAAACCTTAATATAATATTTTACCTATATGATATTAAAAGGGTTCAGTTGATACATATTAAAAGGGTCGTTAATACATAAAAAAAAAAGAAAATAATAAAAAAATAATAGTCGCCTATCGAAGGATGCACTAAACCGAGAGCATAACTTAATAAAACATAAAATTATTTCTAAAAGTTACTAATCAACACTTCACTTGTAGTTGGTGAAAGAGGCCCTAAGTATAACTCAGTTTTGATTGTCATTCAAAACAGATCGAATGTGTAAAGCGATTTTCACAACTCTCATGAATATGGCTCGGGTCATAGGCGAGTTATAGATCACCTATATTTATTAAACATAAGCTGTAAGCCGGCCAAGTAGCTGACAATCAAATAAAATGTACCGTTCAACCTTGTGAGATTGCGGAGAACCCTTTTCTTTGTTTTTTTTTAACTCAAGTCACAGGCGGTAAGAGTTTTTTTAAACTCAGGTCCAAGGTGATTTTTGAGTTGCTTGACTCAAAAATTAACTCGCTGGAATTTATCTATATGACCCAAACCTGCCCCGTTTATCGCTCTTTCCACTAGTTAAAACCATATCAAAATCTGATTCTATTGGGCGATTTAGAAGAAGTTAGTGGAGAAAAAGAGAGAGGTGCACAGTCATTATTCTATACTAGCTTCTGCCCGCGAGATTCGCCCACTGTTGCACGCGACTACGTCCGCGTAACTTTATGAAATATAATACATTCGTGTCTGTGAAACCATGGAAATACACATACAAAATTTCAACCCAATCGGTCAAGCCGTTTAGTAGTTGACATACCGACAGCAACGCCACCTACCGGGTCCAATTATATTTTTAAATCATCCAGGAAACCATCGAAATACCCAAGCCGTTTAGAAGTTATGTGAAAAAGATAATTATGGAAGGATAATTCTTACGACCCGTTGTTTTTTACCCCTTTTCCCGTAGGAATGAAGCATTTTCCCGCGGTAAAAAGTAGACTATGTTTATCACGGATGGTAATAAAATTTTTCAAATCGGTCCAGTAGTTTCGGAGCCTATTCTTTACAAACAAACAAATCTTTCCTCTTTATAATATTAGTATAGAAAACCCCTTCCTTGAGTCCATTGGTGAAAACAGCATGAATATAGGTGCAGTAGTTTTTGAGTTTATTGCGAACAGACGGACAGACAGATGCGGCGATGGACTTTGTTTTTTTTATAATATGTAGTGATACTGTTAGCACTCTCTACTTCGGGTGCATTAATTAAACCACTTTACGTTTAGTCCCAAATACTTTTATCGTCCGACGATATATTATCAGAACTACAATTCCAATATTTCCAACTATAAGATGTGCGGACAATTATATGATAACGACAGACGCGTTCGTTCAATCTTTTGAATATCATGCCACTGAATGAATCTGAATGAATGAGCACCTCTTTTTGCAATGTCACAAAGCATCTCTCACCATACTTCCGTCACCGATCATCTTAACCCATATAAATTAACCGATAACCGATATTGACCTGTTCCACAGTTCCATAGGCAAAACAAAAAACATTATGGCTGGTAAATTTTTCAGTGGCCTATAATATTTTTTTTTCAGTAATTTTTTCAGTTGTTTTTGTTATTAGTGGAAATTTTTTATTAGGTTAAGTTTGTTTACTCACCACTATTATTAATTAATTATACCTGTAAATTTCCCTAAAATAAAATAAATAAATAAATAAATACTTACACTACGTATAGATATAGATAATGCAGTAAAATGTGAATGAACTTCACTCGACTTTATTACTACTGCGAGTTTGAAATTGAATAGAATTTTTATTGTTTGCAACAAAGAAATTTTAAGACCTTCCAGAAATGGTACTGTAATATTCAAAACAATAAATGGTTTATAATCGAAATATATGGTGCGCTCGCAAAATTTCCATTAAGTTGACCGTCAGTCTAAAGACTTTAACATAAGAAAGGCAATTTAATAAATAATTGAAAAGAGAAAATAAATTCTGCTAGGTACAATTTTTAGCAAAAAATTACGTCTGCACGTACTTATTTGTTCTTGATTGTGTAAAGAAAATTATATTCTCTCCTACCTTTGGGAGTTCCTCTTTAACTCGAATACAGCCTTAAAATTCAACAAGTATAAATATAGCCTTAAATTTAACAACTTTAATTAACACTGATGAAAGCCTACTTCGTTTACGGGCTGGTAATAAATTCTAAAATGTTCATTTTGAAATGTTATTAATGTAGGAACAAATTGTTTGATTTTTGATGTCGAAATACGTCATGCAACCTTAAGGACACGCTGTACGAGCGTGGGAACTAAGTAATTGGTATTAGGTCTTAATAACTTTCTACAATGCGAATAACTGAAGACAGAATGCGAATACTTACAAGACATTTAGGGCACTTATTAAACTCGCGAAAATAGTAACAACAATTCCAATATTACAGAAAAACCTATATAGATGGTAGCTATTGGTAACAAACTTTTAAATTCCATTTATGTCGACTTAAGTTGATGGAAAAGTGATGAATGAATGAACACCTCTTTTGTGAACACGTCCACAAAAGAGGTGTTCATTCAGATTCATTCGATGGTATGGTATCGAATGGGTATCAGTCAGTAGAACGAACGAGTTCGCGAGTAGAGGTCGTCGTCGTATGTACATAAATTATACTGGTAGTTGGAATTGTATTTCCGATATCGGTCGGACGGTATAAAAGTATTTGGACTAAACATAAAGTGTATTAATTAATGTACCTGAAGTAGAGGGTGCTAACAGTACATTTTAGCTAAGATGTTTTCATGGAAAATTTGGGTGCTAACAGTACATTTTTGTTTACAAGAATTCGAGAATTAATACAAGAATTCAACACGCGTAAATGTCACAAATACTGCACATTTTAGAAATTAATTTTATACAAGACTAGCTGGTGCTCGCGACTTCGTCCGCGCGAAGATATCGGTAGATACCGTGGATCAGATCGCTAAAAATATCACCAAACAGTTCTATCCAAACCCGATAGATGGCTCTATCAAGTGTATCCCGGGCCAAGCCGCTAGTATTTACTTTTATTTTAGATTTCCCGTAGGAATTAAGCATTTTCCCGCGGTAAAAAGTAGCCTATGTTCATTAGGGATAATGTCGGCTTAAAATGGTAAAAGAATTTTTCAAATCGGTCCAGTAGTTTCGGAGCCTATTCAATACAAACAAACAATCAAATCTTTCCTCTTTATAATATTAGTATAGATATGAAATTAATTTCAGTCTTCACATTGTAATATGTCAGTAGTGTCATGTTTTTATGTATTGTTACGACCAATAACTAATGAGTAATCATGGGATTACGCACTATGGGATTTAGTAAGCTACTCGACTAACCTCAGACTGAACACAATTCTTACCAAAATGAGTGCAACCTAATGACCTATGAATTAAGGTGCAATATTGCATAACACAACAAATACACACAACAACTCGGAGATAACCAAACAGATTTAAATTGGAAGAATTTTGTTAAATATTGTGTAAAATATTAAAAAGGATTTATTTTTTCAAAAATCTATTACTTCTAAATTCACAGCTGATTACGTGCAGACATTTTTTTTTAGTTTTTGCGTAAAAATTGTGCTCTCTCTGAGCTTAAGGGACATAAGCGAAGACCAAGTGGTCTCTTAGACAGCCTTCCAAATTTCATAATTAAAAAAAGTAAGTAGTTTTCATACCAAGTGTTCCAATTGGACCTCGGTTGGTTTCCATCCATTTGCATCTTCACATTCCTCTCGTAACGCAAACCAAACCTTAAATAAATTACAGTCATATATTTCGTGAAAAAGTTTGGCGACCACTGGACTGGCATCAATCGGCTTGGATTGTGACCATACATTCTCAGAACAGTACCTACTGACTTATATGGTAAGATTTTTGTATTCTTATTACAATACTAGCTGGCGCCCGCGACTTCGTCAGTGTTGAAAAAGAAAAAGTAGCCTATACTGTGTCCTGTACGTCTAAATGTTTATCTACCAAGTTTCATGAAGATGAATTAATTAAGAGTTATGGAGGAACATACATACATAAAGAGGAAAGATTTGTTTGTTTGTATTGAATAGGCTCCGAAACTACTGGACCGATTTGAAAAATGCTTTTACCATTAGAAGCCGACATTATCGCTGATAAACATAGGCTACTTTTTACCGCGGGAAAATGTTTCATTCCTACGGGAAAACGGGTAATATCTTTTTCACATAACTTCTAAACGGCTGAATCGATTGGGTTGAAATTTTATATGGGTATTTAGATGGTTTCACAGATACGAATATATTGTATTTTATAAAATTACGCGGACGAAGTCGCGTGCAACAGCTAGTATGAAGATAAACAGAAAAATGTTCCCATACTGTGTTAGTCGCTGTACAGCAATACGATCGGCAGTGGATATACATATGAGTCAGATTTAGATGTAGATTTGACGGCACGGCTTAATGGTGGCCAGATCGTTCCAGTTCGTCCGAATGGACATCCATTAATAACCACGATGAGCCAGGCTTTTTACGTGTTTAATTTTTTCTGCTATTCGATGTTGACCTCGGCAAATTTATAACATCTGTTACAAACTTTCGTGATATTCGCTTTTAAAATCTTACGTAGATAGCTTATATGTTTAAATTGTGATACTAATGTATTTCACTAGCTGTTGAACGCGACTTCGTCCGCGTAACTTTAAAAAATATAATACATTCGTGTCTGTGAGACCATGGAAATACACATACAAAATTTCAACCCAATCGGTCAAGCCGTTTAGTAGTTGACATACCGACAGCAGCGCCGCCCACCGGATCCAATTGTATTTTTAAAACGTCCAGGAAACCATCGAAATATCCAGTAAAAAGTAGGCTATGTTCATCAGGAATAATGTCGGCTTCTAATGGTAAAATATTTTTTAAATCGGTCCAGTAGTTTCGGAACCTATTCAATACAAACAAACAAACAATCAACTCTTTCCTCTTTATAATATTAGTATAGATTTATTAGAGATGGGTTTGCTGGATGATGGATGCTATGATGGAGCAAGTTCACCCAGAAGATGCCTATTCATTTACTTTGAAACTTGAAATTTGAACTTTGAAAATATTTGGTTTATATGAGCTCGGAAAACACAGACGGCAGGGAGTTGGCTCAGACGCACACCTTGGCTGTGCGCATTATGAAGGATATTTTAAAGCGCTTGAACCGAACAAGAAGGATTTCGACAAGAGGATGGTAATCAGCCGTACGTCTGATTCTTCTGATTTAAAAAAAATATTACACCAAAAATGCACCCAGACATCTAAAAATGAAGATCCTACGCTTGGCAAAAGTATAACGTCAGACATCAATGTATCTACAGTCGGCCGCATAAGTCGATTAACACATTCAAAAGTGCAAAACAACTGAACACTCAACGCGCCATAAATCGTTGTCACGACTAGAGAACAAAATAAACTTCACGTACAAATGATTGTAAAAAGCTTCAGTAAGTAAGTAAATAAGTAAGTTGAGTGTTCAATCGTTTTGCACTTTTGAATGTGTTAATCGACTTATGCGGCCGACTGTACATAATTTTCTCAAGCGTTATGTAATATATCTTTTATTTTTCAACGCGTACGAAGTCGCGGGCACAAGCTAGTCCTTAGAAAAATAATATGGCACCAGCTATTTGAAAATAAAGATACAACGCTTGGCAAAAGTATAATGTCAGGCGTCAATGTATATATGTCAATCGTTACATATTTTGCCAGACGTTTTATTTTTTATTTTTCAACGCATACTAAGTCACAGGCACAGACCAGTCCTTAGATAATAAAATAATATTAGAATCTCATAGAATTTGTAATACAAATAACAAGAAATTTCAACTGTATATCGGGAAATTAATATCTAACCCCATTTATACAGAATACAGTCCTGATATAAATTGTGCTAAACATTGGGACCCGGCGATAGCAAATTGAATTCCCTTAGTAATTATTAATTGGTTAATACGCACGTTACGAAGGGTGAAAGGGCGTGTCTTCGCCTACCCAACTAGAATTACGAAGATACAAATTCAAAACTATATCTGGAAGTGACAATGGTGAAAGGTGTTACGAATAAGTGGTGAACATTAAAACATGAAGTCGGTTTTTACGTGAAAGAGCAATTAATATACACCCAAACAGCTATTCATCCTTAAATTTTTCGCTTTATTAGTAGGATTTAACTTATCATAAAAAATAGATTCAATAATCAATTAAAATTCGTTTAATAAATCTATGTAACGGACTGACATTATACTAGCGGGCGAGTTGTCTATAAAAATAATAGGTAAAAAACACATAACAATTCGCCCGTCGGGCAAGCGGGCGAGTTGTCTATTGAGACAAATAAATTTATTTATTTAGAAGATTTCACATATATAATTTTAGGAATATTAAAAACATGGCTCAGACAATAATTTTGATAATAAAAGTTAAGCCAAACTTAGAAAAGTCACCGCATACACTTACGAAATATTATATAATTCAACATAAATAAATATTAATAAAAATGAATTGTTAATTTTGTTGCTAAAAATAACCCCAAGAACGGCTATACTCATTCTGCAATTGATTTTTTTTTTTTCAAATATTCGTTGAAGTTCGCAAAAGTTGAAAGAAAAATGTGAAGAGAAAATCACAAGTACAGCCACGCTCCATTTTTTTGCTATCACTAATGATGTTGAGTGTACCTTATCCAGTAGTTCGTATGTCCATTTAATCCCTTATATATCGTACACGCGTATGAATGCCTGCATAAAATCGGCACGTGTCTTGATAACGAACACAACGATGTGATACTAAATATACTTACTAATATTTCATTTGTGGCGAAATTGTATAAATTCAATACGTTTCAAATACCTACACAAAAGAGAAGTCGGTCTATTATAGCATCTAAAATTGGAAACAAAAGCCAATACTATTTTGATATTTCAATAATAAGACATATAAAGGGTTATATTATTATGCTACTGATATAGTGTCCATAAACTTCTTTTTGGTCTAAATGCGGTCCATATTCTAATATCGTTTTCAAATAGGAATATATCATTTTGGACTTCAATTTCAACCGACGAAAATGAAAAAACAAAAACGGAGGAGGTACTCAATTCGACGCGTATATATATTTTTTTAATATATCAAGCATAACTTTTGACAGGGTGGTCCGATTTTGATAATTCTTTTCTTATTTGAAAGGGTGCATCCCTAAGGGGGTCCCATTTTATTTTGGAAAAAAAATTCCAACTTTAAGGGTAGGAAAACAGGGGATAATTGATTGTTCACTCACCGATTGTAGCGTATAACCACGCATAACTTTTTACAGAGTAGTCATATTTTGATAATTCTTTTTTTAATGGATAGGGTATACCTCTAAGTTGGTCTTGTATAAATTTGGGAAAAAAATTCTTACCCTAAGGGTGGGAAAATGGGAGTGGGAAATTTAAAAATTAAGCATGTAGTAAATACTACATTATAGCCACAAAAAAATATAAAATAAAACTTTTTAACAAAAAATAAAACCGCCGAAAAAACTGAAAAGCATAAAATACTCTTATTATTTTACCTAAGTAATTTTGAGTCGGCGCCAAACAAGCAAAAATTACGTAAAGAGTGATGCGCGGCGGCTACTCAAAATTACTTAGGTAAAATAATAAGATTATTTTATACTTTTCAGTTTTTTTGGCGGTTTTATTTTTTGTTAAAAAGTTTTTATTTTTTTGTCATTCGCTTAATATCTACTCGAATATTTATTACATTGTTTCGAATATTATTTAGTAGTGGCAGGGCACACTATATTCGGCAGCCCGTCTTGCGAAAACCACCGTGAAATAACATAGCATGTGTATTGTTGTGTTTTAGCGAGTGAGTATCTAAGGGATGCTAGAACGAAATGGATTCCCTTCCAGTCCCTTATCCTTAATCCTAATATTGTATTAGATTATTTAGTACTAGTTGGTGCCTGCGACTTCGTCCGTGTTGAAAAAGAAATAAGAACCTAGACTATCCTGTGTCCCGTACGTCTAAATGTTTATCTACCAAGTTTCATTTAAGAGTTATGGAGGAACAACATACATACAGAAAAAAATTCTAAAAATCGTCCATTTAGTTTCAGTATCATGTATAGAACAAATAACTTATTACTCCATGAAAATTTATTATTAGTATTGACGATGATGATTGATGATATCTCGATGTTTTCAATAAAAATGTTAATTGATTTACAACAGTTTCTTTATTTTTTAGCATGTAAAAATTTAAAATAGCTGTACCCGTTTAGGAAGCAGGCAGTTGGTATTCAAAGCAAAAGAATTATTCATTCGTAACCTGGTTACAAACTTAGTTACGTACGCGCACGAAGGGGAAAAAACACTGGTTAACATTTTGGAAAATGTCTAAACATTGATAATTTTAAGCTTTTTGGTCTATTGTCTAGCCATAAACGAGGTAGGCTTAAGAAAATACGCATTTTAAGGCACTAAGCGCCTTAACCACTCTCCCATGGACACCTAATAGAACTAGAACAATCAATTTACAGTAGGTACAGAACGAAACAGAGTTATTTAGACATCTCACTCACATAACGATGCCAAGGTCAAACAATGCGCAGGGCTGCTTTACAAATTCATTACAATGTTAGCAAAAGGAAAAGGTCGGAGACTGTAAACAAAGGCCTAATGGTTCGTACGATCTCATCTCTGAGTATTTATTTATTTAAAATTACGCATCTACATTAAAGCCCGTCACACACGTAGACTATATACTAATATAGACTATACTAATATACTAAATTATAAATTAAATATTTATTAAATATTTATACTAATATTATAAAGAGGAAAGATTTGATTGTTTGTTTGTTTGTATTGAATAGGCTCCGAAACTACTGGACCGATTTGAAAAATTCTTTTACCATTAGAAGCCGACATTATCCATAATGAACATAGGCTACTTTTTACCGCGGGAAAATGCTTCATTCCTACGGGAAAACGGGTAATAGGACAACGGGTAGTAAGAATTATCATTCCGTAGTACTACTTATCTTTTTCACGTAACTTCTAAACGGCTGAACCGATTGGGTTGACATTTTATATGGGTGTTTCGATGGTTTCCTGGATGATTTAAAAATACAATTGGACCTGGTAGGTGGCGCTACTGTCGGTATGTCGACTACTATAAGGCTTGACCGATTGAAATTTTGTAATTGTATTTCACAGACACGAATGTATTATATTTTATAAAGTTACGCGGACGAAGTCGCGTGCAACAGCTAGTATAATATATATTAATATAAATTATAGCGAGGCATATTACGATGTATCTAATATTTTTATAAAATTCTCGTCACAGTGTTAGTTGCCATACTCCGCCGAAACGGCTTAACCGATTTTGATGAAATTTTATATGTACACTTGGTAGGTCTTGAAAAGGGTTTTATCTATTTTTCGCGTGCTAATTTTCTATGCAAATATTGGATACGGCTATACATACGGCTATAATATATATTTCTATGATGTCACCAACGTATACCCTAATTTATATTATAGCGCGGTATATTAATATTATATTATAGCTACGTGTGTGACGGGCTTAATGGTAGGCTTAATGGTGTATGGTGGAGTACATTTTCCATTTAAATATTCAACGATAAAATGAACGATTGATATTATAGTACAAACAGCATTTGGTAATTTAAACTGGAAAGTTTTCTGGATGTTTTGAAAATTTGATAGCTATATCGATTTTCTCTTTCCGAATTTCTACTCTGCCAGTAAACGTACTCACACGCTCACAAGCTGCTGACCTAACAGGCTAAAAACCCTAAAAATATTATAAATGTGAAAGGTACTATACTAACCCTAATCTCCTTTTCTGAATACCTGAAAATATGCATGCAAAATTTCATGATGATCAATTAAGATGGATGGAAACATGACAAACAAACAAATAAACATGCTCACTTTCATATTCATAACAAGACTAGCTATTGCACGCAGTTTCACCCGCGTAACTTTATAAAATACTAGCTGGCACCCGCGTCTTCGTCCGCGTTGAAAAAGAAAAAGTATCCTATCCTGTGTCCTGTACGTCTGAATATTTATCTACCAAGTTTCATGAAAATCACTTAATTCGTTTAGAAGTTATGGAGTAACATACAATAAATACAATACCTACACTTACAGATTTATTATTAGTACCTATTGATAGCCTATATCGCTCGCTAATAACGTAGCTTTCTATGGGTGAAAGAATTTTTAAAATCGGTCCAGTAGTTTTTGAGTTTAATCATTACAAACGTACAAAAACAAATATTTTCTCTTTGTAATATTGGGTAAAGACTACACAACGGTTTTGTCGCGTTTAGCAAAATTGTTACAATTATTTATTAAACAATACATAATCAACCTATTGTATTATTATGTTCCTCACAGAATTATGTTACAGGCAAATAAATATAGATTTGCGTGGAGATTCCTCAATTTGAGAAGCTACTAATTAACTATGCCAAAATTAATATCAGAACGTGTAACCCCACAGAAGTCAATTAACATCGAATAGGTTCGTATTTTAGGAATTCATCGATAAAATTTAATCGAGTTAATTCGATTAACGATTATTCGATTATTGAGTTAGTTAAGGGTAAACGTGATTCGTGGTCGGTAGCTATTTGTCGCTGGGTTTTGACTTAATTAAAGAGGAGATTGTGTTCCGGCGAATTCGTTCGCAAGTGTCCTTGTCTGCAAGATTTAAATTTGTTGCATACTTATCAACAATGCACTTCAGATCTATGTAACAATATATCAATTAAAAATATTAACTCTAAATTGAAGCAGTATTTTTTAAATTGTAATTAATAGTATCTATAAGCGCCTGTTTCACAAACGTCAAGTATGGCCTACTTGACGTAACTGTCATTTAAAGTCACCGGTAACCGGGAATAATGGAGCTGATATACCTTTATTTGTACGGTAAACGTCCCAAATATTAAATAGAAAATAATTTAAAAAAATCGCCTATCGAATTATGCAGTAAAACGAGTGCATAATTCAATAAAACAGAAAATGATTTCTAAAAGTAACTAATCAACCCTTTAAATGACGTTGGTGAAAGAGGCGCTTAATCTAATGATAACACGAGACTAAACCTCAGTGGTTTTTAGTATTATTGTTTACATGTTACTTTATATATTAGCCCCTAAAAATTGTAAATAAATAAATAAATAAATAATAATAAATTATTATTATTAGTGTGTCTATTGCTGCACTTAATTCTGGAGTCTGCTGTCTTGTATGTGATAGTAAAAATGTACTAAAAGTGTCATTTTAAATGCGTTGCTAAACGAAAAACTCGAGAACGGCAGAAACAATTAATTGGTCTAAGTAATTATTTTTGAAATATACGTTGAACTTCAAGAAAGGCTCTTTATTATGATGAAGAATTTCGAAATAATTGCTCAGAAATATTTCTGTAATTTCTGGTTAAGTATAAATATAAATTTCTGGTTAAGTTACATTACGGCATTGGTCTTCAGAGAACAGAACAGACGACATAGCTTCCTGAAAGTAGCCCTGCCTGCTGGCTTCCGAAAGCTAAATCTGGTTGTATTTATTAATAAGGTGCTTGACCAACATCTGACAACAAGTCTAGGTAGAAAACAATGTCCTAAGCTACACATACAACCCTAACAATGCTTGTGTTTATAGGCTACTGTAGCCACATGTAGCCTGCTAACTATACTAGTTTAGAACATAAGGATGCTTTGTAAAAATCTGTGCATCGATGTAAAATACATAATTAGAGCACAAGTTGCACAACACAAAGTAATTAACCGCAAAGCAGTCTATAAATGGCTTGTCTCGCTCGACTCGTGTAAGGAAGTACTGGAAGAAGAAGAAACTGCGAAATACAACAATACAAATGAGAAGCCGTGCCTTCATTTGGCTCGTTTCTGCTTTAAAGGTCTTCATTTATTATTTACTAGCTGTTGCACGCGACTTCGTCCGCGTTGAAAAGTATAAAACGCCATCTACCGTAGCGGGTCGCTAAAAATATCACCAAGCAATTGTCATGTTAGTCGCTTCAACTGATTTGGATAGATGTCGCTATATCCCGGGCCAAGCCGCTAGTATTTACTTTTATTTTAGATTTCCCGTAGGAATGAAGCATTTTCCCGCGGTAAAAAGTAGCCTATGTTCATCACGGATAATGTCGGCTTTTAATGGTAAAAGAATTTTTCAAATCGGTCCAGTAGTTTCCGAGCCTATTCTATACAAACAAACAAATAATTAAATTTTTCCTCTTTATAATATTTTTAGTGTTAGTATTTTAGTATAGTATAGACTAGCTGTTGCCCGCGACTTTGTCCGCGTTGAAAAAGAAAACAGTAGCCTATCCTGTGACTCGTACGTCTAAATGTTTATCTACAAAGTTTGATGAAAATCAGTTAATTCGTTTTGGAGGAACATACATACATACAGAAAAAAATTCTAAAAATCGTCAATTTAGTATCAGTATCATGTATAGAACCTATATACACAATATTTCTGAAAACAAAATAAATTACTCCATGACCGACCCCTACAGATTTATTATTAGTATTGATGATTGATGATAATGATGATGATGAAACCTCAGTCAGTCGTAATATTGCTTCTGCTAATTCTACGACCGTATCAAACTAGAACAGAGAATGTCTTTTCATTTGAAAATGTTTATCTGAAGTAAGGGATGAAGCGAGACGCGAAGAGGAAGGAAGCGGAAGTCGTTGTCTTTTGCAATACACTTGCTTACAAAGCAAGTACAACACTTCGATTTTCTTTCAACTTGTCATAGTGAAATGGGTTTAAAACATTTTCATATTTTTAACTCCATTAATATTTTCTTATGAAATGGTCTGAGTCTAGAAATCTGAATTTTATCAAGTAATTTTATATATTTTTAATTTATCCTTACTTAATGGGGTTTAATATGTCAAAAATCCTATCTTAGCGGATACGTTACAAAATAAACCTACGTTCAAAATTTCAGCTTTCTAGGATTAGTTTTGGCTGTGCGTTGATTAGTCATCAATCAAGACAAATCTATACTTATAACATCAAATCAAAACATATAACTGAAAAGTTATAAACAATAGGATTACAACAGAAACGAGCTAGTTGGACGAGTGGTTACAGTGCTTGCCTTAACACTTTGCTCCAGGGTACCCGGGTTCGATTAACCTTAACATAAAATAAGAAAGAAAATACGAGATATTACCTACTTTATTATATACTCAAATATAATACATAGTATTATTACCTTACAGAATTTGCGCGGCAACACAATCACACAGGTTCACATGACTGTTCAAAATTGGGAAGGTAATTAATACGTTTCAGTCAATATTCGAAGTTGGGGAATTATTTCCCATCCTAGTTACAATTTATTTGGAATCAATAATGCGTATAGAGACGTTCACAAACCCGACCGGCTTAAGCCGAACAAATTAATCTGTGCGTTATTAGGGGCTTACGTAGTTAAAGTTCTCAAATTGACTATGTATGTGTTGCAGTTAAAGTTTGTAATTGAGATAGTTTTATAAGTGGTCATTGCAGATGTGACTATATTGTCTCATTACTCTTAATTTATCTCAATTAAAGTAAGTTATATTTAATTCAATTTTTAATTTATTGTAATTTTCGTCTCTTAATTTGCATCTTTTGAATTTAAATTAAAAAGAAAAGTAACAATGTCCTAATTGTTTAATTTGGGACTGGCACAGCCCAATCTAAAATTTAATTTTGTAGTGGTATTAAATGCCTAAATACTTCCCACAAATAAAATAATAGAGAGAATTCCTTTTTTTCGGACCAAGCGCTTTAAAACATTCTTTATAATGCGTACTGCCTAGGTTTGGAACTTCCTGCCTTCGTCTGTATTTGCGAGCTCATATAACCAAAATCTTTTCAAAGTTCGAGTGAATAGGCATCTTCTGGGTGAACTCGCTCCATTATAGGCCTTATTCAGCTGTTTGTTGGCCAAAAGAAAACATATATCTAATAAATAAAATAATAAATAGTCGACAAATGTGTTTAAATTTTTCCCACAAAAACTGAGTTCATATTTTTATCTTATTACGTCTAGGCAAGACAGTTGTCCTTTGAGCGACTGTCTGATACTGAGTTCACTGGACTCAGTATATAAGGTCTATGTGCGGATAGTGAGGCACTAATCTTTCTTTTCCTGACCACTTTTAATAAAATGTGTCTAGAATTATAAAGCATTTTAACAAATTTATTTTTAAGAAAACATTATTCTGGTCATGTTCGTAATTATACAATTTCTCGGTTTACCTGTGACATATGGATCGGCCGTTAATTTACCGACGCGTTTAGGATTTCTAGCATAAAACGGGGGTTATTATTATCAACTCTGTTAACTAGAACAGTTTATAAGTGTCGGATTCAGACGACTGGTTGAATAAATTACGTCAAAATGAGCTCATTTGTTACCAGTATAAAGTACATTTTGGACTGTTTTAACTTCTCCTTTGAATTCTACTATCAATAGCTCGACGTATTCATGTGAAAGTTTGTATATAATTCTAAAGGAGAGACGACAGTTAAATTTTCTTTAATAAATAAAATTCAAAAGAATTAAAAACATTTTATTGCCGAACCGCAATGCAGATTACATTTCTATACTTTTGCTATTGTCTCTAAAATTATAGTTAGCCCCGTGGGTTAAATTTATGGTATATTAATAATGGACTAAATTCCTAAAAGCGTCGTCTGTTTACCAGATGAAAATAATATTTAAAAAAAAATAATTTATGAGAATATTTTTGACCTCGGTATCGGTACGGTATAACGTGTATAGAAAGATTTATTGTTTGTTTGTTTGTTTGTATAGAATAGGCTCCGAAACTACTGGACCGATTTGAAAAAATCTTTTACCATTAGAAGCCGACATTATCCGTGATGAACATAGGATACTTTTACCGCGAGAAAATGCTTCATTCCTACGGGAAATCTAAAATTAAAGTAAATACTAGCGGCTTGGGCCGGGAGATAGCGCCATTTATCCAAAATACGGTAGATGGCGTTTTATACTTTTCTACGCGGACGAAGTCGCGAGCACCAGCTAGTGTTATATAAATTATAAATTAAAGTGTAGTCATATAAATTAAAATATCAACGAATGTCTAGCAAATATTGGACTGTATGTAAAAGATTTAAAACTATTCCAGACGATATTAAAGAATAAAACAAAAGAGACGAGCAACATCAACATAATGCGAATCACACCCTCACACAATATTATTTCTTTTCCAAATACAACCATCATAACCCCTTATGAACGTAACACAGTAAAGACGAAAGCAGTAGATTAGGTGTTCCAACTTTATATTACAACCGATCATCATGAAGCTTTCATAAAGCTTTTATGAAGGAAAATCTGCTGACCTGATACCCACCGACCATGGGGGGATCGGTGAGGTATGTGGGATTTCTACCCATTAAAAACCCACGGTGTTTCTTCGCACCGTCTATGGGCGGAGCTTAACCCATTCACTGCCGCTTTAACAACTAGTGAAATTACGCTCATGCCGCCATACATTTGGTATCGCGACGCCAATCGGCGGTCTCGGCATTAGAATAAGGATTTTTCGGACGCCGATGGGCGGCGTCGGCATTGAATAGGTTAAGGGACGTGACACGCTACAACCTTCCCCCCAAGACGAGACCCTTGCCACTACATAAGTTAATTAGTACTAGTGAGTCGTTAATTTTAAGATTTCCTACTGTAAATCGAAATTACTGTGAGCACACTTTCTAGTGGCACTTATCTCGATTACCTCTTTTGCTTCTACATTCATCAATCGTCTCTCGTATTTGTGAGAGTACCGCTCCTTGATCTCAAAGAAATGTGACCTTTTTATACGTATTTTGTAGCATATTTTTTGTCAAGTTCACACAAAACATTGCCTTTCCTTTTTTGCATATACGCGGAGATATTATCTAAATTACCTTCGCGCTTCATGCTTCATGCCGTTTAATAATCGACGTCGATAGTTTTGGAAAGTTGAAAGGGAAATCTTTCTTTTATATACATAAAAGGCGATGTGTGTATGTATGTCCCCTATATGCTCTAAAACCGCTGAACCGATTTTGATGAAATTTTCAGACAGCTAAAACCCAACGACTTTCTAGCGCGGCCATAGAGGCGGGATCACGAGAACGTTGTGACACGATATCTGAAACCTACACGGCTGTCCAGCTCGGGGAGGACTACGCCCAAAGTCGGAACCTCGTACCCGAAAGTACGCCTCCGAGATACGCAGTCATCTTGGGGGACCTTACGACGGGCGCTAGTCACCCCTAAGACCTAGTACACAGGTACACACTAGGCGTTTTGAAGCGCGCGCTTTGAAGTTCTCAGGGCGAGTACACATTGAGCGCTTGGCGTTGCGTTAGAACTTCGAGCTGGTACACACTAGGCGTTTTGTAGTGCGTGCTTTGCTAACGCACGCTTTATGAACTATGAAGTTCTTAGAACGAGTACACATTGAGCGCTTGGCGTTGCGTTAGAACTTCATAGTTCTCAAAGCGCGCGTTGGCAAAGCGCGCGCTTCAAAACGCCTAGTGTGTACCAGCTGTCAGACTACCATCCAGGTCCCGGTTATTGTGGAAACGTGACATAGGCCAGCCGCCTGCGCCCTAAAGCGTATCCTAACGCGTATCGACTGGGAGCGGAGATTCTCTTCCTGCTGCTTTCTCACCGTTTCTTTGCGCCACATTCGCTCTCACGAAACGCGCCTGCTACACGTGCCATCACCATTGCTTCAAGAATGCCCACGAAAGACGCAGCGGTGAGCTGCTCTGTCAAAGTGTAGTTTATTAGTGTAGGCGTTATTTAAAGCGACGGGAACCATCAAGTGAATAGTGAGTATGTCTTTTGAGCTTAGCATAAAAAAAATACTCCCAAGAAACTTTCCAGCACTAAATGATTGTACTATTTCCTTAAAATTTCCTCTCGTTAAATTTTACAAACGTACACAAAACCACAAAGTTTTTATTATAAAATAGGTATGTCATAAAAGACGAGTCTATTGAATTGCACAGAACATTTAGCATAATACGGTCCGATACGTGCCCGAAATATCTACTACTAGCCGCTTCTATCCATCGCTAACTTTTGACTTTATCCGACGAATTGCAATGAGACTTCGCTTTTAGCTTTTGTTGGAGCTACTGTACACTTTCGAGTAAGTAAGGTTCTACTTGAATTAATACTGAACTTACTTCACTATTGAATTTCAGAGGTTATACGTGTTTTAAGTGCAAACTTCTTTAGGCGCGTTGGGCATTTTTGAGATGGGAATAAAACCATTGAACTCGTGCCACTGTCATATTTTTTTAATGGCCCTGCCGACCATGGATGAGGGATAAGGGAAGGGATTGACTCTGACAACCTACTCACATCTGGCATTTTTACTAGTAACAAAATACTAATGGTTATAAAAAAAATATGTCTATTAGTCCGGCTGTCTGTCTGTTTGTTACGACTAATCTCCGAAAGGGCTGTGCCTATTTTGACGTGACTTTCACTAGCAGATAACTGGGTGTTATTAGGAGTGAATGCTACTTTTATTTTAGAAAAATAAAAATTTAACCTTGTAGTGTAAGATTTTTAGAATTTAACATTTTATTCTCACATAATATAATCCTCGGGCATACAATTTCAACACGCTATGAGTAATTTTATTAATTAGTGCCTACATAATTTGAGCAATATAGTAATTCCAGACGTCGAGCCTTGGGGCTGAGACCGAACTCATATATTTATCTACCTCGTATAATAAATTATTTTAACATTGCCATATAATGTTTAAGTAACATTTGTATAAGGTTTTTTTTTTTAAATAAAAATAAAAATTGTAACAACTTTGTCTTTACATGATTAGTTTCATTTAAAGGTAATTTCGAAATAGATATTAAATGTAATTTTTTTTATAAATTCTGCTGTTATTTTGTGGAACGGTGTGCATTTTCAACCGACGAAAAGGAAAAAACAAAAACGGAGGAGGTACTCAATTCGACGCGTATATATATATTTTTTTTGGGTGGTCCGATATTGATAATTCTTTTTTTATTTGAAAGTGTGCACCCCTAAGTGGGTCCCATTTTAATTTGAAAAAAAAAATCCAACCCTAAGGGTGGAAAACAGGGGATGATTGATTGTTCACTCACCGATTGTAGCGTATAACCACGCATAACTTTTTGCAGAGTAGTCCGATTTTGATAATTCTTTTTTTAATGGATAGGGTATACCTCGAAGTTGGTCTCGTATAAATTTGGAAAAAAAAATCCTACCCCCAAGGGTGGGAAAATGGGGATGGGAAAATTAAAAATTAAACATGTAGTAAACATTAGATTATAGCCACAAAAAAATATAAAATGAAACTTTTTAACAAAAAATAAAACCGCCGAAAAAACTGAAAAGCATAGAATAAATTTTACCTAAGTAATTTGAGTGGGCGCCAAACAAGCAAAAATTACGTAAAGAGTGTTGCGCGGCGGCTACTCAAAATTACTTAGGTAAAATAATAGGATTATTTTATGCTTTTCAGTTTTTTCGCCGGTTTTATTCTTTGTTAGTTTAGTTTATCTTTACTGGTGTAAAATGTAATAAAAGACTTGAAAATCATAAATAAAGGACGCGTGTACAATTTTTTATTCAAACCCAGTATTTTGATAACCCACCCAGTCCTTTTATGGTACCTAAAAAGGATTAATTTTGCAAGGGTAACGCACCCAATTTCCTGTCTGTCACGGGTCCTTCATTAACTCAACAATTTATTGTTCAGGTAAAATAGACCCTTCCAGTGTTGAGGTGTGAATTTTATGTTACGGAATTAAATCTTTCAAGCCTGGGACACTTCTGTTTTTGCTTTAGTATATTTGTGTCGCCGGTTCCGAACCCCTGCGGTTACGAAATGAAACGATTTACAGCTTTTATCTATGGCAGGAAAACGTTTTCAATCCTCTGGAGTTAGCCGTAAGCTTTGTATGAATTGATAAGCTGCCATTTCAGTGTCGATTCACAAGACATTCTTGTATTTATTTCATAGCACATTAAAATGAAATATATATAAATATTTATTTTTGAACCACACCATGTTGGGTCCGTGGTGTACGCCCACAGTGGTGCACGCACCTGTGGTGGACGCACATTTGGTGGACGGACCTGTGGTGAACGCACTTGTGGTGGACGCCCACGATTTCATATATATTTTTTTTCGCTGCGGTTAAGCTCGGTACTGGAGGGTACTGCTTATGGTCCCTCTTCACTATGGGCCATCACCCAGCCGAAAGTTCTGAGGTAACAAACATTAAAAGAATACAGTCGAATTGAGAACCTCCTCTTTTTTGAAGTCGGTTGAAAAAAAAGAAAAATTTTTGAGATAGGAAAAAACCACTGAACTCGCGACTTGTTACCATGTAACCATGTATAATAAGTATGTACTTTACTGATGATTTAAAAAATACACACGTATTTTTTTTATGTTAAGGTTGACAGACAGGCTGACGGTCCACTTGATGGTAGGTGGCTACCGTCGCCTATAACACAAGCAACGCCATAAGTGCTACAAATGCGCTGCCGACTATAGAAGGATTATGAATAAGGGATAAGGGAGGGATGGGGGTAATGGACTCTGGCATCCCTTACTCACTCACCGAAACACAACAGCACATAATACTATTATTTCACGGTGGTATTCTGTAAGGTGGTATGTGTAATTGTTCAAGTTTTTAACTCTATAAGATTTAATTTAGGACCTAAACCGGATTTGCTATTTCGTACCATCAACTTCGTTTTTGTATGAAAGCGATTTTGTTTAGGAACCCAAATTAAACTGCTCTGAATTTGAATCGACTTTTAAAAGTTGATAGTTTGCAAACAGTGGCCCCAGTTTGCACTGAGTGTCATTATTTATTTTTTTAGTAACGCCCAAAAACTGTGGCGTTTCTTGTTAAGTATGGATAGTGTAACGTAGACATAAATCCAAGATTAACCAAAACCCATGCCAAGCCGCAACCATACTAAACTCTCGCTGTTCCTCAAATACCACACAATGTTATTCGTTATTATAAATTAATTTCAATTGAACCCTTATCATTGCGTTGTCAGATTCATAATGTTGCAAGATAATGAGAACAGGTGTGCCTGTTGTTTTGATAAACGATAATATTTTAAATTATAATAAATTACTTGTTGAAATGTGTTTTAAATTGGTTCACACATCTGATGCTGAATAATAAATAGGTGGAGCCAGAGTGTGCTAAACTGTGCTAATTATTGGAAGGGTCAACTTTGGAAAAAACATTTCAAAAATGCTTCTGTTCCTGGGTATTTTAGTGACCGTTCAAAATTTTAATTTTGACTGTAACCTTTTTTATATTTCGTAAAATAATTTTGAAACTTTGATGTGAAAATTGTTTTTGCTTATACATGTTAAGGGAATAATAGTCTAATGCATAATTTAACATAATATTTAGCGCCTTAATGAAAGTGCGCATAGTAACGTTATTTGAGGTGTCTTGTATCCTCTTAAAGTTGTTATGTTAATAAAATTTATAGTGGATTTTGAGTATATATAAAAATAAACTAGCTAGTGCCCGCGACTTCGTCCGCGTTGGAAAAGAAAAAGTATTCTATCCTGTGTCCTGTACTTCTAAATGTTTATCTACCAAGTTTCATGAAAATGAGTTAATTCGTTTAAGATTTATGGAGGAACATATATACATACATAGAGAAAAAAAATCTAAAAATGGTCAATTTAGTTTCAGTATCATGTATAGAGCCTATAAACACGATATCTCTGAAAACAAAATAACTTACTCTATTACAAACCTACAGACTTATCATCAGTAGTACATAATTGATAAATATTGATAATAAATAGTACAGACACGACTAGTTTACGATTTCTTTTTGTAGGTATAAGATAAGACAAGTATTGTAGAGACTATAAATAATAATTAATATTATTAATGAAAAAAAAATACAATACTTAACAAGTTATCTATATCTATACTAATATTATAAAGAGGAAAGATTTGTTTGTTTGTTTGTATAGAATTGGCTCCGAAACTACTAGACCGATTTGAAAAATTCTTTTACCATTAGAAGCCGACATTATTCGTGATGAACATAGCCTACTTTTTACCGCGAGAAAATGCTTCATTCCTACGGAAAAACGGGTAAAAGGACAACAGGTAGTAAGAATTATCCTCCCGTACTTAACTTCTTTTTCACATAACTTCTAAACGGCTGAACCGATTGGGTTGAAATTTTATATGGGTATTTCTATGATTTCCTTGATGATTTAGAAATACAATTGGACCCGGTAGGTGGCGTTGCTGTCGGTATGTCAACTACTAAACGGCTTGACCGATTGGGTTGAAATTTTGTATGTGTATTTCCATGGTTTCACAGACACGAATGTATTATATTTCATATAGTTACGCGGACGAAGTCGCGTGCAACAGCTCAACTGCTCCTCAGTTCAAACTGGCCACTCTCAGAGACAGCTATGGCTGTGCCACGAGAGAGCTATTAAATACACAGTGATGAATAATAAATATTTGTCTTCGTCTCTTCCTCTCTTTGTAAAGTACTTGAGTGTAACTGAATTTTTTAGATGAGTTATTACAGCGATAGAGGAGAAAATGAAACAAAACGTATTCTAAGAAGCTCTTATACATTTTTCGTTCTTAGCATTAAAAGAACACTTTTCAACTTAACAATTCCATACTTTAATTCTATAATTACTCATTCATTAGTTAGTGGTCGTTGGAATAACATGAAAATACATGACTTTCTAAAATATAAAATACTAGCTGGTGCTCGCGACTTCGTCCGCGTAGAAAAGTATAAAACGCCATTTACCGTATTTTGGATAGATGGCGCTATCTCCCGGGCCAAGCCGCTAGTATTTACTTTTATTTTAGATTTCCTGTAGGAACGAAGCATTTTCCCGCGGTAAAAAGTATCCTATGTTCATCACAGATAATGTCGGCTTCTAATGGTAAAAGAATTTTTCAAATCGGTCCAGTAGTTTCGGAGCCTATTCTATACAAACAAACAAACCAAAAAAAAAAATCTTTCCTCTTTATAATATTAGTATAGATTATAAAGTTTATACGGAAACATTTTTTTTCTTTCACCCTTATTCATTTATTAATACTGTACATAGAATAACATTATAACTTCTCTGTATAAATTTTATACATTCGTGTGTAAATATTGTAATTTTTTTTTTGTCACATTTATAATAAAAATATTTACGAAAAAAAATAATTAAATTAATTTCAGATCTAGTATTTCCAACCAACTTGCTTTTGCTCTAGTATTAAACTCGGGGTACGAAAACCTTCGTAATTTATCAAATTAATTCCTTAGCAGCTTAGTAGATCGTCGGGCTCTGTCGAGGCAACAACTCCGATCCATCCTAGGGCAACCTAGCCATTTCTGGCTAGACTACGCCGATGGGGGATTGCCTGGAGACACCAGGGCAATCCCCAGGCGGGGAGGACCTTGTGCAGGCACACACAGATAGCTAGCTATGTGCGCAGGTCCCCTAGGACATTTGAAAACGGGCTAGATATGCCCGCCTTCTCCTGCCCTGCCGCCTGCGTCTGAGGGAAGCGAGACCTGCCGCTTCCTCTCGCTCCCTCTCAGCTGCCTCCTCCTGCGACATTACGGATTCGCAGAAGGAAGCAAAGCTTGTGTACCATGTTTTGAAGGAATGTGTCCGGAACGAGAGGGTGCGTAGGCTGGGCTTCAGTGGCCAATTTAGTTTGCAAGTGGGTGACCTGAACAGCGCCCTGGCTTTCCCGTTATCTGATGATGCCAGGGTGCTGTACAATGTTTACCATTCTAGATTTAGTGTTTAGTAAAAGTTTAGTATAGTAGCATTTAGTATAAGTTTAGCTTTGTACATAAGACCTTGCCCAATGAGGCGACATGTCCCTAAGGGAAAAGCCTTAAATAAAGATTAAAAAAAAAAAAAAAAAAGAAGCAATGCTTAGTAGGTACCTACTACTCTTAGTATCTTCTGAAACTAAAGCACTAAGCAGACAACTGACAGACGTTTAAAAATAAATTTTGGCTTATCTGAATAATTATTGGCCTTTTGTATAAGCAAATGTCGACTCTCTTTTCTTACCGCGACTGTACATTATATAGCTCAATGCTGCATATGCCATTCCCCACTAAATTGTATTACACTATTACATAACATACAGATTCAGATGATGCAAGTACATACCTCAACATAGATCCACAGATATTCCAAATCTCATACTGTCTCTGTTCCAAATTCAAATCGATTCCAATTCGATACCTCGCGTCGTTTCTCACTCGATTACGTCGAGTCGCACAATCGGAGATATCGGTTTAATATTCGGACCGTTTAATTCAGATCCTATATGCGTTTCAACGATTAATGTATGAAGACGTGAGTGGATGAAGGTGGTATGTCCCATAATTCAAATTTTGAATAAATCGAGGTTAAAGTTTTACTTTTAATTTTTGAGATAAGTCGCCACTGATCTGTTTTTTTGTACTAAATTATGATGCAAAGTCGTGTAAACGACCTAAAAAATTAATGGTACGATAGCAATTAAACACTTATATTATTTAATTAAAAAAAGTGACATAGCTCCCTCGTCCATTAACAAAAGTAAACTTTTCTGCACTCTTTGCTATTTAAAATTAACTGTACGTAACACCTTTTTCAACTTTTTATATTCCAAAAATGTCTTAAATCGACGATCTTAAGGTCTGTAAACATTCATCTGGATATATTACCTTCGTCAAAACAAAAAAACGATAAAACCCAAAAATGCGAAATAACGCCTTCATCCACTCACGTCTTGGTATGTCAAAAGATGTTAAATCTTCAAATTTAACTTAATATCGTATCCTACAGCCACTTGTGAAGGTCAGCTGGCTTTTTAACCCCCCAACGCCTGACGCAAAAACGGGGTGTTATAAGTTAATACTAGCTGGTGTCCGCGACTTCGCCCGCGTTAAAAGAAAGGGATGTGTTGCGCTTAACTAGATGTGTAAAGCAATATAACGCCTGACATCTTTGCTGTTATAAAATTTTCAAGGGTTGTATCTTCATTTTTAGTAGATAGCTGGTGCCCGCGACTTCGCTCACGTAACTATTATATACTAAAATCTTCCTCTAGAAATAGTCTATCTATTAAAAAAACCGCATCAAAATCCGTTGCGTAGTTTTAAAGATCTAAGCTTGCATAGGGAGGGACAGACGGGAAGCGACTTTGTTTTATACTATGTAGTGTATAAGGTTTTTAATCGAAACTAGCGACCCTTCCCTGATATCGCACGGACACAATTTAAGGGACCTTTTTTCAGATTTTCTCCTTATAGAAACTTTTCTCCGACTTCAACCAATAAATAATTGAAAGAATAAATTATTAGTCGAATTAGTACAGCCTCTCGAGTTTTGCGCTTAGCAGCACATTTTCACATTTGGCTATTAAGTATTTTTATTTGTACAGATATTGATGATAAAATTGCGTCTTTTAACATACAAATGAAAGCCCCAAAATGCAAAAAGATGCAGCAAGAAAACCAGCTGTTTAATAAAAGAGCGTTTTAGTAAACAGAATGGTCAATAAAGAGTTTAATATCGTTCCTTATGTAGCCCAAAGGAATCTTAATAAAAGTACAATGTTGTAATTTTTAGGTCAAGCCTCATATATTTATACTTGCTAGTGTTTTCCAGAAAAGCGATAGCACACTTCTAAGGGACGTAAATCTTGTAGTACCTGTATTTTGAGTCAATATATTAATACTTTATTTCAGTGATAAAATGGAAATAATCTATACTAATATTACAAAGAGGAAAGATTTGATTGTTTGTTTGTATAGAATAGGCTCCGAAACTACTGGACCGATTTGAAAAAATCTTTTACCATTAGAAGCCGACATTATCTGTGATGAACATAGGATACTTTTTACCGCGGGAACATGATTCATTTCTACGGGAAATCTAAAATAAAAGCAAATACTAGCGGCTTGGCCCTAGAGATAGCACCATCTATTCAAAATACGGTAGATGGCGTTTTATACTTTTCTACGCGGACGAAGTCAAGCCGCTAGAATTTACTTTTATTTTAGATTTCCCGTACTAATTAAGCATTTTCCTGCTGTAAAAAGTATCCTATGTTCATCACGGATAATGTCGGCTTCTAATGGTAAAAGAATTTTTCAAATCGGTCCAGTAGTTTCGGAGCCTATTCCATACAAACAAACAAAACAAACAATCAAATCTTTCCTCTTTATAATATTAGTATAGATACAAAACAGCCATGACTCGTGTATAAAACTAAAATGTTAACACATAAACATTTGCCCATAGTGGGATTCGAACCTGCGACCGTTTGGTTAACAGCTAGTGTTACTAGCCACTAGACCAAACGTGTCGTCAAAGTCTACCCATGTTGGTTGTGCTGAAACTTGTTGAAACGCTAACCTATTTACAAAGAATATGTTATTGTAAGTAGGTCAAGCTATACTTTTAATAACAATATAACAAAGAACTCTTAAACAATGTACTCGCTTGACATTTTTCTATGCCCATCGTGTGGCAGTTACTTCAAACCTTTAAGAGCTCTCCACACTGCCGCTTCATTGCTTTTGTCTCGACAGGCTTTGTTCTGGACTCAAGTGGGTTTTTTTTTTTGGTGACACAAAGGCTGTATAGGTTTTCGTACCCTTTATTTACACGCGACTATGAATTTTCGGGTTTTACCAAAGTTAACTTCAATTGCGCAGGGTTAGAAAAAAGTTAAGTTGCGAGAAATTTTGTTAAGACTAAAATAATTTTGTTATTGGAGTTGGCAAGAAAGTAATTTCCGTTTTTTTGTGTGAAATAAAACTAATATTTTTCTGTACAAAAAAAAATTACTAATCAATTTTGATATATACATTTAACTGTTTTGCAGTTTCTCGCACCAGTTATATGATGATTCGATTATATAGAATGATTTTTCCAGTGCAAAAAAATACAGATTTACTGGTAGTAAATCTATTTTTTTTTCAAAGGTTATAATTCGCAATAATTCGGTTATAGTAGTTTTTAAAATAGTTGTTAAATAGTTGAACCATTTAGTGACGAAAATGGATTTATTATCACAAAACCATTTAATGACAATAATCCAAAAGAATTGTAGTAAAATAGGAAAAAAATATTATAACGGACTACGTCCATACGAAGACAGCAAAACAAACCCCTCAAAGTCTAACGCGAATGAAAATGTTACGGAAAATTCTCGGGTGCCCCGACCAAATCTACAGTTATAATGTTATTACGTAGTTGACGCTGTTGTGCCTTAGCCGGAGTATTAACACCTAAGAAATTTAATATAAAACGTCTTTTGTACCCAAACCACTGGTTAATTATCCTTGCTTTAGTTACAGCCACGGTATAGATACAAACAAACGGTAAGCGAACTTTGTACTTGTAGTGTAATGACATTTTTCATTCGGTGCCTCTAACGGCGCCATGATCTAGGAAAAGAATGATTTTGTTAACAATTTTTCCTACTCTTTCGATTAGTCTATTCAGTTTTATGATTGCACGTGTTTTTAGTTAAAAAAAGCGAGATTTTGGACACATTTTCCTTATTTTGGCAACTTTTTTGTTCCCATCTGAAAGAGCGCCTCAAAATACATCGAAATCACTTTAATCATCATGAAATTTTGTCATAGTTATCGGGTTCCTTTTATCCACAAAATAGTACTGTTCCCAAGGGATCATCCAAAACAAAATAAAAAAGTAACGTCTGGCCAAAATGTTATAGCAACAAGAGGTTGTATTGCTTTTTTTTCAACGCGGACGAAGTCCCTGACACCAGCTATGATAGGGGAGCCCACGATGCTAAATGTGGAGTCACTCGAGCGTCATGAGGATCTATTGGACTTTGAAGATAGGATAAAACATACTGTGACTTGTTTTATTCCGGTGAAGAACAGCTTTTTATCTTGACTCAGTTGTTGTACTGAATTTTATTTTTATACTATTAAGTGTTGGTGAAGGCGAGGCGCGTGTCTTTGAAAGCCTTTGTGGTTTGCGATAAATAAAGCGCTATTTGTTACAGTGACATGTTAAAACTTGAAAAGAATATAAGGTACCCACTTAATTCGCTTTAAGTAGGCCACTATGTTAAATACACATACATTACAATAACTCTAACTTAAGATTTATATTTTGACAAGCCCGCTGGATGAGTGGTTAGCATCAGGGTTCCGGGTTTGATTCGCGACAGGGTCAAATTTGGAAATGTACATTTCAAAATTGAATCTGGTCTTTATTTGGATAATAGTGTAGCAGTGTTACAGTAGTTGTCAGCAAATAACAAAATAATGCTATACATTTATACGATGTTGACACTAAACCACTCCATAAAGATAAAACTTTAATACTTGGACTTATAAAAATTTATCTCATTTTACTGTAGACATTGTATTTCACAAGAGAACAGACAGACAGTGCTTTATGCTCGCATTATCTCTCGTTCGTCTAAGCGGCTTAGTTCGTATCATGTTTCATACTCTCAAAAGTATGTTATGCAGTTTTATAATACCTTATAAGAACATAGCGAAAACGGTGGATATGGAAAAACGATGCTTAGGTACAGTATTTATTTACATATATATTTTTTCTAAACTAGAGACCAGCTTCTGGCATTGCACGATTAGGCGCGGAATTAAAACTACATATAATCAATCAATTTTTAACTACATATATTTGTTAATCAATCAATTAACAACATATATTTCGACCAATGTGTGTTGCCAGTGATGACATATGGCGCTGAAACGTGGTCTCTAACCATGGGCCTCGTAAGGAAGTTCAATGTCGCTCAACTAGCTATGGAAAGGGCTATATGCTCGGGGTTACACTGCGAGATCGAATCAGAAATGAGGAGATCCGTAGACGTACGAAAGTTACCGCCATAAGCCGTCGAATCAGTAAGTTGAAGTGGCAGTGGCAGGGCACATAGTACGAAGAGCCGACGGCCGCTGGGGCCGGAAGTTCTCGAGCCACGGACCACCAAGCGCAGCGTAGGACGTCCACCTACAAGGTGGACAGACGACCTAATAAGGGCCGCGGGTCGACGGTGGATCCAGGCTGCTTCTGACCGGTCCAATTGGAAATTTTTGGGGGAGGCCTATGTCCAGCAGTGGACGTCCTGCGGCTGAGATGATGATGATAATCAATCAATACTAATAATAAATATGTAAGTGTAGGTATTGTACATATGTATGTATGTTCCTCCATAACTCTTAAACGAATTAACTGATTTTCATGAAACTTGGCAGATAAACATTTAGACGTACAGGACGCAGGATATACTACTTTTTCTTTTTCAACGCGGACGAAGTCACGGGCGCTAACTAGTTATAAATAAAAATGATTAACTAAATGTATTGCTAAGCGCAAAACTCGAGAACAGTTGGACCGATTTTAATTCTGTCTTCACTCATGGATAGAGAGATAATCAGAGAAGGATTTTACTTAAAAAAAATGCACCCCGGGCGAAGTCGGGAGCAGGTCGCGAGTTAATCGAGGTGGAGCCCGCATGTGTGCGGGCCTCGTCTGGCGCATAAACGGAGTGAGGAAACACCATGTTTTTTTTTGGGTAGAAGTCCCAACTACATACGCTTTGACTGCCGCAGCCTGCACTCTTATCTCATTTGTCTTTGAAGAGACAATCTTGAATTAGAATTAATTAATTGAATTAGAGGCTTCTATGGTGAACCAATAAAGACAACAGAGTCTAGTACATGTAGCTACTACATGTACTAGACTTCATGTATTAGAGGCTTCTAATCAAAAAATAAAGACAAGAGGAAATTATTCTAGTAATGAAACATCATATTATCTGTCATACGAGAGCTGGGTTCATGCGTAATTGCGAACCCGCAAACGAACCTACATTACATGGAGTACACGCTACACATAGTTTGTCCTGGCGATATTCTAGTATGCAGAACAGCGACATGTGTGGAGTAGCATCTAAATGCAGACAACAGTTTCGGGAGTCATTTCAATAAAATAAGTGTCCATATTGTGCCCTCTATTCTTCAACATTAGTCATTTTAGCTCACTACACCCGACGTAAAAACAGAGGTTTTATACGATTGACACGTGTGTATCTGTTACGATGCATGTGTGCATCTGTGTGGTGTCTATGGCATTATAGCTTCCACAGGGATGAACCGATGTTGATTCGGTTTTTTGTTTGAAAACTGACAAGATCGAAACAATTCTTAGCTTAGTTAGTTATCCTATTCTATGTGTTCAGGCAGGCGTGATTTTTAAAAAATATACCTACCTAGCAACTCTTTATCTTCCTATCTCCCTAACTCTGTTAATTTTAAATATAAACATTTTTATGTAAACCTACTAAATTCTCTACAATATTTGCCTATAACTTTTTTTTGTAACCCTTACCATTTTGGTATAATTTGAGGATTTGAGGACACCTTCTACTGGTTGGAATCAAAATTTCACCCACCCATCTTCAAAACTTATAACAAAAATTCCGCTAGGGGACTAAAATGTTAATTTAAAGCGACTCTATATATTTCTATGATCTAAAAAACATTAACATGCGCAAATCAGAGTTCGCGTCGCCCGTTGCACTCGTTTGCATATGTACTGTTAATTGTTACTTAGCATTCTCTGTTCCGCGGCGCATCAAATGTGAAGTAGTCACGTTATAAGGTGACAATCGGGTTACGATATATTATATTATAACGTAGTGCGGTTTGCATGGCAACGAGAGATGTCTGCTAATGTATTAACCACATCGTTATCAGAAGATACTCACTGGCTGTATGTACACATTATATAAGACATAATAATTATATGTACTGATGACATACTAATTCCTAATCCTAATTGATACTAATACTAGCAACCCGCTCCTGGCTTTGGCTGGGTTCAAAATAAAAACTATGCTATCTTTAAAGTTAGGCCAAATTGCACATAGTTACAAGGTTTTATCAAATTCGGTTCAGTAGTTTAGGAGTTCAGTAGTTTTGGCGTCAAAAAACGTGACACGATTTTTTTTATATATAGTAGAGATTATAAAGAGAAAAAGAATGATTTGTATTTTTTATGTTTGTAATGAATGAACTCAAAAACTACTAGACCGATTTTAATTTTTTTTCCCTTATATAAACCTACATTATCAGCGAATAATATAGGCTATAATATAATTATAGTACTAATAATGAATCTGTAAGTGTAGGTATTGTATGTATGTATGTTCCTCCATAACTCTTAAACGAATTAACAGATTTTCATGAAACTTGATAGATAAACATTTAGACACAGGATAGGCAACTTTTTATGTTTTTCGGACGAAGATGCGGGCGCCAGCTAGTGTATTATAAATGCGAAAGTTTATATTTAGATATAAACTTAAATGCGTCCGAAAATGTTATGAAAACTCAGATATTTTTACCGACAAAAAAACCGAAACAAAATGTAAAATTAACAAGAAAATATCCAAAAGTAAAGCCTTATCAAGAACAGTTAAAACCATTCAGTGTCGAGTTAAATCGACATACTAAAAATGAGAGAAAACAACGCAGGGCAATTCCCCAAAATATTCATGTAACAAGCAAAAACAACGAAAAAAGGGATATCCCACACAGCCTGATATGAATCTCGCCCGATTTAAATAAAGAGGCCCTTATAACCTGCATACACAGTATAAATGAATAACAGTAGGAAATTTAATTTGTTAAGGTGAAACAAGTCGGCAGCCGAACTCATCGCTCTCATGTCTAAAATGCGTCTTGTCTCACACAGCACAAAGCGCGGGAAGAGCACTCGACTGAGATGCACAATCATTCATACCAAAAATAAAATCACAAACAGACCCTTAGGCGTATACTCTTTTTGACAAAACTACTCCATATATCTATTTCGTGTAAAGTTATTTGAAGTCTTGAATAACTAATCAATGTGTGTATGCAAAGAATTTTGTAGTTTTTGTACACTGGATTGACCTAATCACTCTCAAAGTTGCATTAAAACTTTTGTTAAAATATGGATTTTTCAAGGATCATATCTTACTAATACTAGCGGCTTGGCCCGGGAGATAGCGCCATCTATCCAAAATACGGTAGATGGCGTTTTATACTTTTCTACACGGACGAAGTCGCGAGCACCAGCTAGTAAAATTATAAAGAGAAAACATTTGATTCTTTGTTTGAATTGAATAGGCACCGAAACTACTGGACCGATTTGAAAAATTCTTTCACTGTTGGGAAGCTATATTATCAGCGAGTAACATAGACTATATTTCATAGAGTTACACGGACAAAGTCGCGTGCAAGAGCTAGTCAAATAATATAATAAATATTACGTCCTTACTATTCTTGTATACTGTCATTTGGCAGTGTTGAATATAACAAAAAAAAAATTGAAGCCCTTTGATGTCGGGCGAGTGAGGTGTAGGGGGACTTATGAATTTTAGTGTACATAATAAAGAAAAATATTTCCAACAGTGTATGTACGCATGCATATTATAATTTAGTAGTGAATAAATTACCATACGAGGTTTTCCTTCTGTGGCAGCCTTTTTTTTCAAACATTATACTAATTTTCTGTTTCCCTAAGATATACCTAATTGTATGAGTTAGCTAGTTTTTGCAATAGGCTTGCCTGTGTTACTATGCCTCATTACTTGGTAAAGCAGCCAATACATTGTAAGCTCATTACTTGGTAAACATACACCGTTCATGTAAAAGGAACAGTGACTTAACAAATTATTGAAAGAATTCTGTATTTACTGTCTTGTAATGTCTTAGAAGAGAAACAACGAACGAATATCATCACTACATAGTATAAGAAACACGCTTCCCGTTTGTCTGTCCCTATGTATGCTTAGATCTTTAAAACTACCCAATGGATTTTCATGCGTTTTTTTTTAATAGATAGAGTGATTGAACAGGAAGGTTTTAGTATATAATTTTCAACGCGAGCGAAGTCGCGGGCACCAGCTATCTACTGAAAATAAATATCCAACCCCTGAAAATCTTATAACAGCAAATATGTCAGGCGTTATATTGCTTTTCACATTTAGTCAGTGACTACACATCCCTTACTTTTAAAGCGGGCGAAGTCGCGGGCACCAGCAGGTGTACCATATGTTCTAAAAAATCTTCGATAATTCAGCTTCCAAATATTATAAATGCGAAAGTGGTTTGTTTAGTTACGCTTTCACGCCTTAACCACTCAACCGAATATCATAAAATTCTGCATACACGTTGTCAGTGATACAGAAAAGGGCATAGGGTCTTCCGGAAAAAGTACTGTTCTAGAGTGTACATGAAAAAATAAAATAAAAATTCAAAGCCCGACAAAAATAAATTATTAAAAAATTATTTGTCAGACGTGGATTTTATTTTTATCCAAAAGAAAAAAAAAACGCGGACTCTAAATATGAACGAACTTCCATTAAGCACACGAAACAAATGGAGCAAACTTTTCCGGACTCTGTTTTTAATGCACGCACATTAAAAAGTTTCGTTTGAAAAAGTAGAAGAGGCATTAGTCATGAAGAGCACACCTTGTTACACAAGTTAAACGTATTTACTTAACAGCTTAACTATACTTACTGAACTTATTTGACGAGCCCGTTGGATGAGTGGTTAGGGTGCTTGCGTCACTGTTCTGTTCCAGGGTTTCCATTTTCGATTAAAAGCAGGGTTAATTGGGGAATAAACTTTTCAAATCATCAAAATTAGATTCATAAACGATGAAGTTATCCGCGAACTCGCATAAAAATATATATTGTGAATAACTTACCTACACCCATAGGTGGATGCGAATTGAAATATTACTGGCTTACTATCCGCTCATGAAATATTACTGACTACTACACCTCATAATAGTGAAACTTGAAATAAAAAAAGGAATGTAAAACGTAATTTGGGACGACATGCAGCTATCTTTAGACGGCCTAAAAGGAAGGACGCAACTCTCAAAGCTCGCACTGCGTTTGAGAGGGGCATATCTCCAACCAATGTTGGAGATATCCAACAGTGGAGAGACATCCAATCTAACAGTGAGAGACATGCAACAGTGGAGAGACATCCAACATTGGAGAGACATCCAACAGTGGAGAGACATCCAACAGTGGAGAGACATCAAACAGTAGAGAGATATCCAACAGTGGAGAGACTTACAAAAGTGGAGAGACATCCAACAGTGGAGAGACGTCCAATCTAACAGTTGAGAGACATCCGACAGTGGAGAGACATCCAACAGTGGGGAGACATCCAATCTAACAGTGAGAGACATCCAACAGTGGAGAGACATTCAATCTAACAGTGGGGAGACATCCCAAAGTGGAGAGACATGCAATAGTGGAGAGACATGCAACAGTGGAGAGACATCCAACAGTGGATAGATGATGATGTGGTTTATTTGTACATTTAGTACATAAAGAGGTACTGATTTTCATAAATATGTACATTTATGAAGGAAAGAAGAGTAAGAAAATCAAGCGAACGTTTGTTGCTCATGAAATGCTCGTATATTTTTAAAAGAACCGTGTCGTCTAGTATGAAAACGGATCACGTTTTTAGAACATAATATCACGTTTTGCGTGAAAGGGTTGTTGTACACGAAGGAAATTGGCATCAATTTTCATTCCTTTGTGTATTTTCAGTGCGCCGTTGCTTCAAGATTTATACATGACTGTTTATTTTTTTAGAAACGGTGGTATATTTCTATGGACTTAAAATAAAATAGAAATGTCTATGTAAGTTAAGTAGTGGTAAGGCATTTCACAGTCACTTCGGCATCTCGTATGGCAGCACTCCCTTACAGAGGACCACCGTGAATTACAGCATGCGTGCTGTTTTCTTTGATATAAGTATATATAAAATTACCTTAATAAAGGAGATCATTCAATTTTGTATGGAGATCAGGACATCTGTTTATTTTCGTATACTTGTACTTGTGCTTGTATGATAAGGTAAGAAGAAATTAAGATTTTTCTGGGAAAATTTCGTAACAGATAATTTAAGTTTGAAAGTATTAAAAAAACCCTATTTACAAAAACACGAAATTACTGAAATTAAGAAAGATTTGCATTACAAAATATGTTTTAGTTAAAAAAAAATAATGGTCTAGTGTTGATTGATCTTCTATGGATATACTCACATCACGTTTGTATTCTTCGTATTAGACAAAATATTCATGTATTTATGTGTAAGTGAATAATACAGTTCTAATGGTATTATTATGTATATGGGATTGAACTTATTAAAATGAAGATTCGTGTCAGGGTTTCTGTGCAAAAGCAGGGGAGGGACGTCTAATGCTCCTCCATTCATTGCTAATCCAGATCGGGATAACGGGTATTTGAAATTTAAATCGGTCGCTCAGTTAAATTGCTGGTTGGAAGCGGTTAGAAGCGGTTACAATGATTTTCAAGATCATTTCCTTGCCGTGCCTATTTCAAACCTTGTTTTCATTGGGTTAAGATTCAATTTTATCTGTTAACTTTTTAAATTTGGAAGTTTATAACAGGTGATTCGTAAATGTCTTCGGTTCTTTGAGTGTTTTATCTGATCTAAGTAAGTGAAGTAATGCTTTTTCAAAGGACGCATATAAAGGACGCACACTATTCCTATTGGCAATATGCTGGACCTAAAATAGACAACCGCATAGATCTAAAATATGTAGATAAATTGAAAAGATATTCTAGGAAATGAGCTGATGAATTAAACCGTTTGTTTTTATAAAACAAACGGTTTAATTCGACAAAGTTTTAATCATAAAAAATATGTTATTTGAGGTGCCATAAAAATAAGTTTGAATCTAATGTAAATTTTGAAAAATGGAAAACCTATGAACTTAGTCTTTCACTGTGTCAATAACATGCAATAAAATCATGGAAAATATTTAGAAGTGGAATAACGTTTTCTCTTTTTGTATGGACGAGTGCATGCTATTCTTCCCTCTTAACTTTGGAGATACATATAAGAAAATACCTTTATAATATTATTAAATTTTGTTATAACCGCTCGTCACGCGTTCATTGTAATAACCGCAAATGCGTAATAACGGGTTCAGCATGAGACACATTGTTCACGTGAGTAGGCGTACAAAATAGTTGAGGTTGCCAAGCGAGCTTAACAAAGGTCACAGAGACTTATATATTACGTTTGATAGGTTTAATATGTCTTTATTGTTATAATACCTAATGAAAATTGTAAAAAAATGCAAAACTGCTGTAACAATATTGAAACGTTTTCTTTAATAAAGACGGATTTACGGTAAGAAGCCTAAACATCATTTTTAAACCATATAATCCGTCTATCTCTCCCTTGTTCGGTGATTGATTGAAATCAATTTTTGGGGCGTTCTACGAGAAATTGTGTTGAATTTTAAAGCAGCAAGATTTTCCTTTTCAGAATTTATGTAGTACAAACGATATTTCTAAAGTATGGTGCATTAAAGACCCGGTAACCACCCCCGTACAATTAGCTCGTCTATTCTTCTTTTCAGAATGAAAGTAAGTATTGTCCATGGTCTCAATAGATGTAATTTTATTACTAACTAGCTGTAGCATGCGACTTCGTCCGCGTAATTTTATAAAATATAATACATTCGTGTCTATGAAACCATAGAAATACACATACAAAATTTCAACCCAATCGGTTCCGCCGTTTAGAAATAATGTGAAAGAGATAAGTACGGAAGGATAATTCTTACTACCCGTTGTCCTATTACCCGTTTTCTCGTAGGAATGAAGCATTTTCCCGCTGTAAAAAGTATCCTATGTTCATCACGGATAATGTCGGCTTCTAATGGTAAAAGAATTTTTCAAATCGGTCCAGTAGTATCGGAGCCTATTCTATACAAACAAACAAACAATCAAATCTTTCCTCTTTATAATATTAGTATAGATATAGACTAGCTGGTGCCTGGCGTGAACCTCTTGTTGGTGAAGACTATCGCTATAAGATCGTTCGTCGATATTACTATTTTATTTATTACTTCGCACGGATTTTTTCTGCAAATTTGGATTTTGATGTGGTTTCCACCAGTGAAAACCTCATCACAATCCGCTGCTTAGTTTTGAACACAACCCAATAATGAAAAGAGGTTCCATCGAAAAACACTCAATGGCAATAAAAACCTACGATTCCATACCATTTCCAATAAAATTGTGACTAGTTTTGCGCGTAATATCCCCAATTTTGCCAATGTAACACCTCTTATAAACGGCCCGAGCCGGTGGGAACTGCTATTGGCCAGATGTCGCATGACAAATAGCGATGTGGTCCGCAGATGATTTCGGGACCTTCATAAATCTTAAGGCGCTAAGGAACTTCGTTAGAACAACTTGTAAGATCTCACATACTTAGCTGTAGGGAAACTTTTTTAGAATAGCTACAAAGTAGGTACATACCTACTTTATTTGTTTCGCGTTGAAAAAGAAAAAAGTACAGTCGGCCGCATAAGTCGATTAACACATTAAAAAGTGCAAAACAACTGAACACTCAACTTACTTACTTATTTACTTACTTACTGAAGCTTTTTACGATTCACGTTTGTACGTGAAGTTTATTTTGATCTCTAACGACTTATGGCGCGTTGAGTGTTCCGTTGTTTTTTCACTTTTGAATGTGTTAATGGACTTATGCGGCCGACTGTACCTAGCCTATCCTATGTCCTGTACGATTAAACGTTTATCTACCAAGTTTCATGAAAATCAGTTTTTGTTTAAGAGTTATTATGGAGGGACATACATACATAAAATACTTACACTTACTTTTATGTTAAGGTCGACAGACAGGCTGACGGCTGACTTACAGATTTATTATTAGTATTGATTATAATAAAGGATGTAGAATCGTCTGTCGAAATAACATGAATTAATTATTCTATCAGTACCAAAATCCTATGGATTAATATAATTTTACACATTTTGACGACGTAATGGCGTTTTAATCTCTATGTAAATTAGGACTTAACAAAATAATCTCCATTTTGATTTTAGATTTTAGCAAATTTGTTCGTTATTACTTATTAGATGCGATTTTCGTGCGAAGGCTTGGCAAAAGTATAATATCGGGCGTTATATTGCTTTATTAATTTTTTCAGGCGTTTTATATTTTATTTTTTAACGCGAACGAAGCATCGAAATAATATATCTGCGAGGACGAAGTCCTCCACCGCGTCTGTCTGTCTTTCCATCTGTTCGTAATAAACTACTGCACCAATTTTCATGCTGTTTTCACCAATGGATAGAGTGGTTCTCGAGAAAGGTTTTTGTATATAATTTACAAAATTACACACTTTTTTTGGAAGTTTTTTAGACATGGAAACCTTGACCTGATACTGCAGCATCAAGTAGCTTACTTACAGCAGATATAGCGTGTTTTGACTCATTAGAAAGTCAAGGTTTAGTTTATAATTGAACTGAATACTTCTTTAGGCTCGTTGGGCATTTTTGAGATGAAAAAAAAAACCATTGAACTCGCGACACTGTTACCGTAACCGACACCTCTGCATGCACTTTCCTGACGATTCAAAAAATACATACGTAATTGTTCAAGTTAATACTTCTGTCGTTTTTTTTTAAATACAACTTGTATTGATATAAATAATTTTAATGTTATTTGATTTATTTTGGAGTATTTCTAGAAATACAAGAGTAAGTGGGCGGCATTATTTAAATTGGAATGTTTAACGATGGTACAATTAACACAATAAATCGTGTTCAGTTCTGTTATACCCGTTCATTACGAAACTGGCACGCTTTGAATAATAGAAAATTAATTAGAGAAGAAACAATTTAAAACAATATTTGCTCAGGAACCAAAGTAAACTAAACAAAATAATATTATGTGATCCAAATTTTAATGAAGCCTTTTTTTAGTAAGGAAAAGGCTCATTTTTATTCGTTACATTAGTCAACAAAAAAAAATTTTTTTTGGTTTCTGTTCTAATGCTTAAATTCTGATTCTAGACATCTAAAAATAATTACATTTTCATTTTTAGCTTTTAAAGTTTGCTTTTGCCTGATTTATGACGATAAGTAAGATACGAGACAGCCCAAACAAACATAAGAGAAACACTAAAAATATTCATTTTTCAACTTAATTTTTCCGTTATTTTACATATATTTCCTGTTCTTTATCAAAAATCTTAAATGACAAAGGCTCTAGTGTTCTACACAAACTTTTGTAATTGTAATTAAAATTAAAAGTATGGAAATAATGTATGAAACCCAAAAATCGTGTTGACCTGTGTTATCATTGTCATCGTTGTTTAAAATTTACATTTAGTCGAAAATGGCATTTGACGAGCCCGTTGGACGAGTGGCAAGGGTGCTTGCCTAACGTTTCAGGGGCCCCGGGTTCGATTCCGGGCGGGGTCAACTTTGGAAATTTTAATATAATTTTTAAAAGCGACTCTGGTCTGGATTTGAAAAGTACACTGCGTTTCGCAGTCATTTGGGCAGCCCGTCTGGCGGCAGTAACCACCGCCTTACAGAATACCACCGTGAAATAACAGCATAAATGTGCTGTTGTGTTTCGGTGAGTGAGTAAGGAATGCCAGAGCCCATTACCCCATCCCTCCCTTATCCCTTATCCTTAATCCTTCTATGGTCGGCAGCGCACTTGTAGCACTTATGGCGTTGCTTATGTTATAGGCGACGGTAGCCACCTACCATCAAGTGGACCGTCAGCCTCTCTGTCGACCTTAACATAAAAAAAAAATTGAAACATTAACTAAACCTGCCCTTTGTTAACTATATTTAAAATTATCAAATTAAAAATTAAATTAAAAAAATATTTTAAATCATACTAATAATATACTTATTTAAAACTAGCTGGTGCCCGCGACTTCTTACGCAATGATGAATTAAAAATATAAAAGCAATTACAACGCTTGACAACTTGTTGCTATAACACATTGGCCAGGCGTTAGTTACAGTTTTATATTTTAGATAATCCCTCGGGAACATTACTTTTTTCTTGGATGAAAGGTACCCTATGTCCTTTCTGGTGTCCCAGACAACGTGTATGAAAAATTTCATGGTGATCGGTTCAGTAGTTTAGGCGTGAAAGCGAGACAGACAGACAGAGTTATTTTCGCATTTATAATATTAGTAAGGATAGTAACGATAAGGATTATGTCACCTTGATTGGACATCTGTGTTTTTCAGGCAGATAAACATTTAAAAGATGAATTCAGTTGCTGCCGTTGAGTGTCTCGAAAAGAAAACTGTTACTCTATGTAAAATTTAATTAAAAAGAAACGTTTTATATGTACATTTTATTTAATGTGTAAACGGTGTTATTTATTAGAGCGCGGATGGCGGTTTCTCCGTAATTGCAAGCGGGGTCATTCTGACACGAGCGCTAAAGGGTTAATTTAACGCGCTGTGAACTCCGCTTCCGCGATATTAAAAATATACAGTAGGTACAGTCGGAAACAGCGAAAACTATATCATTCGTTATTGGTAGTTAGCTATAGATTGTAATTTAAAAAACACGTCAGTCGTAGGACTGCACGTCAGAAGCAGAAAAAGTAGCTTCACAAAAATAATTGTATGATATTTAAGTTACAGCTAGTGTATTATAAAGAGAAAAGATTTGATTGATTGTTTGTTTGTATTGAATAGGCTCCGAAACTACTGGACCGATTTGAAAAATTCTTTTACCATTAGAAGCCGACATTATCCGTGATGACCATAGGCTACTGTTTACCGCGGTAAAATGCTACATTCCTACGGTAAATTTAAAATAAAAGTTAATACTAGCGGCTTGGCCCGGGATACACTTGACAGCGCCATTTATCCAGAATCAGTGAAGCGACTAACATGACAACTGCTTGGTGATATTTTTAGCGATCCACTCCACGGTAGATGGCGCTTTATACTTTCAACGCGGACGAAGTCGCGAACACCAGCTAGTCTATTATAATATAATATGTCTTATTCTTATAAATAACTATTGTTTTAAATTACACCATTGAAAATTTTAATTTTGCCATTCAAAGTCTACACATTACTTGTGCGGATATTGTTTTTTATTTTTATTTCGACTGTACCATGAGATTTCTTTTCTATCAAAAGAAGATGAAAGAAAAGACATTGAATCATCTCATTTATACGTGACGGAAAATCATACATTTTCCGGGTACAGGTGACACTAATTCCATTGTAAGAAAATCCAATTGTCGTCGTAATAACGCTGGGAAAGTAATTTCTTCGCGAACACTTAATGGTATGTAATTCACTTCCTTGTTCTGAAAACTTAGTTGGAAAGACATAAGTGAAAGTGATATATGTTAAGGCTAAGCAAGAAAATAGGTATTTCATTACTAAGGTTCTCTTATCAGTCGTACACTTCTGACGGAGCGGTCGTGGTTATAAAAAGTCTATATCGTTTTTAGACCACAGCTCTCATGGGAAAAATAGTAGCAGTGATTTCTCGTTGCCTTCTTCTCCAGTTCTTTAACACTGGGTCTTGGTTAGTCAGTCTACTCTAGGTCTTTGGTGAGCCTCGTTGGTTAACCATCAGGTAGCATCACGGAAGTCGTCGCATTACTGAGGTTACGTGGGCCTTAACGCAATAATGCATAACACAATCTTCCGGCCCCAGTGGTCATCGACTCTCAGTACTATTTATTGTACTATAGGTGAATATATTAGCAATTGCGCACAAAATTGCTAAGGAAAATGACATTTTTTTTTTCCTATTTCGTAATTTTTCACCTCACTAACTTAAAATTACAGGCAGTGTTGATATTCCTTCCATAAAATCATCGTGCGATGTCGAAGGACAACGTTTTTTTAGGCATTTATTCACCATGACGTATTTACTAATACGATAAAACAATCTATACGCAACAGTACCCAAGAGACTCGAGACGCGCGAACGAAGTGCGGGAGGGGAAGAGCGACTGAGTCTACCAATAACGTGTCGGCACACCGACGCGTACCCGCCCCTGACTTTCCTCTGCCCCTCAAAGACCTAAAAATAGAGTTCTGCGCACATTTGCCGAGAAGTCATCTAGGTATATAACATAACATACATCTGTAATAATTTTTTGGTGGCTTTTTTTTTTTTCATTTTATCATGCACTTTTTTGACAAAACTGCATAAAAGTAATATGATTTATGCCTCCAACCGCAATCATTTATGGGCGGTGCCGGTGTCATTTACAGATATAAAATTAACGCCTCTGGGAAATTTAATTTTAAAATTAAACTCGTCTACCAGACCTGATTGCTTTTATATTATATTTTTAATGTAATATCGATACGGGCATCGACGCAGTGATCGATTAAAGTTGAACAGAGGTTTTTACGAACTGTTTCACGCGACTTCGTTCTCGTAAAATATGTAGCTTTCTATAGGTGAAAGAATATTTATAACCGGTCCAGTAGATTTTGAGTATATTCCTTACAAACAAAAATACAAAAACACAAATCTTCTCTATTTAATATTAGTATAGACTAAAGTTGTAGAAAACTTGGTGAATTATTAGTTAAAGGAATTTCATAATATTGCCATTAAAGTCAGTTTTTTTGTGCTATTGAATGTGTGTGTGTGTGTCCCAAAATCCAGACCAGAACCAGCTTGGAAAAGTTCATTTGAAAAGTTGGCCCTGTTGGAAATGAACTGAGGACCCCTAATAAGTCAGAGCGCTTAGGCAAGCGTCTTAACTACTCGACCATTGGTCATTGGACTCGTCGTCAATAACGCTTGAAAACTAACTCAAAGACCCTACAGCTGTACAAAAAATCACCTCTTAGATAATAAAATAAAGTCACGGCAGCATATCAACAGCAATAAATCGTATTCCATGAATAATAAAGTGTAATTTAGTTCATTAATTTGTGAAGATAATAGTGAAGACAAGTCCGCAGGAATATCGTCTCAACCATACATAAACATTAACGCTGGTGGCAACAGAAATCTGTCAGTGAATGTACTGCAAATGGTAACAAAAGTTAGACCGAATCCATTGCTTGTTTTGTTAGTTTTAACTACATAATGTGAGAAACCAAATTGGCTATCTAAAACAAGGTCAATTAAAATCACGAACTGTTAAAAAAGAAATGTCGCATCGTTGGATTTGTAAATGTGATATAGTCACGCGAACTGTCCACTTAAAGTTTGATGTGTCAGTTAAAAGTGAGCACAAATGACTAGGCAGTGAGGTTCAAATTTAATACAGTCTTTTCTAACAAGGAAGGACGCCATTGTCTAAATCGTTTCGTATCTATACAGCGACATCTGGTGGTTCTAATGACAAATGATTGTACGCCGTTTAAGGTCAAGAAAAGATGTGATTCCCTTAAATTATTTTACGATTTGGATATATTTTTCTTTACATTATAAAATGTCATTTATTTAGATACTAGAATAACCAATAACATATAATATTTTTATGTAGGTCCGATCGAATTTAATATAATATAATAATATTATAAAGAGAGAAAGAAGATTTGTGTTTTTATATATTTGTATTTTTGTTTGTAATGAATAAACTCAAAACCAACTGGACCGATTTTAAAAATTATTCTAGTTATTAAATAGAAATAAAAAAAATTATTGTTTAAACAACTTTGTTTCTAAAAATGCAAAAACTATACTTACAAAGTATCTTCCAAATCGTTTTAAAACCAATAAGTAAAGTAAATCAATCGTCTGAACAACTTATATTTTGTTATAGCAAAGATTCAATTATAATGTAAACGCTAAACGAGCGAGAAAATGAAAATTCATGACTGCAAGCGAAATACAAAGTTGTGAACGAACGGACAGGATCATAATAACTTGTTTTGTTTTCTCTGCAAACTTTAACTTCATACTTTAATAGCTAAGTAATAAATCAATTATTAAGCATTTTATTGCATTTAATATTGCGATAATTGGATTGTTTCGTTTTCTCATCGTGTATTCCATAATTGGATTTATAATGTCAAATCTATACTAAGTATTATCTATATCTATACTAAAATTATAAAGAGGAAAGATTTGATTGTTTGTTTGTTTGTTTGTATAGAATAGGCTCCGAAACTACTGGACCGATTTGAAAAATTCTTTTACCATTAGAAGCCGACATTATCTGTGATGAACATAGGCTACTTTTTACCGCACGAAAATGCTTCATTCCTACGGGAAATCTAAAATAAAAATCTAAAATCTACAATACTAGAAATAAAATACTAGTAATAAATCTAAAATAGAGAAATCTAAAATAAAAGTAAATACTAACGGCTTGGCCCCGGATACACTGACAGCGCCATCTATCCAGAATCAGGTGAAACGACTAACATGACAACTGCTTGGTGATATTTTTAGCGATCCGCTCCACGGTAGATGGCGTTTTATACTTTTCACCTGCTAGTATTTTATAAAGTTACGAGGGCGAAGTCGCGTACAGCAGCTAGTCATCAATCAAGAAGTACTAATAATAAATCTGTAAGTGTATGTATTGTATGAATGCATGTAGGTATGTGTGTATGTATGTTATGTATGTGCCTCCATAACTCTTAAACGAATCAACTAATTTTAATGAAACTTGGTAGATAAACATTTAGACATACAGGACACAAGATAGGCTACTTTTTTCTTTTCCATGGAGCCCATTTCGAGCAACTAATTAGTTAGTTTACCATTTTTTGTAAATAATTAAAAAAATTTAAGATTTCGTGGTTTTCCTTTCATTTAATTTATCAAGTTTGTTAGAGAGATTTCATCCTTATAATTTACTCTAACGATCGATGCAATAAAAGTACAGGCTGCAATTTTTATTGATTTTAGTCGGTTCGATTCCCGGGTGTGGCAAGCGAATTTTCAAAAATCTTTGAATCCAGTTTTCTTTCTATTTAAAAATAAAGGAATGTTTTCTTTGAGTAAAACTTTCTATCTACAGTATTAAGAGTACTTTCCCTCCAGGTGGCATTACAAAATTCCACCCTGCATATACATCAACTCATCTTAATATAAGTACCTATAATACATACACAAATTTTACAGATAGACATGAAAGATATTATTTCTCAGCTACGTGTTAACGCAATAAAATATTGTGATATTTTATATTCCGGAATTCCAATTTTAATATCAATGCAAAAGCAATAGCACCTTCTTGAGAACGTATTGCATTGGAAAACTTCTAGTATAAAGTATAATATGAAATATTAACAGTTCAACATTATATTAAAACGAATATGTTCCATTTTTATTAAAAACAGATGTATTTCTCGAGACTTTTCTTGCATAGAGAATGGGCTTTGCATTCTTGCATAAGAGGTCCCTAGACGATCATGCGGCATGACATGCGTTTACGTGAATTATCATGATGCGTGTCATGCCGCATTATCGTTTAGTGACCGCTATACGATTATAGCTTGCAGGATGAAAAATAAAAGGAACTATCAATCAACTGCCAGCACATAGTTACATGTCATTCACATAAATCAATACAATTAAACGGTCATGCATGCATGACAGCACGTAACGCAATGGACCACTATATTATTATGATTATGCGTGTACAAATGTCAGTTATAGCTTGCAGGATGAAAAATAAAAGGAACTATCAATAAACTGCCAGCACATAGTTACATATTATTCACATAAATCAATACAATTAAACGGTCATGCATGCATGACAGCACGTAACGCAATGGACCACTATATTATTATGATCATGCGTGTACAATCAGTTATAGCTTGCAGGATGAAAATAAAGGGAACTATCAATAAACTGCCAGCACATAGTTACATGTCATTTACATAAATCAATACAATTAAACGATCATGCATGCATGACAGCACGTAACGCAATGGACCACTATATTATTATGATCATGCGTGTACAAATGTCAGTTATAGCTTGCAGAATGAAAAATAAATGGAACTATCAATCAACTGCCAGCACATGGTTACATGTCATTCACATAAATCAATACAATTAAACGGTCATGCATGCATGACAACACGTAACGCATGTCATGCTGCATGATCGTCTAGGGACCGCTTTACAGACAGGTTGAGTGTCCGCTAGATGGTAGGTGGCAAAGATTTAAATCGAGAGATGTGCCCTTACTAGCGAAACTGTGTTACAAAATACAAAATAATATACTAAACACAGTCATATATGCTTTTGTCTAAACACACTTTTAACCACAGTTAACACATTCCTTCCTTCAAACGTGACTGTGACGATAGTTACGATCTCTTCAAGCTGTTGTCACTCACTGTTGCTGACGTGTTAACAATTATCGTAGTCTTTTTAGTATGGCGTAAGGAGATTAGGGCGTATCTTCGATTTAAATCTTTGGTAGGCGGATACCGTTATTGTGCTGCAATTGCTCTACCGATTTAAGTAGGATTAAAAACAAGGATAAGTAATAGGTTAATAGGCCCCCATCCCTTACTCAATCATCGAAACACAACAGCACATGTAGGTACTGTTATTTCATTCACGGTGGTCTTCTATAAGGTGGTGGTCACTGCCACCATAAGGGTTGTCCAAATGCAAGCCACTACTTAATTTACTTGAAATTCAAACTATACAGCTTTTTTATTGCATTTTTCTATCTTTTATTCAAGCTATTGTTAAAACAGCTTTTTTTAACAAAGGCTCTCCACGTGATGGTAAATAACTCAAGAAGACTTTGTAAATATATTTCTTATTATTTCGTTTAAAAATCGTCAAACGTGTCCACGTTTTAAACTACCTAGTACAATTAAATTCAATATTTTTACTTACATTGTAAAACTGAATCATTTTCAAAGATAATATTAATCCGCTTACTAGCTTCGTTAAAATACCATTTTTAAACGTACGATTATTTATACTACTTTTTTTGTACATTTAACAATAGTATTAAGCATTTGTGTTATAATATTTGTGTGGGTGCGAAAGTTATAATAGGTATTCTTTATTAATAAGACAAATTTAATTTCCAATAATGAAAACAAGAAATTTAATGACAAAGATGGTCGCGTAGAAAGGGGCTTCAAATTAATTTACTCGACTGTTGTTCTATTTATACTCAAAATTCGAAATATAATTTAACTAATTAGAAAATTCACAGAGCCTTATAAATCAAACTCCGTTTACATTTGTGAGTAAATCAACAACGTAGTATAAATAAAATATATATAGGCATGTATATAAATATCCAAAGCTTATCTAAGATATCTATATAAGCTTATCTATATCTATATCTATATATATATCTATATCTATATATATATATATATCTATATCTATAAGCTTATCTAGATAGATCTTAGATTTTGCTAAGACAGAATTTTGCTGTAAAACATAGTGAAGACCATATATATATATGTGTGTTCGCGGATAACTTCGTCGTTAATGAACTAATTTTGATGATTCTTTTTTTATTCGAAAGGTGTTACCCCGACGGTGGTCCCATATAAATTTGGAAAAAAAAATCCAACCCTAATGGTAGGAAAACAGGGGATGATTGACTGTCCACTCACTGATTGTAATGTATGACCACGCATAATGATAATTCTTTTTTATTGGATAGGATAGGGTACTATACCTCGAAGTTGATCCCATATAAATTTGGGAAATAAATTCCTACTTAGGATAGGGTAGCAGCACATATGCTGCTCTGTCTTGATAAGAACAAAAATTGTTTTGTTCGCACCGTGTTTTCGGATTTAATTAGCCTCGCTGTAACCGCCGCCTAAGCCAGAAATAAATAATTTTAAAAGCCAAATTAGACAAATGAAACATTGGCAAAGTAGGGCCCCGGCCGAGCAAGAATAAATTAGAAAACTTTGAGAAAACGCGTAAACATCAAAAAGTTGAGAAGTCGCGAGCGTACAAATTACAACGAGTTTAGTCTTTTGGGGATTATGGACTTGAAACGGGGAAAGGGACAATGTATAATATTTACCTAATAGTAACTTTGAAAGTTATTGTGTTTTACGCTTATTAAGCTCATATTTTATTTACTTCCTGAATTATTTCATGCTATTATTCACTTATGCAGACAGCATACCAAATATCACCTCTATTCAAATTAGCGACGCGTAGTGTCTATTTAGACCGCCGTACCTCCATTTTCGGGTACGGCGGTCCAGTGGTTTTTGAGTTTATTCATTAAAAACAGACAAATCTTCTCTCTTTATAATATTAGTATAGATTAGATATGTATCATACAATACTAGTGGGTGCCCGCGACTTCGTCAGCGACCTATTTTATTTTCACAAACAAACCATTCTTGACTATCTCTCTATCCGTAAGTGAAGACAGAATTAAAATCGGTAAAGCCGTTTAGGAGGAGTTTAGTGACATACCTATACACATGCACAGCAGAAATGTATATATAAAGATAGATAATGTAGATGTAGATGCCTCTTGAAAGGTAGGTTGTCTCTCAACCTAAATCTTATAACCTACAGTTTAGTTGTGGCAGAGTAGTACACTGAGATTCGCAATAATTTTGAGCAACCAGTCTGGAGGCAGTCTTCTGTAAGGGGGTGGCCCTTACAGAAAACGACCGTGAAATAACAGCATGTGTGCTGTTGTGTTTCGGTGAAGAGAATATGGATGCCAGAGTTCATTACCCTATACCTTCCAAATTCTTTATCCTTATCCTACTATGGTCAGCAGCACTATTTCATGGTTCCGTGAATTCCTTGTACCTATTCATAACACTACATCAGTTTTCTTGCAAATATATAAAAATTACGTATCACCAGTTTGAGACCAATGAACTAATGAAATGGTTTTGATAAAACTTCGTAACTGTATAATTTGGTCCAGCTTAGAAGATAGGATAGTTTTTCTTTTGAACCCGGGAGAATCCGGGAGAGTGTAGCTAATTTTATTATAAAAATTACGCGATTTTTCAAAACATAAGAAATTATTAATTAACTTAAAAAATGAATAAAAAATGTTAATCTGACTTAATGACTAATATCACAAAGCATAAACTATTTAAAATGAAATTAATCTGAGTCACACCTACCATTTAGTGTTTGAATTAAGAACAAAATAAACAATGGGTAGCATTCCAAATAAGGTGTTAACGTGGTTAGTGTATTCAATAATTCAAATTTGGTAAGTTAGACGCGTCGGTTGCGCAAGAGTTGACTGTGTGGCGCCACGCGGCGACCGCGGAATTGCTGATCAAAAGTGACGGGCTAGCATAATGTAGATGAGACCAGATATGTCAATTATTTGAAATATTATTATTTTTAAATGCAAATACCTATTATTTTATTGAATTTGAAATACTTTTTAAAAAAATGAATTTTCTATTTTATTTGAAGTAGATTATATAAATACAAACTGCTGCCCGCGACTTCGCCCGCGTAACTTTGTAAATTATATACTAAAACTTTTCTCGAGAACCACTCTATCCATTGGTGAAAAACTAACATCTTATTACCTCGGTCTACAGATTAGTATTACCATACAACGAGGTAATGCACCCAGCATGCCAATGCTTTATATTATATAACGTGTACATCTATATATAACTTAGGATCAGATTTTATTTTAATATTCTTCAAATTAGCCTTTAGCGAAAGTTAAATTTAAATGTAATTTAAAATGTATCAAATAAACATTTTTTCTATAAAATATGTCCATATAATTCTAACGTTGATAAAAGCATTACCCTGCAAGCCTCTAAAATCTGCGTAGGTGTTAAGATTTAGGTCGTTCGCTGAATGATATACAAACTAGAAACTTACTCAATCGTGCCTTCGATACAAAAGTTACGAAAAAAATACAGTAATTAATTCTTTTATTTGTTTACGTAACTATCGTCGTCTTCTCGAGTTCTTTTAATTATATTCAATACATGTACGAGTACACATCATACAATGACTATATACCTACCGATACACTTGTAGCGTACACAATGAGCGGTTTTTTTTTATTATTAGAGATCGGTTTGTTCCTGGCCAATAACCTGGCAATCAAACTCTTAAGCCTTCCCTTGTCCATTGCTAAATGAAAAGCGTTGATTAACAACGTGTTTGATTGTGTTCTAGCTAGTACCATTGGACTGTACCATTGGTATCGTCAGTACCACTAATGGTACCGGTACCGGTAACTTCTCTGATGATTCTAAGCCATGACATTTCTCTTCTACCTAACCTCCCTTTTCTCTGTACTTTTCCCTATGGTAAGCAACAATTGTGGTAATTATTATCAAGGCGTATAACAAAATGTATAATACCAATGTGAAATCCTTCACAGCCTGATGGTTCATACAAGCTCCTATTTCCTGCCCAAATATACGATTTAGGATCTCCGCATTTGTTCTTGTCCGTCGACTATTGCGAGTTTTCCAAGTATTTTTATGTAGTTTATTTTATTTAGGACAACAAACAATTGTACAATGGTTAAGTCTAGATATAAATAATAGTAATTTTACAACTAGCACCTTTTTTTACAAATTAAAATTTTGACAAAAAAAATTACACAAAAAATCCATCAATATCAACATTGCAACATTAAAGCCAAAATATCAACATTAGTGAAATTACTATTATAAGAAACTAGTTGGTGCCCGCGACTTCGTACGCGATGATAAATTAAAAATATAAAAGCAATTACAACGCTTGACAACTTGTTGCTATAACACATTGGCCAGGCGTTAGTTACAGTTTTATATTTTAGATAATCCCTCGGGAACATTACTTTTTTCTTGGATGAAAGGTATCCTATGTCCTTTCTGGTGTCCGAGACAACGTGTATGCAAAATTTCACGGTGATCGGTTCAGTAGTTTTGGCGTGAAAGCGAGACAGACAGACAGAGTTACTTTCGCATTTATAATATTAGTAAGGATTAGTAATCGGTTCCAAAAGTTCACGATCACCAGCTTGCGTTTTGGTTATGAAGTAGGTAAACATTATATTTAAATATTTTGTTTTATTATGTACACATTTTGTTAGTAAATTAAATTAAATTTACTGCCAAAATATAAGTTCATGAAACGTTACCTTTTGACCTTCCTGAAGGGAACAAAAAGTTGCGAGGTAAACTTTCTTTATCGAACTGAGATATCGATTCATATAAATTAACTGGATGTGACATTTTAAATATTGAATAGGCAAATATTGTATAGAAATAATATAGGTTCGCGAACTCACCAGAAACAAGTGTTGTATGCGACTTCATTCGCGTAACTTCATAAATATGTTGCTGATAAGTAATATTATAGCTTTCTATGGGTTTTAAAGAATTTAAAAAATCGGTCCAGTAGTTTTTGAGTTTATTCTAAACACTAGCTGTTGCACGTGACTTCGTCCGCGTAACTTTATAAAATATAATATAATACATTCGTGTCTGTGAAACCATGGAAATACACATACAAAATTTCAACCCAATCGGTCAAGCCTTTTAGTAGTTGACATACCGACAGCAGCGCTACCTACCGGGTCCAATTGTATTTTTATATCATCCAGGAAATCATCGAAATTTCAACCCAATCATTCATAAAATTTCAACCCAATCGGTTCAGCCGTTTAGAAGTTATGTGAAAAAGATAAGTACGGAAGGATAATTCTTACTACCCGTTGTCCTTTTACCCGTTTTCCCATAGGAATGAAGCATTTTCCCGCGGTAAAAAGTATCCTATGTTCATCACGGATAATGTTGGCTTCTAATGGTAAAAGAATTTTTCAAATCGGTCTAGTAGTTTCGGAGCCTATTCTATACAAACAAACAAATCTTTCCTCTTTATAATATTATTAGTATATTAAGTATAGATAAAAACACAAACAAACTTAAAGATAAACTTCTTAGGTCTTAGAATAGGTCGTAAACTATTTTTTTATATCCAATTTTTTTTTCTTATTTTCTAGTTCTGTCTAAAACAGTAATCAAAGCTCTTAGAAGTCTCTTCTAGATACTTATTACGATATATTATATCTGTGACATCATCGTGACCGAATTCTCCCGAAAATCGGCAAACGCGAACTTTTCCAACGAACTCCAATTAATTATCGGGAATAATGAACGGAGTACCGATACCAACTTCCACACTACGTGATTCGTGGCACGCTTCATTTTTCTTTTCACTCACCGCAATTTGAATGCGAGAGGTTTCTATTAATGGATGCTTCATCAAAATTGCGCTTTCATTTACTTTATTTCTTGTATAGGATTGGAGGTTTTCCGATTTGATTTTACTTGTGTAAGTAGGTTGACGTTTTAAATTGGATTTATCTGAGACCTTGTACACTTCACAAAACGCGTTAGAATCTTCGTTCGCGTACAAAATAAAATAAGGCTCCGACGATTAATGAAGAAAGCTTAATAGTATAGTATACCTCAAAGGATTTTTTTTCTGATTACTAACAAGCTTTTGAGATCAAAAGTGGCGGTAGCCGTGAGTAAACATTGCCTCCGTATAAAAATTTGTTTTGAAGTGGATTATTACTGGTTTATTGCAGTAATTATAGTTTATCCTCTAGTAAATATTCCATATATCAAGTGAAATTGTTTTTGGAAGTAATCAAATAGTGTACGCCGAAAAAATAAGTGAATTAAATTTATAAGAACTTTCTCAAATAATCAAGATATAACAGTGAATTGAAACTCCTAAAGCAAGTGAAATGATTACCTATTAAACTAAAAAGTGTTAATGCAGTATTTGCTGTATAATTGTGAATTCAGTGGTCTAAAAAAAAAAAAAAAAAAAAAATTTGAATTTTTCGCGCGATAACATAATAGTAACAATACATATTCCCTTTCTTAACTACCTACAACATAATTAAAGTTGAAATATACCGACGAGTATGCAGGTTATTTTCATCAACAGACTTTGTATCCAAGTTGGTTCGACTGCACGAGTACTGGGCTCGCGCGCGGGTGACGCTAGTTCAGACCTGCGTCAGTTCGTGCCGCTAAATTTGTTTTTCAGACTTGATATTTTTTAATGTGTCACATACGTAAGACGTGACAGTGACATTGCTTTGTGGCCATTGATTTGAACACTCCCTGAATCAAAGAATACTTTAACTGTCATTTGATTCTATTATGAAACCAGTATTAATATAATGTACTTTGGATTTTATGTAAATTATTATAAATGATTTTGGCATACGGTTTGATTTGACCATGATACAAATTGCAACTGAATAAAAATGAACTGTTTGGCTTGCTGTTTGCCTATTGCTGAGGGAGATTTATTAAGATGCACTGTGTGTAAAGCTGAATTTCATTATCTGTGCTTAAATATATCCAAAAAAATTTTTGATGCTAACTCGCCTAATCTTATTTCGAGCTTCAAGTGTCAACTTTGTAGCAATGTTACAACGCGCAGACACAGAAATGACGATACACCGGTGCGAAGTGCAATGGTATCAACCATCAATGCTTCTATGACATCATGTGATGCTGACTTGAGCACATTCAACCAGCACTTGACTTTTACTCCCGATAACACCAGCAAGACAAATGATATGAATGACATGACACTGCCTGTAACGGCCTCTGTGGTGAGGAAGATAATCAGAACTGAACTTGAGAATGTACTAAATAACTTAGAGAAAAAAATTGCACAGATAATCCAAAATAAAACTCAGGAGCTCACTAAGGAGATTGATAACTTGAATGAATGCCTAAAATTAACCAATGATCAGTGTGATGATATGAAAACGGTTTTAAGCGAAACTCAGAACAGAATGAAAACGCTACAAAAGGAGAATACTGTTCTCACGGAAACTGTTAATGACCTTAAAAATAAAGTAACTAGCCTAGAACAGTACTCCAGGTCATCGAACGTCGAAATTCAGTGTCTACCTGAGCGTAAGTCTGAAAATCTAAAGAAAATAGTACTTCAAATTGGCAAAAGCACAGGTAGCAAAATCAATGAGGATCAGATTCATCATTGCACCAGGGTCGCTAAAATGAACCCAAAGAGCATCCGGCCTAAATCTGTTGTAGTGAAATTCTCCAGTCCGCTTGTGAGGGACAATTTCCTGGCTGGGGTTCTTCGTTTCAATAAAACCAATAAAAATAATAAACTCAATACCAAACACGCTGGCTTAGATGGCCAGAATTCTGCAATTTACGTGGTTGAACATTTACCTGCTGATTTGAAAAAACTTCACGCTGAGGCTAGACTCAAGGCGAAGGGCCTAGGATATAAATATGTGTTAATTAGGAACGGTCGTATACTACTGCGAAAAACAGACAATTCTGAATACAAAGTGATTCGATCCAAAAGTGATATTGACTCTCTTAAATAATTTAATTCATTTTAAACGTGTAATAATCTTAGTATATATCTTAGGTTAAGTAATTATATTAGATAGTTAGGTTAAGAGTGTTATATTTGGTTGTTGCTGGTTGTGATGGCTTCGAAGAATTTAAATATATATTATCAGAACATGCGCGGTATGAGAACTAAAACACATAAGATACTTAAAAATATACTGAGTAGCGACTATGACATTATTATATTGGTAGAGACCTGGCTTCGCGACGATGTAATGGATGGAGAATTTATTGATGATAGATATCGGGTCTTCAGAGAGGATCGTGACATTTCTGCGTCAAATGGAAAAATCGATGGGGGTGGTGTCCTTATAGCAGTGCACAAACGACTCAAATGCCACCGTATAGATATATCCTCAATAGCCCATGCTACCGGTTTTGAGCAGGTGTGGGTGAATGTCGTGTTAGGAGATAGCCTAAATAATAATAACATTGCAATCTGCGGAGTATATTTACCCTCCCCCATAAAGTTTGAAACGCTACAATCCTTTACAGAAATCGCGAGTGATTTACTGCTGGGATATCCTGATGCAATCATAGTAGGAGACTTCAACCTTGCATGTATTGACTGGTGTTGCAGTGGCGATGGCACCTCAGGTGACTATGTGGTGCCATCTAGATACGATAATCGATTCCGTAACTGCATTATGGACTGGATGTACGAATCAAATCTTCTTCAACTTAACGGTATTCGCAACGTGTATGGGAGACTATTGGATCTAATATTTTACAGCAATACCAAGGACGTGAATGTGGCCGTCTGTGGAGATCCGTTGAGCGTTGTAGATAACCATCACCCGCCTTTGGAAATCCTGCTGAAACGCTCACGGGAGAAACAATTTCAGCCGCTTCCTAATATTAGGCCAAGCTGGTTTAAGGCTGATTATGACCTAATTTGTAATGCACTGGATGATATTGATTGGGTGCATGAACTCGAGATATGCAACGATGTTAATGACATGATACGGAACTTCTATCAAAAACTTAACAGTGTTATAGATAATTTGATACCCAAAACAAGAGCAAAACGGAGCGGTTATCCTGTGTGGTATTCGACCAAACTTATAAAGAACCTTAAGACTAAAAATAAATATAGACTTCTTTTTAAAAAATATAAAAATCCAATGGATGAACATATGTATAACTCAATAAAGAACGACTGTGCCAAACTAATAAATATATGTTATAAAAAATATCTAAATTCGATTGAAAATAATGTCCGCACCAATCCTAAATTTTTTTGGACTTACATAAAGCAGATTCGCGATAGTAGGCCCGACTACCCAGCTATTATGACTTTTGACGGTAAACTATTTGCTGATGGTGAGATCTGCAATGGCTTCGCAGAATACTTTGAGGGCATATATGGAAAAACCTCGACCACATCGGACACGATCGAAGCTGTTTGCGCACTGCCTACTGATGTTACAATTTCATTCAACGAAGAACAGATAGAGTCAAGCCTAAAGCGCATCGATATTAACAAGGGTGCTGGCCCGGACAATATTCATCCTATATTTGTAAAGAAGTGTGCTTCGAGACTAGCTGCCCCATTAACCTTAATATTTAACAGATCGTTTGGGGAGGGCATATTCCCAACCTGTTGGAAGGAATCCAGAATTGTGCCGGTGTTTAAAGATGGCGATAGAAACAGTATAGCCAAATACAGACCCATTTGTATACTCTCTGTATTTGCAAAGGTCTTTGAATCTGTGATCTGCCCAGTTATTGTTTGGCATATGAAGCAAAAATTTGTTTCCAACCAACATGGATTTCTGGCAAGGAGGTCGACAGTGACGAACTTGGCTTTGTACATTAACGATTTATCTGAAAGTATTGACAATAAGAAACAAGTAGACACCATTTACACAGACTTTTCTAAAGCGTTCGACCTGGTCGATCATTCTTTGCTGCTTTTAAAACTACAAAAATATGGTCTTGACATAGGTCTCCTGAACTGGTTAAAATCTTACTTGAAGAATAGGAAACTGAAAGTGGTGGTTGGTGGTTATGAATCTCGTGAGTTTACTGCGGAGACGGGTGTTCCTCAGGGCTCTCGACTTGGTCCTATCCTTTTTGACGTTTTTATAAATGACATAGCTGACTGCTTTCACTATAGTAATTTCTTGTTATATGCGGATGACTTAAAGATATATCGAATTATTGATAATGACGAGGATGCCCTTCTGCTACAGGAAGATCTTGATAGGTTAGTGCATTGGTGTGACTTAAATAAGATGTCATTAAATATCGGCAAATGCTTTGCTGTCTCATTCACTAGAAAGAGTCAAACAAACAGCATTGACTATAGATATCACATTGATGATTATATATTGACTAAAAAGGCTCACATTAGAGACTTGGGGGTAACAGTTGACAGTAAACTTACGTTTCTTGAACATTTCGATAACATTGTTAAGAGTGCATACAGGACAAACCGTCTCATACTGCGTACTACTAAAGGCTTTAAGAATCACATAAGTCTGTTGACCCTGTACTACTCACTCACTAGAAGTATTCTTGAATATGGTGTCACAGCATGGAATCCTTACTACAAAGTTCACTCGGAACGCATTGAGAGAGTGCAAAAAAGGTTTCTGCGTAGCGTAAGCTTCCGAGAAAACACGCTAAAGGAGCATAGGTCCTACTGTCAACAGCTTAAAAGATACAAAACCCTAACACTATCTGATCGAAGAAATATGTTGGACTTGTGCTTCCTATTCAAAATTATAAATAACGAAATAGATTCGATGGACCTCGTTGGCAAGATTAATTTCGCAATTCCTAGACATAACTTTAGACCAAAGAACTATGTGCCTTTCAAGCCAAATATGATACACTCCAATTTGGGTGTATCTGCACCGATTAATAGAATTACTAAATTATATAACGTAGTAGCCAAGGACATGGCACTCGATGTCTTTAATGATAGTTCGCGGAAATTTAAAAACAAAATTATAACTTATTATATATCTAAATACATATAAAATGCGGCTTACTAACTGATTTAATTTACTTTTGTTGACTATTCTTGGAGGCCGTCCCAACTTTTATCATTTTCTTTTTTGTGTTTTTTGTGTTTATTCTTTTTTAAATGTAAGTGTAGTTTGTTTGTTTGTTTTTTTTTTTTTTTTTTTTTTATTTCTTTTTGTGTTTGACTGATATTGCCTTAAATTTGACTATAATTATTATGTAATTTCCAAGATTTAATTAATATGCATGTTGTGGTAGCCTATAATTGTGATATGTGTAAGCTGGACTTTGATATGCAATCTTTTCTGAGATTCATATGCACACTATTACGTTGGCTGTCCGTATTATATAAATAAATAAATAAATAAATAAGCTGAATCTTCGTGAGTAGCTTCAGTTTACCGAGAAGAACAACTTTTTCCTCTGCGAAAATTCTCGATAGAGGTAGCTAAAGGAGTTAGCAGCCGTAACTTCCAAGCGTAGGACTGGGAACACGTACCACTCAATTTGTAGGACTAAGCTGCCATTTCATTATACAAATGTTTACTAAGTTGCAGATAAAAAATCTGCTAATTAGTATACCCAACCCTCCCAAAAAACCACTCCCAATAAATCAAAATAATGAGGTCAGCTGGACCATAAGACTTACAATTAACCTTAGATAGATAATAACTAAGGGTCATGACCATTCGAATAAAGTATATTATATTCACTTTAACTGCGATTTTTTTTTTTAATATTTATATTAAAGTAATACAAAATTAAAATTGAACTCGAATATTGAAACAATATTTCGCAGACTTGTTTTAACTACATTAAAAAAAAAGAACTTTAACGAGAACTTTTGGAGTGTTCGAAACTTTACACTCTTCGATGTAATTTTATTTGTATGTTTTCCAAGTACTGTTATTTTTCATTAAAGTTTCACAACTTATGACTTTACAATAGCTATTAACAGTAGATCTTCCATTTACAAGGTATATTCCACTTGGCTCTCTCGTCTAAGTTCCTTTACGAAATTGGTTCTTAAATATACGAATCTGATCTTTAACTATATTAAAATCGTTTTCTTTTCGCAATGGATGGCAAAGCTAGGAGGCTCTGGATACACAAAATATTATCGTAAGTTTATACCCGAAGAAAGTAATCAGTAAATGAGAATAGGAAATGAAAAAATAGGCATTTTCTGGGTGAGCTCGCTCCATCACAGGCCTCTTCGCCACACAGCTGGATGTTGGCAAAGAACAAACCCATCTCTAATAATAATAATAATAAAAGTTTATTTTAGTGTTTGGCGCCACCGCCGCGGTGACAGTGGCCATGTCGCCACTTAAAATTATCCTATATTAATATAGGTAATAAACTATTTGGGTGTCAAAATTCATACAAATTTGTGTGAAAAAATACATCCATAAACTAAATATCCGTCCTCATAAACTTTCGCATACTACTACTATTCGCATATTTATATTACTAGCTGTTGCTCGCGACTTCGTCCGCGTAATTTTATAAAACATAGCCTATGTTACTCGCTGATAATATAGCTTCCAAAGAGTGAATTTTTTTTCAAATCGGTCCAGTAGTTTCGGAGTCTATTCAATTCAAATAAAAAAATCTTTCCTATTTATAATATTAGTATAGATTAGAATTTACTAAGGTCGAGGTTATATTAGTAACACATTAAATGTAGGGCCAAGTGGAACGAATCAGTTCAACAATGCAAGGTCGAGCAAAACAACGCGTAAATAAAGATATTCAGTCCACTCTCACAATTGTTTGAATTTTTCACACACATTAGTCAATGGTTCTGTTTTAGGAATGATTATTCCGTTAATGGATTGTAATTATGTCAAGAGTTCACTGAATATTTAAATTTGTTTAGTGAGCAAAATTACAAGATTTGTTAACCCAGTTTTACTTTTGAATTAACTAGGCTCGTTGGGTCGATCGAGATCTAGCTAATTTTGAACGCGGACGAAGTCGCGGGCACCAGCTAGTTTCGGATAATTTACATTACATATAAAAAAGAAAGTTAATTTAGATATATTCACAACAAAAAATATATATTTATAATCATAATTTTTAAAATAAGATTTAAGCAAAATTATCATCTGAGTAGTCTCCTGATATCATATGAAAGATAAAATTAATTTGATTTTTTTGTATGTTTGTTCGTCTATATAAAACAAGCAACGCCACTGGTGCAAGTGTGCTACCGACTGCACTACTAGTAGAATTAAAGATAAGGAATTGGGTAAGACAAGGAAAACTGGGATCCAATTAAATAAATAGTCTATTTAAATAACTTTGTTTATTTAAAAAAAAACGCAGCAATGTACACCGTCAAAGAACAAATGTACTTTCTGCTCTGTTTGTTTCTGTGAGAATTAAGTAAAAGCGAAACATGGTGCGATCAGATAGAAAAATTGTATCCGTTATACATTGACTGTTGCGAATTGCATTGTTCAAATACTTCACAGTAGAAGTGTTCGTATGGTTGTATTACAGTTAGTGACATACTACGATTATGTTAAGTAATATGTGTATTTTTATAACTGCAATCTATATTAATTATATAAAAATCTTGTGTCAGTGTTTGAAACCAAACTCCTTCGATTTTTATTTATTTATTTATTTATTTATTAAGTTACACCAACAGAAATCACAACACAATAATACAATTTATACAATCGGTCCTAGTCTGATGTGAATTCCAAACAGGTATACACAACATACAACATCATTATTGACCCCAGACATTAAGTACATGTACAAAAAAACATACATACTAACAATAAGTTCCAAACTTTTTACTATTACATCTACAACACACACGAGCCATAACTTACTTGTAGATAATAATTATATTTTTATGATTTTTTTTTTTGTATATATTTTTTTTGTAGCTAGTGATAATATAAGATTGGCCCACTCCAAAATTCATTTTATTATTTTTTGGTAAAACAACGTTTGCCAAAAAATACCAAAAACAATAGGTCAGCTAGTACCATTATAAAGAGAGAAGATTTGTATGTTTATAATGAATAAATTAAAAAACTACTCGCTCCACTAGTTCGTCGCTGGGCGAGGACCCGCTTCACTAGTTCGCCGCTGGGCGAGGACTCGCTCCACTAGTTCGTCGCTGGGCGAGGACTCGCTAAACTAGTTCGTCGCTGGGCGAGGACTCGCTCCACTAGTTCGTCGCTGGGTGAGGACTTGCTCCACTAGTTCATCGCTGGGCGAGGACTCGCTCAACTAGTTCGTCGTTAATTCGTTTAAGAGTTATGGAGGAACATTCATACATACAGTACCTACACTTACAGATTATTATTAGTATTGATTGATGATTGATTGATAGCCGAGTGACAAAACCATCGAACTACAACTACACGCCAACTCAATAGTTTCTAGTTCTAACTTTAATCGCTAGCTACTCGTTCATCGTCGGCGGTGGGACAACTGCCTAATGCATGATTAAACACAATAAACAAGCAGATCTGATTAGCTGTGACTTTTTGGCTTAATCTTGAAAGGAAGTAAGCATTAATTATGTAAATCAACGTTCAGTGAAATTATCAAAGATTTTGGATCTCCCGTTATTGTTTCCACTTATGCCTCCTTAAGCGGATTATATGACAGTTCTTAAATTTATATCTTAAGGTGCAGTGTAACTGAGGGCCTAGTGCGAGTTATCTATAATTACTAATATTATAAAGAGGAAAGATTTAATTGTTTGTTTGAATTGAATAGACTCCGAAACTACTGGACAAATTTGAAAAATTCTTACACTTTTGGGAAGCTACATGATCAGCGAGTACATAGGGTATATTTTATAAAGTTACGCTGACGAAGTCGCGTGCACCAGCTAGTATTCGTTGATCGAGTAAAACTCACCTAAGCCCTCGTGGAGTGTATCATAAGGACCGATTTTAAAAATACCTTCACCACAGGCATTTTTGTGATGGGAAAAAACCATTGAACTCGCGACAAATAGCCGTCTTATAATCGTGTAACCGGGTAACCGACACCTCTGTAAATTTTCTGTAATTACGAAGCATATTGTAGTCTGTAACGCGTAACATGTGGCATGTGACATTTTATTTTACTGTCATAAATTTTCATACCCCGGGCTTATCAATATCAATCATCAATCAATCAATACTAATAATAAATCTGTAAGTATAATTGTATTTGTATGTATGTATGATTTTCATGAAACTTGGTAGATAAACATTAAGACGTAACAGGACACAGGATAGACGTATACAGACTTTTTCCTTTTTCAACGCGGACGAAGTAGCGGGCGGCAGCTAGTCTGAAATAAATGTTCTCAAATAATGATGTATAAAATGTTTTTGCATTATTATTCTTCTTAAAAATGCATAACTCCCCCTTAACTGATATCCAGATCGACATGTAACCTGTTACGGACGCCGCACTAGATCGATCAACAGTCTAATATGCGTTAACGGGCTACGTACTGCGATACCATCTTTACATACAAGCACACACGAAATAATTTTGGATATGGCAAATTGCTTCACAAGTAATTTATTTATTTATTTATTAAGATTTCATGCAGCCATTATTATATCATCATATATATAAATTACTAGCTGGTGCTCGCGACTTCGTCCGCGTAGAAAAGTATAAAACGCCATCTACCGTGTTTTGGATAGATGGCGCTATCTCCCGGGCCAAGCCGCTAGTATTTACTTTTATTTTAGATTTCCCGTAGGAATGAAGCATTTTCCCGCGGTAAAAAGTATCATATGTTCATCACGGATAATGTCGGCTTCTAATGGTAAAAGAATGTTTCAAATCGGTCCAGTAGTTTCGGAGCCTATTCTATACAAACAAACAATCAAATCTTTCCTTTTTGTAATATTAGTATAGATATACAAATAGGCCTAAAGATCCATGCCATCAAAGTCGGTCCAACTGTTTCGGAGATTAGTCGGCACAAACAGACAGACAGACAAAAAAATTAAAAATAGTTTTTTTTTGTTATAAGTACCACAATACAAGTATATATTTAGTAAATGAAGTGGTTTTGATATTACAAACATACTAAAATTTGAAGAATATACCAGTTTATAATTTTTTTTTATTAGATATTTTTTTATTATTTTATTGATCTATATAAAATTTTAATTATTAATGTAGATATTATATTTTATGCTCACTATAAGATTCTTAACTCTACGGTGACCACGCTCGGGTAGCGAACAACTTGTCCGACTAGTTTGACAAATTATGTATTTTTCTCCTACCAGAGTACAGTCAGAGTAGAAAAACCTTCTTCAGTTTTCAAATTCATTCCTTTATCAAGTAGACTTTTAGCACCTTTTGAAACTACAGCACTAAGCAAACGACTGACAGACGTTTGAAATGTTTGTGTGTTGATAATTACCCAGGGGCCTTCGTCAAAGTAACATTTTTAAAAACGATAACGAAGATCGATAGAATAAATGTATGGGAAGTATCACGTGATTTAGCGACGGCATATGTCAATCCCATACATTTTATTTTTAGCGAATCGATTCGAATCGAATGCGAATCGAATGCCATTTGTCTAGGGCCCTTGGTGCAAGCAAATGTTGATTTTAAGATTTTTTTTATGCCGACTGTACCTACAGTTTGCGGTCTCTTTCACTCGTCATACGATACGCATAATATTGACATTTCGACACAGTGCTCGACTATCCGATATCGGTACAGAATAAATCCAAGGAGATATTTAGTACCTATGGATTTTTGAAATACCCTCGAAAAGGTTCCACAATTACTTAAAAATATTGTTTGTTTACTAGCTGTTGCACGCGACTTCGCCCGCGTTTCCGCGTATATTTATAAAATATAGCCAATATTACTCGCTGATAAGTTTATTTATAAGTTTACTAGCTCGTGCCCGCGATTTCATCCGTGTTGAACGATGAAAGACCCTTTCTGATGTCCTTTCTTATGTCGCAAAAAAACATGTAAGAAAATTTCATGGTAATCGGTTCAGTAGTTTTTGCGTGAAAGCGTAACAAACAAACTTACATTCACATTTATAATATTAGTAAGGATAAGGATTGTAGCTTTCTACGAAAGAATTTTCAAAACCGCACCAATAATTTTTGAGTTTTATACATTACAAACGTATAAATGTTCTATCTTTATAATCAATCAATCGATACTAATAATAAATGTGTAGGGGTCGGTCATGGAGTAATTTACTTTGTTTTCAGAAATATCGTGTATATAGGCTCTATACATGATACTGAAACTAAATTGACCATTTTTACAATTTTTTTCTGTATTACGTATGTTCCTCCATCACTCTTAAACGAATTAACTGATTTTCCTGAAACTTGGTAGATAAACATTTAAACGTACGGGACACATTATAGGCTACTTTTTCTTTTTTAACGCGGACGAAGTCGCGGGCACCAGCTAGTATTAATGTAAATTACCTAATATAAAATCTGGCTTGAGTTAAGAAAGAAATCTTTTATTTTCTTATTTAGAACGTTGACTTTGAAACAGTCCCATTTATTACGAAAATTGTCTGCCATTTCAGATGTAACATCTAATTAATTCCTGTTGCCTCAAGCGAAAGCAAACTATTCTTTAATTGTTCTGAAGACATTATTTTAAATGCTGCTCAGCTAACTGGTAGGTATTTCTTTTGGAATTAATTTGTTTTAGACAAAAAGTAACGGAAGTTATTTTTCTTTTGAAAGTGAAACTTTACGCCCGATAACCTTTATAAGTTTTTTTTAATGTTAACCTCTATAGACAGACTCACAGATAGACTGATGGTATTGGAAGTTGTATATTTTACTGGAAAAATATCGTGCGATTTGGTAATGGGTTTGAATGTATTAAAATAAATTCCCAAATATACATTTCGTAAAAGCAAGTCATCATTTTCCGTCATATTTATAATGTATTTAATTATTTTATTTATGAAATCTGTAAAATTTATAATCTAAATTTTATTAATCTGAAATATACACATGAAACTACTGAAATTAAGAAAAACTTTTACTAACAAATTCTCTAGTGTAAATTAAAAGAAATCTGATTTTGAACGAAGTCTTTTATAACTTGAGTTATTACAAATTTTAATGTCACATTAACTTGATTTTTTTAAGTCTGTCATTATTTTCTAAATTAGTTATCATCATTGATTACCAAATCCTCCAAAACAATTCTGTTTTCATACCAAGTTTTGTACTTACATTAACTGGTATGAGTTAAGTTACATAACGATTTGAATATTTTAAGTGCGACGTAAATGGACATTAAAAGTTATTATAATAACATATGGCACGTCTGGAATTAAGTAATGATAAATACGGTTCACACACGTTTGGCGTTCAGAAAGAAATAAGGTTGAGGATTTAGTGCAGAAGCGTAGCGGGAACGCACCGCTATTAACAATAAGTTTGCCTTAGTTTGGTTTTCTATCATACCAAAGGTTTTTTTATTAATATAGGTATATATTATTGTAAACGAACACACAGAAATGTGTATAAACTATTCTAAAATACGTAGAAATATTTGAATATCTTACTTGTGAATATCCACCAAAATTACTTAAAAGATATCTTTAAAGTAATTTTGGTGGATATTCATTTGTTAAACGTCTTCTTCCTTGCTTTCTCTAGGCATGTATGGATCCACCACCAATATCCACTAAAAATACTTTAAAGAGATCTTGAAAGTAATTGTGGAGGATATTCATTTGTTAAACATCTTCTTCCTTGCTTTCTCTAGGCTAATTTCTCTAGGCATGTGTGGATCCATCACCAATATCCACCAAAAATACTTTGAAGAGATCTTTAAAGTAATTGTGGTGGATATTCATTTGTTAAACATCTTCTTCCTTGCTTTCTCTAGGCTCATTTCTCTATGCATGTGTGGATCCACCACCAATATCCACCAAAAATACTTTAAAGAGATCTTGAAAGTAATTGTGGAGGATATTCATTTGTTAAACATCTTCTTCCTTGCTTTCTCTAGGCTAATTTCTCTAGGCATGTGTGGATCCACCACCAATATCCACCAAAAATACTTTGAAGAGATCTTTAAAGTAATTGTGGTGGATATTCATTTGTTAAACATCTTCTTCCTTGCTTTCTCTAGGCTCATTTCTCTATGCATGTGTGGATCCACCACCAATATCCACCAAAAATACTTTAAAGAGATCTTGAAAGTAATTGTGGAGGATATTCATTTGTTAAACATCTTCTTCCTTGCTTTCTCTAGGCTCATTTCTCTATGCATGTGTGGATCCACCACCAATATATCCACCAAAAAAACTTTAAAGAGATATTTAAAGTAATTGTGGAAGATATTCATTTGTTAAACATCTTCTTCCTTGCTTTCCTAGAGAAAGCACCAGCACAAATGCTTTCTACCACAGCAGGAACTTGGATGGTAATAGAAAGACTATCAAAAATATTTCATAGTAAAACCTAAATGAGTATATTATTATTTCAGTTGTCCAAATAAGAACAACTTCTACGTATTAGTAAATTAAATGTGCCTTATAAGTGATATAAAAACTAAAATCCTAATTTATTTTCTTGGAAAAATATCTTTGTTTTATACAACATCTGGAGCCTGTGTGTGATTATTTTTACAGTTGATGATTAAGTACAGTTAATCTTAAGTACAGTTATTAACAAAGATGTTAAAAACGCTACCTCCTATCACTATACCACATTATGAGATCACTTACAGCCGAATACTTACAACGTATTGTAAGTCGAGCTAATGTGTATCGTTTAACTGGAGCAGGTACAGATCGTAATTATCTTTTGGGAGTAATCATTTTTATTTGTAAGCCTAATGGTGCTTTGGTTTTCTCACGTTGCGATAGACGTCTCTAAAATTTATTATTGTAAAACAATTTGACATTGAATGTCATTCAACTAGATACACAAACGCATAAACACAGCCTTAAAATTTTATCTATTAGATACTAATAAATAAGTAAAACAGCGGCAGACTTCGATTAGGTAGTCTAAATGATGCTAAATGAGCATTTAGGCTATATTATATATTTTATAACAGCCATACGCTCCACGCAAAATAGGTGTTTTATAAGATTAACCCGTGTGTTTGTCTGTGACTTCGTAGCTACCAAAAGTAGGAAACATTTTGTCTGTTTTTTATTTGAAGCAGACGTGATTGAAAGGGATTAATTAATTCTTAGTTAGTTCAGGCGTTTGAAGATAATCAGCTCATTGCCTATTTGATAAAGGGATCTACAGGTTTGATTGTTTTAGAATTGGGTGTAGAACTGCGTAACCTTGACATTTTCGCTTGTGTTTATTGACTCTCAACCTATCTGTAGCCATCTATACTAATATTATAAAGAGGAAAGATTTGTTTGTTTGTTTGTACAGAATAGGCTCCGAAACTACTGGACCGATTTAAAAATTCTTTTACCATTAGAAGCCGACATTATCTGTGATGAACATAGGATACTTTTTACCGCGGGAAAATGCTTCATTCATACGGGAAATCTAAAATAAAAGTAAATACTAGCGGCTTGGCCCGGTAGATAGCGCATCTATCCAAATCAGGTGAAACCTCGCAGAGATATATTATTTCGATGGGTGAAACGACTAACATGACAACTGCTTGGTGATATTCCACGGTAGGTGGCGTTTTATACTTTTTAACGCGGACGAAGTCGCGAGCATGAAGCTAGTTTATCATAAAAATGAGAGTAATTATTCTACTTCACAGACCTAATCCTCGCGGGATGTAACTGATTTTTTAAATAATTCTCATAGACTCCTTTCTTCCTTAAGGTGACGTGCCTTAAGTAGAAAACTTCGTTATGCTCGTGATGCCCCTGGGATGACTAACGGTATTTCCTCTACTGAATATCGATTATATACAAAATTTCTTTTGAATGTACACATTTTGAACTAAATTCATTTATATATATATATATATATATATATATATTATTATATATATATTTATATATATATATATATATTCATTATATATTTATACCTGCAATTACCTTATTTTTTGATGAATGTATCAGGCAAGGTCTACTGCGTAGGACGTAGGCTAAAAATACAAGTTATCCTAGGACGGATTTAAATCTATGGAATAACAGCAGTCTATGAGATTGGTAAGTAACTTAAAATCTACTTCAATCAAGAAAAATATGTCTCCAAAGATTAAGTCCTTGAATTAGGTGTCCCTAATCGCAACACGATGATAACATCATATTATCCGTTAGATCGCATGCCAAGAAATAGTTAAAATGAATTGCTATGTACCAAATATACATTCGCGTTGCATTCTGTCACACACAATCACAGAGAAAGTATAATTGTGATCGCATTGTTGATTGTGTGCGTAGTTGTCTGTGTGTGTTAGTCGCTCGTTGATTGTTGAGTATAGAACCTGAATTTTGTGTGAGCTTCCGTTTCGTTAAGAGTCTGGTAAGTGTGGAATCGGACTTTTGTTTTAAGTTCGTATTTGTAAGTCAGAAAGCTCTTATTTTTAGACAATTATTCGGGAACCTACAGTTTTCTACGACCAAAAAGTTTGCCAAAATTGAGGAACAGACATACAAGCTTACGTATTAATAATATTATTATAGCATATAGATGGGATGATCAATCCAAAAATGGGTGTCTGAGGAAAAATCTGAAATCACTAGTGCTTATCTTTATGACTGTAGATTAGTTACAGTTATAATATGGCAATTTATGGTAGTCATTAATAAAATTAATATTAAATGTTAATTTTAATTGCAATTTACTACGTAATTTGTTATTTGGTACATATAGATTTATATGCATAGCAAAAATTGATTGATAAAATCAGCCTCCATATTTTTACAGCCATCTATAGAGTAGTGGGTCAAATATCAGTAAAAAACAAAATAACTGGGCGGCGTGTAATGAAAGACTTCCCAGATAGGCTCGTTTTGTGGTTTTTATGAAATATTTTGGAGCCGTTCGTAAACGGGATGGTGTTCAATATTGTTTTTAACAAATTAAATCATTTTGTATTGAGTTCTTTTCTATCGAAACCTCTCAAAAGGTGGGAAAGGTGCCTCCGCCTTCTTATTTGAATTCAGAGCAATTATGTCCATGCTTCTAAAATCTGCTGAACTAAACTAAAGTAAAAACAAAATCGGCTCTGTGAAAAAAATATTGAAGTAAAAAGATTTTCTGATTTTTTTTTACATTTAGAAAAAATAATCAAACGCTGCTTAAAAACTAAAGGGCCATAAAACAGAATACAATCACAATCCTTCATATTGTATGTTGTAAAAAGACTTATAGTTGTTTTATTCCATATTTAGTATATTTTGATCATTATTTATATATTCAAAAGTAACTTAATATGCTTGAAAATATCTCTTCTCGTATTCAGTTTATTATAAAAGTACTTAAAACATTTAATGCTACTTAAAAATACGCTTCTAACGGTGTATAATATGCATAATATATTTGATATAATTATGTCTAATAAGAGAAAAAATTACAAAAGTATATTTTTTTTTTTCGATTAGCTCTTCTGTAAAAAGTTTAATTTGATCTATGTCCCTTTAGTTTTTAAGCAGCGATATGTATTTAATTTCAGAAGACCACTCTTATCTACGCGAGTGGTTACTGTAACCACACATGATGCGTTAGTTTATGACTAAGGCTTCACGTGTGCAAAAGGTAACGTGCCGTGCCACGTTACGTTAAAGTAACCTTTTATTATGTTAAAATGAAATTGTCTAAAGTGAAAAATAATTTGAAATAATACTGTTTATAATATAATTTGCCCGAACAACATGTTCCACCTTCATTAGTCTCTGTGTGTAGCTTATTTCCTTTGCCTCGTAACTTTCTATTTGCAAAACAAGAGTTCTGTATTATGTTAAAATTATCGCGCGGGAAAAATTCGACGCCATTTTGTTTCTGACAAGCTGAGATTACCTGAGATCGTTCGAGATACGTTTTCGCGAGGATAATGTGAACAATCTAATGTAATTTTCTTTTACAGTTCTTTACTGGGTACGTGGAATTTTTTTTTAGCGAACACTCGCCAACTCACTTAACATCTTATTAATTTTTATACTTACAAAGAGGAAAAGTTTGTTCGCATGTGGGACTTACTCATTCGCGATCAAAATAAATATTTCAAAAATATACTAGCTAAATATTAATATTCGATGTAGCGCTGTTTCATTCCCATAAAAATTGATATTTACACGTTCGACGCGTTTGATAGAGTAAGCGTCTCTATCACCGTCTGTCAAGTAGGCTAACTGTATACGAGACCAATATCGAGGTATCAATTAAAAAAAGAATTATCAAAATCGGACTACTCTGTAAAAAGTTATGCGTGGTTATACGCTACAATCGGTGAGTGAACAATCAATCATCCCCTGTTTTCCTACTCTTAGGGTTGGAATTTTTTTTCCAAATTAAAATGGGGCACCCCTTGGGGGTGCACTCTTTCAAATAAAAAAAGAATTATCAAAATCGGACCACCCTGTCAAAAGTTATGCGTGATCATACATAAAAAAAATACGCGTCGAATTGAGAACCTCCTCCGTTTTTGTTATTTCGTTTTCGTCCGTTGATAAAATAGAAAAATATTTCTAAACCTAACTAATAAACATTTTACTTGTACTTAGTTGGTGTAAAAGGCCCTTAATATCGCACTAGTCTCTCAGATGAGATTGATATATAATTTTTCAAGGCGGACGAAATCGTGTGCATCAGCTAGTTATGAATATGTCATCTTTTACCTGCTTTTTTATTAATTTCTGTCTTGTGGTTTTTGTGTTATATTTTATGTCTTTGTGTTGCGTAAATATTGAAATTGAAATTGAAATTTATTTATTCGCTGAATATTTTGTTGTAAATTTAAATACATAGATAATCCACACATACAGCCGACAAGCGGTATGCAAATTTAAAAAGCATCTAAAAATTAATAATAATTCCTCCAAGATAATTTAGATTATAATAATATTATAAAGAGGAAAGATTTGATTTGTTTGTTTGTTTGTATAGAATAAGCTCCGAAACTACTGGACCGATTTGAAAAATTATTTTACCATTAGAAGCCGACATTATCCGTGATGAACACAGGATACTTTTTACCGCGGGAAAATGCTTCATTCCTACGGAAAAACGGGTAAAAGGACAACGGGTAGTAAGAATTATCCTTCCTTACTTATCTTTTTCACATAACTTCTAAACGGCTGAACCGATTGGGTTGAAATTTTATATGGGTATTCCTGGATGATTTAAAAATTCTATTGGACCCTGTTTGGTTTACTACCAAACACTTTGTGATGACGTAGCGCTGCGCGTGACCCCTATTTAGGTAGGTCACCGCGCGCTTGTAATTACTTAATTAAACAATAAAAATCAGTGCATAATCGATCGTCACATCGATCGGGTGTACTCACAACATTTAACAACATTTTATTTAACATTTAACAATATAACATTAAACAACCTTTAACTCACCACACCCATCCCCCAACATTTTGGTCCTTCGAGCCGGATCAACCCCTACCATCCCCCAACAGACCCGGTAGGTGGCGCTGCTGTCGGTATGTCAACTACTAAACGGCTTGACCGATGGGTTGAAATTTTGTATGTGTATTTCCATGGTTTCACAGACACGAATGTATTATATTTTATAAAGTTACGCGGACGAAGTCGCGTGCAACAGCTAGTCATAAATAAAATTATTTCTTTCATTCTTTCTTTCTTCTTTCAACACATTATAATTGCTATTCTTTGTATTCTGAGTAGCAGGAAAGAAGATGTTTTATGTCAGTAATTTAGTAGTGCAAATTCAAGTATCTCATCAAATATTTCGTTTGTTCGTTCATCTAAAGAATCTTTTTCCTCCGAGTACAAGATCGCTGGTTCCTAACAATTTTTCCCCATCAAATGTTACCTCAGGAGGGTAAATAATTATTATTTAGTACACGAATCACGTATACGCACTGCTCAGAGGAAGCAATGGGGACCCGCGTGTGAATTTCACTTGAATAACAATGATATATTTTTTTCTTATGTTACAACATATATTTTTTATTTTGGTAGTATGTATTACTTTTATTTATTTTATTTTAAGCCTTTATTGCTGACACTTAACTAGAAAAAATAACAATATATGTATACATATTTTTACATTATACATGTTCACATATCGGGTCAGATTTAGTTAAGACGACGCATTGGAAATTTTGGTGGCAGGGATTTCGATTTTTCTCAGCAATGACAAAACATATGAAAGTGATGTTTGGTAATCTGTTTCTTCAGGTTATTGATTTCATTTTTACGGTTGGATTTCACGATAGACAAACTTTTATAAGATAGAAAAAAAAAATCAAAGAAACCTCTTTTAAAACACAGATTTACATTTTACAGCCAAACGGGACCTATTTATACCTCCAAATTTTCTATGTACATTAGTATTAACATACACTTTAATTTGTCGGTTGGATTTATAATTAAAATACATTATTTATATAATATAATTAATATTATATTTCTATAATTAATATTATAGTTTTTTATTTAAACCATAAAAATCGCATACGACCTTACGACATAAGCAATCACATCCCCTGAGTCTCTCATTAATTGTTTATTGCTGCATCGCCTTAATCAGCGTGTCTTGTGACACATAGGCCTCTTCCAGCTTCTTCCACTTGAGTCTATCTTGAGCTTTTCTTAAGTATGTATATATTATGTAAGTATGTATTTGTATATGTTTTCAACAGGCAATTCTTAAGGAAAAAAAAATGTTGGTTAAAATCTAAAATAGCCTGGACACATGGGTAACAATCATCAAAGTAATATATCAGCTCTAATAACAAGTCACTTGTTTAGTGCGAAACACAACCTATTTTGTTGCTTGTACAAAGCAACAAAATAGGTTGTGTTTTATTTTCAAATGAAGAACTCAAAATAATCTTTGTTTCTTTATTTTATTCTATCTATTTAAGCTCGTATTCAACAAAGCAAAACAAGCCTTAAGGTCGCCCATTCAGTCGAGCGAAAACATATTTGAGTTACAATTACGTCTGACCGTATGCCCTCAAGGACAAACCTTTGAAAAAAAGAAAAGAATTTTCAAGATTTTTCTCTTTTCGTTTCTACATAAACAAGGCCCGAGACGAAATTAAAAAAAGGCGTGAAGATTCTTGCGACAGATCCTATTACGTGACATGATAGAAATTGAAAATTAGTTCTCTATTACGTTAGATAGAAGTGAAAGAGATATTGTTATCATTCTCATGTATTTTATACTACCTATACATTGTTGGACAGGCAAAGATTACCTTAACGACGAATTATAATTAAATTGTTAAAGGTATATTAATTAGACATAGAAATTAGTAAAAACCTTTATGTTTAAAATAAATAAATAATTCAATAAATTTAATAAATCTGTAATTGTAGGTATTGCATGTACATATGTATGTTCCTCCATAACTCTTAAACGAATTAACTGATTTTCACGAAACTTGTGGTAAACTTCAGGAAAGTGAGGGGCGGGTACGCGTCGGTGTGCCGACACGTTATTGGTAGACTCAGTCGCTCTTCCCCTCCCGCACTTCGTTCGCGCGTCTCGAGTCTCTTAGGTACTGTTGCGTACAGATTGTTTTATCGTATTAGTAATACGTCATGGTGAAAAAATGCCTTAAAAAAATTTTCTTTTTCGACATCGCACGATGATTTTATGGAAGGAATATCAACACTGCCTGTAATGTTAAGTTAGTGAGGTGAAAAATTACGAAATATGTCATTTTCCTTAGCAATTTTGTGCGCAATTGTACACATGCGCCGTTTCCCCCACTAGTGTCGCCTTCAAACCTTAATATAAATTCACCTATATCAATTTACATGACACGTAATAAGAGCTTACTCCTTTCGCGTAATGTAACGAACCTGTTGAATAGAGCCATGTCGAGGACTTTCTGTTATACAAAATTCCTAACCTCATCTGCTAATGGAAATTATACAACGGATTAATTTGAGCAAAATATTTCAACAACTCAAATTAAATCTTTGTTCTGAGTTGATGATATTGTTATGTTAGGTAAATTGCTTTTTACTACTTTAATTCCCTTTAAATTAGGTAAATAGTTATTCAGTTATCTTACTAATGTTATAAATGCAAAAGTTTGTGAGGTTGGATTGAATTATGTTTTGGACCTATTATAATGTTTATAGATTTGTGAATAAATAAAAATATTATTATTATATTTGTATGCAAAAACGACTAAACAGATTAACATACTATGTTGAAGAACATAGCTATTTACAACCTAATTTTAAATTTACATTTATGTTTATGTTATACTAACTGGTGCTCGTGACTTCGTCCGCGTAGAAAAATATAAAACGCCATCTACCGTATTTTGGATAGATGGCGCTATCTCTCGGGCCAAGCCGCTAGTATTTACTTTTATTTTAGATTTCCCGTAGGAATGAAGCATAGCCTATGTTCATCACGGATAATGTCGGCTTCTAATGGTAAAAGAATTTTTCAAATCGGTCTAGTAGTTTTGGAGCCTATTCAATACAAACAAACAAACAATCAAATCTTTCCTCTTTATAATATTAGTATAGACCGATCCTAAAAATTTGACTGGGATCTTGGACCAAATTACGTATTATGGAATTGGTAAGTTGCTCGAGTTAGTAAGTAGGCTTTTAAGCGACGAATTATTGATTTCTTTACATATATTTATTCTTCACTTGAAGATAATAAAAACCTTTCAAACATTATTCACGTAAGCTACTTTGTTAGTCTCACATTGAAACGTTTTTTCGTGACATTGAGATTTCCTTTGTACTAAAACTTCTAACTGTTTTCAAATCTATGCTCGCGAACAATAAGGATTAAAATAGCTTAGCGAGTTAAGTTAAATAAATATATAAGAAAGTAATACATCAAACCGAATCACATTCGCAGAAAGAAATAAGTATTTAGGTAAAATCTAATAGGCATTTTTATTTGGACGAATTTATTGTCTTTGACAACTTTGAAAGGGATAAATTTGATATAAATAAATCAGATTCGTAATGATCATAATAAAAATTGTTTCTGTTCATATAAATAAGGTGTTATTCATAGATAAATGATTTGTCTCGCTGCGCTCGACTAGATACGGCCCTACTTAAAAGCAACTCCGTGAATGCGACAACTTCTTATTGTATTGTGTGTAAAACATCGTCACTATTTATCACTTTTTAGTTCAATTATATTTTTACACAGTTTCACTACGCAAATTGGCATTTTATTATGCCCAAAATTTAATAAAACATTCGGCATGTACACATCACAGACAGTTTGCAGTGTGACTAGCTCGGGTACGCCGAATTCGGCGGAATATTTGTTGCCGGATTTTTCAAGTACGGCGGCTGTATCTACTCGAGTACAGCGAGACCAATCAAATAGCTTTGGTGTTATTGTTATCATTAATAACTTTTGAAACATGTAAGGCAGAGATTTCTTTGTAACAATATACAAGTCAGCATAAAGTCTAATAAAAACTGTTTGGTATATACATACAGACAACATACCCTATTTTTTTTTATTTTAATTTTAAATCTAAATTTTATTTTTCTAGAGATAGTTTCTTTCTAATTTAGCCTAAACCGTGATAGTAGAGCGGGGTCTCTGATACAAGTATGTATTTTTATACTTAACTGGCTGCTGCCCGCGACTTCGCTCGCGTAACTTTGTAAATTATATGCTAAAACATTCGTCGAGAACCACTCTATCTATTGGTGAAAACAGCATAAAAATCGGTGCAGTAGTTTTTGAGTTTTTCGCGAACAGACAAGTTGATTTGTACGGCCGGACTACTGGGAAAAAATGTCTCACTAGTTCGGTTAACCGGACTGTTAACCGAACTACTGGTAATGCTCCACAATAAACTATGTATGTAATTGTACCTATGCCTAAGAGAGTAATAAACTAATTTGTATTTGTACCCTGTTTTGTCAAAAAAATATTTAGGTACACTTTTGTGTCTCTACACTAACAACCCTCAAAATGGACCTAACATTTGTCATCATAATTTGCTTTGTTCGTACTAAACACCATAAATTAAGCCTCGACTTACCCGAATATACAAACAGATTAATCAATTCGGTAATATTAGCATTCAAAGCTTGTGCAGCGGAAATTACTGGTGAAAAGCGTTGGGAGCCGGTTTAATGTGGTTAGGTGTTATAGCATAAATATTGCCAGGAGAAATTAATATTATCCTAGGATCTGTGTAGGGGGTGTGAAAATAATGGAATACGTGTGGGAGAATTTATTTATGATCTCTCCGTTTATAGAGAGTCAGTTCAATTCAAAGCAAACCGAAAATACTTTGATTACAGTCATTTTCTCAGCCGATTACAGATTTTTCAGGATGTTAGTAGTTAGTAGATTTAGATTTAAAATTATATAAAAAAAAAATAGGGTATGTTGTCTGTATAGGTATACCAAAAAGTTTTTATTAGATTTTATGCTGAGTTGTATATTATTACAAAGAAATCTCTGCCTTACATGTTTCAAAAGTTATTAATGATAACAATAACACCAAAGATATTTGATTGGTCTCGCTGCACTCGACTAGATACAGCCGCCGTACTTGAAAAATGCGGCAACAAATACTACGCCGAATTCGGCGTACCCGAGCTAGTCACACTGCAAATTGTCTGTGATTTGTACGTGCCGAATGTTTTATTAAATTTTGGGTATAATAAAATGCCAATTTAAACTGTGCAAAAATATAATTTTCAATACCATTCTCTTTAAAGATTTAAATCGTCTTTCTCTATGGCCATAAACAAGATTAGATTTTTTTTATTAATATTTTATTTTAGGGAAATTTACAAGTAATTATTATACATATATTATATAAGAACAGTTTGAATAAATAACTTAGAGCTTATAAAAGAAATCCACTTATATACAGATAACAACAAAACAAGTATGATTGGGACTTCGACGATAATAAACAGAATATTTGACTAAAATTAAATATTAAAACGTTTTTCATCGATTTAAATACTCCGCTATTTGGAGACGTTAATTACACGTAAAACTCCCAACAAGAAATAAATCTTAGTTCGTGAACGTTGGAAATTTTAATAAGCATTTTAATCCATATTAAAAGTTCCACCGTACATAAAGGTGAAACTTAGTCAAATAACTTTATTCAAACATAATTTTCTGCCCAAAATTATTTTACGACATCAATCTTGTGGACTAAAATTTGAGTTTGACGATTCTAAAACTTAAATTAGACTCTTGTAAGGATTTCGACATGGTTTCAATTTTGTTCGTTGACTTTACTTAAGTAAGTTGATGACGTCGATATTAAAGCCCTCACCAACTTGTTATCTGTTTGTTTTCACGTTATTAACAGAAATGTTGAGATGATGCCTCCTAAGTAATGCTTAGAATTAACTAGCAGTTAAATTAAATTAACTTGCTCCGTGGGGGTGTCAATTTGCCAAATATATAAATATACATACATACATCCATCCATCCATCCATCCATCCATACATACATACATACATACATACATTCATACATACATACATACATACATACATACATACATACATTCATACATACATACATACATACATACATACATTCATACATACATACATACATACATACATACATACATACATTCATACATACATACATACATACATACATACATACATTCATACATACATACATACATACATACATACATACATACATACATACATACATACATACATACATACATACATACATACATACATACATACATACAGACATACATACATTCATACATACATACATACATACATACATACATACATACATACATACATACATACATACATACATACATACATTCATACATACATACATACAAACATACATACATACATACATACATACATACATACATACATACATACATACATACATACATACATACATACATACAGACATACATACATACATACAGACATACATACATTCATACATACATACAGAAAAAAATTGTAAAAATGGTCAATTTAGTTTGAGTATCATGTATAGAGGCGATATACACGATATTTCTGAAAACAAATGAAATTACTCCATGACCGACCCCTACAGATTTATTATTAGTATATTTATTGATGATGATTGATATTGATTAAAATTTATGCACTCAGTTTACTGCATCCTTCGATAGGCAAAAATAATATTTTTTTATTATTTTCTTTTTAATGTTTGGGACTTTTACCGTACAAACAAAAGTATATCGGCTCCATTATCCTCGGTTACCGGTGACTTTAAATGACAGTTAGCTTAGTTAGAATTAAATGAAACATTATGTAAATTCTATCATATATGAAATTGTTACAGATCATAGACAAAAACACACATTTTATTAATTACTGTAAAGTGTGTTACAGTATATTGCAATCAATTATATCTTAGTATTGGTAGCATTGTAACAATTAAAGTTAAATTATTACCCTGCACGTATCTCACGATATCTTTGGCGCCTGAGGACATCATTTTTAATGCGGCAATCAAGTGTTATTAATTTTTAACAAACACATTCCGGTGATAATAAAAACGCTCCGCGGCAGGAAATAGGTGATTTAGTAAAACACGTATTCAGTTCGCAAAAGCTATGTACACTTTCTTCAATCTATTGAATTTATTTATCGACGACACGTTTGGTCCAGTGGCTAAGTAACCCTAAGCTGTTAACCAAACGGTCGTGGGTTCGAATCCTGCTAGGGACAAATGTTAATTTACAAAAAAAAGTAATCTATGCAACTGTATCAACTGTCTGGTATCCATAATACAAGCATTAGTTACTTAGTGTGGAACTACTTAGAATGTGGAACTACTGTGTGGAATGTGTGAAAATATTTATTTCTAAACCTAATATATACTATATACTAGCCGATGTCTCTCGACTTCGTGAGTAAAAATGAGAAAATAAAATAATATGAGTAATATAACGCCTAACCTAAGATTATCCGAATCCGTACTAATATTATAAATGCGAAAGTTTGTATGGATGTATAGATATTTGTTACTCTCTCCTTCTCTCACGGCGCTATTCAAATGCTACGCGACTGAGATGCAAACCATGATCGCCTACAGTAGCACTACCATGACTTGCTATCGAAATCTTACGTTAGTTTACTTCTGTCGATAACGAACCTTTCACCCTTCAATGTGCTAGTGAATGATTTTACTACTAACGTTACGGTATTTCTCGAGAGCATCAGTCAAATTTGTAACTCATGGTACCGATTTTGTATAGAAATGTCAAGTTAAACGTTAGTCGGTAATGGTCGCTAGCGACTACATTCGATAGGTTTTTTACTTATGCAACTCATGTTACTGGTTTTAGTTCTTTGAGTGACCGCTAGAGGCGCTGTACAATTGTTCATACAAATATTTTACGTTCTCGTTCATCTCTCGCTAGCGATTTAGGTAGTCATAAACTCATGGTAGTGCTACTGGTATGCTACTCGCTTCCGTACACGGAGCTACCCAAATGAGACTATTTTTTATCATTTGAAAAACAACATTCGTACGACGATGTCTACGACTTAGCGATGAAGACCATTTTCTTCTCTATTTATGTTACAAGAAAAAACGAAAATATAAAAGAAGATTCTGGGTGCACCCGTACATCGAAAAAAATATGAATTGTAGAGCATTAAAAAAATATTAATTTTTAAATTGAATTTTTCTTCCGCGCCTTTTCTGTTATATCTTTCTGGCAGATTAAAATAATATAAACATGGATAATTTTCCACCTCCTGAACAAAATTAATTTAAAATTTTGTTCTGCCGCCATGGTGTAATGCAACGCGTATACGACTAGCAAGTCAGTAGCGTGCGACTAGCAAGTCAGTAGCGTGCGACTAGCAAGTCAGTAGCGTGCGACTAGCAAGTCAGTAGCGTGCGACTAGCAAGTCAGTAGCGTGCGACTAGCAAGTCAGTAGCGTGCGACTGATATCGAATGCGTCGTCGACGCGTCTCGTCGTGTGCGAAACTCAGTAAATATGTATGGCGACTACTCACCAGCGACGCGTATGATACGCTTATCAAACACAAATCGCTTGAGAGTAGCGCCGTGAGAGAAGGGCCTTTCACGCAAAAACTAATGAACCGATCACAATGAAATTTTTCATACACGTTGTCTGGGACACCAGAAAGGACATAGGGTACCTTTCATCGTTCAACGCGGACGAAGTCGCGGGCACCAGTTAGTTATTAATATTTTGTGGCTGTAATAAACCTGTCAACAAATATTTTCAATAAAAATACATAACAGAATGCTTGGAGCACAAAATCTCAATACAGTAACGACCTACGCACACATGTCTATAAAACCGACATCACTATGTTATCCGCAAAATTCTGTCTATGGTTCTTATTTGATCTAAGTAGTTGGTATGTGAAATGCATATTCACTCCTGTAGGCATATCGGTTCGCGAGACTGGAGACACTGGGGTATTTATATGATACAGTACTACTCCTCTGAGTACTATTAATAGATAACTTGACAGACATCTGACTGTCTACGTCAATATACCGCCACCAGGAACAATCCACAGTCATTACAAAATAGACTCTTTTAGTTTTAACATAAAGATTAATTCAGATCAACCTGTACGACACGTCGCTATCAATTAAAAATTGGAACGATATATCGATTGTATCTTTTATTAGAAGGTATGTTAGGAAACTTTAAAAATATGAAGTGTCATTTCAATTTGAGCTTTAGTGGCAAGAAAATAAAGCTTTTAAAAATTGAAAATTTGTGTCTCAAGTATAACATTGTCTTAGATGGCCTGATTAGTTATCCGATCCTTCTTTGTGGTCTATGATCAGTCCCATTACTGGTTAGATTAATGATTTAAGACGTTATTCGTGTGTTGACACAACAATAGGTATTAAACAGTATGTAATCTCGAACTAATATAATGAATTGTTTTTATTTCATTGTATTTTCATTACTAGTGATAATTTAAAAATAAATACATAAAAACTTAAAATAAAAAATCAAATCATCGACAAAAATGATAAAATGACAAAATATAAGCAATAAAAATTAATGAATGGTTTCAATCAAGAAGCGACGCGGACGAAATCGCGAGCAAGATCTAGTATTTCCTTTTTTTACCCAAGTAATCATTGCATTTACTTTTTGGAAATGTTAAACATTTTACTTATTGGAAATTTGGATTAAAAGAAAATCTTCTTTCTTTGTTTGTTTCATTTGGCGCATTAACCGATCAAAAACATTTTATGTTGCAAAATTACATATGTTATCATAAAAAGTAACATAAAAAAAGTATATCATAAAAAGTATAGCATACATAAGTAAGCTAGTTTAAAGCTTAAACTGACATGAACTTTACATACTGTTCTTTTCCTTATACTGTGCACGAAGTTTTCACGATACTGCGGTATTGTGACTTAAGTGATTTTTTTTAATGAATCCAAGTACTGGCGCTTTGTTTTCGTATAATATTTTATCGATACAATATTGTAACGATATTCTGATTGATATACGATTCATTAATTTTTAAATAGAACCCACATTACTGTGAATAGAGGCCACTTAGTGAGGTTTTTGTGGGACTATTAAAATTCTTTTGTTCTTATGCATTGTTGTGATCCCAGTATGATATTTTACTCTCGAAATAATGGTCTAGTTTAAAGTGAAACGAGAGAATAAAGGCCATGCGTTCTAAAGGCCATGGAAAATTAATCTTGTTTATTTCTGTTTTTTGGACTTTCTGAATTCTATTTTTACTCCTTAAGGTAATACAAGTCACCTTTTCTCCATACAAACGTAGAATGATTATTACTCCGCTGTTTTATATTGAATTTACAAAAGTAAGCATGATACCGATTTATCGTGTCGTTAACTAGGTTCGTATGCATAGAAACTTTAAAAAAAATAATAATTTAAAGATAATATGATCCTTGAAAAATCTAAATTTTAACACAAGTTTTAATGCAACTTTGAAGGTGATTAGGTCAATTCAGTGTACAAAAACTACAAAATACTTTGCATACAAACATTGATTAGTTATTCAAGAATTCAAATAACTTTACATGAAATAGATTATATGCAGTAGTTTTGTCAAAAAGAGTATACGCCCAAGGGTCTGTTTGTTGAGTATGAATGATTGTGCATCTCAGTCGACTGCTCTTCCCGCGCTTTGTGCTGTGTGAGGCAGGACGCGTTTTAGACATGAGACCGATGAGTTCGGGCCGCCGACTTGTTTCTAAGGGGTATGAAAATTAAGAGCCTCTTTCACCAACTACAAGTAAAGTGTTGATTAGTTACTTTTAGAAATAATTTTATGTTTTATTAAATTATGCACTCGGTTTTGTGCATCCTTATTCCTACGATAGGCGATTTTTTTTATTAATTTCTTTTTAATGTTTGGGACTTTTACCGTACTGGCAAAGGTATATCAGCTCCATTTATCCCGGTGACATAGGTGACTTTAAATGACGGTTAGCCTACTTTACGGATGGTGAAAGAGGCCCTAAAATCAAAATTATCACACGAATGCGTTATGTTATGCATTATAGTTATGTTGTATTTTTTGAATATTTTAGAATATCTGAAGTGACAACTGTGGCTTTGCCACCAGATTTTATTTATATATTTTTATTATTATGTGAATATTATTTTGTGTTACTCAAAAGTAGACTGGTTTGGATACGGTTTTTACTATTGGAAGAGAGAAGCAATGTGCATTTAAGGCCGCGCGAAAGAAAAAGTTAAATAAATCCGTTCACATTTTGGATGTTTGTGGTCGGCCGGAGGGAGGTAATTTGGTGCAAATTATACCCCTTCCGCGTTTAAGCCTTGCGTGATTTTGGCTTTACTGTGGCAAATGACAATTCCTTTTTATTTTTTTTCATTAATTTGGGATAAATGTGTTTCGTGAACTTTTGTAATTCCTGCCAAAGTTGTAAATATTACTGCTCTACTATTATAAAATTACATATATCGTTATGTACGACTTCACATCTTCTTTATATTACCTTACTAACTGTTGCCCACGACTTTCTCCAGGTTCAAAATGTTACATAGCCTAAAGGATTTCTCGATAAATGGACTATCGAACACAAAAATAATTTTTCAATTCGAACCAGTAAATGTAATGTGGGAGGCGACAGCAGTGATACATCAGATAGTGAATAGAGTAAACAAATATTGTTGGTAAAATTGTATATTAACTAACGTATATTTTTCAATTTATGATTATATAAGAAACCAAAGTGTAGGGTTGTGGTATGTACGTAGGTATTACTATAATATTTTATTATAGTTTACAAAGGTAATAGCAGCGCAATGTAAACGTTCACCTATTATTGTAAACGCCCACTCAAGATGTGCTGTCCTTGTCTTTTGTATGGAATTGAGTGAAAGAGAAAGCGCTCTATGAGTTCGTTTCTGTGAATGAAATATAAGGCGGGAAGAGTGAGCTCACTCTTGCCAACGATGCCACATTTTCGGCCGCCTGAAGTATGGTATGGCAAGGGCGCATCTGTTATTTAAATCCACAGTTTTAGTAGATCGATGAATGGCGGCTTTTATAATTTGCTCGCGTTTTGGCACAATATTTATCCAGCATTGATCTGTTAGTATTCGCGGAGCCAACTCTATGTGAAGAATCAATACCGTAACACAGTATATATGCGATATTGATTTCAATAGTCGGAAATTGCATTCTAGCGAAATGCTCGCGTTTAGAATCCGTATGCAAACACTATTACAGTTATAGCCATTAGCGGTGGAAATTGGAAGCGTATTCATGGCGATATTTAAACATAGATTTATACTAGATTGAATTAGACCAAATGGATTGTGGCTTTGGATAAACATAGATTTTGTTGCATTTTGAAGGTTTTCTGATCGACTATTAAAGACATAAAAGCATGCTTTTGCATGGGATTCAACTCGTAAACGCTCGTCTATACAGAATATATCAGAAGGCACGTTTTACCCTTCGCGAAAAAACCTACTCTGTCTTTTACTTTTACATCAATACTAATAATAAATCTGTAGGGGTCGGTCGTGGAGTAAGTTTAATTTTATCGTGTTTATAGGTTCTTTTACATGATACTCAAACTAAATTGAAGATTTTTAGATTTTTTTCTGCATGTATGCATGATGTATGATCAATCGGTGCGCCAAATACGTGAACATTTGGTTTTAAATTTCCATTAACAACGTAATAATGTTTACTAGAATTGAAAGTAAATTGGGTCACCGAAGTTCCCACATAAATTATAGGCAATATTAATGCGCCTCGTTTGACCTTAACGTATCGCCTCGCCCATTTCGATGCCTTTAGGTTTCTTGTACAAATCTGTGTCACAATCACAAGTGGCTTCGTCCAATGTAGTTAATCCAGTGCCCTTTAAGGATATTATTTTAGATTGTGAGTCCTTTTAGAGAGAATTCATTAGTCGGGTCGTAGATACTAGATAGTTAATATTATGTACCTAATACCTGTGTGTAATACATTTTTAAAGTAAAATTTCTTTGCGAGCGATGTCGCTTACTATAATATATTGATATTGAATATTGATAGATAATGATATTTGTACGGAGTACCCACAAGACTATATAAGTGTCAGAAAAGTGAAACTTCTCTGGCTATCTAGTAACCCAAGAACTAGAAATTTTACTTTATATATACTACTAGCTGGTGCTCGCGATTTCGTCCGCGTTGAAAAGTATAAAACGCCATCTATCGTGGAATGGATCGCTAAAAATATCACCAAGCAGTTCTCATGTAAGTCGCTTCACCGATTCTGGATAGATGGCGCTGTCAAGTGTATCCCAGGCCAAGCCTCTAGTGTGGCCTATATCCGCCGCCTTCCACCCTGACCGGGACCTGGGCGGTAGTCTTGGGAGACTACCGCCCGTCGTAAGGTCCCCCGAGTAGGCCGGCGTACCTCCACTTTCGGGTACGCCGAGGTTCTGATAGGGAGCACAGGTTCCCCGTTGGGTTTTAGCCGGTAGGAATCCGGCATAACCCGCTGTGCCCCCCTTCACTGCCGGGTATCCAAGAGGATTTCCCAACGTTAAAAAAAAAGGCCAAGCTTCTAGTATTTACTTTTATTTTAGATTTCCCGTAGGAATGAAGCATTTTCCCGCGGTAAAAAGTAGCCTATGTCATCACAGATAATGTCGGCTTCTAATGGTAAAAGATTTTTTCAAATCGGTCCACTAGTTTCGGGGCCTATTCTATTCAAACAAACAAACAAACAATCAAATCTGTTAAACAAATTAAAATATATATATATGTAAAATTTCTCTATCAAATCTTTCCTCTTTATAATATTAGTATATTTAGATTTAGCATAAAGAGCTTTGAGGTATATAAAAATAAATAAATAGATTTATATATTTTTATTTTTTATTAATATGAAAATCGAATTAACTGATTTTCATGAAAATTGGTAGATAAACAGATAAATATATAACAGATAAATATATATAACAGTAACAGTTTGTGTTTCGGTGAGTGAGTAAGGGATGCCAGAGCCCATTACCCCTTCCCTTCCTTATCCCTTACCCTTAATCCTTGTATGGTCGGCAGCGCACTTGTAGCACTTATGGCGTTGCTTGTGTTATAGCCGACGGTAGCCACCTACCATCAAGTGGACCGTCAGCCTGTCTGTCGACCTTAACATAAAAAAAATAAAATAAAATAAACATTTAGACGTACGGGACACAGGATTTGCTACTTTTTTCCTTTTCAACGCGGACGAAGTCGCAGGCACCAACTAGTTCTAAATAAAATGGAAATATTTCCTGTAAAAATTTTCTTCATTATATATTTTATCGGCGACATTAAAAGTTGAAGCAATTATAAGAAGATTCAGGTCTCAACAATTATTATTGTTCGTTCCAGTTTGAATCACTATATTTTTTTAAATTTAATAACATACATAATTATGAATTCAGTAAGAAACAGTTGGACTAACACAAAATATAGGGCACCGTGAGAACTTGAACAATTTTGCACAGCTGTTGACATTTTAGGAGCACCTTCCACTAAGGTTATAGTCGTGACTATTTCAAAGAGTCACAATTTTTTAGTGATGTTCGTGGTTTTATCGATGAGCTGTTCTTAAAATTGGTCAGTACGAGTAGTTCTACAAGGAATATTTGTAATCGACACATAATGAAGGATTTCAAACTCTTAGGATTCTCCTTTGAAAATAATAAATACCTGTGAAACAAATATTTTGATACATCGTTTAGTTTCTGAGATATGACGTTTTAAAAATGAGATCGCGACGGGCCTGCGCTCGTTGCGGTAACGTCATAATCCAACGGTCTCCGTTAGTTCCCATGTCGGAGTGAACCGACGCGACCTATGGAATGTGACGTCACGCGGGCGCCCAGTAGCACTACCATGAGTTGCTATCGAAATCTTACGTTAGTTTACTTCTGTCGATAACGAACCTTTCAATGTGCACGTGAATGGTTTAACTACTAACGTTACGGTATTTCTCGAGAGCATCAGTCAAATTTGTAACTCATGGTACCGGTTTTAGTTCTTTGAGTGACCGCTAGAGGCGCTATACAATTTTTCATACAAATATTTTACGTTCTCGCTCATCTCTCGCTAGCGATTTCGGTCGTCATAAACTCATGGTAGTGCTACAGCACCTGCTAGAGGTCTCGATATTTAAATGTCTGTAAAATCACAACTAATGGGTATTTTTGAATAAAACAAAAAGTAATGTGTTTGTATACATATAAGTTCTAGTGAGACAAAGTTTTAGATGATTTTGCATACCTATTAACATTCTCCATTATAGGAATATGCACATCGCACAGAATAAAATAGTAATAATCGATACTAATATACTAATCTATACTGAATAGTTTTTTTGTTTGTTTGTTTGGTTGTAAGCGCTAATCTCAGGAACTACTCGTTCGAATTGAAAAATTCTTTTGTGTTGGATAGTCCATTTATCGAGGAAGGCTATAGGCTATAGAGAACGCGGACAAAGTCGCGGGCACTACTATTACTACCTGACCCCGCAAACGTTGTTTTGCAAAAAAATTAAGTAAAAAAATTTGTTTACAACCTATTCTCAACCTACTACAAAAAAAATCATAAAAATCGGTCAAGCCGTTTCGGAGGAGTTTTGTTATAAACACTCTGACACGATAATTTTATATAAATAAGTAAGATAAGATAAACTTAAAAACTACTGGACCGATTTTGAAAATTCTTTCACCTATAGAGAGCTACATACATTATCACCGAGTAACATGGAATAAATTAAGGATATGATATCGCTGGAAGTCATCACTCGGAATTGCAGCGACGAATATATAATGTTATTATGTAGATTTCGTTCGACCTTTATTAGTTGATTTTGATAAACTTAACTTTCAAAACATCTTCTGATTTGCTGTTAGGTCACTGTCAGCATATTCAAATGAGTATGAAAAATGCAAGTGGAACACGTACATTACATTAGCTATTAGCCACTCCCAAGTAATTGCATTTAGTGATGTACCTACATACTTTGCTGGTTGTACATTATACTAAGTAAAGGTATAGTTCATAAATGTAAAAATGATGTAAAAGTTCATGTCATACCTAATGATCATAGTTCGTAGCGAGAATAAAAAGTCTAGATATTTTTCGTTCTGAGTTTTTAAAATAAAAAATATGTTTTATGCTAACATTCAATATAATTAACATGCATTAAATTGTGAGACTGAAAATGCCATAGCCTTATCCTAAAAGATCAAAATTCCCTGCTTGATTCCGTGAGAACGAAAGCTACCTTTTGCTTTTTTGGAAAGTGCGGGTTTGTGATAAGTTTAAATAATAAAAATACTACTAGGTATAACTTGAATTCAAATCTATGTAGTTCGAAGATCTGATACTTTTCAATACACTGCTGCAAGTTTTGCTTTCTATAAATTAATTACTGTTATTAATTGCTGAGCCTTCAATTCGACCACTACGATAAAGTTACTTGTATCATAGTCCCTAAGAGTTTTCCTTCTAAGTAAGAAAGTCACTTAGCGTAAGGAAAGAGCTATTCCTCAAAATGTACTCAATACAAAAGTGTTCCTTCTAAGTAAGAAAGTCACTTAGCGTAAGGAAAGAGTTATTCCTCAAAATGTAATCAATACAAAAGTGTTCCTTCTAAGTAAGAAAGTCACTTAGCGTAAGGAAAGAGCTATTCCTCAAAATGTACTCAATACAAAAGTGTTCCTTCTAAGTAAGAAAGTCACTTAGCGTAAGGAAAGAGCTATTCCTCAAAATGTACTCAATACAAAAGTGTTCCTTCTAAGTAAGAAAGTCACTTAGCGTAAGGAAAGAGTTATTCCTCAAAATGTAATCAATACAAAAGTGTTCCTTCTAAGTAAGAAAGTCACTTAGCGTAAGGAAAGAGCTATTCCTCAAAATGTACTCAATACAAAAGTGTTCCTTCTAAGTAAGAACGTCACTTAGCGTAAAGAAAGAGCTATTTCCCAAAATCTACGCGAACTATTACTCATCGAAATAGGTTCTATGCAAAATTATTCTCTTTTTGATGTTTTCAATGGTAACAAAAGTTTAATTACATGAAAATAAGTTTCGTTGGCAACTTTATATATTTATGTCATTATGTTCATGTATATTAGTATATATTTTAATGTAATGATAATTTTTAGTCGAATCGAGTCTTCATTATAATCACGAAGCGCTTGCCGATGAAGTATTTTATTTTATTTGAATCATATTTTTCATCGACAAACCAAAGTCACATCACTAGTAAGAACCGCAGGTGTGGCGGCCGGTGGCGCTACCATCACTTGCATTTTATAATGAAGTATGTTATTATTGAAATATATCGATTAGTTGTACACTATCGAGTTACACCACACATCAAATAGAAGTACTTTGCGGTTTTTATTAGTGTACTGACGAACGCCTGTGTGGAATGTTGTTTTGAGAAGTACTTTTTTGAATTATTTATTTATTTTTATATGCCTCAAAGCTTTTTATGCTAAATGTAAAATTGTATGTAAGGTGAAAAGGACAATTTTCACTGTCCAAGGTATGTAGATAAAGCCGAATATTTTTATGTAAAACTAAATTCTTTGCAATATTTGTGTGAATTCTTTTTTGTCTATTTTTTTTTCTTTTTATAAATAAAATTTTATTCTAAAGAATAAAATTAATATAATTAAGAAGTATATTAATATAATAATCAATATTGATATAAATATTTTAGAAAATTATATCAAAATTATATGTAAATTTTACTGGACTAGCATAAAATTAAAAATAATAATAAATTACGATACATTTAGCTTTTAAGAGACTAGCTAATTACAGTAATGTTTCTTTGATTATAATGTAATATGAGAAGAATTGCTTCAAATACAATAATTGCGAAGGTTGCTGTTGCACGCGACTTCGTCCGCGTAGAAAAGTTTAAAACGCCATCTACCGTATTTTGGATAGATGACACTATCTCCCGGGCCAAGCCGCTAGTATTTACTTTTATTTTAGATTTCCCGTAGAAATGAAGCATTTTCCCGCGGTAAAAAGTATCCTATGTTCATCACTGATAATGTTGGCTTCTAATGGTAAAAGAATTTTTCAAATCGGTCCATTAATTTCGGAGCCTATTCTATACAAACAAACAATCAAATCTTTCCTCTTTATAATATTAGTATAGAGTATAGACTAACACTACATTCTGTTTTGTTTATGACATTATGATACACTGAAATAAAACTACACTGAGATTTGAGCTGAAGCCGAAGCTTTCAGAAAGGGTGGTTTTTATCCGAAGGTGGCTGAAGTTAAAGCCGAAGCCGAAGCTTCGGTTGGACACTAATGGCAACATAATAATATATTAAATACAATTTTTTTTTTGAGAGGATTATTTGAGCTTTAAGATTATGTTTATAGCAATATATAAAACGTACATAATATATCTGAAATTGAAAAACTAAAATCAATATTAAAGATTTTTAAATTATATTTTAAATATGTCACTAATTCCTACATCAATATTATATATTTATATTATTATTATTATTATACTAATAATAAATCTGTAGGGGTCGGTGATGGAGTAATTTACTTTGTTTTCAGAAATATCGTGTATATAGGCTCTATACATGATACTGAAACTAAATTGACCATTTTTACAATTGTTTTCTGTATGTATGTATGTTCCTCCATCACTCTTAAACTAATTGACTGATTTTCATGAAACTTGGTAGATAAGCATTTAGAAGTACGGGACACATGATAGGCTACTTTTTATCTTTTTTAACGCGGAAGAAGTCGCGGGCAACAGCTAGTTTAAAATATCTCTTAGTAAATATTTAGTAAACGTTGAAACTCAAATAGAATTCCATTTAAATTTCATTATGTATTTTAACACTATTTGGAATCAATCCGCCATGATTATTGACCTAAAATATACGGAACATTAAACAAAATCGAACCGAGCTCTCGTCAACAAATTTCGATTGGTGTTTTCCGATAATTATACTTGCTGAATTACATCGGCGTTTAACTGTGACTGGCCAAAACTTTCCTACGTTTAACTTTCGTAAATGAAAATTGAAAAATTCTGGCAAGTTTTCATAAGACATTCACTTTTGGGAAATACTCTTTTTCTGCAAATTTTTTTGCAATTCTGTGTGCATGGATATCAAAGTTTTATTTATTACTATTGTAAAGTTTTATTATTATTATTAACTATTGTTTAATTTAGTATTAAACACAGCTTAAGCTTAAGATTGATTTGTGGTACATTTTTTTGGTGTGTGACAGACAGATGATTTGAATTTTGCGTATTGTAAAAGAATAACTAAGTGTAGATAACACAGGTCAACACGATTTTTGGGTCCGGCTTCTGCATATGAAATTTTGATTTCTTCTATGTTAAAAATAAGGGAATAAATAATTTTTTTAATCAAAGTTTGCTTTTGTAGAAACTAGAGCATTTTTTTTTAATTTTTTTAAGACAAATGATAGATTCATACATTATTTCCATACTTTTATTTTCAATTACAATTAGAAAAGTTTTTGTTGAACACTAGAGCCTTTGTCATTTAAGATTTTTGATAAACAACAGGAAATATATGTAAAATAACGGAAAAATTAAGTTGAAAAATGAATATTTTTAGTGTTTCTCTTATGTTTGTTTGGGCTGTCTCGTATCTTACTTATCGTCATAAATCAGGCAAAAGCAAACTTTAAAAGCTAAAAATGAAAATGTAACTATTTTTAGATGTCTAGAATCAGAATTTAAAGCATTAGAACAGAAACCCAAAAAAAAAAAAAATTGTTTGTAGACTGATGTAATTAATAAGGATTGTATAATAATTGTATTGTAAAGAGAGGAAACAATAAATTGTTATATTTTGATAGTAGTGTAGTAGTAGTGGTAGGGCATACTGCGTTTCTCAGCCATTTGGGCAGCCCGTCTGGCGGCAGTAACCACCACCTTACAGAATACCACTGTGAAATAACTGCATTACTTATGTGTTGTTGTGTTTCGGTGAGTGAGTAAGGGATGCCAGAGCCCATTACCCCTTCCCTCCCTTATCACTTATCCTTAATCCTTCTATGGTCGGCTGCGCACTTGTAGCACTTATGACGTTGCTTGTGTTATAGGCGACGGTAGCCACCTACCATCAAGTGGACCGTCAGCCTGTCTGTCGACCTTAACATTAAAAAAAAATTATACATAGAGTTTGATTCTGTAAATGGCGTTTGATTACTGAATTGAATATTATCCCTTCACTAGACTATAGCTATAGATCTAAGACTTTGTTCTGCAGATATATACTTACAATATACAATATAAAGCTTCCTAGTTTATCGCTGTTTCGATTAGTAAAACATAATCCTCCGCTGGGTCTGTGTTTCATACATACATAGATATCTACTGTATATCTGTATGTATTGATCGCGATTAAAATAAACGGATTTCGATGCAGTTTTCAATAATTGGCGCAGAAAAATATTCACCTCTCTCGAAGTTGGAAGCGAATAGTTGGAAGCTGCTAGTAAATAGATATCATAAAAAATACTCGCGAAAATAGAATTCGTAGATTAAAAAAAATTAGTCACACTTAAATTAAACTTACCAATAAGTATAACTCATTCCTTTAATAATGAAATTATGAAGCAATCCGCCAACAACAAAATATTAGTGTAGAGGGTTGGATAAAGCTCTCCCTAATTACTTTTTCCGAACACGCTCCCGTGCAAAATGTACACCGTAATTTTTATAAGTAACGATTGCGAATTTGACATTTATTGTGGCATTAAGCAATACTCGTATCACAAATATGGCGTCCATTTTGTGCACGACGTGAATTTATAAAATGGCGTCGTTTTGTTAATTGGTTATGAGTTTTTGTAGCGTTTTACACATATTTCGCATTTAACAATTTGTATGATATCCTTTGTCGAAAGTAAAGCTGTTGGAAAAACCGATCGTTGGTTATGATAATATTTATGATACGAGTATATTTATTATCTAGTTCTAGACAGATAAAATCGTTTGTCCTTGACTGACTATTGATCAACGCATAGCAAAAACTACTAATGTCTAGAATGCTGAAATTTGAAACATAGGTTTTTTTATAACTAGCTGGTGTCCGCGACTTCGTCCGCGTTGAACGTTTTTTATTATGAGCATATTTTAATAGGCAACACAAAATTATGATAACTTTTGATAAAATTTACTTTTTATCAGCTAAACATATGGGTAAAGTACGATCGATCTCTCTTCGTAGACAATAAGGTGCGCTCAACGACAGAATTGTGAATTTTAATGTCAATGTAAACAGAATTACAACAAACATAAATTACTTATATACTAAATCACAATTTAAGCTCACTAACAACAAGAAGAATAATTGGTGTCCGATCTTAATTGAGAATCTAAGTGATTTTGTTTTTAAACCTGCATAAATTGCCTCTCAAAGTGAAGGGGTAAATTCTTTAAAGACCTCGCCTCGGCCCGTTTCCTTTGACACGTCTGAGGCTTTGATACAGCAAATGTATCGCTAAAACTAACCCGTTTACACTTGGGGACAAAAAAAAGATAAATGTTTTTGGGCTTCCCAGAATACCTGTTTTCTTTATTTAATACAAACTTCCTAACAAACATAGGAATACTTTGGTTATCACTTTCAGTGCTATCCAAATGGTATAAAATATAATTAAATATACACATGTCTATTTCTCCGCTTAGTTCTTCTATAAAAATTACTTCCTGATAGGTCGCTCGCTTACATTCTATTAAAAGGTATAAATAATAAAAGTAGATTGAATTTTCTTCCTAAAAGATTTCTCTCTCGTTTTTTAATCTATTTTTATATTATAAGGGCTGACGGTCCACTTGATAGCACGTGGTCACCATCGCCTAAGGATAAAAGCAACACAAACGCTACCGACTTGTATGAATTTGTTCACAGCACGTTTAAGGAAGCTCACATAATAGCTAGGTTGAAACACCTCAAACGGGAGATTATTTTTAGTCTTAGAAGAGAGAGCTTTTCTGCTGAGCTGAGCGCACTGTGTTGTACAGTTACATATCCTAAGCAGAGCTTTTTAATTTTTACTATATCATATTACAAAATAAATAAATAATAAAAAATAAAAAATAAAAAAATAATTAAAAAATGTCCCCAAGTGTAATAATTCCCGTATCGCATTCGATAATATCGTCAAGTTACGTTGAAGCATGTTCAAAGAGATTTTGCATAAAGATTAAGTAAACAGATGTAAGTTGCGTTTATTTTAATATTCTGTGGGAATACTTTGTCTGTAATATTGCAATATCGGGATAGGGATGTGTATGAGGACAATTTTGCTGGGATAGATGTTTCGTTTTATAGCTATTAAACCGGTAAGTATTGACAAGTGAGGTTTCTATTACTGCGTTAAAATAGTTTACTTGGCAAATATTTACCGAACTTAACAAGCTTTTCAGGGGCGTTTGAAGAGAAGAAACTAAGCGTTTAATATGGTAACTATATGCGAGAAAGATTTGTGTGTATAATTTGCAGAAAAAAAATAGTACGAAGCCTGGGGTTGGTCGTTAGTATTTTTTTTCTATGTTAAGGTCGACAGACAGGCTGACGGTCGACTTGATGGTAGGTGACTACCGTCCCCTATAACACAAGTAACGCTATAAGTGCTACAAGTGTACTGCCGACCATAGAAGGATTAAGGATAAGGGATAAGGGAGGGATAGGGTAATGGACTCTGGCATCTCTTACTCAACACAACAGCACATAATGCTGTTATTTCACAGTGGTATTTGTAAGGTGGTGGTTACTGCCGCCAGACGGGCTGCCCAAATGACTGCGAAACGAAGTGTGCCCTACCACTACTATTAGGATGATTACGGTGATATTGGTGTTACGAAGGTAGTGTAACGTAACGAAGTGTTACGTAGCAAATTGGTGAGGTAAGTAAGGGGATGAAGGAAAGTAAGAGTGTCAGTAATATTGTGAATATGTAATAGGTCAGAGAAGGTACGTCAGAGCGTAGGAGGAGTTACGGCATCAAGATGTATCCCCCGATTTTGTTGTCATGAGTTTTTTCTGAATTGCCTCCCACTGTGAAAGCAAATTAAAAGACGTATTCATGTAAAAATAGTGTACGTGTTAGCCCTAACACACGATTGGAGTTTACTCCTTAAAGAACGATAAATAAATAATTTGATAAATATAATTATAATACATTGTATGTATAATATTATATTAATATGAATTGAAGCATAATATTGTAGTCTGTAACGCGTAAAGTGTAACATGTGATTAAATATGACATTTGATTTTACTCTCATAAATTTTCATACCCCGGGCTTATCAATATCAATCATCAATCAATCAATACTAATAATAAATCTGTAAGTGTAGGTATTGTATGTATGTATGTTCCTCCATAACTGTTAAACGAATTAATAGATTTTCATGAAACCTGTTAGATAAACATTTAGACGTACATTTTCTTGGGTCCGCGACTCGTATTGTATATAAAATCATACACCAAAAATATTTGTATCAATAGATAATTATCAATGTTTTCTTTGCTGCAAACTTCTGCGTATCGGTTTTATTTTTATCTCGATTCTCCGACCGGCTCTTGAATCAGGTTTCCAGTGACCAGTTGAAAAGAGACAGCACTACAAAAAGGCTCGCGATAGAGCGAGACAAACGATGTCGCGTGGCTGCAAAAACTCGATGTTAACTTTTCCATACTTGTCTCAAGTAATTATCGCGTATGGATTATGAAGACACCGGCGTAGTGGCAGCAAAAACGAGCGTTCATACAAATTGCATTCATTCGAGTCGGTTTAATGGTTACAGCGATTTAATTTTTTTTGTCAATTATATAAACAGTCATGTTGTGAACAATTTGCCAAATAAAACTGATTTATGTCAATTGGCATTCCTATCAATTACAATTTTTAATGTTTTATCTGGCGAACAGGCAAACAGCTCTTATACTAGATAACTTTAGTTACCGAGGCTTTTAGTATGCTATTTAATATTTATATTAAATTATAAATATAAATAATTATTAATTTATTATTAAAGTATCAATACTAATAGTAAATCTGTAAGTGTAGTGTAGGTATTTTATGTAGGTATGTTCCTCCATAACTCTTAAATGAATTAAATAACTAATTTCATGTAACTTGGTAGATAAATAATTATGATAAATACTCGTACCATGAAACTTGCTACTTTTTCTTTTTCAACGCGGACGAAGTCGCGGGCGCCAGCTAGTTAATTAATGTATTTCATTATTAATTGTGGCGTTCGCAACTCGTCACGCTGTTCGATAATGAAGTACTTGCATACTTATTACTTACATAACAATAATTTGCTTTCTCGTCACACAATTTACGCTATCAATCATCAATATCAATACTAATAATAAATGTGTAGAGGTCGGTCGTGGAGTAATTTACTTTGTTTTCAGAAATATCGTGTATATAGGCTCTATACATGTACAGAAACTAAATTGACCATTTTTAGAATATTTTTCTGTATGTATTTATGTATGTATGTATGTATGTATGTATGTATGTATGTATGTATGTATGTATGTATGTATGTATGTATGTATGGATGTATGTATGGATGTATGTATGTATGTATGTATGTATGTATGTATGTATGTATGTATGTATGTATGTATGTATGTATGTATGTATGTATGTATGTATGTATGTATGGATGGATGGATGGATGGATGTATGTATGTATGTATGTATGTATGTATGTATGTATGTATGTATGTATGTATGTGTGTGTGTGTGTGTATGTATGTATGTATGTATGTATGTATGTATGTATGTATGTATGTATGTATGTATGTATGTATGTATGTATATGTGTGTGTGTGTGTGTGTGTATGTATGTATGTATGTATGTATGTATGTATGTATGTATGTATGTATGTATGGATGGATGGATGGATGGATGGATGTATGTATGTATGTATGTATGTATGTATGTGTGTGTGTGTGTGTGTGTGTGTGTATGTATGTATGTATGTATGTATGTATGTATGTATGTATGTATGTATGTATGTGTGTATGTATGTATGTATGTGTGTATGTATGTATGTATGTTTTCATTGAGAAGTACGGGAAATGTGATTTATCTTTTTTTATCTTTTCTAACGCGGACGAAGTCGCGGGCAACAGTTAGTTTCAAATATTTCTTGTGTTTAAATGTTGTATCATTTAACAGCCTAGTACAGAAGACCATCGTGAAATAACAGCTGTGCTATTGCGATTAGGCAAGTGATAATAAGAATGCCATACTTAGACACTTGAAATTTCCTCTCCTATAAAAAAAACCCATGAAAAATCCTCTACACACTATTTATATTATAGCATTATCTCTACATAAAAAGTATTTTATTTTACAAGTGCAAATAAATACGAGAAAAGTTTTGATATTGGTTATTGAAGAATCATAAAACACTCGGCAAAACTCAAACAAAAAAAAACGAACAACAAGAACCTTTCGTTAACTGCAAAACCGCGCTAATTGGGAAAAAATCATTTCCAATTTATCTCAATATTATTTCATGTTTTATTCAGGGCTGTTCGCTTCAACATAAAACTTTTGCAGTATATACTGTCAGTCGTATAAAAAGACACAGTTCAGAGCATTTGTTTTCCCTACAGTTTTTTTTAGTTGCGAAGAAATTCATAAGAAAGACGTGGAAAACGTTCGTGCTGTAATAGCGCCAGAGGACACAGAGCAAGAAAACTTTATGCAAACAAACATGGAAAATTCACAGCGCGTTTCAGTAACGGTACACATTTCGTTATTCTGTAGCGGAGTGTAAGGATAAAATTCCAATACCGAACGTTCGCAACGAATACTACAACGCTAGTGCCTCGTTTTTGAGGCTCTGCAGTGAAGGTGTGAAAGAGATAGATAGATGAGGCTATCGTGCACCTGAAAGAGAGAGAAGTATTATTGCACCGGTAGTGAGGAGTGAAAGAGATCAATAATGAGAGGCACGAGGAGTTGAAAAGGGATTTCAGATTAAGGTCGTTGTCGAGTCAAAGATTAGATAACGCTGAAATTTCAGACAAGTCGCTTACCCTTATTTGAAACAAGGAAGAATAATCAGAAAAGAAATATATATCAATGAAATTAAGCTAATATTTTGGTCCAAATGAAGCTATTATTTTGGCAACACCTAATATCACTTTAGTTTGTAAAAAATCAACAATTGCTGTCGCCGTACTTGACAAATGCGGCAACAAATTCTGAGCTAGCCACACTGCAAACTGTCTGTGATGTATACGTGCCGAATGTTTTATTAAATTTTGGGCATGATAAAATGCCACTTTGCGTAGTGAAACTGTGTAAAAATATACACACTTACATACACTACAGTAAAAAGTTGCCGCATTCACCTAGCTATTGCTTTTAGGTAGGGCCGTATCTAGTAGAGCGCAGCGAGACCAATCATTTATCTATTGGCGCCTTTATTACATTTTTTAGTTAGTTCCAGAAATGTTACGAGCTTTTATTTGCTTATTGTTTTAGAGCGATAAATACATAAAAAAAAAACAAAAAAAAAACTTAAAAAATCTTTCGCGCCATCATAACTGATTTGGGAACAAAATACTTTTACTGCTATACTCATTGGCTCATTGAAATTATTATAACAGAGAACGAATCTGTTCTGTTTATACCTAATCTTTGACCACCAGGCTGGCCGGGCGAACGGAGCTTCATACATCCCTCAGTTACCTACCGACGGGCATTGCGTGTGGTGACGCCTGAATTTCTTGTTTGCCACGCGCCTTTCTTACGCGACGCGATTCATTATACGAACTCGAATGTTAAATAAAAATCTATGTTCAGCAAAATGGTGATTTAAAAAAGGAATTAAATCGAAAAGAGGTGTTGTTACTTTTTAATATGTCGTTCTGTTGATGTATTGTGTTGGCATATAAAACGCTAGACTTACAGTGCTTTTGATATTGACCTGAAAGGATTTGTAGGTGTGATTCCGTGACTAGTTAGTTCTTTTTTTAATTTAGTGCGAAGGGTGTGTTGAAAGCTTTATTTGGACGAATTGTGCGCCGGCTTGTGCCAGCCAATTACCTGCTAACAATACACGTTTCTATGTAAGTAATGCTAAGTCGTAATTATTAAATTATGTGCTATTTCTGTGACATTATTATTTTTTATTTGATTTTACATTTTTCTGTGGCTCTAGTGTGAGTTTATAATGCCTGCTAGCGAGACAATTTTCTATACAAATATTTAATAGTGAGTGCAAGCAGTATAATCTCATACTGTGATAGCTTTTTTAGTGTGATTTCAGCAAGTTTGAGCCAATTAATTTTCCTCACATATTAACAAAATTTACTTCGGAAAAATGGTTTTACGATTTTTGTATAGTGGATGTTAATTATGAATCTTATTAAAAATACCCAATTAAAGACATTTTTATTTTACTGAAACGCAAAAAAAACACTGTATTTTTTTCTTCTGGCAATGAATTCTTATCAAAAGCTCATAGTCATAATATTGTACGTTTCGTAATTTGAATTTTGATGAATCGGTGGTAATTTATTTTATTTTAGGAAGTTTCCAATGAAGTCATTTTAAATGATAATTACGAAAACTTTATATTTCCATATTATGTACTGTAAATTTTTACGTCCTACGAAAAAGAGGGATTTTACAAGTTGACCTTATACTTAACATCCCTCTTTTGAGGGATTGACCTGTATGTGTGTCTGTCTGTGGCAAAAAAAAGGATCCACTAAAAGGATGGAGCGATTTTGATACTGTTTTATTTTGTTTTGTTTTGTTTTATTTTGAAAGCTAACTTGATCGAGATGGTTCTTAGCTATAACTTATGAAGATCTGTTCAGTCGTTTGAAGATCATCAGCCCATTTTCCAATTGACGAAGGCTAACTAACTTCCACATGTTCGATTGATATAAAATTTGGTTCGGTACTTCGGTGGCAAGTATATAATCTATACTAATATTATAAAGATGAAAGATTTTATTGTTTGTTTTGTTTGTTTATATAGAATAGGCTTCGAAACTACTGGACCGATTTGAAAAATTCTTTTACCATTAGAAGCCGACATTATCCGTGATGAACATAGGATACTTTTTACCGCGGGAAAACGCTTCATTCCTACGGGAAATCTAAAATAAAAGTAAATACTAGCGGCTTGGCCAGGGAGATAGCGCCATCTATCCAAAATACGGTAGATGGTGTTTTATACTTTTCTACGCGGACGAAGTCGCGAGCACCAGCTAGTTAATAATAAGTAAATAAAAAAATAAATTTAAATGAATGCTAAAATTTAAAAATTCTTTCACTTATATAAAGCTATATCTATCTATATTAATATTATAAAGAGAAAAGATTTGATTGTTTGTTTGTATCTAGAATAGGCTCCGAAACTAGTGGACCGATTTGAAAAATTATATCACTCATTGAGGGAAGTCAGGGAGTAACATAGGCTATCAATCAATACTAATAATAAATCTGTAAGGGTCAGTCTAGAGTAATTTCATTTGTTTTTAGAGATATCGTGTATATAGGCTCTATACATGATATACTGAAACTAAATTGACCATTTTTAGATTTCTTTTTCTGTATATGTATGTATGTTCCTTCATAACAGGACACAGGATATAGCCTATTATTTTCTTTTTCAATGCGGACAGAGTCGCGGGCGCCAGCTAGTCAATCAATCAATAATAATAATATTATTGATGGGTCTGTCATGGAGTAATTTCATTTGTTTTTAGAAATATTGTGTATATAGGCTCTATACATGATACTGAAACTAAGTTGACCATTTTTACAATTTTTTTCTGTATGTATGTATGTTCCTCCATAACTCCTAAACGAATTAATTGATTTCCATGAAACTTGGTAGATAAACATTTAGACGCACAGGACACAGGATATAGGCTACTTTATTCTTTTTCAACGCGGACAAAGTCGCGGGCGCGAGCTAGTATATTATAAAGTTATGCGTACAAAGTCACGTGCAACAGCTAGTCTTATAAGTAGGTTAAATTAATAAAAATAGTTTGATAAGTTAAGAGCTTAAAAAGCACAGGTACCTATATGTAGGTACCTATATAAGGTTTATAAGAAACCTTGTTTGAACGTCATAATATTCCTTTATAAGGGTTGTACAAAAACCTATTAAAGTAATGAAAATCTTGAGAATAAGAGAAACCTTTAGAGTTTCTTTTCGACTCGGGATACAATACTTTTCTAATTAAATAAAAGTATACTTAGTATGTTATTTCGGTAATAGAATAAAGGGAAAGTAGGTAGGTATATGGTACACGACACTAGAACATAATATAATAGTACAAGCTCTGAACTGCTTAAGCCCACGCTTTTAAATAATCAGAATGTCTAATTATCTCAGAAAATTTATTATAAAATCACAGACAGTTATATAGTAATCAATAATAGCAATTTTATCGAAGTATCAAACAGAATTTTATAACATCACTAGTTGGCGCCCGCGACTTCGTCCGCGTTAAAAGAGAAAAAGTAGCCTATCACGTGTCCCGTACTTCTAAATGTTTATCTACCAAGTTTCATGAAAATCAGTTAATTCGTTTAAGAGTTATGGAGTAAAATACATACATACATACATACATACACAATACCTACACTTACAGATTTATTATTAGTATGGATCAATCATCAATACTAATAATAAATGTGTAGGGGTCGGTCATGGAGTGATTTACTTTGTTTTCAGAAATATCGTGTATATATAGGCTCTATACTATACATGATACTGAAACTAAATTGACCATTTTTACAATTGTTTTCTGTATGTATGTATGTATGTTCCTCCATCACTCTTAAACGAATTAACTGATTTTCATGAAACTTGGTAGATAAGCATTTAGAAGTACGGAACACGTGATAGGCTACTTTTTTTTTAACGCGGACGAAGTCGCGTGCAATAGCTAGTATTATATAAATACGAAGGTGAACACATGACTCAGTCGTTCATAGTAAAATTTCTCATACATGTCATGGTTACAGAAAAGGACATAGAATATCTCTTTCATTCAGATAAAATAATCTCAAATTCAAATTCAAATATTTTATTGCAAACCATAATGTATAAACGATGTTACAATATAAAAATTTAGACCAGTGTTATGGACCCTGTTGGGCATGCAACTTAGGGACTAGGAGAGAGGAAGCATATATATACATATAAGTATACATAAGCCTATAAATATTTATATAAATATAAAAGAATTTTATTTTATTTAAATTAAACATATTTACATTTATATTATTTATATGTAAATAATATAAATGTTAGACTAAGGAAAATCTAAAAAAAATTCAACTTTTGACAAAAATGTCTTCGACATGTTGTGGAAAAGTATCCCCCAGTGGAAGCATAAGTGGAAAAAAATCACTTATCCCTACCAGAGGGAATACTTAGTAGGGACAAGTGGAATGGGCGAAATATTATATGAGCCATAAAGATTGAATACATATATACACAAGTAAAAGAAAAGTCGCGATCAAAGGCCAATTTAATTATTTAAAAGGAAATTAAGATTTTTCTCTTACTGGCATCGCAGCTCAAGTTGGTAAATAGTTTTTTAGATAGGTAGGTGACCCTCTAAAAATCTATCTATACTAATATTATAAAGAGGAAAGATTTGATTGTTTGTTTGTATAGAATAGGCTCCGAAACTACTGGACCGGTTTGAAAAATTCTTTTACCATTAGAAGCCGACATTATCCGTGATGAACATAGGCTACTTTTTACCGCGGAAAAATGCTTCATTCCTACGGGAAACGGCTTGGCCCGGGAGATAGCGCCATCTATCGAAAATACGGTAGATGGCGTTTTTTATTTTTCTACGCGGACGAAGTCGCGAGCACCAGCTATTTATTATAAATAAACTTAACTTTTGTGCGCTAGTTACTTCGTTCGGGCTCATTTTTATTTATTTTTTATTTTTAGAGGATCCCTCAGGAATGTATTTCTTCTAGGTGAAAGGTACCCTACGTCCGTTCCCGCATCCTTAACTTTCCACGTGTATATTGTAAGTAAATTTCATGACGATTGGTTGAGTAGTTAGTCACAAAAAAATCCTCAGATTGATCACCTAGCCGCTGAACGCGACTTCGTCCGCGTATCTTTATAAAGTATAATCCTACGTTATTCGCTGATATTGTAGCTTTCTATAGGTGAAAGAATTTTCAAAATTGGTCTAGTATTTTTTGAGTTACAATTACAATTAAAATTACAAATCTCTCTTTATAATATTCGTAGATGCCTATACCTACATTTAATAGTATAGATCTTAAAGTAATTCTGACTTAGATTTTCACAAACGTGTATCAATTGACGTAAGTATTATTAAAGATTTTTGATTTTAACAAAAAAAAAACCCATTAAAAGTCACCCGAAACCATGTGAAATGCGCTAGTTGAAAATTCCCGCCTGTTCATTAGCATGAAATATGACGCAAAGCCGACAACACATTCCGCTAGTCACGGAAAGAAATTATCTTCCACTGAGTTCAAAGTAATTTTACACTAACAAATATACATACTTCGTTCAAGTATACACAAGTTCTATGCTCATGCAAAGTATTCTTTTATAGTCCCCGACGCAAAAAAGGGGTGTTAATAAGTTTGACCTGTCACCTGTGTATCTTCGTTCTGTCAGAGGCATAACTAATCATCAATCAATACTAATAATAATCTCGGGAAATCGGGAAACCAACATTTTCCTCGGATAATACATTCATCACAAATTTTCGCATTTATAAAATTAGTAGGATCCCCTTTAAAAATTACTCACCTGTTTATATAATTTAAAATGTTAACTTGCTCTGTTCGGCTTAACGAAACGAGTTCATATAAACTACATTTACATATAAGTAATACAGTTAAATGTCTAAAAATAAAAAGCGACATGTATCCCGTGAAGGATACACAAAAAAATCCCAAACCTTGCCCTTGGGTGAACCAAATAAACAACGGTAGCACAGCACCACCTGTTGGACAATTATCCCCGACTGGCTCTCGACGAAACCCGTTTCGAGTCGACTGTGTTACCATGTGAAAAATATATTTTTTTTTTCCAAAGCTGCAGTCCTTTTAATAACAAATAAATATATAGTGAAACTGGTTATTCCACGCGGCTTTCACTTCGTTTGTATGAAGTATTATACTATTTGCACGATTATGTATGTTCCTCTTAAACGAATTAACTCATTTTCATGAAACTTGGTAGATAAACATTTAGAAGTACGGGACACGTGATAGGCTACTTTTTACCTTTTTTAACGCGGACGAAGTCGCGGGCAACAGCTAGTGTATGAATAAAACCAGTGGACACTTTTTCGCAGTGATTTTGTTTGATACCCTGAATCTAGTGCAGCCTTTATCAAAGGGTTCTTTTCGACTAACAATAGTAACGCATCCAGTTTTGATACTTGTTCAGTGAGTGACGATTTCGCGATATATATTGTTGGCTGAGATGTATTTAATTTATATTTGAGTTTATTTTCGTACCACACTCTGAAGGGTCGCTGAGACCAATGCGTGGGTGTCGTATAGGCTGTACAAGCTTACCTTATAATAATAATTATGCCTAAATATTTAAATAGATATATCTATTTTTGACGAACATTACAAACGTTATTCGAGTATCTGTGTAGGCTTACATGTTAATAATAGAAGCCTTAATAGAAGCCTTTACAAATGTACGTTAGTTAAGTATAGGAACATAGTTTGTTAATTAGAAAATCTAGTGTTCTAAATAAAATTTGGGGTCCATCCGTTTGGGAGCTACGATTCCATAGACAGATACACCCATGCACACGCCATACCTACACAGACGTACACGTCGAACTTATAAAACCCCGTTTTTACGAGGGTGGTTAAAAATAAAAAAAATCCCACTCTGTAAACAAGTAAGAAAGGAAATATAATGGCGTAAATTGAAACAATAAATCATATCAGTAAGTAATAAGGAAACATTAAATCTGAGTTATTAAGTTTTTTATTGGACGATTAACACAACACAAAAGCTATGAAAATTTTAATACACAAATAATAAGATTTAAAATTTCAGGCGTTTTTTCTGCTGCTATTTTTTTTCTTTTAATTTAATATTTTCAAATTCAAAATAATTTATAAGTATCAAATTCAAAATCATATATATAAAAGCTGTTCTTATAAATTTTAATAGATAATAATCATGTCTTTGTCCACATAACTATTCAACCGACAAAAATTTATTATTGCAATTATTGGAAGAAATATTATTGTTTACATCAATAAAAGCAAGCAATAATTCATCCAACACACTCGTAATTAAATAATAATTATATTTATTTTTATGCTATATTCATGTGAAACATCCTTATTAATTTTTCTCATAGGTTTCCACTCATTCAAATAATGGTCCGTGAGCCAGCGACAGATTTTCATGACCAATTTCCTCTCAGTCGATAACTCGTAAAATGACTGAGAGAGTTGTATCATGAAGCGTTGTGAACGTCAGCTGCGGCTCCGATGGTGGGTTGAGCAGTAGAGTGGTAGCCGTACACAAACATAATAAAAAAGTTTTTTAATCATTTATTCCCGATTAAAAATTCATAAAATTATAGTTAGCCTAATATTTTGAAGGAACAAAATTGTCAGCTATTTATAAAATGGTGGATTATGCGTCAGCAGGTCACACGAATAGATACCTCAGTGATTACCTAACAATAGAAAATTTATCAGATGATAGTTTATGTATTACTGTTAATAAATAAAAAAGTCAGCTGGCTATATCTTGGTGGAATGCTTGTCAGTGTAACGGATGCTCTGAAAGTGTAACGGGCTACCACTGTTCAACCCAATATCGGAGCCGCAGCTGACGTTCACAACGCATCATGATGCAACTCTCTCAGGCATTTTACAAATTATCGACTGAGAGGAAATCATTGACGAAATTAGTGCCTGGCTTACGGACCATAAAGAGATTATTTATCATTATAGTACTTACCACTGAATGAGTTTATTAACCCTCAACTGCAAACAATGCAATACGATTTAATATGCGCCATGCACTTTTGATAAGGTAAAATTACTTCATAAATTGTTGTTACCTGAGCAAACGAGTTATCGGTCACGTAACGTTGTAAATGTTAAAATGGACATGTTAATTTCGCATCTATTACTATGACGTTAGAGTTCAATTACTTAAGTGTTATAAAAGTGATTTTGATCGCGTTGTTTTATTCACGTAGTTATGTGATTGTATGTTTTTTATTAGAATTTAACCTGGTGTCTGAATACCCATGAGTTCGTGTATTTTTTTTTTAATTTATTACTGACATATTATATTAATTATGTAATATGAAATAATTGTACAATATAATAAGTGCCTTAATTAAAAAAAAAAAATTACAAACCCAAGGCACAACTGGAGGAGACTCCTTACGTCCTTATAGTCATTAATACTAATAATAAATCTGTAAGTGTATGTGTGTATGTATGTTCCTCCATAACTTAACGAATTAACTGATTTTCATGAAACTTGTTAGATAAACATTTAGACGTACAGAACATACAGTCATGATAGGCTATTTTTTTTCTTTTTCAACGAGGGCGAAGTCGCGGGCGCCAGCTAGTTAATAAATATAATTAAAACATATAAATATAATATAATATATTATATGTGTTATATTAATATGTATTGAAGCATATTGTAGTGTAGCCTGTAACGCGTAACGTGTGACATGTGACATTTGATATGACTCCCATAAATTTTCATACCTCGGGCTAAAAATAAACCAATAAGAATTCGTTATCAGTTAAATCCAAATAGCATCTTAAATATTCGTTACAAAATTTATCTATTTTTCAATGCGTATTTTTACCGACATTCCCATCTAGTGAATCTATTACTTTTTTTGCATAATTTTCAAGATATTCCCACTCCTGTGATACGAGAAAATTGCTTATGCATTCCACGTAACGACTTGTAATTCTAGTACAAGAACGTGTAGAAGTCTAGCGTCATTTTCTCATCATATTATTATGACCTTGTTAGGTTGTAATTCGTGTCAAGCCTGCTTAGTTTATGCTACCGGATGGATTTGCTTTGCTTTATCCTATGGTGTTGCTTGCTAGTGCATTTCAAACGTTCGAGGCTGGCAGAGCTGGCTTATATTATCTTAAAATGCCTCTGCTGAGCGCAAGGCGGAAAATTTGTGCAATATCACACTAAATCGTATCACGTAGCACATGACACTAGTGTGGTTTGCGTAAAAATTAGCGATTTAGTGTGATATTGCACAATTTTTTTGCATTTTTCGCCTGTTGCTCAGCAGAGGCATTTAGATAATAAGCCTGCGATCTCTAATTAGCAAGTCACGCTATAATTAGACTTAAATTTGCCTGTCAGCTCCGCACCTACAAATACTATTTTGACATTTTAAATGCAGACTATGCAACAGTTTTGAATGGTTAAATACATTTCAAGTGTCAGAAAAGGATATCAAATTATTATTTTTCAAATTTTATTTATCAAATACCTATTCTATAACAGATTAAAATTCAAGGATCATAAACAGCCATATTGCAATGATACCTATTGTAAGTTTTTTGCCCTTCATCCATATTCGTAACTGAAATTACATAACCAGTTGCAAGAGAAGAAATTGTTTGTGCTTGGTATACCGTTTGAGAAAATAAATAAATAAATAAATTGCATGGAAGTATACTTATTAAGTTTACCTTCAAACATTTACATATTAATATTTTATATATTTGGTCTCAGTTCTCGTCTTAAAGCGAAATGCCAATATTGTGTCTCTTTGTGTTGTAAAGTACGCTTATTTCCCACTAAGTAGTTCTGTGCTGTAGTTCTGTACACAGAACTACAAGACGACATAAGTTTATCAAAGACGACATTTCATCTAATGCGACATTTTGTTTGTTCATCATTCATAACTTCATCATATTCATTCGCTACTAGCCGGTGCTCGCGACTTTGTCAGCTTTGAAAAAGAAAATATATATCCTTACTATACTTACTAATTCAAATTCAAATGTATAAAGGATGTTACAATATAAAAATTAAGACCAGTATTACGGACCCTGTTGGGCATGCAATACCTACTAATATTATAAATGTGAATGTGAATTTGTTTATTGTGAACCGATCACCAGGAAATTTTGCATACACGTTGTCTGGGACACCAGAAAGGACATAGGGCACCTTTCATCCAGAAAAAAAGGACTATTCCCGAGGGATCATCTAAATTCTAAAACAAAATAAAAAACTAACGCCTGACCAAAGTGTTATAGCAACACGTTGTCAAGCGTTATATTGCTTATTTTTTTTTTCAACGCGGACGAAGTCGCGGGCACCAGCTGGTAAGTAACATAACGCCTGACAACTTTATCGCTGTGACGACAGTGGCGCCAATTTTTATATTTTTAGACTGTAACCTAACATTTTTCCAGAACAAAATGTATCCTATATGTTAATCCAGATAATAAACTATATGTGTGTCGAATTTCATCCAAATCTGTTGGGTTGTTTTTGCGTGAAAGAATAACAAACATTCATACATTAAATCTTACAAACTTTCGCATTTATAATATTAGTAGCATGTATCATTCTAATGAGGGTTATAAAATATTTCCTAACAATGTCCTTAGGCATTGTGAAAAATCACCAAGATGAAGTTGTATTCATAAATCAACTATAAAATTTTTTGTACAAAAATAATGTGTTTAAGAAATAAAAGGCGACAATGGTGAAATCTATGGTTTATGACCATAATTATCATCAAAATGGCTGCCTTTCTAAAATGCTCGCACAATTCGACACAAACTTGATGTATCTTTGAATCAACATCGCTTCTGTTGCTTCGTGGAATTGTTTGAGATTATCAGGTGAAGCGTGATACTTTTGTGTTGTAGTGGTTCCGTATACCAATACTAATAATAAATCTGTAGAGGTCGGTCTCCATGATGATTTATTTTGTTTTCAGAAATATCGTGTATATAGGCTCTATACATGATACTGAAACTAAATTTACCATTTTTACAATTTTTTTCTGTATGTATGTTCCTCATTAACTTTTAAACGAATTAACTGATTTTCATGAAATTGGTAGATAAGAAGTACGGGACACGTGATAGGCTACTTTTTATCTTCTTTAACGCAGACGAAGTCGCGGGCAACAGCTAGTAATATAATATTAATATACATTTATTTTAAAATTTGAAGTTTTCTCGACTGAGAAATCATTTTTTATTTTATGCGGTTATTTATTAGTTCTTAATCAGAAAGAAAAGTTTTTTGTATAAGTATTTATATATATTATTTATTTACACAGAAAAAACAATAGATGGTACACAGTTGAGGTGTACTATAAACTCAATTAAGTTTCTAGCGTACACCTGAGCTGTCAACAATAACAGAAATATACACAAAAGAAAGGAATGCATAATTCGTAGGCAGCTACAACTTCAGTATTAAATAGTTATATTAAGGCAATATTGATGAATGTTTAAAAACGATGCTACATCATATCATATTATGTTTCAATACGCTCGAACCCATTTTCTTAGTAATGTTTTTTTTCACATTTTTACACATGAAAAAAACACGTTTACATAAAACTATTTTTTTACTAGATTTGAATGTATGCAAAATTTCATGGTGATCGGTTCAGTATAGTTTTTGCGTAAAAGCGTAATAAGCAAACTCACATTCACATTTATAATATTATAGTAAGGATTATATAATATTTTTTTACGGTATATAAATACTAATTTATAATATATTTTAACTTATTTTATTTTAATTTGTTTTTTAAATTAATTAATGTCAATAAATTTTTTTATGATTCTTTAGGCCTATTTGTATTTAATTTATATATATAATAGAAGATAAATAATGGCTGTATGAAATCTTAACAAATAAATACATAAATAATTTAAGTATAATTATATTCATATAGTGTTATAATTACGTTATAATCAATAAGTAAACTACCGCTCATCTGACACCAGCGAGGCTAGTAAAAAGGAAAATTGGTTCATATTTCCTTGGTATTTTTGTCACGGAACCCCAATCCCGTGAACATATTGTGAGCGTGGGCGGACGAGATGTTTTCACTCGACGCGCAGCTAACGGGGCCGTCTTTTGCAATGCTACGTCGAATGAATATATAGAACTCTTTTATAGCGACCAACAAGTTGACGACTACGCAGATGAGACTTGAAAACCATACGACTATGCCAGCTTACATTACTTATATGCCCACACATGCAGTTCACACAGCGCTAGTCTAGCATCAAAGAAAGTAGGTGTAGTAGAGCTATGTACTCGTACACTGTTGTGTAGCTAAAACTGTAGGAAGCTTAGTGCCTGTAGGAACTGTTGAAAGATTATTTTTAGTCCAGGAAAATTTACTCACAAATCAAAATTTTAGATCGCCCTTCACATATGGATCTATAAAAGTAACAAGTTTATAGACCTAATATTATAAGAGCTACAAAAAAAGTTTCGAAACAGACACCATCAGACGCGGAAAGCGATTTCAAATTATACTATCTTTAGATAGAAGATTACTGCGGATATTCCCATAGTTCAGTGTTTCTTGAATATATGTTTGCAGAAAACTCTGACTAATTGGGTTATTTGCGGTATGTGTACCTATAAAATGTATTGTAATTTATACATAAAGTAATAATGATAAATCGTCCTTAAAAGAATAAAAAAAACTATTAAGGGACGATAAAACGACGGTTATTTATTATAGTAGACTTTTACCCACGCAAATTCTTATGTGGCCGAAATTGCGACACACTGTCTGTTTGTTCGGCAAACATTTAAAACATGTACCGTTTTAATCATTGTTTTATTATTGTAAAGCCAACCCAGGCTTGTTCTGGCTTTATGTAAATACTACCCGGTACTAAAATTTAAGCAATATAACGACTGACATCTGTTAAAGTCATAATAAATATCAAAATATCCGATATATATAATCTGCTAGCTACACGCTCCCGGCTTCGCCGAGTTTCAAAATAAAAACTATCCTATCTTTTAAGTAGGACCAAATTACACATAGTTACGAAGTTTTATCAAAATCGGTTCAGTAGTTTAGGAGTTCGTTGGCCTCAAACAACGTGACACATAATTTTTATATATTACTAGCTGATGCCCGCGACATTGTCCGCGTTGAACGATGAAGTTTCCCAGACAACGTGTATGCAAAATTTCATGGTGATTGGTTCAGTAGTCTTTGCGTGAAAGAGTAACAAACAAACAAACAAACTCACATTCACATTTATTATATTAGTAAGGATAGGATATAATACTATAGGATAGTAAGGATCTGGGGGTGGATCGGAGTTGTTGCCTCGGCAGAGTCCGGTCCACCCCCGCAAAAAGGGCAAGGAGGCACCGGGGAGTTTTAGTAGGTATTGGCCGGGCCCGCTATGACTAGCATAGCGCAGAGCGCCGGCTAACCCCCACATACCCCTACCGTCTAGCCAGCGGTAGGGAATCTGTAAACGGATTTCTCTTCAAAAAAATAAAAAGGATAGTACCTAAAGATAGAGATTGGGTTATGGTAAGCAATGAAATATTTAATTGCAATTTTATACATCATATATACACTGGCCATCCGTGACGTCTGTGTGTCACAATGTTACGCAAAATATACGCTCACCTATTAGAAACAAGCGCCATAATTAATATAACGCCTTCTCCGTCATTTGTATTGTTTTACTGTCCAACATAAAAAGAGCTCTATAAAAATTATAATATCTTCAAGTGTCAGAGGTCAACACTTTTTGGATTTGTTACCTTTTCGCTTAGGCAAGATCTTTTAGATGCTTATTACCCATTTGTATTTGTCAGAGTTAGCGTCGTTTGAAAATAGTTACTTTTTGTGACCATAAGAAGTGTTTTCCGTAAAATGAAAAGTTAAATAATACTTTTAACAAGCTATAATTAATATTATGAACTAACCTCCGACTTACTATGGAATCCAAACACGCTGTATTAAAATAATATTCTATTGTATTCTAAATGCATTAACAGATCTTAATAAATTATTATATACTAGCTGTTACACGCGACTTCGTCCACGTAACTTTATAAAATATAATACATTCGTGCCTGGAACCATGGAAATACACATACAAAATTTCATCCCAATCGGTCAAGCCGTTTAGTAGTTGACATACCGACAGCAGCGCCACCTACCGAGTCCAGTTGTATTTTTAAGTAATCCAGGAAACCATCGAAATACCCATATAAAATTTAAACCCAATCGTTTCAGCCGTTTAGAAGTTATGTGAAAAAGATAACTACGGAAGGATAATTCTTACTACCCGTTGTCCTATTATCCGTTTTCCCGTAGGAAGGAAGCATTTTCCCGCGGTAAAAAGTAGCCTATGTTCATCACGGATAATGTCGGCTTCTAATGGTAAAAGAATTTTTCAAAGCGGTTCAGTAGTTTCGGAGCCTATTCTATACAAACAAACAAACAATCAAATCTTTCCTATTTATAATATTAGTGTAGATGTAGATTATAGCTAAGAATCAATCGCTATCGCGTCAGTCATTTATTTTCAATCAGTTTTAAATCATCTTAATTTATTGTACACAACATAATAAATATCGCACGCTATCTTCTGGGAGGCTAGAACACAAAAAAAACCGCAAGACCGCGTTTATTTTTTAGAAAAACTTCGACGTTTATTGGTCGTATAAATGAGTTATCGTCGTCCATACCATTTCGGGGAGAAATAGCTTTACAGAAAAAAATATGTGAAATCTATTATATAACACAAGTATCCCTCTATAATAGAATGTTACTATTATGATATATTATATGAAATTTAAGAGTTTATATGAAATTTATATATTTTTAATGAATTTATCTATACTTCTATACTAATATTACAAAGAGGAAAGATTTCATTGTTCGTTTCTATAGAATAGGCTCCGAAACTACTGGACCGATTTGAAAAATTCTTTTACGATTAGAAGCCGACATTATCCGTGATGAACATAGGATGCTTTTTACCGCGGAAAAATGCTTCATTCCTACGGGAAATCTAAAATAAAAGTAAATACTAGCGGCTTAGCCCGGGAGATACTATCTATCCAAAATCAGGTGAAGCGACTAACATGACTACTGTCCGCTGATGAACTATCTGTGTGGCGAATTTCATCCAAAACAGTGGAACCGTTTCTGCGTAAAGGAATAAAGAACATCCATAAATCGCATTTATAATATTACTAGCTGGTGCCCGCGACATCGTCCGCTTTGAAAAAGAAAAACGTAGCCTATTCTGTGTCCTGTACATCTAAATGTTTATCTACCAAGTTTCATGAAAATCGGTTAATTCTTTTAAGAGTTATGGAGGAACATACAGAAAATGATCTAAAAATCGTGAATTTTAGTTTTAGTATCATATTATCATATTATATAGAGCCTATAAACTCGATATCTCTGAAAACAAATTTCATAACTTTACTTCATTGACCAACCCTCACGGATTTATTGATACGCATTTATAATAATATTAGTAGGATAGTATAAAACATTTCAATGTTTGTCTTATTAAAATAATTCCCTTATCCAAAGGCAATAACCACTATATCCGCATGAGCTCATAGCGTCACTTGTTACGTTCTTCCACTAAATAGCCCTACAATTTTCGGTAACAAATTGTGAAAAAGGAAGTTACGATCCCAAAGGTTTCTTCGATGAAACTTTATTTCTAAACAACGGATTGGGTAATGTAGTGAAAAGTTTGGTTCTAATGAGTTACCTATTGTAACAAGTTTTTATTGGACGACCATTATATCTAGGTACCTATACTGCATGTATATACAGGGTGGAATCTATACAGGGTGAAGGGAAAGTACTCTTAATACTGTAGATAGAAAATTTTACTCAAGGAAAACATTCCTTTATTTTTGAATAGAAAGAAAACTGCATTCAAAGATTGTCGAAAATTCGCTTGCCACACCCGGGAATCGAACCGACTAAAATCCATAAAAATTGCAACCTGTACTTTTATTGCATCGATCGTTAGGGACAATTATAAGGATGAAATCTCTCTAACAAACTTGATAAATTAAATGAAAGGAAAACCATGAAATCTGGATTTCTAGATTTTATTCGGTTCGATTCTCGGGTGTGGCAAGCGAAATTTTCGAAAATCTTTGAATGCAGTTTTCTTTCTATTCAAAAATAAAGGAATGTTTTCTTTGAGTAAAACTTTCTATCTACAGTATTAAGAGTACTTTTCCTCCAGGTGGCATTACAAAATTCCACCCTGTATAACATACTGCCATACAAAAAAAAATTGAGGTGGGCCACCCTTATCACTTAGGGCTATAGAAAATAGTTTACGACTTATTCTCAGACCTACCGAGAATAAGTATATACAAAAAACATAAAAATCGGTCAAGCCATTTCGGAGGAGTTTGGTTACAAACACTGTGACACGAGAATTTTATATTTAGACTAGCTGTTTCCCGCGATTTCGTCCTTTTTGAATATCATATCTTTACAACTCTCCGAGATATAAGGGGATCGCACTTTTTCGTGAAATCGATGCCTCTACTGAAGCGAACGAAAAGACATTTCCAATGTCAAAAACAATATTTTGCAAGCAAACCAAGTTGCCGAAACTATCTGCGTCTTTCTGTTTCTCCTTACACAATTGAAAGCGTCATAATATATCATAAGTCATATCATAATCATCATAGTCGCCCAACGACATTGTAAACATAAGAATAAGACAATAAATATGAGTTACGAAAGTATTGCACAGAAATTTTACATTTTATTGTATTGTGTGGGTGGGTTTTTGAATAAAAATTTTACTGGCTTGTAAAATTGATTTAACAATGCTTCATAAATAAATAATATTTTGTAATACTAACTTTTACCTTTTTTTTAGAAGGGGAGATGACATTTAATGTACAGTCGGACTATAAAAAAAGGTTAAGTCACCTTAAAGTCGACATTTGATTGTACCAAGGCAATTATTATTAGTCATGTCAAGATTTCAAAACTGTCTGTCAGTTGTCTGCTTAGTGCTTTACTTTCGAAAGGAACTAAGGGCGTCTTTCACCATCTGTGAAGTAGGCTAAGTGTCATTTAAAGTCACCAGTAACCGAGGGTAATGGAGCTGATATATCTTTGTTTGTACGGTAAAAGTCCCAAAAAATTGAAAAGGAAATAATAAAAAAATGCAGTAAATCGAGTGCATAATTTTATTCAATAAAACATAAAATTATTTCTAAAAGTAACTAATCAAAACTTGTAGTTGGTGATAAAGGAATGAATTTGAAAACTGACGAAGGTTTTCGTACGCCGACTGTACAGTCTACTAGGGGGAGTGTGGGACTCGCCCAATGAAATGACTTATCACCGGGAATACCCACTACCCAGAAATATTTATCTATACTACTAGCTAGCGCCCGCGACTTCGTCCGCGAAAAAAAATAAAGAATTCTATCCTGTGTCCTATACGTCTAAATGTTTATCTACCAAGTTTCATACATACATACCTACATACATACAATACATAAATCTGTAGCGGTCGATCATGGAGTAATTTTTACTTTGTTTTCAGATAAATCGTGTTCTATACATGATACTGAATTTTTTTCTGTATGTATGTATGTTCCTCCATCACTCTTAAACGAATTAACTGATTTTCATGGTAGATAAACATTTAGAAGTAGGTACGAAACATGTGATAAAAAAGATAATAGATTTTATCTTTTTTAACGCGGACGAAGTCGCGGGCAACAGCTAGTGATAAATAAATATCTTCACACATTCCACACAACACCATCTAGTGCTACAGTAAGCAACTCACATTTGTATTATGAATACCAGGCAGTTAATATACTAGATACATTTCTTTTTTTTGTATATACAACATACATACAATACATATCATTATAAACATAAATACAAAACATCCATGACTCAATAAACATTTGTCCCTAGCGGTATTCGAACCCGCGACCCTTTGGTTAACAGCTGGGGTTACTAGCCATTAGACCAAACATGACTTCATTATACACTTTGTTTTTGTGTCGGGTTACAAAAAGTGCATTTATGTAAAATTTTCTTCTGTGGGATAATTCAAATTTTAACAAAAAACTGACTTCTAGATACATTACGTATATTATTTAAGTTTATATAGTTAAGTATGATAACGAAGTAGTCATGTTTAAAACATGCACTCTTTCCTGTTTGTCTCTGATCGGACGTTCCCCTTTTAAACGAGTGTGACCAGTTGCGATTCTTTTTATTCCCGCCCAAAACCCACGCAACGTTCATTGAGAGAATTTATGCCTTTTGCGGATCGGAATTAATTTAAATTCTGCATTTTTTAAAGCAATTTAAAATTATTTATTTATTTTATTTTGGTTGCGATGATTCACCGTCGAACGAACGTGTTATGCGGAATGTACTTTATTTCATTTTGTTCGAGTTGAATTTTTTTTTATGTAGTTTAATTAAAACATTGACAAATATAAAATGAATCCGAATTAAAATAACGGTAAACAATGTGCTGTGGATATGATAGATATACGACTTATATAATATACTAGCTGGTGCTCGCGACTTTGTCCGCGTAGAAAAGTATAAAACGCCGTATTCGTATCTACCGTATTTTGGATAGATGGCGCTATCTCCCGGGCCAAGCAGCTTGTATTTATTTTTATTTTAGATTTCCCGTAGGAATGAAGCATTTTTCCGCGGTAAAAAGTATCCTATGTTCATCACGGATAATGTCGGCTTCTAATGGTAAAAGAATTTTTCAAATATGTCCAGTAGTTTCGGAGCCTATTCTATACAAACAAACAAACAAATCTTTCCTCTTTATAATATTAGTATAGATTGTAAAATTTGGCAGACAGGCTAACGGTCCACTTGATGGTAGATGGTAACCGTTGCCTAAGAAATCAAGTAACACCAAGGGGAATTCTGGTGCGCATGTCACAAACAAACAAACACACAAATCTTTCCTCTTTATATTATTATATAGTAATAATATATTAGTAATAGTATAGATATTTAAATTTTGAACTGACAATATTTGATTTCATTTGAAATTGTAGTAGTTAAGGGCCCTCTTTCACCAACTACGTACTTTAATACCTTTCTGGTGTCCCAGGCAACGTGTATGCAACATTTCATGGTGTTCGGGTGAGTGGTTTTTGCGTGAAAGCGTAACAAACAAACAAACAATCTCACATTCACATTTATATTATTAGTAAGGAAGTAAGGATTTATTTTTTAAATTTTAACGCGAACGAATTCGCTATAAAGATCCATAAGATTGTTAGTAATGAAAGATAAAATGATAGTCCCCTATCATAATATGCCTCCCCTGAAGAATTTTTATAGAACATGCCATATTATGACCTGCGGCGTTTACCTGGTTCTTGCTAATAGCGGTGAGACTGAGATGCCATCCTTTCAGTTTATTTTAAGTGAGGCCGTCGAAGGAATTGCTTTTCTAATGAAAGTTTTCGCCTAAATTTGAAATTGAAATTACTGAAAGCGGACTTATATATAGTTCAGATTTTTTTTATTAGAGACTAGCTGTTGCACGCGACTTCGTCCGCGTAACTTTATAAAATATAATATAATACATTCGCGTCTGTGAAACCATGGAAATACACATAAAAAATTTCAACCCAATCGGTCAAACTGTTTAGTAGTTGACGCCACCTACCGGGTCCAATTGTATTTTTAAATCATAAAGGAAACCATCGAATATACACATATAACGAAAATTTCAACTCAATCGGTTTAGTCGTTTAGAAGTTATGTGAAAAAGATAAGTACGGAAGGACAATTCTTACCACCCGTTGTCCTATTTCCCGTTTTCTGTAGGAATGAATTATATTCCCGCCGTAAAAAGTAGCCTATGTTCATCACGGATAAAGTCGGCTACTAAATGTAAAAGATTTTTTCTAATCGGTCCAGTAGTTTCGGAGCCTCTTCAATACAAACAAACAAACAATCAAATCTTTCCTCGTATGTTTACAAACGCTTGATCCGAAAAAGAAAGATTTCAACAACCAGCCGTACGTCTGTATGTCCGATGGAAAAAAGGGGAGACGGCATGAGCTTCATTTCATACAATCGTAACTTAACACAGAGACAATCATTCGATTGCTACTTAGTTTTATATATATTTCTTAAGAGATATTGCCAGGAATTGAATTTCATTGTGAAACGAGTTTAACGCACTCCAGTAAAACTGGTAGCCGATGTCCTGAATCAATGCAATGTAAGACTTTCAAACGAAACAACACCTTATTGCACACTTCATTTGGTTCATATTAAATTGAGTATGTTTATATAGAGGAGGTATCACAGCGCCACGCGATCAACCCGCACTTGACTTCAATGTAATGTACACCTTATTGCTAAGTTATTAGGTTTCAAATTTATTAATGTCGCTTAATACGTTTCCAGCCTGGCGAGATACAGCCACGCGCAATGTACTCGCGGCGGGTTTTGCTTTTTTAGTCGTCGCGTCTCCATCTTCATTACTAAAGAGTATAGCCATAGCCAGTGCGTGTTAAGGGGTATAAAAATAAAGATTATTTTTATCAGTTGAAAGTGTCATTCGTAAAGCGTGGGAATAGTCTAGAGATAATGTAGAATTATATAACGTAGTACCTACTTGTTGCTTTGATTCAAACTTTGTCAAAAATTATGTACTTAAATGTCTATCACTACATATTATAAAACAAACAAGCCGATTTTCATGCTGGATAGAGTGGTTCTCGATTAAGGTTTTGGTACAGAATGTGAGTTTGTTTGTTTGTTTTTTTTTGTTTGTTTGTTTGTTTGTTTGTTTGTTTGTTTGTTTGTTTGTTTGTTACACTTTCACGCAAAAACTACTGAACCGATCACTATGAAATTTTGCATAGACGTTGTCTGAGACACTAGAAAGGACATAGGGTACCTTTCATCGTTCAATGCAGACGAAGTCGCGGGCACCAGCTAGTATTATATAAAAATTTCGTGTCACATGTTTGACGCCAATGAACTAGTAAACTACTGAACTGATTTTGATAAAACTTCGTAACTCTGTGTGTAATTTAGTCCAACTTAAAATACAGGATAATTTTTATTTAGTTATCCTTATAAGGAATTAAGGATAGGATGTAGTGTAAAAAGTGTAAGTAGGAAGTTACTACTTTGGAATCAAAAACTGTACAGTATTTACAGTATCAGTATCTCAAAAACTGTATATCAAAAACTGTACCCACTAAGTAATCAGAAAAACAAGATCAAACAAAATATACATATTTAAGAATAAGAATACTTACTTCATAAATAATAAATATTAATTAGAAAATGCGGCGGCCATCTTTATTTAGAACTTGTTGCGAGATCAATGCAACCGGTTGCATATCCGCTTATGCACCTGTCGTATACTTACTGACTTCTCTATGGGAGGCTAACTTACTTCACTTAAACAGTTTCTATGCATGTCTTAAGTATATATATTCAATTTGTTCACAAGTTGAAAAATATCCGTTTTTTTTAAATAATATCTAGAAAAAAAAATATTTCCTAACCTAGGTTAACTAGACTTAACTTATTTCCTAAAAAACAAAATTTGAAGAAAAAATAGTCAAAATTTAAATATATGGAAAAATATTCCACCGGATGTTAGTAATCGATTTTCTCAGTAATCTAAAGAATTGTCTCATTTAAATATTTATTAAACTAATAAATTAGCAATAAATCAGGAATAGTAATTACCCTCAATTCAAACATTTTCGCGGTTCGGCTAATTAAAAGAAAGATAACTTTATCTAAATTTCCGTATTTAATAGTTATTAATTTATTTTGCGAACGATAAAAGTGTAAACCAGTCCTGGGGCATGCTTAGCAACATTTTTGGTAATAAAGCGATTAATTTTCGAACGATTTAAACAAAATATTATCATTTTTTTCACTGTATCTTGTTTTGTGCTATTACTATGCCAGGTACTTAAGTTCAGCCCAAAAAGTAGATTTCCTACCTGCTTAATATAGCTAAAACGGCAATCACACCATACAATTTGAACGTTTCCTATTTAGGAATCTAAGTAGAGAGCTCGTGATCACACTACGCTAAATTGATTTCTAAATCGAAGACATAGAGTTGAAAATGGATAAACTCTCAATTGAATCCAATATGTTCTAACTGCGATCACACCTTTCGATTTCCTAAATTGGATACGTTCAAATTGTATGGTGTGGTAGATGGTGTGGTAGCCCTTTAATAGTAAAATCCACAACTCTACTTATAGTGGTATAGTTCGTGTAGCGAATAAAGACTTCTCGGCAAATGTGCGCAGAACTCTATTTTTAGGTCTTTGAGGGGGCAGAGGAAAGTGAGGGGCGGGTACGCGTCGGTGTGCCGACACGTTATTGGTAGACCTCCCTCCCGCACGCGCTCGAGTCTCTTAGGTACTGTTGCGTACAGATTGTTTTATCATATTAGTAAATACGTCATGGTGAATAAATGCCTAAAAAAAAACGTTGTCCTTCGACATCTCACGATGATTTTATGGAAGGAATATCAACACTGCCTGTAATGTTAAGTTAGTGAGGTGAAAAATTACGAAATAAGAAAAAAAATGTCATTTTCCTTAGCAATTTTGTGCGCAATTGTACACATGCGCCAATTCCCCCACTAGTGTCGCCTTAAAACCTTAATATAATTCACCTTAATAATTCACCTTAATATAATGTCCTCGTGACGAAAAAATGGAGAAGCATCTTTGGGCGGCAATGCGCACCCTCCGTGTATTTTATCCGGCGCATGCGCATTCTATGTACCAGGGAGGGTTAACACGACCATCCTCCGTATACTTTATCCGCACGACGATGTACGATGTACTTTATACATCTTGAGTACTCTGACACGATGTATATAAAAGTATACTTTATTTATGGTACTTTAAAAAATATATATTTTTAAAATTTTTGTCTGTCTGTCAATCTCTTTGTTTATTCCGGCTATTTCCGAACGGCGGGACTAATTTAGACGGCACTTTCACTGGCAGATAAGGAGTTTAACTTAGGCTACTTTTGTTTTAGAAAAATAAAATTGAAATTTTATATCGGCAGTGTCGCTGACAATAATAAAACAGAAATCGAAGTAACAGGTTAGTTTTGAGTCTGTATTTATTGAGTACAAGTGGTTGGTGGCGTTGAAAAAATAAATCGATTCGACCTCAGTTTAAAGTGTAACTTTTCACGGTCCGATTTAAATGTTCGTTTAACTGATTCCAATTCGAAAATGGAATGTTTAATTAATTAAAAAAATCCGGTAGCCGTTCGAGATCAGTGACCCGAAAGTTGTTGGGTGCTGGGATTGTTTCATATATATTTTTAATTAAAATTAATTTAAGGAAAAAATATTGATTAGTAGTACTAACGAAGGTGTCATTTCATAGCCTCAGTAATTACCCCTTACAGTAGATCACTGTATATGTGAAGCTTAGATTTATTGTGCTTCGGTGATTAAGTAAAGGATGCCAAAGCTCTTGCGACAGTGGCGCCAATTTTTTATATTTTTAGACGATCCTTCGGGAACCTAACATGTTTCCAGGGTGAAAAGTATTCTATATGTTAATACAGGTAATAAACTATATACCTATGTGCTAAATTTAATCCAAACACCAAATCCGTTGAGTCGCTAAGCGTACGAAATCGCGGGCAAAGTTAATGAATGATATTGTGCATAGTGATAATGGGAAAAAATAAAAAAAAAGTCACTTCCCTGCTAATGTTTTTTTTTATTTATTCTATACTAGCTTTTGCACGCGACTTTGTCCGCGTAACTTTCTAAAATATAATACATTCGTGTCTGTGAAACCATGGAAATACATGTATACAAAATTTCAACCCAATCGGTGAATCCGTTTAGTAGTTGACATACCGACAGCAGCGCCACCTACCGGGTCCAATTGTATTTTTAAATCATCCAGGAAATCATCGAAATACCCATATAAAATTTCAACCCAATCGGTTCAGCCGTTTATAAGTTATGTGAAAAAGATAAATGTACCGAAGGATAATTCTTACTACCCGTTGTCCTATTACCCGTTTTCCCGTAGGAATGAAGCATTTTCTCGCGGTAAAAAGTATCCTATGTTCATCACAGATAATGTCGGCTTCTAATGGTAAAAGAATTTTTCAAATCAGTCCAATAATTTTTTTTATAATATTAGTATAGTAAAGAACATTATCAATACTGCTAATAATAAATCCGTCTATTGTTTGGCTGATGGCAGTCGTATGTACGCTATCAAATTTATCATCTCGACATTAACCCTTAAAATGATTCAATGATCTAGCATCTAGTACACAGACAAAATTTTATACATTCCATTGATGCGTGACATCGGTGTCCCGTAAAAACGCAGTTTATCCTGCCACTACTACAATGCTCTATCCTAAGGTGACATATCTAGGGGATAGACTGGATCAACCTACTCAGTATCTCAGACTCTATAGGAAATAAACAACCATTGTATTGCGCATGAGAATAGCCTATAGTTAAGTAGTCCATTTTAGGCGCCAACTTAACTAAGACACTGTCTACCTGTCTTTAACAACATACACATAAACAAATAGGCAGTAATCAATTGAAATTAACAGTCATCAAACATGGCTTCAAATATTAAATGGATACATTTTTTCTCGAGTACATTAACGTAAGTGCATTCGTATACTGAATACTGCCAATGGTTCATTAGCATATTAAAATATTGATTGAAATACATTTCGGTGGCTGACCTCCCGCTGTCACTAGATCAAAACACATCATTCAATGTGCTATCAATATATCAAAAGTGGGTACAGTCGGTGTTCAAATAAGACACAACTATAGTATTGTAGTGGCAGTATATAAATCCTAATATGGTTAAGAGGGAAGTATAGCTTTGCGATAGGTATTTAGGAAAACACATGCTGTCGCTTGTGCGCTCTAGCCCCGGGGCAGTCGTGCGATGGAGAGCGTTGCAGCTTCCGACTAACAATAGTAATTTTTTTCGTGAAATTTCATTTCGGGAGAAAATAGTTTCCACTAACTAAATCTTAACAAATCACTTTGATTTTCATGTCATCATTTCAGCATAATATATTCTTGGTTTACAGCTTTCGCTTTTTTAAAAAAATTAGATTGTTTTTATAAAACAAACGATTTAATTCGACAAAGTTTTAATCACAAAAATTAATTTATTTGAGGTTAAATAAGTTTGAATCTATTGAAAATTTTGAAAACAGGAAAACCTATAAACTTATTCTTTCACTGTGTCAATAACATGCAAAAAAATCATGGAAATTGGACAATATTTAGAAGTAGAAAATCGTTTTCTCTTTTTGTATGGACGAGTGCGTGCTATTCTTCCCTCTTAACGTGTAAGACTTGGCAACCCGAGGAGCTCAATTCGAGAATCACAAAGTATTTGACGAGCCCGTTGGACGAGTGGCAAGGGTGCTTGCCTAACGTTTCAGGGGCCCGGGTTCGATTACCGGCGGGGTCAACTTTGGAAATTTTAATATATTTTTCTTGTCGACATTTTCGCTTTAACTCGACTGTACTTTTTCTAGAAAATTAAAAATTTTTAGAAAATTTAAATTTGGGTTTAATATTATGTTAAATACACTCTTGATCGTCGTAAAAATCTTTTAAGCATTTGAATCCACACGAACCTAGAATGGAGCACTAGTTCAGAATATAAAATTTTTAGATGCAGCACATACAAATTTGTATATAGCGAATACGGCGCTATTGAACTCCGTAACAAAAGCGAAATAATAAAAGCAAAGTGTTGAAATCTGAAAGAGGGGTGCGAATAGATTCTATTATGCAAGTTCAGTCGCTCATATGACTTATCCATTCATCCCTATCTATATAGCATAGTACTTTAGTCTTTTAAAGAAAAACAGCCTGAAATATTTTTTAAAATTCACCATATTTTTTCTGGCATTCAGTCTCGAGTGCTCAATGCGGAATCTATACTAATATTATAAAGAGGAAAGATTTGATTGTTTGTTTGTTTGTATAGAATAGGCTCCGAAACTACTGGACCGATTTGAAAAATTATTTTACCATTAGAAGCCGACATTATCCGTGATGAACATAGGGTACTTTTTACCGCGGGAAAATGCTTCATTCCTACGGGAAATCTAAAATAAAAGTAAATACTAGCGGCTTGGCCCGGGAGATAGCGCCATCTATCCAAAATACGGTAGATGGTGTTTTATACTTTTCTACGCGGACGAAGTCGCGAGCACCAGCTAGTAATATATATGGGTTACGTTATGCCAAAGAACGAATAGTAATTTAGTTTTTTTGGGGACTCGCACATACTTTTGTGCGGGCTGGTCCTTCGATGTCTCCAGTTATTTTATTATTCGATGCAGTTGTAAGCGATCTATTTTGACGAACATAAAAGTTAATCGAGGACTGTTCTTTATCTGAGCTTGCCTATAGCGACAATCTGGCGAGTTACAAACCAAGGAAAACTAACTTACATACAAATTTAACCTAAACAACTTTCACTAATTACTGTTGGAATTCCCAGATGGAACTACAAGAATTAAGTGGACTACCAACAAGATTTTATTTAAAAAAATATCTTATAGCAGCTTACAAAATCTACAATGGAAATCAAAACCAACAAAATCCTCTTGACAGGAAGCGCATTCTTAATCCCATTTTGTAATGAGATAATAGCAATAATCATTTCTACAAACAAGATAATTGAAAGACATTCCAAATTGTTATATAATTAAATCTCACAACTAGATAATAATACTTTACATAGCATACTAAGAAAACAGGGGAATCATTTCAAAGAACAATAATAAATGAAATTGGGCACCCATTACAAATATCTGAGCGGCTTGAAGAGAAAACAATTATCCTTATTCTGACGTATATGAAGAATATCGGTTTTCTTTTACATGCTGCTTCTTAGTTTGGCACACATATTGTTTTAAGAGAGCATCGCAACGCCGCGCCTCGAAGCTTAACCTCGAACTCACCGAATTGCGTACCTTTTAGTGTAGTGAATAAGTTCTTAGTTGTATTATATTTTAAAACGTGCGTTTCGGTGTGAACTGACGCCAATGTATACCAAATTACCTTAGACTCAGGGGAGTGTTTGAAATCATTTACATCGTAGCGACAGTACAGTGGGGCTAACTTAAAAGAATTTTATAATTCTTTCTTCTTCGGGTTAATCACACAAATATATTTTTTCTAGTCCTCAGACAGTCTGACGGTCCACTTGATAGGCTTATTAATTTAAGCAACGCCACAGGTGCTGAAAGTATGCTTTCAAACTAATTTAGTAATCCAGATTAAATTAAAATTGCTCCATTTGACTTATTTTTAGGATTGTAATCATAAAAATATGTACTTTTAAAAATATTCAGATTCAGAAGACCATATTAGTGACGATGACCTTACAGAAGATCACAAGACCGCAAATAGTTTTGTTTCAGAGAGTTAGTAAGGGATGCCAGAGCCCATCCCTTTCCCTTCCTAATCACTTACCTATCTTCAATCCTGCTAAATTAAGCAGATCATTTGCAGCACCTGTTGTGTTGCTTGTCATAGGCGACGATAGCCACCAACCATCAATAGAACCGTCAGCTTGTCTAACAACTTTGACATGAAGAAAAAAATCAGATCCATTTTAATCATTAAACAAACACACAATTTCTTTCACATTAAGAGAAGATAGAGAGTTTTTGCTAGTTCTAATCACTTAAGTAACAAAAAACTATTCAAAAACTTGCCACGAATTTAATTTAAAAGTTCTAACTCCAATTAACGGAAGTAAAGCATCAGCTAAATGAATTCAAACAACGCTATAATGCTAAAAAAAATAAAACAAGTTACTACAAAGCGAGCAAAAAGCAAATCTGATAATCGTTTATTTTTATCAATCATTTGGTGACAAAAACAAAGATTGTTTGTTGAACGAGCCGTCTGTGTGTATCGAGATTTTTTTGTTCCCTTTTTAAATCTCCAATCTTCTGGGAACGGATGTTACTGGCATCCGCTGAATCGTACTGTCCGCTACCAAAGTGTTGAACGTTATTGTGTCTTATGTTGTAGGGAATAAGATTGAAACTTGTTTTGTTTTTTTCCGATCTTTAAACAAATTCGAACGGGTTTTAATCGCTTTAATCACATGTCTAGTGGACCAAACATAACATATGATCAAAATACAGTTAATAATATAAGTGTTATTGAGGAAAAGAGGTATGTTTGTTCTAATGAATTGTCTACATTCTACACGAAAGTTTGTACTAATGGGAATTTTAAATATAATGATAATATGTGGAAATATTATTAATTTCATTTTTTCTATAAGTAGGTGTGTACATCGTAATACAGAAAAATATATATGCACTAGTCGAAAAATTGGCACGAAATAAAAACCAGAATAAATGAAGTATAAAATCAATAATCAATCATCACAATCATCAATCAATATACTAATAATAAATCTGTAAGTGTAGGTATTGTATGTATGTATGTATGTTTCTCCATAACTCTTAAACGAATTAACCGATTTTCATGAAACTTGGTAGTTAAACATTTAGACGTACAAGACATAGGATAGGCTACTTTTTTTTTCAACGCGGACAAAGTCGCGGACGCCAGCTAGTATTACATGATTTGTGTAAAATGCGAGTTATTTTGTGATCTTAAGAGGGCCCTTTCCAACTCGAGCAGCTTACCAATTCCATGGTCATTCGGTAGTTATTTGTCATAGCAATACATAAAAAAAACATGACATTTCTAAGACATAATAATTGAAGGTGTATAAGTATAATAATAATTGTACATGGAAACAAAAATCTAAATTAATTTTATATGTAATATAAATATTTATTTTAAAATGTGCAGTATTTGTGACATACGCACCAGAATTCCCCCTGGTGTTACTTGTGTCCTTATATAGGCAACGGTTACCACCTACCATCAGTGGACCGTTAGCCTGTCTGCCACATTTTACAATCTATACTAATATTATAAAGAGGAAAGATTTTATTGTTTGTTTGTATAGAATAGGCTCCGAAACTACTGGACCGATTTGAAAAATTCTTTTACCATTAGAAGCCGACATTATCCGTGATGAACATAGGATACTTTTTACCGCGGGAAAATGCTTCATTCCTACGTGAAATCTAAAATAAAAGTAAATACTATAGCGGCTTGGCCCGGGAGATAGCGCCATCTATCCAAAATACGGTAGATGGCGTTTTATACTTTTCTACGCGGACGAAGTCGCGAGCACCAGCTAGTTTTACAATAATTATATTAAAAAAAACATCCTAATGTTGCTACGCTTATATAAGTAACTTAACGAATGACGATTGTCTCGGGTACAATAAAGTCGATGAGGCGCGATACCGATTATGTCTCGATTAGTTCCACTTGACGCTTCGTCCGATCCATGTTTACCTTATATTTCGATACAATCGTGTTGAAAGTCGATAAATTGAACGATGTTACGGTCGGGTTGGGAAATTTCATTACAGAGGGTCAATTTCGATATCCTCCACATTTTAGGGTTGAATGATGGTGATTGACGATTTTCTCCAACATCCGAAGTTGTTGCAAACAGATTGAAGATGCTTTGAACTAAAAATATTAATAAATAGCTGTTGCACGCGACTTCGTCCGCGTAGAAAAGTATAAAACACCATCTACCGTATTTTGGATAGATAGCGCTATCTCCCGGGCCAAGCCGCTAGTATTTACTTTAATTTTAGATTTCCCGTAGAAATGAAGCATTTTCCCGTGGTAAAAAGTAGCCTATGTTCATCACGGATAATGTCGGCTTCTAATGATAAAATAATTTTTCAAATCGGTCCAGTAGTTTCGGAGCCTATTCTATATAAACAAACAAACAAATCTTTCCTCTTTATAATATTAGTATAGACAAACACATTGTTTCATACCAATGAAGTATAAGCATAATAATATATAATAGATGTATAGATAGTAGTAATGTATATAGAATTATTTTGAGAAAAATAAATTTGAAACCTTTTCTCAGAATAAAGAAAATGTATTAGGAAATTGAATGCGATTGCGCAGGTTCTAAAAGTTTATTAAAGTTAATTAAAGTAATTAAATACACGCCGTTCGTCTAGTCTATGGTACTGAGAAACGACGCCACATATGTTGAGAGCTATTAAAAGAAAAAGCGATCAGAGAAACTGGATTGACAACGGTGTACAGTCGACCTCATAAAATATATTTTATTGAAATGAAATATATATTTTTTAATGATTACTGAAATGAAATATATTTTTTTAATATTATACAACACTATGATTGATTTGCATTTAGGGTCATTTATAAGTAGACTTATAATTGTACTGAAGTCCACAATTATAATACAGTTTACGGACAGACGCTTATGGGTATCCTGGCGTTAATTATTTTTTTATACAAAAAAATACCTACTTAAATATTTTTAAAGAGAAGGTAACATTCCAAAATAAATTTATTAAATTTAACTCATAAAAGTTGAACTGTGGCAAAACAACACATACTTTTTCTGTGGCGAATCAACAATTGTGGCAAAACAACAACAAGCCATATTAATTGCCACTTGCAATGTTAATTTTCGTTGCTGTCATTGGTCAGTTTTATTATTGTTAAATTTACATCTAACCGGTAAATATTATAAGTGACATATTACAACAACTTAATTTAAAAGTAAGTTAAAAAATAATATTTAAATAGTTCGTTGTTGACTGTAATACGAATAGAATGCGCTCCATTTCCGGGCTGCCAATGGGAATTAGTATACACATAAAAACTGTTAGGGTTTCATTATCCATAATATAACAAGTTAATGAATCAGTATTTAATTCAAAATTTTACGATTATTTTCAACTATGAGAACGACGAACTATTTGAAATTTTATAGAAATGGCTACTGTTATTTTAATCTTAAGGTTGGAAGATAGACTGTAGGTGGTCACCGTCGCCTATACCACAAGCAACGCCACAGCTGCAAGTTCTGAATACAGTAAGATTGGGATTTTGAAAAAAAAAATGATTTTTTAGGTACCCTATGTCCTTTTTGGTGTCCCAGACAACGTGTATGCAAGTAGCTTTTGCACGAAAGCATAACAAACAAACTCGCATTCACATTTATAATATTAGTAAGGATACTAAGGACTGTCTATCGATTCTTAAGGTGTAAACTCCAAAAATAAAATTCTCCACAAACGAGTAGCCATCAGTATTATTCATCTATATAAATAGAAATGAATCCCTAAATGTGTTGCTAAGCGCAAAACTCAAGAACGGCTGGCCCGATTTGGCTGATTTATTTTTTGTTGTGTTTGATGAAGTCTGAGGAAGGTTCTTATGGAGAGAAAATCGTAAAAAAATACGAGAAAAAATTAAAAATTAATATTTTCTTTTCTCATACAAACCACTCTGTCCCCAGCTATCAAACATTTGACGTCAATCAAAACAAAACGTACGTGTCACTTAGCAACCGTTGTTTATAACGCATGTTCGACCCGATTTCTCTGGGATGTCACAATGAGATCCTGGTTTCCTTATCCCTTGGGATATCTCCTTTCCAATAAAAAAATAATTATCAAAATTGGTTCATAAACGACGAAGTTATTCGCGAACACACATTACGGTCGTCAGTTGAAAACCTCCTTTTGGAAGTCGGTTAAATAGGTAAACACGACTTTATTGACTGTATTGGTCAGCTATTTTTGTTCTAAATATAAAATCCTGCACCAAAGTTAATGGCAGAAGACTGAGACAGATCAGTCACAGACAGTAACATGCAAGGGGATGGGATAAAAATACCTACAATGGCTCGATACTCTACTCAACAGTCAGTGGCATACGTCGACTTGGGTTGACTTGACTGGTTTACGAAACAAAATATCTCTTTGATTGTTCTAAAAATTTAACTTCTATTTCGGTTTTTGAATGAAGAAGTTTTTGTTTATAGTGTTTTATTATTAGGTAAGTTAATTATTTTAAAAAAAAATTCTTGTCACATTTTTTTTTTCTTTTTCTTTGCTTCTTTTTTTCTGTTAGACATGAGAGCATAACTACATAGTCGCTTCCCATCTGTCTGTCCCTATGTATGCTTAGATCTTTAAAACTACGCAACGGATTTTGATGCGGTTTTTTTTAATAGATAGAGTGATTCAAGAGGAAGGTTTTCTGTCTATACTAATATTATAAAGAGGAAAGATTTGATTGTTTGTTTGTTTGTATAGAACAGACTCCGAAACTACTGGACCGATTTGAAAAATTCTTTTACCATTAGAAGCCGACATTATCTGTGATGAACATATAAAAATAAACCCTTGAAAATTTTATAACAGCAAATATGTCAGGCGTTATATTGCTTTACACATTTTAGTCAAGCGCCACACATCCCTTACTTTTAACGCGGGCGAAGACGCGGGCACCAGCTAGTTAAAAGAAATCTTGATTCCATAAGGAGGACAAAATTTGTCAAACAGTGGTTAAGATTATTAAAATATATACATTAAAATTAATGTGTCTTTTATAAGATGTACTTCGGAGAGTGTGCACAGGAGCTGCATGAGCTCATACCGCTTTCTCCTTTCTTCCATCGGACATACAGACGTACGGCTGGTTACCATCCGCATCTTGTCGAAATCCCTCCTTTTCGGACTAAGCGCTTTGAAACATCCTTTATAATGCGCACTGCCAAGGTTTGGAACTCCCTGCCTGCGTCTGTGTTTCCGAGCTCATATAACCCTAATCTTTTCAAAGTTCGAGTGAATAGGCATATTCTGGGTGAGCTCGCTCGCTCATAGGCCTCATCTTTGCTACTCAACTGGTTGTTGGCCAAGAGCAAACCTATCTCTAATAAAAAAATAAATAAAAAAAATAGTATTTAAAAAAAAGTCTTACTTTAAAATTTTACATTATTTTAAAAGGTTCCAAAACTCAACACAACAATAAAATATCAAAATAATCTTAATGAACTCTCGTATTGAATGATCAATTAGCTTATCAGTAATAAAATTAAATCAAGAGAACTAAAAAGTTTAACCCTCGCCGCTTTGTAGATAAAAAAATAATAATTATAAATTATAGTGTAGTAATTAAGGCTGGAGAAAACGGTATTTATGAGTTTGAATGAGGCGATAACTTAAACTTAGTGCATATCGGCTGAACAATTTCTGATGCTATTTTAACATACATTTTTAATGCTAGCTGTTACACGCGACTTCGTAACTTTATAAAATACTAGCTGTTGCACGCGACTTCGTCCGCGTAACTTTATAAAATGTACATTCGTGTCTGTGTAACCATGGTAATACACATACAAAATTTCAACCCAAACGGTCAAGCCGTTTAGTAGTTGACATACGGACAGCAGCGCCACCTTCCGGCTCCAATTGTATTTTTAAATCATCAAGGAAATCATCGAAATAGCCATATAAAATGTCAACCCAATCGTTAGCCGTTTAGAAGTTATGTGAAAAAGATAAGTACGGAAGGATTATTCTTACTACCCGTTGTCCTTTTACCCGTTTCTCCGTAGGAATGAAGCATTTTCCCGCGGTAAAAAGTATCCTATGTTCATCACAGATAATGTCGGCTTTTAATGGTAAAATAATTTTTCAAATCGGTCCAATAGTTTCGGAGCCTATTTTATACAAACAAACAAACAATCAAATCTTTCTTCTTTGTAATATTATTATAAAAATACTAGCTCCCGCCTGCGACTTCGTCGGAGTTGAAAAAAAATGTAGTCTATCATGTGTCCTGTACGTCTAAATGTTTATCTACCAAGTTTCGTGAAAATGAGTTAATTCGTTTAAGAGTTATGGAGGAACATACATACATACAATACCTACACTACAGCTTTATTATTAGTATTGATGAGCCAATTGGTCGAGAGGTTAAGGTGCTTGGCTTGGCATAGCGCTCTGAGTTCCTACCGGGTTCGATTCCCAGTTGGGTAAACTTTGGAAATGAACTATTTTCATTTTTAAACTATCTGAAACAATGTAAGACGGAGTGGATGAAGGCGTTATGTCGCATTTTTTATTTTTTCGTTTTTTTGTGTTGATGAAGGTAACATATCCACATGAATGTTTACAGACCTTAAGATCGTCGATTTAAGACATTTTTGGAATATAAAAAGTTGAAAAAGGTGTTATGTGCAGTTAATTTTAAAAAGCAAAGAGTGCAGAAAAGTTTACATTTGTTAATGGACGAGAGAGCTATGTTCACTTTTTTTTAATTAAATCAATACTAGTGTTTACTGGCTATCATACTGTAGGGATTTTGTTATATAACATTTAACATAGAACATTTTTGATCTGTAAAACAAGTCTAGCAGAAGCCACACTTCTTGCCCATCCTCATCCTGACTCGAAAGTCGCGCTAGTTACAGATGCATCAGACTTAGCAATTGGTGCAGTTATACAACAGCGTGTTGATGATGTATGGGAACCGTTAGGTTTCTTTTCAAGAAAGCTAACAGCAACTCAGTGTAAATACAGCCCTTATGATAGAGAGTTGTTGGCAATATACGAAGGTACTAAATATTTTCGTCACATGTTAGAACTTAAACCTTTCGAAATTCATACAGATCATAAGCCAATTATTTTTGCATTTCAAAAGCCATTAGACAAATGCTCTCCTCGTCAGTTCCGGTATCTAGATTTTATAGGTCAATTTTCAACAGACATAAGACACATATCCGGGGAAGAAAATGTTGTTGCTGATGCGTTATCTAGACCAGTTGATGCAATTTGTATTATAGATTTCGCCGCATTAGCTAATTCACAGGATACCGATCCTGACCTACAGCAATTGCTGAAGACAGGGTCGTCACTGCAACTTAAAAAGGTTGTGATTCCTGGTCTACCCAAAGAAGCAGCAGTATTCTGCGACATGTCCGGCTCAACTGCTCGTCCGTATCTTACGCCTGAGTTTCGTCGTGAAGCTTTTGACTCGCTTCATAGACTGAGTCATCCTGGCGGTAAGACAACAGTGAAGCTACTTACTCAACGTTATGTCTGGCCTGGAATAAATAAAGACGGTCGTGAATGGTCAAGAGCGTGTCTGCAGTGCCAACGTAGTAAAGTTTCTAGGCATGTACATTCGCCGATAAAAACATTTATTCCACCATCCGAACGTTTCGCTCATGTACATATAGATATAGTTGGTCCCCTGCCGCAGTGTCGTGGTTATCAATATTGCTTGACTGCAGTGGATCGGTTTACGAGATGGCCTGAAGTGATGCCAATCGCCGATATCAAAGCGGAGACCATCACTCAAGCATTTGTTTTCGGATGGATTTCCAGATTTGGCTGTCCTAAACGTATAACGACGGACAGAGGACGTCAATTTATTTCTGACACATTTCAACGTTTAGCGAAAATGATTGGAGCTGAACATTTCATGACAACAGCTTATCATCCTGCAGCCAATGGTTTAGTGGAACGATTCCACAGACAAATGAAAGCAGCTATCAAGTGTCATGAAAGTGAAGATTGGTTGGAAGCCTTGCCTTTTGTACTTTTAGGTATAAGAACAGCCTATAAAGAGGACATTTCAGCTTCCACCGCAGATCTGGTGTATGGTGAACAATTACGTTTACCTGGAGATTTCTTTGAAAGCTCAAATAAAAATGCAACCGATTATACAGATTTCTTGTCCCGACTGCAATTACAAATGAGAAGACTGCAACCTGCGCTAATGGTTCGTCACGGAACGTCAAAAGTTTTCGTCCATAAAGATTTGAAAACAGCTTCTCACGTTTTCGTAAGAGATGATACTGTTCGAAAACCGTTGCAGCCGACATATTCAGGACCCTATCGTATAATAAACCGCGCAGAGAAGTTTTTTAAGCTCGATATCAAAGGGAAATCGAATAATGTTTCCATTGATCGTTTGAAACCAGCATATATACTAGAGGAGCCCAGTCTGGCACCTACAACTCCTAACGAACGTGCTGTTGTTTCACCTCAACAGTCCGCTCCGGAACGCAGAACAAGATCGGGTCGTCGTGTTTGGTTTCCCAAACGTTTATCGACCTAAAGGTCTCCGGGGGGGCTGATGTAGGGATTTTGTTATATAACCTTCGTTGTAAATATTTATTGTATAATACTTTTTCGTTTATATTTTTATGTATTTTTCTATGTCAAATATTTTATTGTCATGTTTTGTCTGTCTTCATCTTGTCATAAAATTTTCCTTTGTAAATATAATTCTATCCATCTCAATCCTTGTATTTAATTAATGGAATCACGCACGAAGCCAAGCGAACCACAATACCATTAATATTTTAGGTTGTTTACACAACTTTTGTATTTAGTTTAGTGCTTTAAATTTAGTGCAAAAAACAGTTCCGTGGCGACTTATTTCAAAAATTCCGTGTAAAACTTTAACCTCGATTTATTCGAAATTGGAATAATGCGACATATCACCTTCATCCACTCACGTCTTCAATGTTTAAACGCTATTTTAAATTAAAAATTGTGCATGTTGTTCTACTTTTAGTCTTAATTCTCTGTGGGTTGCAAACTTAATCAGTTCCAATCCGTTTAAAATGTAATTTGCAGTTTTCCACTGGCGTAACTTCGAACAGTTATATTTAAAATTCAATTTATAAAGTAACTTGCTGGAAGTTTTACAAGACTATAATCTATACTAATATTATGAAGAGGAAAGATTTGATTGTTTGTTTGTTTGTATAGAATAGGCTCCGAAACTACTGAACCGATTTGAAAAATTCTTTTACCATTAGAAGCCGACATTATCCGTCATGAACATAGGCTACTTTTTACAGCGGGAAAATGCTTCATTCCTACGGAAAATCTAAAATAAACAAACACTAGCGGCTTGGCCCGGGATACACTTGACAGCGCTCTCTATCTAGAATCGGTGAAGCGACTAACATGACAACTGCTTGGTGATATTTTTAGCGATCCATTCCACGGTAGATGGCGTTTTATACTTTTCAAAGCGGACGAAGTCGCGAGCACCAGCTAGTATTTTATAAAAAGAAAATAAGGTATTGTGAATTGTGGCAAAGTGAGATTTAGTAAAAACAACCTTCGCTCGAGCTAAATTGAATTTTTTTAAGATTTTCTATTTTTAAATTTGAACGCACTTAATAGAGCGTAACGTGATGACTTTATTAATATCCGGATACTTTATTTCGACAAACAATTTAATAAGAAATTGTATTTTTTTTGGCTGGCTTAATAATGAGAATTTTAGTCAATATATTTGTTAAGTTGGTTTGGTTTCATCTTGCAATATTGTCCCACAAAAACACGTTTTTGGTTATCACATTTTGCAAACCAAAAAATACATATCAGACGTTCAGTGTCGGCATATATAATTATTATTATTAATTATACTTCCTACTAACATTATGAATGCGAAAGTTTATGACGATGGACATATGGATAGATATATTAATTATTTAATATTGATATAATTAGGCAAAAGGACTACCAAAAATATTAAATTTAAATTAAAACAATATTTTTAAAATTGTAATAGTATATAATTAGATTTTAATAATAATTACAAATGATAACACGAGATTAAACCTCAGTGGTTTTTACTGTTAACATTTTACATGTAATTTTATATTTTTGGATATACCGTTATGTTTATCTGTGGATAACTTCGTCGTTTATGAACCAATTTAGATGATCCTTTTTTTATTGGAGAGGAGATATCCCAAGGGTGGTACAATGATAAGGAAACCAGGATCTGGTGGTGGCATCCCAGAGAAATCGAGGGGAACCTTCGAAAATCGTAGTGGCGACTAGTGCGTTTGTTAATGTATCTTATTAGTTTCCTGTTTGAAGTTGTTTTTTTTTGTTTGACAGTATAATAATCTTGTTTTGTTTTAACATTGGGATATCCTCTATTGGGGCCTGTCAACCGTCACGTTTCCTGCAATCTTAGCTTTAAAAAAATAACTTTTTCAAATAGTTAAAACAGTAATTTTATCTTTGTTACAGATAGTTCCCGTTCAACGAAACTTCGAAGCAGCAAGAGACAACTAAATATAGACATGAACCATTGCGGTGCGCGCACAAAAATACAACAACTATTGACCGGGGGAAGTTGAACATCCGTTTGAAAATGTGACACTAAAAATACATCCGGATATCCGTGTTATGTTGGCCAACGGAAACGGAACTGTGTAGTGTTGTGAGTGAAAAATGTGGAACTTCAAATGTAGATGGCGCACAACAAGTAGGGGTGTGACACCTCTGTTTCTATTAGTGCGGACTCGACAGATTGTGTGCATATTTGTTTTGTGTTTTGGTGTGTGTGGTGCTTATCATGAACAGAAGTTCGCAATGGAGCCTCAGGATCAGGTAATTTATGTTTTTTTTTAGTAGGTATGATAGGCAGCAAGATCATTAAATGGCACGTGAGTAGAGGCTAGCGGACAATCCTCGCCTAGATATTATATATACTATAGCTGGTGCCCGCGACTTCGTCCGCGTTGAAAAAGAAAAAGTAGTCTACAGACTATCGACTGTATAGATCGACTGACAGGCTAATAGGCCACGTCCACGTCTTCATGGTAGATGGCCACCGTCGCCTATAACAGAAGCAACGCCATAGATGCTGCAAGTGCGTTGCCAACCATAGAAAGATTAAGATAATTATATAGATACTGTCACTCAAAACAGTCATAAATTATATCACAATCCATAATATTATGTATAATGTAGCTGATGCCCGCGACTTCGGTCGCGTAACTTTGTAAATTATATACTAAAACCATCCTCGAGAACCACTCTATCCATTGGTGAAAACAGCATGAAAATCGGCGCAGTAGTTTTTGAGTCTATCGCGAACAGACAGACAGACTCAGCGGAGGAATGTTTTATAATATGTAGGTGATTACTATAGAAATACGAAAACAATGTTTAACTATCCTTTCAAACCCGGTGTGTCATACCGCTTCAATAGAGAATATTCTATGTTTAGGTATATAACATGATTATGTTTAGTCAAATGTAGAACATGGTTATCACGAGAAGTTAAGACTTGCGAAATAGGGGATCTAATCGTTCCATATTCTGTGTGAGACTATACTGAATGCGGCCGCATTACACGCCAATCTAAAGACTTAATAACACACACTATCAGAAACGAGGTACAGTAGGGATGGGCGCAACTCAAGATAACTTTATCGACATTAAAGGTGATTCATGCATGCATCATTTTATTATCGGCTACAAGATTTAAGACTAAGGACAATAGCATGATGATAAATAATAGCCTACCTGTAGTATTTGTATATACACTATACACCAACTTTCTCCTGAATTGGGCGATAACCGCTTGGTTTTGTAGCAGTTGTCGTGCAGCGCTTGAATTGATTTTTTTTAAGATGAAGCAAAGCAAAGATGTAAATTTATTTAAAAAATAAATTGTACTATGCAAGTAGAGGAATTTGTCGTACATATACGGTTCTAGCGAAATGTTCACAAAAATAACTGTCGGATAAATCCGACTCTGGCGGCTAAATGATTAAATGAAAAAAGATTTTTTTTTGTTCCCATTGCTAGTTCCGTTCAATCAAACAAACAAACTCTTTGACAAGAACAGAAGAAGTTTGACAATCTTAATTTGTGTGAATTTACTGACATAATACCATAACGGCTTATTCACAGAAGTTTCATCAAACAGAATTACTTCTAAATAAGGTCATTATTTGACCTTCAAAGTACATTACAGCTGTCATTTTTATACATACTTAACTACTAAGTATAATTATTCAGAATTATCTACATCATGAGATTGAAACTATCGATACATTGCGAATGATCAATCAACATTATGAGGCTTTTTTTTATGTTAAGGTCGACAGACAGGCTGACGGTAAACTTGATGGAATGTGACTAACGTCGCCTATAACACAAGCAACGCCATAAGTGCTACAAGTGCGCTGCCGACCATAAAAGGATTAAGGATAAGGGATAAGGGAGGGATGGGGTAATGGGCTTTGGCATCCCTTACTCACTCACTGAAACACAACAGCACGTAATGCTGTTATTTATTATTTATTCTGTAAGGTGATGGTTACTGCCGCCAGACGGGCTGCCCAAATGACTGCGAAACGCAGTGTGCCCTACCACTATTTTTCAAATCCAGACCGGAGTCAATTTTGAAAATTATATTAAAATTTCCAAGGCTGTTGAAATTATCGATAAACTAATCTCCCGTCACTAGTAGCCAGCTATGTGCAAGCTATTTGCGCAACGAAAAGTTTAAAGTGGAAATTTTAACACTACAAATAGGAAGCACACGTACAAAGTAGGTACCTGCTGTTGACTGAGCTTATGAATATCATATGAAGCGAGCTCGTGAAACTAGCGAACACAGGACCGTTAAATAGTTGAACGTAGCAAATAGTCTACGGCATTACTTAGTCGATTGAAACATTAGTATTTCCTCTGTAGGCAAACATGGATGCCGTGTTTGCTTTGGACTGGATTGAATAGGTACTCGATGAATCGAAGCAATTTATTGTGAACATAATGCCATTGTGTTATGTTTTGTGTTGATTTGTAGGTAAATATTAAGTTTCGTTACTTGTTCTGTGGCCCTCTCACAGTTAGTGTCAGTAGTTATAAGTCAAAGGTATTTAGTTACTAGCTGGCGCCCGCGACTTCGTCCGCGTTGTAAAAGAAAAATGTAGCCTATACTGTGTCCTATACGTCTAAATGTTTATCTAGCAAGTTTCATGAAAATCGGTTAATTCGTTAAAGAGTTAGTTATGGAGGGACATAACCTCGGCAAATGTGCGCAGAACTCTATTTTTAGGTCTTTGAGGGGACAGAGGACAGTCTTTCCTCTTAGGTACTGTTGCGTACAGATTGTTTTATCGTATTAGTAAATACGTCATGGTGAATAAATGCCTAAAAAAACGTTGTCGTTCGACATCGCACGATGATTTTATGGAAGGAATATCAACACTGCCTGTAATGTTAAGTTAGTGAGGTGAAAAATTACGAAATAAGAAAAACAAATTTCATTTTCCTTAGCAATTTTGTGCGCAATTGTACCCATGCGCCGATTCCCCCACAAGTGTCGCCTAAAACCCAAGGGATGAGCGACTTAGTCTACCAATAATGTGTCGGCACACCGATGCGTACCCGCCCCTCACTTTCCTCTGCCCCCTCAAAGACTTAAAAATAGAGTTCTGCGCACATTTGCCGAGAAGTCTTTACTCGCTGCACGACCTATAATACATAATTTCTTTTTCAGACTGCGGTTATAGGATCAAGAGTAACTCTGCCTTGCCGAGTTGAGAAGAAATCTGGGCAATTGCAGTGGACTAAGGACGACTTTGGGTTAGGGTTGCATAGGGACTTGAGTGGTTACGACAGATACAGGATGATTGGAAGTGATGAAGAAGGTAAATATAATATTTTGAGATTTTTATTCAATTTTTTTTTTGTTTTGTAGTTCATTTAAATAATTTAAAAAAAATCAGCTCGAAATTCGAAATATTAAATGAATAAAACACCTCACACATCGCTGCTTAAAAAAGGGACATAAAACAAAAAATCCAAAATAGTTTTTATTGCAAAAATACTCGTACAATTACAATCCTTCATATTGTATGTTTCAAAAAGACTTGTGGTTGTTTTATTCAATATTTAGTATATTTTCATATATTTTTTTAATATTCAAAAGTAACTTATATGTATATACTTATATCTCCTCGAGTATTCAGTTTATTATAAAAGTACTTAAAACATTTAATGTTACTTAAAAATACGCTTCCAATGATAGATAATATGCATATATTTGATATATTATATAATATGTATATGTAATAAGAAAAAAAATATACATAATTTCTTTTTTCGGTTAGTTTCCCTGTAAAAAGTGTAATTTTGATTTGTGTCACTTTCGATTACATCAGTCAACAAAAAAAAATTTTTTTTTTGGGTTTCTGTTCTAATGCTTAAATTCTGATTCTAGTCATCTAAAAATAATTACATTTTCATTTTTAGCTTTTAAAGTTTGCTTTTGCCTGATTTATGACGATAGTAAGATACGAGACAGCCCAAACAAACATAAGAGAAACACTAAAAATATTCATTTTTGAACTTAATTTTTCCGTTATTTTACATATATTTCGTGTTGTTTATCAAAAATCTTAAATGACAAAGGCTCTAGTGTTCAACACAAACTTTTCTAATTGTAATTGAAAATAAAAGTATGGAAATAATGTATGAATCTATCATTTGTCTTAAAAAAATTAAAAAAATGCTCTAGTTTCTACAAAAGCAAACTTTGATCAAAAAAAATTTTTATTCCCTTATTTTTAACATAGAAGAAATCAAAATTTCATATGCAGAAGCCAGACCCAAAAATCGCATTGATTATTTTAATCGTTTTCTTACAACATACATATACTAGGTACTCAAATTATTCATACTTAGTACTGTGATTTATATAAAATATTCGTCGTTGCCATAGTTAACGTCTCGTCTAATTGCTATTTCAATTTCAATATCTTTATTACAAAACTCTTAATTCATTTAATACACCGTACCTTAATATTCCTTAATAAAACGCTACTAAGAACTCTTAAATTATATTCTCAAAGCCACTCCTTTGGCTCAGGCTTTAATTACAAACCTATCTTCAAAACTAAACATAGCGTCTTTCATCTTCACTTCTTTGAGTTAAAAGATAACCAAGTATTGTAAATTTTAAATAAATCTTATTTTAACTTATATCATTTTTATAAAATCTGTAGATTTTTCGGTTCTCATTAAAATCTAGCTGACTCGACAGACGTCGTTTTCTCAACATAGCTATTGAAAATAGACAGATGTTGTGTAATTGTTAGTTAGGATGGGAATTAGAATGTTTTTTACGTATGTAAAACGTAAAAACGTACGTATGAGAACCTTCCTTGGACTTCGATTCAAATATTGAAAAAGGAAATTAGTTGAATGGTCCAACTGCTCTCGAGTTTTCATTTATACAGGTCGTCCCAAGACTATATATCGTAGATAGGATATTTTGCTTAAAGAAGACGACATATTAGTAAGTTATACTTACTGATATCATCGTGATTACCCTGATAGTTTCAATACTATAAGCAAAAAACTAAAAAAACAGCGATTTTTTGCATAAAATTGTTATAATAACAATGTTATAAATAATAAACTCAAGTGAAAAACATGTCAGTATATCATATTATGAAACTATTCTCCACACAATAGCGCAGTTGGTTTTTATCTAAGACTTTTTACACAAAATGCTCACACCAAATCTCTGCAACTTGATCTATTAAGATGAAACAAGTCGGCGGCCCAAACTCATAGGTCTCATGGCTAAAATGAGTCCTGTCTCACACAGCACAAAGCGCGGGAAGAGCACTCGACTGAGATGCACAATCATTCATACCAAAAATAAAATCACAAACAGACTCTTGGGCCAACGCTTTTTTTGACAAAACTACTGTATATATCTATTTCGTGTGAAGTTATTTGAACTCTTGAATAACTAATCAATGTTTATATGTAAAGTACTTTGGAGTTTTTGTAACTGTAACCTATTCAACCTCAAAGTTGCATTAAAACTTGTGTTAAAATATGGATTTTTCAAGGAATTCAAGGAACATATTTTTTAAATTAATACTTTTTTTAAAAGTTTGTATGAATTCGAACCTAGGTAACGACAAGATAAATCGGTATCATGCTTACTTTTGTAAATTAATCATAAAACAGCGGAGTAATTTGGGGGTCTACGTTTGTATGAAGGAAAACTGACTTGTATTACCTTAAGAGTTATGGAGGAACATACATACATACATACAATACCTATTACATTTACAGATTTATTATTAGTATTGATTATTTATTATTATTATATAATTAATAATGATTTCAATTTTTAGGTGATTACTCGCTCGACATCCGAGATGTGACTTTAGAAGATGATGCCAAGTATCAATGCCAAGTCAGCTCTGGTCCTAGAGGTATGTATTTTTTCACGTTAAGTTTCATAGACTGATGGTGCAGTTGATAATACGTTATTTATTGGTGATTTTTTTTTATAAGGCAAACTAATAAATTACAGAAATTTCGAAAACAATACTTGTAAAAGAAATTCTTGTGAATTTGACGACACGTTTGGTCTAGTGGCTACTAACCCTAGCTGTTAATCCAACGGCTGCGGGTTCGGATCCCGCTAGGGGCAATTAATGTTTATTTGTTAACATTTACTTTCGTACCTGAGTCATGGATGTTTGTATTTATAATATATATGTATTTACAAACAAGAAGCTAATATAATTTAGAGTAGAGTGCTATTACAAGGTTACGTCGATACAATCCAGATAATTAAAATTCTGTTACATTCAAATTCAAGTCTTATTAAAAAAATAGTTCCATAAGTTACTAAAAACAAACTTTAAAAATATATTCAAATTTAAAGTACGCTTTTCGCACATTTCGTATGAAAAAATCGTGCGAGACGACTACTAAACTACTTAAATTCAACTCATTGTCACATCCTTGACCTCTACATACTCTACAAGTATTCTATTAGAAAATACTTTACTTGATACAAACTATCTATCTATTACGTTACCCAACCCGAAAGTATCAGTAATGATTTTCCGAAAAATTACTATAATTTTGTGTAATAGCCCAGCCAGATCTGACGATAAGGCGAACCTATAATTTTAATAGTAAATCACTGGAAGTTGCCTACTTTATTAAAACTAGAAACGTGTTTCGTTACCTACATACTTACACAGTAATTTCAATAATCGGGCACACAATCTTTAAATCTATTCTTATTATTTTGAATCATGTAGTAGACATATTATGTATAGGTACGCTTTACGCTTATAACCTGCCGGCGTCGCGACATCTGTCGTCGAAAAAAATACTTTTTGTGAAGCTATATAAGGTATTCACCTCTGACGTGCAGTCCAACGACTGACAATTTTCGTTTTGTACTTAAAGGTCGTCAAACAAGTTGATATTACACTTGATGGTAAGTGGCTACCGTTGTCTATAACACAACCAACGCTAAAGGTGCTGAAAGTGTGCTGCTGACCATACCACGATTAATATGCGAGTGGAAGTTGAAGTTCTCAGTTTGAAGATCATCATCAGCCCATTTCCTAGTAAACGAAAGGATTTCACTAACTTTCACTTCACGTGTTCGATTGATATGAAATTTGGTACACTGTTATCGGTGGTATTCCTATGACCTTGACCAAGTAGTCTGCGGGGTACCCAAATCCTCAGCCACTTGTAGCATAATTATAAGGCGTGTTGGGGGTAAATAATAAGGCGGAGGTTAATTTATAATTTTAATTATAACTTGTAGCATAACCATTACTAATTCACACAATAATATCTTCACTAATCATTTGAAAGTTTATACTTTCAAAATCTTTCCATTGTCGGAGTATCGCCGGTGGAACGTCCCACGGGAACTAGCCTAAGCCTCACCTAAATTAAAAACACTTAACTGTATACGGCCAGCGTAAAAATAACGTCTCACTCTCCCCAGAAAGCGTACGAAGTCTCCAATTTATCGAGCCAGACACAGCCATAAATTCAGCCATTAAATTCCCGCTCCGCGTCCCGTTTAAAATAAGATCAAATTTACTTAACGGCTTAAAGGCAGCGATCAAAGAAAATGTACGGGCTCTCGATTACTTAAGAAATACAAAGTTAACCCAAAATCCTGAAACAAAGGACCGAATGGCCTATAAGAGCCCGCCCTAAGACGAGATAAGAATATTCTTAACTGTTCAAAGACAGTGGAGAAATTTATCAAAAGGTTGCCAAGACGTTTACAGGCACAAAGGGCGATGTAAATTAATTTCTGGGGCCTTTTCGTTAGCATCTGAATGCAAGCCACTCGAAGCCAACGGATCGAACAGTCTGTTCCTGAGGCTTATTTAATGATATTCTCATAAGCGTCTTATTATCATATCCTTAGGGATTTAATTTGGTTGAATAGTCCCTAGTGCTATGGAGACAATTCCACTCGGTAATCCACAACGGGCGTGTTATTCAAAGGCGTTTAATATGGAATTAAGTGAGTCGCTTTCTTGATACGGCCTCGTGACTTTTGACAAACAAGATTGCTTACTACAAAGGAATTATCCGTTTTACTTTGGCGTTGAAAGAAAATCCTTGATTGAATCCGGTGGCACTGTTTTGCTGAAAACTTTTGTTCCTATATGGATGTTGAATACTGTAATAAAAGAAAACGTAGAAGTCATTAAATAGGCATTACATGATATAAAACAAAGTAGGTGTCGCTATTGTCTGTTTCTGGGCTAACTTCATCTAAACCACCTAACGGATTTCTTAGGGTATTCACTACCTCAACAACCTGTGTTCACTGTTGGATTTTGGGCTCTCCCAAGGATCGCTACCATGGTCCTCTGTCTATCATCTCTGTCTGTCTGTCTATCTGGTCACCAATTGTCTTCTAATTTGTAATAATTAATCCGTGCAAACCCAGGAGCGGGTCTCCTATACTCATCCTATACCCAACCCAGTGATTATATATTCAATTATAATTTCAGTGAGCTCTTTCCTGATGTCTTTCCATTGGATTATGATTTCAAAATTAAACAGGGGAAACTTGTCGTTGCCACATTGTAACTTAATTGGGTGTACGTTTGCCTTTCAAAGTCGGAGACGTGTGCTCTATGCCAACTCTGAGTCGTTACAAACTTGTGTGTGAAGTTTAAGTTTGTCAATAGTAGATAACATAATATTCTCGTATTATACAGTAATTAATGTATCGTACTAGCGACGCGCCCCACGGCTTTGCACGGATGCTTTTTTTCTGCAAATTTTTTACACAAAGCTTCCTCGTTTATCGTTCTATACATTAGTTGATTCGTTGGGTATTTTATAACTTCTTCCGCGTTCAAATTAATTTCGTATGAAATGGTAACAAAAAAATTAGTTATCTCGCACATATAATGTATATTATTTCCTTGCGAGCGACACGACACCTTAAGAAAATCTTAGTAGGCGATACAGGACCCGTCTAAATAATTTATTGCACTTCTTTGTAGTACTTACTGCCGATACACCGGGAGAAATTTTTTATTAAAATTTCTGTACATATCCTTTAAGAAATAGAATACCTTAATATACTAGTATCAAGTAGAGTGCGGCCGCTTTCATGAAAATACACACCAAGTTAACCAAACATGATTAGACATAATTTCAAAGAGGAAATATTAAAGCGAATTATGTGAGAGCATACGAAAACTTCAATAGGGAGCCATGAAAAAGTCCGCAAAAGACGAAAGCAAAGAATAATGTTTGGCCGCGGGCCTGAAAGAGCAGCGCACCAAGATTTTCAATTTATTAAAAGCAAACACAATTTTGCGAGAGTCGGCTCAAGAACGAAAACAATTGTTCGTTGTATAGGAAAAGGGAAATTTGTGTTTGGTGCAAGTGATAAGATAGTGGAGATTTAAGTATATCCTAAAACTAATATTTTAAGGTAGCTGGTGCCCGCGAATTCGTCCGCGTTGAAAAAGAAAATACCTATATATGAGTAATAACGCTTGACAATCCTGACATCGTTAAGTTTTTACCTGGATTTACACATAAAATACTTTTAATCCTGTAAAATATAAAAATTGGGTGCCACGGTCATCACAGCAATAAAGATGTCAGATATTTTCTCATCTATACTAATATTAAAAAGAGGAAAGATTTGATTGTTTGTTTGTTTGTTTGTATTGAATAAGCTCCGAAACTGCTGGACCGATTTGAAAAATTATTCTACATTTAGAAGCCGACATTATCCCTGATGAACATAGGCTACTTTTTACCGCGTTAAAATGCATCATTCCTACGGGAAAACAGGTAATAGGACAACAGGTAGTAAGAATTATCCTTCCTTACTTATCTTTTTCACATATATGTAACTTCTAAACGGCTGAACCGATTGGGTTGAAATTTTATATGACGTGTAGTTCGATGGTTTCCTGGATGATTTAAAAATACAGTTGGACCCGGTAGATGGCGCTGCTGTCCGTATGTCAACTACTAAACGGCTTGACCGATTGGGTTGAAATTTTGTATGTGTATTTCCATGGTTTCACAGACACGAATGTATTATATTTTAAAAAGTTACGCGGACGAAGTCGCGATCATAAATGATATATACATGTACGGGACAAACACTAGATGAAAGGAAATTTAACAGAGACAAAATAATTTTAATTTTCATAATACACTAGTTAGAAAATTAGATGACACGAGAATTCATGAATTAAATAAAAATTTTAATAAAAGAAACTAATGGCGGCAACAAAGGGGAAGAGAAAAAGACGATTTACATTACTAATCACGGAGGGAAAACTTTGCTTTTTATCAACCTTGAAGGCACAATGGAGGAAGTGGCTCGGGGCGAAATGGTACAACTTTGCACTATTTAACTTGGAAACTTCGCAACCAAACTTCTGTGCATAGGAAACTATTCGAGGGGAACTCCGGGCGCCATTGTCTTTATTTCACTACTCCGTGATAAAGCCACTGTAATGGATTTAACTTGTTGAAAAATTTTGATTTGACGACACGTTTGGTCTAGTGGCTAGTGACCCTAGCTGTTAACCAAACGGTCGCGGGTTCGAATCCCGCCATGTGTTAACATTTTACCTTTGTACCTGAGTCATGGATGTTTTGTATTTATAATATGTATGTATTTACAAAAAAATCTAATGTATTTAGTATATCAACTGTCTGGTATCCATAATACAAGCATTAGTTGCTTACTGTGTGGAACTAGATGGTGCTGTGTGGAATGTGTGAAAATATCAAGATATCTTCTTAACAATTATTTTAGATGATCCCTTGGGATCAGTACTTTTTTCTGGATGAACGTACCCTATGTCCTTTTTTGTATCGCTGACAACGTGTATGTAAAATTTCATTATGATTGGTTGAGCGTACTTAAGGCGTGAAAAGGTAACAAACAGACAGACAGACAATTCTTTCTTTCTTTCTTTCTTTCTTACTTTCGCATTTATGTAAAAAGGGATAATAATCAGTGTAGACTAGTTGGTGTCCAAAAAATTAACAAAAAAATGTAATCTATATAGTATATCAACTGTCTAGTATCCATAATACAAGCATTAGTTGCTTACTGTGTGGAACTAGATGGTGCTGTGTGGAATGTGTGATGATATTTATTTATTTACTGGTTGTGTTTTGCGAATCGTTAATAAAAAGTAGACCGCAGCCCCACCCAGTTATCGGAACAAAAACTGGCGATATCAATTTGCCATGGCTCCGTATATTGAAATGAATTAAAACACTTTTGTCCAGGTGAGGCCGCAATTAGGTCGCGATACGCCCGCCTCACCGTGCTCGTCCCACCGGAGCCGCCCAAAATAGTACAAGGGACTTTCCTCTCTACCACCGAGGACAGAAACATCAAATTGGAGTGCGTCTCCGTCGGAGGCAAACCACCGGCTGAGGTAAGGAACGTGCGACCGCTGAATTGTTTTATTTGCTGACATTTTTTAAATCTTTCAGTTGTATTTTGTTTTTGTGTGTCATTGGTTATGAAGGTCATGGAGTAACTACATAATTATATTCAAACGTTCCACAAGCGTAACTTGGAACTTATTTGAGCGTTCACTCTTGGTCCAGTCAATAAATAAAAAAAATTGCACATTTTGACATTGGAAATGTTTTTTCGTTCGCTTCAGTATAGGCACGTATAGGCCAAGATTTCATGGAAAAAGTGCGAACCCCTTATATCTCGGAGAGTTCAAAAAAAGGCTCAAAAGTCGCGTATTCACGAGAGCTGTAAGGTGCAAAAAGCCCGAATTTTTGAGTTTGACGCTCGATATTTTGGAAACAAAAAATGAAACAAAAATTTGAGAAAACTCATCTAAACAATAATTTAGTCAGCCACAATTTGAGCCTAAAATAAAGACGATCGGGTTAAGGGTTTGCCCTGTAGCTTAACCTTTTTGAAAGAAGTCAACAAGTCAGAACAACATAATTTCGAATTATGTACCTAGATTCATTTCCAATGTGCTTTTAATTAGGTTGACTATACTTATTATGACCTGTAGTTATGTCATGTGACCTACGGTCGTCACATGACAACGTGTCGACACGCACGTGACGTACGCTTGTGAGCATAATGTAATATTATATTCGCAAATTTGCTAGGTTTATAAAATACCATAGAGTAATAATAATAATCATAATAATAATCATTTATTTTCTCAACACTTTACAGAATAGATTTGTTTTTGACCCCTACACTAAGCATAGCTTGTACCGTAAGGGTCAATAATGAAGTATATAGTTACTTAACCAGATTTACTCTATGATAATACTTATGTAGAATTGTATGAAGACATGCAGCGAAATTTTCATCCCCTATATATTGGTGTTGTTTGTAATCATAGACGAAAGATCCACATAGCACCAGAACCATCAGTCTGACAGAGATATAAGTATTAAAAAATATGTGTATTGAGGAATGCGTTTGTCTAAACATTTCTTTACCAACCTACTGCGAGACATCTCCCCTGATAGATGTAAAATCTTCTACGAGTATGTCTGCAAGCGAAGAATTAGTTTAACAAATTATAAATCGTCTGAAAGCTTGAGGTCTCCAGGGCACCCTTCAGTCTCAACGCGACATGGTTTTCAATTTAACTCCTAATTGTGTACAACCCCGGAGTAACATAACCCATTCCGCTCCACCTGAACGTCCTGAACAGATTAAATGGAATATTCGACTTAGCACCGAGCAAATAAATTGGCGTGTGACATAAATAACTCTATAGAGAAGTTTTAAGAGAGTTCTCTCTTGAACACTGTAAACACATTTTCTAACTGGTTTTCTCCCTCGATTTCGTATGAGATTTTGCCTAGTATCTTTTGCACGCGACTTCGCCCGCATAACTTTATAAAATACTAGCTGGCGCCCGCGACTTCGTCTCCGTTGAAAAAGAAAACTAGTAGGCTATCCTGTGTCCCGTATGTCTAAATGTTTATCTACCAAGTTTTATGAAAATCAAAATACAGCGTATGTGCTGTTGTGTTTCGGTGAGTGAGTACGAAATGTTAAGAGTTCATTTTCATACCACTTCCTTATCCCTTGCCCATAATTTTGACGGTAGCCACCTACCATCACATCAAGTGGATTGCCAGCCTGTTTTTTAAAAACAGAATTATTATTTATTATTATTTTTTTAATATATAAAACTAGCTGCTGCCATTTCACTCTCGTATAAAAAATAGCTAAAAACCAATTCTCAGACATACCAAAAGTGTACATATAAAATTTCATCAAAATCGGTTAAGCCGTTTCAGAGGAGTATGGCAACTAACACTGTGACACGAGAATTTTATATGTTTATTGAAAAAATATAATATACTTAGTTCCATTTCCACATCTCCCAACAATGTCTTCTTCTGCATATTAACTGCACCTAAAATTAACTTGCTCTCACCAATGGAAGCAATTTAATATCTACCGGAATAATTGGTTCCAAACACAGTTGTACTCCAGGGACTAAGAACCAAATATATATAACGGTGAAGTTAGCCGGTAATTTAGCCGAAAATTCATCTTGCTTTATTACCGCAACTCGGTGCAGAGATATTTTACATATTATTAATAATCTTCTGCAAGCTCGTATCACTTTATAATCCAGCTAGTACAGGTAGCTTAGGGGTAACGTTACCGAGTTCAAAATTTTCATATAATATGCTAAACAAATGGAGTTGTTACTACAATGAACGTAGGCTCGGTTGGCGACATGACAGACACAGGTTCAAAACCTGGTTAAACATTAATCTGTGTAAAGTATTACAGCAGCTAGTATTACATAAAAGCCACGCTCTGTTCGAAAGCTCCGAGATATAACATTAGCATAGGTATTAAAGATTTATTGGTCGAGGCCACTATCTCTAATATACCTCAGGGCCCTTAGCCAAAAGCACCCAGTGCAAACGGGAGCGTTGTAGATTGACGAAACGACAGAAAATAAAGCCCGGTGATTGGTTGTTGTAACGCCCACATAAAATTTTGACCAATCATCGGGCTTTATTTTCTATCAATTACAGAATACAAATTACTCCATACAAATTACAGAAATTTGTGTGTGTACCATTTTGAAGCGTCGCGTCGCCGTACGTATGTACTGGAACTAATTTTAGATAAATATACTATAGTGTCTGTTTTATTCACGTTTTATTCTATTTGTTGATGTCTTAGTGACTTTTTAATGTCTTAGTGTTCGCTTGAGTTTTGAAACATGAAGAAATGTGTATTCTTATCATGCTAACATCACTAGTTTTAGTTCCATGTACATACACTCCATACTACCATAGCCTACAGCGCCAAAATGACGATTTTCAAATAGACATAAAAATAATTTGATAGCAGCCTATCCAGGAGGTATATTAGAGATTAGTGGTCTTCGCTATCAGCTATCAGTCCGTTCGCCAAGACGACTACTGCGACGATGATTGTTAAATCGACACCCCCACGTGGAGGTCACATATCGTGAGCCAAATCTCTGTAGGTATATTTGCTAATTATTATTATTATTTCCAGATCACGTGGGTTGACGGTAACGCTGGGGTGCTGACGCAAGGCGTAACGTACATCGTGGAGCCATTGTCAGACGGACAGAGGTTCACAGCGAGGTAACTTTGCACATTTAATTTTAACACTATTTAGATAGACGTATGTTTGCATAGAGTTCGAACTTGATGTTAGCACGCAAACTTTTCCTTATAACTTGAGACACAAAATTACTAAGATGCATTTAAAGACTGAAAAGGAAACGGGTGAAGATTCCTTACCCTTTTCACATCATCAGATTCCACAGGGTACCAGATTCCATACTCTTTCTAGATCACCAGATTTCACTGAGTATTTATTTATTTTACTTGGGATCAAAGCTAACTTTAAAAAAATCACTTTCAAAGTTGAAATCCCTACCGGGAATCGAACCCGGGAACCTTGAACTCGTACTACAAATTCAGATAGGAGTTAGTAAGTTTAGATTTGATAGAAAACCTATCCAATTTGTAATTTTAGCCCATTTCTCCCTTAATTCTGATCGGTAGTGAAAAGTTGAAGTGAACTTATTTGAATCCGACATCAAATAAGTTGATAAGAGATCAACTTTTCTTATTTGTATTAAAGATATTTTATTTTCCAAATAGGTCAGTGATAAAAATGACACCGAAGCAAGAACATCACAATCAAACATTCACTTGCCAAGCTCAGAATACTGCTGATCGAGCGTATCGCGCTGCCAGCATACAGATTGAAGTAAGTATTCTTTTTTTTTATCATTTTTATAATTATGACTAGCTGGGTGCTCGCGACTTCGTCCGCGTAGAAAAGTATAAAACGCCATCTACCGTATTTTGGATAGATGGCGCTATCTCCCGGGCCGAGCCGCTAGTATTTACTTTTATTTTAGATTTCCCGTAGGAATGAAGCATTTTCCCGCGGTAAAAAGTAGCCTATGTTCATCACGGATAATGTCGGCTTCTAATGGTGAAAGAATTTTTCAAATCGGTCCAGTAGTTTCGGAGCCTATTCTAAACAAACAAACAAAGAAATCAACAATCAAATCTTTCCTCTTTATAATATTAGTATAGATCACTAGTGACCCGCTTCCGGCTTCGTCCGGGATTCAATTTTTTTATATACACAAACCTTCCTCGTTCATCCCTCTTTCCATAAGGAAGTATTAGCGGCCATACAGTTAGACACGAAAAGCGAATTCAATGTATTTGGTTGTTTTGAAAGTAAAGGGAATTTGTATCTGCATATTACTTATATACAGAAAAATAACAAAACGAAATACAAAAAAATAAAAAATACAATATTACAGAGCCCATTTAAATATGCCTTATTAATATTAATATAATTTGTTATTTTATTATTATTAATTATGTAATAAACATATATAAACGACTTAAATCTCCCTACAAATAAAAATGAATTTCTAAATGTAATGTTGAGTTTTTAAATTATTAAAAATTATACTTTATATTTATTTACTTATTAAATTATTAATTTAATGTACAATTAATAATTAATAATTTGTTATTATTTAAATTATTAATTATTATAATTAATATTTTTATTTTTTGATATTTATTTTAAATATCAAAAATAAGTTACAATTCATGAACACACGATACAGGCTTACATGCCTAGTATTTATTTATTATTAAAAATTCAAATAATAACACATTATAAATTACTAAACATAAAATTAATAATACTAAATATAAAATAAATTACTAAATAATAAAATAATATAAACTCATTTCCTGCGTCCGTGTTTCCCCAAAATTACAATCTCGGGGTCTTCAAGTCTAGGGTAAATGGGCACTTACTAGGTAAGCGTGATCCATCTTTGGCCGCATCTGCACCTAACATCAAGTGAGATCGCGGCCAAGCGCTGCCTTGATTACATAAAAAAAAGTAAATAAAAAAAAATTATTGCTAAACATTAAACCCGAGAACTTCTGGACCAAGGCTGGACCAATGAAGAGGAAATTTGGGAAAACATGGTCGTAGGTACCCACAAAATAAATGACTGTGAAAACTAGTCTTTTTTTAAAAAAAACATAGTTACATATTTATACATCAAGTAGCTCTCTGGTAAATATACTATATTTATATGCATTTATTACGAAGTGCTATATTTGTATTAGCTTGGAAGGGACCGTTCGAACTCCTCACCCATTGTTTTGTTGCCTTCTTATTTATTCCGGTCTCGCCTCACTTCGCTTCGCATCGTCGACCCGTTTCTTTTGTCGTAGTCCGAGAGCAAAGAAGTTTTGGCGAAATTCAGTTATTCCTGAGTCGAAATTAGATTGTTAGTTGCTTTAGAAAGTTCAAGTTTCACACTTAACTTGAAAAGGGCAATATGGTAATATCCTCTTTCAAGATCTAAATGCTTTGATAAAGGATAGATACACTAGATTCTGGGTTGCTTCATTAAAAGTGGCATAGTAGAATATCACCGCACTCACAGCTGGGAGTGATATTTCAAATTAGTTGCACAAAGTTGTCCTTAAGGTGAACACGTGTAACTTGAACCATTATTACTAAATGTTAAAGTTCAAATCAGTCGTGCAACAGATACATTATTCATCTTTTTATCAGAAATTATCGAGAGAAAGTGATCCAGTGGACACTTTTACGCAGTGATTTTGTTTGAGAAATTAATAAAATTAATAATATAATTAAATTAATAGGTTAAAGTAAGAAATTGTGGGCAAGACGTAAAGCACTAGCTGATGCCCGCGACTTTGTCCGCGTTGAAAAAATGAAAAAAATATAACATCTGAATATTATCGGATATCTTTATCGTTGTGACAACGACGGTGACCCCCAAATGTTTTAGACGATCCCTCGCAAACCTAATATTTTTTAGGATAGAAAGTATAATATACTTAGAAAATATTTTTTTAGGATCCTATTTATTAACCCAGATAATAAACTATGTGTGAGCCAAATTTTATTCAAATCCTTTGAGCCGTTTTTGCGTGAGAGTCACAAACTTTCGCATTTATGTATTTGTATACTTAATATTAGTAGAAAATAGGTTAAGTAATCAAGTAGTACCTTGCCACTATTTAACTTTGCTCGATTTTAAAACTCATAAATTATTACAGAATGTGCAACAAAATATTTTAATTTCCGTTAACATGTCATATCGAAAAATGAAAATTTGAACAAAATATTTCTCGAACAATTTATTATTCGTTGCAAGTATTTTACTGAAATGTTGATTTTAATCTCACTGTACTATATTATTAACTATTTTTGTATCTATATAATCCTTACTAATATGTGAGTAAAGTTGTTTGTTTGTTTGTTTGTTACGGTTTCACGTAAAAACTACTGAACCGATCACCATGAAATTTTGCATACATGTTGTCTGGGACGTGTATGCAAAATTACACGTTGTCCAAAAAGAACATAATATGGCACCTTTCATCGTTCAACGCGGAAGAAGTCGCGGGCATCAGCTAGTAGGCTATATTTTATAAAGTTGCGCGGGCAAAGCCGCGTGCAACAGCTAGGTCTAAAGTATAAGACATAACATAAGAATATAAGATATAATAAGACACATAAACATAAGACAGTTTGGGTATAGCCGAAAATTTTCGTCTCATTTTCTGCAATTTTCCACCGCCTGTAATGTTGAAATGTTTGGGGTTATTATTTATGTACCTCGGACGCGCCCGGTCCATTATAGTCTAGGAGTCGACGTGAGGATTCATGTTTCTTTTCACAATTTTCTTGGCAAATTTGGAATGTTTATTTAGGGAGAAAGAAAAGATATTTTCTTAAAATAGCGTTGTTGATTATGTTTTCAAAATCAATTTTCATTAAAATCATAAATTTATACCACTAAAAAATTTACATTTACAAAAGAAATCTAATACTAGTTTTATCCCTCGACATCGTCCCTAATGTTTGCGAGTTCGGAACATAGATTTATTTTGTTACGTAAGCATCGGTTTTGGAAATTTCAACTCCATGCGAAGCCAGGTTGGGTCGCTAGTTTATAATATTAAGATTAAGATAATCGCGGGGAGAACCACGAAAGAAAAAAGGTCCCCGAGTAAAATGGTCCCTTGCGGTTCGCGGCTCTTATATTAGAACTGACCAGGTTTTAATTTTGATTTTTTGATAACCAATGAAAATTTCTAAAAAACCTATATTTCTTACAATTAGTAAAGATCTTCGTGAGTAGCTTCAGTTTGCCGAGACGAACAACTTTTACCTCTCCTAAAATTCTCGATAGAGGTAGCTAAAGGAGTTAGCAGCCGTAAAAAACTTCCAAGCGTAGGACTGGGAAAACGTACCACTCAATTTGTAGGACTATGTGGCCATTTTATTATACAAATGTTTACTAAGCTGGAGACAAAAAATCAGCTGATTAGTAATAATTTTATGACCTCATTATTATGATTTATTGGGAGTGGTTTTTTGGGAGAGATGGGTATTGGGTATACTAACCTAACGGCTGCTAACTCCTTTAGCTACACCTATATCTAGAATTTTCGCAGAGGAAAAACTTGTTCGTCTCGGCAAACTGAAGCTACTTACGAAGATTCAGCCTGTTAGTAATCAGAAAAAAATCCTTTGAGGTTTTGAGGGATACTGGACTATAACTTAGTTTAACTTTAGCATTGTGATTATAGAAATAAAACGTCATGTCATATCAAAACGGACGACCTCGATCAAATACGCTATATAAACCGAGAGAACGGTTATAAAAATTATTGTCATTCCAAGAGTATGTTAAAAGGAAATTGCTGTTCCGCTACGGAAATACACTTTCTGGATTCGACATGGTCACTCAAGAAATAAACAATAAAAAAGTTCGTAAGTAATCACTGTAAAAAAAAATATTTTCCTACATTTATTTGTTTCAACACAAAACATCTCTTTTGTGTATAAGAAATTATGCGCAATGGAACAGGTGACAGGTGAAGTTAAATAATAAAATTAAATTCAGAGTTTATATTGTACAAAAATAAAATTCATATTGAGCCAAAAAATATCCAATTTTTTGCTTATGGCACATTTAGCTATTTTTTTTATTTGTATAGATATTGTACATTCGTTATTTTTATGTATAAAAATTGACTTTTCATACATAAAAATTGCTTCAAAAACTTGACAATGAATTATAGACCGATCTTAATTTGGTTTTTACTTCATGGAAAGAAGATCCCGGCCGAAGCAGGGAGATTGTCGCCTTTTATTTATATAAATTTTACTTCTACACTTATTTTTTAATGTAATCAGAATGGTTGGAATATACACAAATATTATTATATGTATAAGTTCACATTACCTCTAAGTATGTTATATCCAGGGAAAATGTGGTCCACGACGAGATAGAGGCTGGTTTTGTTTATCATGTATTTTTTTGGGGGCCGTAAAATAAAAACCCTTTTTACTGGCAACCCAATTACATTTTATGATCGGATGGGACGTCGATATTGCTTTGATATTGCCATAGTCGCCATTCGTACACGGAGTACCGGCGTGACAGTACTTTTTTATGTTAAAGTATATTATCAAACAGTTTAATGGCGGTGCGGTGGATATAAATTTTCATTACTCCTCTAGACCGAGCCCTTATGTTTTTTTTTTAACATAAAAAAAAACAATTGGCAAATATTCAACTTATTACGCAATAAGCTGATGATGCAATGTTGTGTTTAATCTTCTGTTGTATTAACATTTTCTTTTATTTATTTATCTCAACACTTATTCGACATTACATAAAATACTTACATTAAAAAATTAAAAGAAAAATAATTATAAATATACAAATTATATAAAAAATATCAAATTCTAGCCATATTTATTTAAGGCGAGGGAACATCTCTTTTTTATTCAAAGAGAATATGACACCTATATTCTGCTCTGACAGAACTGAGTTCTAGGTTCCTTGTCCCCTTAAGATGAAACGACCCCCAAAATGTATACCGCTTACTAATATTATAAAGAGGAAAGATTTGATTGTTTGTTTGTTTGTATAGAATAGGCTCCGAAACTACTGGACCGATTTTAAAAATTCTTTTACCATTAGAAGCCGACATTGTCCCTGATGAACATAGGCTACTTTTTACCGCGGGAAAATGCTTCGTTCCTACGGGAAATCTAAAATAAAAGTAAATACTAGCGGCTTGGCCAGTAGTAGTCTCATAAAGAGGTGATTGGGCTAGTTTACGACTGAAGAACGAATATGTTGTACCACAACATCTCAAACATTTTCTCTTAAGCATCCCCAGGATAATAAAGCAAATATAGATCGCTCAACAAAGCAATAGATCATTGTCAGGACCCGATAACACATTTTCCAATCTAAGAGACACGCACGCTTTTATTTCTCGTCTTGTGAGTGTACATATGACTGTGTACAATATTTTCCTCTAAGGTCTATTAATTTTATTCCGTGCAAATCTATCCTAATATATAAAGCTGAAGAATTTGTCTGTTTGTTTGGTTGAACGCGATAATCTCAGGAACTACTAGTTCGAATTGAAAAATTCTTTTTGTGTTGGCTGTAGAGAACGCGGACGAAGTCGCGTGCACCAGCTAGTATAAAATAAATTGGTACTGATTTTTCAATAATGCATACATATAATTTAAAAATATAACATAGGTACTTTTTTGTAATAATTGTGTGGATTTAATGTGATGGATGTAATATTAATCAATCTATACTAATAATATGCAAGTGTAGGTATTGTATGTATGTATGTTCCTCCATAACTCTTAAACGAATTAATTGATTTTCATGAAACTTGCTAGATAAACATTTAGACGTACGGGACACAGGATAGACTACTTTCTTTTTTCAACGCGGACGAAGTCGCAAGCACACGCTAGTTTTAATAAAATTTGCTCATTACTGGTAGACTTTGTTCTATATAAAGCAGGTTGACAGCAGATCATAGTACGATTAAGGATTAGGAAGAGATAGGAAAATGGGCTCTGGCATCCCTAATTCACTCACCGAAACACAACAGCACACATGCTGTTATTTCACAGTGGTTTATACTTAATTTTAAGGGACAAAAAGACTCCTAAATGCAGTGTGTCCTGTCACAACTTGAATATAATGAAATTGAGTTACACCTGCAAATTTCCTGAAGTTGTAACGAACAGAAACACAACAGCACACATGCTGTTATTTCACAGTGGTCTTCTGTAAGGGGCAAAAGACTACTAAACGCAAAGTGTCCTGTCACAACTTGAATATAATGGAATTTAGTTACACCTCCAAATTTCCTGAAGTTACAACTTCTCGGTACAAAGCGTTACAAGTTACAGCGTTACACAAGCGTCAAATAACGAAGCGTTACAACTTCTCGGTACAAAGTTACAAAGTGCATTCTTGGATCATCCAAAAAATTATGTCGCCTCGCTCTTTCGGAAAGAGACAACATCTCTACTAATATGTCTGTTAAAAAATTTCAAAACAATTGTAATAAAATTGAAGAACTCTACAGTTCTAAGGTCTGTTGCATTCCGACCGCTACAAAGGACAGAATTTTGTTCCGAAATATCCCTAAAAACACAAGAGAAACGTTCAAAAAAGCATTTTTATTACATACATCGTCGGACCAACTATGAAACGAATTTTCTACTCTATTTTTTTGGCCAAATTTCGGCCATAGTTTATTCCGCAGAGGCAATAATATACGCGGCGGAGTTTCAAAAAAGTGTCTGTCGTCTATTTCCAAAGTTTATTTTTACGGTCCATTTATTTATGGAATATTTTTTTTAGTTTCCGCGAAACGGTCTCGTAAATATCGTGTGTATGTGTTTTATGTCGCTTCGTAGAATAACCCAAAATTGGTAACTACAATATTGCAAATAGCTTATACAATTGAATGCTATCTCTATCTCTCTCTTTTTTTTCTCTTTCTCTATCTTCCATCGTGAACACGACTAGTCATCTCCTTGAACCTGTCACTGTCAAGAGCCTCGGACTGAGGCATATCCGGTCCACTCCCAGGTGTATTCGTAACCACGATTTCTTTCTTTGCCCTGCGTGTCTGCATTAGTTAAATACAGTTTTGAATTGAACTTTTGAATTTTAATTGAATGCAATTTTGACGGAATTAATAATGAACGAAATTATTTTTATTCTGAGAATCATAGTAATTTATAGAGCAAACACCTCGAGCCTATAACAACACGCAAAATTATTGTTATTTTTGTAGCGACTTTACTTATACTAGGAGTATATCAATAAAATACATTTCTAACAAATACATTTAAGGGGCTCGTTCAAAGGGTTGTCAGAAATCATTTTACAGAACAGTGTTCTAAGGTATTTAATTAACCATTAAGTAATCTTGAGTATTTATTTTGTTCCCAGGTGAAATATGCTCCGAAAGTAAGGATACAGATAAAATCAAGTGCCAATGGAAAAATACCTGAAGGGCAGGACGTTACTATAGGTAATTATTGTACTTAAACTTCTTCAACTTGAAATTTTACCTTTAGTGTTCCCAAAGACTGCCGACAAAAGCATTAGCATGTTGCTGGCGCGAACCCATACATTTTTTCCCTACTCAAAGTCGTATCGGCTATAGAAGTTTTCACTTCAAAAAAAAAGAAAATCGAAATTTGCATAAAAACATTTTCTGTTTTCCTAACTCGTTTTATTAAACTGCAATTTCTCAATTCCCCTATAACTGGTACGCAGCAAATGTAAACCGTAACTTCCAATTATCTCAGTGATAACCAGACATTAACAATTAATTGATTTGCAGTGTGCAAAGCCGATGCGAACCCAACTAATCTCAGTTACAAGTGGTACATGAATGATGAACTGATCCTTGGCAATTACAGCACTGAATTGGTGAGTAATAAATTAATATTATCAAGCGTCCATTGCGGTAGTGTCCGACCGGTTAATTGGTTACACGTCTGCATATATATGTCGCAGTATAATTGAAAAAAAAAAAAACGGAAACTCGCAAAAATCCTAGTAAGATTGCAAAACACCGGATAATAGGAAACTAACAACAAATTTTGCAATCTTCCTAGTTGCGATCTTTGCGAAAATTGTAACTTGTTTAGGACTATTAGAAAATCAAACGCTGATTGGTTAATGATTTAAAGCTTCTCTGTTCTGGTTGGACAGAAATCTCTCTTCGTAAATGACCATAGGTATAGAAATGTGAAGAAGTGACAACAATATATTTTTGAAGTGTTTTTATTAAATCATTTTTTATAAAATTTATTATATACACTGTAATGATCGACGATTTTAAATACATAGAGGTAACTTAAGGGCGCACTGTACGAGAGAGTGAAGTCACTTCAGTATCAATATCAATCGTCAATACTAATAATAAATCTGTAGGGGTCGGTAATGGAGTAATTTACTTTGTTTTCAGAAATATCGTGTATATAGGCTCTATACATGATACTGAAACTAAATTGACGATTTTTAGAATTTTTTCTGTATGTATGTATTTTACTCCATAACTCTTAAACGAATTAACTCATTTTCATGAAACTTGGTAGATAAACATTTAGAAGTACAGGACACGTGATAGGCTACTTTTTATCTTTTTTAACGCGGACGAAGTCGCAGGCAACAGCTAGTATTATATAAAATCCTTTATATTAATGACATTGCTTTGCAGATAGAATGTTTTCATTATAAAACATTATTGACTTTTATAGTCAGTTATTACAAGAATTTAACATGCAAAAATATGACAAATTCTGCATATTTTACAAAATAATTTTATAGGTACTAGACTAGCTAAAAAATAATTTAATTTTTTTTGGTATCCATTAATTTTTTTTCTATACAGTCCCAATGTTGCGACTATGCACACTTTCAGTGAATACATTATTTTGTTCAATACAATCTACACGCCCTCAGATTTTCATAGAATCATAATACAAATCGCTTTCTATATAATAATATATAACCAGTATTATATTTATATTATGATATGTTTATTTGTGACTTTTGTAAAATGATACACTCTTTGCAGATAATACAAAACATAACAAGGAAATATAACGACGCGATTGTGAAATGTGAGGTTTATAACGAAGTCGGGAAAAGTGAGGAGTCAGAAACACTGGAGATCACTTGTGAGTTATATTTTTACGCGGAACCAATGAAATATGAACCGTGTCGTGCTTAAAATAAAAGCTAATTTCGTATCAACAAACTTAACTTAAGAATCGTACTCTCTCAATATTTTCGATTTAATGTATGGAAATATTGAGAGAGTACGACGACACGTTTGGTCTAGTGGCTAGTAAATCTGGCTGTTAACCAAACGGTGGCGGGTTCGAATCCCGCCAGGGGAAAATGTTTATGTGTTAACATTTATACCTTTGTACCTGAGTCATGGATGTTTTGTATTTATAATATGTATGTATTTACAAAAGAAAAGTAATCTATGTAGTATATCAACTGTCTGGTATCCATAATACATGCATTAGTTGCTTAGTGTGGAACTAGATGGTGCTGTGAGGAATGTGTCAAGATATTTATTTATTTATTTATACCTGATAGGGGATCGAACCTGCGTTCAGCATATCGTTCTCTCTGCATAACTATAACAGCTCATAATTATGGACAATTGTATCATTGTACAGTCGGGGTACGAATACCTTCGTAATTTTTCGATACTTTTGCAACTAAAGCACTAGGCAGACATTTTCTCGAAATTTTCAGAACAAATTTCTGGAATATCCATTCGAAATTTTCTAGAAAAGTCTAGAAAGTTCTAGAAATGATCTAGAAAGTTTATATAAACCGACAACTGTAATATAATTTGATATACTCTATGTACACCTTATGTTTAATGGTCGAATAAGTCTCTCAATATCTAAGAACGTTAAAAAATGGATGCTTATATATTTTTTTACCATTAAACATGCGATGTATTTTAACCCGAGCAACGCCGAGTTTCGCTGCTAGTAAAATATATATTATTATATTTATGGATTCCTTTACAGACGCTCCAACGTTCAGAAACTATCCCAAAGACGTGGAAGCAGAAGTAGGCACAACTGTGACGTTAAGTTGCGACGTGGAAGGCTACCCTCCTCCAGAAATCAGATGGCTGCATCACGAAGAAGACCAAACTATAGTAAGTCTTAGAATATAGTATAGCAACTCTATAATTAATGTGTTACTAGCAATTTGTATTTCGATATTTCTTAGTAATTACCACAGCACGGGACCGCTTTAATATTTTCTCTATACTAATAATAAATCTGTAAGTGTCATTGAGATACGTACTAGAGCTAGAGAACCGTCTCAAACAAAAGTCTTAGTGCACTTGCAAAGAGTGTGGGAAGAATATTGAATGAAATATATACCACATTTTAAGTTTGTACATTTATACATATAACGTTATATAACAATTTACATTATGTACAAAGGCGAGTGCATGTATTTACAAATTAAGACATTGGCGAGAAAGCGCGTGCTTTCTGTAGCTGCGTCAGATGTGCACTGATCTGTCTTGGTTTTGATTCTTTTAAATAAAGAAATAGAAAATCAAAAAGACGTACTAGAGCTAGAGAACCGTCTCAAACAAAAGTCTTAGTGCACTTGCAAAGAGCAAAAGTGTGTACTTGCAGGTGAGAGGTGATTCTTTGGACTTTATTTGTATTTCCTGAGTTGTTTAAACAGTACCTTAGCACACATGAAGGCATATTTAATTAAAAAGAACACAGAACACAAGCGTATCGTCGCTAGCCAGACTCTTTAGACTTTTAGTTGGAGCCAGCTGGCTCTAACGCGTGTTGCAAAGAATCTGGTTGCAATGTCTTCTCTAGTACGTAGTACATATTATTATCTCAATGGTAAGTGTAGGTATTGTATGTATCTATGTATGTATGTATGACCGATTTGAAAAATTCTCTCACCCAAAGAAAGCTACGTTATCAGGTAGTAACATAGGCCATATTTTATAAAGTTACGCGGACGAAGTCGCGTGAAACAGCCAGTTTATCATATAATCTGTTGTCTTTAAAGGGTTAAAAATAATACACAATATTATAAGTATACATAATATTATAATATACATATTACATAATATTTAATTTGTCAACAATAGGAAAACTGTTCAATAGAATTTCGTTTTATCTTGATCGGTTTCTCGCTACACGGCTTTATTCAAAATGGTAAAAATGTATTGCCCTTTCTTTGTCTCTTAGTGAAGTTGTCAAAACCTTTATTTGTCGCGCACCTTTTTCATATGTTTTATTATTTGGTCGTGGGCGTTCGTTTGGCGTTACCAATGGTTCTAGAATTTTATTCACCTTTTACGTCTCACGTTCTTTTACTATTTTGTTTCAAATAATATTACGCCGTGCATAATATTTCATTTTAATAATTATGTATTAAAGCGAAAATTCATTGAGCTATAAAATAAACTATTATAGTTTATTTTCTAGACTTCTCGGCAAATGAGCGCAGAATTTATTTTAGGTCTTTGAGGGGGCAGAGGAAAGTAAGGGACGGGTACGCGTCGGTATGCCGACACGTTATTGGTAGGCTCAGTCGCTCTTCCCCTCCCGCACTTCGTTCAAGCGTCTCGAGTCTCTTAGGTACTGTTGGGCACAGATTATTTTATCGTATTAGTAAATACGTCATGGTGAATAAATGCTTAAAAAAAACGTTCTTTTTCGACATCGCATGATAACTTTATGGAAGGAATACCAACACTGTCTGTAATGTCAAGTTAGTGAGGTGAAAAATTACTAAATAAGAAAAAAAAACTCATTTTCCTTAGCAATTTTGTGCGCAATTGTACACATGCGCCTATTCCCCCACAAGTGTCGCCTTCAAACCTTAATATAATAATTCACCTATAGTATATCAACGGTCTGGTATCCATAATAGCAGCCTATAGTCGCTTAGTGTGGAACTAGATGGTGCTGTGTGGAATGTGAGAAGATATTTACTAGTGATAAACTAGTGAGTTTCATCCGTAGTACCACCGCAAAGTCTGTTTTCTTTTGTCGTTTATGTCCCGTTGTTCTTTGCGACGTGTGTGCCTTTGTCTCGTTTAATGTCTTTATTAATGTTTATATACCCTTTTCCGTCTTCAGATTTAGACGATACAAAGTACAGACTGCTTTGTGTGGCTTCTTTATACTTAAGTATACTTACATTTATTTACTTTCATCATTTAACAATTCGCTTGTAGCTTTCACATATTTACTCTAAAAGTAATGAATGCCCTTGGGAAACGGAAGCAGAGTGGTGGTGTCATGGAAACAAGTCCTTGCAAAAACAAAAACGCATTAGTGTGTCTGTATGTGGGTGATAATCTCAAAAAGTACAGAATGGATTTTAATGCAGTTTTCACTAATGGAAAGAGCGTTAAACGAGGAAGGTTTCTATATAAAATTTGCAGAAAATTTGCACCCTGCGATATACAAAAAGACATGCGATATCGCAATCTCTGCGCTTCCCTATCTCAAATATATACTTGTTTGTATTTGTACTTAAGTAGGTACTGTGTACTATTTTACTTACTTATTTTTGTACTAACTTATTTATAGTAAGTGCTGTCTACTTGTGTGTCATTTGCCCTGTATTAAGCAAGCAACAATCTACAAATTGTTAATGCAAGTAATGTTAAAAATGAAATTGTCCCGCGGTAAAAACTTAAAAAGTATACTATGTTCATCACGGATAATGTCGGCTTCTAATTGTAAAAGAATTTTTCAAATCGGCCCAGCAGTTTTGGAGTCTATTCTATATGTTACAGTTAAAATCAGTTTTTAGATATAACTCGTTTTCCCTAGTTAAAACTAGTTTTTACTAAATGCCTAGTCAAAAGTGGAATTTAACACTGATATATTTGATTTTCAGATATAACTAGTTGTCACTCCGAGCTTTAGTTAAAACTAGCACTAGGGAAACTAATTTGGGATTGAAAACGATATATTATGTAGTTTTGAAAATATTTATTAAAATATATAGGACACAGAGTCACATACCTACTAAAAATAATAATCTTACACAAAAGGAACATTTTCGGGAATATCCACTTAAAGTAGTTGCCAAGGTGATAATATTAATTAAAAGTAATTAAAATAATCAATCAAAAACCTTAAAATTTAGGAACAGTTTCAACTGACCGTTTTGGAAAAACGCGTTTGGTCTAGTAAGAACTAGTTTTAACTGATATTTAATTTTGAGTATTAGTTCATTTTAGTTTTAACAAAGGTATTCAGTAAAAACTAGTTCTAACTAGAAAAAACGCGTTCTACCTAAAAACTGGTTTTAACTGTAACATATACAAACAAACAATGAAATCTTTCCTCTTTATAATATTAGTATAGATGTGGTTTCATAGATATTTTGTTTGCAGCGTGTCGGCAGAACAGCGAATCTAACCCTGAACATAGACACACACACGGCCGGCAGGTATCTCTGCAAAGCCAGCGTAGACGGATACAAAGAAATAGAGGCGGAGGCGTCTGTGTTTATAAAAGGTAATTGAAATCCTAATCCTTACTTACATAGATAAATTATTTTTCTTGGTGCGCTCGACTAGATACGGCCCTACCTGTTAAAAGCAATGGCTACGTGAATGCGGCGACTTTTTATTGTATTGTGTGTAAAACATCGTCACTATTTATCACTTTTTACATAGTTTGATTATATTTTTACACTACGCAAAGTGGCATTTTATCATGTCCAAAATTTAATAAAACATTCTCCACACAAAACTTAACAGGATTATCCGCTGGACTAATCTGAAGATTGTCTGAAAGTTTCATCAAAATCGGTTTAGCCGTTTTGGTGTCCATAGGGAACACACACACACATCGCCTTTTTTTTATACATAAGATTAAATTTTCATACTTTCTTTATATTGAAAATAATAATTTAAATACTATAGAACACGTTTCTGCCCTTTACAAGGGCGTTGTCAAGGTTTCCCTTGAAGATAACAAATAAACTTTGAACTTTATTACGCTTACAGAATTTCGTATTGAATGTACAGCAAAGATCCGTCCTAATAAAGGAATAATATTTAATTCATCAGCGAGAAATCTTTTTTGCTACTCTCTTTCATGTTCCTTTTGGAGTAATAATTACGATGTCTTGCCTCTTTGCGACTTCGTCCGCTTTGAAATAGAAAAAAGTAGGCTATCGTGTGTCCTGTACGTCTAAATGTTTATCTACCAATTTAGTTTCAGTATCATGTATAGAGCATATACACGATATTTCTGAAAACAAAGTCAATTACTCCATGACCGACCCCTACAGGTTTATTATTAGTATTGATGACTACCTGTTGCGAGACTTCGTCGCGTATCTTTATAAAGTATAATACATTCGTGTCTGTGAAACCATGAAAATACACATACAAAATTTCAACCCAATCGGTCAAGCCGTTTAGTAGTTGAGATACCGACAGCAGCGCCACCTACAGGGTTCAATTGTATTTTTAAATCATCCAGGAAATCGTCGAAATAGCCATATAAAATTTCAACCCAATCGGTTCAGCCGTTTAGAAGTTATGTGAAAAAGAAGTTAAGTACGGAAGGATAATTCTTACTACCCGTTGTCCTATTACCCGTTTTCCCGTAGGAATGAAGCATTTTCTCGTGGTAAAAAGTAGCTTATGTTCATCACGGATAATGTTGGCTTCTAATGGTAAAATAATTTTTCAAATCGGTCCAGTAGTTTCGGAGCCTATTCTATACAAACAAACAAACAATCAAATCTTTCCTCTTTATAATATTAGTATAGAAGTATAGACTAGTACAGTAGCTAATAGTGTCTGATATTCAAGAGCTTTATCATTTTTTTTTTAATTAAAAAATATGTCAAGTTTAGTTTGATGTTTTCGTGTAACAATTTTGAAAATGTGTATTAAACATTATAACATTGTTTGTATAGAGACAGAAAACCACCATTTCAAATTACCAGACACTTATTAAGTCCAATTTTAATTGCCTGTTCAATTTAATGGACAATAATTACTTTAATAGCTGTTCTCAATGGAAAATTTCAAATTTTCAAACTTCACGTGAACCATTATAATGAGAGCTTCAATCAATATAATATGTGTTGTATTGTAATGGCAATTTATTTTTCAATTATTTCATTTTTAATCCAAAACTCCAATCATTTTGCATAATAGTAGATACATTGAAGTACTTATACTCGTATCTTCAAATATACTATGTCATGAGTAAGCTCACAACACAAATATATATATATTTTTTTATTTTTACATTAGATCCACCAACATTTTCTCACACATATACTTACACTAAACAAATAACTTAAAGAAAAAATATAAGAAACATGTGCGGCAACCAATAATTAGAGTTGAATGCCACTTTTAAGGTGAATTAAACACAATAATAAATAATAATACAATGTCAAAAAAAAGAGATAATAAACAATAATAAACATATACTAGGAAAGGTAAGAGAAAATAATAAAAAATTATTACACATACAACAAAAATATAATTAACTAGCTGGTGCTCTCGACTTCGTCCGCGTAGAAAAGTATAAAACGCCATCTACCGTATTTTGGATAGATGGCGCTATCTCCCGGGCCAAGCAGCTTGTATTTATTTTATTTTAGATTTCCCGTGGGAATGAAGCATTTTCCCGCTATAAAAAGTATCCTATGTTCATCACGGATAATGTCGGCTTCTAATGGTAAAAGAATTTTTCAAATCGGTCCAGTAATTTCGGAGCCTATTCTATACAAACAAACAAACAATCAAATTTTTCCTCTTTATAATATTAGTATAGAAAAAGGAAGGAAAGAAAAATATATAATGCAGTTAAAAAACTATTAGGAACTATTGCTATTTGCACAACCTTGGGACAGGAGAGATTGTACCAAAAGCTGGCTAATAAAATTGACTCCATAAGTAAAGACAATATAGAATCATCTTTAAAGACCATATAATTTACTTTTATTTTTCATTGTCTGTTCTAAAAGCCATAATTTCATGTTAAATTCGCATACTGCGAACATAACGCGTCAATGCGCTAGTTAAGTTTACAAAAGGTAACGGTTTAGTTCCCCGACCTTCTGTAATTATACGGTGTTAATCTCTGTTTATTCTGTTTACTACTAACGGAGTTATGGGAACACTGGTTTGCGGATCTGCTGACAATGGAATTTATCTTTGCACCACATTGGAGTTGTACCATTTTACTGATAAATATGAGATGGAATTAAATATATTTTTAAAAGTAGACACCCGCAGAGCTTTCGGATTTTTTTCTGTATTTTATATATTCCGATTGGAATGAAACAAACACTAGAATGAGACCTAAAAGATATATTATTCCGATGGTCCTAATGAATGAATCATCTAAATAATATGTATTTGGAATGAATTCTGTTTCAAGGAAATATATTTATCGCTTACCATTTACAATTTACAAACCTAATGGCATTTGTACATAGGTAGTCATTTTCCTAAATTGATTTATCAATGACTAGCTGTTGCACGCGACATCGTCTGCGTAACTTTATAAAATATAGCCTATGTTACTCGCTGATAATATAGCTTCCCAACAGTGAAAGAATTTTTCAAATCGGTCCAGTAATTTCGGAGCCTATTCAATGCAAACAAATAAACAAATCTTTCCAATTTAGTCACTTTCCCTCCATCCACTTGGCTCCCATGTCTCATGATTTACAGATAATGTGAATCATGTGTAATAAAATCAAAATGTAACTTACATTTAATTGAATCCATTTATAATATGACTACAATTGTAATTTTGATTTTAGGTCCACCGAAAATAATATCCAACCAGACACAGTTCGGTACACAAGGCGATGGTGTTAAAGTCGAATGCGCTGCGTTCGCAGTGCCCAGAATCGACAATATTATCTGGAGTTTTGAGGGGAAAGAAATCGATTCGTTGCACGATCAGGTAACTGTGTTGACAGAATTTTTTCATCTAGAAATAGTTTAATTATTTTAGTGAATTTTTGCTCCAGAGATGGTCTAAAATTTCACTAAAATAACTAGAGAAACTTTACAGCTAAAAATATAACTGTCAACGCCACTGAAAACTTTACTACTGCTTGCCATTTTTCTTAAGTGAACATGTCACATGATCTGAAATTGTTTTGATTTAAAAGCCCCACAAATTTCTAAGCGCCAGGCCGCCATTTTGGTGACGTCATCTCGTGACACATTCATTTGAGACTCTTCTATTAGTTGTATTTTTAACGCGGATGACGTCATGTGGATATTAATGTGACAAAGTTCCCGCGTGTTATCAATTTGTGGTGATTTTCCGCCTTCCAGGCTCTTACACAAACCTGGCACTTTCTTTGCAAGGTTTTCTTCCACCATCAGAGCAAGTAATCATCTTCTTAATCTTGGATCTAGGACTAGACCTCGGAGTAGTTGGTGCTGGGACATCTGAGATTCATCGTTACACCTCTATCTATTATAAAAAAAAGTTATATTATTAGTGTTGATTATGAAAATTTAAAAAATGTCCTAATACATGATTTTTTGACCAGGATTTCGTGTTTCAAGAGGACATCCAAACTGGTGGCGTAGTAAATTCGACCTTAATCATCAGAGAGAGCCAATCAAAACACTTTGGCAAATATAAATGCAACGTAACCAATGATTATGGTAGCGACGCGATGGAGATCACTTTGAGGCCTAACAGTGAGTACTTAATAAATATATTTAAAAAAAAAAACATGTCAGCCGTTGACTCCGTGGTATTTAAATTCCTTGGCATTATATCGAATTAGGTAAATTGTGCAATTATTGATCACAAGAAATATAATTATATTCATGATGACATTGATGACTTAATATAGTTCAATGCCGACGAAGTCGCGGGCACCAGCTATTTGATAATATTGGATCTATAATTTATATCTATATTTATATCTATAATATATATCTATATTTGATATATATATTGGTCTATAATTTTGGATTATTAGTAATTTCTGTCCATTCCAATAATTTTGTATGAGCATTCTGATTTCATAATTCATAAAGTTCAAATAAAATATAGATCAAATGTCTGTAACGCCTACATAATATATTTTTTATTTATTTGTCAATATAAAAATCAAACATAGGTAGGCAGGTAATTATGATTTCAAGGCTGTTCATGTACCGGCTTCTTGTTACCACGTAATATGTATTGACAAAGAATAAATATTTAGCCTCATCAATTTTCAGTTATATACACTTTCACTTAAGGTTGTCTTTTGGCTAGCAATTTTCACACTCAACTGTTACGGCTCACATTATTTATTTAGGTGTAATGCTTATGTATGGAAAGTATATTATTATGGACAATCAATAAGCAGTTATCCTCGAGTATACCTACTTATTGTAAATCCTTTCTTACATATTGTCAGCGTCTGCTATAATTTATGTCTACCGAAGTTGATTAAAAAGTGCTTTGTGACGTTTCAAAAAGAGGTGTCCATTCATTCAGATTCATTCGGTGGTATAGTTCGTGTAGCGAATAAAGACTTCTCGGCAAATGTGCGCAGAATTTTATTTTTAGGTGTTTGAGGGGGCAGAGGAACGTGAGGAGCGGGTGCGCGTCGGTGTGCCGACACGTTATTGGTAGATTCAGTCGCTCCTCCCCTCCCGCACTTCGTTCGCGCGTCTCGAGTCTCTTGGGTACTGTTGCGTACACATTATTTTATCGTATTAGTAATACGTCATGATGAATAAATGCCTAAAAAAACGTTCTTCTTCGACATCGCACGATGATTTTATGGAAGGAATATCAACACTGCCTGTAATGTTAAGTTAGTGAGGTGAAAAATTGCGAAATAAGAAAAGAAAATGTCATTTTCCTTAGCAATTTTGTGCGCATTTGTACACATGCGCCGATTGCCCCCACAAGTGTTGCCTTCAAACCTTAATATAATAATTTACCTATATCTATATGATATTAATGATATTAAAAGGGTTCAGTTGAACGAACGGATTCGCGAAGAGAGGTCGATGTCCGCGCCAATAAATGTATTGGGACTCAACATAAAGTGGTTTAAATAATGTACCCGAAGTAGACTAACACCCTCTACTTACAATAGTAATATTACAATAGTATAATTTGAAGTTGATTTCGGCATATTTCCGTCTGTAATATCCGCTAACTCCTCTTGAGCTACTTAACAGATTTTGATACGGTTTTCACCACAGTTAGTTAATTTTTTAACGGAATATGGAGCCTAATGAAGTTTTTCAGTAGAAAAAAAAATACACGGTTCACGTAGGCTAAACTCTAAAGGTTACAATACTCTAGTAACTAGAGTAACTAGAATTACAATATTCTATTAACTAGAGTATTGTAATTCTTCTAAATTCCTAAAGAAAACTCAGCCATGGCATACATCTCACAGTAAACATTTCTTTTTCTATAATGTGTGCTAATCGCCTACTACGATTTACTGAAGGTGTCGTGTCGCACGCAAAGAAATACAGTCGAGCGAAATGACAACTAAACTCAACAAAATTATATACACAAAACCTTCCTCGTTAATAATGCTCTTTCCATTAGTGAGAACCATATCAAAATCTTCTAGAGATTTTGATATGGTTCTATAATACCTATAGAATACATGTCATATTAAATATAAAAGCAATAAATATGACCGACAAATGTAAAATAGTATGTAAATAATAAAAATAAAACTCACATAAACCTGTCAAAGACACATTTTTTATAGTTTCATTTATAAAGCCGCCATATTTTTTTGGGGACGACGACGTGTCGCCGAAATATCACTTTCATCGCGCGCGAACCGACGCCATTACATCTCGCAATGGCCGAACATTATCGTAAATGTATCACCATTCCAACTTCACCTCTACACATGTCAATATTGTCCAGAAGGATATAAAGAAATGTAACTGTATATAAAACGTACATATATATAATATAATAATAAGTCATGACTAGCTTTTGCCAGCGACTTTGCCCACGTCCCTTTTTCTTAGTGTGTTAAAATATGATAAATCTTTAAAGAGTTTAATTTTTAATTTTTAGCTAATTATTTTTTTCTGTACGAAAGGCCCTTTTCTGTATATTTACCCGATAAAATGCGAAATTTCATAATGCCTTCTATATATGATAGATTTTTTTAAATCGGCACACTTGTTTTCTTTATTATCAAGCAAAATCGTAATGAAAGTCTTACAAACAAAAATACAAATTGTTTCTTCTTATAAATTAGTAATATGTATAATTGAAACAATTTTATTAACCTATTAATTATTGTTACAGAAACATTCCCACTACTTTTGTTTCTGTTCGGAGTGACATCGGGCGTGATAATGATAGCTGCAGTGATCACAGCCGTGATACTCTGTCAGAGTAAGCAGAGGAAGAACAAGCAGTCACAGGTCACCGAGAAGCCAGATGTCACCGTGGCAGCCGAAGAACTGTTTAAAGAGAACGACAGGAACTCTAACATAAGCGATTTGAAACTAGAGTTGAGACAGAATAATGGGGCTTGTGAAGTTGTGAGTATTACTATATAGAAATGTTTTAGGTGTATTAAAATTTATAGGTGGCGTTTCGCACGAAAATTTCGCACGAAATAAAATCGTGCGAAATGACAACTAAACCAAATACACTACCTAAATGTTGAGGTCCAATCCACTTCTCCTCTATGTAGCAGCCATTTTTTCTTTGTTTTTCTTGAGATATTCTCTACTTGTGTACATAAAATATCTACTCAAAGTTTTGGTCTTATTAAAACAAAACAATAGGGTTATTCGGAGGAGGGTCTGTCGTTTAAAAATACGAAACACTGGGTTAAAAAAATATATATTGAAATTTACTGCAATTAAATGTAAATTACTTAAACAACATAGTTATTTTTACAAGAACGACGAATTTTCTGCTGTATTTGTTTATTATGTACTTAGAATATCGCTAGTCCATGACCGGACACTGTTATTGCTCTTGTGAAATAAATAAAATTTGTTTCAGGATTATTCCAACACCGGCTCAGATAGCACTCTATGTTCTAACGCTAAATTGGGAAGTGGAATACCATTGTCTGGTACAGCGCCATTGTCCATCAATCAGACAAATAACTATCCGGCATACAGATATAGTAATGATTATACTGATCCAGCATACCAGGATTGCTATAAAGTAAGTACACCTAATTTTTAATTTCTCTATCTAAATTAATAGCAAGGCTATTACAAAAAATATATAAACTAATCCCTGACTCTCTATTGAGCCCCGAACTCGCTAATGTCTGTTGTAAGTTACTGTGGAATCAAGTGAAGATTACCATGTCATTGAAATACCACCGAAGTAACACTATACCAAATATCACATCAATAAAAACACACCCACATCCCACACCCTCATACACGTACACGCACAGGCGCGCGCGCACACACACACACACACACACACACACACACACACACACACACACAAACACTCGCGCACACACTCGCGTGCACGCACGCACGCACGCACGTACCCGCGCACATAACTTCTTTTTTCTTGTTTTAAAAATTAAATTATGTAACTATATATCTATGCATAGATAGCAATGGTACATACTTTGATTAAATAAATATATTATAATTATTTTTAAAAAATCGACTTTATGTTCCTCTATGTTCCTCTATGACTTTATGTAATATTATTACTAGCTTTTATGGAAGAGTGAAGGCTCCTAGCACAGGCTTCCGCTTAAAAGTAGTGAAATGTCTTCGTCACCTAAGAAATGGGCTGATGGTCTTCACACGCCTTCATAAAGTATGGCTAAGAACGATCTCGATTAAAATAAAAATACGATTCGGCTACCGTTTGGGAGCTAATATTCAACAGACATACATAACATTTCAAACTTATAATACTCCACTCTATTAAATTCTTTTTCTACGTCTACCTTCTCTTAGCAGAAGCGTAGAAGGAGCTTAGCCGGTTAAACAAATTTATGGTCGAATGTTATCTTGTTATAAGTATAAATTTTCACAAATTTCAACCTTTGAACTCGCGTATCTGGTTTACAAATTCTGTGTGTTTCCGATTAATTTTGTTGCGGTATCCAAGGTTGCTTTAAATTTCCCCGGAGATTTTATAGAGCCGTGTGTTTCTCTGGTCACTGGAGATTCGGATGTATAACTCTGGCTTCGCGAGGTCCTTCCGTTCTGTTAATTTCAAATTGCCTTTATTAAGACGTGGCGTATTAATTTTCAGCTATTTACGAGTTTAATATAATCCTACTAATATTATAGTCTAAGAGCCAGTCTAAGATCGACCTTCACCCATCTGATAACCAGATGAGACATATTTTTCGCCACTTTTCGATAGGCATGTTTGTTTATAAATATTTGATTAAAAATATGCCTCATCTGGTTATCAGATGGGTGAAGGTTGATCTTAGGTATGCAAAAGTTTGTGAGGATGGATGTCTGGATGTTTGTAAACTCTCTCAGGCAAAACGGATTTAGATGAAATTTAGCACACAGATAGTTTATTACCTAGTTTAACATATAGAATAGTTTTAATGCTAAAAAAATTATAAGTTATTTTACTGGTGTCATATATTTTCCCAGGTGTTAAATTTTTCATTTTCCCAAGCGCGAAATTACTATACTCATATATTTTCTCAGGCGTTATATTCTTTTATTTTTACACCGCGGACAAAGTTGCGGGCATAAGCTAGTATAAATTTTAGTAGGTACACACATGCCTTTTTCAATATGAATTTTCAAAACGTCGAAACCGCTGAATATCACTTAAGGTGAGACTTAAGATCTCGATTAGACCCCGTTTCATACTTAGGTACGCCTACGTACCAATCTATTTCAGTCGTCGATGGTAGCTCGAAACCCATCCGGAACTGTTAAATCTAAGATAGCCTTTTGATGTGCAAAACCAATAATATCAGATCATTTTTCTAAAGGAAACAAAGAAATGTTCTGTTGTTTGTTTCTCCGCTAACTTCTGCTAGTTCATCAAACGATTTTTGATTTGGTTTTCACTAATGGAGTTATATAAATTGTACAAAAAAGTTGCATCCTTTCGAAACCCGGGGGCGGGTCGCTAGTATTATTTATGAGGCTTCAGATTTCACTTCTACGTTTATCATATCAGAATTTGCATTTAGTGGGAAGTAAAATGTTTGAACACTCAATATATTAAGCCCCAGTGTGACAATACACTGGAAGCCAAAACTATTTTTAAATAATTGAATCATTTATTTTGTGTTTTCTATAAAATATGCACCTTTATTGTTAATGTCCCAAGTTTTCCTTGTCGAAACAAATTCTAATAAGTGTCTTCTTAAAACAGATGAATGGCTTCAGCAACGGCTATCAAACTTACGTTCATTACGGCCATGATTACACTCCGGGCTCTTTACGAGTACAATCACCAACGCCTGGAAGTGATAAATTGACACCTAACAGGTAAGATATACAGGTGAAATTAGCTTAATAAGATGTTATGAGGAGAGACTGTAAGGCTGAGGTTACGTATCGAGCGGAGCGGACTGGGTGGTGGTGGTTGGGGTGTTGTTGAGCGGGCGCGAGCGACACACACATACTAATTTGAGAGATCGGAATTCGGAAGCTTTTTCTTAAGCAAAACAACAACTTTGCTTTAACGAGCAAGTTATTTTTTATAAGAAATAAGTTTGCTCTTGGCCAACATCTATCCGTGTAGATGAGGCCTATGATGTAGCCAGCTCACCCAGAAGACGCCTATTCATTCGAAGTTTGAAAAGACTTGAGTTATATGATCTCGGAAACGCAGACACCGGCAGGGAGTTCAAACCTTGTGCAGTGGGCATTATAAAGGATGTTTTAAAGCTTCCGGTCAAAAAAAGCTTGAGTCCATCTTGACTGAAATGAAATTTACCTTTCCCATTACAACCAAATCTCAAATTGCCTGTTTCCTATAAGCGCTTGGTATACAACATAATTAAACCTTTTTTGTTCTGCTATCTAATCTTCAAAATCCAATAGGTCCCCACGACGCTCATGTAACTCCACATTCCGCTCCTCTCCTCGCTCCTCGCTCCGCTCGCCTGATTTCATAATCGCAGCCTAACCTATGGGCGCCGGCCAAGTGAAGCGCAGTACAGACGATTTTCTCATGACACTGCATAATTGAATTTATTGCAGTTAACATAAAGTGTTAAACTAAACGCGCGAGTCCGCATCGTGGAGCATTGCAGACTAGCAGTAAATGTTTATATAATTTTCACTTTATGCAAGTAGTAATATAGTCAATAATTCAATGGTATAGGAGAAATTATTTCTGCGCTTCTCCTGGGGGTGTATCTCTTATATCTTATGATCTCTTAATCCCAGTACGATTCGCGCTAGTCAGTCTGTGGAGAAAATCTGTATTATCTACTGTTGTTTACTAGTTTTGTGGTTTAATGTGGTAATGGAAATACTCGCTCCCAGCTTCGCCCGGGGTGGATTTTTTTTACGTAAGAATCTTCCCTGATTATCCCTCTATTCGTGAGTGAAGACAGAATTAAAATCGGTCCAGCCGTTCTCGAGTTTTGCGCATAGCAACACATTTAGGGATTCATTTTTATTTATATAGATATGCTATACTCGACAGATAGTATGATGGTCCCATCCACTTTCCGACAGGGTGAACTTTTCAGAGTTGGCACTGGTCCAGATTTGGAAAGTAAGTAGTTGCTGGGAACACTGCAGTTCTAAGTCTAGCCTGTCTAGGCGCAGTCCACCCCCCATACATATAAGACCACCGTGAAATAACAGCATGAGTGCTATTGTGTTTCGGTGAGTGAATAAAGGATGCCAGAGCCCATTTCTCTAAAGTTTGAATCGGCTACTTTTTTATTTCTTTTTTCATATTTTACACAATATTTAAGAAAAACCAGAGCTACAAGTTTGTTGCGCAATATTTTTTATTTGAAAACTGGTGCTTCCCGTGTGGTCCCATTTAAATTTTGTCCAGTTCTGACAATGGCATCCATTGTCAAACCAACGGCTTTTTTATTAGAAAACGGTTTGAAGTCGTTTTTTTTTGTTAAAAATAATTATCATAAGCATATTAAGTTTAATAATAACCTCCAACAGGTCTGTCAATGGTAGTCTACCGAGAAGCGTTGACACATCATCTTCCATACAGTTCAATCCAAGTGGAAATGGATCCCAAAATAATTCCCTACAGCGCTCTGTTAAACGTCAAGAGAGCAACAGTGCTTTGAACAATCTCGGATTACCAACAAACGAAGGTAAATATCTATCTATCAATACTAATAACAAATCTGTAACTAAAGGTTGGTCATGGAGTAAGTGACTTTGTTTTCAGAGATATCTTGTTTATAGGTTCTTCTATACATGATACTGAAACTAAATTGACCATTTTTAGAATTTTTTCCTGTATTTGTGTATGTAAGTATGTTCCTCGATAACTCTTAAACGAATTAACTAATTTTCATGAAACTTGGTAGATAAACATTTAGAAGGACAGGACACAGGATAGCCTACTTTTTTCTTTTTCAACGCGGACGAAGTCGCGGGCACCAGCTAGTATAATATAAAATTTTCGTGTCACAATGTTTGTAACCAAACTCCTCCGAATGGTTAATTAACCTATTATCAAATATCAATCTAGGCAAACTAAACATTACTAAATGTAGAAATACTAGTGCTGTGACAAGAATACGACGTACACTCAAACCTAGTCGAACTTTGTAAAGTTTGTTTCCATAGTTGATCCTATTACGAATAGAACTGTGGCACTCCAGTCAGAGGAAGAACTTACACCTTAACTGTTCGACAAACGGCATAGTTTAAGTAGATAAAACAATTAATTTCAAACAATTCAAAGCTGTCTTAAACGCTCGACGCAAAACGGGGTTTTATATCTAGTTTGACGTGTGTCTGTGTATCTGTGTATGTATGTATCTGTGTGTCTGGCTGGGGAATCGCAGCTCTCAGACGGATTTTTGTTTGAAATCTTATGTCATCGGGATCGTTCCTAAATGAAGATCACTTCAGGCGTTTGAAGACTATCAACACTTCCTAATTAATTACCAAAGGAATTTTTTAACTTCCACATGTTCGATTGATGTGAAATTAAGTGTATTCTTACTTCAGTTTTATTTCCTTGGCATTGATTTATGCTGCACCATCAAGTAGTCTGCGGTATACTCCTTAGCAATTTGCAGCGGATATAGCGTGTTTGAATTTGGTGTATTGTTACTTCTGTGGTGTTTCCATGACATACTAACCTTAATCTGATGCTGCAGGATCAAGTACTCTGCAGGACACCCAACTCCTCAGCGACTTATAGCGGATATAGCGTGTTTGGACTCAATAGAATGTCAAATTTAATGTACTGCAAATTTAAAACTACTGCACCGATTTTCATCCTGTTTTCAACAATGGATAGAGTTCTCTAGGAAGGTTTTAGTATATAATTTACATAGTTACGCATGAGAAGTCGCGGGCAGTAGCTAGTTTATGTATTTACAAAAAAAAATCTATGTAGTATATCAACTGTCTGGTATCCATAATACAAGCATTAGTTGCTTACTGTGGATCTAGATGGTACTGTATGGAATGTGTGAAGATATTATTTATTTGTTACAGTTAACCGAATACTAAACGGTGGTATAATACAAGGCGTAGATGTGAGATACGCAGCAACGTATGGAAATCCTCATCTGAGAACTGGCGGAGGGTTGGGTTTCGCTACAACAGTGAATACAGCAAAACCTGCGTCCACTCCAGCGCCACCACCTTATTCTTCCGTTAGAAGTTCAGTTGCTTTGCCATCAGGTACGTCTTATTCTGAGTTAGGTGTGTATACGTTTTCAGATGTTCTGGCCTCACCCAGACACATTATTAGTCCTAAAACATTTGTAGGGCACACTGCGTTTCGCAGTCATTTGGGAAGCCCGTCTGGCGGCAGTAACCACCACCTTACAGAATACCACCGTCAAATGACAGCATTATGTGCTGTTGTGTTTCGGTGAGTGAGTAAGGGATGCCAGAGTCCATTACCCCATTCCTCCCTTATCCCTTATCCTCAATCCTTCTATGCTCGGCAGCGCACTTGTAGCACTTATGGCGTTGCTTGTGTTATAGGCGACGGTAACCATCTACCATCAAGTGGACCGTCAGCCTGTCTGTCGACCTTAACATAAAAAAAAGAATTTCTACAATCGAAAATATCCAATCAACATTATGTTTGGTATTACTAACAATGATGATAAAATTACAGATGATGAATACAATGGTGCTTTGAATCGATAACTTGATTACTTTAGTCTTGTGATATTTATTTTTTCCTGTCATGTCTTTTTTCCTTCTTATTTTCAGGGTTATTTATATACTTTTTTCTTTTATTTTACCTTATATGAAACAGGGACCAATACTATCAACTCTTAATACGATTTAATTTAGGACCTAAACTGGATTGCATTTGAAATTTCGTACCATCAACTTCGTTTTTGTATGAAAGCGATTTTGTTTAGCAATCCAAATTAAACTGCTCTGAATTTGAATCGTCTTTTAAAAGTTGATAGTAGGGCCCACAGTTCCGGGCCTTTAAAATTATACATATATGAATATTCACTTTGCTTAGAATCATATTTCACTTGAGTTTAATTTGTCTAAAAGGTACATCATCGCATTCAATAACTTCACCTACGAGTCTGGTGTCTCCACAATGTGCTACCAGTCCAATTACTACATCAACTATGTCAACTGAGAGCACTCAGCTGGCGGTAAGTTTTAATTTCTTATTTCGATCTGTTATTGAGTTATTAGAAATTAAGCATATCATATTATCATATTCATTTTCTGGTATTTATTTTTTTAACCGCGTCACTGTTTTAACTGTCTGCTTATGATTTTTCGAATATGTACCATTGCTGATACTTTCCAACATTGTTTGGTATGTGTATATTAAGACGACTTAAGCCTTAAGCCTACTAAAAGTAATCTATGTATAATATCAACTGTCTGGTATCCATAATACAAGCATTAGTTGCTTACTGTGGAACTAGATGGTGCTGTGCGGAATGTGCACTGACCTGTAATATACACTGGACAGGCTGCTGTCAAATTATTTTTATGTCTATTTGAAAAATTCCATTTCGGTGCTGTAGGCTATGGAGCGTAAGTACCTACATGGAACTAAAATTAGTCATGCAATAATTAAAATTGTCCTTTTAAATAATTAAAATTGACATAAATAAACTTAAAAAAACACTCCCTAAACATCAAAAAATAAAATAAAACAGACGCTATATTATTCATTATCTATGGAATAAAAATACGCAAACGTCAAAATTAGTTCCCTTACTTTCATACAGTGGCGTTTCAAAATGGTACACGAAATTATCTGTAATTTGTATGGGATAATATAATATATTAATAATAGCCATTTATTTCCGAACTGTTACATATTTTTACTAATACTTGTCCCTCAATTCGGTGTGCCTTTCGGCATAGGCCTCCTCCAACTGCCTCCATTGTTCTCTATCTAGAGCCACTCTTGGCCAATATGGTCTCAAGGTCATACGAATATCGTCTTCCCATCTTCTTATTGGACGCCCCTGTCTTCTAACTCCGTCTCTTGGATACCATTCCGTGACTTGCATGCTCCATTTATTTATACTGTTTCTTAACATATACCCTGCCCAACCCCATTTCTGATGGTCAATGCGAGTGAGAATTTGTATGGGATAGCCAGTCCATATATTACAGGTCAGTGGGAATGTGTGCAGATATTTATTTATTCGTTTATTTATTGTTATTAGGTGGGTGTAGCGACTTCGTCGGCGACGCCTCAATCGCCGAGCTCCCATTATATTTTAGCGCCGTCGAACAGAACGATAGGTAACGCCACCGTTACTAAGAAAGGTAATTTATTATCGATCTATACTTACTAATTAGCCTTTCGCCGTATCGCGTTCTCTAGTCTCCTTGAACTAGTTTTTTTTACATTGTATATTTTCTTTTATTTATTTTCTATGTCATTGAAATTGCCCGTTCAAACTGCCTCGTAATGGCCGTGTTGAAAGTTAACAAGAAATGTTTTTAAGGTACTTTTTTTCAGATTTAATGGAGAAATATGGGCAAATAATAAATAATAAAAAAACCGTTCCATAGAAAATGTGTATGAAAAAATAATTTTATTTACAATTTTTTTTTCATGAATATTTAAAATGTTTTAATAGTTATTCTGCTATCAGCCGAAAAATAAAATATTTGATTTTTGTAAAAAAACCTCTGCATGGGACCTAAGTATAGAACATTCAAGTTACATAAATACATAAGGAGCATATAATTTACTTTTCAAAGCCTTTCAAATGAGATATTCAGGAAGCATTTAGTCTTTGTCTTGAATTAATCAATTTACCTGGAGATATTAGGTAGCAGGAGAATAATATCTCACTAATATATCCGGTAATATTGCATTGATCAAAGGAATGTTCACGTCAACGGATGCAGGTATTACAAATTATAACATTGTGATGAATATAATCCTCAAAGGCAGCATTATCAGTTAACCGCAGTACGTCTCAAATATAATGTGGGATTACATTGTCCTGTGATATTAACAATGTCATTACAATTGGCTATTTGACATGAATGAATTAAAATATACTACAAATTGTGGTTATCTTATCAGAAAATAGCGTAAAAAAACATATGTTACTTAATTTTAAGCTAAATTTTGTATATTTTTTGCAAATTATATGAAAAAAAATCACAATTTCAGAAATTTTATCTTGGCGCCGAAACGCCCTGTAACTCTGATGACGTCATACGCTAGAAAACATATCAGATATAGAGTAATAAATAGTGTTTATTCACTTAATATTAGTTATCTGTGTCATCATTCAGTTCTTTTTGTTTACTAGCATGTGACGTCACACGTTAGTTCTCTGTGTCCTCATCCAGTTCTGTTTGTTTACTGGCGTGTGACGTCACACGTATCAAACACTAGCGCCATTACAGAAACAGCGATTTTGGCGCGGTTTTGGAAATTTAAACTTTAACATTGATTTTTATTAATAATACAGTAGATTTCCCGGAAATATCAATGTAGTGTGCTTATTATGTAAGTAATATAGAATAGTAATCAAATAGCGGATTACAGAAACTGGCGAGTTGCGTAAACTTTTTTAGGATACCTTCATTATTTGTAGAAGCTTGAAGACGTGCCACTATTGGTATCAGCACTGCTGAGGATTTAGGTGGCAAATACTAATATATACATGAGTAATGATACTAACGTCATCATGGCAATAGAGTAGAAATTTTCAATATATCGCTGCTTAAATTCGAAAGTTGGCACAAAACAAAAAAATCCAAAAATGTTTTTATTGCAAAAATACAATCACAATCCTTCATATTGTATGTTGCAAAAAGACTGGTTGTTTTATTCCATACTAGCTGTTGCCCGCGACTTCGTCCGCGTTAAAAACGATAAAAAGTAGCCTGTCCCGTACTTCTAAATGTTTATCTACCAAGTTTCATGAAAATCAATTAATCCGTTTAAGAATATATGTATATATATTATACATAATCAAAAGTAAATGCTTATGGTCCAGTATCCCTCTCAAAGGATTTTTTTCTGATTACTAAAAGGCTGAATCTTCGTGAGTAGCAGTTTTCCGAAACGAACAACTTTTTCCTGTGCGAAAATTCTCGATACGGAGGTAGCTAAAGGAGTTATAGCAGCCGTAAAAAGCTTGCCAAATACCAACTTGCCGCACTCGACTCGGTAGAACGTAGAGCAAAGAGACTCATAGGCGACGGTACTTTTTTAAAATCTAAGATGCAGAGCCTGGCACATAGACGCAAAATTGCCAGTCTGCTCAGGGGCTCCATGAGCTCATACCGCCTTCCCCTTTCTTCCATCGGACATACAGACGTACGGCTGGTTACCATCCTCATCTTGTCGAAATCCCCCCTTTTCGAACCAAGCGCTTTCAAACATCCTTTATAATGCGCACCGCCAAGGTTTGGAACTCCCTGCCTGCGTCTGTGTTTCCGAGTTCATATAACCCTAATCTTTTCAAAGTTCGAGTGAATAGGCATCTTCTGGGTGAGCTCGCTCCATCTTAGGCCTCTCCCTTGCTACCCAGCTGGTTGTTTGCCAAGAGCAAACCCATCTCTAATAAAAAAAAAAACTTCCAAGCGTAGGACTGGGTAAACGTGCCACTCAATTTGTAGGACTATGCGGCTATTTTATTATACAAATGTTTACTCTTGCAGACGAAAAATCAGCTGGTTATTAATAGTTTTTATGACCTCATTATTATGATTTGTTGGGAGTGGTTTTTTGGGAAGGTTTGGAAATGTTTCAAAACAATGCGAGTACATTTCATTTTTCTCTTTCAGGTAATGTCCTGCAACAGCCGTTGGCGACTCATGTATAACTAAAGATTAATTTAGAAACATTTTTCTACAAACTTTTGAACGATTTTAAAAACAATTATCAAGTGAAAAGTGTAAGTGATGAGAGGACGGAGTGTTTTTGTAACTTTCTATCAATTAATTTGTGATAAAAAAAAATATTATCATATTATTATTAATTATTGTCTATGAACTGTTTCTTGTAATTACGCACACTATGTTCGCGAATATTTTTAAATAATTTTAAAATATTTTGTATGATATATAAATAATATATTATGTATATAAAATTTTAATTTTTTTTTAAGTGTAAAAATCAATTTAATCATTTATCTAATGAAATTTGTATACTAAACATAATTATTTTTATCATGTCCGATCGATCGTATTATTTGTTCGAATCCTTCGAACCACGGTCTTTACTATAGCTATGTATTATTTGTTAAACAAATAAAAAAAGACCACATTTCATGTCATGGGTTTTGGAGTCTCATTATCTGATATTGTCAATTATTTAATAATATCCCACACAATGATCAATCTAAAAATTTGATTATAACATCAGTCCAGTGGACATTGCAGACACGGCTATAAATAAGGCCAATACACACATAATATTTAAAACTGAGTTTCTATTATATATTTAGATATTATATTTGATATCTAATATTTTTTTTAATGTACATAAACTAAAGTACATTATTTCATTCATTATTTAGTTCATTTATTTCCTCGCCCTCAATGGATATTTTTAAAATACCCCCCACTTGGTGTTCAAATTGGTCTAAACTGTAACACTTAGTTGACTTTTGTCCATTCATATCCTATAAAAAGAAGTTCATCATATCATATAAAACAGGTGACGTAAAAATAGAATTTTTAATAGATAACCTAAATTTCTTTATAGTAGTTATTTACCTACCAGTTGTAGCCAAGATATGAGTACAATGCACTCAGATAAAATAAGAACTAAAGATAGATCTCTGTATACGGCAGAGTGAAGCCGGTAAAACTACGCCTCGCCTTATTAAAAATACTAGCTGTTGAACGCGACTTAGTCCACGTAACTTATAAAATATAGCCTATTTTACTAGCTAGTAATGCAGCTTCCTATAGGTAAAAGAATTTTTAAAATCGGTCCAGTATTTTTTGAGTTTATTCATTACAAACAAAAATACAAATTTTTCTCTCTTTATTATAGAACTAACTAGCTGTTACACGCGACTTCGTCCGCGTAACTTTATGAAATAATAGCCTTTGTTACTAGCTGATAATGTAGCTTTTTATAGGTGAAAGAATTTCTATAATCGGTCCAGTAGTTTTTAAGTTTGTTCATTACAAACAAAAGATAAGATAAGAAAAGATAAGATAAGTTAAAGGATGCCAGAGCCCATTACCCCCTTCCCTTCCTTATCCCTCATCCTTAAACCTTCTATGGTCAGCAGCGCACTTGTAGCACTTATGGCGTTGCTTGTGTTATAGGCGACGGTAGCCACCTTCCATCAAGTGGACCGTCAGCCTGTCTGTCGACCTTAACATAAAAAATAAAATAAAAAATAAATACGTATCTACTAGTGAAATATAATTGCGTAGTGCAAAAAATCAAAATCAGGATGAAATCACATTTCACACGTAAGTTAACTTGAAAACAATAGTTTTAGTAAAAAAATAATAAAAATAAATTATTATGGCAACACCGGCCTACAACACGCACTACATGGTCATAAAACCGGCTTCACTGTTTTTTCTGCGAAACTCTGTCTTTAGTTTTTATTTGGTCTGAGACAATGCACGAAATATTTTGTTGTGAATGTTACTCTTTAGAATCAAATATTAGGATGTTACATATTGGATAAGAAATTAAACTATTAAAAAATAATTTTACAACGAAGCAATGTATAATTTTCAATTATTTAACTTGACTCATATCAGTTTTAATTCATTAAAATTGTCAATTTTGAAATTATTCAACTGAGACTGTCTCTTCGTTACTATAATGTGAATTTAGAAATACTTTATGCTGTGTATACCTATTATAAATAGATTAAAAGAAACTTCTTGAAATCATAACCAATTATGTCGAGATTAAAAATTTTGGTCTTTGGAAGATAAAATATTACAGAGAAATAAATAAAAAAAAATAGAGTAATTTTAAATTATGTCCTAAAAATGCAAATATAAAAAAAATATTGTATATTATTTGAATCTTGTATCAATGAATACTTTTGTTTAAAAACTATAAATTTACTTATATGTTTGAAAACAATGGCTAAAATTTCCCAACGAAAATTTTTTGTACGTAAATATAAGATTTATTTTATTATTAAAAATCGTGCCATTTCATATCTCGTGCATATCTTTATTAAATTATAAAATATTTAACAATTTGCACATTTCTTCCATAATATTACAAATTTTATTTTCGATTTTTTTTTTAATTTTTAAAGATAGACAAAGTTATTTTGTGTAAATATTTGAAAGTTTAAACTAGAGAAGCATAATGCCTAATTATTAAAAATATATAGTAAATTGTTTTAAATTCATATATAACATAATATTAAAAAGCTTATCACTAAATGCTCAATGTAAGAATAAACTAAAAAAAAATACATTTCAATCTCGATCTAAGACTGATTAGACTTACATTGCTAATTTTTCTTTAATAGAAATCATCGAAGTATAACTTACTAACATATTTGCATTAGTACATTTTTTAAATATGTTTTTTTTAAAGCTAAATTTATATTCAACATTTATATGAAAGAAAAGTCCTCTTAATTACAATCAGAAGAATTAGTACTAGAATAATGTGCTATAATCACCTTCCTCGGATGTTACATTAATGAATGAATCAATAATAAATGGTCACCATATCCATACTAATATTGTTTAGTGACTTAAATTATGGGCGCTTGTTCAATTATTTTCTTAGTCAATTCAGTGAATAGAACAGGAAAAGTAATACAATAACATATCGATGAAAAAAAAAATACAATAGGTAAATAAATAAATGTATAAGGTATGTGTGTTTTTTCTACCTATACGTCACATACACAGAAAGAATGGTACTGAAGACACTGAAGCGACGTAAGCCCGCCCGCTTCGCCAGCTCGCGATTCCTTGGAGCTCGGGCGCGGACTATAAGTGTGGTTTTACAGTGACGCTTACCGTCCGCGCGGGTGGTAAGCGCGGCCCGGAGTGGTTTTACAGTGACTCTTTCGCCAGAGCGGTTGGTAAGCGCGACCCGGGGTAGTTTTACAGTGACTCTTTCGCCAGCGTGGTTGGTAATCGTCGCGGGCTAGGAGCTTTGCGTCTCTTGGATCGTTACATAATTTAACCAACACGGGTGGCCCGCGCTGACGGTGGACCGCGCTAACAACTTTACTACTTTAAACTGGTCGCGCGCTTAGTGGCCGCACTTACCACCTACGCGGACGGTAAGCGTCACTTTACAGTGATGCTAGTGTGGTTTTACAACCACACTAAGCGCTCGACGAGTTTAGAGTCGCGCGGTTTGCTACCTCGTACAGTCATCAGCGCAGGCCATCCGCGCGTGTTGGTTAAACTATGTAACGATCCAAGAGACGCAAAGCTCGTGGCCCGCGACGCTTACCAACCGCGCTGGCGAAAACGTCACTGTAAAACCACCCTTAATATCGCATAATCTTTATGGCCAGCCCAGACAACAGACTTTTGTCTACGGAAGACAAAAAATCCCAGTGTTTATAGAATTGCGTATGATTAGTATTAAAATCATGGAATCAATATCGTGTGTGTAATGTGTTATTCGATGCAGTTGTAAACGGTCTATTTTTTCCTACACTTCGCAGATTTCTGTCTTCCCCGTACTAGTCATAAGTCAGAGCAGGCCCTTAGATTGCGACAAACCAAAAATAGCTGATTTAAAATCATTCAAAACTATCAAAAATAGTTCAAATCTCTATCACCAATATTTTTTTTTTGTCGTCTAATATGTTCTAATGTTAGTACTATTACTTCGATATTAGAGAACTTACGAGTGTCGTAAAATCGTTAATTATACGCAAAGTTGTTCATAATGTATACAACCAGAACCGTTCTTATTGTCATCCATAAGTTTGTTTGATTAATGGATTTTATTGTCAAAGACTCAAACAAATTAATACCCATCATAAGTTACAAATGATCTCAAACGAATTGTTTTCGCCAAAGTTTTGTCTCATCGATTAAATTTACTTGTGTTTTCTACGGACTAATATAATATTGTGTACAACAATGAATACAACAATGTTTAATTTCTCGGTTATATAAGATTATAAGGAATTTGCTAATAATCAATTTTTTTTTTTATTTTTTTTACAAACATATTATTATTAATTGTATTTTTAAATATTTTATGATCAATTTCTCATTTGATGTCTTTTTATTTTTCAAATAATTATACAATAGCAAACATTTATTTTTCCTTTTAAACCTTTTTTAGTAATAGTATGTTTTTTTTTAATTAAAAAAAAAAATAGTTCCAAAGAAAGTGACAAAAAAATATTTTTTCTAAAAATCAGTTTGTGTGACACTTTTTTTCGTGTATCATAATTTACTAACTATTCTAATATTATCACTTTATTATTATTATTATAAAATGTACGTATTTTCCACATTTGTCATCCTTTTAGTGAAAAAATTGCTTCAACAGTGACTGTCATTTAATTCGTTTAATATGAATTTATATTTTTTGTGATTTTTTTTGATTGTGAATTGGCTTTTACTGTGAGAAATATGTAGTGAACTTTAAATACCACACAATACTAAGGATATTTTCCAATGTTGCATAAGAAATTAATGAGATAATTAATTAGGTTTTTAAATCATGGTCATATTTTCACACACATTTTTCAAAAAACTATTCCAATTTTCAAAAACTATCACAAAAAATATAAGTTAATATTTTTTCTACTAGCTAACAACGATAGGACTTTGTAAGCCTAATTTTAATTTAAGAAATTTGTAAAAAGCTTTATAGGTACGTTAAGATTAAAAAAAATCCTTCTAAGTAACTTACTACGTTACACTAGAAATATAATTATTTTTTCTGTGATACATAGAATAACAATGGTTTTTGTAAATATATTATTGCTATTACAAGTTAAAAAATGTAATGTATAGCTTCGAACTTTGAACTAAGGGACGATTCAGACTTATACATCTTAAGACAAAAATGTGACGTGATCTTAATCGTTTTAGTCTTAAAGAATTAATGAAAAACTCAATAAAAGTTTTCTGCAAAACACTTTATTATAATATAAACTTGAAAGAAAATTAGGGAATTATACAATATCACAGAGTAAAGAATAGCTGCGCCGATAGAGACGGCAGTATAAATAATATTCGTCCAACGCAATTTTATATTTGAACGTTGCGGATTAAGCATTAGCCAAAAAAGAGATGGAAATAACACATTAATGACATATTTTGTTGGAATAAACATTTATTTTTGCGTTGACAGTATTTTAGTTTAGTATCAAATACGTACGTAATCAAAGTAAAAACGTGAATAAGCTAAATTCTAGTGTATCATAAGTATTGAAGTTATTGAATCTTTAGAGCCTATTTCACAAACGTCAAGTAGGCCAAACTGTCATTTAAAGTCACCGGTAACCGAGGATAATGGCGCTGATATACCTTTGTTTGTACGGTAAACGTCCTAAACATTGAATAGAAAATAATAATAAAAAATCGGCTATCGTTGGATGCACTAAATCGAGTGAATAATTCAATAAGACATAAATTTATTTCTAAAGTAACAAATCAACACTTCCTTGGTGGTGAAAGAGGCGCTTAGTCTTTAAAAATGAGAGTAGATATTGTCTTGGAACACAAAACCTAAACAATGCATAAGCCGTTCGTGTCTGGTATGAATAATCGGCACACTGGATATGCATGGAAAGCGTCTAGAGCATGTCGTCTCTATTAGTGAGTGGCGCTGTGATTCTTAGCTCTGTGTTTAATATAAAATATTATTTTTTAAATTAATTTTTTTTAGTCTTTTACGTCACATTAAGTCTTGCGGCCTATCTACTGCAAGGTCTGAGTCGCCCCATACATCTAACTTTCTATTAGTTAAAGAGAATGTTTTTTGGAGTGAGAAAATTATATAACTTAGATAGAAAAGCGTAAGTGAAATGTAGATAAATCTACTTGAAATTTGTAATACTAGTTAATTGTACAAATACTTTTTCTAAATAAAACGAAACTTTGGTCTACGTATGTTTATTAGTTTTATTTTGACACCTTCGTCTTCTGTCCCATACAGGCGCAGGTGCCTTAGCTGCATCTCGCTGCTTAAAAACTAAAGCGCTACAAATCAAAATTACACTTTTTACAGGAGAGCTAATCGAAAAAATTAAATTATTTTTTGTCAATTTTTTTCTTATGAGATATATATCGAATATAATGCATATTATACACCGTTAGAAGCGTATTTTTAAGCAGCATTAAATGTTTCAAGTACTTCTATACTAATATTATAAAGAGGAAAGATTTGTTTGTATAGAATAGGCTCCGAAACTACTAGACCGATTTGAAAAATTCTTTTACCATTAGAAGCCGACATTATCTGTGATAAACATAGGATACTTTTTACCGCGGGAAAATGCTTCATTCCTACGGGAAAACCGGTAAAAGGACAACGGGTAGTAAGAATTATCCTTCTGTACTTAACTTCTTTTTCACATAACTTCTAAACGGCTGAACCGATTGGGTTGAAATTTTATATGGGTATTTCGATGATTTCCTGGATGATTTCAAAATCAAAAACAAAACATTTGGACCCGGTAGGTGGTGCTGCTGTCGGTATGTCAACTACTAAACGGCTTGACCGATTGGATTGAAATTTTTGATGTGTATTTATTTCCATGGTTTCACAGACACGAATGTATTATATTTTATAAAGTTACGCGGACGAAGCCGCGTGCAACAGCTATTTATAATATACTGAATACTAAAAGATATAAGCTATTAGTTACTTTTGAATATATAAAAATATTTTTTCCAGATTGAAATATGGAAGTCATAAGTCTTTTTGCAACATACAATATGAAGAAGGATTGTGATTGTATTTTTGCAATAAAAACATTTTTGGATTATTTTTTTTGTTTTATGTCTCTTTAGTTTTTAAGGAGCGATCTGTTGAGTATGAAGGATAGCTTGTAAGAAGTAGTTATCCTAGACAAGGAAGCTAATTTCACCACGATAAAGCTAGCACCTAACACAGTAATTTTGTGCATACGAAAGTAAAGCAGCTTCCCTTTGCCCTCCCTTCTATTCTCAAGACAGTATCTTTTGTTACAATGAAAATAACAATCAGCCAAGAAGTTATTTCCGAAGTGCAGATTGGCGCTCGACTTCTGAAACTTTAATGCGAACTTGCAGCAAAAATAAACCGCTTTACAGAGAAACTCAAACGAAACAAAGCAACTTGGAAATGTTGCGATGTTGCGAATATCTTTACTTACAGGAAAGAGTTCCGCTTGCGGCTTTGTCTGTGCTTAAAAATGAGGATTTAATGTTTGCGTGGACCCTTTTTGCCTATATCGAGTAGATACTTGGAATAGTATACCTACCTCGGTTTATCGTTGCTATTCAAGGATTTTTCTAACTCAAGTTTTTATGGGTATAATAGTAAATCCAATTCTACTAATAATACTTATATTTCCTAATAGCTGCAGTAAAATTTAACCTTTTTTTAGAAAGTATAAACAAATCACAAGTAGATTTCATTACTCGGTAAGTAAACTAAGAGAATCTATCGGAGAGATCTCTCTGTAGGAGATTTTATTTCTTCTACTGATTTTCCAAAGATTTTTCTGTCTCTTGAGAAATTTTGTTGCGCTTTCATGCCTTAACTAATTAAGATGATCATAAAATTTGGAATGTACACATAATATTAGGGATACAGAAAAGGGCAGCGTACTTTTCATCCAGAAAGAGAACTGTTCCCGAAAGATCGTCTAAAATAAAATAAAAAAATAACGCCTGGCCAAAGTGTTACAGCAACCAGAAGTCAAGCGTTATATAGCTTCTATATTTATTTTTATTTTTCTACGCAGACGAAGTCGCAGGCACAAGCTAGTAGGTGTGTACATAAAGGTATTGGGTGTAACTCACTTAACAAGGAACTTGGTCCGACAGAAATTATTTCTACTACGCGTAAAGAATTTTTACGACCCTTAGCGAATATAAGGCAATTGTGATTCATCTGCTCTACGGACATGCGCATAAATGTTTATCGCCCCTGTTAACGTCGGGCCACTAAAGCTGCGATCGCGGCAATTTATTTTTATAGAAAAGCAAGTTCTACCCAAATCGATAGATGCCGCATCAAGTGTATCCCGGGCCAAGCCGCTAGTATTTACTTTTATTTTAGATTTCCCGTAGGAATAAAGCATTTTCCCGTGGTAAAAGTAGCCAATGTTCATCACGGATAATGTCGGCTTCTAATAGTAAAAGAATTTTTGAAATCGGTCCAGTAGTTTCGGAGCCTATTTAATACATACAAACAAACAAACAATCATATCTTTCCTCTTTATAATATTAGTATAGATACGGCATGGTAATGGCCTAATGTATAATAGGTCAATTAAAAAAAGATATAGTTTATTTATATTTCATATACTAGCGGCCTCCCGGTTTCTCCCTATTTTTCGTGTGTTCCCCTTAAAGTTATACCGCTCACATTAGTAGTTTATTTTTCTTTTTACGATGATAACATACTTCTCATGTATTTTAATGCAACATTATCGATATTAATAATTTATACATATATATGATCATAACCAATTTTATAGTTAAGGCTGGAGGGGGGAATAATAGGTACCCCCTGACGTAACAGGGATTTCTTAAGCCGATACTGAGAAATCTTTGTTCCAACTTTTAGCTTTCTGGGCTTAGCTTAGATGTAGTTTTAGCTGTAAGTTGATAGTCAAAAAGGACAAACGATTTTATAATTATAGAAAAATGTTGTGTCTCATCGCGTATTTAATGGCCTCACGCTTATGAAAAGGGATCGGAGCAAGCGGAAAGTATTACGGATCCGATGTTCGCGCCACGCTTTGGATATCGGTTATTACTAAGGCCATTGTTTTTTTACGGAACATTGACGGACATGCCTTACATCTGTTGTGGGTAAATTTGAAATACTTTTTAGATATTAAAAAACATGTAAAATATTTGAAATTTTTCTTCTGACTATCGGCTCTAACGGAAGACCAGTGCAGGTTTTTACAACCTGCATTGGGACGTTTGTGTTTGTCTTTCTATATGTTAACTATGTATGTTTCCTGCAAATGAAATTTATTCTATTCTATAGAATAGAATAACGTCATAATGATGATTGGCAAATTTGCTTATAACACCATAATATAACCCCATAACGTAACAAATAAGTTATGGAGTGGTTTTCTGTCGCAAGTAGATACGGAACGTAATACTACTCATCTATTAAAAATATATTGTTTCCAGAACGAGAATTGAAATACGAGTAAGTTTTAATATTTTCAAAATTTTGTTTCAAAAATTGTTTCCTGTAAATGAGGAACAATAATTTTGTATAGAAACAATGGTACTATGTTTCAAAATAAATTGATAATTGATGAGTTAAATTCCAGTCTCAACATCATCTCGTCTCGTAATGTCTAGCGCTTTGCTCTCTAGGTCAAGAGAATTCATTAGGTAAATTGCGCAAATTCAGAGTTCCAGATCTTTTGTTATCTTCCAAGAGTTCAGCTTTTATTTAAATTTCCATTTTCAAAAGTTAAAATACTCTTAAGAAGTTCTGGCCACGGAACAACGATGAATCAAACTTGTAAGATCTACTTTGAAGATCTTTTCTTCGTCTTAAATTCGCTGAAACTGGGATGACTGTACAGTTGGAGAAATGGTTGGCATTACAGAATCAAGTGATTCTTTCTTTCGTGAAAATTCTTTCACGTATAGAAAGCTACATTATCAGTGAGTAACATAGGCTATCATCAATACTAATAATAAATCTGTAAGAGTTGGTCTTCATGGAGTAATTTACTTTGTTTTCAGAGATATCGTGTTTATAGGCTCAATACATGATACTGTAACTATAAATTGATCCTTCATAACTCTTAAACGAATTAACTGATTTTAAAGAAACTTGGTAGATAAACATTTAGACTTACAGGACACAATATGGGCTACTTTTTTCTTTTTCAACGCGAACGAAGTCGCGTACTACAGCTAAGTAATCCGTTTTATAACGAACTTATGTTCGCGAAGTTTGTAAATAAGTAAGAGATTCTATCTCTAAGCTTTCCTATTCTATGTTTAGTTACTAAAACATTTAACCACGTTATTTTCTGGTCGGCTTTATTAAGCCAACGTCAATAAAAGGAGTTTTCGGTCTGAAATACCATTTCAAAGGTCTCACATATGGGCTTTGTTTTCTAAACTGCCTTCGACATTCCAACGTTTCCTTCCGGCATTTTGCATAATGGTAAGGCAGTTCCGAGATTGCCCTTTTCACAGGATTTCATCTAGGATACCTTTGGGGACATGAATTTATATTGTCGCCTTTTGGGTGATATTTGGAGGGAATGTGATAGGTTTTCCGCCGTTACGTTAAGTTGGTTCCGTTGTATGAGGGCTGTTTATTGTTAAATTTCGGGGCAATTTGGTTATTTTTCTTAGAATTTTCACGGTTTGCTAAATATGTTCGGGTTGGTATTCATTTACCGGCGGTTTCTTTCTTATAAGCAGTCCAAATAGTTTTAGATTTTCCTGCCAATATATATATTTTTAAATATCATTTGTAAAGAAACACATTAGAAAAATATCATAAATAATACACAATTCTTCATTTCTGTACAGCTTTAACTACATTCGCGTTCATTTATTAACGAAGTAAATGAAAGAATTACAAATGGAGGGCGGCTGTAAACACAAATAAACTGGAAGTACGAACATCAAACATTTTATTATGATTATACGAATAAAACAAACACGCCCGTGTATTCACAACGCCCGGAAATATTACAGGGAACAAAGAAATGATCTGATATTCGCTTTGAACATCACAATTCTCTCATAGATTTAACAATTCCCGATAGGTTCCGAACTATGACCGACGACTGAAATAGATTGGTACGTGGGCGTAAGTATGAGACGGGATACTTACGTACTTAGGTCTATCACCTAAGTATATAAGTACGAAATTCACCTTAGTGTATCATTGTCACTGGTTTTGACATCTTTTTGAATTCTTATTATTATTTATTTATTTACAATTTTAAGGGCTACTTAATATATAACATGTAAATGATAATACTAAAAACCACTGAGGTTTATAGTCTCGTGTTATCATTAGATTAATAGATTAAAAAACGCATGTCTGAACTAATACTTACATTTTATAAGCTGATATCTGCGACTACGTCTACGTCGAAAAATGAAATATATAACACCTAATAAAATATAAATGGGTTTACAAAGAAATGATCTGATATTCGCTTTGCACATCACAAGGCTCTCTTAGATTTAACAATTCCGGATGGGTAAGCTTACCTAAGTACTTGAGACATGGTCTGATCGAAATATCACCTAAGTGTTACATTTTAACCGGTTTTAACGTATTGGAAAAATATATGAGTAGGTACTATAACATCTTTATCGCTGTGAAGACTGTGATGCCCATTTTTTTTAAATAGTTTTGGAAAACCCCTTACGGAACCCAACATTATTCCAGGATAATAAGTATCATATATGTTGAACCAGGTAATAAACCATCTGTGTATCCTCGGTCCATCGAGCGGTGACCGGTGAAGCTCCAATGGAGCTCCAACACTGACCTGTATTAAGTACTGGACAGGCTGCTGTCAAATTATTTGTATGTCAAATTATTTGTAAAACGCCATTTTGGCGCTGTAGGCTATGGAGCGTAAGTACATGGAACTAAAACTAGCGATGTCCAATAAAAATACGCAAACGTCAAAATTAGTTGTCCCTACTTTCGTACGGCGGCGTTTCAAAATGGTACATGAAATTATCTGTAATTTGTATGGGACAGCCAGTCCATATATTATAGGTCAGTGAGCTCCAATGCTCGGAGACCGTTTGGAGCACACGCATTTTGCCTTCTTAGTTCCCCAGCCAAGCAAAGACCGGTGCTTACCGGTCCTGCACCGTTTGCCGAGGGTTGGGGTGCTTAATGACACTGACTTGGCTTGGCACACTTATCGGTAGTTTACGAGGAGTAATCCGCTTACAGATTCCCTGCCGCTGGCTAGGCGGAAGGGATATGTGTTTTATGCCCAGCACCTGATCATAGCGGCACTGGGAATACCCACTAAAACTCCCCGGTGCCTCCTTGCCCTTTGAACGGGGTGGATAATCTTTGCCCTTTGATCCACCCCAGGGCAGCCTAGCCATATCTGGCTAGGCCTACGCCAAAGTCGGTAGTCTCCCCTAGACAGTGTGGACATAGGCCAGTCGCCATGCAGTGTGCCTCAACTAGACACAAGTTGAGCTTATTGTTATTAGAAAGCGAAAACGTTATGTACCTTATGTGAGTACGAGAAATATCTCACTTTTATGTTTTATATTGTGGTTTACCTCACGTTTTTATCTTTTCCAATGTTTCTTGTGACTCGTAAACTTCTTTTTATGTGCAAATACAGAACATAAAGATACGACGTGACATTTGTGTAGAGACAACAACTTGCCTCGTGTTTAGGTGAGACGTTTAAAAAATTCACTAGAACGGATGATTTGGGAAAGATGGAAATATGGAATGCGCAGACAAAAATATGTAAATATTTAAAAAAAAATTAAATAGGTAGAAGACAGAGAGACAGTTCTTAGACATAAAGATGTATGAGCAATACTCGCATAAAATAAACCACTCTCTAGGGTTGTTCATATCGCGAATATCTATACGAATAACAGTAATCGCAAATGATCATAAACCTGAAAAAATTTCAATAGGCTGGTTTGATACCTTTAGCCTATGTCCATCCTGAAACTCTATTCTGGCTATTGGTGAAAGATTTTTTTAATCGGAGAAGTAGTTTCAAAGATTATCTCCCTCATACAAAATTTACCACTTAATAATATTAATAATATTATGTTCTAGCTGGTGCTCGCGACTTCGTCCGCGTAGAAAAGTAAAAAGCGCCATCTACCGTATTTTGGATAGATGGCGCTATATCCCGGGCCAAGCCGCCAGTATTTACTTTTATTTTAGATTTCCCGTAGGAATGAAGCATTTTCCCGCGGTAAAAAGTATCCTATGTTCATCACGGATAAAGTCGGCTTCTAATGGTAAAAGAACTTTTCAAATCGGTCCAGTAGTTTCGGAGCCTATTCTATACAAACAAACAAACAGATCTTTCCTCTTTATAATATTAGTATAGATACATAAGTTCGATTATCAGACACAGTGCAACAAGATCTATTTGTAAGGAATTAGTACAAGTATCAAAATAAACGTAAAAGAAAAAGGGTTCTACTGAAGCACCATTTGAAGTTAATATCAATAAAAAAGGAACTCGTAAAATTTAAATATACTCACTTTTGAAAGTGCAATAAAATACTTTACGGTTTTTTTTTAAATTGTTGACTTTCCCATAATGTTACTTCAATTGGATTTTTTATGACTTTTTTATTTCTTATATAAAATTCTGTTTGATACTTCGATAAAATTGCTATTATTTATTACTATATAACTCTCTGATTGCTTGAATATATACAACGTAGAACGTACAACGTACAACGTAGAATCTCCATACAAACGTAGAACCCTAATTACTCATCTGTTTTATGTTTCATTTACAAAAGTAAGCATGATACCGATTTATCTTGTCGTTAACTAGGTTCAAATGCATACAAACTTAAAAAAAATATTATTTTAAAAGATATGATCCTTGAAAAATCCATATTTTAACACAAGTTTAATGCAACTTTGAGGTTGAATAGGTCACTCTAGTTTACAAAAACTCCAAAATACTTTATTATAAACATTAATTAGTTATTCAAGAGTTCAAATAACTTTACATGAAATAGATATATGCAGTAGTTTTGTCAAAAAGAGTATACGCCCAAGGGTCTGTTTGTGATTTTATTTTTGGTATGAATGATTGTGCATCTCAGTCGACTGCTCTTCCCGCGCTTTGTGCTGTGTGAGACAGGACGCATTTTATTTCATCTTAATATACGTATGTTTCCGTTTAAATAGATTTTCTAAATACCACATTATATTATGTATGTTCACATTCTTATATTTTTATAGAAGTTAGAATGGGTATAGTATAGTTTTTTGTAGACCTATAAAAGAGAATCAATCAATATTTGATCTTTAACGGATTAGGTAGCGAAGATATATACACCTTAGTATATGTAGTAGTATTTATGGCATGTAAAAATATTGAAATACTAATTTATCTGTATTAAACTGCTTCCCAGTTAAATAACATTGTACAAAATGTTCACATTATTTAATATTGTTGTATAACATGGCAACGACACATTAAAACATCAGTGTAACACTGATACATAACGGTTATCTAACGTCTCTAACTTACTTACTCTAAGTTATTACGCGCAAATGTTATATAAGTATGTTTTATAAGAGGAAATATTAAGATGTATATACTGGATTATAATTCCAAAGGTTTCCAGAGAAGGTACTTATGTTTTGTTAATAATATGTAAAACTCATTTTCCCAACTAATCTATGTAAATCTATGTAATCTATGTAAAGAATATACAACCCGCGTCGGTGGTTAATATATGTATACGATTTTTCGGTCAATTTCAACATTTTCCCAAGCATTTTGCTTATGTGTAAAAGCAGAAAGAATACATCCTTTTAAATCCTAGTTGGTAATAAGTATTGATGTCTAAAAATACTACTGAAAATTTCAGCCAACATTATAAGAGGAATCCGAAACGCTTCAGACTTTTGATTAGCTAACTTTGAAAGAAAATTCCTTGATTAAAACCTCTAAAGGGAGAGAGTGAAGTGATAATGAAAATAGCAAAAAAACTCAAAGGGTGAAGAAGTCATTTCAACGATAAGGCAAAAAAGAAACAGTTGAAACGAGAGTGCCGACAAAAAAAATGTTTAATGAAGACGGCTCAGACCAAATAAGAACAAAAGATAGAGCACCGTGAACGTTAGAGTGAAGTCGATAAAACTAAGCCTTCGCTGTGTGCATATACGGTTACAAGCCTCGCCTTATTGAAATATTGCGTAATGAAAAGGTGTGAAAAGCGGTTTAAACATAAAATAAAAAGCACAACAAAATCATATTTCACACGTATGTAAACTTGGAAAGCAATATTAAATAAAAAAATTAAAAAAAAAAATGAAATTTTGGCTTAGAACACAAAATCTCAATACAGGAAACGGCTTACGCACACATGCTTACAAAACCGGCTTCACTGTTTTGTCCGAAAAATTCTCTCTATACTTCTTATTTGGTCTGAGGAAGAAGGGAGCAAAAGTAATTTAAATTGGTTACTTCTTGGGACACCATCTGTTAAATGCACTTCATTAACGTGCTAACTGTAGGACACCAGCCAGACTACTGAGTTAGTGACACCGAGAGAATTCGAAATTCAAATTGCGCGCTCCTTTTTCGAATTCGGTATGCGCGTCTTGCTGTAGTTGACAGTATTCTCTTTTTTCAAATTTATTAAAAACCTCTTACGTGAGCCCTCTTTACTTTTCGCTGCTGTCATGTCGTCATGGCCATTTTGATGTCTTTCTCGCGGACATTTTTACATTTTCTCCTTTGAAGTAATAAAGAGGACCTGTCTTTCCATTGCGCAAAGTCTGAAAGAGGTTCTTTTGATTTTATAAATAGGTATAAAATAGAATTTTCAATTTTCCAATTCCACTTATCGTCTCTGTACACTGTACACTTATTTCGCAAGATGTTACGTCTTACCTATTTTCTTAATGAAATGGTCATTTTATTTTGCACTAGGTATAGATAAAAACAGATATTGTTTAAACATTAATTTAACAATTATAATATAACAATAAATTATATTTAAAGAGATTCCTCTAAAAAAGGCTCGGCTGATTTACAATTTAATTATAAATAATATATACTTACTAATATTATAAATGTGAAAATAACTCTGTCTGTCTGTTTGTTACCTTTTCAAGCCTTAATTACTCTACCAATCATCATGAAATTTTTCATACACATTCTCAAGGATCTTGTATCCTTTTTTTCTGGATGAAAGAAACCCGGGTTTCTTTCATCCAGAAAAAACTGTTCCCAAGGGATCAACTAAAAAAACGCCTGACAAAAGTGTAACAGCAATAAATATTTCAAACGTTATGTTGCTTAAGTATATATTTTTTATTTTTCAACGCGGACGAAGTCGCGGGCACCAGCTAGTCCAAACTGAAATAAAAAAAAATAACTAACGCCTAGCAACAAGTAGCCAAAAATAACAAAAATATAACGTAAAAAAGTCGCTGGCACCAGTTTATAATATTACTAGGTTTTGCCTGCGACTTCGTCCGCGTCCGATCGCTACCAAACATCACAGGATTATACATATATACATACATACATACATACATACATACATACATACATACATACATACATACATACATACATACATACATACATACATACATACATACATACATACATACATACATACATACATACATACATATATACACACATACAAACATACAAACATACATACATACATACATACATACATATATACACACATTGGCTTTTATATTTATAATATTATAGTATGGATTTATACATTTCCATTCTTTTTTTTTTGAAATATATTGGCACGAAGCCTCTGAAGGGAGTAATAGAAATGTAAGCTTAGTTATGTCTTTGTTAAAGATCAAATAACTGTTGCGTAGCAAACCAATGCCCGGAAAATAGTCTATTATACCCCAGTAGGGGTTCGAGATGTATTGGACAAAATCAATTATCTAACGTCTGCGGACCAGCGGGTTACCCCGCAACGCAATACGGCGGGTGTTACAATCCGACATTTTCTTTTTCACAAATAGCAGCATACTGTGTGTAGTTACGTAGCTCAGAAGAATCTCTATTAGCGCATATGTACAGTCGGCCGCATAAGTCGATTAAGACATAACAAAAGTGCAAAACAACTGAACACTCAATTTACTTACTTACATACTTATTACTGATTTTTTTTTACGATCGTTTGTACGTGAAGTTTATTTTGTTCTATAGTCCTGACAACGGCTTATGGCGCATTGACAGTCGCCCGCATAAGTCGATTAACACACAACAAAAGTGCAAAACAACTTAACACTCAATTTACTTACTTACATACTTATTACTGATTTTTTTTTACGATCGTTTGTACGTGAAGTTTATTTTGTTCTATAGTCCTGACAACGGCTTATGGCGCATTGACAGTCGCCCGCATAAGTCGATTAACACATAACAAAAGTGCAAAACAACTAAACACTCAATTTACTTACTTACATACTTATTACTGATTTTTTTTTACGATCGTTTGTACGTGAAGTTTATTTTGTTCTATAGTCCTGACAACGGCTTATGGCGCATTGACAGTCGCCCGCATAAGTCGATTAACACACAACAAAAGTGCAAAACAACTTAACACTCAATTTACTTACTTACATACTTATTACTGATTTTTTTTTACGATCGTTTGTACGTGAAGTTTATTTTGTTCTATAGTCCTGACAACGGCTTATGGCGCATTGACAGTCGCCCGCATAAGTCGATTAACACATAACAAAAGTGCAAAACAACTAAACACTCAATTTACTTACTTACATACTTATTACTGATTTTTTTTTTACGATCGTTTGTACGTGAAGTTTATTTTGTTCTATAGTCCTGACAACGGCTTATGGCGCATTGACAGTCGCCCGCATAAGTCGATTAACACACAACAAAAGTGCAAAACAACTTAACACTCAATTTACTTACTTACATACTTATTACTGATTTTTTTTTACGATCGTTTGTACGTGAAGTTTATTTTGTTCTATAGTCCTGACAACGGCTTATGGCGCATTGACAGTCGCCCGCATAAGTCAATTAACACATAACAAAAGTGCAAAACAACTAAACACTCAATTTACTTACTTACATACTTATTACTGATTTTTTTTTACGATCGTTTGTACGTGAAGTTTATTTTGTTCTATAGTCCTGACAACGGCTTATGGCGCATTGACAGTCGCCCGCATAAGTCGATTAACACACAACAAAAGTGCAAAACAACTTAACACTCAATTTACTTACTTACATACTTATTACTGATTTTTTTTACGATCGTTTGTACGTGAAGTTTATTTTGTTCTATAGTCCTGACAACGGCTTATGGCGCGTTGAGTGTTCAGTTGTTTTGCACTTTTGAATGTATTAATCGACTTATGCGGCCGACTGTACAGTAAGAAAAGATTCGTCACTTTAAAAATCGATTAAAGTGCGCTTGTGCGCTTAATATTATAATGTGCATTTGAGTTTGTTTGTTACGCTTTCACACAAAAACTACTGAACTGATTACCATGAAATTTTGCATACACCTTTTTTCGACACCAGAAAGGACATACGGTACAGTCGGCCCCATAAAAGTCGATGAACACATTCAAAAGTGCAAAACAACTTTCATCTAAGAAAAAAAGTACTGTTCCCGAGGGATTATCTAAAATATAAAACTGTAACTAACGCCTGGTCAATGTGTTATAGCAACAAGGCGTAATTTATAATTAATAATAATTGTAATTAAACAATCTGTTATTTCTAAATATTAAAACACCTAGCTTCTTAGTTAGGAGTTATCAAAAAAAGATTTTCTCTTTATTATTTCTTCTTTAAACATTAACCTGTCTTAAGACCCTTCAACAATTCGAATGAACTAAAAAGTTCAAACACGAAGTTAAGGTCACGTAATAATTCAGCCGCGTCCGTATACGATACGCTCTGAGTTTCCTTCACAATGAATAAATAACCTTTCTAATTAAAAAATCCACCCGCCAGCCACATGCACCTTTAGCACAGTTGCAAAACATAAATTATGTGTATAATAATTAATTCATTAGAGGGCGGCTAGTGCGTTGAAATATAACGCACGGTTTCACGAAGCTTCTCCTATTTTTCACTCGGCTGAAGCATAAATAATTTAACTAGAAAGGTCGTGAACACTGATGTAAGAAGTAAATTTTGGAGGTGGCACTCGCTTAAGAGTGATCGCATTAAGGGTCTTAAGAGCACACTTTCCAACTCGAGCATGGTACCAATTCTTCCATGATTAGTCATATATTAATATCCTTACTAATATCATAAATGCGAAAGTTTGTATGGATGTATGGATGTATGGATGTATGGATGTATGGATGTATGGATGTATGGATATATGTATGTATGGATGTATTGGATGTAGGGATGTTTGTTACGCTTTCACGCAAAAACTACTGAACCAATCACCATGAAATTTTTCATACACGTTGTCTTATACACTAGAAAGAACATAGGGTACCTTTCAACCGTTCAACGCGGACGAAGTCGCGAGCACCAGCTAGTGTTATAAATGCGAAAGTTTGTATGGATTGTTGTTACTCTTTCACGCAAAAACTACTGAACCAATCACCATGAAATTTTGCATACACGTTGTCTTGGACACTAGAAAGGACATAGGGTACCTTTCACTGTTCAACGCGGACGAAGTCGCGGGCACCAGCTAGTATTATAAATGCGAAAGTTTGTATGGATGTATGGATGTGTGTTACGCTTTCACTCAAAAACTACTGAACCGATCACCATGATTTTTTTCATACATGTTGTCTTGGACACCAGAAAGGATATAGGGTACCTTTCATGGTTCAACGCGGACGAAGTCGCGGGCAGCAGCTAGTATTACATATAAAGAGAGAAGATCTGTATTTTTGTATGTTTGTAGTGAAAAAACTACATGACTGATTTTAAAAATTCTTTCACTGTTAGGAAGCTATATTATCAGCGAGTAACATAGGCTATAGTTTATAAAATTACGCGGACGAAGTCGCGTGCAACAGCTAGTTAGTTATAAAACATGACATAATTATGTATATTATGAGACATAATATCAACAAAAAACTGAAATTTATTTCATATCTGCTGTAATTAAAATGTGCAGAATGTATGACAACTTCGGGGGTTGAATTCTTATAATTATTGATTAAAAACCAAAAATGTTTATATACCTACATATAAAGTAAGTTAAAGTAAGTTGAGACAACAAATTCTCCTAAAACCTATTACTGACTTTGTAAGCTCGCACATCGTGTCCTTAAATGTTTGAAGAAAGGCAGAATGTATAAATATTCAATATACGTACTATAATATTTTAATACAATGATTTTGTTTAACAAATTCTACACGCAATCATTAATTTCAATAGAATTAATTAATACTATAATATATTAATACCATAATTATTTATTGTCACGTGGAAAAACACTGCACAAGAGCAGACTTAACGAATGGATCATTGCGTTCTAAAAAATGTTACCGTACTTATTTATTTATTTTATTCTAGAAATTTCCATGTATTACATTACATAATAATAGTGGTGAGTAAATAGCTTAACCCTAATAAAAAAAATCCACTTATAGAAAGCAAACTAGTCTAATAACAACGATAATAAGAGTGTTAAAGTAGGCCATTGAAAAATTTATGGGCTATAATAATTTTTGTTTTAACTATGAAACTGTGGAACAGATGTCGATCTGTTCGTATCTATATTGCCCACCATTTGACATTTTCGGAATGTACCGTGCAAAAAATATAATTCTATAGTGATGTGTGTATTGTATACCATATACTTACTTGTACTATGCGTTTCAAATGAGAATAGGATCGCGCTTGCTGCAAACTTCTCATGATCCGAGTCATCATAGTAATGTCGTCAAAACAATCCGAATAACAAAAATATAAATATTTTTTATTTATTTTTTATCTAATAAAATTATATATGTATAAATATATATATCCTTACTAATATTATAAATATGAATGTGAGTTTATTTGTTTATTACGCTTTCATGCAAAAACTACTGAACCGATAACCATTAAATCTTACATACACGTTGTCTGGGACACCAGAAAGGACATAGGGTACTTTTCATCGTTCAACGCGGATGAAGTCGCGGGCACCAGCTAGTATATAATAACTATTAAGTAATTAAACTATAAGTGTAAATTACAGTACGATTTAAATCGTATATATACGATCTTTTCGGCTTTGGTTCTATGTAGCAAAGCCCTTAAGTTTGCTAACGCGTCTCGACGAGATAAATAATTCTTTTATGGGTCAATGTATACGATTTTATAATAAACTACCTGAATAAATAAATCACATTACAAAAATAATAAAAACTAATAAAAATAATAATTAATTCTTGGCTTGTTTTTTTTCTTGCACACCGTACACATCAGTAATGAAGTTCGTGAGAAATGCGGAGCAAAATGCGAATTTCCAGTCCTATTCTCATTTGACACGCATAGTATATTGAAATAAAATCAAATCCAATTTAAATATTTAAATATATTCACATCCAATGATATATTATTGTAAAATTGCTTCTATAGGTATCGACATGAGCCTATTATATTATCTATTTACGGAATTTCTATTTATAGAGCATAACAATTTACAGTTATTGGGCAATTCAGAATTATATTAATAAGAATTAACTAGGAAAAAAGAAAAAATAATTTATTTACATCATCGCTATTCCAGGATAGTGATATATAAGATGAAAACAAAGATATACTTACTTCCTTACATGATCCATCAATCAATACTAATAAAATAATAAATCTGTAAGTGTAGGTATTGTATGTATGTATGTTCCTCCATAACTCTCGTGAAACTTGGTAGATAAACATTTACACGTACAGGACACAGGATAGGCTGTTTCCATGTTTTTTTTTGTAGTAACGCAAAACATTTCGCCTCAAAGAAAACAATGAAAAAGTAAGTAGAAAAATTCTGAACGATACCGACGTATTAACACATCAAAAGCTTCTCACGCGATGTGTCATATTGTAACATGTGTGGTGGTTTCATTCGTAGGCTACTTACTTATGTTACACAACTTTCAAAGATCCCTAGACAATAACAAATGATAAATTTCTCTCTAGCTAAGAACATATTTCTTATAAGAGACCTTAAATACAGAAAATTTATGAAAATTCAGCTTTTTCGCTTTGAAGGTAATATCAGAGACTCGACCTTCCCACTCGACTTGAACTTAAAGAGGTTTAAGTAAAGACTTAAACGTCGAAGAGTCCAAGATGCGATTTTCAAATTTACTCAAGCGCAGCAGGTCAACTTACACGAGATACCTTGCACCCAAAGATTTAAATCACAGATGCGCCCTTGCCATACTTCAAGCGGCCAAAAATGTGTCATCGTTGGGAATAGTGAGCTCACTCTTCCCGTCTTAGTCGCATGTAGAAAGCAGTGAGCGATTCACATTGCATACAGACATATTTGGTGGACAGTTCTCAGAAGCACAGGGCGCATTTGTGATTTAAATCTTTGCTTGCACCCTGTTCAGTACCTTCACTGATTCCACTTAAGCCTTTAGTAGTAGTTTAGTAGAGCAGCGCGTGTAGGGCAACCGAACCAAATAGAAACAAAAATTGTCTGAAATACTCGAGCGCGTCAGATTAAGGAGTGATGGCTGAAAAGTGTGTATTTTAATAAGCTGAAGTCACTTGAGTAATTTCTTAATCGTCAGATACGGACGAAGTCACGGGCAAAAGCTAGTGATACACATTAATGTTTGTTAGTATATGAAAAAATATTCTTTGATCTAATACGCTGATAAAGGAATCGACTTCCGCTACTCGTCAAATAATGAAAGTACTCAATCAGGGCTATATTTTCTCATCATATTTACTCAATAAATCAAATAAAAATCTGATCCTTTGAGCTTCGGTTGAGGAAAAACGTTGTTTACTTATGAGATAACCTTTCACGTCAAAGTATTGTTCTATAATAGCATTCATGTCGCATTTACATCACATGCTCCTTATTAATGTTAAAAATTATTCTTTTCCGCTTCTAAGGAAATATATTCCTTTAGAAACATTCAACATTCCATAATTCGAAGGAGTAATTTGACAGGTCCTAAAGTCAAATTTTAAAATATTGTTACCTCCGTTTTCTCCGTAGCGCTGTACTAATGGTCCGTAAGCCAGGCACTAATTTCGTCAATGATTTCCTCTCAGTCGATAATTTGTAAATGCCTGAGAGAGTTGTATCATGATGCGTTGTGAACGTCAGCTGCGGCTCCGATGGTGGGTTGAGCAGTGATAGCCCGTTACACTTTCAGAGCATCAGCTGACAAGAATTCCACCAAGATATAGCCAGATGACTGTTTTATTTATTAACAGTAATACATAAACTATCATCTGATAAATTTTCTATTGGGAGGTAATCACTGAACACTTATATATTCGTGTGACCTGCTGACGCATAATCCACCATTTTATAAATAGCTGACAATTTTGTTTCTTCAAAATATTATGCTAACTATAATTTGATGAATTTTTAATCGGGACTAAATGATTAAAATTTTTTTTTATTATGTGCGTGGGCGGCTACCACTCTACTGCTCAACCCACCATCGGAGCCGCAGCTGACGTTCACAACGCTTCATGATACAACTCTCTGAGTTGGTCATGAAAATCTGTCGCTGGCTCACGGACCATAAAATCGGTTTTACTTAAAATAGTTACAATATTTAAAATATTTTTGATTTGATTTTATTGATTGAACTTTCGTATTATTGTTATTTCGTATTGTTGTTAAGTTAGAATTTTGTTTAAGGCGGAATTACTAATGACCTAGTCGATTTGAAATGATTAAAAAACAATTCACAATTTATATGTGAAGTCAAATATATAATAAATAGTATAATGCATTACAATACAATAAAAATAATTGCCGACTTTGTGTTAAAGAATCTATATCAATCAATCAATACTAATAATAAATCTGTAAGTGTAGGTATTTTATGTATCTATGTTTCTCCATAACTCTGAAACGAATTAAATGATTTTCATGAAACTTGATAGATAAACATTTAGATGTACAGGACATAGGATAGGCTACTTTTTTCTTTTTTAACGCGGACGTCCTTTCAAAAGTCTTAAAAATTAGAATTCAGGAAAAATAACATCAAAAACCAAAACTAAGAGCGGTGCAACACTAATTTGATTTACACTAGAAAGTAGGAAAGCAAAGAAACAAAACATTCACTACATTTCTCATGTTTTTTTTACTGACACAAAATGATGATTTCATTCGCTGCCACCGCAGACCTTAATGACTGTATCTTAATTCAATTTATAATATGTTAGAGGTAATAACTTTGTTGTGGTCCGATGTAGGTACTGTGTACGGCCACGCGAAAGTGTGAATGTAATATTTTTTTCAAAAATTCTGCTACGTCTAAAGCCGGCACCAGATACAGTCAAATGTTTGCACAAAGACTTTGAGCTACTTTGCTCGTTACATTTGAACACGTCATGTTTGTTGTACTTGCCAGACATGCTTTGCAGACACGTTCGCTTCACAGTATTCAAATAGATTACAAACAAGACGGTTGACGAATTTATAGACGCAGTATATCTCTATTATTTAAGTCTACAAAAAATTAAGCTAAAAAGTCTTTCTATTTTATTATTATTAAGCTAAAAAAGAGTTATTATGCCAATAACTCCACTGAACTTTGCGCAAGTGTAGCAGACTACGCACTGTTTGAACTTTGAACGCTTTGATGCGCCATCTACATACACAATGTTAAAGGGATTTTAAAAAGGAACAATATTGTTTTATGGCGTGTTCGAATTGTGAAAATTTAAATGTATTTTTAAAATTGTTCGTAAGGAGTAAAATTTGTAACACTTTTGTTTGAAAAATAAAAACTATCACCATAATAATATATGAAAGTATAAAGAAGTGTATTAAATTTTGAGTTTATTTACGAACTTTCGTCCGCCTGATTGAAAACTGAAAGAGCACACGGTCCACCGCATCAAATACGTAATAGGTAGAGTAATGGCCTCTTCGGAACGGTAGCTGTCTCTTATTCATTGTTAACTTACTATTGGCTCGATTCTTTACTTTAATCAAAGTGGTTTTTTTTTAATTTATTTTAAATTAAAATCACTAGAAAATCAAAAATATTTTTCTTCAGTTTTCGAAAAAGCGCTTTTCAGTACCTATTTGAACTTTTAAACTACCTGTATTATTATGTACCTGTAAGTAATACACAGAAAGCTTACATTATTATAATATTACTAGCTGTTACACGCGATTTCGTCCGCGTAACTTTATAAAATATAATACATTCGTGTCTGTGAAACCATGGAAATACACATACAACATTTCAACCCAATCGGTCAAGCCGTTTAGTAGTTGACATACCGACAGCAGCGCCACCTACAGGGTCCAATTGTATTTTAAAATCATCCAGGAAATCGTCGAAATAGCCATATAAAATTTCAACCCAATCGGTTCAGCCGTTTAGAAGTTATGTGAAAAAGAAGTTAAGTACGGAAGGATAATTCTTACTACCCGTTGTCCTTTTACCGGTTTTCCCGTAGGAATGAAGCATTTTCCCGCGGTAAAAAGTATCCTATGTTCATCACAGATAATGTCATCTTCTAATGGTAAAAGAATTTTTCATATCGGTCCAGTAATCTCGGAGCCTATTCTATACATACAAACATACAAACAATCAAATCTTTCCTCTTTATAATATTAGTATAGATAATAATAATAATACATATCATTATTAATAAAATCATAAACAAACCGTATCTATATATACATTAAATATTTTATATTAGTAACTAATCTGATTTTTAGTAACTAATTAACGCTTTACTTATAGTTGGTGAAAGAGGCCATTAGTGACACAGAAACTCATTATACATATATTGTAGAAATATCTGTTTTGAATTGCCCATAAAGCTGACTATTGGCTAGCTAGCCAAGATATAATTACGATATATTATAATATCCCATTCTAGAAATTTTGAATTCACCTTTGACATGTGTATAAATCAAGCAAAGAACTGGCCATGGGCCAGAGTTGTCAAGTCTAAACAGCAGTTAATCTAGCAGGGGACCAGTTGGCGGGAATTCAAGTTAGTCTTTTTTTTTTCAAATTTGGCACTGGCGCAAAATAAAAGCAACCCCTAATTGCCTTGGACCAAATTGAGAGTTCTAATTAAAAAAAACTAGTTACATTTAACATGATTTTGGAATTGGTTACTTACACACTAGTTGACCAGCTCCCAGGTTCGCCCGGGATGTAATTTTTATATCTTGTCAAAATTCCTCTTTTTTGGACCAAACGTTTTAAAAACTCTTTCATAATACGCACTACCCTGGATTGGGAAGAGCAGTCGACTGAGATGCACAATGATTCATACCAAAAAAAATATCATAAACAGACCCTTGGGCGTATACTCTTTTTGACAAAACTACTGCATATATCTATTTCGTGTAAAGTTATTTGAACTCCTGAATAACTAATCAATGTTTGTAGGCAAAGTATTTTGGAGTTTTTGTACATTAGAGTGACCTATTCACCCTCAAAGTTGCATTAAAAATTGTGTTAAAATTTGGATTTTTCAATGATCATATTTTTTAAATTAATACTTTTTTTGTAAGTTTGTATAACAAGGAACCTAGTTAACGACAAGGTAAATCGGTATCATGCTTACTTTTGTAAATTAAACATAAAACAGCGGAGTAATAATTATTCTACGTTTGTATGTCGGAAAACCGACTTGTATCACCTTAAGGAGTAGATAAACTCCAATAATAATGAAAAAAAAATTCCTCTTTTATCCCCCTTTCCATACGTGAAAACGAAATTAATATATTTACCGTAGGTGATATAGTAGCTACAGTATCAAACTGTATTACCCCGATTTTGTTATGATCACTTTTTTGAATTGCTTAATTCCCACTATGAAAGCAAATTTAAAGCACTCGCTGTACAAATATTAGCCTACATTCGAAGATTTTAACCAACTCAATTGTAACAATAAAATAACAATTTTGTTAGCATCCCATTAAACAACAATTAATAAATTGGTAATGTTACACCGCAACTACAAAGGGTTGCCAACACTCCCTCGATTATTACGCGGATTTAAAGTTTCTAGATGTGACCAAATATGTAATAATCTCGGTTTAATATCATTTACTTTATAATAAACAGTACTTTCTTAAGAAACTTAAAAGTAAATGAAAGAACAGCTAAAGTACGAATCAATAGTGTATAGTACCTATGAATAAAAGATCACTTGGTTGAATTATGACAAAATAATCTACGCGTTCTAAGACTAGCTGTTGCACGCAACTTCATCCGTGTGATTTTATGAAATATAGCTTTTGAAATATAGCATTCTGTAAATGAAAAATTTTTAAAATTAGGCCCAGTAGTTTTTAAGTCTATTCATTACTAATATACAAAAATACAAATCTCTTTATAATATTAGTACAGAATACAAATTTTAAATAAGCATTAAGGTGTATCCAGTAATTCTACGATTCTAATTCTTCGACAACCTTAATAAATTCCCTTTGTAGAGAACTGGCGATCGTTTGTATAGCTCCGTAATTGGTGTACTGTGAACGACGGAGACAGGAAAATGAGTGAAAGAGAGGACCGGTCAGTTTCTTGTTCTCTCAGGTTTGAAATGCGAACATGTAGGTGTCAAATTATTTCCCTTACAAAGCCCTAATTATGTGACTTTATTAAGCTGGTAGGTTTGCACTTAAGTTAAATTTTGCTGTGTTACTCCTTAAGAATCGATTTTCATATATAAGTCCGTGGTATGAAAGTTTATGCCTTAGTTTTAATTTTAGAATATCTCTGAAGTTTCAGAGATATTGCACCATCTAACAATATCTCTGAAACTAGAATATTTATTTATCGTTCTTAAGCAGTAAACTCCAGTAACTTTTTTTTGTATACACATAGTATACCAGTACATATACATATATTAATATTAAATCCTCATGGCGACATATTATTTCTACCGGACACCAAAAGTTTTGTCCAGTTACCTTTCCTTTGATAGCATGGAAATTTTCCCGGGAAGGAATTAAGTAAATAAAAGGGATTACTCGCATAATGACTGATTTCTTTCACGCATATTAACTTATACGCATATTGACTTATACTCATATTGACTTAACGCATATTGACTTATACGCATATTGACTTAACGCATATTGACTTATACGCATATTGACTTAACGTATATTGACTTATACGCATATTGACGTATACGCATATTGACTGTAAAAGTATATACTGTCCTCTCAATTTGTTTAAATCTTTGTCAGCCGGGAGATAATAAAATAATCTTAGACTTTAACTTCAGACGATTCGAAATTTTAATACTTGATGGCTGGGGTTTTTAGACCTGTTTAGACTGTACAATTTCTAATAATTTCTACATAATTATATAGATACATAATATATTATATGATACATAGAGCCTATTACCCCATCCCCCCCTTATCCCTTACCGTTAATCCTTCTATGGTCTGCAGCGCACTTGTAGCGCTCATTATAGGCGTTGCTTGTGTTATAGGCGACGGTAGCCACCTACCATCAAGTGGACCGTCAGCCTCTCTGTCGACCTTAACATAAAAAAAAAACATAATTACTGTTGTGGATTAGCAGATCGAAAACCTTCAGAACCTCCAAGGACTGCTAGCCAACTTTTTATCTATATTAAGGTCGACAAACAGAATGATGGTAGGTGGTTACCGTCGCCTATAACACAAGCAACGACACGGGAAAAGGGCTTTAAAATATAATTATTATTATTTGAAAATAAATAATTTTGTAATGTAAATTTCTACTGTAGGTACTATGAATATTAATTGTAACAACTTGTCTGATTATTTCCAGATTTCTATTAAAAAAACATTCTCAACAAGAAGTGTTTATAATTTAAATTCGACAAAAAATTAAGATGGCACACTCGCGCTAAAACAAGTTTTTTACGTAAAATTTGTCTTTTGATCGACTACAAACGATTGTAACTGTAATTTAAAAGAAATACACAAAAACATCGTTAGCGTGTCTGTTGATAAAGTCAATTATTATAAGAAAAATGTATAAGAATAATAAGAAAAATGGTAGAAAAGTACCTACAAATTACTTCGTAAGTTACTTGTAAGGGTGATTTTGGGCTATATAATAATAAAATAAAGTCTATATAAAAAAAACCAAAAAGTTTTTAAAATTCGTGTATGATGTTTTGATAATTTACCTGGATTAAACTTACCTTATCTGGTTACCTGGAAAAATGTTAGGTTTCTGTAGGAATTTCAAAAAAACGTGTACGAAGTTGCGACTACGTAGGGATGATTTAATATTAATTTAATATACGACCTATTTAATATTGATTCTCTTTGGCTATGGCTCCTCTACACTATCGGCGATTATAGACGACTAGCTGGTGCTCGCGACTTCGTCCGCGTAAAAAATATAAAACGCCATCTACCGTATTTTGGATAGATGGCGCTATCTCACTGGCCAAGCCGCTAGTATTTACTTTTATCACGGATAATGTCGGCTTCTAATGGTAAAAGAGTTTTTCAAATCAGTCCAGTAGTTTCAGAGCCTATTCTATACAAACAAACAATCAAACCTTTCCTCTTTATAATATTAGTATAGATTACCGCGGCGAGCACGATTGTGTAGAGGGCTTACTCGGCTGTACTCGGCTATCATCGTCTATGATCGCCTGCGACTGCGACCCAGTAATTTGTCGGTTTTCGGGTGCGCACAGACTACTACAGACGATTGTGTGGATGCTTGCACGCAATTGTGATCGTGCCGACTATAGACGATCACACGATCAAAGATCATCGCCGATAGTGTGGAACGGCCATAACGGCATGTCTTTCGCGGTGTATCTCATCTGTACGTCTGACAAGTCTTTGCATAATAGAACAACAAACAAAAAAACTTTACTCAAACGAAAACAGGCTTAACTAATTTCATCCGCCTCTCATTATCACTAAATTGAATCTTACGCGTACCACAATAAGGTGCATTTTGAAATGGGTACAAAAATAATACTTTATATTCCATTCCGTATGCGTAAAAGGCCCGGTTCTGTTAAAAGTCCTTTGGGCACTATAACAAAAACTCGTCGGCTCTTTGGAAATTAAAAAAAAAAGAAAAGTTTATCCCGCCCCTGCCCGGCTAATTACGTCCGCTATGTCGCCTGCGAAGTCGTTTTGAGCAATTATTTTACAGGGACTTTTGTCTGTGAACGTACATTCTATGAACACTTCTAAACAAGATGAAATTTGTAGTGTTCGCGTGTTACAGCAAGCATGAAATTAACTGTATTTCAATAATAGGAATTCATGTGATATTAACTTATTATTAACTAGCTGTTCCACGCGATTTTACAAAAAAAAATAATTTATGATATTTAATTTATTCGAATCGGGGGCGAACACCACAGGTGCGAACACCATTGGGGGCGTACGCCACGGACCCTGATAATATTGCTTCCCAATAGTGAAATTTTTTTTAAATAATTTGATTTAAAAAAAAAAACATTTTAGAAATTAATTTTAAATCATTTTAAAAAGAATTGAAATTTTTCAATACTTTTTAGGATCGTCTAAAATAATAAAAAAAACTAGCTGTTGCATGCGACTTCGTCCGCGTAACTTCATAAAATATAATACATACGTGTCTGTGAAACCATGGAAATACACATACAAAATTTCATCGTCTAAAAATATAAAAAATGGGTCGTCACAGCGTTAAATATATTTTCGCAGGTGTTGTATTTATCATTTAACGACTGATAAGTTGGTAAAACAACACGGTGTTGGTTAACAACAATAAGTTGGTAAAACACGTAAAGCAATTTTACCCATTTAAATTTTTTCATAGTATTTTGTACCTTACGGCATGTATTAATACGTTTAAAATTTCATTGTGATATGTTTCGGCAAAATGCAGCAGCACGCCGATTATTGCGGTAGCATGATACAATTAAATTTCAATTTTATTAAAAGGCAGTTAAAGTACAAAATACTATGAGAAAAATTCAATACTAACTTACCTTTCTCCAATTACTAACGCCTTTTGTTTCGGGACGTTACTAAGGTAATACAAGTAGCCATGATAATTTAAAATTAAAATATTTACTTAGCTTCTAACAAGCTTTGTTTTTAGATGCTTGTATCCAATTTGTATCTATGAGGAATATAAGAAACCTTTTTAGATGAAATTCAAAATTCCAAAGGAATGTTTCATCGATAATTACTCTCTCAAAGTATCCATAAAAGAAACTGTGCCACGGTTTCTGATACGTTTAAGTGTCAAAGAACTCAATATCCGGATCAATTATTAACAGGGGCTTCCAAATTTTTAGGTTTTAGGGTTCCCTATAAGTTTTTTAAACTATGGTTCTGCGTATACATGAACTTTTTTTAACGAGGTGGCCTCTCGTTAAACATATGTTTTTATAGAACTTGTGAAGACAATATAATAATGACGTTAAAAGTACATAATAAATATTTTATTTAATCAAACAGAAAACTTTTAATTTCTCATTATTAGAGCTAAAGGTGCGCAAAAAGCGTTATCTATACTAATATCATAAAGAGGAAAGATTTGTTTGTTTGTATAGAATAGGCTCCGAAACTACTGGACCGATTTGAAAAATTCTTCTACCATTAGAAGCCGACATACCGTAATGGCCGTTCCACACTATCGGCGATGATCTTTGATTGTGTGAGCGTCTATAATCGGCACGATCACGATTGTGTGCAAGCATCCACACAATCGTCTGTAGTAGTCTGTGCGCACCCGAAAACCGACAAATCACTGGGTCGCAGTCGCAGGCGATCATAGACGATGATAGCCGAGTACAGCCGAGTAAGCCCTCTACACAATCGTGCTTGCCGCGGTAATCTATACTTCTATACTAATATTATAAAGAGGAAAGATTTGATTGTTTGTTTGATTGTATAGAATAGGCTCCGAAACTACTGGACCGATTTGAAAAAAATATTTTACCATTAGAAGCCGACAAAAATAAAAATAAAGCTTGGCCCGGGAGATAGCGCCATCTATCCAAAATACGGTAGATGGCGTTTTATACTTTTCTACGCGGACGAAGTTGCGAGCACCAGCTAGTAATATATATTTTTAATGCGGACGAAGTCGCGGGGATCAGTTAGTATAATTATAAATAAAAAAATAAAAAAAACGTTAATTTTTTTAACGTTCTCATTCACACTCGCTAAGCTAGAGGGAAAAATAGAAATAAAAAACACCCTTTTTACAAGTCAATGAATGACTTTTAAGACAATGCATTGTAACATTTTTGTTTCATAACTTTCAGCATCCTGTTGACTGTACAAAAGAATGTCTGAAACAATTGAAAACGAACTCTCATTATGTACAGAACCTTCTCTAACAAGGTTCAAACGACGCATTCCTTAACCACTATTGTCACCAGCTTGTTAACCGAAGCGTGTACCAAACAAAAATATACGATAAAAATAGTAAAAGACAGTGGGGAGCGATAAAAAATGCTTTTAGTTGAAGTTTAAACCTGCGAAGTTCGCACGTAGCTAATTATTGCAGTATATGTTTAGTTCACAGATAAAACAGTTCTCATAATTTTATATAATAATTATAAGGGGAATTATAAAACGATCGACTAAAAAAAACTTAGCAACTGATGATGCAATACCGTTTTAATAACTTGAGCGGTATGAATTTGAGAAAGCAACAATTTAACTAAACTAACGACAAATATTGATTAATAATAAAATCCAAAACGAGCTTATAAAAACTGCATTGTGAATAATGCAATTATGATTGAAATGGAAACTTCTTTCAGCGCGTTGGGTATTTATGCGATGGGATAAAACCATTGAATTCGTCACACTGTCATGTAATGTAATGTAACGTAACCGAAACATCTGTATATTTAGACATATTAATTAAAATTTTTCTTTATCGTTGTTTTCTTTTTATTTTATTTTCTAACTGTTTTTATTTTCTTTGTCGTTGTGTTATGTTACTTACTGTTACTATGTTTATGTTACTTGTGTTGTGTTACTAAGTTGCAAATAAATGTTATTTTTTATTATTATTAAAAATATTAAAAAAAAAGGAATAATTTTTGAGATGGGAAAAAACCATTGAACCCACGACACTGTCATGTAATGTAATGTAATTTTGTAAAGCTTATTTTCACTTCTGACATGCAGTAGAACGACTGACGTGTTTTTTTTATTGAATCGGTTTTCTCTTAGCCAGTATGTAGCCATCCGAGGTAGCCATGCAGCAAAGACGAGACTAATGATGGAGCGCCCTCACCCAGAAGATGCCTATTCCGAACTTTAAAAATATTGGGTTTTATGAGTTCGGAAATACAGACGCTGGAAGTGCGTCTGCAAGTCGGAAGTGCCAATCCTGGCAGTGCGTATCACGAAAGAGTTTTTAAAACATTAAAATTCGGTCTGAAACAGAGAGATTTGGACAAGATTAGGATGGCAACCTACCGTACGTCTGAATGTCCGATGAAAGAAAGGGGAAGGCGGTATGAGCACATGCAGTTTTAAAAAATTTTATGGTTCAAAAAATGTTAATCTGAAAACCAAGCATATACTACAACGACAATGCAGTTAAATTGTACTTCGTGACAGAGACAGCTGTATCAACTCTCGCTTTGTTAGAAAGAGACAAAACTCTTCGCTTAGTTTCCCTGTCGATCACAGAACAGTGTCACTAATTCCCAGTTATTTTTGGTGGCAATTAATTAGTCGATGACCCGATGGACGATTTGTAAGCTTTGTATGGGATATTTTTTTTTCATTTAACACCATGGGAGAGTGATCATAATCTAAGAATGTATTTAGATCATTGACTGCATCTGTCTGTATTCAATAATCATTTAATTTATTTTTTAAACCGAAATTACACACAAGACATGCGTATTAAGTTATTTTTTCATTTGCATACGTCTACAAATTCTACTAATATTATAAACAAGCTTATGCACGCGACTTCGTTCGCGTAACTTTATAAAATGTAATGCATTCGTGTCTGTGAAACCATGGAAATACACATACAAAAAGTCAACCCAATCGGTTCAGCCGTTTAGAAGTTATGCGAAAAAGATAAGTACGGAAACATAATTCTTACTTACTACCCGTTGTCCTATTACCCGTTTTCCTGTAGGAATGAATCATTTTCCCGCGGTAAAAAGTAGCCTATGTTCATCACAAATAATGTCGGCTTTTAATGGTAAAAGAATTTTTCAAATCGGTCCAGTAGTTTCGGAGCCTATTCTATACAAACAAACAAACAATCAAATCTTTCCTCTTTATAATATTAGTATAGATACGAAAGTTTCTGAGGATGGATGTATGGATGTTTGTTACTTGCTCTATTACGCAGACTACTTGATGTCTAGTCAAGGTTACCATGTCATGGAAATACTACTGAAATATGGAAATTTAATACTGGCAGGTTTGAAGAAAATAAAACAGTTTAAAATTGTAAAGGAATTATTTGGTTGTCAAAATATATAGATGAAAAAATAAATAAGTAGTATTCTTAAATTATTTCCATGAAACTTGGTAGATAAACATTTGGACGTACAGGACACAGGATAGGCTACAGGCACCACCTAAGTATCCTATAATACTAAACGAGGAATTTCTTGTATGCCACGATGATCTCGTAAACGGCTCTAACGATTTTGACGAAAATCTTTAGGATTAGGGGTTTTTTAGGTCTTGAAATCTTTTTAGACCTTTTTAGACCTTAATAGCATAAATAGTCTGATTTCCGAGAATTGTAGAAAGTATAGAAAGAAATAGCAGAGAAAAAATTATCATCATGTAAAATTATCCCTCATAAATATCGTATTTCCGGCGCTTATTGTAAGGTTTACTAAAACTTTATTTATTCTTGGAATTTCCTCTTACACCATCGAATTTGTGTAAAGCAGGGCCGAGTAGCTAATTAATTTAAGAGAGTATAATATTAGTATTGGTTAAAAGAGAAAGCTTTCACATTTTTAAAGGAATAGTCACATGCGCCTGCGTCACCGTTTCTTAGTATTGTCGTATTATGGTTGAAATAAAGATAAATATTTTGTACATATTTTCAAAATGACTCACAATCATACATATTTGAAGAATTTCTCAATATGTCATAGTATGCTGTAATTAGCGCAAAAAACAACGAAACCCCAACATTCAAAGTAAAAGTATCAGTCCAACTCCAAATTGTTCTAATACAGTCCACTTAATGTTTGGTCAAAAGTTACACCATTTTAACGCCGGGTTTGGGGGGCAGGGAGGGAGAAGTTGGATTTTATCAGTTTTTCTTAAATATTTCGAAAACTATGCGGTTTAGCGCAAAAGTGTTCAGGAGCAAAATAATCTACATTGAATTGCGAACAAAAATGATCAATAACATAATCTTGCTAAAGTGAACGGTTCCAGAGTTACAGAGGGTGTAATGTAGCAGTTATTCGGGTTTTTTTCTAGATTTTTGGAATCTGAAAAATTCAAAACAAAATGTCGTTTAAAATAATCATTTTACGCGGAAAGTTATGAGAAATGAAGTTATAGAGCAGTTACTTAGCTTTAATTTAAGCAAAACTCTGTAGGACCAATAGTTCTCTTGTTATCAAATAAATAATAATAGTAAGGAAATCGGATTTTTAAAACAGCCTTACAGACCAGCAAACGAACCCTAGTTCGTAAAAAACTTACTGTATGTCTAAACTAATAAAATCACAAAATCTCAACGTTTAAAACATCGAAACACTTTGAAATTGTTAAGTAACTCAAATCTAATATACTTCAAACTCTTTTTATTTATGATCCTGTTATTTCCACTTACCTACAGCGATCGCGTAAACGAGAGCCGTATTTTCTTTACACGCTTCATTTTTCTACAAATTGGCGTAAAAAGTCGTAAACGACAAATTGATATGATGTGTCGAATATTGTACTTATATGTCTACTACCACAATAGAGTTAATAAAGAGTAGTCTTTCTTTCGAATTAGCTGTTGGTAATATTTGTGCATTATGTTATGTCCAGCTCGGGGAGTACATTCGTCATGAGTATGTACATTTTTACATTTGTTTTGTTGAAATAGTTTGATTTAATATACATACAAAGACTAATCTTATATACATATTTACAGACTTACACCCCTCTCACTCTTTGTGAATAATAAAAAGGCACGAGAAGTTTCACTTGCTTTTGCGCTCTCTAGGCTACAGACGCTTAACCAACTTAGTGACAAAGTATTAATATATGTATTTCACTTAACTAACGTTCTTATGTTTTACTTGACGCCCATAACTTAATTTCTAATATATTTCAGAAGACAGAATAAACCAGAAGCCTTGTTATATCATAATTGCATAATTATGGAAGATGAGGCCTATGATGGAGCGAGTTCATCCAGAAGATGCCTATTCACTCGAACTTTGAAAAAAATTGGGTTTTATGAGCTCAGAAATACAGACGCCAGCAGTGAGTTACAAGCCTTGGCAGTGCGTATTATAAAGGACGTTTTAAAGCGTTTAGGTCCGAAAAAGAAGGATTTCGACAAGAGGAAGATGGTAATCAGTCCTACGTCTGTATGTCCGATGGAAGAGAGCAAAAAAAATATCTTGGTTTAAGGTAGCGCTGAACGAGAGTGGGAACTGAGTAATAGGTAGTTGGGAGAATTTGTTGTCTCAACTTACTGTAATGCTAATAACCTAAGACAGAATGCGAAGAAATACATTCGCGCATTTATTCAACTCGCTAAACACACGCCAGCAATTCCAATATTTTAGAAAAACTTTTATAGATGGTGACTATTGACATTCGAATTTTTAATGTACATTATAGCTAGGATGTTTTCATAGGAAAACATTATTGGCTTTCAGTCGTAAATACGAGATCTCAACCAGCGAAAATGTGACAAATTGTGCACATTTTACAAATTAATTCTATACTAAGTAGATAAAAAATAAATTTGAGTTTTTGTTTCGATACAAACCTTCATATTATGTCTCAGAAAAGTCATGTTTTTTCATGTATTACTACGACCAATAACTAAAGAGTAATCATGGAATTACGTAGTATGGAATTGGTAAGCCGCTCGAGTTGGAAAGCGGCCTCTTAATAATAAACATCGCCTCGATTGAAATAAAACAATACGAATTTCCCTTGAATTCTACTCTGTCCAGTCCCATAACTTCACGTTCAATCAACAAGTGTAAAGTAATACGTGTTAACAAGATATCTGTTACTCGTCTGCTCTTAAATTCACAAACAAACGCGAACAAGCGGAAAATAATTACGAAAATTCGTCGGAGCAATTTTCCCACATCTCGCTATATTAGATAATTTGAAGCGTGACTCCTACGCCACAGTACAGTGAACAGAAAGTAATCAATCTTTTAATAACAATAAAAAATATATATCTATACTAATATTATAAAGAGGAAAGATTTGATTGTTTGTTTGTTTGTATAGAATAGGCTCCGAAACTACTAAACCGATTTGAAAAATTCTTTTACTATTAGAAGCCGACATTATTTGTGATGAACATAGGATACTTTTTATGGCGGGAAAATGCTTCATTCCTACGGGAAAACCGGTAAAAGGACAACGGGTAGTAAGAATTATCCTTCTGTACTTAACTTCTTTTTCACATAACTTCTAAACGGCTGAACCGATTGGGTTGAAATTTTGTATGTGTATTTCCATGGTTTCACAAACACGAATGTATTATATTTTATAAAGTTACGCGGACGAAGTCGCGTGCAACAGCTAGTATATATTATAAAGAGGAATGATTTGATTGTTTGAATTGAATTGCCTCTTATAATTATGTCTTTATTACTAAATGATAAAGAGTATTTGTATTTTTCTATTTTTGTTTGTAATGAATTAATAAATTCAAAATCTACTGGACCTATTTAAAAAAAAACTCTTTCACCTATAAAAAGCTACATGATCAGTGAGTAGGTAAAAGAGGCTACAATTTTTATAAAGTCACGCGGACGAAGTCGCGTGCAACAGCTAGTTATGAACGGTATTACTATTATGAATGTACAAGTTCACGACATTTAATTTATACTGTGGCCCCGACCTCTGTTGTATTATTTTCATCAAACGTCGGAACATTCTGTGTAAGTCTGCTAAGAAAGTAATCAAAGCTTTATATAATGTACAATAACATATTGTACTTATACAGTTGAGTCATGATTTGCGTTCATATTTTCCTTATTGAAATCCACATGATATTTTTATGTTAATTTCGCATGCATAAGCAGATGGATGGGATTAACCTTATAGGACTTAGTCTATTAGGACTTAGTCTACGAATCTTACAAACGTATTTAGGTAAACAGGTTTACCGCTAGATATAATATTTAATTTGTATGTAATAAGTAAGTTTTCATGTAAATTCAAGAATACAGATTACATACTTAGCGTACTTATGTGGGCCCTAAATACCTTTTTAAAAATATCTTCATATTCTGTATAGTACCATCAATGTACCTACTACAACTATGGATTTCGCACGCCATACAAAACACTACTAACTTTATGGAACACTAGCTTTTGCTCGTGACTTCGTCCGCGTAGGAAAGTATAAAATGCCATCTACTGTATTTTGGATAGATGGCGCTATATTTACTTTTATTTTAGATTTCCCGTAGGAATGAAGCATTTTCCCGGGGTAAAAAGTAGCCTATGTTCATCACGGATAATGTCGGCTTCTAATGGTAAAAGAATATTTCAAATCGGTCCAGTAGTTTCGGAGCCTAATTTATACAAATAATCAAATCTTTCCTTTTTATAATATTAGTATAGATAATAGTATAGACTACAAACTTTATGGAACATTTAATAGTTACATATGCGTAGATCATGAGCTCAAAACATTGGAGTTTAAAATCAATAGTAGAACTTGGTCTTTACTACCTTTTACCATTGACGCGCGAAGGCAAGACTCCGCCATGATTAAATTTTTAGGCTTACTTTTTATGTGCCGCTTTGGCATTTGTGACGCAAATTCCATAGTTGTAATACTTCGATGGTATAGTACGAATAGTACTTTCTCCGATCTAATATGTGTCGTTCATGTACATACATCGGCTTGGAAATGACAGCGCTTCTATGATTTATTATTCAAAACAAATTACATCCGCTTACTTATGTATCCGTCACGCGAACAATGAGTATTCGCATGAGATCTCTGTATGGTAGGTACCTATACTATACCAATAAGTATAAATACTCGAATAAGCTAAAGCTCGTTGGATTTAAATAAGACAGTGTACAAAGAAGCCGAGAGATTTGCCTGTGAAACAATAATGCACAAAGCTAAAAGAGATACGGGATTAGGGAAGATCCTTTGCTCAGCCGCTTTCGGAGAAGGTAGTGCATATTCCTTAGTTTTATGGTAGGAAATTTTACAAAGTGCTCTTACGAGTTGTGGGGGGTATTACTATATATATTTTACTAGTGGGTGCCCGCGACTTCGTTCGCGTTGAAAAAGAAAATATATTATGCTAGCTTGACCCGGGCAAACGTTATTTTGCAACTATCACTTACCTACCGAAAAAAAATTCTTAAAAATCAGTCTTAGAGATCGGACCTCATACTACAACAACATTCTGAACGCACCTATAAATATTTGACAACCAAGTGACAATTTTAGACAAAATACATCAATAATGTTTCACAGCTAGGAACATTTTGTGTAATGTCATCTCATGTCATCTTATATCGCTGTGACGACGATGGCGCCGCCATGCGACAGTAGCGCCCAATTATTTATGTTTTTATATGATCCCTCGGGAATACTTACTTAGTCCTTTTTTTCTGGATGAGAGGTACCCTAAATCCTTTCTGGTGTCCCAGACAACGTGTATGCAAAATTTCATGGTGATCGGTTCAGTAGTTTTTGCGTGAAAGCGAGACAAACAGACAGACAGAGTTACTTTCGCATTTATAATATTAGTATGGATAACACTTAAACTTTTTAGGATGGATTATTTTGTAGATTTCTGTATTTCCGAGCTCATGTAACCCAAAATCTTTTCAAAGTTCGAATAAATTGGCGTCTTCTGGGTGAGCTCGCTCCATCATAGGTCTCATCCTGTTACACAGTTGGTTATAGACCAAGAGAAAACCCATCTCTAATTAGAAAGAAAAATGAGCCTTCTATTGCTGTTTTCATAATTAGTGGTAATTAGTACCTACTAATACATACATTATTATAAATAATTGTATTATTTATTTATTTTTAAGGAAAACTTACAGCAATATAATACATAATAATTATACATATTATACATTATACATTAATTACATATTATACATTAATTACTTAATAGCTAAAGGACAGAATAACTATACACCATTTACAAGTTTCCGGATATTGAAATGTTCCTTATAAATTCAATTCAGTTAAACGAATTGATTCTTATGAAACTTGGTAGATAAACATTTAGACGTACAGGACACAGGACAGGATACTTTTTTCTTTTTCAACGCGAACAAAGTCGCAGGCACCAGCTAGTCATAAATATAAATAGGTCCGGAACATACGCGGATAGTGTATTCTTTATATATTTTTTATAGATTATAATAATAGTATAATCTTTGTCTTTATTTTATGACCTGTTTTGATGAAGAATAAAACTTATATTGTCTTCTCCAGTCAATGGTATTCATCATTGTAAGTTTTAGAAACGTTCGTGAATAAGGTAGGTACCTAATTCCTGAGAACTGCACCTTTGTGACTGCAATTTGGTAGCGAGATGCAAAGTGCATACATTTTAGTCTTAAAAGACCTAAAATGTGCAAGGACATAAATATGCTAAACAATATTTCCATTCGGGGTTCCATGTATTCATTGTTTTATAAGGCTATTCAGTTCTATTTAAATTTTATGAACACTTAAAAGTCGATCATCACTTTAAAGTCAACATTTGATTGCACCAGTCATGCCAAAATTTCATTGCGAACATCATTCAGTTGTGTGTTTAGTGCTCTAGTTTCAAAGGTATGAATTTGAAAAATTACGACCCCGACTGTATCTGTCTTACTACACGCCTGTGACGTCGTTTAATCTGAGATCTTCGCACGACAAATCACTTATCGTCGACCTAACTCGTTAACCTGCTTACATTTTGCATATAGTTTTATAAAATTTCTCACCTTTTTAATTTGATAATCGTCGTTATTCCTTCACCAAACCGTAGATAATCGTCTAAACTTGTCGAAAACTATGACAAGTGTAATTGCTCAAAAATGGACTTAGCAGATAAACGAATTAGGCCTACGTTATTAGTTCGTCGTCTAGGTCAAATGACGTAACAATCGATCGCCGCGTGTAAAGAAAATATTCTTGCAAGCGCAACTTTAAAGTCCTATAACTTTTTCATTTCTATATATATTTTAATAATTCTTTCACATTCTTGTTTTATTCTACATTATTTTTTTTTTGTTTTATTCTACATATTCTACATACATAATTGATCCATAAAAAACTTCTTTATTGTAACGGGAACGCACTGTACAGCAAAAAGAGCAAGCGCTCTTCTTGCGCTTGATGTCGTAGAATTCGTAGAATTGATGTATTTCAAACATTTTTTTTATATGCTAACATAATATATGTGTACAACATCAATGGTGACATAATAATCTTTACAATTATACAGTTTCTAGAATAATAAGTCACCTATAAGAATAGAATTATTACATTATGCTTAAACTTAGTGGTTCATTAATGTAGAATGTTAATGTTGTTTCTCAAAAGGTATTTATGGCACCTAAGTGTGGTTATATCTAAAACTGTTTAACATTAAAGTACGTCTCAACATAATCTTCAATGTGTGGTGGATGGTACAAGCCATGAAAGAACCCGATATCTCTTCGTGATGATTACGACCTATCTTCCTTAAGCTACAGAATGTAGAGGCCAGAATTCAACAGTTTTAGAATGGATGATCTATACTATACTAATATTATAAAGAGGAAAGATTTGTTTTTTTCTTTGTTTGTTTGTATAGAATAGGCTTCGAAACTACTGGACCAATTTAAAAAAATATTTTACCATTAGAAGCCGACATTATCCGTGATGAACATAGGATACTTTTTACCGCGGGAAAATGCTTTATTCCTACGGGAAAACGGGTAAAAGGACATCGGGTAGTAAGAATTATCCTTCCGTACTTAACTTCTTTTTCACATAACTTCTAAACGGCTGAACCGATTGGGTTGAAATTTTATATGGCTATTTCGATGATTTCCTGAATGATTTAAAAATACAATTGGACCCGGTAGGTGGCGCTGCTGTCTGTATGTCAACTACTAAACGGCTTGACCGATTAAGTTGAACTTTTGTATGTGTATTTCATGGTTTCACAGACACGAATGTATTATATTTTATAAAGTTACGCGGGCGAAGTCGCGTGCAACAGCTAGTTTCGATATATAATAGGTTTTTAGAGAATTTTTGCATCAACTTACTTGTCTTCAATGACCGAAGACAGAATGCGACGCAAGACATTTTCAGCCCTTATTGAAGTCGCGGAAATAATAAACTTAATTAATTTCAAATATCTCAAAAGACCTTTTTTTAGCACATGCTTGTGTTAAAGAACAGAATAACCTATGTTCCAAATTTCAGCTTTCAAGACTTCTTAGTTTTGGCTATGTAATAGTATGGTAATAGTCAGTCAGTGCAAACGATTTTGTAAGTATAGACAGATAATGTATATAGATATTAATGAAGTTAGAATAATTTATGAACTATTTCTGTAAATAAACGAAAGTTCTGTACAATTATAATTAGAATGTTTAACCGGCATAGCATGGCTAAGAGTGTATTGTTATTATACTTTGTAATTTTCTATATATTTATTTATTAATATTAATTTTATTGGTATTCGTTAGTTAATTGGATTAGACCCCAATTATGCTAAAAGCTTTTAAAGTGGGAACTATTGTTTTAAAACCGTTGCGGTTTCTGTGCTCTCCAATCAATTGTGAAATCTCTCTTACCAGGTAATCATATTGTACAGTATTTTTTATTATTATTTTATAACACAATATATATTCATAACTACTCATATTACATTTTGAGGACTTGTTAATTTTCGTTTGTATTGAATAGGCTCCGAAACTACTGGACCAATTTGAAAAATTCTTTTACCATTAGAACCCGACATTATCCGTGATGAAAATAGGCTACTTTTTACCGCCGAAAAATGCTTCATTCCTACGGGAAAACGGGTAATAGGACAATGGGTAGTAAGAATTATTTTTCCGTACTTAACTTCTTTTTCACATAACTTCTAAACGGCTGAACCAACTGGGTTGAAATTTTGTATGTGTATTTCCATAGTTTCACAAACACGAATGTATTATACAAAATGTAATGGTTAAAAAGTACTTTGTTTATATTTTAAAAGTCAATAAAGGATACTTTTAATTAAGTTAATATTTTATTTGTACTATTTTGTAGTTATATTATTGCGTTACTACCGTAAAAATAAGTATGTGAGGGCGAATAAATCCTAATTATAATTTTATTAGAAATGTGGTATATAGTGAAACTAGCTCCCTCTTGTGATTTGTTCTAACACAGCAAACTCTCGTCTCTTATAACACTTGCGCCATACATAACAGCATAAGAGAACTATCGCAAGTGAAGCCGTTTACTGCCCACATGGGTTTTGCTATGCAGGCTAAGGAATTTGAATTTTACTATGTAGACGGGAAATAGCGTGGAGAGTGGTATACTGTTATTGCTGCATATTCCCGTTTATACGTTTGACAAGGAAACGTACATTTTCAATTTTGTTTCACAATGTTTTTAATAATATTTATTTATTATTGGAAAACGATGACGAAAATCTTTTCAACCGACTTCCAAAAAAGTCGAAGGTTCTCAATTCGACTGTATTTTGTTTTTTTTTTTTGACGTTTGTTACTTCAGAACTTTCGACTGCGTGAATCGATTTTGAAGATTCTATTTTTATTTGAAAGTTGATACTTTCCGTGTGGTCCCATTTCAATTTGGTCTAGTTCTGACAGTGGCATCCATGCGAAAACGGTTTGAAAAAGTTTTTTTTTGTTAAAAAGACTTATTTAATTAAATAAACGGTAGGCTACCCTATTCTTAAGGTCAGGCCATGCTCCTTATCAGAACCACGGCTATTCTGTGCGGGGAGGGTCATGCTCCTTGTCAGAACCTCGGCGCGTACCCGGAAGTGAAGGTACGCCGGCCATTTCGGGGGACCTTATGTGTAGGTGTATCCCCGGGCGGCAGTCTCCTCCAAGAAGGCAGGCTACCATGAATATTATGGACAGTTATGCTCTATAGCCTTCGTAGATAAAGATTGTAGAGCCTGGCACATAGACGCAAAATTGCCAGTCTATGTAACTTTTATAAGATGTACTTCGGTGAGTGTGCTCAGGAGCTGCATGAGCTCATACCGCCTTCTCCGTTCTTCCATCGGACATACAGACGTACGGCTGGTACCATCCTCATCTTGTCGAAATACCTTTTTTTCGAACCACAGCCAAGGTTTGGAACTCCCTGCCTGGTCTGTATTTCCGAGCTCATATAACCCTAATCTTTTCAAAGTTCGAGTGAATAGGCATCTTCTGGGTGAGCTCGCTCCATCTTAGGCCTCTCCCTTGCTACCCAGCTGGTTGTTGGGCAAAAGCAAACCCATCTCTAATAAAAAAAAAATGTAAAGGCTTATGACGACACTGAAAACATCTAGGTACCCCACCGTAATAGAATATTGCTGTGAATGTATCGCTTTTATTAAGAATTTAACATGTTTGCGGTCCGGTCGACCCTTCCGTCCCACGAGAAATCATCCAACACTCGAAGAAAAAGGTACAAATTGTGGAAAGAGATTTTTTAGTTGCCACGTGAATAATTGATGGTGTAGTGGCTCCATTACAATAAAAAAATCTCCGATGGTTTTTTAACGAAATATTTGATTACATAACAATACGTTACTTACAATTTGCATGTATCCTAAACAAAAGAATATTTATTGACGGTCCATTTGATGTCGCTATCACCATCAAATAAACTATGTAGAGATAAATTTCAGTCAGAGTAAATGAGATAACTAGTCTGATAATATTTACATAAAAAATCAATTTTATAATAAGACTATTTATCAAATTTAAATCAAAAATTCGATCCAATCGAACAAAAATCATGTTTAAAAATACAGCGCCATCTACAGTCGTATATGAGAGTAATATAATTATCTTTACTTGAAACTAAAGTAAAGTCGGGGTACGAAAACCTTCGTAAATTTTCAAATTCGTAAATTTTCAAATTCATTCCTTTCATCAATTTTTAGACACTTACCTTTTGAAACTAATCAATGTTTCGTTTGTGGCATGGCTGCCCTGACGTCTTCAATCAATATACTAATAATAAATCTGTAAGTGTAGGTATTGTAATTTGTATGTATGTATGTTCGTCCATAACTCTTAAACGAATTAACTGATTTTCACGAAACTTGGTAGATAAACATTTAGACGTACAGGACACAGAATAGGCTACTTTTTTCTTTTTCAACGCGGACGAAGTCGCTGGCGTCAGCTAGTTAATTAATAAATGTCGACGTTTTCTTACCCCGACATTATCTGTGATTTTACAGAATTGTAGTTTGATATGGGGTTGATATAAATATTTAAAAAGCTCAAAAACATTTGAGTAAAGTTCTATAAAAATTACTGCGCTTAATATTCTCTAGGAGACTATTGGACAAAGCTTCATAAAAGGCATTAAAAGTGGTAATAAATATTATAAATCGGTCCCACTTGGACAGTTCCCTTTATTATAAATTTTGTTAAAGCATTTTTACTATTATGCATTATGTATTAAGCGTTATAATGGAGTATGTGATAAATAATAAAACATGACAATACTTTACGTGGTGTTCAGTTTTAAAAAGATATTGAAACAAAAAATGTACTAAGTAATTGAACTAAGATAATTTCAAAAAAAAGTCTATTACCTGGATTTTAACATATCAAAATAGATTGTTATACATTTACACTAACATGAGACAAATACGTACTTATAAATTATAGCTGTTGCACGCGACTTCGTCCGCGTAACTTTATAAAATATAATAATACATTCGTGTCTGTGAAACCATGGAAATACACATACAAAATTTCAATCCAATCGGTCAAACCATTTAGTAGTTGACATACCGACAGCAGCGCCAGCTACCGGGTCCAATTGTATTTTTAAATCATCCAGGAAATCATCGAAATACCCATATAAAATTTCAAACCAATCGGTTTAGCCGTTTAGAAGTTATGTGAAAAAGATAAGTACGGAAGGATAATTCTTACTACCCGTTGTCCTATTACCAGTTTTCCCGTAAGAATGAAACATTTTCCGCGGTAAAAAGTAGCCTATGTTTATCACGGATAATGTCGGCTTCTAATGGTAAAAGAATTTTTCAAATCGGTCCAGTAGTTTCGGAGCCTATTCTATACAAACAAACAAACAATCAAATATTTCCTCTTTATAATATTCGAATAGATTATTAGATATAAACTAGCTTTTGCATGCGACTTCGTCGACTTATCTTTTATCTCAATTGCGATTGAAACAAGTTGTTATTAAACTTTATTATAGCGAAAAAGACACATGGAAAAGCTGAAAACTGTAGGTTTAATAGTTGAAATCCACCGCATAACTTGTTCGAACCATCATTGTTGATGGTATGTATCATGTGAGCCATTAATATCACCCTAACACTGAGTACAACAATACCACCTGAAACCAAAGGCCCATTGTCGTATAAAATAAATGGCTCACTCGTTCATTTCTAAAAGACTATTCATCTTTGTTGTTATTCAGGTGACGATATTAAAGCGATAATGAAACGGAATAGAAAAAAAGCTACAATCTGGAACAGTAGCTTATAATTTTTGTCACAAAAACAAGATGGCAATAAATAATTTGACGACACGTTTGGTCTAGTGGCTAGTAACTCTAACTGTTAACCAAAACGGTCGCGGGTTCGAATCCCGCTAGGGGCAGATGTTTATGACGTGTTAACATTTTATCTTTATACCTGAGTCATGGATGTTTTGTATTTATAATATATATGTTACTTCTACATATTAATTCTATATAGTATATCGACGTCTGGTATCCATAATACAAGCATTAGTTGCTTACTGTAGAACTAGATGGTGCTGTGTGGAATGTGTGATGATGATGATATTATATTAAGATGAAATTTAAATGGGCAAAACAGCCTGTCAGGATTGCTATACATATTGTCGGGCCGGCATAGCCGGGCGGTAGATATTGCCGAATGAAATATCCTGGCCCGACTACTATATAATATGTATAGCAACCCTCATGGGTCACAGTTGAAACGCCACTGCTAGAACCGACCAACTGGGCCCTAGTCAAAGTGACAATCGAAAACGATATCGAAACCATAACTAAGTTAAAAAAAAAAAAATGTAAGGGATTGACACGTGATACTTCCCATACATTTATTCTTTCGAACTTCGTTATCGTTTTTAAAATGTTACTTCGACTAAGGCCCCTGCTCGCGTTACTTTAAACGGAGGTCTGACAATGTAGATGAGGCGAAGAATTGATTGAGGTGGAACTTACGTACAGTAACTACCCAACTGATATGGCTTACCAATGTCTATGCAGAAGACAAATTTTTAAAGTGTGGGAAATGCAATCGACCAATTCACACACTTCGCAGCTTTTTACAGTACCGCTATTGGCATGTTATGCTCATGCGAGTGTGACAAAACTAACAACTGAATTGTATTATTAACCTTTTAGATGTATTGTATCAAAGGTTAATTGTAAACTTTTTCAATATCAGTCATTAACAACATTTTGTATGACGACTTGTAAGTGACTGAAATTTGGCCCTAACCAATACAAAAGTTTCGATATTGACTGTTTATTAAAAATCGTTTTGTCTGAATAAGACAATCTTTCTACGTTCATTCTTTTGCCGTCTTATGAATATTTATTACAAAGATAGTTTTATGAAGGACTTATAAATTACAACTGAAAATGCCTCAGTAATGAAAATCTCTTGGTTCCAGTATTCGAAATGAACTTGTAAGGACATTTTGTTCGTGTTTTCTTTACTACCCATTTAACTTTTACAGGAGTTCCGCTCACAAAAAGTAAAAATATTTCATTGCTCGTGCGTTTGTCTGTCTGATGCTCACTTTTATTTTTATTTATTACTAGCTGAACTCGGGCCACGTTTTGTACACTGCTTATATGAAAAAAAATAGTAAAAGCAGCTAGCTCTTTGATAATGAAAGTCCCGTCAAAATCGGTCCAGCCGTTTTGGAGATTTGCCGGAACAGATATTTTTTTTATTGTTGTTATTTTTAATAATAATATTAGTATTATTTTATACTTTGATATACATTTTATAAATAAAAGTTATTTTGACATTACAAACAAACACTTGATTTTTTTATTAGTATGTATTTAAAAATTACTATCATAATACAGTATTTTGAAGGTCAAGAAGTCCTCAATATACTTAAAGCCTTTCCCTATAATAATATGGTAATCTAAACAGTAATTGTTGACTCACAAAGAAAATGTTTGAAATTCACAGTTAAGCCAATGGCACGTATTTTTGTCGCGTGCACCACTTAGTTGATTGGACATTTTAAAAGCAAACTCATGCATCAATATTACTTACAGGATTTTTGGTAACATTTTCTCTTACTAAGTATATTAATAGGCATGTGTCACTGTCGGACGTGTGCTATTAAAAATTCACAGATTTAGTGCCTCAAACGACTATTGAGCGCATTGGAAATGAATCTATGGAATTATATGTTAAATATGTTGTTCTGACTGGTTGACTTCTTTCAAAAAAGTTAAGCTACAAGGCAAACCCTTAACCCGATCGTCTTTATTTTAGACTCAAATTGTAGCTAACTAAATTGTCCAGAGGAGTTTTTTCACAATTTTTTGATATCATTCTTCGTTTCCAAAATATCGAGCGACAAAATAAAAAAATCGGAAAAATATTGATTTTTTTTTCACTATTTCGGCCATAACTATTTTCGTTTTTGACTTTTTTGAAAAATTCTTCTTGCACCTTACAGCTCTCATGAATACGCATCTTTTTTTGAAATATCATATCTTCACAACTCTCCGAGATATAAGGGGATCGCACTTTTTCTTGAAATCGGGGCCCATACTGAAGCGAACGAAAAGACATTTCCAATGTCAAAACATTTAATTAAATTCGGCTTCGGACCCTTTTGACCTATTAGTCTTGACCCGTTGAATAAAAGTGCCCGTTGGACCCACTTTTAAGTGCCCGTTTGACCCATTGTGTGTCAAGTAGTCTGCGTCAAGTATCAAGTTTAGTAGTCTGCGGTATACTCAACTCCTTAGCGTGTTTGGGCTCAATAGAAAGTCGGAGATTAGTTTATATATATAAGTGTTAATTTTATGGCTGAGTTATATCATTAGTAGTTTGACTTTCGTTGTGGATATATCCCAACATTCTGGATTCGCACTTGTACAATTGACTAAAGTCTTTGTTTAATGCGAAGTCCTATTACGATCCATTTTATCCTCAACAATCGCTTTTTGAACTGCTGAGATTTGATTGATTTTCCCAATACTTTCAAAGAATAAATCTTGTGCTTCTGACCGACCTGGAAAATTACAAATAAATATCTTTACACATTCCACACAGCACCATCTAGTTCCAAAAGTAAGCAACTAATGCTTGTATTATGGATACAAGCAGTATAGTTGATATACTATATAGAATTACTTTTTGTAAATACATACATATATTATAAATACAAAACACCCATGACTCAGGTACAAAGGTAAAATGTTGACACATACACATTTGCCCCTAGCGGGATTCGAACCCGCAACCGTTTGGCTAACAGCTAGTGTTACTAGCCACTGGACCAAACGTGTCGTCAAAACTTCAAAAGAATCTTAAAAAGGTCAGAATTACAAATGGTCAGTTTGGTATAGTATATAAAAGTGGACGTCCTATCTCTCAGTATCTACTTATCTACTCACTGATCTGATTATGATGATGATGATGATGATGATAATGATGACTATAAATGTACACCCTTTATTAAACACCCTTCTATGGCAGACTAAATCTAGTCTAAAAATAATTTTTACTCGTGTTTCATTTAATTTATTTTATGTTCCCTTGATGTTTCGACTTAGGCTACCTATGTAAAAGCCTGAAACACTAATATCACAGATGAAATAATAATTTTCCTTTCACATCACAACTTCTCACATAATATGTAACTGCTGGACCCAATAACTGAGTGTCCAATAATACACAATATAAGGAGGTAACAGTAATCGATAATATGTACATACTAATATTATATAGAAAGAAGATTTGTATGTTTGTAATGAAAAAACTCAAAAACTACTGAACCGATTTAAAAAAATCTTTCACGTATTGAAAGCTTGAAAGATTTGATTGTTTGTTTGTTTGTATAGAATAGGCTCCGAAACTACTGGACCGATTTGAAAAATTCTTTTACCATTAGAAGGCGACATTATCCGTGATGAACATAGGCTACTTTTTTCCGCGGGAAAATGCTTCATTCCTACGGTAAATCTAAAATAAAAGTAAATACTAGCGGCTTGGCCTGGGAGATAGCGCCATCTACCCATAATACGGTAGATGGCGTTGTATACTTTTCCACGCGCACGAAGTCGTGAGCACCAGCTAGTAAATAATAAATCTGTAAGTTTAGGTATTGTATGTATGTTTGTATGTATGTTCCTCCATAACTCTTAAACGAATTAAGTTAATGATTTCCATGAAACTTGGTAGATAAACATTTAGACGTACAGGACACATATTATAAATACAGACATCCATGACTCAGGTACATTTGCCCCCAGTGGGATTCGAACCCGCGAACGTTTGGTTAACAGCTAGGTGTGCTATAGCCACTAGACCAAACGTGTCGTCAAAATATGAAATGAAAGAAAGACTGTTTACTGCTCCTCAATATTGTACTGTGAATAAACGCCCAAAAAGTAATAGGATTATCTCTAAACATAATAATGATCTGACGGTTCTCTAAGGAATAGAACACCGAGCCACGAAAATTGGGAAGGTTGCGACATTACAGAAAAAATAAAAGTTATTTCTATATTTGAAACTAGCTGGTACTCGCGACTTCGTCCGCGTAGAAAAGTATAAAACGCCATCTACCGTATTTTGGATAGATGGCGCTATGTCCCGGGCCAAGCCGCCAGTATTTACTTTTATTTTAGATTTCCCGTAGGAATGAAGCATTTTCGCGCGGTAAAAAGTAGTCTATGTTCATCACAGATAATGTCGGCTTCTAATGGTAAAAGAATTTTTCAAATCGGTCCAGTAGTTTCGGAGCCTATTCTATACAAACAAACAAACAATCAAATCTTTCCTCTTTATATTATTAGTATAGATAGCCTGGGTTATTCGCTGATAATGTAGCTTTTTATGGGCGAAAGATATAACACAAGCGACACCATAAAATGAATATATCAGTTTTCTATACTAAGTATAAATCCGTATTTTTACAATTATTATTTCACTGCTATTTTAATTTATACTCAATGAGGATTATTAAATTGGTTTGGAATTTTATATGTCACTGTGTATTATTTTACTATGCGTTTATTGACATTAAAAATGTCAATATTCAATGTGTATTATTGACATTAAAAAGGCCTGATTTGAGCCCTGTTCAGTGTACAGAATTTATCATCAATATAGTAATAATAAATCTGTAAGTGTAGGTATTGTATGTATTGTATTGTATGTATGTTCCTCCATAACTCTTAAACGAATTAATTGATTTTCATGAAACTTGGTAGATAAACATTTAGACGTACAAGACACAGTATACATTTTTTTTCTTTTTTAATGCGGACGAAGTCGCGGGCGCCAGCTAGTAAGTAATTATAATAAAATTGTAATTTAGTATGTACAGTAATGCCAACATATTTCTCGTGTAATTTTAAATATTAATTCGATTTATATTTGGTACTTGTTTCCCTTTGATTTAAAATGTCCAGTCGAATTGAGACGTTAAGGTTTAAATTACAAATTCATTGAATACCTGTGACATAATTATGACATACTTTATCTGGTAGGTACATATTTCAGTTTATTTAGTTTATTTCTGTTTGAGAGAAATTAACTTAAAATAGCTTTAAACGAACATTAAAATAAATTCATAAATTAAAAAAACCTAAAATAAAATATTTAATGTCTCAAAATTTCAGGTCAGGTTAACTTAAGAGGCCACTTTCCAGCTCGAGCGGCTCACCAATTTCATACTACGTAATTCCTTGATTTCTCATTAGTTATTGGTCGTAGTAACACATGAAAAAACATGACTTTTCTGAGACATAATATGAAGGTTTGCATCGAAAGAAAAAACTGAAATTTATTTTATATCTACTATAATTAATTTTTAAAATGTGCAGAAATTGTCACATTTTCGCTGGTTGAGATCTCGTAATTATTGATTGAAAGCCAATAATGTTTTCCTAAGAAAACATCCTAGCTATAGTGTTCATTAAAAATTGGGATGTCAATAGTTATCATCTATAAAGGTTTTTCTAAAATATTGGAATAGCTGGCGTATGTTTCGCTAGTTGAATAAGTGCGCGAATGTGTTGCTTCGCTTTCTGTCTTAGGTTATTAGCATTATAGTAAGTTGAGACAACAAATTCTCCCAAATAAATTCCATGAGAATTGTTGGTCAAACGAAATTCGTATTATGAAGTTTTATTGCGCTAAATTTTAAGGCCCATTGAATAAAACGAACCACAAGAATCTAAAAACCTGTAAACAATGGAAAATTAGAGAGAAAAAGTCACCTCAAAAGAGAATTGCTTCAAATATAATCCGGAATCGAGGAGGAAAAAGGAAAATATTGGTCCGTGCCAGACTTGCTGACATCTGGTGGTTCATTTATCAATGTCTGTGAGAGGATTGGAAATATTAGCGGCGACAAATGGACGATCGGTTATCTATTAATCTGAGATCTGTACGTGTTAATATTGTGAGGTTACGCTTCGTCGCAAGATGAACTGACATCAGAGACGCCTCCGTGAACAATCAATATGTCGATATTATAACCTTATAGTCGAATTATAATTTATATTAGGTATTAGATAAACTTTGTTGATTTATGTTTTACTTGTATGTATGTGTATAATGTGTATCGAGATATTTTATGTTTCCCAAATATAAATATATAAATAATAATAATATACTAGCTGGTGCCCGAGACCTTGTCCGCGTTCTCTATAGCCTATAGCTTTCCTCGATAAATGAACTATTCAACACAAAAAGAATTTTTCAATTCGAACCAGTAGTTCCTGAGATTAGCGCGTTCACTGAGATTCCTGAGATTTATATATTAGTATAGATTTAACGCATAGGAATGTGAAAGTTACTCCAAAAATTATTAGTGCATTTTAAATGAAATTCGTTTTTCGTTTTGAAAGTTTTTATTAACGTTTTGAAAGTTATTACTGTGACTCATAATTTTCCATAATTTTCCAATAGAACCAGTCAAAAGCAGCCTGGAGGTCTCGTATGTACTACACCTTGTCGTCTTACTATGTGTCCACACTATGTGTAATGCCCACTGCCACTTCAACTCACTGATCCACCGGCTTATGAAGAGAACTTTCGTATGTCTACGGATTTCCTCATTTCTGATTCGATTTCGAAGTGTAACCCCGAGCATAACCCTCTCCATAGCTCGTTGAGCGTACGCTAAGCTTTCTTACGAGGCCCATAGTTAGAAACCACGTTTTAGCGTCATATGGCAACAAACATTGGTCGAATTTTTGAAGTGAAACCTTCTATATCGTTATACGACTTTGGGTAGGGAAAAAATGTATCGGTTCGCGTCAGCAACATGCTAATGCTCATAGTTATGCGTGCGCAGCTGTCTACGTACGCGATCATGCCAACACATTGCATATACCCGATTGGTGTGTGCGATGCACGCTCAGTTTTATGTTTTCACTTCTGTTTTGTTTTGAGAGACTTGGGAATTTTGGACGAGAAGATGCCTCGGAAGATGCCATTCCGTGATGGATCCGTTAGTATATCTAATGACCTCAGAAAAAAAAATAAGAAACGCTCTTAGGCGCTGTAATGTGAAGTTGTGCAGTTAATACATAGACGCTAAGCCGTGCGGCTTAGTGTGTGTTAACAGCGAAATCGCTCTCGCATCCGCTTCCTTGTTTAGTCGCAAAGTCGGCGAGCGTTGCTGCGGTTTGTTAATCTTTTAATGGAATTAACCCGCGGCCGACAATGTCACTGGCAAAATAGCTATGCACATTATACTATAAAGATACTGGAAACGACGATCTTTTTTAAAAATTAAACTTTTTAACAGTGGCAGAGCTGCTGACTGCCTCAAATGACCGCTCTGTCTTTTCGTGTCTTGCGTGGCAGCCGATGTTTGCGTTTTGTAAGCACGTTATGACTTCTAAGGAAGGATGTAAATGTATGTATGTAATGTATGTATGTATGGATTTATTATCAATACTAATAATAAATCTGTTAGTGTAAGTATTGTATGTATGTATGTTCCTCCATAACTTTTAAACGAATTAACTGATTCTCATGAAACTTGGTAGATAAACATTTAGATGTACAGGAGAGATTAAGATATGCTACTTTTTTCTTTTTTAACGCGGACGAAGTCGTTGGCGCCAGTCGTTGTAAAAGCGACATAAATCGGAAACACATTCGAAAAATGTCCGCAAACTTTTTCTTCTAAACCACCTAACGTTTACAAAAATAATCGTTGTGCTTCAACAATTACGAGACAAACGACATTAACATTGTGATTGTATCCAGGAAATCTAACTCCACATAGTTGCCTAGTAGATTGTTTCGTTCCTTGCATAATTACTTAGCTTTTGTTACTTAATTATGGCACGAGGAAATGGGGTTTTTACTACAACGAGATGAACGGCAAACGGTCTGATTTATGTTTTGTATTCGGTAACCGCTTGTGTTAACACCAACTTTAAAGTTCATTTCGTTTTGACAGAGTATATTGTTTCACGTCAACGCAATTCTAAATTAACTAATTGCTGAGTTACAGTATAATTTAAGTTGAAATAATTATATTTCTTTCTTTTTTGAAGGATTTTTCTGCAATTAGTTGTACGATATTTTGAGGGCTTGTCGACTTCTTTCACATATGTTTTTCTTCTAGTTTGGATATCCAAACTAATATTATAATTGTCAAAGAAACTCTACCTGTCTGTCTATTACCTACCTTTCACTAACCTGATCATAATGAAATTTTGTATACACATTGACAGAGATACAAAAAATGACATACAGTAGCTTTCAACCAGAAAAAAATACTGTTCCCCAGAAAATTATGTAAAAATAAAAATCCAAAGCCTGGAAAAGCTATAACAGCAAAAGGCGCTATTTTTTGCTATTTAAGACACATGCTAGTAATTAATAAAAATATACCTAGAGAATATAACACCGAAATATCAACATTGACAATCATTAAAATTGATTTCAATTGATACATGATTACAAATTGCGACCTTATTACCATCAGAATAGATTCGGTTTTAAATCGACAGCTTAAACTTTCCAGAAACGAAATGTGTGCATTACTTCATTAATATACCTACAGAGGCAAGTAAATAGACAAATGAAAAAGTTAAAGCCTGGGGTCTCATAAGACCCCTCTAATTAAGGGGCATTTGTAACCGTGACGGACCACGCGTCACAGTTCAAGGAGAACAGTAGACCAACATTTACATTAATTTGGTTTTACATCTGATAATAATTTGATAATATGATGGCGATTTTGACTTCGTACGTGTGAAATTTTATATTCTAAGATTTTTCAAGCTAAGATTAACTTGGCGTTTTACTGATTACTGAAAACCTTATGAAAATTCGTTGGGTATTCATAACCTAATGAATACCCCTTGTGAATGAAACCTTATGAAAACTCACACAGGCAAGCACTGTCTCTGAATTGATCTCTGATCGCGCCACGTGAGCAAAAATTTGACGAAATAAAAATCTGTCAAAATGGTAATAAGTTGATTATACGCGAGTCAGTCATGTAATATAGTGCAATAAGTAAAAGTATTGTAAAAGTATCATTCCAGCTCCAAATTGTTTTATGGTCTATAATGGTCTATCTATAGCATAGCCATAGATTATAGAATGATACTTTTACTTTGGATGTTGTGGTCTGGATCTGTCAGCAGGATGAATAATGAGCCAATCGTTTGTGGTTTTTTGTTTTTCTTCCTTTTTTTTTCTCTCTTTTCTTTGGACAGAAACATCCATCGATTTCCTATCTCCCAGTTATAAATCTGGTCCTCAGGTTGGGAACACTGTGTCTTTTTAATCGGGAGTGCTTTCTGCTCCCTGACCCTTCCAGTTTTGTAGCCAGTAGATTTATGTGGGTATGAAGCCGTTTTTGATAGTGTCGGCTGTACTTTGGTGACCTATTCTCTGACAGTTTTTATATTGAGATCGTACATTCCACTCTGCAACATTATTTCATCTGTGGGTAAAAGACTCACAGGAGAAAATTAATTCGTAAGGTCGATGGGGGCTACTGCGACACGGATGCCATTCTAAGCTCTTCATTTTGCTCGGATTCGACAAATATGAAAGTGAATTCAATTGAATATTTTCATTAAGAAAAATATATTTTTTAATATTTTTAGACGATCCCTCGCGAACCTAACATTTTCTAGGATAAATATGTTTATCCTAGAACACATACATATTTGTACATACACTACATGTTTGCTAAATTTCGGTTTAGTAGTCATCTCGCACGATTTTATACGTGTGAAATGTGCGAAGAGCTAACTTTAAATTTAAATATTATAATAGTACAGTGACAGTATAAGACAAATTTTAATGTAAGAAAATCCTTAAAAACCCCTTTTAGTTCCTATGTAAAATTTAATAAAATACAACTAAGTGTTGTACCCCTAAAATATAGAAGGGTTTTCATCTTAATTTAATCTTAATGGAAGAAAATTTTCCCCCTAACCCTACTGGTAGGTACAGTCGGGGTAAGAAAAGGTTCGTCACCTTAAAGTCGACATTTGCTTGCACCAGGGCAATTGTCACTCATGCCAAAACTTCATTTCAAACGTCTGTCAGTTGTCTGCTTAGTGCTTTAGTTTCAAAAGGTACTAAGAGTGTACGACTTTTATAAAGGAATGAATTTTAAAACTGACGAAGGTATTCTTACCCCCACTGTACATATATGCGGGAAAAAAATCAAATTAGCCCTACCAGTGGCAATACCATAAAGATAGATGGAACGGGCGCTAATTGTCGGTTAAGAAAAACTAATTGAACTAACGAAATTTGAATCTTTTATAAAAATTTTAATTATTTTAAAAGTTTTGACACCTCCCAAATCTGGTAACCATATGGTTTCTATCTGATATTAATTAAGGGGAAAATGTCGAACAAATTTGGGGTAGATTAAACGTCAATCAGAAGGCGAAATTTAATTACCAAACACCGTCTGCTAGCCGTCGAAAAATCTCTGAGGAAAATTTTTTAAATCAAATAATTTTTTGTAACATTTTTCAGAGTATGTATCACATTTAGAAATTATTTATATTTTCATTTCAGGTCGTCATCGAACTTAAAGTTTTAGTTTTCTAGCTTCCATATCCAGTTGGTGGATACGGAGTGTTGGTGTTAGAAATAAATGTACATATAAACACCAGTTAACATGATGACTACTTATATCCTCTATGATCTACGCATAATATAGGCATGCCACGCATGCGCATCCACACCACACCACATCTAAACGATATCCTCTCTCCTGCCCGTATAAGGCAATAATAACTCATTGTAAAATAATTTTGATATTTTTTCTAGTTCTTTGGTCTCTTGAAAGTTATGCTCAGAAATGACTCTTTTTAGCAGCGTCAATATGTATTTATTTATTTAATGTTTTGCTTTTTATTTTATTTTAATCATACTTATCAAAGTACTTATCGAAAGTGCCTTTTTAAAGTGTAAGTTAAAAAAACAATGACCTGGTTTAAATGATGTTCTTTTATTTGAATATACTCCTTTAAATATTAGTGAAAAATGAAGCAATATTTCAAAACAAAAAATATATAATTTTCGAAAACGTACAAATTCAAAACGAAATCGTGCTCGAATTTCTCTTAAAACAAACGAAGCTTGAAGCAATTTATGAATTATAAAACCACTATACAATACTACACATAGATGATGCAGATTTTTTCCAGCCAGACAAATATATGTTCTAGCGTTACCTGTTTTCGGCCTATTTCTGCTTGCAACGACAAAAATCATGGTCCATAGCAGATAACAAAGCTCGAATTTGCATAGAAATAAACAAGGGATGATTTCAGACGATTTATAGTCGTGTCCTCTGAAATAGGCTTTGTTTTGATTACAGTAACTAATGTTTGTGGGCTTACGTGTTGTCTAAAATCGAATGCCTTGAATGTGGCTAGCCAATTTGTGAATGTGCCAAATTGCCACACAGATGGCCTATTAAAGAATGTATTAAATGCCTTTGAATGAATATTTCTGTAAATTACCAAATATATTAAGTTTACTGCATAAATGTGTATGAAGAACACTTAACAGGGGCGGTTTGTAGCAGTATGCCTAACCAGCCTAACTCTGGCGATTACTCTAGGTATTAAAACTCTATAAGTCGTCATAACGCTAATAATAACAATATTATAAACGTGAAAGTCCGTTATATAAGATTCCTAATTTTTCATAAATAGATACTTCTTTAACTAAGCAGTCACATTAACATATTACGACGACTTACTAAAGAATCTCTTTAACAACACAGTCACACTAATATATTACGACGACTTACTAAAGAAACTCCTTTAAAAACGCCGTCACACTAACATCACGACGACTTACTAAAGAAACTCTTTAACAACACAGTCACACTAACATATTACGACGACTTACTAAAGAAACTCTTTAACAACACAGTCACACTAACATATTACGACGACTTACTAAAGAAACCTCTTTAACAACGCCGTCACACTAACATCACGACGACTTACTAAAGAAACTCTTTAACAACACAGTCACACTAACATATTACGACGACTTACTAAAGAAACCTCTTTAGTTATGCAGTCACACTAACATTACGACGACTTACTAAAGAAACCTCTTTAACAACGCCGTCACACTAACATCACGACGACTTACTAAAGAAACTCTTTAACAACACAGTCACACTAACATATTACGACGACTTACTAAAGAAACCTCTTTAACAACGCCGTCACACTAACATCACGACGACTTACTAAAGAAACTCTTTAACAACACAGTCACACTAACATTACGACGACTTACTAAAGAAACTCTTTAACAACGCCGTCACACTAACATCACGACGACTTACTAAAGAAACTCTTTAACAACACAGTCACACTAACATATTACGACGACTTACTAAAGAAACCTCTTTAGTTATGCAGTCACACTAACATTACGACGACTTACTAAAGAAACTCTTTAACAACGCAGTCACACTAAGATCACAACGAACGAATTCTAAAGAAACTTTTTAATGTTTTTCGTAGTTGATTGCTTTTATGAAATTAGTATAGATTTAAAGTAAAGATTTACCCATGTGTAAAGAAAGTCCGTGGCTATAGCTATAGAGTTATTATAACCGAGTTTCCATCAATGCGAAGTCAAACAAAAGTCCCGTTGGAACGAGCGTGTATAATTTAAATCCCGTTCGTCCTAAATATACATTCATGCAGAGAAGGGAAATACGAATAATGAAGGTTATCGATTTATTTCACTTCGTGGGAATTTAATATTATTATAAAAATGAAAATTAAAAATTCCTCAGACACAAATACACATATTTGTGTATACAATGAACAGTTTCATTCCATTTTCCTTCAGTAATTGGTAACCATAGACATTCGGAGTAGTGACTAACGAATAAGAAATTATAGAGGAGTACTAGCAATACTAAAATTAATTAGAAGAACTATCGGGGAACGCTGGGGAGCGCTATCGAATCTGAAATTCAGGAAGATTGGTAATAGGTCACAGTATATTAACAATTGGAAAGAAAAATATTTTTATAAACAAAAACCGACTTCATGATTACACCTAAAATAATTTAAACTAAAAAGTCTAAAATATTATTTGAATTTTACACATATGTTTTAAATATCTTATACCCTATTTATATTTATCAGCATGTCATCTAAGTTTGGTTACGTAAACCGTTTGTAGATTGATGATAATATACAGGACATCATTACTTACTGGATTAGCAGAAATAATCCTACTAATATTACGAATTCGAAAATTTGTGGCGATGGATGAATGATACTCTTTCACGAAAAAACTGTTAGAAGCCGACATTATCCGTGATGAACATTGGATACTTTTACCACAGGAAAATGCTTCAGTCCTACGGGAAATCTAAAATAAAAGTAAATACTAGGGCTTTACCCGGGAGATATCGCCACCTATCCAAAATACGATAGATGGCGTTTTATACTTTTCTACGCGGACGAAGTTGCGAGCACCAGCTAGTTATAAATAAAGTCATTGAAATTATATCACTATTAATACTCGGTCAAAACATTGCCTCGCATTTTGACTTCGGTTATTCGCATTATCTTATAGACATTTGAGATAAAACATTCTCACAAGTTCCCACGCTGTTCTTAAGTCTAACATTTTATACGCGAGACACATCTAATCCAACCGTTACACAGTCCGTGTAAACATATAGTACATGGAAGTCTGTTAGGTTGATAAATGACATTATAAATCTTGTTCTCTTTCTACAACGCGTAGAACAAATTTGATCTTTATCTTTCAAGCTCAAATACTCAATTCGTGTAATTATCACGGAGCTATGACTTTTTAAATGGTTTAGTGTGTAATCTGATTCATATCTTTTCCGATTCAGTGCATTTTTTTTTATTGAAGAAAGTATCGATTAATGTATCCATAGAGTTTTTTTTCCAATTCATAAAAAATGGCTTACGCATACCATTCGTAAAGTTACGCACGTGTTACAACGCAATGAGGTAACAATATACATATAACTAAAAATCGAATTCAAATCGGTTAAGCTGTTTCTAAGATTAGCGAGCACAAACGCACAGACAAAAATACAAAAATTCTAAAAACTTTTTTTACGTTAATTACTGTATACACTGCTCGTTTATGATTTAAAAAAATGTATATTATATGTGGGCATAGATCTACTAGGTAGATCTATGCCCACATATAATAGGTAGGCATAATAGTATGTAGGCATACTAAATTGTTTTATTTTAATACATATGGACAGGTTTGTTCTCAATAACCCACTAAAATCGAAACTATTATTTTTTAAAAAAAGCTTTTATGTATACATTTAATTATTTATTTATAATTATATCACGTACGAATTAAATTGAGACTCCACTTAAATGCGATTTTACGTCCCGACTAATTATTCTTTATCGCTTTCAAGAAAAAAATTATTCTGTTCTTATTAATAATCTCATGCAAATTAAAAAAAAAAATACAAATAAAAAAATACGACTCTCATACGTGTGCAATTTTTGTCATCGGTTTAGGTCTCAACTTAATTCGTACGGGTTATAGTAATACGTACTACACACTTGTTAAAGGTGTTTTGTAATATAAAAATGGCGTTCAACACTTAAAAACCAATTAAAATATTGAAATTAATGCAAGCTTTACTATTTAAGCATCAAATCAACGATCAAAGTCAACTTTTTAGACTCCATTTTTGCACATTGTATTTTCTTGAACGCCATTTTATTCGGTACTAAAATAATTTCAAAAAGTTTTGCACGTCAACTTTAACTTGTACAAGTCTTCTAATGAAAAACTATTAAAAGCTGTTTTTTAATATTTTCACTTATTCATTCAAATGCTCTTCTTAAAATAATTAAATGATTTAGTCTTACAATTTTTTCGTCAGATCATGACAGTTTTACAAAGAGCAACAGAAATTAGGGCAAATTCAATAATGTTTACCGAGGTTTAACAACCGGCCTGCCCTGAATATGGGCACAAAGAAAAGTTGCAAAAAATTATGATGCAAAACTCGTAAACATCTTAGAGAAGCGCCTCAAATATGAGGGAGTTACATTTTAGCTATTATAGCATGCACCAGCTAGTTTCCAGTATGATGATGGTGGCGCCCAATTTTCTTATATTTTTAGACGAAACCTCCGGAACTACTAATTTATATCCTATGTTATTTAATATGGCTGCACCGTAACACCTTATGGATGCCCGGTTCACATTCTTCCAGTCTAGTGCTGGAATGCTAATGGAATAATGTGAACCAGCAAAATTCCAGTGATAAATCCAGTCCAGTTGACTGGAATGAAGGTCTACTTTTCATTCCAGCTCGCCCATTCCAACCCCACGGAACAATGTGAACGATTGATTCAGTCCAGCATTGGACTGGATTAACAGGCTGGATGACTGGACTGTAATAATGTGAACCGGGCATCACTGTGGAGGTGAGCGCTGGGAAGCCACTACGCACAGGTATGAGAAACTACTATATTGTAAAGACCATTTTGCTGTCGACTGTGGGCTAATACGCTTGAAATTCTAATATTTTTTTACGTGCAGAAAACGTATATAAAATCAGTATTATTCATAGGTTTTAGATGGATAAAACAAAAAAGCGATTCACTCAAATTGAAGGGCAGTGAAACTGTTAAGACTTATCTATCTTCGAAAACATTATAAATATTTTCAAATAGCATTGAGCTGCTAGAGAGTTGTTCTTCCTCAGACAAAGAAGAGGCCAAGTTTCATTGAGCCATTACTGATATGTGTATGTAAGATTCATTTGAGGGAAACCTCAATTGTGGAAGAGCAACAACACTATCCAGAAGACAAATGAAGCTTTCAATGTTGAAAGGAACAGCTCTTTTTAGACATGACAAAGAGGTTTATGTGCTTAAAATGTGAGGCCGCAGAAAATGGCGCGTATTGTTAGAAATTTTCTTTAAACGGGTGAATTTTTAAAGCGAAACACAATAACTTTAGAATGGGGCATCTAAATAGCCATTAAGGTTAAACTGTGACTCTTAATTTCAATAATAATACAACATCAATGTACGTACGTATTATATTAACCAGATTTCTTTTAATGTAATATGTAAAATGGATATTATTATATTTTACAAAATGGATTGACAAAACAAAAAGGACATTCGTACATTGAGAATTTTTCGTTTTTAAATTATTCTAGTTTTTGAATAAATATTTTAACACATATGAAATAGGAGCGCCGACGAAGTCGCGAGCTAAGGCTAGTATTAAATAAAACGTTTTCAATATTTTTTTTATTTTGCGTAACTATAACAACTCATTTTTAGATTGCTACTTCAAATATTTGATTTTTTCATAGGAGACCGTTTCTTTTTATTCCTTGAAAGGTTTATTGATGAAGCAAAAATGCCTGATGTTTATTTAGCAGCGCGTGTGTCTATTACGTGCCGAAGAGAAGTAATATTACAACATAGATTTTATCGGAAGTTGAGTTTTGACTGTCATTCTAACCACGCGACCTGTAATTTGCCGAACGGAAACGTTATCAAACTGTGCTTCCTGCTTTTCGAACGTTCATACTGAGATACTATGACAAAAATAAAAATATGTTCAACAAGCTGGTGCCCGCGACTTCATCCGCGTTGAACGATGGAAGGTACCCTTTTTTTTTATCGAAGAGAAATCCTTTTATTGATCCCCTACCGCTGGCTAGGCGGCAGGGGTCGACCAGCAGAACTGGCCCCTACCCACTAAAACTCCCCGGTGTCTCCTTGCCCTTAGAGTGGGGGGTGGACGGGCTCTGTCGAGGCAACTGCTCCAACCCACCCTCCTCGGGCGGCCTAGCCATTGCTGGCTAGGCTGACGCCAACGGGGGGATTGCCCGGAGACACCCGAGCAATCCCCAGACGGAGGAGACCTGTGCAGGCACACACAGCCACGCGATGATAAATTAAAAATATAAAAGCAATTATAACGCTTGACGCCTTGTTGCTATAACACATTGGCCAGGCGTTAGTTACAGTTTTATATTTTAAATAATCCCTCGGGAACAGTAATTTTTTCTTGGATAAAAGGTAACCTATGTCCTTTCCGATGTCCCAGACAACGTGTATGCAAAATTTCATGGTGATCGGTTCAGTAGTTTTTGCATGAAAGAGTAACAAACTTTCGCATTAGTCAATTCTATGTAGTTAGAGGCTATAAAGAAGAAACGCACTGGACAAAGGAAAAAGTCGTACCGAAACACAAGTCGTTTGTTCAGCACACATTAAGTTCAGCTGTTTCAGCACTTGCGACTTATAGAACGGACTTTGCAAAAAATATAAATTGAACAATGAAATAATAATAAATATTAATTCTAAACTAATTAATATTCTATAATGCATTTTTAAAACCGTAAGTTTTTTTAAAAGTCCGATTAGGTCACATCACACTATTTTTTGAATGGTTAAAAACCAGCAACCCAGGAAATTTCAAATTACTCGTTCGAATGCGTCCGGTCCAATACAATACAACCAATTCCCAAATTGCCTGAAATGTCAATACGCCTGAATCCCAAATAGACTGAAGTTTAAGTCGACTGAATCTTAAATCGACTAAATTCCAAAACGACTGATTCCCAATTCGCCTGAAATCCAAATCGCCTTAATTTTTAATTACTAACGTAAGTATGAAACGCACTATTATATACAGAATATGTGGCGGACGGTCGCATCCAATAAAATTCAAGTGTCCCAGTACGTACACTTGGCGTATCTGCATTCGAGTCACGTGACCGCTGACTCGGCAAGAATTCCTCCAACCCTCAGCGGTTTCTGTGTTCGGTTGCAAGATGCCTGCTCCTGTCGAGTTCGTCGCTTCATGCCTTTGAGAATGCTTTTTGAGGGTCGTTAGAAGAGCCTGAGCGTAAACGGTCGGTAAGCACACTGCATTTAAATTCAATATGACTTTTGTCATAAGACTGCAAACCTGTCTTTATAATATATCGTTGTTGTCAAACTATATATAAAATCTGAGATTCCAACATTTTGACCAGTCAAAATTACGATTACAGTCAAGTTACGACTACATACGACGACAAGTATAGGTATATTTCATTAGAAACTTAGAACATAGTTACTTTAGAACTTACAATAATTTTATGTTGTATTAAATTACTAGCTGTTGCCCGCGACTTCGTCCTCGTTAAAAAAGATAAAAAGTAGCTTATCACGTGTCCCGTACTTCTAAATGTTTATCTACCAAGTTTTATGAAAATCAGTTAATTCGTTTAAGAGTGATAGAGGAAATTGTAAAAATGGTCAATTTAGTTTCAATATCATGTATAGAGCCTATTTACACGATATTTCTGAAAACAAAGTAAATTACTCCATGACCGACCCCTACAGATTTATTTTATTATTAGTATTGATATTGATGCACTCGGTTTACTGCATCCTTCGATAGGCGATTTCTTATTATTTTCTTTTTAATGTTTGCAACTTTTACTGTGCAAACAAAGGTAAGTATATCAGCTCCATTATACCCGGTGACTGGTGACTTTAAATGACGGTTAGCCTACTTGACAGATGGTGAAAGAGCCTTATTATTTACTTACTCATATTTAATCTGAGCCTCAGTGAATTCGATTGCCTTATCTATTGTGTAAAAAAAACCTGCTAAGTGCTTCTGAGCAATATTATGAGCACTGTCTGTTGAACTTAACAAAAAAAAATTTCTAAACTAGGTACAGAGAGATCGTAGCAATAAACGATTCGCGTAACGCCTAAAATTAAATTCCCCAAACAAAGCGAGGCAAAAATCAGAGAAAAACCGTCTGAAAATGGTTTACCTAGCTCGCTGAATAGAATCACAATGTACGAGTACAAACGGAAAAATGCAATTTTGTATGCTATAAAAAAAATTAAACGAATAAAAGCAATGCCTGCATCTATCGAAGTTCATTTGAAACAGTTTGTTTAATACTAGCGACTCGCCCCCGGCTTCGCATACTAGTTCTGACAGCGAAAGGAAACATCTTGATAAATATTTTGTGCTTGAGTGGACACATGTTTTAGTGACTAGAAATCATCATAGACCAACATTGTCTGCGGCTTCGTCAGTAATCTCCCTTTTCTAGCCGCTTATTCAATAACTATAGCTGTTGCCCGCGACTTCGTCCGCATTAAAAAAGATAAAAAGTAGCCTATCATGTGTCCCGTACTTCTAAATGTTTATCTACTAAGTTTCATGAAAATCACTTAATTCGTTTAAGAGTGATGGAGAACATACGTAATACAGAAAAAAATTCTAAAAATGGTCAATTTAGTTTCAGTATCATGTATAGAGCCTATATACACGATATTTCTGAAAACAAATGAAATTACTCCATGACCGACCCCTACAGATTTATTATTAATTAGTATTGATCTGTACCAATATAAAGCTAAGGAGTGTGTATGTTTGTTTGATTGTACGCTGGTTTTGTTGATTCAAACTACTGGTTTGAATTGAATTATTTTTTTTTTGTGTTGAATAGTCCATTTATTGAAGAAGGCTATATATAGGCTTTAAAGAAAGCGGACGAAGTTGCGAGCACCATTTTTTGATAAATTTTCATTTTTATTTTTAGACTAGCTGGCGCCCGCGACTTCGTCCGCGTTAAAAAAGAAAAAGTCGCCTATCCTGTGTCCTGTACGTCTAAATGTTTACATACCAAATTTCATGAAAACCAGTTAATTCGTTTAAGAGTTATGGAGGAACATACATACATACAATGAATCCTCATTGTATCCTCATCCTACCGAGGATTCATCGTCCTTTTCTGTTTATCCATGTTTACATGGTGATCGATAGAGTACTTTCCAATCCATGATTTGCGTTTTAGAACAAAGGAGCATAAAATTTTTATAAACCTATAGATTTTGTGATCGTACCAGATTGACACTAGCAAACAATTGGCAGCAGCTCCCCTTTAATCTTGGTAATAAATTTCTTTTATCGTTCGTACCCGCGGGCCGCAAGACGTTTCCCCTAAGAGGAAATTCTCTCTATAGCGATTAACTCGAGGCGGTCAAAGTAACGAAAAAGAGTCCCTTGGATTTTATGACTTCTGTACAGTTTTATACTGCCAAAAACAACTTTATGTGTAAAGGGTTAAGAGTCACGTGTCACATCATATATAAACATTAAATATTCTTACAATAAGAACGCCAGTTACACATATTAGGTACAGTATGTTTGATGGTTGAATTATGGTTGCGAACTTTGAAGGAAAAAATTGTAAATTTTTCTTGGTTTTAAGATGTTAAACAAAGATTTTAAATCATAGATCATGTGCTTCTGAAAACTGTCCGCGTAATTGTCTGTGTGTGTTACGTTTCACACGAACGTTCACACGTTTCTGAAGGCACCAGAAGGCATTTTTAAAGGTAAACGAACCTAATTAGCAAAATAAAATAATTATGTTTATGCAAAGAAACCGCTCACTGCTTTCGCAAGCAACACCGCAAGCAACACCATACCTTATTTCATAGGCAAGGACCTATTATTTGTATTTTGCAATTCAAGCCCCGTAAATTGCTAATGAGTCTGTCCGCCATATTGGTGACGTAATCTAGTGACACACTCACTACCGTTAACAACACTGGCCGATGAGTTTTTAGTTGCGGATGACGTCATTTGGATGTAAATGTGACAAGGTTTCTGCGCATGAACAATTGACAAGGATTATAACAGCAATTATCTCTTTAAGCACAATTTCCAAACGAAAAATAAAACAAAACCTCGTTTACAAATACGCTAATTGAAAAATTCTTATCCAAAAGCGCTTGTCGATATTTATGCATACAAAAATGTATTTACATTTAAATTGGATTATTGAAGAGGCCGAAAAAATACCGCCAAAATATTTCACTGATTGTGTGTTTAATTAATTCCAAACAGAGCAGTTAGTTGTTAAAAACGGAGACCGCTTTTGTACTTAAACTTTCGGCGTTTAAATTTGCTGTATTTTTGTTATATTTCAAAAGTATTTTAATAAAACATTTGCATATTTTATCACTCCAGCTACAGTGGTTAATAGTTAAGGTTCTATCGGGCTTGACTATAAACTGAGAGCGGTGTCCTATAATAACTGCTATTTATAAGGACGTGCGGCTTCGTCGTAATATTTCGCTCGACGTCTGTACCTTTACCACGAGTTTACAAAGACCGCACTCGCTAGCGAGAGCGTAAAATTTTTATATGGAAAATTGCTCAGGAAAATTGTCAATTTGACATTGATAGTTTTTCATATATTTTTTTCATAGAACATTTATCGAGGAAGGCTTTAAGCTATTTAGTGTGACCTGAAAGGCTAAAAAAAATAAAAACCTGAAAGGCTAAAATTTTTTTTTTTTTACTTTATTTAGATTAACGCCATCTATCGTTCTGTGACAGAACTATTAGGACAAACAGCTTTGACTCAACAAGTCGGCTACTCACCGTGCTTTAGGCTGTATAACATTTTGAACGCGGACGAAGTCGCGGGCATCAGCTAGTGTTATATAGGCGACAATAGCATTCATACCTGTATGTATGTATGTATGTATGTATGTATGTATGTATGTATGTATGTATGTATGTATGTATGTATGTATGTATGTATGTATGTATGTATGTATGTATGTATGTATGTATGTATGTATGTATGTATGTATGTATGTATGTATGTATGTATGTATGTATGTATGTATGTAGTAGTATATTTATAGTAATGGCAGGCTATACTGCATTTCGCAGTCATCTCGTCTGGGGACAGTTACAGACGGTCACAGTAAGTTTCGGTGAGTGTGAAGGGATGCCTATTATTTTTATAACACATTTCATTTAAAACCATTTAACTATCCGTCACATATCCTCGTAAAAAAGTCTTCACTGGACCACATGTGGTTGTCAGTGGGATTAAACTATAAGGAAGTGTACTGAAGAATATATTACAGTATTGCAAGAACGCTTTAGTAAATTATCTACAATATATTATGGCATATTTGTATGCATAATTTACTTCAACTTTGCCTTTATTCCATTCAGACCCCGATTGAGATATCCTACATGTTAAATTATTTAAATGTCTCCGCATTAAGGACCCCCACGTCCTCAAATTCTTGGACAAAAAGATTCTTTAATGTCAACGTCGGTCATAAATTTCATTAAAACATTTGCATACCGTTCCCTTCAACATTTTCTTTTGGTAGAATGAAAATACTTTAAGTTTTGGTAACAAAAGGTTCAACAAGATAATTATAATGTTGCAACAAGATTTCGAAATATCAAATACTAGCTAGTGCTCGCGACCTCGTCCGCGTAGAAAAGTATAAAACGCCATCTACCGTATTTTGGATAGATGGCGCTATCTCCCGGGTCAAACCGCTAGTTTTTACTTTTATTTTAGATTTCCCATAGGAATGAAGCATTTTCCCGCGGTAAAAAGTAGCCTATGTTCATCACGGATAATGTCGGCTTCTAATGGTAAAAGAATTTTTCAAATCGGTCCAGTAGTTTCGGAGCCTATTCTATACAAACAAACAAACAATCAAATCTTTCCTCTTTATAATATTAGTATAGATTTAGTAATTTTTTTCACTTTAAAGGGATTCCGCATGTTGATTGATCTGAAATTCGGTATACTATTACTTCGGTGATATTTTCATGACATGGTAACCTTGACCTGATGCTGCAGCATCAAGTAGTCTGCGAACTCCTTAGCAGTTTACAGCAGATGTTGAATAACTCCACTATTGAGACAATATGGTATTATTTTATGGTGTTTTTCTTACCAGATGGGTAACCCAGAACAGAGACAACTTTGAAAGGCTGATTTCTAAAGTTGACCCCGCCGAGAATCGAACCCAGTGCCCCCCCAGACGTTAGGCAAATACTCTTACCAATCATCCAACGTTACGCTCTCCAATTATTATCTTTAACTAGCGACCCGCTCCCGGCTTCGCCCGGGGTGCATTTGTTTTTATGTAAGAACCTTTCCTAATTATCCCTGTATCCATGAGTGAAGACAGAATCAAAATCGGCCCAGCCGTTCTTGAGTTTTGCGCTTAGCAACAAATTTAGTGATTCATTTTTATTTATTTAGATTAATGTATAGCTAATAAAAACTGTAAAGAAATGAAGAATGTTTAAGCACCAAAAAATATAGGTAATTTTATAAAGACATCCCCAGTGTCACATATAACTCTCCAATCTGTGGACATTACTTATTTATGAGCAAACTTCCCTTCCCCAAAATATCCTACGCCATTATTGTGAACTTCCTAAAACTATGATACATAGTTGATATAAATCAATTTCCTTACACGTGCTAGTTGCGTACGCGAAAACATACGACATCCATATATCTTAGTAAAGTGACTGTTAACAATGGATAATGTGTCTAAAACTTTGCTGCACAGAGTTCAGTTTAGCTTGTAATTTGTGAGGCATTCCAAAAAAATCTATGGACTACCCGCAAATCTCTTGTGATAAGAACATAAATAATGTTCCTCGGCACTAATTCAAGTGATTTTGACACGGGATGTTACTCATATGCCAGTGTTTAGGTTTATTCCGAAATAGAAATGTTATATGTATATATGTAGAAATATACTCGTAGAAAATATAGGACAAAATTATTGCATCGAATCATTTAGTTCATAGATAAATGATTGGTCTCACTACGCTCGACTAGATACGGCCCTACTTAAAAGTATAGATGCGGCCTTACTCCGTGAATGCGGCAACTTCTATTGTAGTGTGTGTAAAACATCGTCACTATTTATCATTTTAACCCAGTTTAATTGTATTTTTACACAGTTTCACTAAGCAAATTGGCATTTTATCATGCCTAAAATTTAATAAAACATTCGGAAATGTACATTTCATAGACAATTTGCAGTGCGACTAGCTCGGGTACTAGTATTTGTTGCCGCATTTTTCAAGTATGGCAGCTGTATCTAATGGAGCGCAGTGAGACCAATCAAATATCTTTGCATTTAGCTCTTTACTAGTATCCATCTTGTAAAGTTACAAAAATATATACCAAAAAAATCAAAATGTCATGTCCATGCGTACATAAACTGTATAGTTGTATACAAGGTAATGGTCCATAATTATGATGGTAGGTGGCTACCGTTGCCTAAACAAAAGCGATATGGATTCAGAAATAAAATTCACCGAAAAATATCAGAATCGTTAGCGAAAAACATAACATACAGACCACTTAACACTACTATTGTAATTTTTTTCATAAAAAAATTAATTTTTAGCCAATGAATAATTTGTGATATGATTGTTTGAATAACTCTTTTTAACAAAAAATAAACCTACTTCAATCGTCTCATGGTCTTTTCTCATGGATGCCATTGTCAGAACTGGACCAAATTTTAATGGGACTATACGGGAAGTACTAGTTTTCAAATAAAAAAAGAATCATCAAAATCGTTTCACCCAGTCGAAAGTTATGACGTAACAAACATAAAAAAAAAACCAGACGAATTGAGAACCTCTTCCTTTTTTGGAAGTCGGTTAAAAACTGTAAGAGATGTTAGAGATGTCTGCATTTCTCTACAGACCAGCATAAGACAGACACTAAGTATGCCTGTTAGTCCCACATCTTCAGGTCTATTCCACAAAAAAAGAAATCCTGTCCTCCTCTACTGTCACCGTTTGTTTAAAAGATTAATCAAGTTGTAAGCAATCCCAAGACAATTCTAATCCACCGCTTCAAGTTATTTACCAAGTTTTATGGGTTGCCAAAACACAAATCCTAGTAGCCGAAAACTGTGGCCGGTTAAGCTGCGAAGTTTAACCTGGTTGGCGGGTTAACCGGGTCGTAATCCAGGTGGATTCTGAGCCATATCCGGATATACTAGACTCTAACAGGTTGCCTACTTAAGTTAAGAAAATTTACTTGAAAAGCATTGTTAAGTTAAATTGGTTAAAGTGCATTTAAGTTTCTTTTTTATTTAATAAGGTACACAAGACAGGACACTGACAAATATATTGAATTACATTGACAAATTACATCGAAGTGAAGTGAGCTAGACAGAGGCCCTAAATATGTGTACACAGCATGTCCAAACAAAGACAGAGTTACTTACAAATTAAAAGAAAAGAAAAGAAAAGAAAAGAGATGCACTTTGACGCATACAAGAGCAAGCTTAGCCGTTTGCAAAAGAAATCAATATGAGATGAAAGAACGTCTCCACAAAGTCACAACAAAACAGATATTGTAATATTAAATATGAGTGCAACAAAATAGTACCTATTGAGATTCAGTATGGGTATATTTATCCCATACATTTTGTTTGTTAATGTGCGTGAATTATTAAATAATATTACATTAATCTACTTAATGTAATTATTTTAACGCTAAACAAATTTATAATAATTATTGTCATTTAAATTTTAAAGTGTTTACATTGTACAATTTAAATCCTTATTTACAGTCAATAATTTAGTAGAATACAGTTTTTTTAATGTAAACTGCTGACAGCTCCAGCCCAGGCAACACATAGGCCAGATAAAAGTATGAAATTCACAAATTACTCTGTTTAAAGCTTTGTTATAAGGGTATTAGAGCTGACAAGATAGGCAAATGCTGTATTCAATGATTTTTGGGCTATTATAACACTATGGGCTATTATGGGCTTCTTGTTGCTTATTCAGCTACTATTCAGCTATTATGTTGCTACTATACAGCTTAAAGCAATTTATTTTGTGCCCAAATTGCTTGAATAACGGATGTATAAATGCATTTATTCAAAGAATATTCAGCCATTCTGTGTTGCTTGGGAGGGCCCCGGGTTCGATTCTCGGTAGGGTCAACTTAGAGATTTGTAAGACAAACAAATTGACGAAGAAAGAAAAAGAAATTACAAATTTAATTCTTATACATAAATCAACATACAAAGTAAATGCAAGGAGAAATCTTATCAATAAATAAATTCTTATTTAAAGGATTTACAATCCTTTCAATTTGAGATCGAGAACTCGTCCTAAAAATGGAAATTGGGGAGAAATACGACAAACATCAAAATTGTCGTCTCCGAGACGAAACGAGACCCATTCCCAATTTCCATAATAGCTGCTTCCACTTCATTAGGGTGTGGTACAAGTGATAAATATATTACCTACTTATTGGTATAATTAATTATTCCCTAAATAATAACCATAAATAAGTGACCTAAAGATAGTTGTAGATTTAATAACTTAAACTAGTAGTAACACAAATTTAAATTAATTGGATATTGATTTTTTTATCAATATATTCAATACTAGCTGGCTCGTCCGCGTAGAAAAGTATAAAACGCCATCTACCGTATTTTGGATAGATGGCGCTATCTCCCGGGCCAAGCCGCTAGTATTTACTTTTATTTCAGATTTTCCGTAGGAATGAAGCATTTTGCCGCGGTAAAAAGTATTTTATGTTCATCACGGATAATGTCGGTTTCTAATGGTAAAAGAATTTTTCAAATCGGTCCAATAGTTTCGGAGCCTATTCTATACAAGCAAACAATCAAATCTTTCCTCTTTATAATATTATTATAGTATAGATAAAGTATAGTAAATATTATTAAATTTATGATGTTGCTACTGACAAATTAAAAAAGCTCTGCTAAAACGCCTCGCTTGTGCAATTGTGGCACACACCAAATCGAGTATTCCTTCTTATTTGTAACCGTGAAGCCTAGCAGGGTAACATCAAAAGTAGATATTTGTATTTTTTTAACTTATACATGTCTTCTATAATGATGGCAAACATAATCTTTCTGTTATAGCTCCACCTAATTTGTTTTATGCTGATATAAATTTATTTATTTATTTACTAGCCGTTGCACGCGACTTCGCTCGCGAAACTTTATAAAATACTAGCTGTTGCCCGCGACTTCGTCCGCGTTAAAAAATATAAAAAGTAGTCTATCACGTGACCCGTACTTCTAAAGGTTTATCTACCAAGTTTCATGAAAATCGGTTAATTCGTTTAAGAGTTATGGAGGAACATACATACATACAGAAAAAAATTCTAAAAATGGTCAATTTAGTTTCAGTATCATGTACAGAGCCTATATACACGATATTTCTGAAAGCAAAGTAAATTACTCAATGACCGACCCCTACAGATTTATTATTACCTAGTATTGATAGCCTATGTTAATCGCTGATAACATAGCTTTCTATAGATGAAAGAGTTTCTAAAATCCAATCTTACAATATTAGTGTAGATAGATATAGATATATTTATTTAATAAGAAGATACACAAAGATATCGAGGTTAATGTTAACAGGTTTATTACTAACTATAGCTGGTGCCCACGACTTTATCCGCGTTGAAAAATGAAAAAGTAGCTTATACTGTGTTCCGTACCTCTAAATATTCATCTATCAAGTTTCATGAAAATCGGTTAATTCGTTTAAGAGTTATGGAGAAACATACGTACATACAATACCTAAACTTACAGATTTATTATTATTATTATGATTGATAACAACCTGAGAGTTACTGCTGTGATTTTTAAACGATCACTACTTACTTACTTACATTACTTTTTTCTTAATAAAAGATACCCTATGTCTTTTCTTGTATCCCTGACAACGTGTATTGAAAAATTACATTATGTTCGGTTGAGTAGTAAAGGCGTGAAAAGGTAGCAGACAGAGTTGCTTTCGCATTTATAATATTAGTCAGGTGCCCGCGAGTTAATTTCCATTTAAATATTTTTCACAATGCTTGTAGAGTAACCATGTGCAATAAACTAGACTTGACAAAACATCAAATCCCTTTGTCTTTATTAAATTGCATCTCCAAGTTGAGATTCTTGTGACGTTGTAAGACTCGCCAAATTAAATTGTGTTCATACAATACTATTCACAGTATAGAAAACAAAACAGTGACCAACTTTCATTCGACTAAAAATTGATAGGCTTTTATAGAAAAGGTCATTGGTGTATTGGCGTAAGTATGTGAAATATATGATTTTTCTGAATTCACAAGCAAATATTATATCAAAATAATAATTAGTATAATAGTAAATATAATTAAAATAATAATAGTCGCATCCAACTCCGATAGTCAGCGTTCGAGAAGCTCAGTGAATAAAAACAAAAGTTTTCTACTAAAATTAAAATGTGTATTGCTAAAACTAAAACAAAACTAAAATTAAAATGTGATAATATACATATGTCACTGAAACGTAGTCTCTAATTGTGGGCTTCGTAAGAAAGCTAAGAGTCGGAGGAATGAGGAGATTCGTAGACGCAACAGTCCAAGCACTGAATATTTTATTAAACTTATATTAAATTATATATTACTAGCTGGCGCCCGCGACTTCGTCCGCGTTGAAAAAGAAAAAAAAATCGGAGGCAGTCATGAGGACTGCCGACAGAAGTGAAAACTTAAAAAACTGAGCGTCCAACGCACACACATACAATCGGGTATATGCAATGTGTTGGCGTGATCGCGTACGTGAGCATTAGCCCCATTAGCATGTTGTTGAAGCGAACCGATACATTTTTTCCCTACCCAAAGTCGTATAACGCGGCTATAGAAGTTTTCACTTCAAAAAAAGTAGCCTATTCTGTGTGCTGTACGTCAAAATATTTATCTACCAAGTTTCATGAAAATAAGTCAATTATTTTTAAGAGTTATGGAGGAACATACATACATACATAAATACAGTTACAGATTTATTATTAGTATTGATTGATATCGGTTCACAACAGTTTTATTAACGCTGCAAAGATGTGGTTGACTCGCTAGAAAATTTCAAGCGAGCACTAAAAGTTACATAATATATATTTTACAACTGTGTTAAATCTAGATAACTTACTGGTATAAAACTGAATTGTGACAAAATTGTGTGTATCATTATGTGTTGTATTTGCTTCGTTTGAAATAATAGAGAGAAACTAAGTTTATGAACGAGGACCGAATAAATGTTGCCAAGGAGAAAAATGTGGGCAAATTGTGTGTGTTCGCTAGCATATCATAATCTCTCTTGGAATAAGGGGAGAGTTAAAACATACCTCATTACTCTAGAGTCTAGAGTATTTCAATATGGCTGTCATATTTATTTTATTACTAGCTGGTACCCGCGACTTCGTACTCGATGATAAATTAAAAATATAAAAGCAATTATAACGCTTGACGCCTTGTTGCTTTAACACATTGGCCAGGCGTTAGTTACACTTTCATATTTTAGATAATCCCTCGCGAACAGTACATTTTTCTTGGATGAAACGTACCCTATGTCCTTTTTGATATCGTAAAAAACATGTATGCAAAATTTCATGGTGATCGGTTCAGTAGTTTTTGCGTGAAAGCGTAACAAACAAACAAACAAACTTTTTTTAGATTATAAATAAACAAACTCACATTCACATTTATAATATTAGTAATGATGTTAGCAGTGATTTATAACATTAGTAATGATGTAACCACGTGAAAAGAAGCTTCACTTCAATAAAAACACGTGTCACGCAGAAACGTAAAGTTCGTAAACGCAGAACGAGAAAGTGAAGGTACATTAATTCCCAACAAGCTGAAAGTGAGTATAGTTGTTCAAAACATAATTAAAAATAACATATTAAAACTTCTCATCGTTCCGGCACTTGGAAAAAAAAATTCGAGGTCAAAGGTCAAAAAGATGGGTTTTTTCGCGATTTTCAACTAAACGGTAAGTTTTATCATAAAATTACCTGAGACAAAATTGTAGACCATAAAATTATCTATAAAAATGTATATCAATACTTTTTCCTAAGAGCTACCGTTTCTGAGATATAACGATTCAAAAAGTTGTTAAAGTTATACGCGGACGCTATAGGAGACATGCGACACATCACTATTCATAGCCTTCTTCTTGATCTTCTTCTTCTTCTTTATTCTGGGTGTAAATGAATTGCGTCAATACAAGAAGCGTCACGCGATCGTTACACTGAAGCTTCACATAAAAGTTCACGTTGAAAGTTTAACTAAACGCGCGCGAATAAGTTTCACTCCAACAAAAGTATGTTTTAGTGTCATATTTTGTGGTCAGCGTGTCCAGTGTTTGGCTCATTTATTACAGAGGGGACTAGTCGTCGCAATTAATTTTGTATATCCCTCTTAATGTTAGTGAGGATACCCTAAACATCTAAAGCAGTTGTCTTTCCATTTAGCCCGTCCCACTAATACCTTCCAGTAATAAATCAGTTGAGCTAACGTTCGCGCGTCGAGAGAATTTGTCACGGCCGCCATTTTGGCCGTGATTTTGCGCCAATCGAGCTCATTACCGCATCTCTTGTCCCTTTCTGATTGTTGCGTTCGCGCGAGACAAACGGTGTCGGTGATTTACGATTTGAAAATAGAGGTTGAATTTAGTGTTGACTTTGTAGATTCTGTTTTTGGGATGCTTAGTTTAGATTCACTCTACAGTCGCGTCGTTGCGACTCTCGACGGATATTGGACTCGTATTTGACAATCAAATCTATTTAGACGCTCTTTTTAGCTAAAGAAAAATGGTTATAAAGGTGCATTCACATTAAATAACATGTTATGCTCAATGTTATATAATTTGGTTGTATAACACGTTCATAGGTATCTATACTAATATGTATTATAAAGAGGAAAGATTTGATTGTTTGTTTGTATTGAATAGGCTCAGAAACTACTGGACCGATTTGAAAAATTCTTTTACCATTAGAAGCCGACATTATCCGTGATAAACAAAGGATACCTTTTACCGCGGGAAAATGTTTCATTCCTACGGGAAATCTAAAATAAAAGTAAATATTAGCGGCTTGGCCCGGCAGATAGCGCCATCTATCCAAATCAGGTGAAGCGACTAACATGACAACTGCTTGTTGATATTTTTAGCGATCCGCTACGGTAGATGGCGTTTTATACTTTTCAAGGCGGACGAAGTCGCGAGCGCCAGCTAGTGTCATATAATTTGGTTTTATAACACGTCCATGGGTATTATTAATATTGCAACATTAAAAAAAAACAGTGGTAGGACGCGCGTTAAAAGTGAAAATTTCTTAGCTTCTCACACTGAAACATTATAAATGTTCATAGCGTGACCATATTATAATGTTTCAGTGTGTTCTGTACTTTTGCCATTCCCAAAAGTGCCCAATATGCTTAAAGAATTTTCTACTTCAACAAGACTGGGAGAAGTTTATTAACTAGTGAGCAGCCCCCAGCTTCGCACGGTTTTTTTCGGTAAATGATTTATACGAACCTTTCTCTTTTAACGCTCTTTCCATTAGTTAAAACCGCATTAATATCTGTTGCCAATTTATGATATAGTCCGGACTCATCTTTAGAGTATTTCTTAAAAAAGTCTGTGTGAAAATGACAAGAGAATGAACGGTAATTAAATGCCTTCTGACGTCATCATAGATTTAGCTAATCCAGGCTTATTTCTAACCAGCTGGTGCCCGCGACTTCGTCCGCGTTGAAAATTATATACTAAAACGTGCTAAAACCTTCCTCGAGAACCACTCTATTCATTGGTGAAAACAGCATGAAAATCGGTGCGCTAGTATTTAAGTTTATCGCTAACAGACAGGCAGACAAACAGACAGACGCGGCGGAGGACTTTGTTTAAATGTTAAACTTTACGGGGCTTTTAAGTCAAATAATTCATTACTTTTATTAAGTTAGTTTAATATTAATGTGATTTATTATCATAATTATGATTAATGTTTATAATTTCTAAGAGAGCTTCAACTTTTAAAGACTGTTTCAATATAAAAAAACAACACCTGAGAAAAATACTTATTTTTTCAATCTTTATTGCTCATTATAATTTGTAATTTTTTAAATGATCCCTTTACTTTTCTGGATGTTTTCAACATAGAATAAACTTGCGAAATTCTCTTTTTTCCTTTTTAACATTAACTAGTACGTATACTAGACTGTACTCATTATCTATGATGGACATTTGTCATCAAAACTGATACAGTTTCCCATTAAAAAGGAATCCATTAAAAACATATGTAAAAATAATCTTTGTAATACAAAAGTCTACTTTAAAATTGAGCTGAAGAGTAAATATTTTTTTATATGAAAATGCAATTTCCCATGGAAGCCTTCCGAAGCAATGCTGATAAATTGAACTTTCGCAACGTGAATAATAACTATATAAATATTGGGTTTCAATCACTCATAAGTATAATGGATTGGTTCCGGTAAAGGACATTTTTATTAAATTTAACTTTTATTTTGCACTTTTAAATAAATATTCCCTTTGTATTTGTAGCTTTGAGAGTGAAAGTCGGTTGAAAAATGGCGCGAGCGAAGCAACGTGCAAAAGTTAGTCTATATACTATTATACTATTACTATTACTATAATTATAATATTATAATATATAATATAATATAAGATTTGATTGTTTGTTTGTTTGTTTGTTTGTATAGACTAGGCTCCGAAACTACTGAACCGATTTGAAAAATTCTTTTACCATTAGAAGCCGACATTATCCGTGATGAACATAGACTCCTTTTTACCGCGGGAAAATGCTTCATTCCTACGGGAAATCTAAAATAAAAGTAAATACCAGCGACTTGGCCCGGGAGATAGCGCCATCTATCCAATATACGGTAGTTTTATACTTTTCTACGCGGAGGATAGTTGCGAGCACCAGCTAGTAATATTATAAAGAGGAAAGATTTGATTGTTTGTTTGTTTGTATAGAATAGGCTCCGAAACTACTGGATCGATTTGAAAAATTCTTTTACCATTAGAAGCCGACATTATCCTTGATGAACATAGGCTACTTTTTACCGCGGGAAAATGCTTCATTCCTACGGGAAATCTAAAATAAAAGTAAATACTTTTATTTTCTACTAGCACCAGCTAGTAGAAAATAATTACGTGTATTGAAATCGTAGAGTGACGTGTTCGTCACGTGACGACCGCGTCGCTCTACAATTGACCGCGTCGCTCTACTAAAATATTTGAGAAGGCAATGCTCGCTAGGCTCCAGATTTATTTTGATAAACACAATTTGTTGAAAAAGGAGCAATATGGTTTTCAGAAGAGCAGTTCCACTACATTGGCATGCTTTGAACTTTTTAAAAATATAACTCAAGCTCTTAGTGAGAATGATAAGGTAGCAACACTATTCCTTGATATGAGTAAAGCTTTTGACTATGTTAATCACAGTATTCTTCTTAAGAAAATAGATTTGTATGGAATAAGAGGAAACGCATATGAATGGCTAGAAAGCTACTTAAATGACCGTCAGCAATGTACTGAAGTGTCGAAAATAATAAATGGTAATAAAATTACTTATAAATCAAACTATAAATACAACAGATGTGGCGTCCCGCAGGGAAGTATTTTGGGCCCATTTTTATTTTTGATATATATCAACGATCTCCCCAATGCATCTCATTATCGCTCTATTCTTTTTGCTGATGATACAGCTATAATTGTTAAGTGTAAAGATGGATGTTCACTCGAAAATAACTTAAACAAATCCTTAGCTGATGTTGCTAACTGGTTAAAAGTTAACAACCTATTAATTAACATTAACAAAACAAAGGTTGTTCATTTTAAAACAATGAGGGCAAAGAATATAGATTTGGACATTAGGTTCGCCAATGAGAAAGTTGAGACAGTCAAAACTTTGAAATATCTCGGTTTTCTGGTGGATGAAAACTGTCACTGGAAACCGCATATTGATTCAGTTTGCGCTAAATTAAATCGTTTCGTGTATGCTATTAAAAGGCTACGATTGACAGTATCCAGAGAAGCTGCCCTCAGTGCATATCACGGCTACGTATCCTCAGTCCTTTCTTATGGAATTTTACTATGGGGAAACTCAACCGCAATTGACAAGGCTTTTAAACTGCAGAAGAAGTGTGTACGAGCAATTTGTGGTGCATGCTCTATAGATAGCTGTCGACCTTTATTTAAAGAACTAAAAATTCTCCCGCTCCCTTCTCTATATATAAGAGAGATATGTATATTTGTGAAGAAACATGAATATTATTTCATGCACAGTGGAGATATTCTACCACAAAGAGCAAGGCGGCAAAATTTATTAATTGTACCAAGAATGCATTTGGAAATTTGTAGACGCAACTCATATTATTCCTGCATTAAAATATATAATAAGTTACCCTCTGCACTCAGGGAATTGCCGGGAAATTTGTTTAGGAGAAGACTGACCAAATGGCTGCTGGACCAATGTTTTTATAAAATTAAGGAATATTTTAACATTAATTGATTATAATTATTTTAAAATTGACATATTTATTATTATTATTATAAATTTAATTGTCCATTATTATTTTACACGCCAGACGTGGCAGTGCATGAGGCGGCATATCATATTCAAGCCAATAAGAACTGGTTTATTAACCCATGTACTTGTAAATAAATGATTTGGATTTGGATTTGGATTTGAAATATACTTACACTAGCTATTGCCCGCGACTTCGTCCGCGTTCAATATAGCCTAAAAGCCTTCCTCGATAAATGGACTATCCAACACAAAAGAATTTTTCAATTCGAACCAGTAGTTAATATTAAGTGGTATAGATTCTGATATTCGATAATACACTTGATCGTCGATGCATTTTATTAACTAAAATGGATAGTTTAAAGCAAAATTGCCTATAATTCGTTTATTGTTCTGTAACCTGAAAATGTTAGCAGTGCATTATTATTTTAAATCCATTATCGCAATAAAATGAATAATTAATTTGCCAATTATTATTTCAGCTTTTCCATTTTATAGTATACACAGAGAATATTAATTAATTGCTCTTATTGTGTATGTATATGACAATGTAATGGATGTTTTAATCTCATTGGATTTTTGTAAATTTCTGTATTATTTATGATTTTTGCCTCGTACGTCCCATAACAATATTCCATTCCTGTTTTGTCCCAAAAACCTAAAAAGTTTAAAGTACAGTTAACAAAAATAAAGCTACATGGGTAAGATTTTATTTATTTATTTTATTGATATTTACATAATAATAAATATGATGCCGGCCGTGGGTTCCATATTTTTAATTTTCCAACAACATATTATTAATATTATTTTCTATAATATTGTAAAACTACATTAGGAATAAAAAATCTAATATTCTTAAATTTGGACATTCTTAATTTTCTACTTTACTCAAAATATAAGAGCAAGAATAATTGAATAAAATGGTGGTCGGACGTAGTCGCAGGAAAAAGCTATACTTCTATACTAATATTATAAAGAGGAAAAATTTGATTGTTTGTTTATATGTTTGTTTGTTTGTATAGAATAGGCTCCGAAACTACTGGACCGATTTGAAAAATTCTTTTACCATTAGAAGCCGACATTATCCGTGATGAACATAGGCTACTTTTTACCGCGGGAAATTGCTTCATTCCTACGGGAAAACGGGTAATAGGACAACGGGTAGTAAGAATTATCCTTCCGTACTTATCTTTTTCACATAACTTCTAAACGGCTGAACCGATTGGGTTGAAATTTTATACGGATACTTCGATGATTTCCTGGATAATTTAAAAATACAATTAAACCCGGTAGGTGGCGCTGCTGTCGGTATGTCAACTACTAAACTGCTTGACCGATTGAGTTGAAAATTTGTATGTATATTTCCATGGTTTCACAGACATATATTATATGTATATATTATATTATATTACATATATTATATGTATGGCATATATATATATATATATATGGTATTATATGTATTTTATAAAGTTACCCGGACGAAGTTGCGTGCAGTAGCTAGTATTAAATGAACCATAGAAGCCAATGTGCCTATTTCCCTCGCACTAATCTAACCCCGTGAGACTTCCCACTGACTTGACATGTTACGACTCGTCTCAAGGGAATTGTGGGCCAAACCCTTTATATTTTCGGAGAAATACCCCGCAAGGGGTTCGAACGAACTATGTATTGCAGAGCTTTAGTTTTCGCTTGTAGCAATATTAGATGAATTCCAATGGGTTTCTTTCTATATTAAATTTATTGTCTATTTTTACCTTTTTTTGATAATACTGAGTAGGAACCTATTTGTAACTAGTAGCTCATTCTTTTTTCTTTTTACTGTTTTTATTTTCTTTGTCGTTGTGTTATGTTACTTACTGTTACTATGTTTATGTTACCTGTGTTGTGTTACTAAGTTGCAAATAAATGTTATATTATTATAATTTTTTTTTCCTCGTATTATCTCTTGCCTTTTATTTTAAGAAAGGACTTCAGAGTATTTCAATACATTCTTCATAATTCATGTGTCTGGTCATCTTCAATCTAAAATAATTTAAATATTTTCTGTGTCTATAAGTGAAAATAGTCTTCATCTCAGCCTCTTAAGAAATTATCCTTTTAAGAAAGGACTATTGTACTATTAGTATTATTTAATCAATATTTAAAAGTATTACAATACAATTTTAAAAATTTATATTTCTGGCCGTCTTCAATCTAAAGGAACTGAAATAGTATGTACCTAGGTTAGCTTGTTCGAGTGATAGTATTTTAAGCCAAGTCTAAAATTTAATTACCCTATTCTCGAATTTAAAACAGAAAGAAACCATAATAAAAGGATGTTCACCCGTACTTATTATTAATATGACTCTCATTATCCAGGTATACTAATATTTAGAAGAAAGATTCGATTGTTTTTTTGTTTGTTTATATAGAATAGGCTCCGAAACTACTGGACCGATTTGAAAAATTCTTTTACCATTAGAAGGCGACATTATCCGTGATAAACAAAGGATACTTTTTACCGCGGGAAAATGCTTCATTCCTACGGGAAATCTAAAAAAAAGTAAATATTAGCGGCTGGGCCCGGGTGATAGCGCCATCTATCCAAAATACGGTAAATGGCGTTTTATACTTTTCTACGCGGACGAAGTCGCGAGCACCAGCTAGTGCTATAAATATGTTGAGAAAAACTAAGCCGGCAAACCGATTAATGGGGTGGAGGAAAATTTTCATAAAGCGCTCAAACTCAAAGAGATTTCATAGAAACTCACCTCGAAAGGAGTTAGAACTGGGATTATTATAATAATTCCTTGAGGAATAATGAAAATATTATTATGAAAACATTAATTACAGTAGCTGATCCGGCAAACGTTGTTTTGCCAAAAAAAAAAAAAAATTGGGGTGTTACGACCTATTCTTAGACCTACCGAATATACAAAAACAGCATATAAAAATAGGTCAAGCTGTTTCGGAGAAGTAACATTCTAATACATTATGAATTGGCAGAACTTCTCAAGCTTCGAAAATGTAGTTTTATGAAACCTTCCTATTTATATATAGGGTAATATTTCCATTGTTTGTAGCGCCCGGGGATAAGGCCCGGCTATGATCTCGGGTCGCATATGTTATGTGGTTATGTGCCGCCGATGGTGGAACTCCCCAGCCAGGTCTGAGTTCTGTTTGTTAGGGTATTATAGTAGAGTTTTAGGACAAGTTTTCAGCTTGTCTCAAATACCTACCAGGAAATGTCTACCATCTATCGGAATATCCCTTGATCCAGCTATCTAGTGAGAGCTTTTCGAGTATTCGTTATAACACCGTTTACCGTTACGACTATCGGGACGTTGATGGCCGAATCAAAAGTATCCGTGTTCGTATGACGGAAAAGATAAAATTATAGCCGGTTAAAATTTGACATAGTGTAATGAAGAATTTGCATATAATACCTATAGCTTTAGTCAGACTTGACTGATCGTAGGTCGTGGTACAAAATGGTAGCGGTAGCGGCGGCTTGCTCACGCTCATAACTTGTACCACACAACATCTTTTCTCTGGAGAGGCAAAGCGCGTTTGTCACTGTCATTGTATCTTCTTATTATGATTTGAACAATTCCCGAACAGAGCGTTATCTCGGCGAATCTCTCTGAATGTCATTTTGTTTGCTTATTGCCATTTGTTTACGCGGAAACAGTTGTTGCCGAGTTTTATGTATGTTAATGTGAGATTTGTGCTAAGTGGATTTATAGGAGGAATGTTTTTACATGGCTTTGGCCTCATTATTCGATGTTTGTCTCACGTAATGCACGTTGTCATTACTAATATTATTCGTAACATTTTAGGATAAGATCAGTCGTATATAATATGATTTGACTAGCTTTTGCACGCGACTTCGTCCACACAACTTTCAAAAATATAGCCTATGTAATAATATGTAATAGATTTCTATGTATGAAAGATTTTTTTTAATTGTTCCAGTAGTTTTTGAATTAATTCATTACAAACGAAAATACAAATCTTATCTTTTTATAAATATAATATAAAATTATAATTTTTATTAGTATAAAAAATAGAAAAAAAGAAATAAAAAAACACTCACTCACTCATAAAAATACATCAGCAGACACACACACAAAACATAAAAAATTGACCAACTTCAGGATCGTGTCATTGTAACTCGTTTGGTATCGAGGTCTGTCTGTTACCTAATAGGTAAATCAAATAGGTTAGTGCAAAAAAATAATTCATAGGTCTCTTAGAAAAGAAAATGATCAAAAGTTTCAACTTCTCTGATGTATTGCTAATTTACAAAGTAAATAACTCTGGCTATCCCCAATCTATCTAATTTCCTATCCAAACTGAGCTTCAAGAAGATATATGAGCCGCTCTTTTAAATTGCGATCAAAGGGTTTCAGATACCAATCGAGACTCATATCGGTTGACCATTAACCCCTACTATTGAATTTCGAAATTAGGAAATTTGCATTTAGCAGTCACAAACTGGCTTACGCAAAACCACTGTGATATAGAATATGTGAATTTTCGACATTGGAAATGTCTTTTCGTTCGCTTCAGTATAGGCCTCGATTTCACGAAAAAGTGCGATCCTCTTATATCTCGGAGAGTTGTGAAGATATGATATTCAAAAAGAACTCAAAAGACAATTATTCATGAGAGCTGTAAGGTTCAAAAAGATTTTTTAAAAAAGTCATAAACGAAAAAAGTTATGGCCGAAATAGTGAAAAAAAAAAATATATTTTTTTTTCAGAATTTTTTATTTTGGCGCTCGATATTTTGGAAACGAAGAATGAAATCAAAAATTTGATAAAAAACTCCTCTGTACAATTTAGTCAGCTACAATTTGAGCCTAAAATAAAGACGATCGGGTTAAGGGCTTGCCCTGTAGCTTAACCTTTTTGAAAGAAGTCAAAGTCAGAACAACATCTTTTTTCGAATTCCGTAGATTCATTGTGGTGTGAGGCACGAAATCTGTGAATTTTTGCAAACGTTTTCCTGATTCTAGAATAGATCTACTTTCCATCCGTACTTTACTATAAAAATGACGAATGATTTCTAAACTTTATCGGTTATTTATAGCATTCAATAATGTTACGACCGTGTTTCAAATATTTAATTTTTTTTTTTTTTTTGAAAAAGTATCCAAGTAGTTTTATCTATTTTTTTTTTTTTTTTTTATGTTAAGGTCGACAGACAGGCTGACGGTCCACTTGATGGTAGGTGGCTACCGTCGCCTATAACACAAGCAACGCCATAAGTGCTACAAGTGCGCTGCCGACCATAGAAGGATTAAGGATAAGGGATAAGGGAGGGATGGGCTCTGGCATCCCTTACTCACTCACCGAAACACAACAGCACATAATGCTGTTATTTCACGGTGGTATTCTGTAAGGTGGTGGTTACTGCCGCCAGACGGGCTGCCCAAATGACTGCGAAACGCAGTGTGCCCTACCACTACTATACTTAATAAATAAAATCAAAGTGTCGGTTTATAATGTCAAAATAACTGTTTTTTACTAAGTAAACGCATCGATGTATAACTAAATGTATAATACTCTCGGTTATTAGGTATAATAAAAAAAAAAAAAATTGTCTGTCGGTTTGTTCCCACTAATCTTCGAAACGGTTGTACCGATTCTGACGAGACTTTCACTGGAAGATAGCTTATGTTATTATGAGTAACTTAGGCTACTTTTCGTAATATAATGTTAATTACATCTCACATTTAACTATACCCGTATCTTTCACATGTAACCTCACTAGTTTTAAAAATATTTGTCATTGGTTTTTCTTTTTATCGACCAATGGTAGGGGCTACGCAATCGGCCGGACCGCACTCACTTTTATCGTCGATAGATTTTCCAAACGATTTCAGCAAACAAACGCCTACAATTTCACGTCTAATGTGAACAACGGAGATTTATGTCTGCCTATTGAAAGGTTAGTAATTTAAAAAGTGACATTTTTCTGTTTGTTACGTTATGAAGTAACGTAAAAACGAGGTAGGTATATAATATAACAAGACACTTGGAAAGTGACGTTCCAGAAAATAGTCTTTGTAATTTTTGTTTTTGAAGCTAACAGATAATATACTTACTATTGAATGTTGTCTTAATTTAAAAAGCTAGCGAACCGCTCCCGACTTCGCACGGGTGCAGTTTTTTCTGCAAATCTTTATATACTCGTACTTCTATAGTAATACTAACAAAGCTAGTAATCGCTAATAATCCTTACTAATATTATAAATGCGAAAGTAACTCTGCCTGCCTGTATCGCTTTCACGCCAAAACTACTGAACCGATCACTATGAAATTTTGCATACACGTTGTCTGGGACACCAAAAAGGACATAGAATACCTTTCACCCAAGAAAAAAGTAATGTTCCCGAGGGATTATCTAAAATATAAAACTGTAACTAACGCCTGGCCAATGTGTTATAGCAACAGGTTGTCAACCGTTGTAATTGATTTTATATTTTTAATTTATGTACGCGTACGAAGTCGCGGGCACCAGCTAGTACTATGAAATATTAATAAAGCTGGAATGCATTTTTAATCTCAGGAACTAGTGGTTTGAATTGAAATGGATAGTTCATTTATCGAGAGAGGCTTTAGACTATTATAACATTTTGAACTCGGACGAAGTCGTGGGCAACAGTTAGTATATTTTGTATATAAAAATGTTAAGTTGGTTTGTGTACGTTTCATCAAATCTCGATTCAATGTTTGGTAAACAAACATGGCAGCGTCGATAAATTTTATAATTAAATACATATATAAAGTAAACATATCTTAAATTTCAATAGCATGTTCGCAAAATAATGGAAACATTAAACACGGTACTGTAAACAAAAAAGTACCGTCGACAAAACGGTCACGGACAAATATTTTAGGTACTTACCTTCGATTGATTTGTTTATAGTAGTCACAATTCACAAGAGTTTGCTATGTGCGACTTTTGTTAGAGAAACTAGCGACACACTTCCGGCTTCGCGACTCGTCCGCTTAGAAAAGTATAAAACGCCATCTAGCGTATTTTGGACAGATGGCGCTATCTCCCGGGCCAAGCCGCTAGTATTTACTTTTATTTTAGATTTTCCGTAGGAATGAAGCTTTTTACCGCGGTAAAAAGTATCCTATGTTCATCACAGATAATGTCGGCTTCTAATGGTAAAAGAATTTTTCAAATCGGTCCAGTAGTTTCGGAGCCTATTCAATACAAACATACAAACAATCAAATCTTTCCTCTTTATGATATTAGTATAGATGCATTGCATTATTAAATCTTTTATCCCTCTTTCCATTAGTGAAAATCGTATTAAAATCCGTTGGGTGATTTAGAATTAGTTAGGGGAGAAAAGACAGAACAGAACAAACAAAATTTTCTATAACATAATAAGTAATACCTACATCATATACATATTTATATTTATTTCACTAATTTACATTAATTATATTAAATGCTAGCTGGCGCCCGCGACTTCGTCCGCGTTGAAAAAGAAAAAAGTAGCCTATCCTGTGTCCTGTACGTCTAAATGTTTATCTACAAAGTTTCGTGAAAATCAGTTAATTCGTACAAACATACATACAATACTTACTCTTATATACTAGCTATCCACTCCCGGCTTCGCGCGGTTAATTTTTTTTTGTATAAACCTTTTTTGTATATTTTTTTCTATAAAAAAAAAACCTTCCTCGTACAACGCCTATACCTATGTAAAGATTTAATAAAAAGCAGTAATTTTGATATTACTAACATACACTTTAATTTTATTTACTAGTTCAGTATAGATAATAATCGAAATATTTATAACATTTTATTATTTTAAAACAAAATGCATTTTTGCTGACGTTACTTGCAAACAGTGGGTGTTTAAGTAGCACAATATGACAGTAAGATGCCAGTTTTATTAGTACTGTCATGCTAATTAGGAATTTCCAACAGGAATCTGAATTCACATACAGGTTTGTATTGAGGAGGCGTTTTCGCTATAAAACCTCAAAGTTATGTTCCTCTGTGAGTTGCGATGGTAAGTATTTTTTTTTGTATTTTTATACCTATGTAAACATTTACTTGAGAAGTTTTCTTCATACCAGCTGCATACGAGTAATTGGTTTTGCAAAGCTCTTTGAAGGCTAAATGCTAAATCAAAAACATTAACTTATATTATAAAGGGAGGAAGCTCAGAGGAAGCGAGAGGAGGATCCCCTCTCCCAGCCAATCCGCCGGAGAAGGCTCAGGCGCAGGCGGGTGGCCTATATCCGCCGCCTTCCACCCTGACCGGGACCTGGGCGGTAGTCTTGGGGGAGACTACCGCCCGTCGTAAGGTCCCCCGAGTAGGCCGGCGTACCTCCACTTTCGGGTACGCCGAGGTTCTGACGGGGAGCACAGGCTCCCTGCGCTGGATAGCCGTGGCGGGGCACCGAAGTCGTGCAATAACGTCGCCACGACCCCGCCCCCTAACGGCCGCGGTAGATAGAAAGTCGTTGGGTTTTAGCCGGTAGGAATCCGTCATAACCCCGCAGTGCCCCTACACTGCCGGGTATCCAAGAGGATTTCCCAACGTTAAAAAAAAAAAAAAAGAAAGTCTGCCCTGGGATGGATCGGAGTTGTTGCCTCGGCAGAGCCCGGTCCATCCCGCTCAAAGGGCATGGAGGCACCGGGGACTTTTAGTAAAAAAAAAGGTATTCCCAGTGCCGCTACGATCAGGTGCTGGGCGACCCCCACATACCCCTTCCTCCTAGCCAGTGCAGCGGTAGGGAATATGTAAGCGGATTATTCCTCGTCAAAAAAAAAGGCACCAGCTAGTTAATAATATTATTGTACATATTTTGTAAAAAAAATATTACATTTTAATTTCAAAAATTTATTACATATCATTTCTTAAATTTATGTTGAAAATTAAACTAGGTAAGAAAATATATCAAAATTGCTACCGCATTAAATTAAATCGTTGCTGTAGGTGTTTAAGAATATCCATTTACAATGGTTAAAAGTGTCGATAAATAATGCATTTTATCTTTAATCTGTGACAAGTTTAAAAGTTTATTAACACTGCGTTTACGCATTGGGTCTTCGAGATAATAATCTCGTTTTTAGGGTACCACATTAGGGAACCATGTTGTTCTAATTTCGTGCTAACATAAATATGTGTTAACTTTGACCCTCTAGCTTTTTTGTATCAAGGTTGACAGTCCGGTTGACGGTCCACTTGATGGCAGGTGGTTACCGTCGTCTATAGCACAAGGTAGGACAAGGTAGCATAAGTTTAAAGATAAAAGATTAGGAAACAATAGGGAATTTTAATAATGAATTAGAAACAACATTGCCTTGAATTGAGCACAAAATCAAGTACTTTAGTCTAAGGATAAAAGATGTAAAAAAAAATCAATAAACAAAAGCAACTAATATCGATTTCCTTAAAAAATATCCCTAAATACAAAACATAAATCGCCATTAAAGCAATTATTTTGTAACTTTAAAAGTATTTTAAAAATTCACCCTTATTCCTAATAGCTTAGAGTTCATTTTAATTAGGTAGATGCTTAAATAAACCACAACAAGGCTATTAGGTTTCAAAGACATTAGATCAGCTATCAATCGAATTAATGTTACAAGGGGTTTAAATACGATACCGTGCTTTGTTATCTCGTTATCTGTGATATTGTTAATCAATTTAAGTACAGTCGCTTAAAGAAAAGGTAAATAAAAAAATTAACAGTTAAGTATCTTACGAAACTTCATTAAGTTAATTAATTTTATTATATTATCAACTAGTAACCCGCTCCGGGAGTAATTTTTTTTCGTCTTTTTTGTAAGCGTGGTGAAGATTCGGCCGCATAATTATGTTCTATGCATGTCAAATGAGAATAGGACCGGAAATTCGCATTTTGCTCCGCTTTTCTCACGAACTTCATTAGTGATGTGTACGGAGTGCAAAAAAAAACAAGCCAAGAATTAATTATTATTTTTATTATTTTTGTAGTATGATTTATTTATTCAGGTAGTTTATTATAAAATCGTATACATTGACCCATAAAAGTATTACTTATCTCGTGGAGACGCGTTAGCAAACTAAAGGGCTTTGCTACATAGAGCCAAAGCCGAAAAGATCGTATAAATACGATTTAAATCGTACTGTAATTTACACTTATAGTTTAATTACTTAATAGTTATTATATACTGGCTGGTGCCCGCGACTTCGTTCGTGTTAAACGATGAAAGGTACCCTATGTCCTTTCTGGTGTCCCAGACAACGTGTATGTAAAATTTAATGATGATCGGTTCAGGAGTTTTTGCATGAAAGCGTAATAAACAAATAAACAAACTCATATTCGCATTTATAATATTAGTGAGGATATATAATATATTTATACATATATAATTTTAATAGATAAAAAATAAATAAAAAATATTTTATTTATTTTTATTCGGATTTTTTTGACGACATTACTATGATGACTCGGATCATATTGTGAAGTTTGCAGCAAGTGCGATCCTATTCTCATTTGAAACGCATAGGACCTCACATCAGGTGAGAGCGCTGGCAAGTCATGCCAAAGTACTGAACCGATCACCATAAAATTTTGCATACACGTTGTCTGGGACACCAGAAAGGACATAGGATACCTATCATCCAAGAAAAAAGTAATGTTCCCGAGGGATTATCTAAAATATAAAACTGTAACTAACGCCTGGCCAATGTGTTATAGCAACAAGTTGTCAAGCATTGTAATTGCATTTATATTTTTAATTTATCATCGCGTACGAAGTCGCGGGTACCAGCTAATCTATTTATATAAATAAAAATGAATCCCTAAATGTGTTGCTAAGCGCAAAACTCAAGAATGGCTGGACCGATTTGGCTGATTTGTTTTTTATTGAGTTTGATGAAGTCTGAGAAAGGTTCTTATGGAGAGAAAAAACGTAAAAAAAATACGAGGAAAAATAAAAACAACAATTCAATATTCGACTCAACACGACGCGTTTTTGTTTTTTGTTTTTGTTGGTTGAAAACTATGTTAAATTTAAAAATATTCTAAGGACAGAATAAACAATAAGCTCTAATTTAACTAATACTTATAGCCAGTTCAAGGAAAGATTAATTGAAATATTAACCGCTGATTGAATAAGTGCCTGGAGGAAGTCTTCAAAACTGTTCAGTTTTCCTGTTGAGAACAAAAAATGAAACCATTTTCTACGCCATTGACTGTTCGTAAAATGGAGAATATTCGAACAACGAGCGTTAAACTATTCCATTCTCTCCAAAATTAATCCCTATTCAATCAACGAAGTCCATTCATCGACTTTCCAAAATAAAATAATACGACGATACAGCGGACCGCAGTATAAAAATATCCAGTAACAATATTTTTTCACAAAATTTATAATCTATACTATAATAATATTATAAAGAGGAAAGATTTGATTGTTTGTTTGTTTGTTTGTATTGAATAGGCTCCGAAGCTACTGGACCGATTTGAAAAATTCTTTTACCATTAGAAGCCGACATTATCCGTGATGAACATAGGCTACTTTTTACCATGAGAAAATGCTTCATTCCTACGGGAAAACGGGTAATAGGACAACGGGTAATTATCCTTCCGTACTTATCTTTTTCACATAACTTCTAAACGGCTGAACCGATTGGGTTGAAATTTTATGTGGGTATTTCGATGATTTCCTGGATGATTTAAAAATACAATTGGACCCGGTAGGTGGCGCTGCTGTCGGTATGTCAACTACTAAACGGCTTGACCAATTGGGTTGAAATTTTGTATGTGTATTTCCATGGTTTCATAGACACGAATCTATTATATTTTATAAAGTTACGCGGAAGAAGTCGCGTGCAACAACTGGTATAACATAAATATAAATATAAATGAAGACGTGAGTGGATGAAGGTGGTATGTCGCACAATTCCAATTATGACTAAATCGAGGTTAAATTTTCTTTTAATTTTTGAGATAAGTCGTCACGGAACTGATTTTTGTACTAAATTATGATGCAAAGTTTTTACTCTCAATATACTGTGCAATTTGCCCAACGGAGAATTCGCGAAACCATTTTATTTGCGAGAGAGCATTTGTTATTGTTAGGATTAGTCTATTAACAAAGTTTTTGGTTACTTTGAAACTTTGCCCCCCTTTGTCTTTCCAAATGATAATGTATTCGTTTTTGTTGCTTAATACTTAAACAGAGAGTTTCACAAGGAAATTTCTGCCCAATCGTATGAATTGCCTTTTTGGGAATTTTATAAGAATACTGCTTGGTTTTAAGTCACTCTAGAGTATCGCTTTTTACGAGGAGTAAAAGGAATTTTTCTAATATAATCTATAGGCAATTTTTACTAAACTTCTCATAACTTGGATGCTTACTTTGTCAAGTGTTAAGAAGACTGATGGTCCACTATACTAAACGTTATATGTTATCTTTCCTCCATACAAACGTTTAAAGGTTATTACTTCGATGTTTTATGTTTAATTTACAAAAGTAAAGATGATACCGATTTATCTTGTCGTTAACTAGGTTCGTTTTTATACAAACTTTTTAAAAAAGTAATAATTTAAAAGATATGATCCTTGAAAAATCCTTATTTTAATAGAAGTTTTAATGCAACTTTGAGGGTGAATAAGTCACTCTAGTGTACAAAAACTCCAAAATACTTTGAATACAAACATTGATTAGCTATTCAAGAGTTCAAATAACTTTACATGAAATAGATATATGCAGTAGTTTTGGTCAAAAAGAGTATATGCCCAAGGGTCTGTTTATGATTTTATTTTTGGTATGAATCACTGTGCATCTCAGTCGAGTGTCCTTCCCGCGCATTGTGCTGTGTGAGACAGAATGAATTTTAACCGCCGACTAGTTCTGCCTTAAGGTTCAGCACACGTCCTGATGTTCCACTTGATGGAAGGTGGCTACCGTTGCCTATAACACAAACAACACCATAGGTGCTGCAAAAGGATACGGGATAGGGAAATGGGCTGTGGCATCCTTTACTCACTTACCGAAACTATGGTCTATGGTCTTCTGTAAAGGGGTTCTTCTCAAATGACTGAAAAACGCAGATTGCCCAGCCACTACTTTCCAGTTCAATGGCGACATCCTATACAATGACTTGTCTATCCAATTAATATGGCTTCTTTATCTTCCTGTTCAAGTGCCCAGTAAAGGTGGAAATTATGAAAGTTGGAATTCAAGCCTTTAAGTACAAAAATTAGGACGACAGCCTTTGCGGCCGAGAATTGTTGTGCTCCTCACAACATCTTCAAAACAATTATAATTGGCAACAAGAGATGAACAAAGACTTGGATAAATCCCAGCTCGTTTCGTCATCCTTAGACGCAAAACGCCTTTTGGACAAACTGAAAGCTGAAATATTCTTCTAACGTAAGTACTAGAATTCCATTTCCCAGACTTGACGATGTCTAAACTCTTAGTGAACCGTTTTAAGCTAACTTGACCCAGTTTTTTGAAATCGGTGTAGGACGAGAGGCGTACTTGAGCTGCACTTTTACGCCATCAGTGTTATGCGATATGTGTAAAAGAAAAGCGATTTTATTTCAGAAAAAAATGTGGGGAAAACAATAATTCTTAGTTATCTGATTGAATTACGTGTAAAACGAAGGTCGAAATTAAATATTTGTTTTTAGAAAAAAATTTTTTTACATAATAATAAATATCTTCGTACATTCCACACAGCACCATCTAGTTCCACACAAAGCAACTAAACTAATGCTTGTATTATGGATACCAGACAGTTGATATACTACCTACATAGATTACTACAAATCTACATACATATTATAAATACAAACATCCATGACTCAGTTGCGAAGGTAAAATATTAACACATATTATAAACATTTCGGGATTCGAACCCGCGACCGTTGGGTTAACAGCTAGAGTTCAAACGTGTCGTAAAGACATAATAATGACTTATTCACATAAATAACCTAAATAACCTCTATGACTTCACACAGTGAATAATGTAAAGACAAATAAATGCGTACTCTATACAAGTTACAAACTAATTTGGCGATACAAGGATATATTTGAACACACTCGGTCACAAAATGTCCGCCATCTCTTGAGACTTAATGAAAATTGACACTTGGAAACTTTCCGTTGGCCGTTTCTAACTTCGCTTTTAGCGTTTGTTGTTTTCCGCATTTCCTTTGTTAATATTTTTATGTCCAGTCGTTGGTAAGTGGCTGACCGTCGTCGTCTATAATATGAAGACGTGAGTGGATGAAGGTGGTATGTCGCATTTTTGGGGTTTTTCGATTTTTTTGCACCTTAAGATCGTCAATATAAGACATTTTTAAAAATTGAAAAGTTCAAAAAAGTGTTTTAAAAAGCAAAAAGTGCAGAAAAGTTTCATTTTGTTAATGGAAAAGGGAGCTATGTGTAACTTTTTTTAAATTAAATAATGTAAGTGTTTACTTACTATCATACCAATAATATTTTAGGTTGTTTACACAACTTTGCATCATAATTTAGTATAAAAATCAGTTCCGTGGCGACTTATCTCAAAAATTAAAAGTAAAACTTTAACCTTGATTTATTCAGAATTTTAATTATGCGACATATCACTTTGTTATAGCCATACCAATTGTATTATGGCCGTTCGTTTTGGTCATTTCTATGGCGGTCAAGATTTATTCATGCGAAATGCTATTTGCAGCTTTTTTTAACGTTTCGTTATAAATTTTGAACGTCGCATCGGGTCATTCAGATTTGAGAATGAATAGCCAAATAGATCGCGAGCAAATTGACATAGCGATTGTTTGGAAAATATGGTTTTGTTTGTGAGGATATTCAGATCATTTTAGGTTGATATTGGAAATTTTATGTCCCATTCTCTTGGCTCCAACGAGGTATAAAATATTAAAAAATAAATTTATGTTTGTATTAATAATATACAGACCCTAGGTAAGGGACATTTATCATTTGAATCAGGCATAATTTGAATTTGATTTTTGGATTAGAATAAGAATTTTGATTTTAAATTTTGGATTAGAATTAGAATTTTAAATTTTGAATTTTGAATTTTGAATTTTGAATTTTGAATTTTGAATTTTGAATTTTGAATTTTGAATTTTGAATTTTGAATTTTGAATTTTGAATTTTGAATTTTGAATTTTGAATTTTGAATTTTGAATTTTGAATTTTGAATTTTGAATTTTGAATTTTGAATTTTGAATTTTGAATTTTGAATTTTGAATTTTGAATTTTGAATTTTGAATTTTGAATTTTGAATTTTGAATTTTGAATTTTGAATTTTGAATTTTGAATTTTGAATTTTGAATTTTGAATTTTGAATTTTGAATTTTGAATTATGAATTTTGAATTATTAATTTTGAATTTTGAATTTTGAATTTTGAATTTTGAATTTTGAATTATTAATTTTGAATTTTGAATTTTGAATTTTGAATTTTGAATTCTGAATTCTGAATTCTGAATATTGAATTTTTAATTTTGAATTTTGAAGTTTGAATTTTGAATTTTGAATTTTGAATTTTGAATTTTGAATTTTGAATTTTGAATTTTGAATTTTGAATTTTGAATTTTGAATTTTGAATTTTGAATTTTGAATTTTGAATTTTGAATTTTGAATTTTGAATTTTGAATTTTGAATTTTGAATTTTGAATTTTGAATTTTGAATTTTGAATTTTGAAATTGGATTTTAATTTGAACTTTACGCGACTCTCTTTATAACCGCTATCTCGTCCTAAGCCACGCAACGGATTTGGATGCGACTTTCACCATCAGTTAGATATTTTTCACGAAATACAGACACAGGAACACTCGTTAAACTTTTAAGACCCCGTTTTTCCTTCGGGGGGTTGAAAATGCCATAATTGACGCAAAGGAAATAGGACATTAATGTTACTTTGAAAATGAAAACCAAACACAAACTGGCACCAAGAAAACTCAACATTATTGTCGAGAACGTATCACAATACATAATGTATCTCGGATGTCTACACACTGTGGGTGACTCTAAAAAATGTCGACAGAACCTCAGAGGACCTAAAACAATGATATTGAGAGCACCCCAGAGAGTTTTGAGGCTTTGTGTGTGATGATATTCTAGTTACTAACGACATGTTTGCTACTGAACTTATTGTTTTTTTAACCTAAAACCTAGTGGACATGCAATACCTAAAACACTCGGAAGTATTACTTTTTTCTAGATTTTTTTAGATTTGCGCAAACAAACTCATTTTCGCATTGATAATTTCTAAATATAATATAATGAAGCTAGGCATAGCTCACTATACATTTTGTTGCAAGTAATTATTATGATCTTATGTGGATTTTTGTGATCTTATTGTGAACTACGAGCAAATAAGTAAATGATATAAAATATTTTTTGGCAACTTCCATCTGAAGTTAACAAAATAGTACGAAAGTTTAAAAATTGAATTCACAAGGCAGAAAATGTAATTGAATATTCAGGTGGCAGAGCGAACAATTAATTTGATGTATTACCGACTATTAATTTATGAATCGCATCAAATGGAACAACAGTATAACCTTTATTCGACAGTAATGAAACTTAATTGTGCAATAAAAATGCAAAAGCCTCAAATTTTGTTGCTGACAAACAAGAAAGCTTTGCATCTTTGATCAAATTCATGGTGAAATTAATTTCATAATTTTAACCATTTTTATAATAATTTCAATATATTAGAATAACATTCAATTATAATAATATATTGAGTTAACATAGATATATATATATAACTTTAAGTATAGTATTTACCAAGTAACCTAAGTATTTGTACAGTGAAAATGATCTTTGAAAGAAAATAATGCCAGAAGGTTTAATTTTGAACAATTTTCAAAGTCAATTCGACTGTATTTTTTTTATGTTTGTTATCTCATAACTTTCGTCTGGGTGAACCGATTTTGATGATTCCTTTCTTATTTGAAAGCTTGTGCTTCCCGTGTGGTCCCATTTCAATTTGGTCTAGTTCCGACAATGATAAAAGACCATGAGGTGGTTTGAAGCCGTTTTTTTTTTTGTTATAAAAGAGTTATATTATTACATACGCCCTTTGTATACAATATCGTCATTAAACTCTATAGTGCATAATATACATCAGTCTTCTATTATTTTGTGTACTCGCTAAACATTGCTCAAAGTCAATAATATATCCATGGGAGCATATTTACTGTATGTTTTTTATACTGTGCCCATGTGCCATCAATTAATATACCGTATGAATAATATTATGCACAGTAGTTGAATTAATAAAGTGCGGTCTAGACCAATAATAATTGCAGGAGACAATTCTATGTCGAATCCAATTAGTCCTCAAGTGTCGAATTCATCATGTAAAATAAGGTTTAAAATGACATTTTTTTTAAGTTGACAGCCTTGACAAGAAACTCCACACGTGCTGCAAGTGCGCTGCCGGCCGAAGTAGGATTAAGGATAAGGGATAGGGATAAGGAGGTATAAAGATAAGGATACGGGAGGGATTAGGTTCTAGCACCCCTTACTCACTGAAACACAACAGCACATTAATGTGCTGTTATTTTTACAGTGGTCTTCTGTAAGACATAAATTTGTTGTACAATATTACACCTTAATTTATAGGCTATAAGGTTGCGCTCATTTTCTTTAAAAATTATCGTCTGCCTGTCTGCCACCTGTATTTATAAATGAATAATAATAATTAAAATATGTTTAAATACGTACAAAACATTTGCAAACATTGTTTAGCCAAAAAAATATATTTTGGGTTATAAAAAATAGTTTAAAACCTATTCTCAGACCTACTGAAACATTTCATCAAAATTGGTCAAGCTACTGTTTTGTTGCAAACACTGTGACACGAGAATTTTATAGTATGAGAACATACAAAATTGACATTAATTTAACCAATAATTATTCTTATATTAATTGAACTACTGAGACTTTTTAGTTTCGGTAGTTCAATTAATTAATTGATTGGACTCCTAATTGGAATAGTGGGAGTAAATCATTCTAATGACATCTAATACGCTTTGTATATTAGGAGTACTACTCCGAAGGGCTGTGACATCCGAAACTTATTGACATGTGACGACAAACGTATTGACATTAGTCTGTGTCGTCTTGCCTGTCTCCGTATATAGGCAATAACACATAACTCCTACAGGACGGAAAAAAATGTTACCCTTGTCCCGAAACATTAGACGTAAAAGTGAGTTGACATCTTCTTGACGATCTATCTACCCTTTTTAAATCTAAGCCTACCTATTTATCTCGTTTCACATGAAAACGTATAAGCAATTATTTTTATAACAGATACAAATCAGTAATTTTTTTTCACCCATAGAAAGCTAGATTATTTTATAAATGAGTAATATGGGCTATCCTTACTAATATTATAAATGTGAATGTGAGTTTGTTTGTTGTTGATCATGCTAACTGGAACATAAATATATATTATTATTAATTTTTAAATTCGGCGCCAAAGTCGTTACAGAGATGATATGAGGCGTTATATTACTCATATTTTTCTTTTTCAATAGCGGGCATCAGCTAGTAATTCATTTAAACAGAAATATATTTGAAAAAGAAAAAATGCGCTAACTCTTCGTAAGTCATAGAACATTTGGTGGACGTGGCCACAGTAATTTGTCAAGATGTAGACTTTTGGGGGATTATTGACAGAGTCTATTGGATAGAGTCCGCCTCGTTTGTCCCCTTATTTATGGGTCACCTTATATTTGTTCACAGTAATTGAACTAATATATATTAAAATTATGCAAAATATAGATCATACCTTTAATAATTTGGAAATAATTTCGAAAATTCGATAACTGAGTGACTTGGATAAACCAGAATGTTGTCGTTGCCAAACCAAACCAACACTTTTCAGATATATACAAAAACTTAATTAGGTTTTATTTTACGTGTATATAATATTTCCGTGGAAAAATTATCTAACTGTTGGTAAAAACCGCATCAAAATCCGTTGCGTTGTTTAGAAGTTAGCGGCCATACAGACAGACATTTGAAATTATACCATGTCAAGAAGATTTGACTATTCGTCTACTTCGCTATTTATTACATTCGCTATTCTTCTACTTCGCTATTTACCACATTCGCTATTCGTCTACTTCGCCATTTACCATATTCACTATTCATCTACTTCGCCATTTACCATATTCGCTATTCATCTACTTCGCTATTTACCATGTTCGCTATTCGTCTACTTCGCTATTTGCCATATTCGCTATTCTTCTACTTTGCTATTAACAATATTCGCTATTCGTCTACTTCGCTATTTACCACTTTCGCTATTCGTCTACTTCGCTATTTACCAGTTTCGCTATTCGTCTACTTTGCTATTTAACCACATTCGCTATTTAACATATTCGCTATTCGTCAACTTAGCTATTGTATTAGTCATCTAACGTACAGTCGGCCGCAAAAGTCGATTAACACACTCAAAATTGCAAAACAACTGAACACTCAACTTACTTGCTTATTTACTTACTTACTGAAGCTTTTTACGATTGTTTGTACGTGAACTTTATTTTGTTCTCTAGTCATGACAACGACTTATGGCGCGTTGAGTGTTACGTTGTTTGCACTTTTTAATGTGTTAATCGACTTATGCGGCCGACTGTACAGTTGATTAGAAATTAATAAGTATATTTACTGTCAGCTTTCTCTACTGTGCTTCTGTCGCAGCCCGGCTAATGGAAGAGAAATTATTTTTTCATTTCTACTGTCTTGTCACTAACTAGTTGGAAAATTATTACGACTGCCTTTGAGGAAAGTTTTAGACGAGAAAGTCTGTAGAAAATGTTTCTATAATTAAATATAATATGATTTTATATTGAGTTTAACATTAAATTTGTAATACCGATTACTTGCTATGACATTTTTGTTAATAATATTCGGTATTGAAGCGAATATCTTGCATTTTTTTTTTATTATTGAGAAGATCAGTGCATTTTTTTGTTTGGGGAAAACAAAAAAATGATAAATAAATATTTTTATTTTTATTGATTTGAAATCGATAATAATTCTTTAATTTCGTATCGTTCGAATTTTGAAACTAGTTAATTTTTAGAAGGTTCTTTCGAAAACATAGTTTGCACACTTTCCGTATAGTATATTCAATAAATTAAAGATTCATAAGAAACGAGACTATTAATGTTTTTTTGATATTATAATAGGAATTATAACCGTTAAACCAGTAGTACTTCTGCGTGACATTAAGTGACAGATCGATACTTAGCGTGCCCTCCTACGTAATAGGTAACAACGAAGGGTTACCATGAAAACATACGGCTTCATTTTGTATAAAATATGTTTTTTTTTTAATTTCGTTAATAACCAGCGTCCTCTGTTGGTTATAGACCTTTTAATTGAGCTCTCTCTTGAGGCCAACAGGAAAAAGGGATGCCTAAGATCTTAGTTTCCTCAAATGTCAATCCCTGTACCCCTGATGGACTAACTAGGTATAGGTGAATTATTATATTAAGGTTTTAAGGCACTTGTGGGGGAATCGGCGCATGGTGTACAATTGCGCACAAAGTTGCTAAAGAAAATGAATTTTTTTTTCTTATTTCGTAATTTTTCACCTCACTAACTTAACATTACAGGCAGTGTTGATATTCCTTCCATAAAATCATCGTGCGATGTCGAAGGACAACGTTTTTTTTAGGCATTTATTCACCATGACGTATTTACTAATACGATAAAACAATCTGTACGCAACAGTACCTAAGAGACTCGAGACGCGCGAACGAAGTGCGGGAGGGGAAGAGCGACTGAGTCTACCAATAACGTGTCGGCACACCGACGCGTACCCCGCCCCTCACTTTCTTCTGCCCCCTCAAAGACATAAAATAGAGTTCTGCGCACATTTGCCGAGAAGTCTTTATTCGCTACACGAACTATATTAGCTTGACAAATATCAAAATAACAGTAAAAGAGGACCTTGCCTTCTTTAACTTGAACGCTGTGACAATTTTTTGTGGTTACCATCATGAACCAAGTCACAATAACACACAAGTATGGAAAAAATATTTTGAGTTTTTATTGAATATATTGATATTAATTTTCTAATTAAGAAATAGGCATGTATTTCTTAAAAATAGGTTTAGTATAAAGGAGTACTAACATCGCCGCCCGTAATTATCGGCCGTATGTTTACATTTCTATGTAAATGAAGGGTCAAATATAAACTTGTAATATTGAATAATTGTTTCCGTAAGATGTGTCAACGTCGGCTCAAATTGTGCGCAACTAAGGTCTGTATTTCTGATTGGGGAGTAAATAGTTCATACTACATTGTTAAATGTTAACTTAGACTTTAGAAACTACCTGAACAAAACTATTTTATAAGTATATATAGACAATGATTGTATAGAATATCATTGAGCATCGTAATGGCTCCTCTACACTGTCGGAGATTACGGGCGAGCGCGATTGTGTGTAGAGGGTACTCTCGGCTGTACTCGTCTGCGCCTGCGCATGATCGCCTACAACTCGTGATTTGTCGGTTTTTCGGGTTCGCTTGCAATGCATTTGGAAAGAGTTTGCATTACGTTTGGAATATGTATTATAAATAATGAACATTAAGTAATTTATTGAAACGGGCTATATAATTTCTGTCATCTACAGAATCTGCCTTTTCCATTATCTGCCATTTAACGAATAATCGAGAAAATCTTGTACGCTTACCGTTCGACAGATGATTGTGTGGATGCTTGAACGATGATCATGCCGATTATAGACGATCATACGATCAACGATCAACGATCATCGCCGATAGTGTAGGATGGCCATAAAGCGATACGTCACGTCGTCGTGAATATAGCACCTATTGCGTTGCTTGTGTTACGATTATGAGCGGCTGTAGCCATTTACCATCAAGTAGACCGTCAGACTATATGACCTTAACATAAAAAACTTTGAAATGTCTCTATTCCAGCAAAAATCAAGCAACAACGAGTAAATGGACATTAGCACCGCATGCTTTACATTCAAAGCGGTCCAAACGGCCGGTAGTAATTAAAATAGAAAAAAAGTAAAAAAATATAGATGAAACACTCCGCAACGCCGCCACAGGATACACAGTAAAAGCATAAATAAAAATATTTTAGTACATTAATCTTTTGATGTTTTATGTATATATATTAACATACTAGCTGGTGTCCGCGACTTTCTTCCGCGTTTTCTAAAGGCTATTATAGCCTTCCTCCATAAATGGAATATCCAACACAAAAATATTCTTTCAATTCGAACCACTGAGATTAGCGCGTACAGCCCAACTAACAAACAAACTCTTCAGCTTTATATATTAGTAGTATAGTATAGATTTTCAAAATTAATGAATCAGCGGTAATTTTTTTTAACCTAACCATTTTTTTTATAATAAAAGGTATCCTATATACGTTACTCCGAGTAATAAACTATCTGTGTACCAAATTTCATCCAAATCGGTTCAGTAGTTTCTACGTGAAAAATCCATATAATAATACTCCACGTTAGGTAGTATAATATTATATATATAATTAGTATATATATAATTAGTAAGTTTGCAAAATTAAATATATAATAAAAAAATATTCCGAAAACTCGAATTTATAGAAAAAATTTTGAACTTTGATATTGGTGTGCCTTAGAAAAATAAAATGATTTTTGTAAATATTTATAAATGTTAATAAGTTTTCAATACTTATTTAGTGAGAAAGAAAATTCAAAAGTATTATATAGCGTATTACATATTCCATACAAAGAGTTTTGTTTGAACTTTCACACCGTTGAAGGGAAATTTCTCGTATGTAAAACAGAAAATAGCATATTAGGTCATAACACCTGAAGCGATCTCAGAATATGGAAATCATTTCATTTTGTAGTGGTTCCTAAGAGGTTTTTTTTACATAATGCCCACATTATTTTTGAAGAATCTTGTATTGATAGAAATATTTATGACTAGCTGGTGCTTGCGACTTCGTCCGCGTAGAAAAGTATAAAACGCCATCTACCGTATTTTGGATAGATGGCGCTATCTCCCGGGCCAAGTAAAAGGCCAAGCTGGTATTTACTTTAATTTTAGATTTCCTGTAGGAATGAAGCATTTTCCCGCGGTAAAAAGTATCCTATGTTCATCACGGATAATGTCGGCTTCTAATGGTAAAAGAATTTTTCAAATCGGTCCAGTAGTTTCGGAGCCTATTCTATACAAACAAACAAACAATCAAATCTTTCCTCTTTATAATATTAGTATAGATATAGATCTATTCTAGGTACTAAAATGTCTGCATATGACTTACATTTTATTTATTCTTTACTAGCTGTGCACGCGCCTTTACATTTCTTTTTTTTTTTTCAGTAAAAAAGCATTATGTATTTTTATAAGTTATCTGTGTGTCAAATTTAATTTTATAGTCGTTTTTGCGTGATTGAGTAACATACATACAAACCTTTGCATTTATAATATGACAATCATAAAAGTTTCTTGGAGAAACATAATCCTTACTAATATTATAATATAAATGTGAATGTGAGTTTGTTTGTTACGCTTTCACGCAAAAACTACTGCGCCGATTACTATGAAATTTTGCGTACACGTTCTCTGGGACACCAGAAATGACGTAGGATACTTTTCATCGTTTAACGCGGACGAAGTCGCGGGCACCAGCTAGTTGATAAATAAATATTTTGAATTTGATTAGTAGTAGCTATGCTCACGACTTCGAACGCGTTAAAGACGTAGTCTCTCACTCTCTCTCTCTCTCTCTCTCTGTGTGTGAGTGTGTGTGTGTGTGTGTGAGTGTGTGTGTGTTGTGTGTGTGTGTGCGTGCAGAAGGTTTGTAGCCTGAAGAATAAGATTCCATGCATGCGACGCCGGGGTGGTTCGCTAGTAGTTCATAAATGAATGGAACTATCATTCATGAGTTTCACCACTGTTTATAATTTTCTTCCTTATACCAGTGCTAGAGCCCGAGAACTTCGGGTAACTTTTTTTTTATTTCACTAACATTCAGTAATTACTTCTGTATAATGAGACTTGTTTCGTATTTCATTCAGCATGAACCATCAGGCTGCTTTCAAACGTTATCTAGAGAAGAGATCACAGAGGGGTGACTTTTGCTTTTTTAACTAACAGGACGTTCTCAGACTCAGAATATTGTTTTATCTGGCTTTGCCAAAGTTTCAAATGTCCTGAAAAAGCTCACATATAGGGAGGTGAACGTTTGAAAATTTTCTTCTATAGCGAGGAATTAATAGAAAAGCGTTATTTTCGTCGTCTAGAGTAAAAGTAAATCTTGGATAAAATACAGTTCAATGAATCGGACAGATTTATACAAAAAGATCAATTTTAGGGGGCTCCCGCCCCCTTCAATAACACAACAGCCGTTGGATGAGTGATAAGGGTGTCTGCAGGGCCCCCGGTTCGATTCCCGGCTGTGTCAATTTTGGAAATGAGGTTTTCAAAGTTAGCTCTGGTCTTGATCTGAAAAATAGTGACAGGTTTCATAGCGTTTCGCAGTCATTTGGGCAGCCTTTAATCGATCTTAACATAAAAAATAGAATAAAAAATTTCAACCCTGCCTGGTTCTCATTAGGTTAAGATTAAATAACTACGAAAGTTTGCTTCGTAACATGTTATGCACTTCTACTGTACACAAAACTAGAACATTTCATTTAGTGTGTCGCCTCAAGGAGTTGTGTAATGAAACAATACGGCGTTAAATTTCGACACGCAAATTTGCTCGTTGCTATAGAGGAATACACCCAGTAGGATGAATACTCAACTGCTGAGTCTTTTCTTTTTAACTTGTATGCGTTATAGAGATTTGATTGTGTTAGGGTAATGGAACTTATCGCCAGAAAACCCGCATACATGAGAAAACAGTAAACATTCTAACTTCTTACATAGCGGTACGTCTTGTAAGTAGAAATAAATCTACACTAATATTATAAAGAGGAAAGATTTGATTGTTTGTTTGTTTGTATAGAATAGGCTCAGAAACTACTGGACCGATTTGAAAAAATCTTTTACCATTAGAAGCCGAAATTATCTGTGATGAACATAGAATACTTTTTACCGCGGGAAAATGCTTCATCCCTACGGGAAATCTAAAATAAAAGTAAATACTAGCGGCTTGGCCCGGGAGACAGTGACATCTATCCAAATCAGATGAAACCTCGCAGAGATATATTATTTCGATGGGTGAAACGACTAACATGACAACTGCTTGGTGATATTCTACGGTAGATGGCGTTTTATACTTTTCAAGGCGGACGAAGTCTCGAGCACCAGCTAGTATATTATAATAGTATTCAGCTCAAGTTATACAAATTGTAAATCTCAAAAATTAACAGAACATATTAAAAGATTTTGAGTGGCTATTATGACCTAGAAAAAAATCCTGGACAACCCTCCGACTAGCTATACAAACGATATATTATACCTAATATAGACGCAAGGAGTCATTTGATTTCTTAACATAGATTTTGACCACTTTCTGTTTACATTTAAGAGGCTATAATAATTTTTTTCAAAGTACCTCTCCAACAAAATTATATAAGTCCGAAATGACCTAAAGATCATGAAATAATGATATTATTTCGTCATGCACTCTGGGTTATCTAGTCATATGTTCGCCACTTGGCACGTCGTAATATCCGCCCTTGAGTACTCGTTCATTTGCTTGTTTGCTGCGGCACAAAACTTGAACTTGCTTTAATAAGAATTAACTTTGACATGGACTGCACATGAGTATATGTATGTGAAATTAATTTATTTGCTCGCTTGGGTTCTACTACGTTCTGCTGCACTGGTCAAACTCAATGCAGCAGAGCGTAGACCCTCTCGTGAAGTTATGAATTAATAAGTACTTCTAAATGTGTTTATAAGGTGACTTCATTAGCCATTTTTGAACAAGTGAAAACTTCATTAGGCGGGCTTGGGCGTGACAAATTGGTACAAGGGTAAAACTGTAAATTCAACACCTAACCCCCGACACAGTCCGGGTGATTTTGTATACATTATAAACATAATTAATACCAGAGGGCTTAAAGGAAAAAAAATAGGAATCTCGTATGAAAAGTGTAGTTGTATTGAGGAACGAAGTGATAGCGTGTTAAAAATTTTGACAAAATTGAATTCCTATAAAACTAATTACTTCGTACATTTTTATTCAGCAACTACATACATACATACATACATACATACATACATACATACATACATACATACATAAACACACACACACACACACACACACATACATACATACATACATACATACATACACACATACATACATACAGAAAAAAATTCTAAAAATGGTCAATTTAGTTTTAGAGCCTATATACACGATATTTCTGAAAACAAAGTAAATTACTCCATGACCGGACCCCTACAGATTTATTAATAGTATTGATTGATTGATAGATTAGTAGGTTGTATTGTCACAAATAAACAAAGGTATCAGGAAAAGCGCAGTTCTATTGGATACTATTTTTAGCGAGGTTACCTTAACACCACAATTTCCCAATCAAATGAGCTTACTATATAACATACTTATTATAATTAATAGTTAGACAATAGTTACATGTATAAATAGTTACAACCCAGGGCGGAAAGTGCCCTTGTATCATAATGTTGAGTTAACCTTTACGCCCATGTTACGACACGTGACCTTAGTCAATTCTGTTACGAGAAATGTAGGTTAATAAAATGGAATAATTATTACCTAAGAGAAAATTGCTTGTAAGCATTTTCAAAGAACGATTTGGTTTAAGTCGACACAGTTTAGTAGTGGCAGCCGTAACCACTGTCCTTAATCCTACTGTCGTCGGCAGTCCACTTAAAGGCCCTGTGGCGACAGTAGCCATACCTTCACGTATGTATGTACTCCAAAACTGCTGAACAGATTTTGATGAAATTTGCAGACAATCTTCAGATTAGTCCAACGGGTAATCCTGTGATGTTTGGTAGCGATCGGACGCAGACGAAGTCGCAGATAAAACCTTGTATTGCCTACATAAAATATGGCTTGTATTTTTCAAACCAAATTAAATTCATATTTTTAAAAGTGACAAAATTTGAGCCAGAGAATTAAAAGAAAAAATCATTTAATATCTAGATTCATAGCTTTCATATATTATATCGCCTTAACAAGGCCTGAATTTCATGTTGGTACAATCAAGTAAAACAAACAGGGTCTAAAATCAAGCTATAAATATTTTATTACCTAATCGGGCCCTGCCCTCCACATAAATCACATCGACGTTTACCTGCTGCTAAATTAAGTCGCATTTTTGCACAAAATTCTAGGACACAATATTGAAATGCTCTATTCAGATCAATTTCAGTTTTATTCTAGACATCCTGAAACATAATATCTGACTTTTATACGATTGGTAAGGTATAGATAATATTATACGTTCTTTGGATACGATTTTCTTTGGATTTTCCCTTACAGAATAGCATTGTAAAATAACAGCATGTGTTCTGTTGTGTTTCCGTGATTGGTACACATTCTGTTGACTGCACTCACTTCACTCGTCACCTCACTGGGCTGCAGTGACTATCTGCCTAAAGAAAATTACTGCGAAATAAAAACATACTGGGGAAAAACAGTCCAACGAGATATAGCAGTTACACTGCGAGATTGAAACAGAGTTATGCTACATAAGCCGACGGATAAGTAAGTTAAAGTGTACTTATTAATAATCTGTGACATTGTAGGAATAGGCTTCGGACGCTATGACCGGAAGGTTCTCAAGTAGAGTCTATGGACTAGTTAGCGCAGCGTGGTATCACCCACAAGATGGACAGATGACCTGATAAGGGCCGTGGGTAGAATCAGGCTGCTTCTGACCTTATTGGGGGACCTTAAAAGGTCAAGGGAGACGGTACAGCGATGTATCCAGGCTGCTTCAGATCGGTCCTATTGAAAATAGGCGTATGGGGGAGGCCTATGTCCAGCAGTAGACGACTTACGGGTGAGATGATGAAAAGCATATTTATGTAGAGTTCTGTTTCGTAGATCGGTATTCATCGATTATTTAAGCAAGCAATGTCACAGACAATTTCTCTATCCCTTCCTTTCTTATCCATAATCCTGCTATGGTTGGCACCTGTGGCGTTTTTTGTGATATAGGCGACGGTAGCTACATACCATCAATTGGATAGTCTACCTTTCTGAAGACTTTTACTTAACATAAAAAAATAAAAACACTTTGCGTGTCCGCCCATAGTACGTTCATTGAAAACAATTTCTTCCTATTCGTACCTTTTATTTATTATTTATTGAGTAAAACGGAATAATGTCCAGTGAAGATAGGAGGCGGTCGTATATAAATCATTTTCTATTAGATTCACTATCTAGTGGTGCGTCGAGCCAGACCCTTGTCACAATCTCCGGACAGCACCAACATATTGCAGATTTTTATCTTTTTGTTCAAGATTATGGGGGCAAATTGCTTTTTATACAAACTTGGCCTTCCAACAGGATTCTACGCATTTTTCTACACTTAAAAGATTTATCTACAACTCACTATTAACTGGGCAGATTTTAGAATGATTATCGAAATTGAAACAAAATTATATGTATACTACCTGTTGCACGCGACTTCGTCTACGTTACTTTCATAAAATACTAGCTGTTGCACGCGACTGCGTCCGCGTAACTTTATAAAATATAATGCATTACATAAAATTTCAAGCCAATCGGTTCAGCCGTTATGTGAAGTTATGTGAAAAAGGTAAGTACGGAAAGATAATTCTTACTCCCCGTTGTCCTCTTACCCGTTTTCCCGTAGGAATGAAGCATTTTCGCGCAGTAAAAAGTAGTCAATGTTCATCATGGATAATGTGGGCTTCTAACGGTAAAAGAATTTTTCAAATCGGTGCAGTAGTTTCGGAGCCCATTCAATTCAAACAAACAATCAAACAATCAAAGGCTTTTTTGATTGTTTGATTGTTTATTTGAATTGAATAGGCTCTGAAACTACTGGACCCATTGGAAAAAATCTTTCACTGTTGAGAAGCTATATTATCAGCGAGTAACATAGGGTTGGGCTATATTCTATAAAGTATGCCACTACTTTCCAAATTCAGACTAGAGCCAACATTGAAAGTGTCTACACTAATTCAAAATTGACAGTGGTGCCATTCTAGTTACAGATAATCAGATAACAAACTCGCTGGCGTTTTTAATGTAATAAAAATGAAAATCTTGAACGTGCTCAAAATCACTTTTTTAAAATCAGACACTCGACTTAACAAACGTTTATCAAACACTAAAAAATATCTCCGAGCTTGGTCCCTCTCCACACTCGAGTCATTCTCAAAATGGAAAATGCATTTTAAAGTAAAATCCTCACTGCAGTGAAGACGAGCCCCGTCGCGTCTTTAATGAGGGTTTCTCTATTGTAAAATCAGAATTTTGTAGAAATTCATATTATATTTTCGTTCTGAGAACCTAAAATATAATATGTTATAATATCCACACACGTTTTCCTAAAAAAATATATGTTTTGTAGGTTTTATCTTGTTTTTCTTTTGCATAAAAATACGTCTTACATTATTATTATAATTTTAATTTCAGTCTACATATATTACAATAATAAATCTGTAGGGGTCGGTCATGGAGTAATTTAATTTGTTTTCAGAAATATCGTGTATTAGGCTCTATACATGATACTGAAACTAAATTGACCATTTTTAGATTTTTTTTCTGTATGTATGTATGTATGTTCCTCCATAACTCTTAAACGAATTAACTGATTTCCATGAAACTTGGTAGATAAACATTTAGAAGTACGAAACACGTGAAAGGCTACTTTTTACCTTTTTTAACGCGGACGAAGTCGCGTCCAACAGCTAGTGTTAAATAAAGTAAAAAAAATGTTATATACCACAACCCATAAATATATTTTTGAAATTTTAACCAAAACCGAATGCTAACCACTAGTTACCTAATTCATTGAATTTGTAAACATTTCGCTGTGGGATACAATTCGGAAAATTTTGCAGCTGTTTTGTCCCATAAGTAATTAAAACTTGCTCATTAGCCTCCCAGAGGGCCACGTATTTGTTTTCAATCAGGACCAAAGTGCCTTCTAGACGAAACTTAAATTACTTTCTACATACCTAATATCTAACGTAAGGAATGTCCTCTAGTTTTGAAGCGAAGCTAACGCCATACTATAAATTGCTATTTTTTATTATAAAATCTAGGTCTGCCAAAGCTATGCCCCTATCATTTCTTTTTTTCCACCAACTAAAATAATTACATAAGAAAATATGACTTCTCAAAAATCGTAATAAATTGCCCTTTTATGTCACCCTAATCAGACAAATTTGAAAGACATTTAAGATAAAAAAAAATATAGGGACATAGATTTGTTCTTCTTGAAAATATTTTTGTAAAAATTATTCGATAGGCTCAATTTTTAGAGAAGAAAACAGAGGAAAACGAAACCTCGATTAAGTCAAAAATTTTGTAGGTATAATCGGTCTGAGCTGCATTTGTCTCTATCGCACAATACGGAAGACTGGAGGGCAGCGCGATGGCAATAGTTTCTTCAAATACCTATATTTCAAATTCTGCTGCACCCGCGTCCCCTCTTAAGGGACCCACGATAAATTTGAGGGTATAGTTAAGCCACTGCTAACTAGTCAATCATCCGATATATCTTCTGGGATATGAGGTAACCATAACCTACTTGGAAGTAGTTTGGACACTTTAATAACTGTGTTATATTAAATGTCAAGTTGTAATTCATGCCAAAATGTCAATTACGAGTTGATATTAAATTAAGGAACTCACGAATAAGTTTCGCGTCTCCAACAAAGTCACCTGAACTTCCAACCTTGAAACGCTTCATCAATGTACGCGACAGAAAAGACCAGTCCAAATAATTTTCTCGTGACTAACAAATAATAAATTACCTGAAAGTTTTGTAGGGAAAATGAATGACTTTTGTAACGTTTACGCACACAAGTTTACGTTACGCCGTCGCGTCGGCGTGGTACTTACAAGTTTTTTGGTGTTGTTCCTATATACCATAGGTATTTCTATGTAGTACAGTTTTTATATTATTTACTTACTATAGACCACTTCAAAAAAATTGTATGTGAACGATTTTATAAAATTAAAATTTTCCCAATTCGTACATTGTTCATATTTTAAAATATAACATTGTGTAGACATGACATGGCGCAATATCTCTGAAACTTCAGAGATATTTTAAAATATTCAAAAACTATCACGTAACTATAACACATAACATAACGCATTCGTGTGACATTTTTGATTTTACTCCCAAAAATTTTCATACCACGGGCTTATTATCTATATATCTACTATTATATAAATCTGAAGAGTTAGTTTGTTTGTTTGGTTAGTTTTGCGCGCGGCTTTAGGCTATTTAGTGTGACTTAAAAGACTAAAAAAATAAAAATATATATATTGTCCATATATCCATATCTATATACTAATGTTATAAAGAGGAAAGATTTGATTGTTTGTTTGTTTGTATAAAATAGGCTCCGAAACTACTGGAACAATTTGAAAAATTATTTTACCATTAGAAGCCGACATTATCAGTGATGAACATAGGCTACTTTTTACCGCGGGAAAATGCTTCATTCTTACAGGAAATCTAAAATAAAAACTAGCGGCTTGGCCCGGGAGATAGCGCCATCTATCCAAAATACGGTAGATGGCGTTTTATACTTTTCTTCGCGGACGAAGTCGCGAGAACCAGCTAGTTTATTTATATACTAGCTGGTTCCCGCGATATTATATGCAAATTCGTGTTCCCCTCTGCTGTTATGTTACGGTGAGTAAATGCGAGATGCCAAAACCTATTTCCCTATCCCTTCTTATCCCTTATTAAGGTCCCAATTACAGTCGACCGCCTTGCCTGTCTTAAGGACCACTTGCCTTCTGTCATAGGCAAGTGGTCCCTACTTAGGTCTATTTCACATAAAAAAACTGATAAAAATTGTAATAATCCTGGAAATTGAATTGGAATGGAATAAACGAGTATTTATTTATTATAATCTTTAATTTCTAAAATTTGTTGTCCTTTTTTTTGCCAAAAAATTGTGGTATTTCGGTTTCACGTTACAGAAATATTTCATTTAAGTACTATTTAATTTAAACAAGCACTCAATTTAGAAAAATATATTTAAATAATTTATCTAAACGGACGAGTAAATAACTCTCACTTGTTATACTATAATCGAATTTTTAATTAGACGGACTAAAATGACAGCTGAAATCGGGCTTTTATTTTTTTAATGTTGCAAGCATGAAGCGTAGTGTTGTAGTATGACTCATTTATAACCGAGTTCGATCATTATGGTCAAGTTGTAAGTACGATCACGTTATAGAAGAGAACAAAGTAATGGAACTCAGCCGCCTTATTAATGGACTAAAATGACAGCTAGCAACAACTAAAAAAAATATTAAAATAACAAGTTCAACTAACAAACTTATTATAAAATGAAAAAGATTGAATCACGATTCTTACCCAATACTCGATTACTCAGGATACAACATTATTTTTACATTACAATAAAATGGTAACCCACCAAATGTCATTTTAGTTCATCTAATTAAAAATCCGACTATAATTAAGCATACAGTGTTTTTTAGAACCTATTTTATTGACATTGTAGACTGAGGTTTTAATTTCTCATTTTTCGTTAAAATTCTGTACAAAAATTGAACTTTATTTTCGATAAAAAATCTGAAAACAAACCTCTTTTTATTGTACAAAAATTTAAGTAATATTTACATTATGTTAAGGTTAACATTATTGGAAACTCTTTTAGTACAAAGTTAAAAATTAATTCTATCATATTATAATCCAATAAAATGATACTAAAATACTAAATAAAATGCCTGTCTGTTACCTTTTCACGGATCACTATCATGAAATTTTGCATTTTCAGGGATACAGGAAAGAACATTAATTTGTTATTCAATATATTTTTATACTTCATATTTGAAAAAATCTAATAGTGCATTTTCTTAAGGTAATCATTTTAAATTTTACAAAGTATTGTTATCTTTTAAGACTATATTTACGTTTTAAATTTTTCACATTATTAATTTGTCATACCTCGCCTTTTGTATATTTTTTACACATTCTATGTATATTTTCCTTCTGTGATTTCTTTTTCATCCTCTTCACATTTTCATCAGTAAATAAACCAATTGTAGTACTCATACTTAAAGAAATTTATCTTGACATCATTACATTGTGACGTCTATTTAATATTAATAAAAAATACTTTTGTATTTCTTAAAGAATTGAGCGGATTAAGGACAACCGATTCATTGAAGATTGATGCCTCAAAATGGAAAGAAAACAATACAAGAAGGAAATTGGATTGAATGAAACGTACTTCTTAAGTGTAATATTTTTATATGAAAAATGAAGCCAGTCAGGATATTGGGCCTTTTTTATGCAAAGCAAATAAATGTCTTTAGAAATCTCAATTGCTGAAGAATGAATTATCGTCATGTGATCGATACAATTTTATTGTAATACTAGCTGGCGCCCGCGACTTCGTCCTCATGAAAATCAGTTAATTCGTTTAAAAGTTATGGGGGAACATACATACCATACATACATACTGACAAAGTTAAGACGTCAAAGTCGCATGCAAAAGTTAGTATATAATTATGTAAGTAAAGGACAGAAAATAGTTCAGTGTGAGTGAAATGCGATATCAAACAAACAGAACGAAAACTCAAAGGTAAAAAATGAACGTTTCACACATTAGTGTGTGACATATAAAATATACTTTCACCTAAAAAGTAGCAATTTCGGTCGATTGGCAATTTCTCGTAGCGTAGACGAACCGTATTGATTCCTCCGGTGTTGGCCTACCGCCGTTGTCACCTATGAGTATGATTGATGATCTACCTACATGCCACCTGGGGTGCTTTATGTGTGGCCCAATTCACTAGTGACAAGCGTTTGCGTGAATATATTGTTTTCTATTTTTTTTTATTAGAGATGGGTTTGCTCTTGGCCAACAACCAGCTGAGTAGCAAGGATGACGCCTATGATGGAGCGAGCTCACCCAGAATATGCCTATTCACTCGAACTTTGAAAAGATTAGGGTTATATGAGCTCGGAAATACAGACGCCGGCAGGGAGTTCCAAACCTATTTAGTGTTGTGACATAAAAGGCTAAAAAAATTAAAATAAAATATATTATATTGTCCTTATTTAAATTAACGCCGTCTATCGTTCAGTGGCGAACTATTAAGACAAACAGCTTAGACTCAACAAGTCGGCTACTCACCGCGAGGGGGCGCGAAGGCTATATAATATGGTTACTTGCAGGCTGAAAGTCCGTGAGTAGCTTCGGTTAGCCGGGACGTGCACCTTTTTCCTCTGCGAAAATTCTCGATAGAGGTAGCTAAAGGAGTTAGCAGCCGTAAAAAAAAATCCAAGCGTAGGACTGGGAAAACGTACCACTCAATTTGTAGGATTATGCAGCCATTTTATTATACAAATGTTTACTAAGCTACAGACAAAAAATCCGCTGGTTAGTAATCCCATCCCTTCCGAAATCAGAAAAAAATCTAGGTGAGGGATACTGGACTAATAATACCAATTATTTAATAATTACGAATACGAGAAATGGGGATAGTTCGAGAAATATACAAATTTGAAAATAGTGTGCCGATAAAAGGTACACCTTTCTTGAATACTAATAATTCTTTACCTATAAACCTTTGTTTTTCATAACTAAATTTTCCAAACCATAGATTTTATATACACACATTTTAAAAACGCCTTGCCCCATACCCCATCTTACCCCATCCCTTCCTTATTAGTTATCCCTATTCCTTCTATGGTCAGCAGCTCACTTGCAGCACCTACTATGGTGTTGCTCGTTTTATAGACGACGGTAACCACCTACTACCATCAAGTGAACGGTCAAGCCTTCTGAGTAACATAAAAAAACGCTATTTTCTTACAACTTGAACCCAATTGCCAAATACTTTACGTTCAACATAGACTAGCGACGACACACTGTATTGCTTTTGTATAGTGTTTGTTGAATACCAATTACCATTACACATTTCTTTAATAAATTTACCATATAGCCAAATTGATCGATACATACTTCAATTAGAACTCATAAGATATATAAAAAAATTCAAATAAAGATAAGTAAGTTAATTAAATCACATAAACACTTATGCCTTATCTTCCTTCGATTGTTAATTAAAAAAAACCGTCAGTCGTAGCTTACTTTTACCGCACAAACAAAGATATATCAGCACTTTAAATGACGGTTAGCCTACTTGACAGATGGTGAAGGAAATAGCAGCACGTGTGTTTTTGTGTTTCGGTGAGTAAGGGATGCCAGAGCCCATTTTCCCTACTATCTCTTCCCAATCCCTTATTTTTGATCCTATTATACCTACTTTAGTAGGAAACGCACTTGTACCTATGGCGTTGCTTGTATAGGCTATGGAAGCCACCTACCATCAAGTAGATCGTCAGCCTCTTTGTCGAATTTCACTTTAAAAAGTATGTGCCATAAAAACACTAAACTTCTAAATGGCTTTAGCGGCCTATTGAATTTTCAAAATTTTCCAGCTGCAAAAATATACTCTTGCTAGCTGGTGCTCACGACTTCGTCCGCGTAGAAAAGTATAAAACGCCATCTACAGTATTTTGGATAGATGGCGCTATGTCCTGGGCCAAGCCGCTAGTATTTAGTTTTATTTTAGATTTCCCGTAGGAATGAAGCATTTTCCAGCGGTAAAAAGTATCCTATGTTCATCACGGATAATGTCGGCTTCTAATGGTAAATAATTTTTCAAATCGGTCCAGTAGTTTCGGAGCCTATTCTATACAAACAAACAAACAATCAAATCTTTCCTCTTTATAATATTAGTATAGATGTGAAAACATAGCAAACTCATAAAGAATCAACAAACAAATCTGACTGAAGACAATCACTAAGAAAAATTCCTTACACAATTCCTCCAAGAATGTCTACAAGAAATCAGTGCCTTCGACATTTTCCTGGAAGCGTTTCGTGGATTGTTCCCAAAGAGAAATAGCCGCGATTTATAAGGAATTCCAGTAACCCCGTGCAATTGTAAGAAAGTTGTCGGATAAGAAATGGCAATCGGAAAAAAGTTTTGATTGAAGCGAATCCGTCACCAATGTACTTAGAGGATGATCATATTTCGCCTTGTTGTGGCTTTTCTTCTTAATAATATTTGAAAAAGTAGGGCAAATAACAAAACTTAAGCACTCCATCATAATAGCTGGAAGGTTGGCGGGCCACTTGATGGTAGGTCGTTACCATCGCCCAATGGCGTATGTACGTTGCTGACACTGTCTTGCGTCTTGGTTGAAAAAGCTCATATTATAATTAGGTGAAAAAATCCCAGAAGGAACGAAGAATCCTGAAATAATATTTTGATAATTCTAAAGGTAATTTATTTATTAAATATTTCAATAAAATCTGAAAACTAATTGGACATATATGACACAGAACTAGTGAAAAAAAGTTCAAATATACAATCAAATTCACTTTATAAATTGACAGTAAAGCATAGTACACACACACTGTGGCGGATTGGAAGTGGTCACATTTCCTTTTTCTCTTAGTCATTTACAACCATTCAGACATATACATTTAAAACATTATTCAGTAATAATTTTTTGATCCCCCAGTAACTTTTTATAACTACGACCGCTCCTTCAGGAGTGTACGACTGAAGAGACTATGTGTCCTGCCCTTGGCTTTCGTTCTCCTCATTGCTGATTCAATCTCGCAAAATGACCCGGAGCATAGCCCTCTCTATAGCTCCCTTGCTGTGTGTCTTCCAAATCAATATACAGCAAAATACAATGTGTATATGCCTCAAAATGAAAAACGGCTTATCGCTTATTTGTTCCATTTGACCCCTGTCACGTCGTGTCACGAATTAAAAATGGTAGACATTAAATTTTACAAAATTAATAGGACAGGTGAGAGTCACGTGACATTCATTTATTTCGCCCACTGAATTAATATGGCGTTTGTTTTATTATGAAACATTAATATTAACGCGTTTAGTAGAATTCGCATCGCCTAGTGGGGAATTTGTTTTAATTTAATCTCTTCCTAGTTTTGCCTTCGACTTCGATCAGTAGGTGTACTGTTTTCTGAACGAAAGATAGCCAATGTTCTTTTCTGTATCGATGACAACATGTGTAAATAATTTCACGATGTTCAGTTAAACAAATTCACTTCGGTTAAGTTGAAATGAAAATTCAAATTGAAATTTGAGCAATTTATCTGCAATAAGGAAAGAGGAAAGATTTGTTTGTTTGTATAGAATAGGCTCCGAAACTACTGGACCAATTTGAAAAATTCTTTTACCATTAGAAGCCGACATTATCCGTGATGAACATAGGTTACTTTTTAGCGCGGGAAAATGCTTCATTCCTACGGGAAATCTAAAATAAAAGTAAATATTTGGCCCTTAAGATAGCGCCATTTATCCAAAATACGGTAGATGGCGTTTTGTACTTTTCTACGCGGACGAAGTCGCGAGCACCAGCTAGTAATATTATATAATATGCAAATTATACGTACACAAACCTTCCTCACTTATCGCTCTTTCTGTTAGTGAAAACAATCAAAATCTGTTGGATGGTTTAGATGAAGTTAGCGGGGAAATAGGAAGAGGCGAAATAGTCTGACTTTATTTCATAATAATGTAACAGACATAGAATAGAAGAGAAAAACCATAACAATTGTTAATACAGAATACCAATAAGAAGAACGAGTCCAATTCACCAGTCAGTTATCAAGATTCCGGTAGGTCCCGAAGAGCAAAGTTGTGCATGCCTTGAATTGATAATGAGAGGGTCACGTGACGCGATAGGACGCCATTTTGTCCGGATCGCTCCGCTTTTATCCGGTTATCTCCGGTTTCAATGATAAATGGAGGTGAATGGTGGAATTAAAAGCAATTCGGTGGAAAAAATATCTTCCGATGAATCGGTTTCCAACGATTAGGTTTTGTGATTGTCTGAACATCTAAAGTAAATAGGTATTACAGTCACGTACCTACGTCGATTTTGAAACCATTTTCTTTACGGAAAATAATAAAATTCCTATTCCATTGAATTAAGGTTAACAGTTGCAAACTCATATGCCTGTAATATTATCAAAGTTTGTCTTCTGATAATGTCTAATGATAGGTACAAATAGTCAAATAATTTCCAGGTGAAAGTAAGAGTTTGTTAATCATTTTAAATTCATTGTTCTCCTTCTAAATTTTGTATAATATTTTTTTTCACTATTTTCCCATAACAAAGTCATTTTTATAATTTCTTTTTAGAGATAATATTTTTTCTTTTTGAAAGCCTTATTAAGGAAATAAGTGGCACTACTTAAAATACATCTATCTGACGACAGAAAAGGGTACTTTATAAAAATTTATAACAATATAGAAAAAAAATGCAATTACATAGAATACAGTCTCACTGCTCTGGGTACCAATTTATGTCCTACCAGAGAGTGAATGTGCAACAGTCCTTACACTTACCTAATGAGAACTTCACCTGATTTATAGGTACAGAAGATAAAATTGGGATTCTTACCACTGCAATGGTGACGTCATTGCTTTATAATGACAATTCAGTAATCTGAACTTATAAGGATTCATAAGGATAATTCAATAACCAATATAAACAGTAGACAAGAAATGGTGGTAACAAATTACTATTAGCTTTACTAGTATTTGGTGATCGAAAGGATAAAACAGGAACGGGGTGTAAATCTCAGTGGTTGGACAAGATAAATAGCCACCTACTTCACAGTTGTCTGGTTTGACTTGATTTGCGACTTGTTTATTTAAATGGGGAAGGAAAACTTGGTGTCGTAATAGTGTGATGTGGAGTAGGATAAATTTAATGTCATTTATTTGGCTGTAGGAATTTTTTATTAAAATTTAAAATTAGAATAAATCTTGCCCCAATTTGAATCGTGTCTCACGTTTCGCTCGCTAAGTGACTCCTGAGGTACAGGTTTCTAACTTAGTTCAGAAGTCAAAGCTTGCCTTTGTTGGTTTTCATTTTTGCATTTATGCATTTTTTGTTATTTTACATTTTTGTACAGTATATTTTTGTGTGCAAATACTGTTGTAATTTGTCTGTAAATAAATTTCATTTTTAATAATATGTGTTATTAGATATGATTTATTGAGAATCTCTTACACAAATATGGTGCAGAATAAGATGGATTAGCAAATTTGAGTTTTCTCCACAGTTAAATTGCGTGAACTGCAATATTTGAATCATATAACGCAACACGATAGGTACAAGCTTTTACGATTGATAATATAGGGTGAAACGAAAGGGCGTTGCTTTACAGATTAAGGAAAAATTCGCAAGGAGATCTAGTGGCTAGTAACCCGCTAGCTGTTAATGAAATGGTCGCGGGTTCGAATCCCGCTAGGGGCAAATGTTTATGTGTTTATGTGTTATGTGTTACCTTTATACCTGAGTCATGAATGTTTTGATTTATAATATGTATTTTAAAAAAGTAATCATAGTATATCAACCATCTGGATACATAATGCAAGCATTAGTTGCTTACTGTGGCTAGATGGTGCTGTGTGGAATGTGTAATGATATTTATTAATTTATTTATATTCTTTACTAACTGTTGCCCGCGACTTCGACCGTGTTTAGTGTTAAATGTACTTCTAAATGTTTATCTACCAAGTATCATGAAAATCAGTTAATTCGTTTAAGAGTTATGGAGGAACATACACACATACAGAAAAAAAATCTAAAAATGGTCAATTTAGGTTCAGTATCATGTATAAGAGCCTATATACACGATATTTCTGAAAACAAAGTAAATTACTCCATGACCGACTACTACAGATTTATTATTAGAATTGATTTAGTAGATTGTCTGTACCTAGGATATTAATAAATATTATGTATATTATTATACTAGCTACACGCTCCCGGCTTCGCCCGGGTTCAAAATAAAAACTATTCTATTTTTTAAGTTGGACCAAATTACACATAGTTACGAAGTTTTATCAGAATCGGTTCGGTATTTTAGGAGTTCATTGGCTTCAAATATGTGACACGAAAATTTTAGAGATAGAGATAGAGATTATATAAAATTTTCGTGAGATTATATAAAAAATATTCCATTTATATTATGCCTTAAAAATATTATGAAGAAATAAATACTGCCATGAAAAGAAATATAAATTTCCTTTGCAGTCTCTTCACAATTTCAAAGGAATGTTCGATTCAGGTGACCGAATAATCCGAACGAGATTGGCTGCTCTAATGGCCGCTTCCAACAGCACGAATCTAAAGCATTCGAGGACATACCCCTGAAATCCGAATTAAAAGTATGACCCAAGTTGCAAGATGTAGGCTATTTTATTTTTGAGTTATTCGTAGCTGTTTTGGCATTTAATTCCGCAAGTTTCTAAGTCTAGTTTTAAGTCAAATTTTATTTACACATATTAAATAAATAATGTGTAAATTTATCATTAAGTTAAGTAAACGAAATAAAGGTAGCAGAAATTGTAAAGTATTGGTATTTTATAATTTCGTCCGTGTAGAAAAGTATAAAACGCCATCTGCCGTATTTTGGATAGATGGCGCTATCTCCCGGGCCAAGCCGCTAGTATTTACTTTTATTTTAGATTTGCCGTAGGAATGAAGCATTTTCCCGCGGTAAAAAGTATCCTATGTTCATCACGGATAATGTCGGCTTCTAATGGTTAAAGAATTTTTCAAATCGGTCCAGTAGTTTCGGAGCCTATTCTATACAAACAAACAAATCTTTCCTCTTTATAATATTAGTATATAGATTAATGTACCAAAATGGTCCCGCGCTCAGCGTGTAGTCGTAACACATTGTGACCTAATGTTAGATAGGTAACTCAAATCAAAAATACCTAGTGCCTAATTTTTTTCCCCTCCAACACTAAACTTCGCTCACTGAGCGTGACGACCCGAGTTCAGTGTTTTTCCCCATACTAAAATGGAAAATTTCACTTCAAAAACCTACGATAACGTCATTCGTACTTACTCACCTTCAAGCACAAGTGACCAAGTAAATTTTTGAAAATAAATTTTTGACGAGCCCGTTGGACGAGTGGCAAGGGTGCTTTTTCAATTTTTCAGGGGGCCCGGGTTCGATTCCCGGCGGGGTCAACTTTGGAAATTTTAATATAATTTTCAAAATTGACTCTGGTCTGGATTTGAAAAGTAGTGGTAGTGCACACTGCGTTTCGCAGCCATTTGGGCAGCCTGTCTGGCGGCAGTAACCACCCCCTTACAGAATACCACCGTGAAATAACAGCACATGTGCTGTTGTGTTTCGGTGAGTGAGTAAGGGATGCCAGAGCGTATTACCCCTTCCCTTCCTTATCCCTTATCCTTAATCCTTCTATGGTCAACAGCGCACTTGTAGCACTTATGGCGTTGCTTGTGTTATAGGCGACGGTAGTCACCTACCATCAAAAGGACCGTCAGCCTGTTTGTCGACCTTAACATAAAAAAGAAGTTCTAAGTATACTCAATCGCTACTGCTTTTTAGATAAGCCAAACGCAACCAGCGACCATTATCCCAACAAAATCCGCATAATAAGATTATTATACCGTTCGTCTGATTTTGTAACACCAACGCTGGGAATCCTTCGGTTCTGATGCCGACACGATAATTGTGTTGTCTTTGGATATTTAAACGTTTAATCGGACTAAAGATGATCAAGATCATTCGGTGTGCTTATTCAAATAATTCTGGTTTCGAAATTATACCCGCTGTTTACGCTACTATACATAATATACTTACTTACTTACTTACGCTTAGATAGCTACTTACGTACACACGTACAAGTTCAATAACTTGTACCTTATTTTAAAGCTTATAAATTGTTACTGAAAAGTTATTTAAAGTTATTTTCTCAATTGTGTAAAGAACAGAGTATGCAATTCTTCGAAGCACGTGTCATACGAAAGTACTTGGTTATTGAAAAAGCGATCTTCACATCTATACTAATATTATAAAGAGGAAAGATTTGTTTGTTTGTTTGTATAGAATAGGCTCCGAAACTAATGGACCGATTTGAAAAATTCTTTTAACATTAGAAGCCGAGTTTATCCGTGATGAACATAGGATACTTTTTACCGCGAGAAAATGCTTCATTTCTACGGGAAATCTAAAATAAAAGTAAAAACTAGGCGCTTGGCCCGGGAGATAGCGCCATCTATCCAAAATACGGTAGATGGCGTTTCATACTTTTCTATCCGGCCGAAGTCCAGCTAGTTTATGATAAAATCTCCCGATATAAACTATGATGTTCTCCAAATTCGTTCCTCCTAGGATAGAATTCGTTCCTCCAAATTAGTTGTGAGTTATGTTTGCTTACGTCTTGAGAGTAAGTTGATAAAAACGCAAGGTTCATGCTTCTAAAACCCCTCAGAGAAGTGTTTAATCAGCCTTTGTGTCAGCAGGACATCACAAAGAAATAAAAATATATTAAGTTTCCTTAAGTCTTAACAGCTTACGGGGCAAAGCTTTGCACTTATAAAAATAAAATCTCTTTCAAATGTTATTTTGACTTTTCAAAGCTAAAAAGTCTCAACAAATATTCCAGCAAAACCATTAGCGTCATAAAACCCGATGGAATGCACCCACCGAGTCGCGGTGACTAATTCTACAGAAGTAGTTTCCGTGTCGGCAACGCTCTATGTCAAAAAGTTCCGTTAAATTCTGTTGGACTAACACATTATAATTAAACGACCAGTATTTAAACTGAATGAGAGTATTTCCGACTGAGACTTGACAGTCAGGCTGACGGTCGTCTGAAGGTACACTTTGATGTTAAGTGGCTACCATCGCCTACACCACCATAGTTTTAGGATTAAGGAAGGAACATAAAATTCTTAGGTTAGGTGGCTAACATTTTGGTAAAAATTGTGTTTGGTCTGATGTTAATCCTTGTCTTACTATAATCAATACTAATAATAAATCTGTAGGGGTCGGTCATGGAGTAATTTACTTTGTTTTCAGAAATATTGTGTATATAGGCTCTATACACGATACTGAAACTTAATTGACGATTTTTAGATTTTTTTTTCTGTATGTATGTATTATGTATGTTCCTCTGTCACTCTGATTTCCATGAAACTTGGTTGATAAACATTTAGAAGTACGGGACACGTGATAGGCTACTTTTTATCTTTTTTAACGCGGACGACAGCTAGTAAAGAATAAGTGATAAGAAGGGGATGAGTCTAGCATGCTTTATCATCACAAAACTAAACCCAACAACATACGTTATCAAAACCCAACAACGTCAAAACCCAACAACGTCATTAGGAACCCGGCAGTGTATGAGACGTTGCGAGCTTAAACCAGACTCTAATTCCGCAACCTTAATGCTCTTTCCGCGCTCAGTAGTCTGTTGATTATCGCCAAATCTGTTTGTATACAGACATACATACAAACATATTTATAATAAGTAAGGATTAAATTAATATAATTGATTTGGAAAAAAAACGGTGGGTCCGGGAATACCGACAGAGGTGAAAATTTGATCAAAAATTACGTCTTAATTTTTTGATAACGGTTACAGTAACAGTGTTGCGGGTTCAATGGTTTTTTACCATTTTTTTTTTAATTACTGTGTTCTTTTATAATTGTCAATAGAGGTGTCGGTAACGGTAACAATGTCGCGAGTTCAATGTTTTTTTTTTCATCACAAAAATGCCCAACGCGCCAAAAGAAGATTTCAATTCCAAAATTAAAATAACTTTAGAACGTTCTACACTGCTGTTTCTTTACACTGTGTCACAAGTCTGTGTTTGAGTTGTAAAAAAACTATTTGCGAACGGGATCATACGCTTTTCAATTAAACTAAATATGTGTTTCAGGTTTGAAAAAAAAAAGCAAGACTAAATATAGCGCTCTCTATATTTCAGTGAGATGAAACAAAAAGGCGAGTTAGTTAATAAACTTTTATATTGAAGGAGTGGTCCTGTACTTCTAAATGTTTATCTACCAATTAATTCGTTTAAGAGTTATGGAGTATCAAAAGTTATATTTTGATTTAATAAAACACAATACCAAAATAAAATAAGATTTTTCTAGATTTTTCTTAAGTGTGAGTATAGGCGCATATCAGCTTAAGTCAAAATGACTCAAAATAACTAAAAAGACATTAGTTAGTGCCAAAAAATTACCCTATTTTCTTCTATTTTCATACTAAAATTATAAGAATTAGATTTGTATAATCATATACATACATAAAAAATAATAATCTAGCTAATGTCACACACTAAGTTACAAACTTACTCAGTATCATCTCGCAGTGTGATAAATCTAATAGTTCACACAAATCGTCAAAACTCTAGTACAAAAAGTGTGTCTATGTTATCCAGTAGTTATGAAAAAAAGCTATCGCGCCCACATTGGATATCATGACAAAAGAGTAAAACCACTCACAAAGATGTAACTTGTATATTTCTGTACAGCTCTAACGAAATCGAACCAAATCTAGTAGACCGATCATTCGTACTGTACCTATACGGCCCGTTCAAAAACAGTCCGCGCAAAGTTCGTACCATTATTTTGCTTTTTGCAAACTTTACTTTGGCGTCACGCCAATATCGAGGCTCTGGCCTATGTGTAAAAGTTAGTGAGATTCGAGAAACTTCCACCTCTATATCTCACTCGATGACTGGTGCAGCGTTTGCGGATAGCACTCTAGCGGCGCAATGTCGGAAACACACGGGAATAAAAAGCAACCTGAACCGTTATGATTCAAGCAACGTTTTCTATTTTCAACCGACGAAAACGAAAAAACAAAAACGGAGGAGGTTCTCAATTCGACGCGTATTTTTTTTTTATGTATGATCACGCATAACTTTTGACAGGGTGATCCGATTTTGATAATTCTTTTTTTATTTGAAAGGGTGCACCCCCAAGGGGGTCCCATTTTAATTTGTGAAGTGAAGGCCACGGACCGGCAAGCAAAGCGTAGGACGTCCACGCATAAGGTAGACTGACGAGGGGGCCTAGCCAAAATGCAAAAGCAGTGCTTTCTACAGTCGTTTACGCTAAGAGAAAGCTCGGCGATTGGCCATTGCAACGTCAAAGTAAACGTTTGACGTTACAACAACCCATCATTGGGCCTTCTCTCTGTAGGTACACACTAGGCGTTTTCAAGCGCGCGCTTTGAGAACTATGAAATTCCAAAGATTTAAATCGAGAGATGCATTACTAGCGAAACTGTGTTACAAAACACAACATACATTATACTAATGACAAAAGTATAAAATACTTTCATCTAAACACATTTTTAAACACAGATAACACATTTCCTTACTTCAAAGGTGACTGTGACAATAGTGACGCTCTCAACAAGCGACCGTCACTCATTGTAGCTGACGTGCAACTGTAAGTAGTTGGGTTTAGCGCCTGCGCTCATCCCATTGTTAACAATTTTCGGTGTGGTTTTAGTATGGCGCGAGGAGATTACGCCACATCTTTCGATTTAAATCTTTGTGATTTTCTAACGTAACGCCAAGCGCTCAATGTGTTAGAACTTCATAGTTCTCAAAGCGCGCGCTTCAAAACGCTTAGTGTGTACCTGCTCATAGCGTTCTCTATTACGTTTCGTAAGTACGCAACGAAACGTTTACATCTCGGCTAGGGCAACTGATAAGTGTCGACGGTGTATCCAGGCTGCTACTGACCGGACCTATTGAAACATTATTGTGGAGGCATATGCCCTGCAGTGGATGTGAGATGATGATGAAATAAGGTTCTCTAAAGTTCATGTATTAATAAAATTGAATCCAAGTTAATGAAATCATTAGAGTTCCTTTAAAAAATTAGCTAATGAGACATCTACCTTAATCCTCGTCCTAAGCAAACATCCTGTGCAAACTTATCAAAGTTTACACTCCTTATTATGTAGTTCAAGGTGTCTTTGTTGCCTTATGCTTACAAAGTGTTAGCCTAAGAATTAAATTGTATAACCTCGTTAATTTTGATTTTAGTTTAATTTTATTACTGGTAAATGAAATTAAAATATTATATTTGTACTAAAAACGTGTTTTTTTTTTTAATCCTAGCAAACGTTGTGATTGAATAAAAAAATTAATTTTAGCAAAAGAATATTTTTTTTTGTAAAATTTAACTACAATATTTATCTGGACCTTTTTTTTCCAACTTTGACCATTTTTTGTATCTTTATATATTAACTAGCTGGTGCTCGCGACTTCGTCCTCGTAGAAAGGTATAAAACGCCATCCATCGTATTTTGGATAGATGACGCTGTCTCCCGGGCCAAGCCGCTAGTATTTATTTTTATTTTAGATTTCCCGTAGGAATGAAGCATTTTCCCGCGGTAAAAAGTAGCCTATGTTCATCACGGATAATGTCGGCTACTAATGGTGAAAGAATTTTTTAAATCGGTCCAGTAGTTTCGGAGCCTATTCTATACAAACAAACAAACAATCAAATTTTTCCTCTTTATAATATTAGTATAGATGTAACCAATAATTTGTTTAGGGATTCAGATTTTGATTTGATAGAAAATTTTGATTTTTTAGTAATGACACTAATAGGTTATCATTCTAAATGGAAGTACATTCCCAAGTTGTTGATAATAATAATTATGTATATTCATATATTTTTATATAAGTCGACCATTAAACTTTTGTTTTATTTACAAATTTGCTGGAAGGCGATATAATTTACTTTAGGATAGGTAATTTATAAACAAAATTGTAACAAAATATACGTGAAACGGTAAAAATACACGTATATTTCGGGTTTATGCAAATTTAAAACCATTCGGAACCCTATCGCAGGATAAAAAAGCCAAAAATATTTTTATATCAAACACCTACACTACAGCGTTTGGTTTCGCACCTAAAGTTGATATAACTAGATTTTCAAAACAGAATCGTTATCCCTAGAACATACTATAACAGTACCTAATAGATTTGTATTTTTGTTTGTAATGAATAAACTCAAAAACTACTGGGCCGGTTTAAAAAATAATTTTACCTATAAAACGCTATATTATCAGCGAATAACATAGGCTATCTATACTAATACTAATATTATAAAGAGGAAAGACGTAATTGTTTGTTTGTTTGTTTGTTTGTATAGAATAGTCTCCGAAACTACTGGACCGATTTGAACAATTCTTTTACCATTAGAAGCCGACATTATCCGTGATGAACATAGGATACTTTTTACCGCGGGAAAATTCTTCATTCCTACGGAAAATCTAAAATAAAAGTAAATAGTATCTAAAGTAGTAAATCTAAAATATAAGTAAATTGACCATTTTTAGAATTCTGTATGTATGTATGTTCCTCCATCACTCTTAAACGTATTAACTTATTTTCATGAAACTTGCTAGATAAACATTTAGAAGTACGGGACACGTGATAGGCTACTTTTTATCTTTTTTAACGCGGACGAAGTCGCGGGAAACAGCTAGCAAAGTAAATTTAGGCTAGTTCACTTACTTTTGTTTAATAACGTTGTGCTCTTCAAAAAAAATCAAGCGAGGTTGTTATGTGAGATCTGACATATTCATGATCGGACGGAAGCCTATCGACACGGGTAGTGGCTATAAAATGCTGCATTGAATGTTGTTATCGATACCCTATGTATAGTCAGCATTATATAAGTATTCAAATTATTATTATTATATTTTTATGTTACTGCGTCGTGTCTACTGCGTCAACAGACAGGCTGACGGTCCACTTGATGGTAGGTGGCTACCGTCGCCTATAACACAAGCAACGCCATAAATGCTAGAAGTACGCTGCCGACCATACAAGGATTAAAGATAAGTGATAAGGGAGGGATGGGGTAATGGGCTCTGGCATCCCCTACTCACTCACCGAAGCACATGATGCTGTTATTTCACGATGGTATTCTGTAAGGTGGTGGTTACTGCCGCCAGACGGGCTGCCCAAATGACTGCGAAACGCAGTGTGCCCTACCACTACTAATATTTATCGATTAAGTATTAACTTAGTCAAAGTAATTAATCAAATGTATTGATATTCCTAGAAGCTTAATACTGTGATAACGTGAGAGTGATTTATTTAATACTAGCTGGTGCCTGCAACTTCGTCCGCGTTGAAAAAGGAAAAAGTAGGCTATCCTGTGTCCCGTAAGTCTAAATGTTTATCTATCAAGTTTCATGAAAATTCGTTTAAGAGTTATGGAGGAACATACATACATACAACGACACGTTTGGTATTGACGATTCGTTTGGTCTAGTGGCTAGTAAACCTAGCTGTTAACCAAACGGTCGCGGGTTCGAATCCCGCTAGGAGCAAATGTTTATACACATAAAGCATAGCATTTTACCTTTGTACCTGAGTCATGGATGTTTTCTATTTATAATATGTATGTATTTAAAAAATACCAATGTAGTATATCAACTGTCTGCTTTGCTTACTTTGGAACTAGATGGTGCTGTGTGGAATGTGTGAAGATATATTTATATTTATATACAATACCTACACTTAACTGCTTCATTTAGTAATTTTTGATGCGTTTATAAACTTGAAAGTCTAAACCCTAACATGTATACTAAAAGTGGAACATTCCAACAAGCTGTAACGAATAATTTATGGTCAACCATTTGCAATTTAATCGCATAATTTTTCTTGCTGCAACGCGGCATTTTATCGGCCCTAAAGGCTATCTGTACACACAGAGTAATGTATGCGCATACATTTGTTACGTATGTCATGTGGCCCCTATCGTAATAGTGCGGGACGTTGTAGCATACTTTACACGCTATACGATTTTTAATGTATAAACTTATTTTACAACTAGCTGGCGCTCGCGACTTCGTACGCGTTGAAAAAGTAAAAAATGGAATATCTTGTGTTCTGTACGTCTAAATGGTTATCTACCAAGTTACATGAAAATAAGGAGTTATGGAGGAACATTCGTTCATACATACATACATACATACATACATACAATACCTACACTTACATATTTATTATTAGTATCGATGATTGATGATATTGATACTAATAGTGTCTGCGATTTCTTAAGCTCTATTGGTTTTTTCTAAAACGCCACAGGAACCTAACTTTTTTTGTGGATAAAAAGTAATAGTATAATTTAATCCAATTAATAAACTATCTGTGTGTCAAATTTTAGTTCAATCCGTTAAACCGATTCTGAGATTAGCATGCACAAGCGCACAGACTAGCAGACAAACAGACAAGCTGGAAATCCTGTTCAAAATCTCCAGAGCACTTTTTATATACTCACATTTTTCTCCATCGTTTTTATTTATTCAATTGAACAACATTGTCACTACATTACTATCTCAATGTACGTAAAACACAGAAATAAGAATATTTTGTTAACAACTATGACATAGGTAAAGTTAAAATTAACATTGTATTGTTTGTACTCGTTACAACAAACTTTAATTGTTATAGCAACACTAAACGTAAAATAGCAATAACTTTGTTGCGATTACCGTTCAGTACAAGTTAAAAAAACTGGAGCACGAAATTTAAATTTATTTCATTGTAATGGCTATGTTTTCATTATTCATTGTAATTCAAGGGTGATCGCCAACGTCAGGGAGACCTGATAGGGTACCTAAAGAAGAAGAAGTTATGGGTATGCTAAATTTCAGAGTTCGATTTATCCTGCAATCACGAAATTCGCGCCACTTATTCAACTCGCGAAACACACGCCAGCAAATCCAATATTTTACAAAAACCTTTATAGGTGATAACTATTGACATCCCAATTTTAAATGTTCATTATAGATAGGATGTTTCTATCGAAAAACGTTATTGACTTTTGGTCAGTAATTACAAGAATTCAAGCCGCGAAAATGTGTCAAAATCTGCACATTTTAGAAATTAATTACTTATACCATTATATAAAATAAATTTCAGTTTTCTGGTTTCAATGCATACCTTCATATTAGTAATCTCAGAAAAGTCATGTTTTTTATGTATTGCAACGATCAATAACTAATGAGTAATTATGGAATTACGTAGTATGCAATTCGTAAGCTGTTCGAGTTGGAAATGGCCTAAAAATTGTGATTAAAATGACCACCCCCTTACAGAATACCACCGCGAAATAACAGCATATGTGCTGTTGTGTTTCGGTGAGTGAGTAAGGGATGCCAGAGCCCATCCCTTTCTTATCCCTTACCCTTAATCCTTCTATGGTCTGCAGCGCACTTGTAGCGCTCATTATAGGCGTTGCTTGTGTTATAGGCGACGGTAGCCACCTACCATCAAGTGGACCGTCAGCCTGTCCGTCGACCTTAACATAAAAAATAAAAATACAATAAAAGAACAAGTCAACGATTTTTGCATCGCTCCTATGCAACGATTTTTGCATTGCTAGATCTAGATATTTTCAGTTCTCCTATAAACGAAGCTTTAAGCAAGCCCTCGGAAATATAGTTGTATAGTCTTCCTTTGGTAGCAACCAGTTTATCTATTTATTTTGTGTTAAATATGTTATTTGTTAATTGGTGTATTTATTTCTTCTTCTCTTTCTTTTTTTTATGTTTTATCTCAGCTCCGATATTCTGTATAGTCTTGTAACTTATAAATGTTTTAGTAATTTAGTGAAAACTTTGCTGATTTATGTTTTTCTTGTATGTGTATAATGTGTATCGAGATATTGTATGTTTCCCGAATATAAATATAATAAATAAAAACCAGAAAACCAATGGTGATAGACCAGTATACTTACGAAACTCGTTACGTCACACTTTCACATGTAGGTAAAGTAACACGCCACCTCTTTTATATTGTACCAAAAATTCAAAACGGACATGAAATATTTTATGGTTTTGATATGTTGCAACTACATGACCTTTCATAGATTTCTGTTTATCTGCAAAACGTTTAATTTTAATGTTTGTCTCGTAATCAAACTATTAAAATTATCTTATAATCTACGAGTAACTAACACGAGGTCTTTTACTGTTGCTTATGCTCAAAACGATTGCAAAGTACTTAGCTACTTTAAATAGCATAAAACAAATTCTGTGTAGCATACATTTTTTTTTAATAATATATGTAATATGTATTGTACTTATTACTTACTTAAGGGGTTATACGCAGTTGCAAGGAATAAGATTAAAAAAAATTAGTAATATTTGTTTTAACAATTTGGAGCGAAAATTTCAGTCAAATATGAAATATTTTTTTTTTTAATTTGTCAAAAATCTAAATTTTTATTATTCCTTCGTTCAACACCTGGATTAATCTATCCTTTATATGAATCCAAGAACCCACCATATTTTTTGATTTCAGATAATCCAAACTGACGAAATGGAGATCACTGTCAAGCGCTTTTTTTTGCAGGAGCGGTGCACATCAATATTTTTACACTAGCTGGCGCCCGCGACTTCGTCCGCGCTAAAAAGAAAAAAAGAAGAAACTTGGTAGAAAAAAACAAAGCTTCATGAAAATCAATTAATTAGTTTAATAGTTATGGAGGAACATACATACATACATACAGAAAAAAATTCTAAAAATCGTCAATTTAGTTTCAGTATCATGTACAGAGCCTATATACACGATATTTCTGAAAACAAAATAACTTACTCCATGACCAACCCTTACGATTTATCTATATTTATACTAATATTATAAAGAGGAAAGATTTGATTGTTTGTTTTTATAGAATAGGCTCCGAAACTGCTGGACCGATTTGAAAAAATCTTTTACCATTAGAAGCCGACATTATCCGTGACGAACATATGCTACTTTTTCCGCGGGAAAATGCTTCATTCCTACGGGAAAAGGGGTACTAGGACAACGGGTAGTAAGAATTATCCTTTCGTACTTATCTATTTCACATATAACTTCTAAACGGCTGAACCGATTGGGTTGAAATTTTATATTATGGGTATTTCGAAGATTTCCTGGATGATTTAAAAATACAATTGGACCCGGTAGGTGGCGTTGCTGTCGGTATGTCAACTACTAAACGGCTTGAACGATTGGGTTGAAATTTTGTATGTGTATTTCCATTGTTTCACAGACACAAATGTATTATATGTTATAAAGTTACGCGGACGAAGTCGCGTGCAACAGCTAGTTATTAGTATTGATGATCGACGCGTATATTCTTAAAATTAGGCTCTATTTAAATTACCATCACCTCCAATTGTTAAATAAAAACTGTTTCTATAAGTACGCTCGAGAGACGGTGGACTTAGCATTCGTCTCTCTGAGCCATCACCATCCAACACTGTGCTCCATAATTACAAAGTTACACTCGTAGAAGGTAATTTTCATATTGTGTCCTACAAGCGTGTATGAATTTTGAGAGGCCGTGTAATATTGTTGGTGCTTGTAGCAGCGCGCTAATGTGGATTATTTACCAGAGCAGTGTTGCGATAAAATTAAATTTTGTTAATTATACCCAACACCAAGTTATCTGCGTTTCTGTGTAATAACGCACGCAAGCCGGTGGAAATTAGAGAAACGTAATGTTTGCTTTCATTAATTTTACAGTCGAGCTGAAATTAGAAGTCACGTGTTTACTTGTACCCATGGGTAAAGAAGTCCGTCTTCTTTCGAGTAAGTGCGTATAGAATACTAGCTGTTGCATACGACTTCGTCTACGTGACTTTATAAAATATAGCCTGTTACTCGCTGATAATATAGCTTCCCAACAGTGAAATAATTTTTCAAATCGGTCCAGTAGTTTTTGATCCTATTCAATTCATGTTTGTATGAAATCTTTCCTTTTTATAATATTACTAGCTGGTGATCGCGACTTCGTCCGCGTTGAAAAGTATAAAACGCCATCTACCGTGGAATATCACCAAGCAGTTGTCATGTTAGCCGTTTCATCCATCGAAATAATATATATCGGCGAGGTTTCACCTTATTTGGATAGATGGCGCTATTTCCCGGGCCAAGCCGCTAGTATTTACTTTTATTTTAGATTTCCCGTAGGAATGAAGCATTTTCCCGCGGTAAAAAGTAGCCTATGTTCATCACGGATAATGTCGGCTTCTCATTAGAACCATTGTAAAAGAATTTTTCAAATCGGTCCAGTAGTTTCGGAGCCTATTCTATACAAACAAACAAACAATCAAATCTTTCCTCTTTATAATATTAGTATAGACAAACAAAAATGGAGAATGGTGGCGTATTGTGAAGCTTGCCACCAACACTTGAAATGATGACCACGATCACTCTGTCAAGAGTGAAGCCGACAAGGAAAAAATAGACAAACAGAAATACAAATATTCTCTGTTTATATATATACATATAATATTAGTATATTACATGCATAAAACTAAAGAGATCCTGTAAAATCTGATAATAATTCAACACGCCATTCAGTAATAGTGGTAGAAACGGTAGAAACGAGTTAAGATGGGATTAGTCCTCGGCCCCTAATTGTGCTTAATAATATCAGAACAAGATGCGACTGTAAACTAGTTATAAGAATAATCCGTTTCCTCAGTCAGCTCCTGAAGGGTTCGCTACTTGAAAATTCCATTTCCGTCCGTCTTTGTGTACGCCCTCAACAAGCAACTGTCCAATTGTAAGCGATACTTTTACAGTTGAATTGGAAAATGACATAAATGTACTTTTAAAAAAAATATTAGTGTAATAAATTCTATATTTTATAATATTCATATTTTTTATTATAGAATATTTTATTATTATACCTAGAAGTTATATTTTTTGTTATATTTTTGTTGTTTTTATTAATAAATTATTATAGAAGAACAAATTATTATTTTGTTTTGTTGTTTGATTTGGTTTTTATTTTCTTAGCTTTACTTTGTAAACAGAAAATGTCTTTTGTGTAAATTTTTAATGCATACTAAGTTACCCTGTAAATGGAGTATATAATTTTATAAAAGAATGTTTAAATGTGAATAAGTGTAAGGATGATTGGATCCCATTATATTGTAATACTGTGGTTGTATACTGTGTTGTCTTCCTAATAAATAAAGAATTTGAATTTTATTACATTTTACTGTCGTCATTCTTTTACTAATAATACTTAATAAATGTATATTTAAAAATATTTCAGCTACATCCATATTACTCGTAACCGTCACAATAAAGATTCAGCCATACTGACTAAGAGCCACGCTTATGTGACTCTCATTATAAATTCTGTCTTCACTACGCGTATTTACCGTTTCTGCGAGGGCACAACACAAAAATGTTTAAAAAATCTTCACGATGTTTAAATTGTTACTGATTATTTTTTTAGCTCAACTATCGATAAATAAAAATACACACGCCACAGCAAAGCGTGGCCTGGTTCAGCAAAAAATAAATAATAATTAAAACTAAAGTGTTACAAATCAAAATTTGATAGCAACTAAAAAGATGACTGTTAATTTATCAATTAGGTTTCTGCAAGAAACTCTTATGATCGTCATTATATATTTAAATTTACCAGGGATTCGGAAAAAAGCCAAGATGACGATCCTGAGAAGAAACCCCGAAAGAAACTCAGGACACTATTCTTTTTGTCATCTTTATAACATAAAATAGCAACAATTACACTTAATTTTAACAAAATTAAAGTATAAAATTATAGTTTTTTAATACTAAACATAGGATTTAAAGGCCGGTTTTGGTGTTATATGAAAATAAGGGCAATTTTTGCCCCATTTCTTAAATAAAAGTAATTTTGGATCATTTTGTTTTACGGCTCTTTAGTTTTTAAGTAGCGACAATATGAATATTCTAACTAGCCTCACAGACACCGACTAACGTTTTAATATGAATTACATAAAACTAAAACAGAACTTGCAAATGAAAATCTAGTAATGAATTAGGATTTATCGTTCAGAACAAAATGAGTTTTCTAGTTTTTATTACAGTAAGTTACAGTCTGGGGTGAGTGGCGACCACCAACTTCACAATATATGCGACTTGTTTGTTGAGTACACTTTGCACTTATAGAGAACCACTACGGTTAAATACGTAACTGAAATTTATTGCATTTTTGTTGGGAACCCAGACCAAATTATAATTATAGACAGAATTTTGTGAACAACACAGTGAAGCCGGTTTTTTAAACATGTGTGGGGAGGCCACATACTGTATTTTAATTTTGTGTTCCAAGCTATTAAAAAATTGATATTATAACAACTACTCTTGCTGATATTATTTTATTATTTTCTATGTTTGGGTTCTATAAAGCGGCGATAAGCCAGTCCAATCGGAAGAAAATAGGTATAAATATCTTAAAAGAATGTGTTTTTTCTTTTTTCATAACCTCAACTTTCGTTCTTCAGGGCTTAATGAAAACCTCTACCAACTTGTAGCAGAGCTACGAAAAGCGAATCGTTTGTGTCCTGCTACGTGTGCTACGAATGCTACGAAGAAATGGTCCTCCATTTGTCGTAGCCTGGTCGTAGCGCGTACATTTTCTTTGTAGCTACTGAGTGATTTTGATGTCTGATAATGTTTTAGGCTCCTCAAATCAGTGGGATTACTGTTTATTTCAATGTACGGTTGTTTATGTTCAATATAGCCATGTTATTAAAAACGTTTAAGTCATAAAGAACTTTTTTAATTTTCACACTTCACTTTTACTTAGAAATGTAAAAATAATAACTGTAGTTCCAATTAAAAAGTGGGTCAAATTCAAAACTAGAAACGCGAAAGTAGTAGCTCGAAACAAAGCATTTCCTTCTTCTTTCCTTTTTTCGTAATATAAAATAAATGGACCGTTGCATACTCAACAATTTTACAAAAAGCATTTAGCGCAACTACCTTCTTTCTTTTCTTTCTTTTAATTTTTTCCCAAAATGTAAGTCTTGTAAAGTAAAGAATATTTATTCAAATACAATTACTCGAATTCCAGTCAAACGGTCTTTATCATTTAGATTTAATGTATTTATTAGGAATATTAGTGGCGTCATGGTTTAATATGAACTAAAGATATGTATGTTTTTCAATCAAACACGATACATACGAACCATATACGAAACAATGGCTGGCGCATGGGGAATAGATGTAAGGAGGGCCAACTATACATGAGAAAGTGTCCGTCGAATACGCTCAATTAGTAGACGCACTAGTAACATTTTATTTACGGCCATACAAATTATATCAGACACTAATGCTACACTAGCGCCATTCTGGTCAATTTATGAATTTAATGCTTTTAGCTTGCCACTTTTTCAGTTTAACACCCATGTAAGTCGGTCCTCCTTACCTCTACCCTCCATAGACTGAAGTAAAAATTTTAGTCGGTGCTGACGTAAGGTATGTCATTTCAATTATTGTGGCCATGAAATGAGCAACAAGAATTTACCGGCTCTTAATTCAGCGGAAACCGAAAAGAACTGAATAATTGACAGAGAAAAAGATTAAAAACCAGCCTTAAAACGAACAAAAGGGTAATAGGAGGTACAATTAGGGGTTAATTGCATTAATTATTTTGTACCCAAAAACAAACCGCGATGAATTATGACACTTAATTCTTCACTTTGACACGCCATTTTGTTTTGTATTTTTGTCTAAAGTATTTTACTTTGCGGAAAAGGGATGACACGTTTATTTATTTACAAATAAGCAGCCTGTCCTTAATTAAATACACTCTGATGTTTTGATACAATTTTTCTACATATAATTACTTTTCCTATGTGGTCGGAGTACCTTGTGCGGGCTCGGATTACCCCTTTTTTAATGTTGGGACATCCTCTTGGATACCCGGCAATATAGGGAACACTGCGGAGTTATGCCTGACGACTTTCTAGCGGCCGTTGATGGGCGGGGTCGCGGGGACGTTATGACATGACTTCGGTGCCCTGCCACGGCTATACAGCGCGAGAAGGGTTACGCTACGCCTGGCAGAACCTCGGCGTACCCGAAAATGGAGGTACGCCGGCCATCTCGGGGGGTCAGGCTACCTCTGAGAAATGTTCCAACTTCTTCCTTAGGGCGGACCTCCATGGAAATCTAACAGTAACACGGAAAACATGAAAAAGTGTATTTATGAACATGAAATTTATTATTTTTATTTATTCTTAGTATTTTTTTATGCATGAAGTATGAATGGATATGAAGTTAGACTACCATTGTTTAATAGAGCATCCTCAACTTGTCAAAATCCCTCTTTTACGGACCAAACGTTTACAAACTCTTGTATATTACGCACTGCCAAAGATTTCCGTGTTTCCGAGTTCATATAACCCAAATATTTTTAAAGTTCGCTCCATCCTAATAGACCTTATCTTCGCTACATAGCTGGATGCTGGCCGAAAGCAAATCCATTATTAATAATAAAAAAATAGAAATCACATACAAAATAACTTGTTTGTATTTTTATAGACCGCATTGGCGCATTAAGTCAGAATCAGTTATCAGTTGAACTAAGTTCAAACCACTACAGTTAGTAATTACACTTTGAGGCTAGATTCTAGTTTAATGCCCACCTTATCTCTTGTATGGTATGGTCGCATTGAACGCAAAACCTAAATACACGTATTATATTAGTGTTAGACGTATTTTATAATTTATATTTTCAACCAGAGCACTTTAATAAAGTTATATCCTATCCTTATCTATACTAATATTATAAAGAGGAAAGATTTGTTTGTTTGTATAGAATAGGCTCCGAAACTACTGGACCAATTTAAAAAAATATTTTACCATTAGAAGCCGACATTATCCGTAATGAACATAGGCTACTTTTTACCGCGGGAAAATGCTTCATTTCTACGGGAAATCTAAAATAAAAGTAAATACTAGCGGTTTGGCCCGGGAGATAGCGCCATCTATCCAAAATACGGTAGATGGCGTTTTATACTTTTCTACGCGGACGAAGTCGCGAGCACCAGCTAGTAATATTATAAAGAGAGAAGATTTTTATGTTTGTAATGAATTAACTTAAAAATTACTAGACCTATTTTGAAAATCCTTTTACCTGTAGAAATATACATTATCAGCAAGTAAATGTGGCTTCATTTTATAAAGTTACGCCGGAAATAGTATAACTGTGAAAGTTTTTATGTCTAGATGTTTGGATGTTTTATACTCATTCACGCAAAAATTGATGAACGTAAAATACTTGTATTCAAATGAATAAAATTTGGCACACAGAAATTAGTTTATTACCTGTGTTTAGCATATACGATATCCTGGAATAATGTTAGGTTCCTAAAGGATGTTCCGAATATAAAAAATTCGACGCCACTGTCGTTAAGTCGCGTCAAATTAATCATATAAAACAATTGGAAAATTCTTTCCCTATATTTTCTCAGGTGCTATTTTTTCATTCGCAGGCGCTTAGTATCTGTGTGTCAAATTTCATACAAACACGTTCAGTCATTTTTGGATGAAAGAGAACAAACATCCATACATCTATACTCATAAACATTTGAATTTATAATATTACTAGCTGGCGCCCGCGACTTCGTCCTCGTTGTAAAAGAAAAAAAAGTGGCCTATACATATGTGTGTCCTGTACGTCTAAATGTTTATCTACCAAGTTTTATGAAAATCAGTTAATTCGTTTAAGAGTTATAGAGGAACATACATACATACAATACCTACACGTAAAGATTTATTATTAGTATTGATTGATGATTAGAATTAAGAATTAATTAAGAATTAAGAATTAGAATTAGGCTTGTGAATTCCTGTAGTTTGGATTTTCAACCGACGAAAACGAAAAAACAAAAATGGAGGAGGTTCTCAATTCGACGCGTATATATTTGTTTCTGTTTTATTTTTTATGTATGATCACGCATAACTTTTAACAGGGTGGTCCGATTTTGATAATTCTTTTTTTATTTGAAAGGGTGCACCCCCAAGGGGGTCCCATTTTAATTTGGGAAAAAATTCCAACCCTAAGGGTAGGAAAACAGGCGATGATTGATTGTTCACTCACCGATTGTAGCGTATAACCACGCATAACTTTTTACAGAGTAGTCCGATTTTGATAATTCTTTTTTTAATGGATAGGGTATACCTCGAAGTTTGTCTCGTATGAATTTGGAAAAAAAATCCTTCTCTAAGGGTGGGAAAATTAAAAATTATGCATATAGTAAATATTAGATTATAGCCACACAAAATATATAATAAAACTATTTAACAAAAATTAAAACCGCAGAAAAAACTGAAAAGCATAAAATAATCTTATTATTTTACCTAAGTAATTTTGAGTCGCCGCCGCGCATCACTCTTTACGTAATTTTTGCTTGTTTGGCACCGACTCAAAATTATTTAGGTATTTAGGTTTTATTTTTTGTTAAAAAGTTTTATTTTAATATGGAAGACTATAAAGAATACTCCGATTTGAATTGAATAATTTTTGTATGTTTGTATGTATGTATGTTTAGTTGCTAAAGCGCCAACCCTCTCGCTCTAACTGTGACCATATGCTAAATAGGAAAGGCTTTGTTTGATAACGATCTCTAGTTGCATTTATTCAGTAGACCGTGCACTAAACGATACTCGGCTTAATTTAACATTTTTACTACTAACAATATCAAATTAATATACTAACTAGCTGTTGCACGCGATTTCATCCGGGTAACTTTATAAAATACTAGCTGGTGCTCGCGACTTCGTCCGCGTTGAAAAGTATAAAACGCCATCTACCGTGGAATGGGTCGCTAAAAATATCACCAAGCAGTTGTCATGTTAGTCGTTTCACCGATTCTGGATAGATGGCGCTGTCAAGTGTATCCCGGGCCAAGCCGCTAGTATTTACTTTTATTTTAGATTTCTAATAGGAATGAAGCATTTTCCCACGGTAAAGAGTAGCCTGTGTTCATCGCAGATAATGTCGGTTTCTAATGGTAAAAGAATTTTTCAAATCGGTCCAGTAGTTTCGGAGCCTATTCTATTCAAACAAACAAACAAACAAACAATCAAATCTTTTCTCTTTATAATATTAGTATAGATAGCCTATGTCACTCGCTGATAAATAATTTTCAAGATCGGTCCAGTAGTTTTTTAGTTTATTCATTATAAACAAAATACAAAATAGACTAGATCTATTCGGAATAGGTTTTTTTCTGGGTAAAAGTTCTTTTACCCGGAAATTGTGCCCCCACTAACACAGCGATAAAAATGTCAGGCGTTATATTGAGTTAATATTTTTATATATTATTGATTGTAGCTTAAATGTATGAAGTAAATAAAACGTTATACTCATTTTCTATTTCATTCCCATATTTATGTAAAACCATTTCATATGACAATACTACTCATTTCACTGTAAAGTTCAATCCCAGAAACATTTGTGAAGCAAACATTAAGCATATAACGCGTACACTCGCCAACAAAACTGTTGACTTGAATTTAAACTTGAAAGGGTGCATTACTAGCTGATGCCCGCGATTTCATCTGCGTTGATAAATAGAAAATATAATACCTATTTTACGTCAGACATCATTATTAAAGCTACAAGTGGTCAATTATAGGACTAAACTGCACCTAACTAACTTTTGTCCGTGACTTCGTCCACACTGATTGCGTTTCGTATTTTGGATAGATGGCGCTATCTCCCGGGCCAAGCCGCTAGTATTTACTTTTATTTTAGATTTCCCGTAGGAATGAAGCATTTTCCCGCGGTAAAAAGTAGCCTATGTTCATCACGGATAATGTCGGCTTCTAATGGTAAAAGAATTTTTCAAATCGGTCCAGTAGTTTCGGAGCCTATTCTATACAAACAAACAAACAAACAAATCTTTAGTCTTTATAATATTAGTATGATGATGCCTCGGAAACTGTATCTTTTTGAGGTCCTTTCTGTATCCCTGACAATATATAAGTAAAATTTAACGATTTCCGGTTGAGTAATTAAGGCGTGAAAGCGTATTAAAACAAAATCACTTACGTATTTATAATATTAGTTAGGAATTGTTACGTTCTTAAGTCCATACTTATTTCAGTAATATTTCTTTGATAGGGGTTTGTAAGTGACAAATGAAGTTTCTTTCTTTGTGCCCGGCTAATGGATGTAAGAGGAAAGTTATGTTTTCTTTTTTTCTTTCTTTTTTTTGCGGTTCACACGAAAACTATTGAACCGATATTCATATACGATTTATGCCTTATCAACTTACCTTATTATGTACTAGCTGGTGCTCGCGACTTCATCCGCGTAGAAAAGTATAAAACGCCATCTACCGTATTTTGGATAGATGGTGCTATCTCCCGGGCCAAGCCGCTAGTGTTTACTTTTATTTTAGATTTCCCGTAGGAATGAAGCATTTTCCCGCGGTAAAAAGTATCCTATGTTCATCACGGATAATGTCGGCTTCTAATGGTAAAAGAATTTTTCAAATCGGTCCAGTAGTTTCGGAGCCTAATCTATACAAACAAACAAACAAATCTTTTCTCTTTATAATATTAGTATAGATTAGCTGTACCACATATATATTTGTTATTGTACATTAAAAAATGTATTTTCACATTTAACTTCACAAATTTAATATTGATTTTAGATAAGTTAATTAAGTTCCTTCAAAATTTCTACAGTCGTTATCTGAATTTTGAGAAAATATTAGGTATATTACTTATTTTTGATATTTTTGAACATCATTAATACATTTTAGTGGTAGGATGGCATGTGATAGTTAATCTCCAGTTACGAACTCAATATAATAATAATATAATAATAATAAATCATTTATTCGACGTAAGTTTTTACAAAACATTTATCTTCGTCAACGAAGAACATTTTACATATGTACAGTCGGCCGCATAAGTCGATTAACACATTCAAAAGTGCAAAACGATTGAATACTCAACTTACTTATTTACTTACTTACTGAAGCTTTTTACGATCGTTTGTACGTGAAGTTTATTTTGTTCTCTAGTCGTGACAACGATTTATGGTGCGTTGAGTGTTCAGTTGTTTTGTACTTTTGAATGTGTTAATCGACTTTTGCGGCCGACTGTACATTTGTTTTTTTAGGACAATGTTTGTTAAATTAAACTAACAAGTTTAACTTTACCAAATTTTAAACTTTTCTTCTCGACTATTCCCATCATGCATTCTAAGCATCTTAAGTCAACAATCTTCACAGTCGAGTAAGCATATAGAGAAACTGCAAAGGAATGTATCATTGTTTACAGAAACACAAACGATGCCAACTATAAAGAAAAAGCTATTTATATAATTTACAATTTTTATTTAAAACATTTTATTCAATACTAGCTGTTGCACGCGACTTCGTCCGCGTAAATTTATAAAATATAATACATTCGTGTCTGTGAAACCATGGAAACACACATACAAAATTTCAACCCAATCAGTTCAGCCGTTTAAAAGTTATATGTGAAAAAGGTAAGTACGGAAGGATTTGCCGTTACCCGTTTTTCCGTAGGAATGAAGCATTTTCCCGCGGTAAAAAGTATCCTATGTTCATCACGGATAATGTCGGCTTCTAATGGTAAAAGAATTTTTCAAATCTGTCCAGTAGTTTCGGAGCCTATTCTATACAAACAAACAATCAAATCTTTCCTCTTTATAATATTAGTATAGACTGGCGACCCTCTCCCTGCTTTGCACGGGTGCAAATTTTAAAGTCGTTTCTGGCCGTCAGTCCCTCTGTGTGTACGCTTAGATTTTTTATTAAAATAAGCATCGGATTTTAATGCAGTTTTCACTAATGGAAAGATCCTTAAAAGAGGAATCTCTTTGTATATAATTTGCAAAAAAATTGCACCCATGCGAAGCCGGGAGGGAGTCTCTAGTAAATCGACGTCGAAGTCGATGTCGCGATAATATTTGTTAATAAAAAACCATGTATTACCTATTATTTATTTATTTTAGGAGAAATAACATCTGCAGCATAAATAAACATAAAAAATATATATTGTGAATATTATCAATAAGTAAATCTGTAAGTCTTTATAAGCTCTATACATGATACTGAAACTAAATTGACCATTTTTAGATTTTTTTTTCTCTATGTATGTTCCTCCATAGCTCTTAAACGAATCAACTCATTTTCATGAAACTTTGTAGATAAACATTTAGACGTACACGACACAAGATAGGCTACTTTTTTCTTTTTCAACGCGGACGAAGTCGGGGGCACCAGCTAGCGAAAAAAATATTTTGGCAAAATCTAAAACGTACAATGTTCGGCTTGCCAGTGGTTTTGTAACATAAAAAAAAAACAAATGGAGCATCACAGCCGCCCATAACAAGGAAATAATTTCGCAACAACAAAAAGTAATAACTCGAAAAACACATACACAGGTGGTTTATTTAAGGGGGGGGTCGCAATAAACCGAGCTCTCCCCACACCGCGGGTCGTACAGGACTATTTAGGTGAGGAAATACGTTCGATTTCCTTTATTGCCAGCCATAAAGGTGTTAAGGCTAGTTGATGTATAATAAATGGAGGTTATGTAAGTACTCGTTTCAAACCGCTACTACTACTGGGCTTTATTTGTATGAAAACTAGCTGGCGCCCGCGACTTCGTCCGCTTTAAAAAAGTACCTATAGCCTACCTTGTGTACGTCTAAATGTTTATCTACCAAGTTTCATGGAAATTCGTTTAAGAGTTATTGAGGAACATACATACATACATACAATTACAGATTTATTATTAGTATTGATTGATTGATGATGATTGATTAATTATTAGATATAATATATATTAGTAATAATAGTATATTTATACTATCTATACTAATACTATAAAGAGACAAGATTTGTATGTTTGTAAATGAATAAACTCAAAAACCCAGTAGTTTTGAAGGAGAAAATTCTTTCAACTGTAGCGAAAAAAATTAAAAAAAATTAAAAAAAGTTTTTTTATAAAAAAAGCTCTAAAAACACCGAGCTGTTATAAGTGAGAACTCATAGTAGGTAGAAAAAAATTCTTTACGATATCGTGGCGTAGTCGTAAAAGCAGTTTAATTACATTACAAATCTGTTAACCGGCTATTATCGCCTATTATAAATAGGTTGTAACTTTATTTAAAGTAGATTACAAAACATATTAAACTGACAATTGTTTTCCTATGCTTATCTATCTCTACGTAAAAGTTATCATCATCATCACCAAGTTAGTCAATCATAAATCAATCAATCAATACTAATAATAAATCTGTAAGTGTAGGTATTCTATGTATGTGTGTATGTTACTCCATAACTCTTAAACGAATTAACTGATTTTCATGAAACTTGGTAGATAAACATTTAGACGTACAGGACACAGGATAGCCTACTTTTTTCTTTTTCAACGCGTACGAAGTCGCAGGCACCAGCTAGTATATTATCTTCACACATTGCACACAGCACCGTCTAGTTCCACAGTAAGCAACTATTAATGCTTGTAATATCAATACCAGACAGTTGATAATATCCCAAGCAACACAGAATGGCTGAATATTCTTTGCCGTTATCAGCCGTTATCCAAGCAATTTGGGCACAAAATAAATTGCTTTAAGCTGTATAGTAGCAACGTAATAGCTGAATAGTAGCTGAATAAGCAACAAGAAACCCATAATAGCCTATAATGTTATAATAGCCCAAAAATCATTCAATACAGCATTTGCCTATCTTGTCAGCTTTGTGAATTTCATACTGTTATCTGGCCTATGTGTTGCCTGGGATACTACATAGATTAATTTTATATATTATATATTATATATACATATACATACATATTATATATAGAAATTCATGACTCTGGTAAAGTCGGGGTACGAAAACCTTCGTCAGTTTTCAAATTCCTTTATCAAATTCATAGACACTTAGTACCTTTTGAAACTAAAGCACCAAGCAGACAACTGACAGACGTTTGAAATAAAATTTTGACATGACTGACAATTGCCCTGGTGCAAGCAAATTTCGATTTTAAAGTGACGAACCTTTTCTTAGCCCGACTGTACAAAGGTATAAATGTTACAATATAAACATTTACCCCTAGCGGGATTCGAACCCGCGACCATTTGGTTATCAGATTAGGGTATTATTAGCCACTAGACCAAACGTTTCATCAATGATCTAATAATAAGGATGACCTATCATAATCTCAACCGTAGGACGTCCACTGCTAACAGAAAAGCGTTATTTTCGTCGCCTAGTTTGACTTCTTCGACTTAAATAACCATTTAGATAAAAATACAGTGCGTAATACACTATATGGAAAAAAATTTGAGATTTATAAAAAAAAATTTATAAAAAAAAATACATTTTCTGAGAAAAAAATTAGTAAAATAATGCTAAAAAAAAATACTTACTGTTCACAGTACTAAAAATTTTCCGTGACAACCATTTTTGTTTTTAGGATTATTAATTATCTCGTTCTACACTAAAGTTTGAATCGGCTACTTTTATTTCTTTTTTTAATTGCCAATTTTAACTCTGTTCGGTTATCTCCGAAGAGCTACAAAAATTTGTTGCGCAATATTGCACCTTATTTCATAGTATATTAGGTTGCGGTCATTTCGGTAAAAATTGTGTTCGGTCTGAGGTTTTTAAAAAAAAAGGTTTGCTTAAAAGTAAGCAACACAGGTGGAAAATGCAAGTGGACTCCCGACTCCGTTAGGATAATTGATAATAAATATATAAAAGATGGTGGAATAGGCTGTGACCTCCATTTATGTGAAATTGGTGAAATTGGTCAAATTTTAAGCAAACATTGTTTTATGTAAATGTTAAAAAAAATCGTGGCTGTAACAACGCCTCTACTCCTATCGCTAAGTAAATTAATCCTGTAAGTCAGGTGGGTATTTCTGTTTGTTTGAGAAGGGTCCGCGTCACGATAAGGCCAGTCTCAGGTGCCCGAAATTATGGTCTTAGCGATTCGCCGCTTGGGAATGTCAAGTTCAACAACTTGAAGACGGATTTTTGATACAATTAATCTTTATTTATTACTAGTGGTATTTTCGGCTTCGTTCGCATGTAATTTGATTTGTTGCTTTAAGATATCAAACGAATCTTTGCCCATTTTAGTCAGTGAGCATATAAATACCAGAGAAGTAACGTCTGCGTAATCACTTGACAGTTCAAAAGACTTAGCTTTGAAACCGATACATTATGCCAAAGTAAACTATATTTGTCTCGTTTCATCCACTAATTAACGCTACTTAATTAATTAATTTTAATTAATTAATTAACTTTAACGGACGCGTCACGCTTCCTAAATGTCAAGCAGGCAACTGACGTCAGATATGCCTGCAGCATCTTCGAAGTGGCAACGCATCGCTGCCGTAAACTGCTAATCTAGTAACATATCATAGTATGTTACTAGATAGTATCATTAATTTTAGTTTAGACGTATCCAGTAGCTGGCGTCAGTGTCGCTGGTGAGTTTCGTTACGTTTCGCACTGAGTGAAAATGTGATTAATTCTGTTTCCTTGCGAATAATGATGTCATTTAAAAAAAAATCTTGACGGGTCTGAAGTGTTGCGAAGTAACAACCGCACCCCATGTTCAACACAAAATCGAAACGAGTTATAACCGAGCTAAATTTCTAGCCCCCACAAGTGCCACTTCAGATGAGAACAAAAGCCTTGCACAAGAGCCTTCGAGAGCAATCCGGGGACTCACCAACAAAGCATACAAAACTCGTAAAACCCCCATTCCAATATAGACGTTACTCGCTCACAATAGATGTCAAAATTGATTGCGCTCGGATAGATGAGATGATTTGATACGTGCTTGTTCAGTAGATGCACCCGGATGTTTCGTTAAGACGAAATATCATTTCACATTAAAAACATTTACTAGTAGGAAGATCACAAGAAAATTATGTTGTTCTGCTTGGTTTCGCCAAATATGTATAGATTATCTTCGGTGGAGAAATAAGTGGACTGTATTTGAATTATCAACTATTTAGTCAAATTCAGTCAATCTGTTTTGACATATTAATGAAGTGTGAATCTTTAACAAAGTTCCAAATTTTCGACCCAAAATTCGTCTGTTATACTACGATAGTGGCTCGAAGCCATGAAAAACTTGGATTTTTTAGTATTCGAAACGTTTTTTACTCCACTATTTTTTAAGGCAATGACATTCTGTGTCCCTTCAGATATTTTTGCAGTGTCTCCTGCCACTGATTAGCATCATTATCTACCTACCTATCCATTTAAAAGCCATTTAACAAAAAGTCACAACTGACTACCAGTATGGAATCCGTTTTGTTGGAAGCTTACAAAATGAACGAAGCATTACACGCGAGATAAATAATTAAATGTTAAACGATGAAGCTTACCGCACCGCGTGGTTTCTGACGTGGAAATAGATTTTAAGTTCTTTGACGCTTTGTCGTCGTTAAGACCGAAATTCTGATATAAGGAAAAGCGTTTTAGGTACGTACCATGCTTACAGGGTTTCGTGGCTTTTTAGGTCACAGTGAAACTACCTCTTAACCTATTTAATGCCGTGAAAAGACGTTCTCTCTTCTCTTAGCAGTAAACTGAACATTAGGCCACAATAATATAATAACAGCAGTTGTTATTGCTTGTTATGTTCAAAACCTATTCTAGCAGCACATTTATTAACTCTGTAGGCATTTTTGAGGAGTTCTTGCAATAAAACTTAAATAAGTATGCATTTTTATTGAGTTAAGGCCCTTATTGTCTAAAATACTTACACAGACTCCTACACTTTTCTAAAAAAAATAACAATAGTACTCCGGGAGTGCCGACAGATGTGAAAACTTGAACAATTACTTACGTGTGTATTTTTTGAATCGTCAGAAAAGTACACCAGGAAGTCAGGAAGTACAAGTTATATACAGAGGTGTCGGTTACACGGTTACAGGTTGCGAGTTCAATGGTTTTGGTTCATAAAATTCATAAAATTGTTCTTTTTTTAAACTGTCAGCGAAATCTCTATTCGCATTGATGTATTGTTTCTTCCTATCTCAAACGCGCCTAAAAGTTGTCACTTCCAAAAAATGCTATAGCAAACATGTTCAATTTAATACTATTAACACGTAACTATAGCAACCTTTGACCGAACTACAAGAGGCCATGCCAAATCAATTGCATAATATAAGAAAATCTTGAAAATATACTTCTTTCATTTTAAATAAGAGAAGTGAAGCTAAATAAATCAATACAACAGTGTCGAGTGACTCGTCAAACTTCTAATTGAAATGTTCGAAGCGTGGGTCAGTGGCGTGGGTTTCATAAATCATGACTTTTCGCCAAGACGTAGAAAGTAATGGAAGAGGCACTTTAGCTTCGGAATGAGTCGATTCCGTAGCTTGCGTAACGAGTGCACAACTTCTTGTTGGATTTGTGATTTTTTTTGAGATCCATAGACGATCCGAATTTACTGACATAACCCAACCGACTAATTTGTTAGTTGAACTGACAATAGACAGGACATCCATTCACAAGGTTAACAGACGAACTGATAAGGTCCATGGGTCGACGGTGGACACAGACTGCTTCTGACTAACCTTATTGGAAAATTATGTGGAAGACCTATTCCCCTATATCCTGATGAAGAAGCTATGATGTAATGAAGCTGCCTGCAAGAGGTTTTCACTATATTAAACTAGCTTTTGTACCTACGCGACTTCGCCCACGTATTAACATTATAAAATATAGCCTATGTTAGTCGCTAATTATGTATCTTTTTATAGGAGAAGGAATTTTTAAAATTGGGCTAGAAGTTTTTGAGTTTATTCATTATAAACATACAAAAATACAAATCTTTTCTCGTTATAATATTAGTATAGGTAACTCGATATAATCATGCCATTTATCGTATCCAGTGCATGAACAATTTTTATGTCATTGAAACCGCAAACTCCCCTTACTATGAAAGGTGAAAAATGCTTTGAGTTGTCGGTAATATTTCACTTGCCTGTGGGTTTTCTTCCACTATATACGGTTGTAATATGATGTGGCTTATTTGTACATTGCTTATTGTGATCTTAAGTGATAGTGAATGAACATTTTGAACGAATACTTAGATATATTACATGTAAATGTAATATTTCTCGGACAAAACGTTTGGTTCATTTGTCATTCGTATAGAACTGTAGGCTTCGGAAGGAGATGATTGTTGTGCAAATGAGAAATCCATAATTTTTTTTATATGTAAATTGAAAATTTACGAGCTATGAAATTTGAATAAATATTAAAAAAATATATTTCAGCTTCGACACTTACTCATTACGAACGATTACAATATTTAAATTTTCACAATTCGAACACGCTGAAAGAACAACTTTGTTCTTTTTTTTAAATAATATTGTGTAGATGGCGCAATATCTCTGAAACTTTCGTTAGAGATATCTAAGATATTAAAAAAAATAAATAGAACGTAACTTAATAACGCATAACATAACGCATTCGTCTGACAATTCTGATTTTACTCCCATATATATAATTTTATTTATTATATTTCTTTTATAATATTTTATATTATATATTTCCCATATAATATATACCTGTAATAAATTTTCATACCACGGACTTATACCTGATATATGCAAATCGATTCTTAAATCTGTAAGTGTAGATATTGCACGTAATTACGTATGTTGTATGTTATGTTCCTCTTAAATACTTCTTTTTTTCAACGCGGACGAAGTCGCGGGCGCCACCTAGTAAATAAATAAATGAAGACACAATCGTCACTCCATTTATATATAAACACATCTGAAGAAAGTATAAAAGAAAGTGCTGATACAACGCTTCGGGGCTTGAATTGGCCAATAGAGTCGCAGTACTCTAGACACTGCATAGAATCTCGCTCTAGACACATTACACTACTTACAAGGTGGATGTCCTCTGCAATATTGCAATTGTATGAAATACATGAGAGCACTTGCGAGTATACTTACGTACGTACAGAAATAAAAATGCTTTCTGTACTAGATATGGCCTGTGATTTGCTTTATTGAAATTATTCTGAAGATAGTTACGTAGTTAAGACACTAACTATATATACTAATATTATAAAGAGGAAAGATTTTTTTGTTTGTTTGTATTGAATAGGCTCCGAAACTACTGGACCGATTTGAAAAATTCTTTTACCATTGGAAGCCGACATTATCCGTGATGAACATAGGTTACTTTTTAAAGCGGGAAAATGCTTCACTCCTACGGGAAATCTAAAGTAAAAGTAAATACTAGCGGCTTGGCCCGGGATACACTTGATAGCGCCACCTATCGGATTCAGGTAGAACTGCTTGGTGATATTTTTAGCGATACGCTCCACGGTATTTTATAATTTTATACTTTTCAACGCGGACGTAGTCGCGAGCACTAGCTAGTCTAATATTATAAAGAGGAAAGATTTAATTGTTTGTTTGTAAAGAATAGGCTCCGAAACTACTGAACCGATTTAAAAAATTATTTTACCATTAGAAGCCGACATTATCCGTGATGAACATAGGCTACTTTTTACCGCGGGAAAATGCTTCATTCATTGTCTGGATTTGAAAAGTAGTGGTAGGGCACACTGCGTTTCGCAGTCATTTGGGCAGCCCGTCTGGCGGCAGTAACCACCACCTTACAGAATACCACCGTGAAATAACAGCATTATGTGCTGTTGTGTTTCGGTGAGTGAGTAAGGGATGCCAGAGCCCATTACCCTATCCCTTCCTTATCCCTTTCCCTTAATCACTTGTAGCACTTATGGTAGCCACCTACCATCAAGTGGACCGTCAGCCAGTCTGTCGACCTTAACATAAAAATAAAATAAAAAAAATAGACCAGGAGCCAGACGGTCGTATAAGAAAGTGTTAATACACGCAATATTGTCAAAATATGTCTGTCTGTATATGCCCACGACGCTAGTTAGGTACATTGTGAAGTGAACCATGTCCCACGACAGCCATGTGGACGGACAATTTGTGATGTGAACTCGGCAATAAACAGGGACGAACTTGAGACAGATTTTTGAAAATATTATTAAAAATTAATTCATTACGTATTTATTTTTTAACACCAGTAATAATAAAAACTAAGTGCTTTGTGTGTGATTTGTACAAAAAAATTTTCTTCTCTCATAAAGGTTTGTTATTTACTAGCTGGCGCTCGCGATTTCGTCTGCTTTGAAGAGGAAAAAATTAGCCTATCCTGTGTCCTGTACGTCTAAATGTTTATCTACCAAGTTTCATGAAAATCAGTAAATTCGTTTAAGAGTTATGGAGGAACACACATACCTATAATTACAGATTTATTATTAGTATTAATGTAGGAAAATCCTTATAGATACCCGTCAGTGTTGTAGGAGATGTCCGCCTAAGGTCATAAGTGCTATTAATTATAATATAATTATAGTTAATTAACTATAATTAACACCATTATATTATATTAATTATATTATATTTTTTAACACCAGTACTAATAAAAACTAAGTGCTTTAATTGTGTGTGATTTGTACAAAAAAATTTCGTCTCTCATAAAGGTTTGTTATTTACTAGCTGGTGATCGCGACTTCGTCCGCGTTGGACGATGTAAGATACCCTATGTCTTTTCTGGTGTCCCACAGACAACGTGTATGCAAAATTTCATGGTGATCGGTTCAGTAGGTTTTGCGTGAAAGCGTAACAAACAAATAAACTCACTTTCACATTATAATATTAGTAAAGATGTATAAAAAAACTGTGTATTTGCTGGCAAACGATTAAACTGGCACTTTGTGAAAATGGGACAACTAAAATTTATTTAAATTAAATTATTATAATTAAATTATTTAATTAATTTATTTAAATTTTAATTACATATTAAAAAAACAATATAATAATATATTGATGAGCACAAAATGCGGGCCTGGCTTAAATTCAGTAGCGCGGAGGTGTCGGCGTGGACAAACTTGCAACGAACCGAAAATTGCAACTACAATAACATTTTGTATTGTTACATCTCTCTGGTACAGTACACCGCGTGTTAGTTTACAGGAATCAATATGATTCTGTTACTGAACATGTTGTCTCGATTGTATTAATACTTTAGTCCCTATAGTTACATACTAAGCACATTAGCCAGTAACTTCGTTGCCAGTAACAATCAACTTCTTGTGCTTTATTATCAATCTAAATAATATGAAATTACTTATAACTATCTATTAATTTAATTAATTCCAGCAGCAGAACATCTACTGCTTTTTATTCCAGCAAGCTTTTAAACATTTCCAACAATTTTTCTATAGGATCGGTCAGAAGCAGCCTGGATCCACCTGTCCTAACTAAAATAACAATTTAAAACGATAACGAAGTTCGAAAACTAAAAAAATATGGGATAGACTTAGACATATGCCGTCGCTAAATCACGTGATATGTCCCATACATTTTATTCTTTCTTATCGTTTCGTTATCATTTTAAAATGTTACTTAGGCTAGAGCTCCTAGATCTTGGGTTGCCGGTCCGTGGCGTCCACTTAGAACTTTCCCGTCTCTCCGTACTCTTATGTGTCCACTGTCCTGCCGACTGCCACTTCAACTCACTGATCCGTCGGCTTATGTCGGCAACTTACGTACGTCTACGGATCTTCTCATTTCTTTTCGATCTCGCAGTGTAATAGCTCTCCATAGCTCGGTGGTCAAAATATGGATATCAGACATAAGTGTTCCTTGTCCATATTCATCTCAAGGCCCCCACCGTTTGAGAAACTTGGTTGAGGTCTTTTATCGACTTCGCCAAGGTTTGTAACCTTGCCAAGGCAAACCAAAAGTGAGTATTATACTCGCCGTTAATGTTGATATCAAGTGCTTGCCTTAAATTCCAGAGGGCCTAGTGCGAGTTTTACTCTATCAAACTCGTCGAACGCGTAAATGTCAATTTGTATGGGAATGAAGCAGCTCTACCTGGTGGCTAACGTGTAGCACTACTTCATTTCCATACAAATTGACATTTACGCGTTCGACGAGTTTGATAGAGTAAAACTCGCACTAGGCCCTCTGGACCTTAAATTACATCTTTTCGATATTATATCATTCGTGGAATTATTGTAGCAAGGGTAAATAGGTCAAGACTTTTAGTGAGGAATTCACACTATTAAAAAAACACGTCTGTAATATATCTAAAAGGATATTTCCATTATTTTTTTCTATCCATCGCACCAAATTTTAACCAATTCACAAGAAACGAGAACGATGTAAGCAAATCTTAGTCGCAAAAATAATAATTACCACCTATTTAAACGCCACGATTTTCTCCCTGCAATTCAAAGAGAAATCTGCGATAGCAAGAAATTGCAAAAGAACAACGTACACCTATGCACATTTACGTTATAAACATTTTTGTATAATTTCTTCTTTTAAAACACATGTGAATGCAAAACTGATTTATAATACAAAGTTGTACATACCTAAGTATAATATATTAAGTATTATATCTAACTACATTTTTTTTTACAATAGACATATTTCTGTATAGAAAAGGCAAATCAAAATCAAATAAAATCAAACCATTTATTTGCATTATTCACGAGGGATCATCTAACATTAAAAGTGAAAACTTAGCTTAATTAGTTTAATTTATTGACGACAGATGTCGCTGCGCCGACAGGTTTCGTTCCTCGATGCGAAACTACACTTTTCATACAATATTTCTATCTAAGCGAGACGCTCACCGAGTCGTATATCGCGTGTCTCGTGTCGCATGTCGCATGTCGGCTCGAAATACTGTTTTACCTACCAATTCTACCAAATTGTCCATACCTATACAATGAACTATCGACGTCCACCTAAAGAAGTTCATCAGTCATACTCTGTAGTAGAACTACTTGGATTTTTTTGTCCAAACTGTTCTATCGTAGACTATGGAGATAATCCAACACACGACAAAAATATATTGAGCAATAAATATTGAATAAATATTTTAACACTTAAGTAAAAGAAGCGCGGTCGATGTCGCTAGGCAAAAGCTATGTAGTCTATACTAATATTATAAAAAGGAAAAATTTGATTGTTTGTTTGTTTGTTTGTATAGAATAGGCTACGAAACTACTGGACCGATTTGAAAAAATCTTCTACCATTAGAAGCCGACATTATCCATGATGAACATAGGCTATTTTTTACCGCGGGAAAATGCTTCATTCATACGGGAAATCTAAAATAAAAGTAAAAACTAGCGGTTTGACCCGGGAGATAGCGCCATCTATCCAAAATACGGTAGATGGCGTTTTATACTTTTCTACGCGGACGAAATCGCGGGCACCAGCTAGTTACTAATAAAGAAGCTAAAAAAATAAGCTTGGTGTGCAATGTGCCTTAGTCTCCCCACTTTAATGTCCTCATTTGCTGGCTGGCTGGAACTATGGAGTGACGCGTCACTTCCAACTGAATATTCAAATTAAAATGTAGCTTTCACTCTGCTGTTCAGCATATATTTGACAGCATATCACGCTGAACAAAAGCTGTGTTAACAAGTTCGAATGAAGCTTTGTACAGCGTTGCGGTATTGAATACCAACCAGTACTTACTTACCTAAAATAAAAAATAAAACCACTCTTTGTGTTTATGTTGCAACCTAAATTTCATACTATTTATACCTAAAAGGTAGAAAAATTGTAACTGTAAGGCGGAAAATATTCTGTATAGTCTGGCCTAGAACAGGCACAACTTTTCAGAGCTGAAGAGCAACCTTTCAATAACGAACAAGCAAGAAGTATTTCTGTATTTATTTAATTTTAAGTACATATTTCTGATTTGGGAATATGTAATAATAATGTCTATTTCTAAATAAATAATGTCCATAATGTGTGTGTTTTTATTATTAACTAGCTGGTGCTCACGACTTCATCCGCGTAGAAAAAGTATAAAACGCCATCTACCGTATTTTCGCTATCTCCCGGGCCAAGCCGCTATTTACTTTTATTTTAGATTTCCCGTAGGAGTGAAGCATTTTACCGCGGTAAAAAGTAGCCTATGTTCATCACGGATAATGTCGGCTTGTAATGGTAAAAGAATTTTTCAAATCGGTCCAGTAGTTTCGGAGCCTATTCTATACAAACAAACAAATCTTTCCTCTTTATAATATCAGTATAGATAAAAATAGAAAAAAAAATATTTTCACACTTCTCGATCTTTTTTCGCTAATGTTAAAAATATTAATGTTTTTTTGTAAAGATAAATATTAAAGTAAAAAAAAGCACTTGTGCTGTTAAAGTAAAGTAAAAACTTTACTACTATTTGTTTTATGAACTAAATATTACTCATATTCAAAATTGCATACATCGAAGTTTGCAATATTAAGTTAGTGCTAGGAGGAATAATTTCGACATCAAAGGTAACCACGCTTCATCATACAGTTTATAAGTTAGGCTGAAACAAGGTTCTCAGATATTATCTTGAAGAGATTATGTTCATGCATATATAAACAAAATTTCATTTTGAGAAATTGGTCTTGACATTATTATTTTGTTATATTTTAGAATAATTCTGAAGTTTCAGAATATTGTGCCATCTCTGAAACTATAATAGAATTTACGTAATAATACATCAACATAATCATCCTTACATATTATAAAACAAATTCATCTGCCGCGTCTGTCTGTCTGTCTGTCTGTTCGCGATAAACTCAAAAACTACTGCACTGATTTTCATGCGGTTTTCACCAATGGATAGAGTGGTTCTCGAGGAAGGTTTTAGTGTATCTATACTAATATTATAAAAAGGAAAGATTTGTTTGTTTGTTTGTAGAGAATAGGCTCCGAAACTACTGGACCGATTTGAAAAATTATTTTACCATTAGAAGCCGACATTATCCGTGACGAACATAGGCTACTTTTTCCGCGGGAAAATGCTTCATTCCTACGGGAAATCGGGTAGTAGGGCAACGGGTAGTAAGAATTATCCTTCCGTACTTATCTTTTTCACATATAACTTCTAAACGGCTGAACCGATTGGGTTGAAATTTTATCTTATGGGATTTATAAATACAATTGGACCTGGTAGGTGGCGCTGCTGTCGGTATGTCAACTACTAAACGGCTTGACCGATTGGGATGAAATTTTTGGTGTGTATTTCCATGGTTTCACAGACACGAATCTATTATATTTTATAAAGTTACGCGGACGAAGTCGCGTGCAACAGCTAGTAATTTATAAAGTTACGCGGGCGAAGTCGCGGAGAGCAGCTAGTTTCAGTATCATGTATAGAGCCTATATACACGATATTTCCGAAAACAAAGTAGATTACTCAATGACCGACCCCTACAGATTTATTAGTATTGATTGATGATGATGATGATGATGATGATATTGATTTAATTTTTTTTTTATAATCTTTCGTAAGAAGTATAAGTGGACTGTCAGTCTGACTGCCACCTTTCATAAAAAAAACACATTTTGATCAGGGTACCCGTCCTCTATGTGACGTCATAACCAACGGAACGCAGAATATTCTGACAGACTATACAATATGTCCATTACCGAACCTTTTTCCGTTTCAATAGTTTTTTAAGCTCCGCATCATAACGGTACATTGAGTTTTGGGGTTAATCTATTACGCAATAAAAATATTACGGTCTCCGTTTGGAATTGTAACATTCGTAATATAATATTGAATACGGCACCTACACATTGTTTTGAAAAAAAAAAAAAAAAAAAATTTAATTTAATTTATTCATTTATTAGGAGGAAGCCATATTCATATTCACATTTAAACATTCTTTTATATTATAAAATAATATTGTAAACTCCACTTATAGGCTAACTTAGCATGCATCATCAATCAATATACTAATAATAAATCTGTAGGGGTCGGTCATGGAGTAATTTACTTTGTTTTCAGAAATATCGTGTATATAGGCTCTATACATGATACTGAAACTAAATTGACCATTTTTTATATTATGTATGTATGTATGTATGTGTGTATGTATGTATGTATGTATGTATGTATGTATGTATGTATGTATGTATGTATGTATGTATGTATGTATGTATGTATGTATGTATGTATGTATGTATGTATGTATGTATGTATGTATGTATGTATGTATGTATGTATGTATGTATGTATGTATGTATGTATGTATGTATGTATGTATGTATGTATGTATGTATGTATGTATGTATGTATGTATGTATGTATGTATGTATGTATGTATGTATGTATGTATGTATGTATGTATGTATGTATGTATGTATGTATGTATGTATGTATGTATGTATGTATGTATGTATGTATGTATGTATGTATGTATGTATGTATGTATGTATGTATGTATGTATGTATGTATGTATGTATGTATGTATGTATGTATGTATGTATGTATGTATGTATGTATGTATGTATGTATGTATGTATGTATGTATGTATGTATGTATGTATGTATGTATGTATGTATGTATGTATGTATGTATGTATGTATGTATGTATGCTACAGCTACGCGGGCAACAGCTAGTTCTAAATAATGTAAAAACATTCCAAAAAACATTACAAGTTAGAATAAAAAAAATTTTTCATTTTAAAATCAGGAGAATAGACCACCTACTTGTTATATGGAAAATAATGTAGATAAGACTGTTTTAATGACACATTTAAGTTTGGGGTTTCCTTCATAACTTGCTTTACCTTTAAGTAATTCTTTGGCATTGGTTGTGACTCGTTTTAAAACTTTTAGCTCAAAAAACAACTTTATTATACGTATTGTTATGGAAAAAGACCTTTTGCTTGCTGACCACACGAAGTCAAAGGGAAATTTTGTCAATCTACATAATCTGATATATTACACTACAATACATATCTGATGTCCCTCTTTATTTAAATTAATTAATCTAATCTATCTAAAAATATATAATTTATGAAGAGTTCGTTTGGTTGTACGTGCTAATCTCAGGAACTACTGGTTCGAATTGAAAAATTCATTTTGTGTTGAATAGTCCATTTATCGAGGAAGGCAATAGGCTGTAGTGAACGCGGACGAAGTCGCGGGCACCAGCTAGTATTAGACATAAATGAAAAAGTAATAGCAAGAATAAAAGTTACAATAAGGTCACATAAAAGTAGTCAACAATTACCCTACGTATGAACTGACAAAGGCATGCACAATTCGGTTCTTCTCGGTATTTCTGGTTTCTTGTCGGGATATCTCGGGCAACGAGTCGCATCTCATTGCCCGCATAAGTATATAATATATATGCTATTATTATTAAGAGGGGATTCACAATAAAACGCGAGGATTGTAAGGTTTCTTCGTTCAAATTGTACGATTTCCCTTGGTTGCTTGAAATAACTAATAACTGGTAATATTAGTTCGTTTTATCATCTATAATAATAATGAAGCCAATTTTAGGTAACCTATTTATTTATTTAGTAATGATCATTCTCTCGATGCATGTTTTGGCAAAAACTCACGAAGACCTCAATTGTGAGGTCTAATTTGGAGATTCTGTTCAATATAGATTATTACAAAAATTATGTTCTTCTTATAAGTATACTCTATTTTAATAATAATGAAACACTTTTTGGTTATATGCCTTTTAAGTAAAGAAAAAAAAAACTACACGTAATTCAATTATCGACCGAAATGCTTCAAAACAAGTCAAAATATCTCCGAAGTTCTAAGTTATATTTACGTAATTTTTATACTGAAATAATCTTCAACTCTTTCTGAAATTATGCATCTTTTTACTTTCTGAATAACTACTATTATTTTTTTTATTAAATTAAATAAAAGCACTATACTGCGCCGGCGAGATGCGTTCAGTCGCGCCCGAGCGCTTGTCGAGGCTTGCTCAGCGCTGAAACGTAAGAGCGCTCTTAACAATTTTTTTCTTCCCTCTGCTTTGCTTTGCTCTGTGATTACATTGTAAAATTGTATGCGAACAAAGTCGCAAGCGATCAGTAGTCAAAATAAATGAAACAAACGGCATTGCGTGTCTCCGTGGCGTGTTGTGACATGACTTTAAAAATATTGATTGGAAAGAAATAAATTTTTCACGGCCTTTACCGCATAAATATAGCTTTTCACGTTTATATTTTTCATTTTATTTCCGTATGTGTAATCTATATCTATACTTACTTATATTATAAAGAGTAAAGATTTGATTGTTTGTTTGTTTGTATAAAATAGGCTCCGAAACTACTGGACCAATTTGAAAAATTCTTTTACCATTAGAAACCGACATTATCCGTGATGAACAAAGGCTACTTTTTACCGCGGGAAAATCCTCCATTCCTACGGGAAACCTAAAATAAAAGTAAATACTAGCGGCTTGGCCCGGGAGATAGCGCCATCTGTCCAAAATACGGTAGATGGCGTTTTATACTTTTCTACGCGGACGAAGTCGCGAGCACCAGCTAGTTTCAAATAATGAGAAATAAAATGTTGATCGAAATCAAACCGTATGAGCAAATAGATAAATAGAATGACACAGATATCGGTTAAAAGCGTCCATTGTATTATAAATGTGGTTTGTTTGTTTGTTTGTTACGCTTTCACTACTGGTCTAGTATCAGTAGTCCGATTACTCAGTTCGATGATCGGACTGATGAGACTGTTTCGTCTCAGTAGTCTGATGATTTAGAACGTCGGACTACTGAGCTTTTTTATTCAACCTATTTTGCAAACACGCTAATCTGAGATATTTATAGACAAGATTATTTTACTGTCCAACAAAAAAAAACGACTTTAAACAGGAAACTAATAAGATACTTAAAGAAAAAATTAACAAACGCATTAGTAATTTCTCTAGAATACGACCATCAGATCGACTCCAGACCTTCATTAAATAGTTAAAATACTTAAAATAGTTTAAATTAGTGCTTTAAAATACTTCATGAAAAAATTAGTCTAAAATTACACACTAGTCGCCACTACGTTTTTCAAAGGTTCCCCTCGATTTCTCTGGGATCATCGTCAGATCCTGATTTCCTTATCATGGTACCACCCTTGGGATATTTCCTTGAGAACCTCCTTTTTTTTGGAAGTCGGTTAAAAAGGACATGTGGTACCATGGACGTACCCAGCCCAGCAGCTACTGCCCTCCCCTGGGTACGCTTATGTGTGGTAAATTTCACCCAGAAAGCAACGCAGAATTCAATAAACAAAGAAGATTCAACAAATTATCGCCCATATTATCTACACTAATATTATAAAGAGGAAAGATTTGATTGTTTGTTTGTATAGAATAAGCTCCGAAGCTACTGGACCGATTTGAAAAATTCTTTTACCATTAGAAGCCGACATTATCCGTGATGAACATAGGCTACTTTTTACCGCGGGAAAATGCTTCATTCCTACGGAAAAACGGATATTATATTTTATAAAATTACGCGGACGAAGTCGCGGGCCACAGTTAGTTTTAAATAAATCAGTTTTTTAACAATAGGCCGAATCAAGCTGTACGACCTAATTACCAAAAAATCAATAGCATCGCTATAAAAATACTCTGATTAACCTTCGGTCGCTGTCGTATCGTATCGCGGTAATAATATGTTTCTTTCCCAGACCTGTCAAAAATACCCATGTACCTCATGCCCCTACTACGGAAACTCATTTCAGTATGCAAAATAGGCGGAGTATTCACTCGACGCATACCTATCACGTTGATGGATTATAAATTGAATTCTATACGTGGAAAGAACTCGATGCGTCGGAGATGTGTCTCTATAGGTGTGAAAATGTGGTATGAAAATGAAAATAGGGGTAATGTTGAGGAAAATTTATGCAAACGAGCCTTTATTCAGGTGACGTATTATTTGTACGCTAAGAAAATTGTCTTGTGTTTGGCACCGCTTGTATATACTCAATAATCGAGTAATTAAATAGAAGAGAACAAATATTAGATATATTATAATTAAATAAAAGACGGAGTGGAAGGTGTTGGTATTGATTTAAAAAAGATAAACAACCTTCTATTATTGATACTTGTTAATTAATAAAATTCACTGACACTGTCAACGAAAATATCATTGTCAGAAAACTGTCTGTCAAACTCATATTTATTCATTCTGTAAAATAAAATTAATAACAAATGTTATACATTACCGAAATTAGCAAAAATAAATCGCCAGTTTTGTTATTTAGAAAATTCATAGGCAACTTTCAATAGTTTTGAGAAATTTCAACGGTTGAGGGTTTGAGAGATGATGGTAAGATTTGTTCGTGGATTATTAAAGAAAAGAACGCAATCAAAATGAGTACAGATTGCTCAATGGAAAAACAAACAGACTTAAACAACATTGCCTCATTGTTGAATAGCGTAATAAGAAAAATAGTCAAAGAACTGAAACTGCCTGGCATTGAAGAGTCAGGAGAACGATTTTTACTTTATTTAACAAGACTAACATTTGACTGTGGTTTTCTACCAGTATGCGAAGAAAACGTTATAGACAATCCCATGGAATCAGCTAAGGACCAGCTGTCTATATGGAAATTGAAGGAAGGTACTTACGAATTGCTACTCGTAGTACGTGGATTTGAGAACATTCCTATAAAATTATTTGTTGTCAACCTAGGTGGTGTAACAGTACTGGTAAACATGGTCATACAAAGTACAGAGAAAATTGAACCGTATTCCCTATGCATACAACTTAACAAGTATATTGAAGATACTAATGCTGATTTTAATGACATGAGAGACTTAGAAATTTCTATTAAAAATAACATATTGAATCCAGTTAAGAGCAAGGTTCTGAATATTTGTGGTTTTCCAAGTGCAAGTTTGATTGGAATACCAGATGAATTATTTGTGGAAATAATGAGTTACCTTAATGTGGAAGATATTGTAAATGTTTCAAAAACTTGTAAGAGATGCAAAGAATTAACTGGCAATATAGAATTGCGTCCTGCCACAAACCTCCCACAAAAGGTATCTGATAAAGGGGATATTACTGGCAGAGACGAATTGGACATTTTTATATAATTCGTAAAGTACTGGCATATTTTTCACATTAGATTCTAGTGTTAAAAACGACAAACATAAATATGTAAAGAAAAAAATATTAAAAAATTTAAAAAAGAGAAATTGTTTAATTTCTTATTCGATGTTGTTTATTTTAAAACAGTAAGTAATACACAAATAAATTCCTTTTTTTCATAAAACCATGTTTCCAAAAAGATAAAAAAAGTATTTTTTTTACATTTAATCAAAACATATAAAAATTTCATTCTACAAAGTTATCTTACTTCTATTATTAATTCATAAAATTAATTATCATACAATTAAAATTATCTTACTAAAATATCTTTCTCCGAGCTTTTTGGTCCCATGATAAAAGAAGACAGAAAGCGCTTTAGTATTCCTAAGGGTTTAGTCCCAGATGATTTGAAACTCCCATTTTCAAATCGTCAAAGTTTCATAATGTCGGAGTTTCAAACGGTCAGATTTTCAAACCGCACGGCACACTTGGTGAGAAACTAAAGACGAAATTGATATGGAAGAACTCAGTCATGAAGTTTCTCCAAAATCTCCAAAATGTATCTGATAGAAAACGGACATGCAAGCCATTCTGCGCCAGTGTTTTAGATTCTGAAACTTGTTTTCAGTCATAAATTTAACACCAAGTCGAATGTAACTAGTTAATATTTAGATGAACCATCCCAGACAAGACTGCAGTACTTCATACAAAAACTCATCCACAAAGCTCAGGTCGAGATTTATATAAATTTAGCAGCTGTCTGTTTAAGTCTGGAAGCTTTTTGCCTTGATTTAGATTAGAAGCTGTCCTTGCTTAAGATTCCAATGTTATTATGTGTCTTGTACTCGATGTTATTATTAGTAATTTTAAAATAGAGTAATTTGAATTATTCACAAGATTATTGTATAATCATTTGAATATGTCTTCATGGGTTATGCTCCACTCGCATCGGATCTGGCACGAATAATTTATTCCCCTTTGGCACTAATAAGTATGCTCTACTGCCACGAATCATTATAGGCGTAACATTAGTGACATCTGCTATTTGATGAAAATTGCGAAGGGTTTAATTGATTCGTCTGAATTTTTTTCTAAATTATACTTAAATGTCCCTCATACCAATTTGAGAAACCGCTCGTTGCTGCGTGTAGCTCCTGCTCGCAGAGTTATATTAATTCGATGGGAGCTCCTAGTAAAACAAACTATAAGAAAAATACATTCATATCTCGATCATGTAAACTTTTTAATGAAATTTTATCAGAGGATACAGATATTGACCTGTTCCACAGTTCCATAGCGAAAACAAGAAATATTATGGCTAGTAAGTTATTTAGTTTTCTTTAACACTTTTTTATCGTTTCTTATCTATAAGTGGAATTTTTTTATTAGGTTTAAGTTATTTACAAACACTATTATTATGTAATTGTACCTGTAAATTTCCCTATAATAAAATAAATAAATATTTTGAATACACCATTTAAACTAAGCATTTATACATGCTTACATTACATAGACATATTGAATCACTAATTGCGATTGAGCTATTTCATAAATGCTATCTAGGCGGTTCGTACCTTTGGTTGTAACATAATATTGTCCATTTACTGTGATACTATTGAACTGAATAGTATCGCGTGTGTATGTCTAATTACATGTTAATCTTTTTTTAATGACTCAACTATTCCATGGCGCGGGAGATGGTAGACATTTTCGGATAGGTATTTGAGGCAAGCTGAAAACTTGTCCTATATAACTCTTCTATAGAGTCGTGGGTTCGAATTCCGCTAGGGGCAAATGTATATGTGTATATGAAGTCCATTATTGGATATAAATTACTGGTTTTTATAGCTGCCCATCACTAGTGCACAATTTATTACAAAGAATCATTGCTTTACTTATATCCTTACATTATGAGCTATGAATTAATTTACAAATTGAAATATATTGCACTGGAGATAGAACTGTCTAAAAGTCATGGACATGATTGGGTGCCTCTACCTCATAGTTAAATACATTTTTTTTTGTTTAACATAATAAACAATTGGTTACAATGGATAATACTTTTATATATGACGTGAATAATGTAATATTGAGATGGAACTTCTGTAAAGTGAATTGAGACACTCCTCATAAAGTATGAATGAAGGAATAAAATTAATTCTTGTTGAGTGCTTTCATCAATTAATCACCCCAATTTCGTTTCATCAACGTCGATCGGCTTCGGTCTTATAAATGACAGCACGTCACGGTACAACCAAGAAAATATTTCAGATAAATTATTACTTTTAAACAATCCTATTTCGACTTGGCTTATATTCGGCCCCATAATAAAAACGCCCATTTTTTTGTATATTTTTTTGCATAAATTTTTTTTGAGTTAATTTTTGACATTGGAAATGTCATTTCGTTCGCTTCAGTATTGGACTCGATTTCACGAAAAAGTGCGATCCCCTTATATCTCGGAGAGTTGTGAAGATATGATATTCAAAAAGAACTCAAAAGACGCGTATTCGTGAGAGCTGTAATGTGCAAAAAGACTTTTTGAATAAAGCCAAAAACGAAAAAATGGCCGAAATAGTGAAAAAAATAATCAATTTATTATTTTTGATTTTGGCGTTCGATATTTTGGAAACGAAGAATGATTACAAAAAATTGAGAAAAACTCCTCTGGACAATTTAGTCGGCTACAATTTGAGCCTAAAATAAAGACGATCAGGTTAAGGGTTTGCCCTGTAGCTTAACCTTTTTGAAAGAAGTCAACAAGTCAGAACAACATATTTTTTCGAATTCCGTAGATTCATTTCCAATATGCTCGATAGTCGTGTGAGGCACGAAATCTGTGAATTTTTTCTGAGTAAATTAAAAAATATATATATTAAAAATATCAAAATTCTTTAACGACTTATGATTTTTTAAAGTTGTCACTATCATCCCCTAGCTTCTATCCGCCCTATCTCGAATAATTTTAATATTAGCGAAAAACATAAAGAGACATTTCTTTATAAAATTTGATGCTCTACAACTTTCATTTACACTTTTTTTTTCTAGTCCTTACGGTTTCCCCAAAATTTGAAAATCACACTTTTTTTTCACCACTTCTCGGAGGTGATTTTAAAAAAAACTGTCACAGGTCGTTTTATAGTCAAGTAGGGTTTTACCTCACATTTCTATTTAGAGGCTTATTTTATCGGACTATGTAGTTCTGTAAGGAAGTTCGCGTATGGAAAGTTCGCGTAAGAAAAGTTTAGTAGAATTCTCCATCAGTAAGTATTTTAGACTTGATGGATATTAGTTACCTAGTTTATTTTCTAGATATGATGTCATTAATTTTTTTGAATATTCTTTTCTTACTTTTTTTATTTATTTTTTATTTTTTTATTTATTTATTTGTTATACAGTAATGTTTACATTTAAATTAACAATGGTGTAAACATAAACTCAAATAGAGTTTCACCGCACACCATGTCTAGTTTATAAAATATTAAAATATGTAGGTACATTATTATTAACATATAAATAACATTAAAATGTATACATTTATACAAATACTTATTATAATTTATTCCGATTACCCTTGATTAAACCTTTTGTTGACGCTCACAAACATTTTCGATTCTTAAGAATCACCCATTTTAAAAATATGTTAAAAATTATCTACCCTCAATTGTAAAAAGTATTTTTTTAATTTATATGAGATGTTTTTGAGTGCTATTTCGCTTTTTAATGTTTTAGGTAGTTCGTTAATTAAATTCTGGACGACGTAAGCCAGACGTATTTTTCCGTTAAGGTTGTTATAGTCGGGTAAATTAAATTTTGATTCATCAAATAATCTTTTTGAAAAAGTTATTTTTTGAGTTTTTATGTTTTCATTAAAATATTGTTCTTTTAATAATGTAAATTTTATTTTTTCTTCTACCGGTAGAATTTTACACAGTACGAATAATTTAGATTACCTAAATAAGAGCTAAACTTCGCTTAATTGAAAATTAAGATTTATCATTTTCAAATTGAAATTTTCGACAAGTCATTGGGGCTTTGGGGCTTTCTACATTACTGGTGTGCTTTCTTATATACTCCTTTTTAAGATTTCCGTTGCCATAGGTAGTCTAATTGATGATGAATAGCTATCGAAGAACATCAGAAATAATTCCATGGGAAACTTAGTTGAGCTAAGTAAGTACCCTCACATAATTGACAATAGGAGAACCAAAGGAGAACGGATAACAAGATAACCGTGAAATAACAATGTCCTGTTATTTCACGGTGATCTTATTGACTGATACACGGACGCGTGCCCTCTAAATACTCCTAAAACCATACTGTTGTCCAAATTCCGTTTCAACAACCTACCATCAAGTGAACCGTCAGCCTGTCTGTCGACCTTAACATAAAAAAAATAACATTTTTAATATTATATTATATAAAATATTAAAAATTAATATATATTACTGTAGTGTATGCATCTTTGCGATTTGTTCACTAATTCATACAGACAAGCACAGTCTCAAGCGTACCACGTGACTGGCGCAGCAATCCACGTGGGGAGATAAATATGCCAGTCGCGTGACGGAAGTCTGTCCGGGTGTGCGTGGTAAGCCAGGAGACGATAGTAAAGGCACTACAATTACTAATACTACTAATATATATTACTAATATATATTATATACTACATATTATATACTACATATAATGAATATTACAATTACACACTTTATCTCTTCTAAATTAATATCTTGCAAAACATTACAATCATTAACATACATACGTGTGTGTGTGTGTGTGTGTGTGTGTGTGTGTGTGTGTGTGTGTGTGTGTGTGTGTGAATGTCTGGAGTGTGTAAAAATACAGACTTATGCTGCTTCCAGACTGCTATATTGTGTTCCTTCAAACTTGAAGAACTTCATGTCGCTTGAAATGCATCTCTTGCTAGGAATCTAAAGAATACGGAATTGCTGAATCCAGACAACAGGAAGGGATACAAGACAAAACGTAGCAGAGAGAGGATACGTCTGAACCACGAAGGTTTAAGTCTGAAGCTCTCGCTCGCATTCTCTTTCGTGCAACAGTTTCCAAGGTTAAAATGGGCATGATGGTCGTCAACCTTCCAATAAGTGGCACAATACAACACAAGTGGAACAAGAAGAAAGATTTTAATATTTTTAATTAGAAAATAAAAGAGTGACAAATTTCATAATTAAAAGAACCCACAGTAAAGTCAAAGTATATGTTTTGAAGCTTATAAACAAGATGTTGAAAGTTCGGTCGGACGGTAAAAAGAAAAAAAATTTTTGCTTTTCAAATGAAGGTCTCAACCTTGTTACGGTGGGCCTGACCCCACCCCCTGAATTAGGTCACACGCAACATTTGGACATCACATAGAGTTGTAATATACCACGCATACTAATACTAGACAATTTTATTTATAACGCCCGATGCAAAAACGGGGTGATATAAGTGTGTACGGTGAATCGTATAATTTTTGGGACTTACCGTACAAACAAAGAGCTCTATTATCCCTGATGACCAGTTACTTTAAAATATGACTTTAAAGAGCCCTTATAACAGAACATAATATTATACTCGATAATATAACTTCCTATTTATTTATTTATTTATTTATTTAATAGCTAATCTTACAGCATTTAATATTTTACAAATATATATAAAATAGATTATATTTTTATATAGCCTATGGGTGAAAGTTTTTTTAGATACGATCCAGTACTTTTTTGAGTTCTATAATCAATACTAATAATAAATCTGTATCTGTGGGTATTGTATGTATGTATGTATGTATGTTCCTCCATAACTCTTAAACGAATTAATTGATTTTCATAAAACTTGGTATATAAACATTTAGACACAAGATAGGCTATTTTTTTCTTTTTCAACGCGGACAACGTCGCGGGCGCCAGCTAATAGATAAATAAAATAAAAGTGTCTTCTCTATATAAATCCCGCCAGCGAGAACAAGAATTCGCCCCTCTCAATTACGAATTTTAGGAAGAGCACGCAGATGCCTAAAGAAATAGAATAATTTAATTCTTACCGGCTTTTGACCTCGAACCCCGACTCGCATTCAATATTTCAATGAAGATATATTTGTGAACAATACAGTATCATATCTACATACACGATCAAGTTATACCACGGTTTATCCATATAATTATTGTCATAAGTTTATTAAAAAAGCTACCACGCACTGTGCCGAAAACAGTGAAGTCAGATTTATGACTATGTAAGTATTAATTACTAGCTGTTGCACGCGACTTCGTCCGCGTAACTTTATAAAATATAATACATTCGTGTCTGTGAAACCATGGAAATACACATACAAAATTTCAACCCAATCGGTTCCGCCGTTTAGAAGTTATGTGAAAAAGATAAGTACGTAACGGAAGGATAATTCTTACTACCCGTTGTCCTATTACCCGTTTTCCCATAGGAATGAAGCATTTTCCCGCGGTAAAAAGTAGCCTATGTTCATCACGGATAATGTCGGCTTCTAATGGTAAAAGAATTGTTCAAATCGGTCCAGTAGTTTCGGAGCCTATTCTATACAAACAAACAAACAAACAAATCTTTCCTCTTTATAATATTAGTATAGACTAGCTGTTGCACGCGACTTCGCCCGTGTAACTTTTATAAAACATAGCCTATGTTAATTAACATAACATATATAATTTTCAAAATCGGTCCAGTAGTCTAGGCGTCAATGTATGTCAGGATATTACTTGACATATTATTATTTCGTCAGGCGTTAATTTTTTAACGCAAGCGAAGTCGCGAGCGCCAAATTATTAATACTAAAATTAAAAAACCTTATTAACTACTGGCAAAAAAATCACTGTGACACAGGATTTCCTTAAATTTGAGACATCTCGTATTTCACGAATAGACGTTTATTGAATGGACGGCGTCTCGAATAAAATGTCCATATTAAAATTTCGGTGTAAAATCATTTTCCTTCGCATAATTTATCCTAAGCCCCCATTTTTGACAAATGAAATTTACTTTGACCCAATGGATTATCATTTCATTATTCTTGTGAAGAAGGTTTTTATTTAAATTAAATATCCATATGTATACTAGCTGTTGCACGCGACTTTTTTCGCGTAACTTTATAAGATGCTAGATGGTGCTCGCGACTTCGTCCGCGTAGAAAAGTATAAAACGCCATCTACCGTGTTTTGGATAGATGGCGCTATCTCCCGGGCCAAGCCGCTAGCATTTACTTTTAATTTAGATTTCCCGTAGGAATGAAGCATTTTCCCGCGGTAAAAAGTAGCCTATGTTCATCACGGATAATGTCGGCTTCTAATGGTAAAATAATTTTTCAAATCGGTATAGTAGTTTCGGAGCCTATTCTATACAAACAAACAATCAAATCTTTCCTCTTTATAAGAATACTAGCTGTTGCACGCGACTTCGTCCGCGTAAGTTCATAAAATATAGCCTATATGTTACTCGCTGATAATATAGCTTCCCAACAATGAAAGAATTTTTCAAATCGGTCCAGTAGTTTCGAAGCCTATTCAATGCAAACAAACAAACAATCAAATCTTTCCTCTTTATAATATTAGTAAATAAGCGACCCATCTCCGACTTCGCACGATTTTTTTCATGCGTTATTTTTATAGATTTACTTTCGCCGAAATTTAAGAGACAATTTAACGCCACTTTATTAGCACGTTTTCAGAACAATCCCGTTTAACTCTAGAATTAGCAAATATTCCCGCTTATACGGGCGCTCGTTAAAACTCAACGGTAATTAAGGCCCTGCGATGTTTCCACCCACCTTTTTTTTAAAGCAATCGCCATTTTTTATTCATTTTCCACTCGTAATACTCGTCCGAGAGTGATGGTCGAATCGATACCAATTACCATTTGGAACGAGATGTTTACGTATTCATGTGGCGGGGCAGTTTATTTTTGTTGCAGAATTGCGGGGGGAATATTTGTGTTTACAATCTTTGTTAAAAATAATTATAGGTTACCTAGCCGTTCTCTAGGTAAATGTTCACTTTTATTAATCTACTTCCAGCCATCGACTTGTTGGCAGACTCGCAACAGCGACTTGTGATAGAAATATTGCAAGCTTTCTATGTGAACGGTCGGGAAGAAATTGCACAAAAAAAAATCACTATTTCGGCCATAACTTTTTTTGTTTTCGACTTTTTCGAAAAATTATTTTTGCACCTTATAGCTCTCGTAAATACGCGTCTTTTGAGCCTCTTTTTTTGAATATCATATCTTTACAACTCTCCGAGATACAAGGGGATCGCACTTTTTCGTGAAATCGTGAAAAGACATTTCCAATGTCAAAAAACGTGTCCAACCTTATTAGTATATATTGAAATGAAAAAATGCCATCTACTTTTCAATTCTTTTTATTATCCTTATACAAAATTTTGATAATATCGGTTTAAAATAAAATAGTGTATGAATTAATTTAGCAGAAATGAAAAGCTATTTATGTAATAAATGTTGTTTCGTATGTTTATATATCAAGAACATTACAAATAACATTGGTTCAATACATTAAACGGAGCTAATTTCCTGCTGTATCAAAATTACAGTCGACTCAAGGGGGAAAACTATTTTCGGTGTGGTACAAAATCATAAGATTTAACTTATTTAATAAAATTATTTCATATAAAAATTACAATTGCCATTTTTGTAACAGTAGCATTTATTTTTCTAAAAAAATGACATTTTTGCCTGTTCTATCGTAGAATAGTAGATCTATAGTTGGACTAACCCGCTTTCAGTCACCTCATTCTTAGCTTTTATCTTGTGTCTTATTATTACTTATTTTTACTATTGGAATATACATATGAAGAAATTGCTTTTAAATATTTTGATATTTATTATAATTACCACAGTTTTGCGATCCCTGAATACTTTATTTCATTTTTTGTTAATTATTGCAAATGTTATTGATTTCATACAATAATTTATACTAACAACATCTTTAATTTAAGAAATATGTAGTTTTAACTTTAAGATTTTATTAAGTTTTTATGTTCAACTGTACAGAATCACCGGTGTGGGCGAGTTGTCAGTCCATCCCAGTAGTCCGGTTAACAATAGTACTAGTGAGACTTTTCTTCCCAGTAGAATAGTGAGATAATTTTTCTTTCATTCCGGTTGTAAATTATATTATGCAGCCAGCATGCTTCGGACTCTGCCTAGGGGACTGAAGCTTAATATTATACACCATTTGTAAATATACACGAGTATAACTTGGGTTTTGGGCGAGTAGTCCATTTTTTACGCATGTTAGCAAAGAAATCATCTGTGCTCCTCACTGTAAACACCCCCGAAGTACTACAGAAGCGGGGCAGCCCTAATATCGCCTTGAATGCGTTGTTGAACTGGACACGAAGGACGATTTTTATTCCTATTATCCACGATCGGTCGCCAGACCATAATTGGATGTGTTTTGACAATTATGGCTTTGCGGGGAAAAGGCCAGTGCCTTGATTCCCTTATAGAAGGGCGATTTAACACTTTTATGTGTAACCTAATCGCCAAAGAATAATATCAAGTTTAATATGAATAATAAAAATATACGATAGTTTTCTCAGAATAATAATAAATAATAATAATAATATAACATTTATTTGCAACTTAGTAACACAACACAAGTAACATAAACATAGTAACAGTAAGTAACATAACACAACGACAAAGAAAATAAAAAACAGTAAAAAGAAAAAAGAATGAATGAAGAAGAATCGAGAAGACTCAACAAAGTCGCGAGTCGCCAGTAACTTGTACCACACGCAAAAACGAAGCACCATACATATCTTCTCGTACATAAATACGCCGGCGTTGTTTTATTGTTATTGGCACTATAACCACTAGTTTACTGTGACGTAGCCGAATTAACTACGGGTGTAGTGTTTAGTAATTGTTCTAGTTTTTATTGCCAACCAACTAAGACGTAGTATCATTAACTGCTAATGAGTTGGTTCTTTCTTTAAGTGAAGAATTATACAATCTTCCAATTTGCTTTTGGTAACCTCCCACGAAGGTTTAAAGTCAGTTTCCTTATCACAATGACACTGGCCGTGTTGCCATTACACGGTAAGCTATCAGACGAGCTGTCCAGTATAATTACGCAAAAGGAAGTCGCGAAGATAAATGTATAAATAGTTATATAATTTATCCAACTGATGGTGAAAACCGCATCAAAATCCGTTACGTGGTTTAGGAGAAGTCAGCGGTTATACGGGGAGAGCAATTTCAAATTTTACCGTGTAAAAATAATGATATAAATAAGTAAAATAGTAATGAAATAGTGTTAAAAAAATAATGGTTTTATATAATTATTAAGATTTTTTAGTCGATTTACATATTTATCAAAAATCTATTTTTTATTCTATATTCTATTATCTATAAATTATAATTTACTACTTACGGATATGGATATGGAATGCACAGATGCTCCATTTCTATAGAATACTAGCTGTTGCACGCGACTTCGTCTACGTAATTTTATATTCTATTAAAAATAAAATAGCTTATTTTACTTGTTGCTAATATAGCTTCCCAATAGTGAAAGAATTTTTCAAATCGGTCCAGTAGTTTCGGAGCCTATTCAATGCCAACAAACAAACAAACAATCAAACATTTACCCTTTATAATATAATTATAGAAAGGGACATGGATGCCACTGTCCATTATTTAATAATGGGCACTTTGAGCTATGCGGAATAATAATAAAAAATAAATATTACTTTATGTACTCATTTCTCTATATTGTGTTTCTTCACAGAGCTAAAACAATTGTACAGAGTCTAGTTCAGGAAATTAAAAACTTTCTGACCTATTTTCCCGTTCCAGTTTGTTGTAGACACACGGCTGAATTCATCAACTTCAAAAACAAATGAAATACTATACGATTTGTAAGTCTCCATGCGCATAATTATGAGAAATACTCTATGATATGTATTTTAATAACACTTAGAAATCACACTGTTGAACAATTAGACTTTTAACTCGGAGTAAATTAGACGGAGTACTTAAAAATAAAATAAAAATATTTAAGTGCAACACGATTTTCGTATTTATATAAAACTAGCTGTTGCACGCGACTTCGTCCGCGTAACTTTATAAAATATAATACAACCATGGAAATACACATACAAAATTTCAACCTAATCGGTCAAGCCGTTTAGTAGTGGACATACCGACAGCAGCGCCACCTACCGGGTCCAATTGTATTTTTAAATCATCCAGGGAACCATCGAAATACCCATATAAAATTTCAACCCAATCGGTTCAGCCGTTAAGAAGTAATGTGCAAAAGATAAGTACGGAAGGATAATTCTTACTACGCGTTATCCTATTACCCGTTTTCTAGTAGGAATGAAGCATTTTCCCGCGGTAAAAAGTAGCCTATGTTCATCACGGATAATATCGGCTTCTAATGTTAAAATATTTTTTCAAATCAGTCTAGTAGTTTCGAAGCCTATGCTATACAAACAAACAAATCTTTCCTCTTTATAATATTAGTATAGATAGACTAGCTGACCCAGCGAACTTCGTGCCGCCTAACAGTCAATAAATGTCATGTTTAGAATTTTAAGGATAAAGGATAAGGTAGGAATGGGTAATTTTTATATTATAAAGCAAAATCCAAGTAAGTAATGACACTTAACACACAAGACAAGTTATATTACGAATTCTGTGTACAGAGAAGTTATTATCACTACAACATAAATGGCTTTCACGCGAGACGGATTGGAGCAATCAAAATTCCAACGCATTGTGTAGCGACAACTTAACATAACATCGTTTAAATGGAATTTAATGAGATGAACGCATTAGTTGTATAACGTTAGCTGGTGTTTCTACAAGTACTTATTAAAACAGCTTTGAGATCCTAAACCAAAACAGCTTTTTAGAGCTTTCTTTAAAAAATTTGGTACTATGTTGGTATTCTATTGATTAGTTATATACAGATGTCCCTTAAGTAGTGATCTATATTTGAATTATCGATAGGACAGATTGTAGTTTGATCTTTGTTGGAAACTAAAGTCTTTAGTTGTAAGCTCTTTTGTTTAAATAAATAAAATTACTATTTTATTTATTTATTAATTAATAATTTTATTTATTAGTAAGCCGCTTGATTGGAAACAAATATATTTTAGTAGGGAAAGAGATGACACAAATGTGTAAAAAAAATGGTAGGTGTCGCTGACTCACAAGTGTCAAAATAAGTGTTTGAAATAATTATTTGACATCAAAAATCACCAAGTTAATGTTGACCTAGAGACGTCCGGTTTTTTGCAAAATTATTACTCTTTGGGCCATTAACAACATACGTTAATTACAAAAGAAACGGACCAGTAGTTGTTAAAATATTTTGAAAAGTAAAAAAAATTGACAGTTTCCTTGAAATGAAGTGACATTTCAAGGAAACTGTCAATAATTATGAGATAAGATTTGGTAGACTAATAACTAGCATAATGACCAATAATACATAGGATTAATTCATTAGCTTATAACGTCAGGGGCACTTTTTTCCCCTTACCCGGCTATAACCTTTACCATACTCATTTATTGTTTTCAACGAATAATTATGTCTTATATTTAAATTTGGCCTTATGGTAGGTATAGTATATGTAATCATTTTTACATATTCTCACATAAAAATGCCAAATTCATTTTTTTGTGTAATTTAAACCTTAAATTATCATAGAAAAAAACGTACCTTAGAACACAGAAAATATTATAGAAAGAATATAGATATAGAAAGATATATAAAAAGATTATTATCATAGAAAATAATCGAGAGGATTATAGACAACGTGGAATGGACTCTAACATAGCTTAGGTACTAAATTTAATATTCCATAGGTATTATTCGAAATAATAACATCCCATTATGTGGTCGAAAACAATTCGCGTGACTAGTGTTTGTTTAGTTAGGTAACAATTCAGATAAGATTATACAGTTATTTAAATACAGGTGTTATAACTAAATTTAATACCTAGATACTCAGAGTGAGAGATGCAGATATGCACGACATAAATTTATTCTTTTACTTGTAAACTTTATGTGTGACGATGTCAAAAGTTAAATAAACTATAATTATACTGAAAATAACAAAATATTATAAAGATATAATTTTTTTATATTTATTTTTTAAATTTTTTTTTGTATTTTTTTTTGCACTAATCAAGTAAATTAAGAAAACATTTAAAATATTCATAAGTAATTAATTAAACTAGTCCCAAATTTTAAATAACAAAGAGGTACTCGCTAGAATTAATGTCAGGAGGTTCCTCAATCTGCAGCGCTAACCACCGATAGCTGCGGAATTCTAATTTTAATTTCTTTTATATAATACTAGCTGTTACCAGCGACTTCGTACGCGATGATAAATTAAAAATATAAAGACGTAAGACAAGGCGCATTGACCAGGCGTTAGTTACAGTTTTATATTTTAGATAATCCCTCAAGAACATTACTTTTTTCTTAGATGAAAGGTACCCTATGTCCTTTCTGGTGTCCCAGACAACGTGTATGCAAAATTACATGTTGATGGGTTCAGTAGTTTTGGCGTGAAAGCGAGACAGACAGACAGATAGAGTTACTTTCGCATTTATAATATTAGTAAGAACTAACTAGTTGTATTATATAAACTATTATACTAGCTATTATACTAACTGATGCTCGCGACTTCGTCCGCGTAGAAAAGTATAAAACGCCATCTACCATATTTTGGATAGATGGCGCTATGATTTATTGGGAGTGGTTTATTGGTATGGATGGGTATACTAACCAGCTAATTTTTTGTCTGCAGCTTAGTAAACATTTGTATAATAAAATGGCCGCAAAGTCCTACAAATTGAGTGGTACGTTTTCCCAGTCCTACGCTTGGAAGTTTTTTGCGGCTGCTAACTCCTTTAGCTACCTCTATTGAGAATTTTCGCAGAGGAAGTAGTTGTTCGTCTCGGCAAACTGTAGCTACTCACGAAGATTCAGTCTGTTAGTAATCAGAAAAAAATTCCTTTGAGGGATCTTTGAATATTAAGAAGATAATATATTTATTGTGAAAAACTTTAAATGAAGAAAAATATACTTAGAATAATAATAATAACTATTGCAATTGTTATTTTAATCACAAATAAGCTTACGAGTTACGTATAACTTATAGCCATTTGTCAGCTATTGCAAAGAGACACGCAGATTTCACGGTACCCAAGACCTTTTGCAAATTAACCCCAAAACGTAGGGTTAAAGGAGCATTATAAGAATAAATAATGAAGTGCCCCTCTGTTCTGGGGGCGAAAATCCTCCTACCCTCTCAATTAACGTGAGTTGAAATTAATTTATTCCAACCGGCGAGGAATTGTTGGGTTCTGTCCTTTTGTGAGCTGTTACCGATTTTTTTTTTATGTCAAAGGCATATAAGACTATTTTCTCTCATTTTACACTAAATTTTCTGACATGTAAATCTAAAACCAAATATGCATTCACTTGTTTTTCAAAATAGCTAGTTCTATTTTATCGTTTTAGTTCAGATACAGGATATTATAAATGCGAAAGTAACTCTGTCTGTCTGTCTCGCTTTCACGCCAAAACTACTGAACCGATTTAAACGAAATTTGGTACACAGGTAGTCTAGAACCTCAGAAAGGACATAGGCTACTTTTTAATGCGGAAAAAGGGTTGTAAGGGGTTGAAAAAGGAGATAAAAGTTCGTATGGAAGTATCGTCATTTGTATGAAAACTCTTTGCGCTCGGGGTTTTGAAAGATGATTAGTGTCACGGATGACATACGACTATTGTCGCCTTTAGAATGTTCTTTTTAAAGTTAATAATGGTAGGTATAATTTGTAAAATAAAAAGCCTAAACAATTAAAAATGCTACCCATAGTCACTATTTCACGCGGACGAAGTCGCGGGCACAGCTAGTATGTAATATTTATAACTCTTTTTAACAAAAAATAAACCGACCTCAAACAGTCTCATGGTCTTTTCTCGTGGATGCCATTGTCAAAACTGGACCAAATTGAAATGGGACCACACGGGAAGCACTAGTTTTCAAATATACAAAGAATCATCAAAATCGTTTCACCCAGTCGTAAGTTATGAGGTATCAAACATAAAAATAAAACAACAACATACGCGTCGAATTGAGGACCGATTTTTTTGGAAGTCAGTTGAAATGAAAAATTCAACTTCTTTAACAAGCACTAAGTATAGAATCAAGTAAAATAAAATAGTTTCAACTTATACATGTACGACTTAACATATTATATGCGCAAGACGACTAGACTACAGTTAGTTTTCCTGTATATAAAACTAGCTGCTGCGCGCGACTTCGCCCGCGTAACTTTATAAAATATAGCCTATGTTACTCGCTTATAATATAGCTTCCCAACAGTGAAAGAATTTTTCAAATCGGTCCAGTAGTTTCGGAGCCTATTCAATGCAAACAAACAAACAAACAATCAAATATTTCCTCTTTATAATATTAGTATAGATAGATATAGACTAGCTGCTGCACGCGACTTCGTCTGCGCATCTTGTACTCGCTGGTAATATATCTTTCTATAGGTGAGAGAATTTTTAATTAATTTTTGAGTTAATCGAGATTTCGACGTTTATTGCTGAGAAACGTCTTAACACGGGATTTTTCATATATTTAAAGAATAATACTTTTTTTATGGTATAGAACTCTTTTTTTTTGAGAAGTTATAATGCATATAGATAGATATTTAATCATTAAAATTGAATCAACTTTGAAAACGTCAAAAAAATATAAATTTTTTGTTAAAAATTCATATGTTAGCAATGGGACCATACCTTTGAGGCATCAGTTTTCTATTTTAAGGGGCAAGTATAAATTCATACCTCTTTATTTGTTTACAATAAACACCAAACTTTATATTATATTATGTATAATTATTTATGCTAATCTTTAAGCCTAATCTGTGATTTAGCTTCATTTTTAATTCTAAACGTAAAGTGCTTGAAATATGCATAGAATAATTTTTGGCGTACAATATACTTATATGTTATTATGAGACCATAATTTTTTATGTAACAGCTATTTTCAAAAATGTTTTACACCGTTCAGTAGTTTTTACGTGAAAGCGTGACAAACAAACTCACATTCACATTTATAATATTATTATAGACTAGCTGTTGCCCGCGACTTCGTCCGCGTTAAAAAAGATAAAAAGTGGCCTATCACGTGTCCCGTACTTCTAAATGTTTATCTACCAAGTTTCATGAAAATCAGTTAATTCGTTTAAGAGTGATGGAGGAACATACATACATACATACATACATACATACATACATATAGAAAAAAAATCTAAAAATAGTCAATTTAGTTTCAGTATCACGTATAGAGACTATATATACACGATATTTCTAAAAAAAAAAATTAAAATATTTTACCTCGGAAATTTGTATAACGCGTTAACAGATTTTCCGCTACGAAAACACATTCCCTAATAACAATGGAGTATCGTAAATAACCATACATAAATCGTGGCAATTAATCTGGTAGGCATAGTGCAGCGATGACGGCCGCTCTTGGATGGTATCCAGGTTCAAATCTGTGCAATTAGGATTACCTGCATGAGCGATGTGCTTCTACCCGGGAGCTAAGTGCATTTGGGGGCACTGCGAATTGCTACATAGCAATCCTGCCGGACTCGACTATATGTGATTGTGCCTCTTCATAAATGCCTATGCATAAATCGCTGCTTAGAAACTAAAAGGTCATAAAACAAAAAATCCAAAAATATTATTGCAGAAATACAATCACAATACTTTATAATATTATATGTTGCAAAAAAATTTGATTTTTTGATTTTTTTTTATTTTGCAAATCAAAATCACAAATTTTGATATTTTTTTTTATATTCAAAAGTAACTTATAATATGCTTATATCTCGTCTTATATTCAGTTTATTATACAAAGGGTTTCCCAGTCAACTTTGCACTCGATCGAATTGTTGGTTTTAATAATGTGATTAAAGCTAAAAGAATGTTATTTTTTTAATTTTCTTTTTGAATTTATAAAATTAATAAAAATTAATTGTAACATTATTAAAAAAATGGATTTAAGGCAAAATTTTGAATTCCAAATAAAAGTCCAAAATTTAAATTTAAGGCATCAATGATTTCTAATAAGACCTTAACAAATCCCAAGATCCCAAGACCAAGGTAGGAGGTACTCTCAAACATCGAAAGACTAAGAAGCATTTTAGTCATAAAGTAAGTTAGTGTGTTCCTAATAAAAATACTTTTATGTATTCCTTTTTATTGCACACATAAGGACGTAGTAGGAGTAAATTGAACAAATAATTTTTCGCCATTTTGTACCCATAAAACATTACTTTTATTGACCATGTTTCTTCCCATACGCATAAAACCGCATTATCATAATATGTTTTTTATGATATTATGGTCGTCAAACAGAACGACGGTCCATTTGATGGTAGGTGGCTACTGTTGCCTATAACACTAGCAATGGCACAGTATTAAGGGTTAGGAAGGGGTGGGTCTGGAATTCCTTACTCACTCGCCGAAACACAACAGCACACATGCTATTATTTCACGGTGGTCTTTAATAACTGCGAAACGAAGTGTGCCCTGCGACTACTTGCCAAATTCAGGCCAGAGACAATTAATTATATGAAAGCTTCATTTCATATTTGTCAAGCGCTGGAATAACATCCTAATAGGCGGGTCCCTAATAGGCGGCGCCTTTTAGGGACCCGCAAAGTACTAATAATTTTAGAAATAAATTAAATAAGTTTATTTTCGAACATAAAAAAAGCGAGGAGCAACTGCGGAATGACACACCAATGCCTTCTGATTTTTTTTTATTTTTATTTATGTTTCTTATTCCCAGTATTTTTTTTTTCTGTCTTGTCTGTATAAATATGTTTTTTTGTATTATATATTCATAGGTTGTAATTGAATTTTACTAATTTATGTTTCAAAATTTTCTTTGCATTTTGGAGCTTTTATATTTTGTATGTTTTGTTAATAAGTCCGTAACCTCACCATCGGCTTTAACGGAAGACCAGCGCAGGTTTCTACAACCTGCATTCTGCTGAGTTGGAGCCGGTTTGTGACAGGGGACGTTTGTATGTGTGTGTGTGTGTGTGTGTGTGTGTGTTTTTTTATTATGTATTTATGTCATTTGTTACAAATAAACTGTTATACTATTATGCTCTTCATGTGAAATTTTGTATTCTAATAGGAATTCATAATGAATTATTTACCAGGAAACCATGAAGTAGCCAGATAGATTCCTCAAGTTCATCTCGGATGTCAAGCGCCGGTACACTTAACATATGCGGGATGTGACCGCGAGATGCGTTTGCGGTCGCTCGACTGTCCTCAGCAATGTAGACAGACTGGTCTGTTTTGCTGATATATCAACTGCAAATGCATTGAGAATTATTTAAGCCTCGTATATAATGTGACAACACTCGAAACTTTTGCATATTTATTACTAGCTGTTGCACGCGACTTCGTCCGCGTAACTTTATAAAAATAATACATTCGTGTCTATGAAACCGTGGAAATACACATACAAAATTTCAACTCAATCGATCAAGCCGTTTAGTAGTTGACATATCGACAGCAGCGCCACCTACCGGGTCCAATTGTATTTTTAAATCATCCAGGAAACCATCGAAATGCCCATATAAAATTTCAACCCAATCGTTTCAGCCGTTTAGAAGTTATGTGAAAAAGATAACTACGGAAGGATAATTCTTACTACCAGTTTTTCCGTAGGAATGAAGTATTTTCCCGCGGTAAAAAGTATCCTATGTTCATCACGGATAATGTCGGCTTCTAATGGTAAAATAATTTTTCAAATCGGTCTAGTAGTTTCGGAGCCTATTCAATACAAGCAAACAAACAAACAGTCAATTCTTTCCTCTTTATAATATTAGTACAGACTAGCTGATGCCCGCGACTTCGTCTTGAAAAATAAAAATACAATATAAAAGTATGAATTATTTGCAGATAGACAGTGTCACTTTCACTTATAATATACATCAAATATTTTATAACATCTTCACTTCGCTGAAGTAAGAGCGAACATGTCAATCTAAGTTGAAACGATAGTACTATTCGGTACAATGTACAATTACTTCATCCCGTACAGTAGGTAAGTTTGTAATCCCGTATAAGGCTTGCTCGAATTGGTGCTTTGGAAGAATGCCAACAGTTACGGCGAATTAACTTGGAAATTTTGCTTTGAAACACTATTTCAGTGTTTATTTGTTATGTCAGGTAAAATAATATCATTTTTCTAATTGGCTATTTGACAAGATTTAAAATATACTACAAATTGTGGTTATCCTATCAGAAAATAGCGTAATTTTTTTGTATATTTTTATGTATATTTTTTGCAAATTATTGAAAAAAAATCGTAATTTTTGAAATTTTATCTTGGCGCCGAAACGCCCTGTGACTGATTGCGTCGAAATTATCATTTTAATATTTTTTTAATTAAATAACCAAACTTTTAGCTCAGATTTAAGTAGAAAATTTAAATAGTTTTAATCAAAATTTGCCATATTTAAGACTAGCTCCATATCAGCATCCGCAAAAGATTCGCATTGATTATTGCAGATGCGGACAAGTTTTTGGATGTCTAAATTGATGCGGAAGTTCCACATTTTTGGACGTCCATTCCGTCTTGTTATGTTTCGATCGATGACCTTCAACCCGGAAGAAATATTCCGTTCTGTTAGTTTACCTAGGCTAACAGAAATGTATAAGTGATTTGGTTCAGGATAGTTCTATACATTTTCGGAGTGAATATTCGGAACATTTACATCTGATGGGAAGCAAACACGAATTATAATTTCGCAACAGTGCGGTCAGTAAAAAGAGTAAATCACGAGTTAAACGTAGAGTGATTATTTAAATACACCATCACGTTTTCCCCAACAAGTAGCACTTTCCTATCAACTGAAGGAAAAAACAAGAAAATGAGTTTTTGATGGCCGCCAGGCTAATGATTTCGTTAGTAACAGCAAAAACGCCAATAGTTACTCACACGAGTGAATCCTATTGCGTGGCATATATACAGCGGTCATAAACTAGCGATATTCTAAGTTTTTTTTATTTTTTATGTTAAGGTCGACAGACAGGCTGACGGTCCACTTGATGGTAGGTGGCTACCGTCGCCTATAACACAAGCAACGCCATAAATGTTACAAGTGCGCTGCCGACCGTAGAAGGATTAAGGATAAGGGATAAGGGAGGGATGGTGTAATGGGCTCTGGCCTCCCTTATTCACTCACCGAAACACAACAGCACATAATGCTGTTACTTCACGGTGGTATTCTGTAAGGTGGTGGTTACTGCCGCCAGACGGGCTGCCCAAATGACTGCGAAACGCAGTGTGCCCTACCACTACTAAAGACATTACTAAGGTACAGTCGCGGTAAGAAAAGGTTTGTCGCCTTAAAGTCGACATTTGCTTGCACCACGACAATTGTCAGTCAAGCTTACTAACTCTGTTAGTAATTGTTAGTAACTCTTATTTAATCTGTAATTTATTTCTATCTATCGAATCTTTTGCTTTGAAATTTGCTTTCAATCGAAATCTTACGTTAGTTTTTTTCTGTCAATAACGTACCTTTCACCCTTCAATGTGCCAGTGAATGATTTAACTACTGACGTTTCTCGAGAGCATCAGTCAATTTTGTAACTCATGGTACCGATTTTGTATAGAAATGTCAAGTTAAACGTTAGTCGCTAATGGTCGCTAGCGACTACATTCGATAGGTTTTTCACTTATGTAACTCATGTTACCGGGTTAGTTCTTTGAGTGACCGCTAGAGGCGCTGTACAATTTTTCATACAAATATTTTTCGTTCTCGCTCATCTCTCGCTAGCGATTTCGGTCGTCATAAACTCATGGTAGTGTTACTGAAGTTAAGCCATAACTTCATTTAAAACGTCAGTCAATAAGTTGTCTGTTTAGTGCTTCAGTTTTAAAAGTTACTAAGAGTTTACGACTTTAATATAGAAATGAATTTGAAAACTGACGAAGTGTTTTTGTACCCTGACTATACATAAATTACAACAATTTTAAATCACAAATATAGCTTAAAATCTGTCGATCTAGAAAGATAAATTAAAAATGTGCCATAAGGTTTAGCTGCAGTCATTTTTTAGGTAATTATAGCCAGCCATCTCCTCGCTGGATAGTCGGGGCACAGATGTCATGTCATAACGTTCCCAAAGGTACCTTTTTAAAAAAAAGGTAAGAATGTTGTGCAGGTACAAGAAAAGGTGATCTTTGATCGATTATCAATAAAAAACGACGTTACAGAATCAAAAGTTTAATTCGAAGAATTGTGTACAGAAATCACAAAATAATAGCATGCAAAGAAAAACAAACATGCAATATTTTTTTTTTTAATTTTTCGTTTAAAAAAAATTACAAAAGAGAATTCTGTTAAATAATTCCTTAAAAAAGGTAAAGTAGAAAATTATTTTAGCTACCTACCTATAGAGTAATCTCTATACAATTCAACATTTAAAAAAAATCAAAATACTATAATGAACCTAAGTATGTATCTACAAAACTGGCACTATACAAAAAAATACATTGAAATGGCGTTTCACTTTCTACACTTGAAAAGTTAAGAATCCAAGTCAGAAATGTATTACTTAATGATTCTAAATACTTATTATCACAGAGAAAATGTAATACATATATATATTTTTTTATATAGAATTGAACATTTTAAGCCGAATTCATAAAAAGGGTACTCCTTAAACTAGATAAGGATTCGACCACAGCCTTTTCGTTTGAAGAAATGACGCGAAAAAATCGTAATAGGGCTGTCAAAAATGTTTAGAATTTTTTTATAAGATAAAGGATGATGGGACATTTTGGACCAACTCCTCAATAGTGCATTTGGGCTATAAATCATTTTATACTATGGCAGCTAAGTTGAAATCAAGCGCGAACATAGTGTTTTCGTAGATTTTAAAACAAGAAAAATTGAAATTATTCTTATAATTAAAAAAAAAATCAAGTGTTTGACCCTTTCTTTGTGTACATATATTCGTCTATTGATTTTTATTTATATAGATACTAAAACCAATGTAACAGTTCTTTTTTATGTTCACATTGATCTATAAATGTAATACTTTTATCATTTGTTTATCTGGATGACGTTACGGTTTGTATATTATTAAAAATATTATTGTAGTTATGAGTATTGAAATAAAAAATGTTTAAAAGATCTATGTACATCAAAATCAATCATGATAAATCAATGTATCAACATAAACATGTTTTTTAAAATATAAAACATAATATGCTACTAGCTCCCAAAGTACTTTTATATTATTGAGAGCACCAAAACACAATGTTCGCGCTAGATTTTAACTTGGCTGCCATAGTATAAATTTTTTTTTTTTTTTTTTTTTTATGTTAAGGTCGACAGACAGGCTGACGGTCCACTTGATGGTAGGTGGCTACCGTCGCCTATAACACAAGCAATGCCATAAGTGCTACAAGTGCGCTGCCGACCATAGAAGGATTAAGGATAAGGGATAAGGGAGGGATGGGGTAATGGGCTCTGGCATCCCTTACTCACTCACCGAAACACAACAGCACATAATGCTGTTATTTCACGGTGGTATTCTGTAAGGTGGTGGTTACTGCCGCCAGACGGGCTGCCCAAATGACTGCGAAACGCAGTGTGCCCTACCACTACTTAAACTAAATAAAACCCCAAAAGCTTTTAAATGATATGAGTTTTATCACTGTTGAGCATTGGTCCAGACTCCATACTAATTTGCCCATGATCCTTTAATTACCATTCTTTTAAAAAATACAGGACATAATATTTGGATGAGTTCTTGATATTTTTTTAAGTGAAAATTTCTTTAAGCGCATTTTCATGAGGAGTGAACGTAAGTGAACAGCCACGCTCCGGTGGGTGACGCTGAATCGACTGACGCTCCACTCGACATCAAGCGAAGCCAACGAAACAACGCAAAGAGTGTAAACAAAATTTTAAGGGTTGTCAAGATTGCTTCTAATACCATGAAACAGATAGCGTCGACCTCTTCGTATGAGGGAAAAGGACAGAGGGCGCAGTTTATTTACAATGCTTGCGTTGTCTCCTTGGCTTTACTATATATTTTTAAATTCCGTCGTGCTTGTTCTAAGCATACAACCATTTTTTTAAATGAAAAAGTTGAATATGACACCCTTTTAAATTATAGCGTATTACATTATTTATATGAAACATTTAATAAAAATATTATTTTTTTAAAATAAGTATTTTAACACAAATTACTAAAGGCCGATCTTTTTACTGTACAATAAATTTATTACATTTCATTACATGATACAATATATATTTTGTTTTTATAATTCAAACAATTAGTAAATTAGATTATCTCTCAATCTAAACAAAAAAAAAATACAACGTGGAATTTATTTAATATGTTGAGCATTGCTATTTAAAAAATATAACATTTCTTTTCTAAATTGGATAAATAATGGAAAATTTTTTTTTTTTAAAACTTTCATTTACCATACACAAATTAATTATTTAATTAATCACAAATAAAACTGAACTATTTATTTTTAGAATGTTCCATGGATATTTTTTTAAATTATACATTTTACCAAAATTCTTCACGCTGTAAATACACAAACAAAATTACAATAAAATAGTATAAAAACCTGCATCTATCTATTTCTATTTCTAAAATTCATAATATTTATTTACAATATTCAGTCGTTTTAAAGTCTATAGGAACACAATATATTACAAAATGCTATGTTCCATAGCATACTATATTTTATGTTGTGACAGTTCGTTGATTTTTGAAACGAGGCAAATAATGTAAACAAAATTTCAAAGGTTCCTTGAGATAGCACTAGCTTCATGTGAGAAAAAAGGACAGACGATTTTATTTACATTGTTTGCGTTGTCTTCTTGGCTTTACTTTAGATACTGAATTTAACATATAATATAAGGCCTTCGCTATACGTGTGTGGCCTGAGATGGCTGCGTTCCGTTTCCTGTGACAAAAAACATTCAATTAATTAACAATTTAATTTAATTTAATTTAATTTGATTTGATTTGATTTGATTTGATTTGATTTGATTTGATTTGATTTGATTTGATTTGATTTGATTTGATTTGATTTGATTTGATTTGATTTGATTTGATTTAATTTAATTTAATTTAATTTAATTTGATTTAATTTAATTTAATTTAATTTAATTTAATTTAATTTAATTTAATTTAATTTAATTTAATTTAATTTAATTTAATTTAATTTAATTTAATTTAATTTAATTTAATTTAATTTAATTTAATTTAATTTAATTTAATTTAATTTAATTTAATTTAATTTAATTTAATTTAATTTAATTTAATTTAATTTAATTTAATTTAATTTAATTTAAATCAATACTAATAATAAGTATACTAAGGACAGTAAGGATGCATATGGTGGAATGTGGAACAACCAAAATGAATTAAAATAATTTACCTGTTGGTATCACAACGGAACTTCTGATTGCTGAATAAGGCGGTGGTGCAGGAGTGGAAGCTGGCTTAGCGGTATGCACTTGACTACCGTAACCTTAAACAAATATTTTTATTCATACACTTTTGCTTTATGAAATATAATGTATAATTCTGAACCTAATGGAATTTATGGAAACAATATTTATACCTTACATAATCAAAAACGATGGAGTATAAGTATATTTGTATATTGTTAAGTACATAAGTGTAATTGTTTAGTTATCAACATATTTAACAAAAATGGTTCGGTTTTGTGGAGTAAAATCGGTAAATTTGGCCGTTATTTATTAAAATAATATATTTCCCGTTTTTTTCTAGTTATAATACAATTTTCTTTAAATTATTATTATTAAAATAAAAAATTTCTAAGGTTTAAGGCGATAATTCTTGACACCTAGCATTTTTCTTGGATAGAAAGTGTCCTTATTGTTAATCCAGGTAGGTAATAAACTATCTGTGTGGTAAATTTCCACCCAAATCATTTTTCATTATTTATGTACATCCAAAAATATACAAACTTTCGCATCTATAATATCGATAAGATTTAAAAAAAATACAATAAAATTGACTTACCTAAAGAACTATTCCTCAGATAGGGGTTCCCATATGTCGCAGCATACCTTAAGTCAACGCCGCTTTTAGCATTGGGTTGAGCGTAAATTGGTGTCGGAGGTGCTGTGGAATTCGATTGTCTATACTAATATTATAAAGAGGAAAGATTTGATTGTTTGTTTGTTTGATTGTTTGTTTGATTGTTTGTTTGTTGTTGCTCCGAAACTACTGGACCGATTTGAAAAATTCTTTTACCATTAGAAGCCGACATTATCCGTGATGAACATAGGCTACTTTTTACCGCGGAAAAATGCTTCATTCCTACGGGAAATCTAAAATAAAAGTAAATACTAGCGGCTTGGCCCGGGATACACTTGACAGCGCCTTATCCAGAATCAGGTGAAGCGACTACGTGACAACTGCTTGGTGATATTTTTAGCGATCCGCTCCACGGTAAATGGCGTTTTATACTTTTCAACGCGGATGAAGTCGCGAGCACCAGCTATATTTAATAAATAATATAAATTTACCAAACAGGAGTAGTGGGCTCGGATGTCCCATGCTCGAATCTTGGTAATGACAACCTATAATTACAACTATAAACTAACCACCGACTTTTTTATTGCACCCAAACACGCTATAACATAATATATCTGCTGGAAGTTGCAGACTACTTGACAGTTCAAGCAGGTTAATTAACCATGTCATGTAAATACCACCGACGTAACAATATACTAAATTTCACATCAATGGAACCTGTGGAAGTAAGTGAAGCTTCCATCAACTAGTAAAAGGCCTGATGATCTTCAAATGCCTGAATAGATCTTAATAAACTATAGCTAGGTACCATCTCGATCGTGTCAGCTTTCAAACAAGAAAACAGATCAAAATAATTCCAAAGAATGTCAATTTTAATTAAGAAATGTCTGCTGTAGCTTTAGCATTAGCAATGATACTTAATTATCCCATTATTTATGAAAATAACATAGCCTCTTAATACTTACTGTCGCTTCCAATGGGAAGCCCTAAATTATTGATCGCGTCATTCGCGTCGGGCGATTTCGTTCGTTGTAATGAATTATTTTGCGATACATTGCCGGTCGACAATGGTAGCGTCGATGTTGTGTCGATACTTCTCGTTAATGAACCTTGTAGAGACCTGAAATGAAAGTTTTCATTGAACATAGTCCATTATAGTTGTGTGGTAATTAGTGTTGACACCGAATGATGTACCGAACACAGTATAAAGAATAGAAAGTAGATAGGATAACTGGATAACGCATTGAAACTCTGGTGAACAGTCTCAACAGCCAAAGTGGCTTATCAGTTTTGATTCCTGTATGTTTATACTAATGTACATAGAAAATTTGGAGGTATAAATTGGCCCCGTTTGGCTGTAAAATTTAAATCTGTGTTTTAAAATTCAAAGTAACCACTTTGAATTTTTTTTCTATCTTATAAAAGTTTATCAATCGTGAAATCCAACTGTAAAAATGAAGTCAATAACATGAAGAAACAGATTACCAAACATCACTTTCATATGTTTTATCATTGCTGAGAAAAATCTAAATCCCTGCCACCAAAATTTCCAATTCCTCGTCTTAAGTTAAAACTATGAAATTCTAGATTTTTCGTTTGAAAGAAGACTAAAATGCCTATAGACTCAGTTTTGAAAGATGAAAAATTACGATACAATAAATTATTATCAAACAGACTAATCGATTTAACTAGATCGAACCGAGTATTTGGAGTAGGTACTGAACATGTATTATTATTAACAATTTTAATGCACTTTTTCATAATATTTTTTAAGAAACATTAGAAACAACATAATGATTCTTTTCATAAAAAAAATTAAGTCATTAAATAATGATTCTTTAGATGCATGTACATTTTTTGTGTCCCAACACTCCACACGGGCAATTCGTTGTACTGTGATAAATAAATAAAGCGAACGAGAAGGTAAATGCTGAAGAAAGACATAATACATCACACACGTTGAATAAACTATAATCCCCAGATAATTAAGGTGTAATCGGGTACCGGAAGTGAGTTACAAATGGAATAGTTAATTAGTTTACGACAGGTTTACTGTAACCATTAAATATTACTGAAGTTTAATGCGTACCCTGTTTAATAGGCGAATAGCCGTTCTATCTTAGCCACCTTTGTTCTTTGTCTCAGTTAGTTAAGCTACCATTAGACAATTATAATACAAAATAACCCCTTACATGAGACCATCGTAAAATTTGTAACATGAAGAAACTAATTTATGGCTCTTTCTGTGCACAAAATATCTAAGGCATTAAGGTTTTTATTAGTACTTTAGATAGATAATTATCAGTATCATCCTTATCACAGCCGTAGGATGTCAAATGCTGGACATTAAATCTCCTATCATAATTTTCCTATAGGCCTGTTCAGAAGCATCATGGATCATTGCGTCGTCCGTCGACCCGCGGCCCTTAACTAATCGTGGACTTTGTGGTTGGATGTCCTTACCTGAGTTTGCCACATATTTATAGGTATAACTAGTTGTTGCCCGCGACTTCGGCGCATTAAAAAAGATAAAAAGTAGCCTATCACGTGTCCCGTAACTAAATGTTTAGCTACCAAGTTTTATGAAAACATACATACACACATACATACATACATACATACATACATACATACATACATACATACATACATACATACATACATACATACATACATACATACATACATACATACATACATACATACATACATACATACATACATACATACATACATACATACATACATACATACATACATACATACATACATACATACATACATACTTACATACATACATACATACATACATACATACATACATACATACATACATACATACATACATACATACATACATACATACATACGTACATACGTACATACGTACATACATACATACATACATACATACATACATACATACATACATACATACATACATACATACATACATACATACATACACACGTACGTACGGACATACACACACACACACATACATACATACATACAGAAAAAATTCTAAAAATCGTCAATTTAGTTTCAGTATCATGTATAGAGTCTATATACACGATATTTCTGAAAACAAAGTAGATTACATTAGTATTGATTGATGATGCATGCTAAGTTAGCCTATAAGTGGAGTTTACAATATTATTATATAATATAAAAGAATGTCTAAAAGTACTCCATGACCGACCAGATTTATTATTAGTATTGATTGATTGTGCAAATTTAGACTAATACATACCTGTTCGAAGGTGGTACATCCATATGTGTCGGCGACTGTACCCTCAGGTTCGGAGGTGGAGCATATCCTTGAGGATAGTCGTATACAAAAGCGCTTGGGGCCTGTTGAAAAATTTTAATATTGGTATCTTCAGCACAAATCTCTATATTATATAATTAACAAAAATTAAAACCGTCGAAAAAACTGAAAAGCATAAAATAGTCTTATTATCATTTTACCTAAGTAATTTTGAATCGCCGCCGCGCATCACTCTTTACGTAATTTTTGCTTGTTTGGCGCCGACTCAAAATTACTTAGGTAAAATGATAAGATAATAAGATTATTTCATGCTTTTCAGTTTTTTCGGCGGTTTTATTTTTTGTTAAAAAGTTTTATTTTATATTTTTTTGTGGCTATAATGTAATATTTACTACATGCTTAATTTTTAATTTTTCCACCCCCATTTTCCCACCCTTAGGGTAGGATTTTTTTTGCCAAATGCATACGACACCAACTTCGAGGTTTAATAGATAGATAACTTTTTAATAGATAGGGTATTTCATGGTAATCGGTTCAGTAGTTTTTGCGTGAAAGCGTAACAAACAAACTCACATTTATTATATTAGTAAGGATTACGTGTCACGTTGTTTGACGCCAATGAACTCATAAACTACTGAACCGATTTTGAAAAAACTTCATAACTATTGTGTCATTTGGTCCAACTTAAAAGATAGAATAGCTTTTATATTGAACCCGGGCAAAGCCCGGCGCGTGTAGCTAGTATTAAGTAGTATAGATTACAGAAAACACGTCACTACTTACTTTAAAATATGTATCACTATATGTGGGGTCTGAGTAATCGTTGCTATATCTGAACTGCATCAGCGGATCGTCGTGTCTCATGTTGGGCAGGAGTACAGGCCCAGCGAGAGGTAGACCTGCAGCCAACTTGGAGTCCGATCTGTCTGAACTCGAGTAATCCTACGAGAAAAGGTATGGATATCAGAATTTTCTTCTATAGCGTCTTCTATTCATGTCGACTGTAATTTGATTGAAAAGTGCTCTGATTCATTCATTCGTTAAGATTCATTCGGTGATATGATATTAAAAGGGTATCTCAGTCAGTTGAACGAACGGAATACCACCGAAGTAACACCGAAGAACATGTGGAAATTAGCAAATTGCCTGATGGTCTTCGAACGCAGTTCTTAAATTATAGCTAAGAACGACCCCAATCATAATTATCAGCTTTCAAACAAAAATTACCGGGTCAATATTGGTCCTTCCGTCTGGGAGCTACGATTCTACTGACAGACAAACACATACACACAGCTACACGCGTCAAACTCATAACACCCCGTTTTTACGTCGGGCGTCAGAAGTTACGATTTCCATGTACAGACACACACATACACAGAAACACACACGTCAAACTTATAACACCCCGTTTTTAGTTCGGGCGTCAGAAGTTTACGATCAGAAGTTACGATTCCCCGGACAGACACACACGTACACAGGAAACACACACGTCAAACTTATAACACCCCGTTTTTTGGTCAGGCGTTAGAAGTTTATGATCAGAAGTTACGATTCCACGGACAGACACGCACATACTCAGAGACACACACACACGTCAAACTTATAACACCCCATTTTTACGTCGGGCGTCGGAGATTAAAGGTATTTCATAGTCTCTTGATTCCTTACCAATTCGTATCTCCCGTCTCCCTGAGGCAATTGCAGTTTCAAATCACTAATATTAGAACTCCTGTCACTCTCTTTATACATGTCACTGGTGGTGACCGTCACGTCTGGCTTCTCATTAATCTGTTGTCTCTTCCTCCGTCTTCTCTGACAGAAGACCAGCAGGAGAATGAAGACAATGAAAATTATGATGCCAGAAGTGACCCCGGACAGAATAATGAAAAGGGGGAGGGACTCTGAAAAGAAATGGTCAAATTAATTTTTATCTTAAACACGAAATGCCTTTTTTATATGTCATTATTTAATTTTAAAAACATGTTATTACTAGCTGGTGCCCGCGACTTCGTACGCGTAACATTGAAAATTATAGTTACTAAAACCTTCCTCGGGAACCACTCTGAACCACTCTATCTATTGGTGAAAACAACATGAATATTCAGTGCAGTATTTTTTGAGTTTATCACGAATAAACAGACAGACGCGGCGGAGGACTTTGTTCTATAATAATGTAAGCAAGTACTTACTCGTTGGTTTAAGAAGAATAGCGGCATTAGCATTTCCATATTCATTGGTAATGCTGCAATTATAGAGGCCGTAATGTTTGGACTGACTTGCTCGAATGACCAAACTCGACTGAACGATTCCGTCTGTAGAAGATTCTTGTAAGGTCATCGCGTAATCCTAAAAGTATTTAGATTTTTCATTAAGGACATTTTGGTTTTCTTTAAAAAAATACTTATAATTGTGCTGTGACTAACTATACAATAATAACACAATATTAAGGTATCATATTGAAAATTTTTCCTAAAATACGAAATATTTTCGTTCTTCCTGTAAGGTCATCGCGTAATCCTAAAAGTATTTAGATTTTTCATTAAGAACAATTTGTATTTTTTTTTATAAATACTTATAATTGTGCTGTGACTAACTTACAATAATAACACAATATTAACGTATCATATTCAAAAATAATCCTAAAATACGTTATATTTTCGTTCTTCTTGTAAAGTCATCGCGTAATCCTAAAAGTATTTAGATTTTTTATTAAGGACATTTTGGTTTCCCTAAAAAAATACTTATAATTGTTCTGTGACTAACTTAAGAATAAATTTTCCTAAAATACGAAATATCACACTCATAAATATTATAAGTTTGGTTAAATAACTTTGAAGTAACTACAAGTTCGCAACACGTTATCTAAGAAAAATAAGTATTTAATTTTATCTTGGTAAAAAAAATTGTCGCGTTAGGTTTTAAGCACCTATAAAATTAAATGTGTCTTCTGTCTATTTCTTAAAACATAAACAAGTTACTTAAAGTTAAGTTAAACGTAAGTTACTTACTGGATCCTGTATAGCGTTAATCTCGCGACCCTCGAAGTACCATCTGACGTCATCTGGTTTCGGAACCGATAGAGCAGCGCAATCCAACCTCACATTTTCTCCTTCAGTACCAAACTGAGTTCTATTGGATACTATCTTTGGTGCACCTTTTAAAATAAAATGTAACTTTGAAAAAAAAAATCTACAATTATCTATACTAATATTATAAAGAGGAAAGATTTGATTGTTTGTTTGTTTGTATTGAATTGGCTCCGAAACTACTGGACCGATTTGAAAAATTCTTTTACCATTAGAAGCCGACATTATCCCTGATGAACATAGGCTACTTTTTACCGCTTGAAAATGCTTCATTCCTACAGGAAAACGGGTAATAGGACAACGGGTAGTAAGAATTATCCTTCCGCTACGTACTTATCTTTTTCACATAACTTCTAAACGGCTGAACCGATTGGGTTGAAATTTTATATGGCTATTCCTGTATGATTTAAAAATACAATTGGACCCAGTAGGTGGCGCTGCTGTCTGTATGTCAACTACTAAACGGCTTGACCGATTGGCTTGAAATTTTGTATGTGTATTTCCATGGTATCATAAACACGAATGTATTATATTTTATACAGTTACGCGGACGAAGTCGCGTGCAACAGCTAGTCACTAATCACTAATGAAATTGAACGTGATCACGTCGCGCATTAGGTACACCTATTTAAAAGGAAATTTGATATTAGGCGATATAATTTATCGTTTAACAACTTACTTTTAATGAAAACTATGGCTTCGCTCTCTATTTCAGGATAACCCTCAACGGTAGCTTTACAGATGTACCTTCCGGCTGTCTCCGAGTTCACTATCACCTTTAAGTTAGGTGCCTTCCCTTTGACCTGCTGAAAGTAATTGCACGCTCACATAAAACTGCTTTTACAGCAACAATTCTCATTTCTTTGTTTGTAATTAATTTTGTTTATAATATTTATTTAATATTTACTTTCTATTTTGTTTTGATTTTGTAAATATATATTTTTTTTTATTTTTGTTTTTGTTGGAGTTATATGTACCAAATTGAATTACGTGCTCAGCTCTAATTGGCTTGCACACTGGACCTAGATGTTAAACGATAAATGTTAATGTTAAGTGTGCTAGGCTGTTGCTGTTTTGACCAAACAAATAAACAATTTATTTTTATTTAATAAAGAAATAATAAAATAATAAAGAAATATCTCTAATAAAGATGGATTTGCTCTCGGCCAACATTCAGCTGTTAAGCGAAGATGTGGCCTATGATGGATCGAGCTCACCTGGTAAGATGCCTATTCACTCGAACTTTGAAAAGATTAGGGTTATATGAGCTCGGAAATACAGACGCCGGCAGGGAGTTCCAAACCTTGGCACATTATAAAAGATTATAAGGCGCTCCGAAAAATAGGGATTTCAACAAGATGAGGATGGTAATCAGCCGTAGGTAACAACCCTACGTCTGTATGTCCGATGGAAGAAAGGGGAGGGCGGTATGAGCTGATGCAGTTCCTGAGCACACTCTGAACAGAGTTTTATGTATATGTTTTTGACGATACGTTTGGTCTAGTCGCTAATAACCCTAGCTGTTAACCAAGCAGTTATGTTTACCTTTCTACATTTACCTTTTTACATGAGTCATGAATGTTTGTATTTATTTATTATTTCATCAAACTAGTTCCATTAGCAGGAATAGTTTCTAGTGTCTTCAAATTCACAGTATCACAGAGAACATGACCCACAACGTCGTCGTCGTCCGAGTAGAAAAAATCAAAAATATAACAAAAAATATAAATGGCGTCTTTTTATATTTTTAGACTCTTTATTTATTTTTATATTTTTAAGTTTGGACTAGTTCTTTGAAATAGTGAAGATGAAAAATATAAAGCATGGTAGCCACTTACCCCGATCCGACCTGGTTCATGGAACAGCCATCGTATTTCAGGTTGGGGCTGACCATCTACATCACAACTGAGCGTCGCACTGGAGCCTTCCTCGGCTTCTATATTCTGTGGCCTAGTTCTGAATGATGGTGGATCTAGATAGAAAAAAATCAATCAATACTAATACTAATAATAAATCTGTAGGGGTCGGTCATGGAGTAATTTACTTTGTTTTCAGAAATATCGTGTATATAGGCTCTATACATGATACTGAAACTAAATTGACCATTTTTAGATTTTTTTTCTGTATGTATGTATGTATGTATGTTCCTCCATAACTGTTAAACGAATTAAATGATTTTCATGAAACTTGATAGATAAATATTTAGACGTATAGGACACAGGATATAGGCTACTTTTTTCGTTTTCAAAACGGACGAAGTCGCGGGCGCCAACTAGTTTATTAAATAAAATAAATGACCTCCATATTATTGTCGAAAATTTTCCTGTGTCCGGAAAAAATAAAATAAAAGCAGATCAAAATAGAAGAATTTTGACAAGACGAGAATCTTGATAAAGGATAGATACACTAGATTCTGGGTTGCTTCACTAAACGTGGCATAGTAGAATATCACCGCACTAACAGCTTGGGGTGAAAATTCAAATTAGTTGCACAAAGTTGTCCTTAAGGTGAACACGTGTTACGATTTGAACCATTAGTCGTGCAACATTTACATTATTCATCTTTTTATCAGAAATTAACGACAGAAAGTGATGTATAAAAAATCCAGTGGACACTTTTTCGCAGTGATTTTGTTTGAGACCCTGACTCTAGGACCTAGAGACAGGGTCTTAAATTAAATTACTGCGAAGGTACCTAGAGTCTAGGTACTTTATCAAAGATAGTAACTTTTAAACTACTTAAAAATGTCTTAACCGCGGATAAAAACGCAGCAGCAGTGTCGATGTTATTACTTATCACTGCCACCAGACAAGATAGGGTAAAATTAATTAAAGAAAAAAAAATCAAATAAAAATCACTTACACGTAACATCCAAGGTGAAAACAGCATCAGTCTTGGCCACGGAATTACTCACTTCGCATTTCACTTCGGCATTATGATACTTTCTAGTTACATTGAAAATAATCTAAAACAAACAAAATTAATACGTATTATTCTCGCTCCAACCATTTATTTTTTATGCCTATCAAGTTAAGAATTTCTTGTCACTTGAGTACATTATGAAAAAAGAAACAATTGTCATACTAATGGGACGAAATTAGTTGAATAAAGGGGCATTATTTTTAAACCCATGTTACTCCCTGATAAAATAGATAGGTGAAAGAATTTTGAAAAAATAATCGATCCAGTATTTCGGAGCCTATTCATTTCAAACAAACAAACAAATCTTTCCTCTTTATAATATTAGTATAGAACAACTTTCTAACGAAGCTAATCGGGGCACGGTTTAGCGAAAGGATCTCATGTAAAAATATTTATAATTATAAATAACTTCTTCTGTAACCGCTTCCAATGTGAATGAAAAACAACTACGAGAACTAAAGGGATTTTCCTTCCTTTACATCTATTCAATTAAAGGAAAATCCTTAACAATATATTGAAATATAAATAGAACCTGTATAGAAATTTCACTTCAAAAAAACATTCCCAACAAAGCGATGGCCGCGTATTTACTTGAAAGAAATCTGTCGCTTTTATACACGTTTTCTATGAATAAAAAAAAATCAGGCAACATTAAAAACGAATATAAAAACAGGAACGGGTGGCGACAAATTTTTATTTTATGTTTTTAATTTTCATAACAGAACGTGGAAGCAATTTCCGTGCGAAATTCGCGTGTAATGCGAGATCGTTCATGCATTCAAACAATGCATGGGCGCGCTGTTAAATTTACTCCAAATACAGTGCAGTTATAAAAAAAATACCCAATTTTTCAATCTACTTCCAAAAAAGGAGGAGGTTCTCAATTCGACTGTATTTTTTTCACCCGAGTTCCAAAAAAGGAGGAGGTTCTCAATTCGACTGTAGATTTTCAACTAACTTCCAAAAAAGGAGTTTCTCAATTCGACTGTACTTTTTTCAACCGACTTCCAAAAAAGGAGGAGATTCTCAATTCGACTGTATATTTTTTCATCCAACTTTCAAAGAAGGAGAAGTTTCTCAATTCGACTAGTTTTTTTCAACTGACTTTCAAAAAAGGAAGAGATTCTCAATTCGACTGTAGTTTTTTTCAACCGACTTCCAAAAAAGGAGGAGAAACGCAGTGTGCCCTGCCACTACTTAAGGTGAAACAAGTCGGCGGCTCGAACTCATCGGTCTCATAGCTAAAATGCGTCCTGTCTCACACAGCACAAAGCGCGGGAAGAGCCTTAATTTTTTAAAAAATAAAAAACTCACCATCTCTTCGTTGAAGTCTCCAATCAAAGGATTATTGTTGAGGTACCATCTGTACAACTGAGCTTTTGGATTGGCGTCTACGTCACATTGAAACCTGGCCTCTCGGCCCTCAGGTATTCGTCCGTTTGCGAGACCAGACTTTATGGACACTTTAACTTTTGGAGCGTACTTCACCTAAACATAAAAAGTTTTTTTTTCTTAAAAAAAATATATATATAAAAAAATATTTAAAAAAAAGTGTTTCCAAATTTTTTCACTTGATATATGACTGATATGATATGACTGGACTAATATTATATTATTATTATTTTTTTTAAATCCTTAATAAAAATTTTAGATTATTTTTCTTATATGTGTTTTCTTTTTGAGTATTTTTTTGTTGTTTCTCTAGAATTCTATATTATCATTGTAATTAAATAAACTATTAAATTTTCAAATTTTAAAGACAGTAATAATCATAGGTTTACGTATAACGAAACAATTTTTTTTAAATAAAAATTATATTGTCAATATTTTAAAAAGTATATACTTTTTGTACAATAGCAGATTTTGGTTTGACAGCGACTAAGTATATGCATTAATTCGTAATATATATGAACTAACCTCAATGTGAACAGTAGCCATCCTGTAGGCTCTGTCTGCGGTATTCTGCGCTTGACACGTTATTGTCTGATTGTGGTGCTCCTTCTTTGGCTTTAACCGCAAAACCGATCTGCGTGACAACAACATATTTACTTAGTATAACTACCAATCCACCAATAGTATACTAATTAAGTATACTTAGTATAACGACAGTGCATGCATTTTCAACCGACTTCCAAATAACTCTTTCTAACAAAAAATAAACCGACTTTAAACCGTCGTTTAGTATTTTCACATAGATGCCATTGTCAGAACTGGACCAAATTAAAGTGGGACCACATGGGAAGTACCAGCTTTCAAATAAAAAAAGAATCATCAAAATCGGTGCACCCAGTCGAAAGTTATGAGGTAACAAACATAAAAAATAATTAAAAAAATACAGTCGAATTAAGAACCTTCTCCTTTTTAGGAAGTCGGTTGAAAAGGAGGAGGTTCTCAATTAGACTGTATTTTTTTTTTATGTTTGTCACCTCAGAACTTTCGACTGGAAGAAACGATTTTGATGATTTATTATTTTGATACAGATTTATTATTAGTATTGATACAGTAGATCTCCCGGAAATATCAATGTATTGTGCTTATTATGTAATATAGAATAATTTAAAACGATTTTCTAAAATTAATCAAATAGCGGATTTTATAGCTAGTATATTTTGGTTGGATTTTTTTATCCTATTTTACTATTATGAGTTCTTAATGCTAAAAAATAAGACTACAAATTCATCATAAAACAGGGACGTGTCAATCGTAATAGCTATTTGCTCGCAGAGATAATATTATTTCGATGATTTCATCGGTTTTAAGACGACCAATTATCTCCACATGTACTCCGACATTCCCATTGGTTCTTAAAGCCTACGTACCTCGATTTATATTTCAATCCATCGGGAAGCAATTCAGCCGAATTTTCCACGTTCTTGTTGATCACCGCCTGGTTTCCATCCACCCAAGTGATCTGTACACATATAAATATAATTAACTAGCTGGTACTCGCGACTTCGTCCGCGTAGAAAAGTATAAAACGCCATCTACCATATTTTGGATGGATGGCGCTATCTCCCGGGCCAAGCCGCTAGTATTTACTTTTATTTTAGATTTCCCATAGGTATGAAGCATTTTCCCGCGATAAAAAGTATCCTATGTTCATCACAGATAATGTTGGCTTCTAATGGTAAAAGAATTTTTCAAAACGGTCCAGTAGTTTCGGAGCCTATTCTATACAAACAAACAAACAAACAAATCTTTCCTCTTTTATTTATAATTATAAGAATAAGATAAGAAGAAGAAGAAGAAGAAGATATAGATATATCTCTTTATTGATTGCTTTATGTACACAATAAACAAATAAATGGATCAATATAAATGACTAAAGTATATAAAAGCTTACAATTATTTACAAATCTATACTAATATTATATAGAGAGAAGATTTGTATTTACGTTTGTACTTTGTATTGACTAAACTCAAAAACTACTGGACCGTTTTTAAAAATTCTTTCACCTATAGAAAGCTACATTATTAGCAAGTAACATAGCCTAAATTTATAATAGACGTCAATAAAATAAAGTAAAGCATATCGTATCTGATACGAATTTATTCATACTGTATATTATGAAATAAAATTAGTAGAGCTGTCTATATTACATTCCCGCTATACCAATTCGTTTTATAAAAATTTATACTCACTTCAGCAGCAGGTTTTCCTCCAACTGACACACACTCGATGTCAACAGGCACGTCTTCGGTTGCTTCTATGAAAGCGCCTTGAAGGATCCTAGGTGGCTCTGGTGCTACCAGAACTGTCAATTGTGCGTAGCGAGAACGAATTGCTGGTTCGCCTAAAATAGTCATCAGAGCATAAGAGAGCCAATCTACCACAAATCTTCGGAAATGCACGCGGCCTCGCTAGAGATATGGCACCGCTAAGAATAGAGCGTGTCACGGAATTGTCTAGCTTGACAATTCTATCACGTGTTTCGTCGCGTACAACAAGCGAGCGAACAAATGCTATTGGTCCGCCATTTGTGTGCGTGTAAGTGGGTACGCCGTGTCAGTTGTCATTGTGTGCTATTTGTACGTATTGACACGGTTGTTTGTTCTAATATGCCATATCTATTGCGCCCGGCCGCGCGCGTTTCCGAAGATCTGTGCATTCTACTATAGGATTTCTTAGCTTTAGATTTAGACAAAGAATTTTTAGATATTGTCTAAGAATTAGGCCTTTTTTCTTACTTTAAAATATATAGGTAGAATTAGACTGTTTTTTCTAACTTGAAAATATATAGGTACTTAGTATACCAGAGATTGAAAATATATAGTACCAGAGATGAAAACAGGTTGAATCGATCGACGCAAATCTACTCATATGACAATTAAACTGAAAAAATGGTCTTTTCCAACAATATAATAAGTGTTCTAAAAGTGGCCAGAATGGCACTAGTGTCTACACTAACTATAGGTATAAGTAATTTTTTTTTCAATTATCACCACTGTTAGAAAATTCAAAAAATATTATACAATCATTAATTATTGCTTCTTCTTACCATTTAATCCTGAACTAACTTGACACTGGTAACTTCCGTCGTCCTCTAGAGTGACATCCCTTATATCCAACGAATAATCTCCTGGAACAAGACAAATATTGCATTTTTATATATAAAAAAAATCATTGCTTATATTTTAAATTAAAAATGGTAAATAGAAAATTCCATTTAAAAAATATATTAGTTTTCAGTTCGCGTTCACAAAGGGGACCCATTCTCCTAAGTTAGTTACGGTCTGAAAATTTCATTACATTCATTATTAAAATTGACTGAAAAAAACTGCAAGTCTGAAATATAAATTACGTTTCAGTCAAAGTTTTTAATATTGTGACAATATTTTTAATACTTTTCTAAGGTGACAATATTTCTAATAAATATATTTTTTGAGTCTAAAATCACCTCCTAAACTTTTCATAATTAAAAAAATATATTTTTAAAAAGTAACCTAATATTCGTTTATATTGAAAATATTTATAACTAGCTGTTGCACGCGACTTCGCCCGCGTAACATTATAAAATATAGCCTATATTGTTACTCGCTGCTGATAACGTAGCTTTGCATAGGGAATAGAATTTTGAAAGCAGTAATTTTTGAGTTTATATTATACATCTTCACTCATTATAATAATTAAGTGAAACTCTAATGAGTCTATGTTTACACCAATGTTAATTTAAATGTAAACATTAGTATATTAATGAATAAATAATAATTTATAAAAAAAACAGTATAGTTGTGTAAGAGCGACACTAAATTAGTTGTGTAAGAAAACAATAGACAAAGGACAGTGGGATATTTTGGACCAACTTCTCAACAGTGATGGAACCTATGTCAAATGATTGCTTTTAGGCTATAATTCATTTTATACTATGGCAGCTAAGTTGAAATCAAGCGCGAACATAGTGTTTTCGTACATTTTAAAACTAAAAAAATTGAAATCATTCATAATAATAAAAAATAAAAAATCAAGTGTTTGCCCCTTTCTTTGTGTACATACATTCGCCTATTGATTTTTATTTATATAGATACTAAAACAAATGTAACAGTTATTTTTTTATGTGCACATTGATTTTTATCATTTGTTTATCCGGTTGTACGGATGTACGTTACGGTTTGTATATTAAAAAAAAAATTAGTTATGAGTATTGAAATAAAAAAATGTTTAAAAGATCTATGTACATCAAAATCAATCATGATAAATCAATGTATCAAGATAAACATTTAATATAAAACACAATATGCTACTAACTCCCAAAGTACTTTTATATTATTGAGAGCTCCAAAACACAATATTCGCGCCAGATTTTGACTTGTCTGTCATAGGATAAATTAAATAAAACTCCAAAAGCTTTCAAATGGCATGAGTTTTATCACTGTTGAGCATTGGTCCAGACTCCATACTAATTTGCCCATGCTCCATTTTGTATATTGTTTTCACTTGTGATTCTCCTTAAAAAAAAGCCCACCCACTGTAATTTAAAAACATCAAAAGGTATACGGTATATTTTACATAAAAAAAGAAAAACGCCATTTTAACAAACGTGCTTCTCTTCAAATCCATTTTATTAAGTCTTGGGTCGCGTCCTAAAAAAACCATGAGACATGCATATTTCATCACCATTCGGGAGACGATCGAGGGACGGACCAGTCTTTTTACGAACTATTTTTGTGCTCCCTTAAAAATACTAAAAGGTAGGTATAATGTGTGTCTTTTAGCTAGGTAGTTATTTGAACGAGTACCTCTACTCCACATTATATATGAAACTAGCTATTGCACGCGACTTCGTCCGCGTAACTTTATAAAATATAATACATTCGTGTCTGTGAAACCATGGAAATACACATACAAAATTTCAAACAAATCGGTCAAGCCGTTTAGTAGTTGACATACCGACAGCAGCGCCACCTACCGGGTTCAATTGTTTTTTTAAATCATTCAGGAAATCATCGAAATACTGATATATAAAATTTCAACCCAATCGGTTTAGCCGTTTAGAAGTTATGTGAAAAAGATAAGTACGGAAGGATAATTCTCGCTACCCGTTGTCCTTTTACCCGTTTTCCCGTAGGAATGAAGCATTTTCCCGCGGTAAAAAGTATCCTATGTTCATCACGGATAATGTCGGCTTCTAATGGTAAATGTATTTTTCAAATCGGTCCAGTAGTTTCGGAGCCTATTCTATACAAACAAACAATATTATGTTAAAAAATGGTGGCAAATTGATAGCCTACTGAAGAAAAAAAAATAGTGACACTCCAGGAGTGCCGACAGAAGTAAAAACGTGTGCATTTTTTGTATCGTCAGACAGAGATGTCGGTTACGGTAACGGTTACGGTAACAGTGTCGCGAGTTCAATATGGTTTCTTGCCATTTCAAAAAATACGATTATGCATGCGTATCTATGTACGTACGTCGTACATACACAATATATGTACAGTCGGCCGCATAAGTCGATTAACACATTAAAAAGTGCAAAACAACTGAACACTCAACGCGAAATAAATCGTTGTCACGACTAGAGAACAAAATAGACTTCACTTACAAATGATTGTAAACAGCTTCAGTGAGTAAGTAAATAAGTAAGTAAGTTGAGTGTTCAATCGTTTTGCACTTTTGAATGTGTTAAGCGACTTATGCGGCCGACTGTACATACTTACTTACATGCAGAGGTGTCGGTTACAGTAACAGTGTCGCGAGTTCAATGGTTTTTTTTTTCATCGCAAAAAATGCCCAACGCCTAAAAAGTTTTAATTCAATAAATGCTTTGTTTGGTCTTTTTGGCAACCCTGACACAGACTTTAGAAAAATCTATTTCCGCCTTTGTTTTGATTTAAACCGACCTTGGATTCGGTACGCATGCGTCACACAATTATTGCAGCCAAATACCGAAAGGTCGTCGACTTGTTGCGTAAAAATCTATAAAGAGTTTCTAACAAACGTTTCAGACTTTTTTTACTGTGCTCTCAAAGTGGCTGGAACATTACCTGAGGGCCTAGTGCGAGTTTTATTTTTTTAATTATTTTAGGATACACCTAACCTTTGAGGAACAGTATACGTGTTAAAATTATTCATGACTAGCTGGTGCGTCTTCGTCCGCGTAGAAAAGTATAAAACGCCATCTACCGTATTAAACTAAAAAACTAAAAAAACAGCGACTTTTTCCATAAAATTGTTAATAACAATTATATAAATAATAAACTCGAGTGAAAAACATGTCAGTATAGCAAATTAAACTATTCTCCACACAATAGCACAGTTGGTTTTCTTCTAAGACTTTTTACATGTCAAAACCTAGGTTGATTGGCCTATTAGTAAATTTTACAGTTAGTAGTTATATTAAAATTACTCATTAGTCTTAGACTAGATTGTAATCTTATAAGGATACACTTTTCCAGGTACACCCTTAAAAAAAAAATCGTAAGATTTGTATCATACAAGTCGTCTCTCTTTATAATATTAGTATCTAAGATTTATTTAACTAACCTTCCTCATCGCTGCCAATCATAGAGTATCTTTCGTAACCGCTGAGGTTGCGGTGAGTTCCGAGCCCAAAGTCATCTTTTGTCCATTGCAGAGCCCCTATTTTGTTCTCGACCCGACACGGAAGAGTCACTCTTGAGCCGATTATTGCACTCTGAAAACAAACAAGTCATTTAATAAAGACATTCATTAAATGACTATATCTATACTAATATTATAAAGAGGAAAGATTTGATTGTTTGTTTGTTTGTATAGAATAGGCTCCGAAACTACTGGACCGATTTGAAAAATTCTTTTACCATTAGAAGCCGACATTATCCGTGATGAACATAGGCTACTTTTTACCGCGAGAAAATTCTTCATTCCTATGGGAAATCTAAAATAAAAGTAAATACTAGCTGCTTGGCCCGGGAGATAGCGCCATCTATCCAAAATGCGGACCAGCTAGTCTTAAATAATACTCTTGCAAGCTCTTGTTTCTATCTAACGCCCTAAAAACTGTATAGGCTAGGAAATTACTGGACTAATTTGAAAAATTCTTCCACCTATAGAGGGCTGTTATCATGGAATAACATGGGCATATTTTCAATTTATAAACTCGTGCAACAGCTAGTTTTATGTAAAACTAGCTGTTGCACGCGACTTCGTCCGCGTAACTTTATAAAATATACTACATTCGTGTCTGTGAAACCATCGAAATACACATATAAAATTTCAACCCAATCGGTTCAGCCGTTTAGAAGTTATGTGAAAAAGAAGTTAAGTTCTTACTACCCGTTATCCTTTTACCCGTTTTCCCGTAGGAATCAAGCATTTTCCCGCAGTAAAAAGTATCCTATGTTCATCACAGATAATGTCGGCTTCTAATGGTTAAATAATTTTTCAAATCGGTCCAGTAGTTTTGGAGTCTATTCTATACAAACAAACAAAAAATCAAATCTTTCCTCTTTATAATATTAGTATAGATAATTCACAAGAATATGTTTTAAAAACTTTGATTCGGGTTTTTTCTGATTTAATTCTTAATGTTAAAATTCATTGTCGCTTCCAGTTTTCTTATGCTGCCGATATCGAAGATAACATTCCATAATCAATGTTTTAGTTTAACAACAAAATAACTGGCATATTTGTATAGAGATTTTGTTATAACACTTAATAAATATTCATAGATAGTTGACGCCGCTGCGGCAGGCGCCTTGGGTCGCATAAATAAATAATAAGTAGATTACCTACATAACATTCGTATTTATTTATGCACACAACGACCAGTTGATAGTTTAATCTTGATTTTTATGTTCAGACACCACACAATTAGAAAACTGTATTAGAAACAGAAATTTGTAACGAATAAACTCAAAAACTACTAGGCCGGTTTAAAAAATAATTTTACCTATAGAAAGCTATATTATCACCTAGTAATATAGGCTATATTTTATAGAGTTACGCGGACGAAGTCGCGGGCAACAGCTAGGTCACAGTGTTTGTAACCAAACTACTCGGAAAAGGCGTATTTTCTGTAGGTCGAAGAATAGGTCGTAAAGTATTTTTATACCCCTAAGTAATAAGGGTGGCATACCACATTTTTTTTATTTTTGGCAAAACAACGTTTGCCAGATCAGCTAGTATATTAATATAGGTAACTAGCTGGCGCCCGCGACTTCGTCCGCGTTGAGAAAGAAGAAAGTAGCCTATAATGTGTCCTGTACGTCTAAATGTTTATCTACCAAGTTTCATGAAAATCAATTAATTCGTTTAAGAGTTATAGAGGAACATACATACATACATACATACAATACCTACACTTACAGATTTATTATTAGTACTGAGCAATATTGATACCAAAGTTTCTGCGACTTTATCACAATCATCGAGAGTCCATTTTAAAACCGTAGTTTTACGATAAAATTTTAATGAATTTCTGTGATAATTAATTTCTCTTTGAAGACCTTGTGGAACATTGACCTTTACAGAAGTTTGAACTTGTTTTTTATGTTACCTATGTTCAAGTTTATGGCAATAAAATGTCTTGTATGAGGTCTCGTTTTCATCGTTTTCATATAATAAGATAAACATTTTTTTTTATTAACACAGAATAGGCTACTTTTTGCTTTTTCAACGCAGACGAAGTCGCGGGCGCCAGCTAGTCTTTTTTATATAAATTCTTATAAAAATATCATGACGAGAAGCAAAATATATATTGGCTAATAATTGCCTATATAATAATTATGTACAGCCTTTTTAATTTCACAACTAATTTTTTATTGTAAGCTCATCTGATAAGCTACTGGCAATCGAACTTTAGACCCCTGAGACAGATATTTAAAAGCCCACTTACCAAAGGGAGCTGCTTACCAATTAAATACTAGGTCATTCCAATATTACTAATACAATTTCCAATATTTTTGAAATGTTATATTATGAAAGTTAGAATGGAAACAAAAAAACTAAAATCAATTTCAGATCTATGTGAAATTGTGATGTGTCATATTTTGTATACTTTATTTCCATCAACAAAAAGTCTAATATATTTCCGAGCAACCCAATTGTGTGATGCTATTTAAAACTGCGTTTTAAGACGTACCTGATCTTGGGGTTCCATGGCGAACCGTTGCTCTTGGTAGCCATGGCAACCGGCTATCAGCAAAAGCAACCACAATACTTCCGGCCGCCCGCCCCCAAGTTTCCGCCCGGACTTATGGCGCGCGCTATTCTTAGAATCATCCCTGCGCTCGCGCACATCTAAAAGTGGCGTTCTCGAGATCGCCATGTCAGCTCATCTGAGTACAGCATACTGACGACATTGGCAATGTTTTTCTCTCATTCGCTCGTTTCACCGGAACACTGGCATCGTCTGGAACAAGAGAAATGTCTGAATGAAAAACAAATCGCCTCATGAAAACGAAACAAGTTCAGACACGTTTCGTTTTATACCTTTTATTAAGAGCGTATGTATTTATAGTAGCGATGCAATGGACAACGAGACGAGAGCTTTACATGTGATCCTACAGACAGAATTTCAAAAACTCTGTCCATTCAAAACACGAACGGTACCATATCTTTAAGTTTTCTCGATTTTATGTATGAAGGAAATTGATTAGTTTCAGTGGTTCGGTTAGGTTAGTTAAACAAAAAAGTCGCTAGTCTTTACATAGTATAATAGAACTTGTAGGTCCAAAGGGTCCGAAGCCTATAATTTAAAGTCGCTTTCCACGTCTCTGTGTCTGTAATAAGCGCTGTATAGCTAATTTATACATGGCTTATGTAGGCCTTTTCTCATGGATGCCATTGTCAGAACTGGGACCAAATTGAAATGTCAAAATCGCATGCATGCAAAGCCGTGAACGGATCGCTAGTAGTTTATAGTCTTAGTTTTCTTAGTAAGCGGTACAATAAGAGGTCCCATACAAGTGCCTACATTGTTATAGTCGGTTAACCAAAAATATACACAACAGCACAATAAGTAAACTGTGTGACAATAAAATGCCACACATGCTTTGGCCATGTGGCGCTCAGAATATCTCTGAGAACACAGATCTTTATTGTTACTGGAAATGTAACAATGAAATGAATATTATATCAAACTAGTGTGTTTATCCGCTCGCTATCAGCGGAAGTTTGGTAGCGATCGGACGAAGTCGATCGCTACCAAACTTCACAGGAACACCCGCTAATCTGAATCTGAAGCACTAATCTGAAGATTGTCTGAAAGTTTCATCAAAATCGGTTCAGCTGTTTTGGACTCTATAGGAGACATACGGGACATACATACACACATCTCCTTTTATATATAACATTTTCGTTATGTGCTTGTTTTCACTATATCTACTACAAGTATGGATTTCGCAAGTTATACAAAACACTACGAACTTCATGGAACGTTTAAAAATGACATATGCCTAGACCATTAACTCTTTAATCTGTCATTAAAAACCAACCATACATGTGTCACTTAAAGAAAATGTGACTTTATGTCAACACATTGGAGTTTAAATTGAATAGTAGAACTTGGTCGTTACTACCTTTTACTATCGACGCGTAAAGGCAAATACTCCGCCATGATTCAATTTAAGGCGTATTTTTTATGTGCCTCTGGCATTTGTGACGCAAAATCCATAGTTGTAGTAAATTGATAACGTCTAACATTTTTTTTATCAATAAGAGTACAATTATTATCATTGTTATTAGAATAAGTATGTAATCTATCAGTGGAAATTTTTATTAGGTCTAAGTTATTATTTCAAATTGTTATTAAGTATGTAATATTAACCTGTAAATTTCCCTAAAATAAAATAAAATGAATAAATAAAAAGAGACATAAAGACCAAATGCCAAATCTCATGGTATTCTAAATCAACTCAGACAAGTACGCTCATGACGTTTCTGTATTCTTTACATCCATGTAATTTCGTACACTGAATAGCTTAACCATATGGCCGCGCGACAAATATTATTTTTACGCCTACTTTTTATAATTACGTGTACTCCAGTTAATTATCACCGAGTGCAAGCAACATGTACTAATTCTCATGAATTTTGAATTTATGAGCGGATGTGTTTGTTTGCTCGTCTTCACTTCTATTGACTGAGTTTGGGACCGCATTGAGTCAATAAACAAATGGAAATAATATCATTAAAAAAATATATGTGTGTGTTAGTTCCGACACACGACTGGAGTTCACTCCTTATTGCGAACGACTAGCTGGCGCCCGCGACTTCGTCCGCGTTGAAAAAGACTACATACATACATACATACAGGCTTATTTATACCAATATATATAAAGCTAAAGAGTTTGTTTGTCTGTATAATTTTTTTATAAACTTTTTGATTAATGGACACACTATACATACATTGATGCATTTGAAATAGTGAGATATAATATTACATTCGAATGTTACTTAAAAATAACTTACTGTACTTAATATGTATTTTAGTCAAGTTCATTTTTTTAAGCATATTGTGGCCTCAGAGACCACACGCGTAGCTCAAATGTTTTTTTGGTGATTTTTTTGTCACCCAAATGGGTATATGTTGTTTTATTTAAGAACCACGTGGCGACGATGTGTGAAATTGTTGATTGATGTCCTATTTGTAAGTTTCGCAGGTGTCAAAACATTTATGAATATAGTGTGATTGATGTTATAGCTATCAAACACCTTGACTCTAATATTGCAAATGCGAAAGTGAGACGGTTTGTTAAGCTTTCACGCCTTAGCTACTGAACCGATCATGATGAAATTTGGCATACACGTTGTCAGGGATACAGAAAAGGTACGTTTTATCTTAGAAAAAAAAAACTCCCGAGTTATCATGTAAAAATATTTAAAAAATGTGGCGTTCTCGTCGTCATTAACAGTCATGCGCCGAAAAAAGCGTTGCCTAGCAACTGATAAACAAAATATGATAAATATGTAGTGTTTCCTAGCAACGTACAAATAAAGTGTCACAAAATTTGTTGTTGCCTAGAAACGGATTAAAAAAATGTCATAAAGTTAAAAAATGTATCTGTTCATATTTATTTTAAATATTTAAGAACGGATAAGTAAAATACCTAGAAAAAAAGACCTAAAAAAATGTTCTGAGTCAAAAATTATAATATTTTATTTTTATATTTATTGTTTAGGGGCGCGGACGAAGTCGCGGACATAAGCTTGTATACACACCTATGTAAGTATATATATACTATATAATATTTATTATAAAGAGAGGAGATTGTAACCTAGTTACGCAGGGAAACAGAACCATCAAATTTGAATTATTCATTCGTAACCTGGTTACAAACCAAGCTAGTTCGTAGCTAGTTACAAAACTTAGTTACGTACGCGCACGAAGGGGATTTTCAATATATTTTTGTATGCTTCTAATGAATAAACTCATAAAGTACTCTACCTATTTTGAAAACTGGTTCACCTATAGAAAGCTATATTATCAGCGAGTATATAACATAGGCTATATTTTATAAAGTTACGCAGGCCAAGTCGCGTGCAACGGCTAGTGTAAAATAAACTTATATGCCGCAGTTTTTGTGTGCGAAAGTGAACCTACTGTGATAATAATTGATCAGTTACCAAATGGGTTTAAAATACAAAGAGGCGCCGCGACGCAAGTTTCTGTCCAAGAATAGAAAATGAAATGCTATGAACGGTCGTGAAGACGGTTTTATATATATACCGATGCAAAGGCATCTTAAGTCTGTCTATCACGCATTAGTAGACAGAAAGACTGTTACTAAGAGAGTTTGATAAAAATAAACACAATTATTATTATCATAATCAATAAAATCATTAATACTAATAATAAATCTGCATAAATCTGTAGGGGTTGGAGTACTTTGTTTTCAGAAATATCGTGTATATAGACTCTATACATGATACTGAAACTAAATTGGCTAAACATTTTTAGAACTAAAACTAAACATTTTCAGAAATTATGTATGTATGTTAGTATGTATGCATGTATGTATGTATGTATGCGTGTGTGTATGTATGCGTGTGTGTTTATGTATGCGCGTGTGTGTGCGTGTGTGTGTGTGTGTGTGTGTGTGTGTGTGTGTGTGTGTGTGTATGGATGTATGGATGTGTGGATGTGTGGATGTATGGATGTATGTATGTATATAAACTCTTAACTCTTAAACGAATCTGAACTTCATGAACTGATCTCATGAATGAATCTGACTTTCATGAAACTTGGTAGATAAACATTTACAGGACACAGGATAGAGTACTCTTTTCTTTTTTAACGCGGACGAAGTCGCGGGCGCCAGCTAGTTATTAATAAATTAATTCATTATTTTTAAAACTAACTAACCTACCCTAACATAATATAAAAGACTAACGGGTCATACGGGCACTTTTTCGTAGGTAGGGTCTAAACTTGTGGGTCTAAAGGGTCCGAAGCCAACCAATCTAACCTGACTTGCTGTTTTTCACGCATTTTTCAAACAAATAGCCATTTTGTTTTGAGTACACTAGATTTACGATTAAAGCAAGAACTTAGCGGAAAAGCGTTTTAGTCGCCTAATTAATTTTCTTCACTTAATTACTTAGAGTAAAATTAATACTTAGATACAAATACAGTGCATAATGGACTATATTTTAAAAATAAAATATGTAATCGGGCAGATTCAAGGAAATATTAAATTCTCTGAAAGAAAAAATACCAAATTTCTGTCCAAAAACATTTCTCGTCACAGTAATAAAAAATTTCAGCGAGAACTACATTTGTTTTTAAGCTTATAAATTAACTTAAGTTCTGAAGTGTTAATCGGTTAGGACTTTTATTTCTTTTTTCATAATATTTTATACAATATTTGGGAAAAAACCTTACAATTATTTTTTTTATTTTTTGTTTTTGACTTTATGTGCAATATTTGCACCTTAATTCATAAGTGAGCTCTATAAAAAATGTTTTATTCTTTCTAACAAAACTCAAGCTTATAATAAAAAAATTAATTGCGATTTTTGCAATTTTATTAAGATTATATTATATATAAAGTATACTTAGTCACTTATTATTTTGTGCTCTTCATACATATCTATACATCGATGCGTAGGCGCACAAAGTGTTTGTAAGGTTAACGATTTCATGAATAACACAAATGGGATTCGCGTGTATACATTACACAATTCATAAAAATATTTCGAAAGTGTTGAAATCATTTTCTGACGTGGTCAAACTATAATAGATTCGAGTCATATCTACACTTTTTCTATCCTTATACTAATATTATAAATGCGAAAGTAACTCTGTCTGTCTGTCTCGCTTTCACGCCAAAACTACTGAACCGATCACCATGAAATTTTGCATACACGTTCTCTGGGACACCAGAAAGGACATAGGATATATTTCATCCAAGAAAAAAGTAATGTTCCTGAGGGAATATCTAAAATATAAAACTGTAACTAACGCCTGGCAAATGTGTTATAGCAACAAGTTGTGAAGCGTTGTAATAGCTTTTATATTTTTAATTTATCATCGCGTACGAAGTCGCGGGCACCAACTAGTAATAAATAAGTTATATTTTCCTCATTATGGCCCACGCGAAAGACTTATTGTATTGAAACCCTTAACGCATATAAATATAAAAGACTAGCTGTTGCACGCGACTTCCTCCGCGTAAATTTATAAGATATAATACAATCGTGTCTGTGAAACCATGGTAATACACATACAAAATTTCAACCCATTCGGTTCAGCCGTTTAGAAGTTATGTGAAAAAGATAAGTACGGAAGGATAATTCTCACTACTCGTTGTCCTATTACCCGTTTTCCCGTAGGAATGAAGCATTTTCCCGCGGTAAAAAGTAGCCTATGTTCATCACGGATAATGTCGGCTTCTGATGGTAAAAGAATTTTTCAAATCGGTCCAGTAGTTTCGGAGCGTATTCTATACAAACAAACAAACAATCAAATCTTTCCTCTTTATAATATTAGTATAGACAATAGATTTAATTCCTCATTACATTTTATTAATTGATTGCTCTTTATAATTTATGATATACTATAAAAAGCGTATTATATAATTGAATATTATTTAGCAGATAAAAACGCATGGAATTAAAAAGAGCGATTACTGGAGAGTTTCTTTCGTCGTTTCTACTATTCTGGAACGCCTTTTAGTTTTCGAAATGGTAGTAGTTTTAGCGACTTACAAAAACATATAAAAGTGGTCTTGTTATCCTATTTTTAAAAATAAATGATTTGATTTGAATTAAAAAGGTATCTCTAAGTATAAATATTCTTAAAAAAGTCTCTGTCCGCCTTTGTTCTGTTTCTCCGGCTAACTTATTCTAAACCAACTAACGGATTTTGATAAGGTTTTCACTTATAAACTATAAACTAAAAAGCTACTTTATAATAGTGTGTAGTATAATTATATTAGTTTGGTTTTAAAAGTCTGTACGTACATTCACACCACGCGCATGTCAATTTGAGAACAAAACAATTAAAAAAATCAATTAATTACAATAGAAATGTTTTTAAAATATCCATAACTAATGAATAAATTTAAAAATGTTTATAATGAAAATTGTTCCTTAAAACATCATATGTAAAAATGGTCTGATGTTATTTTTTGTAAAATGATTAGAAAATAAGTTATATCGACAAATAGAAATTTTTATTTTTATGGATTTTCGCTTATAACTTTTTTATTTATGGTTCTACGACTAAAAGTTACTGGACAAATGTTGTAGATAATTTTATTTGCAATAAAAAATGTTAAATATTTTTTTTTGTAAGACCTATAGTTTGGCAGATAAACCGTAAAAACCATTTAAACCTTTTTTCCAAGATGGCGGCCGTGGGACAAGGGTTGCAACACCACAAATTTGGATTTAACTTTATACCAACCCTACCTTCATATCTAAAAAATAAAATTGCGTCCTCTGACAAACGCAACCCCAAATGTAACTTTTCAATGGAGTAAATACCTAAGACAAATTATAAAATGAAACTCACCTTTTAAGAAATAGAACAGAGAAATTTATAAATGTCAGAGAAATTTCTAAGTCCTATCCCCTATACCTATCCTAAGAATTAAAAAATCAAACTCACCTTTTAAGAAATAGAACAGAGAAATTTCCAAGTCCCAATGAAATTTCCAAATCCCAAAATCCCAGCCCAATATCCAATCGTACGCACTACATGTACACACTTTAGCTCATCTTCGGGATGTTCGTTTTGAGAATTCGACCGCGCCAGGGCGAACGTTACCCAGTGACTAAGACCGCGGACTAGATATGTGCGTACAGAATACACTCATATATTTTTAGAATACGCCCCCTTATTGTAAAAATGTGTTTGAAATCTACAGGGCTTGAACACGTGGCTGGTTTCCGGTAGGGTTCTCTCTCTTGGATTATTGGATGTCTGGTTAAAAATGCAAATGCGACGCTACGCTACTTACTTGACCTACGACAATGGATGCATCTACCCAGTACAATCTAATGTCATCAATATTATGGCGTAACTTCAAAAATATTAATAATAATAATAAAGCCTTTATTATTTCCCATCCTTGATTATTAATATGATTTCACTATTTACATAATTTATACAATTAATAATGTATTGTTTGCATTTACATATTTCATGAATGTTCTGAGATAGGAACCCCTATCGTCTTTTCCCAATGGGTCCTTTCCATTTTGTCAAAATATTATTCAATCTTCAAAAATATTATCTAGATATTATTATTATATTTGGATTGAGCAAATTAACATAATACTTGGAGTAAACTTTTAGATAGGGTGTCATGGTTGCATTAATTTAGATTTTATTTGATTTTATACTGAAATCATACATTAATTAAATAGACACACGTCACGTACAAGCTTTCTACCATTTTATCTCAGAGAGATTATATTTTTCATTTTTTATATTTACTTATACTGCAGTTATTATTTCTCCCCTTTCCACTTATTTCTGTGCAAGATATTCTAAATACATAAAACTATTTTAATACATAAATACACTACATACTAAGATCCAATCCATTTCCCCTCTATGTGGCAGCAAAAAGCAGCAGAACATAAATACATACAGACAGACAAAGAAGCGCCGGGGGGCTTTGGTTTATATATAATATGTCAAGATTTCGCCATAGACTCGGCATCTGGTTTTCATATAACTTCTACACGTGTTAATCTAGACCTAGTTGTTCGTTAAGGTTCTCATAGTGAGTCATTTTTGCAATATGGAGAGCATGTTAAAAATATGTTTCTTCAATGTTAGAAAGTCAGTATTCAATCCAAAAAATACATGTAACCTTCTAAGCACACCTATACATATTATTATATAACACACCAGCTGTTGCACGCGGCTTCGTTCGTGTAATTTTATAAAAGTAGCCTATGTTACTCCCTGATAACGTAGCCTTCTGTAGGTGAAAGAATTTTTCAAATCGGTCCAGTAGTTTCGGAGCCTATTCTATACAAACAAACAAACAATCGAACCTTTACTCTTTATAATATAGTTATTTTATAAAATATACTTATGTAGTCTTCTTTTTGTAGCGGCTTGCTTCTTTTCCTCTTTCTTTATGTTTTGTTTGTTATATATGTTTTCTCTCAGCTTCGATATTCTGTATTCTGTAGTCTTGTAACTTATAATATGTTTTAGTAATTTAGTGGAAACTGGTTTGTTGTATGTATGTGTATAATGTGTATCGAGATATTGTATGTTTCCTAAATATAAATAAAATAAAATAATATTAGTATAGACTTGGAGAAACAGAACTCATTTGCGGTCCCACACCTAGTATTTTGTCCTTAATTCAATTCACATTCAATTCAATTGTCCTTACCTATTTCATCTTACACAAATTGGTAACGTAGGACCCATTAGGCGAACTATTCCCAGGCAACACATAGGCCAGATAACAGTATGAAATTCACAAATTATTCAGTTTAAAGCTTTGTTATAAGGGTATTAGAGCTGACAAGATAGGCAAATGCTGTATTGAATGATTTTTGGGCTATTATAACACTATGGGCTATTATGGGCTTCTTGTTGCTTATTCAGCTACTATTCAGCTATTATGTTGCTACTATACAGCTTAAAGCAATTTATTTTGTGGCCAAATTGCTTGGATAACGGCTGATAACGGCAAAGAATATTCAGTCATTCTGTGTTGCTTGGGTTATGTCTATCACCTGATAGAGTTAACATTAATAGACTAGTATTTTCTTTAAAGTACACACCCTACTTTACGCGGACGAAGTCGTAAGCACTGGCTATAAAATTATTTATTTACTAGCTGTTGCCCGCGACTTCGTCCGCGTTAAAAAAAGATAAAAAGTAGCCTATAACGTGTCCCGTACTTCTAAATGTTTATCTACCAAGTTTCATGAAAATCAATTAATTAGTTTAAGAGTTATGGAGAAACATACATACATACAGAAAAAAATTCTAAAAATGGTCAATTTAGTTTTAGTATCATGTATAGAGCCTATATACACGATATTTCTGAAAACAAAATAAATTACTCCACGACCGACCCCTACATATTTATTATTAGTATTGATTGTGTTATTATTTTAAATTATTAACAAATCAATAAAATAAAGTCGCTTTTGGAAACTGGCCAACAGATTTTGATTCGGTTTTCTTTTATGGAAAAAAATCATTTGCAGAAAAATAAGCAAAGCCCGGGGCGGATTACTAGTTCTATAGCATAACTAACTTATTGTAACTCCTATACTAATTGTTGTACATACAGTACATAAACCATTACAATGTTACTTTAGAAAAATACAAATCACAACGAATAACTGAGTTGGAAGAATATCCACAGTATATATTTTCTCGTAAACGAACCCATTTAAAATAGACTACAACATTGTCTGGCACATTTTGCAAAAGTGCGTGACCCAAAACCGGTTGTTATGGGATAATCATTGACAATTAGGTGGGCTATTTATAAATGCTCTTTAAAAATACCAAGTATTACGTACAATCTGACTGTTGAGCTGCCAAAAAATGAAAAAAAGAATTGTTTCTTTCTGAAGATGTATCAAAATGTGGAATAAAACATATAATTTTATATGGGTGGATGAAATGTGTTAATGAAACGGTTTCGGACCCTTTTGACCCACTTTTATGTACCTGTCTAACCCAATGTGGGTCAAAACAATATTTTATTAATTGTATAACAAAGTTATATAATGTATATATGTGTGTTACCAGAGCTGAAACGTCTTGACTGAAAATGGGGCATGAAAATGTATAGACAGCATATATAATAAACTTCTAATTATTAATAAGGTTTTAAAGTAATTTCCAACTACTTAGCTCTTGCACGTGACCTATGAGCCTCGTAAGAAAGCTCAACGTCACTCAACGAGCTTTGAATCGGGCCTAAGCTCGGGGTTACACTGCGAATCGAATCAGGAATGAGCGAAAAATTTGTGCAATACCACACTAAATCGTATTACGTAGCTCATAACACTAGTGTGGTTTGCGTAAAAATTAACAATTTAGTGTAATATTGCACAAATTTTTCGCATTTTTCGCCTGTCGCTCAGCAGAGGCATTTAGAAAATAAGCCTGCGGATCTCCTAATTTCTAATTCGATCTTTGAGTGACGTAGAGTTTTCTTACGAGGAGCTATGGATAGGGTATGTAACTCGCAGTAAAACCCCGAGTATAGCCCTATCCATAGCTCAAAAGTACTCATAGTTTTTATTTATTTTATGAAATATGTCAAAGCAAAAATGAATCCAATAATGAAACCCTCGAGCCGTTCCATAAAATTTTAATCTCAATTTCGAATGAACATAATTCGGTCCGACGTGAACCGCGCACAGTGTGTGAAATCAATGCACGTTCTCTCAAAAACATTGTGTGTAAAACTGATATTATAAAACGTATTAAAGTACCTAGTATTGATATTAATTATCCATACTAATATTATGTTTGTGAAAATAATTCTATCTGTCTGTTAGCTTTTCACACCTTAACTACTCAACTGAACATCATGAAACTACTGGAAAAAAATAGTTGGAACAAAATGTTGCATAGGTACTCTTTGTCAACGATACAAGAAAGGACATAGGGTATTTTTCATCCAGAAAAAAATATCTGTTTCCGGGCAATCATCTAAAATAAAATAAAAAACTAACTGCCCAAAGTGTTACAGCAACAAGAGATCTAGCGAACAAAGTCGCAAGAACCAGCTATTTAAATAAGTTGCACTCTAAAATGTGTATTGTATGAAATTCTACAAAATGTCCACGACTGGTGCCTTTACCTTATTTTAATTCCCGATTTGCTTCGAGAGTTTACCTTGAAAAAGGGGTGCGAAGCGAACTTTACCTTTTGCACGTTTTAACCGTCTCTCGCTAAATTTGTCCGCAATGCAACAGACGCTCGCTTTTTTTCTTCCTACCTAGTCTCGTTTGCACTAGCCAATGAAAAACCTACCTTATTTCCTCACAGCACACGTTTAAATATAATTCAGTTCAGTTTCCATGCATTTAAAGTTGTATTTCCTGAGCAGTAAGGTTCATTTTCCATAGCATCCAAATTGAATATTTTGAGTACATGTTTTAGGTATCCCTTTGGATGCAATTTGCTTAACCATTTAATTTAGTGAGTGTACATTTTTATGATGGCGCTCAATTCCAATCTAATTGTAATTTTTATTAGTGCGTAGCTCAGACCAAATAAGAAATGTAGACAGAATTTTGCGGACAACATAATGATGAAGCCGGTATTATAAACATGTGTGTAGACCGTTTACTGTTTTGATAATATTTTATTGGTTCTAAGCCATAACCACAGCTTTCGTTTATTTTTATTGAAAATATTGGTATCCAAGTTTTTTTTTACGTGTGAAATGTGATTCTGATTCCATGCTTATATTTTTTAAACCTTTTTTTTACAGCCTTTTACTACGCAATTCGTCATTTTCTCTAGTAAATATTTTAATAAAGTGAAGCGTAGTTTGATTGCAATTTTGTGTTAGTTCAACAGCGTAGGCGTAGTTTTACCGGCTTCACTCTGCCGTCCAAAGGGCTCTATCTTTAGTTCTTATTTTATCTGAGGTGTGAAGAAGCCTGTTGTTGAAATAATAAATGCATTTTACATTTATCTTTTGGACGGCCAATTTGCCAGTTTGCACCATCGGGACAAACTTTTTTGTTATGATTATTTCGGGCCACTGCAAATATACTCAAGCCCGGTCATTGCACTGGCTGCTGCATCAGACAACCGTGCTTAAATTAAGCTCTAAAAGCTTCGACACTACATATACGAGTTGGATAAGTATTCGTTTTATTATTTTAAATTAAAAGTCTCATGTGAACATACATTTAACAAGTCTTCTAAGTTATACTTATAAATAAAATGCTGATTAAATAAAATATATAAAAATAAGATGTTTGGATTATCTACATCTTATTAGATAATAATATTTTTAACTAGCTAGTGCCCGCTACTTCGCCCGCGAAACTTCGCCCGCGTAACTTCGCCCGCGTAACTTCGTAAATTATATATTAATTTAACCTATATAAAATTAACCAATTTAAATTTAACCTATTATAAATTAACCTTCCTCGAGAACCACTCTATTATCGCAAACATACAGATAGACAAACAGACGCGGCGAAGGACTTTGTTTTATAATTTGAAAAATATAAAATATATAAACTGTCAAAAATTAAGCTATATTTAATTGTATAGCATGGCTATACAATTATATATTTTTATCGGTGATACTATATTCATGAAAAATCACCCAACGGATTTGTCACGGATTTTGATACGGTTTTCACTAACAGAAAATGCTACAAACGAGGAAGTTTTGTGTATATAATTTAGAGGGGAAAAGGGGCTAATACGTATTAAATAAACGCTATTTAGTTTACAATTAATTTTACGCTGTGCAACTTCGCCTTAAAACAAGAAATTTGATACCTTCTCCTATCCGTATCATTTGGGATAAAAGATTTCTCCAAGATTGTAATAATAAAACAAAAACAGTCGTAATTAAAACTAATTGGAACCTGAGCCGGTGATAATTTATGCATGTTTTTATGTTTCAACTGACATAAGACTGAAGCTTTAGTGATGAGAGCGATGGGATTAATCGTTACTAATATTATAAATGTGAATGTGAGTTTATTTGTTACGCTTTCACGCAAAAACTACTGAAGCGATCACCATGAAATTTTGCATACACGTTGTCTGGGACACCAGAAAGAATCGTCATCGGCCAACGCGGACGAAGTCGCGGGCACCAGCTAGTGTAACGATAAGCAAACCCTAATATATTTTTTGGAAAAAAATAAGAAATATTTATTACCACTTAGTTATTAATTAAATAACTAATTAGATAATTATTTTTTCACAAATTATATTATTTTATTTTATGTTATAATTACAAAAACCAAATTACGTCTAAAATACTGTATTACTATTTGTTAGTGATCACAGTCACATCGCACTAATCACAGTGTTCAAGTACATATAGGTACAAGAAGAAATAGAAGTAGTCTGAGAAAAAGAATAGTTTACTATTCCGACAATATTCAGGTTTAATAACAATATTCAATTATATTTTTGTAATCTCTCTTTATTTATAATGGCGCTATCTCGCGGACCAAGCCGCTTTATTACCTTTATTTTAGATTTCCCGTAGGAATGAAGCATTTTCCTGCGGTAAAAGGTATCCTATGTTCATCACGGATAATGTCGGCTTCTAATAGTAAAAGAATTTTTCAAATGGGTCCAGTAGTTTCAGAGCCTATTGTATACAAACAAACAAACAATCAAACAATCAAATTTTTCCTCTTTATAATATTAGATAGATAGTATAGATAGTATAGATAGTATAGATATTAAGCATATATTTTTATTTCAATGTGCTGGCTGTTAAAGCCAGTGCTGATACACTGGCTTTAACATAGTTTTGCTAAGCAATCGCTCACTCCTCCGCTAACGCCTAGTCAATGCATCGTCAACCTTACACCTTTCAGATGATCTTAAAACTATCATTAACTAACAAATACACACCAGTATAAATGAGACATCATATTAATTACGTACCTTTCATTATCTTGTGTGTAGACAGGTTATATCTGGCATCTTTTTGACATATAGTTAATTGACACATACAAAGCTATAATGAAGCGTACGGTGGGCGGTATAGTGATCATTGCACAAGTTCGTTCCGAGACATTTAGTATATAAATATAAATTAAGTAAGGTTTTTATATTAAACTACCTGTTGCACGCGATTTCATGTAATGTAAATGTAGCCTATATTACTCAGTGGTAATGAAGCTTTCTATAGGTGAAAGAATTTTCAAAATCGATCAATTAGTTTTTGAGTTAATAACAAACATATAAAAATCTTCTGTCTTAATAATATTAGTATAGACTTAAAATAAACACAATACAAATGGATATTTAATAACACCTTAAACCATATTAATTCAATGTTCAAATAGGTATAATATGTCGTTAAAATAAAATGGTAATCCCTGACTCTCACAAACAGGTCCATTTCCTGCCAAAATAATATATTGTTATTGTCTGATACCGTAAGAAATGTCGCTCTTTAAATGTAAAACTATGAGTATAATCAATTCGTTGGAAGAACTCGCATTTTTTGTGTTCTTTTATTCAATTTTTTCAATATATAATGTTTGACAAAATTAATTAGGTAACACATAAATCAAACATATAGGTATATAGTACAGTCAAATTATATTATTATTATCCATACTATCCATACTAATATTATAAATGCGAAAGTAACTCTGTCTGTCTGTCTGTCTCGCTCTCACGCAAAAACTACTAAACCGATCACCATGAAATTTTGCATACACGTTGTCTGGGACACCAGAAAGGACATAGGGTACCTTTCATCCAGAAAAAAAGGACTAAGTATTCCCGAGGGATCATATAAAAACATAAATAATTGGGCGCTACTGTCGCATGGCGGCGCCATCGTCGTCACAGCGATATAAGATGACATATGAGATGACATTACACAAAGTGTTCCTAGCTGTGAAACATTATTGATGTATTTTGTCTAAAATTGTCACTTGGTTGTCAAATGTTTATAGGTGCATTCAGAATTTTGTTGTAGTATGAGGTCCGATCTCTAAGACAGATTTTTAAGAATTTTTTTCGGTAGGTAAGTGATAGTTGCAAAATAACGTTTGCCCGGGTTAAGCTAGCATATATTTTCTTTTTCAACGCGAACGAAGTCGCGGGCACCCACTAGTTATTAATACTTCAGACTTAGGACAATCAATTTAGGTACTACAGGCTACAGTACTACTTACAGTAAGTTGTTGTTGGGAAGATGTAGAATTTAGTAGTTCTTCACTTCACCACCAGCAAATATTCCTTGTCAAGCCAGGAAAGGGGAAAGTGGAAACCAAGATATTCTCGTTACAAGAACTCGAATATTTTGTTCATAGTTAATTAATTTTATATATAATTTTAATTTAATCACTCCTACTGCTTTTATCGGGAAAAAAATCTGATGTTTTTTGTAAGAAATCTCACATTTCCTATATATTTGATCCATAAGAGTAAGAGCTCTCGGTGCAGGACTTATTTTTCAGTCCACATTACTCGAAGAAGTTAATTTCATAGTCCACAGTGGTGACCATTATAATCCAAATCAGATATTTTATGAAATGAATCTCCCAAAGGAATGCATCGTATACATTAATATGAGCGAAGTCTCACAAAGGGAAATATCGTACATCATTCCATTGACCTCTCGTCCTATAATTACTTCTGTTATCTCTAATGAGATAAGGACGGACGGACGGTCTTTCATGTTACATCAGTTTTAAGCGCGACTTTCTTCGCCTAGAGTGTCTATCTATTTTAAATTAGTGCTCAGATCTGAATAAGAAATTAATTTGGTGTTTTTTTTATTATTTAATAAAAAAAATAATTACAAAAAAACATATATTTTTATATGTACGTAAAATATATTTTGTTTTAAAGGGAGACATTTAATTTTGTGCACATTTGTGCAAATGTTTTATTACATCAATTGTATTTTTCGAAATATTAATTATAAAACGCCATCTACCGTATTTTGGATCTCGTATCTCCCGGGCCAAGCCGCTAGTATTTACTTTTATTTTAGATTTCCCGTAGGAATGAAGCATTTTCCCGCGGTAAAAAGTAGCCTATGTTCATCACGGATAATGTCGGCTTCTAATGGTAAAAGAATTTTTCAAATCGGTCCAGTAGTTTCGGAGCCTATTCTATACAAACAAACAAACAATCAAATCTTTCCTCTTTATAATATTAGTATAGATTTAGATCTATTTAAGATAATCATCAAAAAGATTTCGAAGCGATATCACGATTGTACCCTACTTAAGTCGATTTAGTCCGTACCCCTTTTTCTTCCCGAATTATGACAATAATGTGCTCCCTTTGCCATGAGTTAACAAATGTAATATGAATAAGACAATACGTACACTACTTTTACTGTTTCACGGATAAAAAGGATTTTACACGGATAAAAAGTACTTTTCCAATATTTTTCTGTTGATTTCCATGAAAGTAATAATATTTCCCTCCTCATTTCACATCTTATGACCTACTAAGGTCAATTTTACTTGTATTAAGTAATATTACGATCTGAGATTGGACCAGGTTCAATTTCTGGTTGCATATGAGCGAAGGTATTTAAAAATGCAGTAATATTAATTTTTAAAATCGATTTCATGGTTCATAAGAATAATTGTGCCTTTTGTGGTTTCAGATTTGCCTCATTCATATTATTTATAAGTTTATAGGTTCAGGTATGTATTTATATACGTATATTTATCAATAGATAAATGTAATACCCATAATTATTTAAAAGCTGGGCATAAATAGCAAAATTTAAATACTCACTCAGTAGAATTAATGTTTTGGACAAAAAAGGCAAAGAAAATTATATTGCCGTGACTCCAATTAAAATCTTAGAAACCAGATTAATCTCTAGTGCAGGAAGTTGTAAACAATTTTTATCAATCGAAATATAATTCGTTAAGCACTCTTAAGATACATAAAAAAACTGGTAAATTGTTATTTAAGAATCAAATTTATTTACAAACAAACAAACAGTAACTTTCTAATGTAAGAATTACATGTCCGAGGATTATTTTTTACCGATATAATTTTATATCCTATCCATATACAATATACATATTATAAAAGAATGTCGCGTTTATTTTCTCTTTATTTCTTCGCCAAATTCTTTGTATTATGGGTACCAGACAGTTGATATACTACATACATTAATTTTTTTTATAAATACATATATACATATTAGAAATATAGAACATCCATGACTCAGGTACAAAGGTAAAATGTTAACACAATATGTAAACAATTGCCCCTAGCGCGATTCGAACCAGCGACCGTTTGGTTAACAGCAAAGTTTACTAGCCACTAGACCAAACGTGTCGTCAAATACTATATTAATACTAATTTTGAAAAAAAAAATTACATTTCTTTTTATTTTATTGAACCTTTTTTTAAAGAGGTGAAATTTAAATTTATCTTTACACAAAAACACATTTCTTTACGATGATTGACGTAATGACATTCTAAATTACAGGAAACACATATTTTCGAAGAAAAATTACCCTCATTGCTTGCACGCACACGGTGATTTCTTTTATTCTTGAATTATGGATGGCTAAAGGTTGTTGTTTGATTTTGAATGTTTAAGTATGTCTACACGTTGATAAAACTGATCACGTCTTGGAGGGTCGCAAGCCACTACTGATCGACTTTTGTGGCAGAAGTCTAAAACTTTGTTTATTTTTCAAGATTTTGTTCAGATTATCTGCACACAGATTCATATTCCATGAATCGCGAGCAGATTCCAGCACGAACCTTGCTCACGCGAACTTTGGGCATTTCACTATTGTATCTGGGCCAGTCCGCTATGTACCTCGGGCAGTCCACTATTGTACCTCGGGCAGTCCACTATTGTACCTCCGGCAGTCCACTATTGTACCTCGGGCAGTCCACTATTCTACCTGGGCCAGTACACTATTGTACCTCGGGCAGTCCACTATTGTACCTCGGGCAGTCCACTATTCTACCTGGGCCAGTACACTATTGTACCTCGGGCAGTCCACTATTGTACCTGGGGCAGTCCACTATTGTGTCTGGGCCAGTACACTATTGTACCTGGGGCAGTCCACTATTGTACCTGGGCCAGTACAATATTGTACCTCGAGCAGTCCACTATTGTACCTGGGGCAGTCCAATATTGAATCTGGGCCAGTACACTATTGTAACTGGGGCAGTCCAGCGCGAACCTGCGGTGGACGGATTGCCCAAATGACTGCAAAACGCAGTGTGATTTTTCACCACATAGGTAGGCCACATTGTAACGAGCTCGCGTTCATTGAGAATTCTGTTTCTGCTGTGCACTGCGTATAATTACAATTAACTGGTGTAATGGCCGACCTAATTATTCCACAAGTGATTGTGCGAGACGTGTAATTGTGCGCCATTGAACAACTTGTAAGGGTAACGCCGGAATATAATTAGTCTGTAATGCCTTTACGCATCTGTTTATGCCGCGTTTAAACGTTTATCTGTACTTGAGCAAGTATCAAAAGTACAGTAGGCAGCATTTAATATGGCTCATCGAGAAAAAGAGCGAGATTCGGTTTTGTAGAGCGTTCTCTCTGTCGCACAATGTACAGTAATGCAATAATGTGACTGAAGAGATAATATAACGTCTTATTGAATGACAGTGATAGACAAAAATAACGCTATATAAAACCTATAGCGCTATAATATGGCTCATCAGGAAAAAGAGCGAGATATCGGCTCTATTTAGTTTTGTAGAGCGTTCTCTCTGTCGCACTATGTGCAGTAATGCAATAAGCGACTGAAGAGATAATATAACGTCTTATTGAATGACAGTGATAGACAAAAATAACGCTATATAAAACCTATAGCCTATAGCGCTATAATATGGCTCATCGAAAACAAGAGCGGGATTCGGTTTTGTAGAGCGTTCTCTCTGTCGCACGTTATATATGTTGCATGTTATATATGTAATGCAATAATGCGACTGAAGACATAATATGATGACGCGTTATTGAATGACAGCGATAGACAAAAAAAAACGCTATACAAAACCGAAATGAACCGAATATGTCACTCTTGTCACCGAAGTGCCAAATTAAATGCCGATTACTGTACAAGTTGTTGATTAAATAGTCTTTAGTAAAATAATAATATCGGAGGTCGGCTATCATCATGGCTATCCTAACCCTCGAAGCGGCGGCTCGAAACAGCGACCTGATACTTGTGCCAAAAACCAAAATATAGAATACTAGCTGGCGCCCGCGACTTCGTCTGCGTTGAAAAAGAAAAATGTAGCCTATCCTGTGTCCTGTACATCTAAATGTTTATATATCAGGTTTCATGAAAATCAGTTAATTCGTTTAAGAGTTATGGAGGAACATAACATACTATACATAATACGTGTGAAGATATAATTATGTAAAGATAATACCTAGACTTACAAATTTAATATTAGTATTGAATTGAATGAATACAATATGTGTGATATCTAATATGGAATTAGAAATATTATGATATTATCTTTTGTCCGTCGATCGTAAAAGCGATGGTCGGCAGTGATCTTGCATGGCAGGCGTTGCTTGCGTTTTGTGAGGTATAGATGAATTATTATACTAAGGTTTGAAGGCGACACTTGTGGGGGAATCGGCGCATGTATACAATTGCGCACAAAATTGCTAAGGAAAATGACATTTTTTTCTTATTTCGTAATTTTTCACCTCACTAACTTAACATTATACAGGCAGTGTTGATATTCCTTCCATAAAGTCATCGTGCGATGTCGAAGAAGAACGTTTTTTTAGGCATTTATTCACCATGACGTATTTATTAATACGATAAAACAATCTGTACGCAACAGTACCTAAGAGACTCGAGCGCGTGCGAAAGGGTCTACCAATAACGTGTCGGCACACCGACGCGTACCCGCCCCTCACTTTCCTCTGCCCCCTCAAAGACCTAAAATAGAATTCTGCGCACATTTGCCGAGAAGTCTTTATTCGCTACACGAACTATATGTATGTATGTATGTATGTTGCGCAAGGAAACAAAGGAGAGGCAGCGGCAAGAAAATCCCCTCTCCCAGCTGATCCTATGTCTGGCTATGTCTGGCTATGCGCTGGCCTATGTCCTCCACCTTCCACCGTTAAATAACAGCACAAATGCTGTTAAATCACAGTGACCTTCTTTCTACAAGCGTGTGTTTACAGCCGGTTTAATTTCTCAATGAGAATTCAAAATATTCGCCCTTTAAAAATATAAAATTATATTACATATTGGCGGTACAATGTATTTTAATATTTAACTGCAATACTTGTGTTTCCGTAAGTGTGAAAAAAATACTTAAAAACTTATATTATTGTTTAAAAATGTATAATTTACATAAATACACGACAACTTTCAAAACCGCGCACGTAATTGCGGACTTGGTACGATTTGTACGAGTATGTGGCAATTAACCGAAATAGGCACAGAAGCACTGTCATTACTCCTTTGTGTTCAAGAAAACTCACATTTAAGGCGATTTCTTCCTTCAATTTACGATGATTGAGTGTCATCCCTTTTTATATATATATATATATTTTTTATGTTAAGGTCGACAGACAGGCTGACGGTCCACTTGACACCGTCTTGGCTACCGTCGCCTATAACACAAGCAACGCCATAAGTGCTACAAGTGCGCTGCCGACCATAGAAGGATTAAGGATAAGGGATAAGGAAGGGATGGGGTAATGGGCTTTGGCATCCCTTACTCACTCACCGAAACACAACAGCACATATGCTGTTATTTCACGGTGGTATTCTGTAAGGTGGTCGTTACTGCCGCCAGACGGGCTGCCCAAATGACTGCGAAACGCAGTGTGCCCTACCACTACTTAAATTACTTACTTATTCTTCTTCTTTACTAAATTTCTTACCACCGGTACATATCGAAACACTCCCTATATAATAAACTAGCTGGTACTCGCGACTTCGTCCATGTAGAAAAGTATAAAACGCCATCTACCGTATTTTGGATAGAAAGCGCTATCTCCCGGGCCAAGCCGCTAGTATTTACTTTTATTTTGGATTTCCCGTAGGAATGAAGCATTTTTCCGCGGTAAAAAGTAGCCTATGTTCATCACGGATAATGTCGGCTTCTAATGGTAGAAGAATTTTTCAAATTGGTCCAGTAGTTTCGGAGCCTATTCTATACAAACAAACAAACAAACAAACAAATCTTTCCTCTTTATAATATTAGTATAGACTAGCTGGTGCCCGCGATGCGATGATAAATTAAAAATATAAAAGCAATTATAACGCTTGACAACTTGTTGCTATAACACATTTGCCAGGCGTTAGTTACACTTTTATATTTTAGATAATCCCTCGGGAATATTACTTTTTTCTTGGATGAAAGGTATCCTATGTCCTTTCTGGTGTCTCAGACAACGTGTATGCAAAATTACATGTTGATGGGTTCAGTAGTTTTTGCGCGAAACAGTATTCTCATTTAAGTGTAAAAGAAAATGTATGTTGTATTTTATCTGTTTTGTTAACTTTAGTTGTATTCGTGTGTATCATGTGTATAGAAATAAATGTTTTCTATTCATTTATTTCTATACATGGATACAAACTCTCGCATTTATAATTTACGGATTATGTATAATTATATGCGTGTGATATTTTTTTAATTATGACCTACAGCTAAGACCTATGAGTAGGTAAAGACTCGGGGGCGTCAACAAGTAGGTAAGAATGTCTTGGTATGAATTTTATCATTAAAAAACTCATGGGCGGTGACTTATGCTATTATCGACCAATGAAAATGGTGAAAGGTAATCCAGCACCGTCATCGGTTCAAATCTTTGTTGTGCCCACCCACTACTTTCCAGGTCCAGGCAAGAGTCAACTATGAAAATTTCATTGCCAAACGGTCGCGGGTTCGAAACCCGCTAAGGACAAATGTTTATGTGTTAACATTTAATTTTTACCTTTGTAAAAATACAAAGTAAAATACCTAGTCATAACTATTAGATTTTTTGATGTATTCATAGCTAACTGGTGCCCGCGCCTTCGTTCGCTTTCTCTAATAGCCTATAGCCTTCCTAGATAAATGGACTATTCAACACAAAAATAATTTTTCAATTCAAACAGTTCCTGAGATTAGCGCGTACAACCAAACAAACAAACGGATTCTTCAGCTTTATATATTGGTATAGATATGTATAAAACTAATCTTTGTAGTATATCAACTGTCTGGTATCCATAACACAAGCATTTGCTCAGTGTCAACTATAGATGTTACTGTGTGGAATGTGTTAATATATTTATTTATTTACTAGCTGGTGCCTGCGACTTCGTTCGCGTTGAAAAAGAAAAAAGTAGCCTATCACGTGTCCTGTACTTCTAAATGTTTATCTACCAAGTTTCATGAAAATCAGTTAATTCGTTTAAGAGTTATGGAGGAATACACATACATAAATAATTATACAGAAAAAAATTCTAAAAATGATCAATTTAGTTTCAGTATCATGTATAGAGCCTATATACACGATATTTCTGAAAACAAAGTAAATTACTCCATGACCGACCCCTACAGATTTATTATAATAAGTATTAATTGATAATGATTTAAAGTTGGCCCGACTGAAAATCGAACCCGAGATAGAGCGTAAGCAAAAAGAGATAACATGATACCAATTCATTATGCAACTCAAAGAGTCACTTTTCAAATGGAAGCAAAAAAGCATTAAACCTCTCGGAAAAGAAAAAAGTTATCAAGTAAAGTAATCTGAGAACCGTGTGGTTTACACATGGTCGGCCGATGAGCGTAAGAAAGTACAGTAGGCGTAATAATGTTGTAACTCTTTAAATGCAAAATACATATTAATTTGTTCAATTAATTACCAGCTGTTGCCCGCGACGTCGTCCGATTTTTTTAATTTTTTTTATGTTAAGGTCGACAGACAGGCTGACGGTCCACTTGATGGTAGGTGGCTACCGTCGCCTATAACACAAGCAACGCCATAAGTGCTACAAGCGCTGCCGACCATACAAGGATTAAGGATAAGGGATAAAGGAGGGATGGGGTAATGCGCTCTGGCATCCCTTACTCACTCACCGAAACACAACAGCACATAATGCTGTTATTTCTGTAAGGTGTGGTTACTGCCGCCAGACAGGCTGCCCAAATGACTGCGAAACGCAGTGTACCACCACTACTTTTCAATTCCAGACCGGAGTCAATTTCGTCCACCGGGCTCGTCAAACAGCAACGGCTTTCTGGATGAAAGGTACCCTATGTCCTTTCTAGTGTCTCAGACAACGTGTATGCAAAATTTCATGGTGATCAGTTCAGTAGTTTTTGCGTGAAAGCGTAACAAATAAACAAACTCACATTCACATTTATAATATTAGTAAGAATAACTCTAAATCAAAATAATAGAATAATAAAAAAAATCTCGTGTATCCATACTTCATATTAATAAACATTTATAAATGTGAAAGACTGTGTCAGTCTGTCTTTTACCTCTTCACGCCTTAACTACTCAACCAATCATCGTGAAATTTGGCATACACGTAGTCAGGGGTATAAGTAAAACTTTCGTCTAGAAAAAAATCTAAAATAAAATAAATTAAATTTTTAATTTAAGTTAATATAAATTAAGTTATACCAATGTATAATTTAGCCGACTGTACATATCATGACGTTAACGCACAGACTTATCTAAAAAGATCAATTATTGATGTGTTGACAAAATTTAAATCCGTCTTTGTTATAAATCGAATTTTCGCTTCGTTTAGTTTAAAAATCTAAAAATCTCCATAGATATCAGTGATATTTTTGTGCTTTAAGTTAATTGGGAAATGTAAATTATAGGTTTTTTAACTGTAATTACACAACCAATAATTTTTACAAAAGAAACTGCATAGACTCCAAATTTCTCTATTATTTATCTTTATTATTATTTCTCCCCGCAGCGTTTCCCCTTCTTCCATAGCCACTCTAACTTGCGGATATAACTAATGTAACGTTAAGATTAAATTATGTTTTTATTGCTGATGAGCTTATAAATAAAACAGGTATAGGTAATCATTTTCCACACCACAAAGTGTAGGCAAACAGTTCAATACACCTATTAATTTTAATAGCAAACACAGCAAACACTTCATCTTAACCACAAAATTACACTGTGACAAAGCGTGCAGCTAGCTTAAACACATAATTGAACAATTATTAACAAACACAGTGTACTTGACTGAGTGTTAGTTGGAAAACGGTATTATCGTATACGTAGAAAGTCATTAAGTGTAATACGTCTTCAGAAGAACTAAATTAACATGTAATTATAATGTTAACATATACTTTGGACAAACAGTCCAATTAGGAGAATTTCGAGAAGGAGGTCAACAGTCAAATCCAGCTCGGATGTGTAAGGTTCTGAAAGCTCCGGGCTTTCAGAACTTTTTGGACAAGAGACCAAGAGACCAGAACTTTTTGGTCTCGACCTCTTCTTGTCCAAAATTTCAAAAGTTTTCGACCAATGTGTGTTGCCAGTGATGACATATGGGACAGAAACCAGCTCTAACTATATGGGCCTCGTAAGAAAGCTCAACGTCGATCAGCGATTTATGGAGAGCTTTTTTTTATTTGAATGTTGACGTGACCGGGATAAATTTATGAATATTTTGTGAAGATTATTATAAATTTATGAAGATAATTTATGCCTGTTTATATAAGTAGGCGTTTGAAGCCCATTTCAGCCCATTTCCTAGTTGACGAAAGATTTTTTAATGTTCAATTGATGTTAAATTTTGTACACCTATTATTACTTCGGTGGTATTTCCATGACATGATACTTCAGTATCAAAAAGTCTGCTGGACACCCAACTCCACAGCAACTTACAGCAGATATAGCGTGTTTGGGTTCAAAATTCGGAATTTAGTTTATATTTTCAATTAAGATTTTTAAAAAAGCTAACTAAAATTAACGCATAATATCAAGTGGTTGGAATAAAATATGTATACCTACTTAAGCAATATCTAAGCAGAGTACATTTCTTACACTTTACAGGGAGTATAGAAATTGGAATAGCAAACAGCACGTCACTTACGGGTCGATGTTACGTCGAACCAAAATTTCTTTGTGAGGTAGTTTTTAAAGTGAAATACTAGTTATGTCCCTGGGTTTCACCCGCCTTTTAATTTAAATTGACAAAGGCATGCACATGTCGGCTTCTCGGTCATGTTCGTTTCCCATCAGAAAAAAGAATTAAACTGAAAAAATAATTCATAAATCCAAATGATAGTTCTAGAGATTTAACCCATTCATCTAAACAAACATATAAACTCATGAGCATTATTATATTAAGAATATTGTAACATATACATATATTACGACTCACACCTCACCTCACCTTTATTTCAACAAAAACTTTTAAGTATAGATAAGGAAATGTTCTTCTCGTTGCTCTATCGTAATTATGTCTTAACTAATATTATAAATACAAAAGAAATTTTGTTGGTTTGTCTTTCTGCTGGACCGATTTTAATTCAATTTTTACTTATGGAACGAAGGATAAACTGGGAAGGTTTGTATATATAAAAATTTCACCCCGGGCAAAGCCGAGAGCGGGTCACTTATGAAAGCAATAAATCTATTTATTATAAAGAGGAAAGATTTGATTGTTTGTTTGTTTGTATAGAATAGGCTCCAAAACTACTGGACCGATTTGAAAAATTCTTTTACCTTTAGACGCCGACATTATCCGTGATGAACATAGGCTACTTTTTACCGCGGGAAAATGCTTCATTCCTACGGGGAAAACGGGTAATAGGTAAGAATTATCCTTCCGTACTTATCTTTTTCACATATAACTTCTAAACGGCTGAACCGTATGGGTTGAAATTTTATGTGTATTTCCATGGTTTCACAGACACGAATTTATTATATTTTATAAAGTTACGTGGACGAAGTCGCGTGCAACAGCTAGTATGGAATAAATGTTTTAACATCTAAGCAATCGAAGTGACGGGCAAAAGCTAGAATCGGAATAAATGACTAAAAATCACGCGACGCGGTATCGAATAAGCTCGTCAGTACGAGCTCCCGTATGTTTACTTGTTAATCTTTTTTTCTTGAAACCCGGGTGGCACTGCGTATCTATGCAAATTGCATTACAACCGCTGCCCGGCTCCATTTTGTTTTTACACTAACAATATAAAATGTCGGAGGAACTAACAAGGGATGTGGGAAAACAATTTAAACGGTCTCCTATAAGTCCATTGAGAATCATTCTCATTGACAAAAATATTCTGAATGAGTTTAAGATACAGCTTCAAATTGCCGATTTATCTTGTCGTTAACTAGGTTCGTTTTTATACAAATTTAATTAAAGAAAAAATATTAATTTAAAAGATATGATCCTTGAAAAATCCATATTTTAACACAAATTTTGATGAATAGAATAGAATAGAATATAATAATGTTTTATTTGCAGCAAAGGACATTATAACAACATACATAGATAACATATAGAAAGACAAGCAATTTTAAGGGTGAATAAGTCACTTTCGTGTACAAAAACTCCAAAATACTTTGCATACAAACATTTATTATTTATTCAAGAGTTCAAATAACTTTACACGAAATAGATATATGCAGTAGTTTTGTCAAAAAGAGTATACGCCCAAGGGTCTGTTTGTTGGGTATGAATGATTGTGCATCTCAACAATTTTCCGTGGACATGTACATATTGATATTTCCTGATAATGTTTCTGTAAATACAGTGTTTCCAGTTAATTTGTACTTCTGTTTTCAATTTAGTCTTTAAGTGTTTGTAATGAAATCGATACGGGTAATGGGCAGTCAGTATATTAATATGGTTTCTCTGTTTCTGTTGAAGTTTAATAATCACATTTTGTATAGCACTTCATGGGATTCCTTAACGATATGTAATACGAGAAGTCTTCATATTAACACACGTGCGAATATAATTTATAGTGGGAATTATTTATTTATTTTGTACTAGCTGCTGCCCGCGACTTCGCCCGTGTATCTTTGTAAATTATATACTAAAAGCTTCCTCAAGAACCACTCCACCATTGGTGAAAACAGCATGAAAATCGGTACAGTAGTTTTTGAGTTTATCGCGAATATACAGACAGACAAACGCGGTAACTAAAAGTAATGTACATATTGTTGCTACATTCCGCGTTGGAAACAAAATCGTGCTGAACCTAGATTGCGCTCTAGGCCGAGTTGTGATAATAATAAATTATCGTAACAATCAACTTTTTCAAAACGAAAATTTGACCTACATTTTTATTAAGTAATTGAATTACATTATGCAAGCAATTGAAAATATAGAAAAAAATTATTTAATGCATTCTTAAAAAAAACTGTGATTTTTGTAATATGGTTTATTAATAAATAGTTATATCAAAAATTTCAAAAATGCGTTACACTTGAAGTTTGAGTACTATTTCATTTAATATTTGAATGAAACTTGTAAATCGATTAGTTCACGCGCCCGTGGGAAAGATTACCAAGAAATTCTGCGGTCAAATCGATCATTGTTTTTAAATTTCAATCGATCGTTGATCCGTTACTACGCCATGACTTATTTATTCTTAAGTAAATATTTCAATAGTTGAAAAACTCCTTTTTGAGAATTTAGACATTAAGGGACAATATACATTCTGAGACACTAGACACATTTTGATATACTGGTCATTTTGGGACAATGGACATTCTGACACTTTGGACAATCTGAACCTGAGCCTTTTAATTTTATACATGACACTAATTGTAATATGTGTATTATTTAATAGGGGGTTTGTTTTTACTATAATTAATTATAATAATAACAAAGATAATAATAACCTACATGACTGGGTCAAGGGACAAAAACAGAAGGCGGTACTTCTTGACACTATTTGGACCTGCGGATTTTAAGTTTTTTTTAATAACATTTATTATTATCATATGAATATATAAGATAAAATAAAAATTAAGAATATACATAAAATACATGATATATAATAAGCACCATAGAGTAAAAGAGAAGTACGAAATAGTATAAGAAATTTTAAAAACGCAATTTGCCAACCATTCAATACACCTCATACAGAAATCCACAAAATATTTCCAAGACGAGAAACAAGCAAATGAAACGCTTGTTAATTTGGCATGCTTCAGAAACAGTTCTTACGCAATTGTTAACTGAAGCTTAGAAAAATCAATTATTATGCTAAACCATTTTAGTAGTATAACTAATCACGAGTTTAGCAACTGTAAGGGCCTTCACAATGCCACCTTTCACATCTGGGTCGGGTCATCTTTGGACAGATTTTCCATAGAATTCAGTTACAAAAAAAGTCGAATCATGCGCCTGTTGTCAGTACCTCAATGCAACTTTAATTAGGTTTTTTAAGAGAACAATGTGACGGACAGTTTGACTGTCTTGACAGTTTGTCACTTAAAGTTTAATATAGAACAAAGCAACATGCAATTGCGCTCCGAACCCTAAAAGCATGAGGTATAAGCTCTAGAGATAAGGGCTAACTTGTATAATTATTATTTTTAACCATTGCGTTGCTTTCTCTTAAAAAAAATAATAGTTTACGAGTCAGGCGCTAGGGGCACGACAATTCCTACAAAACCAAGCGGTTAAAGGGTTTAATTAACTAAACTAAGCAACAAGAAACAAAATTCGCGTTATGAGCCTTGTAAATACTTGTAGTAGCCACCTTGTCCGAAGGCATCCATCTGCGAAACAAGGATCGGGAATATGTATAATATCTTACGCTAAACCGGTATCTCAATAAAACTGACCAGGTGACAGGTTTAACTTGTCTGTTGTAACATCAGCTTCTACATCGACTATTTTGTTTTTGTGCTCAAATAAGTTAACAAGTTTGAAGCATCGTCATGTTCACTGTATAATAAATTGTATTTTACGATAACAGTGATGCCGATTTCTGGCAAGTTTGTTTTTAGAAATCAGTTAACGCTCCCGTCAAAGCGTCAAAAACCATATTTTAACACAAATTTTAATGCAACTTTGAGGGTGAATAGGTCACTCTAGTGTACAAAAACTCCAAAATACTTTGCCTACAAACATTGATTAGTTATTCAAGAATTCAAATAACTTTACACGAAATAGATATATGCAGTAGTTTTGTCAAAAAGAGTATATGCCCAAGGGTATGTTTATGATATATTTTGTGCATCTCAGTCGAGTGCTCTTCCCGCGCATTGTACTGTGTGAGACAAAATGACGACTTGTGTCATCTTAACATAAAAAAGCAGCAAATAGCAATGGGGATACTATCCGCTTAGTAAGCCTTCGTAATCAGGATGACATTTACCATTTCCCGTTGATCCTGTCGACCGCCAAAAATGATAATTAACAGAATTAAAGGCATGTCCGTTGACTCATGAAGTACTGAATTAATTGTTAGTGTCTGCATTTTAATTGTCTTAATAGCAAACGTAATGATTGAGGCGTAGTATAATTTTTTGTCTGTCACATGCTTCATGGTTTTTTTGTTGTTTTGGTTATCATACATGTCTGCCACTACTTTCGAAAACCAACTTTCAAAGCCAACTTTGAAAACCTCATTTCAGGAATCGAACCCGGTCAGGAATCGAACCCGGGAGCCCTGAGACGTTAAGCAGGTACCCTTACAACTCATACAGCGGGTTATTAAAATGTCATTTTTTAATATGTTAACTTCGGCAAACAGGTTGATGGTCAAATGACTTTTTTATCACCAATAATGTTCACATACATAAAAATCTTACTCACTTAAAAATAAACTAGAAAATTTAAATCCCAATAGATATCTTGACAACAAGAAACGATAATTAAGTTAAAAAAATTGATTGTCTTCCTCCACAACTGTGTGGCCGTAACAAATTTATCTGCTTTATAACATAAACAAACCATTCCAAGCCCTATTACTACACCAATATGGTTTTACGAGTGTTATTCTAATGCCATTGTGCTACATCTCCCACGCAAAATTCGCAATCTCGTTATACAAGAATTTGTTTTTAATATTGTATCTGGTACATTCCGAGACATGTTTTTTTTATCCAACTCACAGAAAATTGGGATGAGCCTTTTAATGCATTATAATAATATAGTAGGTGTGCCACACGTTCATAAAATAAAAATATTAGGTACTAGCTGGTGCTCGCGAGTTCGTCCGCGTTGAAAAGTATAAAACGCCATCTACCGTGGAATGGATCGCTAAAAATATCACCAAGCATTTGTCATGTTAGTCGCTTCACCGATTCTGGATAGATGGCGCTGTCAACTGTATCCCTGGCCAAGCCGCTAGTATTTACTTTTATTTTAGATTTTCCGTAGGAATGAAGCATTTTCCCGCGGTAAAAAGTAGCCTATGTTCCTCACGGATAATGTCGGCTTCTAATGGTCAAAGAATTTTTCAAATCGGTTCAGCAGTTTCGGAGCCTATTCTATACAAACAAACAAACAATCAAATTTTTCCTCTTTATAAAATTAGTAAAAGTAATAGACTCCGCGTTGACTCCATAACTCTTAAACGAAAAACATTTAGACGTACGGGACATAGGATAGGCTACTATTTTCTTTTTCAACGCAGACGAAGTCGCAGACACCAGCTAGTAAGTAATATTTCTTTGAAAATAATCTAGGGTCATAATAATCTGTGGTAATGGTAATGGGGTAAGTCCAAGGGTAATGGTACCTATGTCGATGTGAGCTTGGCGTCAAGATTATGTCATTGAAAATCAAGAAATCTAAGAACTTTATTGATAGGGAATACCAATACTAATATTATAAAGAGGAAAGATTTGATTGTTTGTTTGTTTGTATAGAATAAACTCCGAAACTACTGGACCGATTTGAAAAATTCTTTTACCATTAGAAGCCGACATTATCCGTGATGAACATAGGATACTTTTTACCGCGGGAAAATTCTTCATTCTTACGGGAAATCTAAAATAAAACTAAATACTAGCGGCTTGGCCCGGGAGATAGCGCCATCTACCCAAAATACGGTAGATGGCGTTTTATACTTTTCTACGCGGACGAAGTCGCGAGCACCAGCTAGTACTTAATAAGGATAGTTGGACTATCCTTACCAAGATTTGTATGTTCCAAGGTCAAATTTTTATCCCTATTACACTACGCTTATAGCATTTCTAAGTAACATTGTGCTTCTATAAGACGCCAATCCTTCATCGATAAAGTACCTACATAAACCTGTCGTTATAAATTTTTATACTGTTTAGACTGTAAAGGATCAAAAGGCATCATTGAACACCTGCCCTAATTACGGGTCCCTAACAAACACGTAACCAAACCTGTTTACAAATATAAAAACAAAACTCGAAAAACATTCTGAAGCTCCTAAAACGTGAGGCATAAGGTTCAAAATTGAATAGCATTTCTGCCATGAGCGTCGAGTTTATTCTTGTCCAACGTTTCATCTCAAACATCTTGAGATGCCTTTTTTTGTTACACAGACTACTTTGTAATGTCTTTTTTATTGTATAGTGTGTTCTGTCGGTTTGTTTAAGAGAGCTTTGGATTGGAATCAATTCTATTTAAATACATATATGAATATTATTGAATATGTATGACATAAAAAGATATTTCGCCATAAATTTATCTCAGGTTTTAACTTAGATGGGCCTGTAGTCGATCGACGAGAAAGGTTTTATAGTAATTTACAAAATTACGCGGGCGAAGTCGCGGGCAGCAGCTAGTTTAGAATATATATAACTAATTGGTGGGGTACAGTAGGTAGGTATTTATAATATATATAGTAGTGGTAGGGCACACTGCGTTTCGCAGTCATTTGTGCAGCCCGTCTGGCGGCAGTAACCACCCCCTTACAGAATACCACCGTGAAATAACAGCATATGTGCTGTTGTGTTTCGGTGAGCGAGTGAGGGATGCCAGAGCCCATTACCCCTTCCCTTCCTTATCCCTTATCCTTAATCCTTCTATGGTCGGCAGCGCACTTGTAGCACTTATGGCGTTGCTTGTGTTATAGGCGACGGTAGCCACCTACCATCAAGTGGACCGTCAGCCTGTTTGTCGACTTTAACTTAACTGGTATAGTTATTTATTTATTTTAATTAAAACAACCCATAGAATACCTACTTATGCTAATATGTTTAAATGTGTTTTCTTTTTATGAAGTTCGACAAGCAGACTCATTGTCAACACGAGCAACGAAACAGTTGCTGCAAGTATGCTACCGACTGCAGTAAGATTAAGGATTGGCAAAGGATATGAAAAATGGGCTCTATCATCCCTTATTCATAGAACGAAACACAACTGCACACATGCTGTCACTTCACGGTGGTCTTCTGTAAGGAGGTGGTACATAATGACTGCGAAAAGCAGTGTGCCATGCCACTACTGCATTTCAAAAAATAAAATGCATAACAGACTAGGTATATTTAAGATTTTAACATTTTTTAACTTTTTTTAACATTAAAATTTTTAACACAAATCTGCACTTTGCATCAAGTGAGATCGCGGTCAAGCGCTGCCTTGATTTTATATATATAAAAAAAAAAAAAAAAAAAAAAAAAAACATGAGAAAAAGAAATAATAAATTACTGCCAAAAGAAATCTTTCTCGTCATGAAAAAATTTTCAACAACTACATTTGTTATTAGGCTTATTAATTAACTTACTTAATAACTTCTGAACTACAGTTTTAATCTGCTACTTTTATTTATTTTTTAAAATCTTACACAATATTAAAGAAAAACCTTCCAATTGAAAATCTTTATAAATAAACAAATATGACACACATTCCACACAGCACCATCTAGTTGCACCCTAAGCAACTAATGCTTGTATTATGGATACCAGATACATAGTACATTGACATACTACATAAATATTAGATATTTTTTTTAAATACATACATATTATAAATACAAACATATTATGACTCGGTACAAAGGTAAATATGTTAACACATAAACATTTGACCCTAGCGGGATTCGAACCCGCGACCATTTGGTTAACAACTAATAGGGTTACTAGCCACTAGACCAAACGTGTCGTCGAAAGAAATGCACAGGAGAATTACAACTATGATAACTCAATATATAAATGCGATCTGTTCGGTAATCTTTGCTATGCAATATTGCACCTAAACGCAAAGGTTATTAAGTTCCGCATAGACTATTTTGTTATGCATAAAAAATGCCTTCTTTATGAACTTAGTCACTGTCTGATAAAACAATTACAATTTCACAATAATTGATTTTAAATCTAAAAAACATAAAACATGTGTGTCAAATATAACAACAAAACTTACCCCTTATACAATTTAATCGAGAGCTCTATGTAAACAATCCAACGACAAATTTCCTGCAATAAACACAACACTAAATTTTCAATTTTCACTCACGTTAAAGTTTGAAAAATATTTTTTTACAGTTTACAAGTTGCGCGCGTATAAATTAAGACGGAAGTAAAGGGAACGACCGTACGTCTGTAGCGTTGACAACGCACTGTCGGACTGATCATAACTTAACTTATAGATAGATAGATATGGCTTGATAGAATTTGTTCACTGCACACACGATGGTGCATTGTGCTTAGAATCAAAACGCAATGTTTACGTGTTCGTACTCCTAATATTTTGTGTGAAAAACATTGTGGTAGTGAATTTGATTACATCAAACTTGTTACTCAGTCACTCGTCAAGCAAGACATCTTAGGTCGCATTAAAATGCACTGTTTTGATTTTTTGAGATGTTGTTAGGATAGATACCAGTAGTGTAAAAACAAGTTTGCAGTTTTGAAAGACTTGTGCTAACTGCACGGTTCTCGAAAAAGCTCGAAAGTTTCAGACTTTTTTCAGTTTTTCGCTTATAAGTTCTGAAAAATGCATTCTACGGAAAAGTCATCTTAGACACTCTTAAAGAAGATAAAAATTGATACAATTTGATTGTAACCGCAGCTCTGTGTCTTAAACAGATTCCGAGATACACTACTTTAAAAATTGGTCATTTTTCCCAAAACGTTAGTGTCAAGAAATGGCTAACTACAAATTTCTAACTAGTCACCTAAACTAGGTTATTGAGGCTTTCCTTCATTTAGTTAATATTCCACCATAGGTGTTAATTTGTACTTTTATTTCAAGTTTTTTTTTATTATTTTTTATAAGAAAATATGTGTGTGCAAGAAGATTTCTAAAAATTGATTTAAATTTAAAGTTGACTTTTCGCACATTTCGTACGAAATAAAGTTGTGCGAGATGACTACTAAACCGTCTAGCCAGCTCTACCCCTGACATAAATACGTAACTTATTCTCTTGCTGAAAATATTCACACATTCCACACAGCACCATCTAGTTCCACAGTAAGCAACTAATGCTTGTATTATGGATACCAGATAGTTGATATACCGTACTACATAGATTACTTTTTTTTGTAAATACATTATATATATTTTTTTATTTTTTTTATTAGAGATGGGTTTGCTCTTGGCCAACAACCAGCTGGGTAGCAAGGGAGAGGCCTAAGATGGAGCGAGCTCACCCAGAAGATGCCTATTCACTCGAACTTTGAAAAGATTAGGGTTATATGAACTCGGAAACACAGACGCAGGCAGGGAGTTCCAAACCTTGGCGGTGCGCATTATAAAGCATTCATACTATAAATACGATCCATGACTCAGGAACAAAGGTAAATGTAAACACAAATAAACATTTGCCCCTAGCGGGATACGAACTTGCGACCGTTTGGTTAACAGACAGCTAGATTTACTAACCACTAGACTAAACTATATAGTACACTGAGCGACCTTAACCCTGTTCATTCAAAAGCTCCATTATTATTAATATTGTTCATTATAAGTAGTTAATCACAATTCTATAACAGACGACCTTGCCTCAAGGTCCAAATTCCACACACACATTAAAAATAAACAGTGAAATTCCCACAATTCCATTGTTGAACTTTCCACACAAAGCTTCCTTTGTTTTTTCTCAAGCCACTTTAGTAGAAACGCTCGCTCCATCTCTTTCACACGTCCGCAATCGACATATGCCCGTCTCCCTCCAACAGGGATGACTATCAAACGATCATAAACTTGCGTTATTAAAAAGTGAGTGCTGACTTTGTAGTTTTTTACGAACAATTTCTTTTTATTCTTTAGTAATACGGTGATATAGTTTTAATGTTATCTGTTGTAGAGATGGGACATTAACGCTAAATGAGGTGCTAACTAAATTCAGCTACGCGATGGACAAATCACTACAAAGTTCGAGTGAATGGGCATCTTCTAGGTGAGTTCCCTCCATTATAGAGCTCGTCTTCTTATAGGCCATGAGCAAATCTATCTATACTATCTATACTTCTATACCAATATTATAAAGAGGAAAGATTTGATTGTTTGTTTGTATAGAATAGGCTTCGAAACTACTGGACCGATTTGAAAATTTCTTTTACCATCAGAAGCCGACATTATCCGTGATGAACATAGGCTACTTTTTACCGCGGGAAAATTCTTCATTACTACGGGAAACCGGGTAATAGGACAACGGGTAGTAAGAATTATCCTTCCGTACTCATCTTTTTCACATAACTTATAAACGGCTGAACCGATTGGGTTGAGATTTTATATGAGTATTTCAATGATTTCCTGGATGATTTAAAAATACAATTGGACACGGTAGGTGGCGCTGCTGTCGGTATGTCAACTACTAAACGGCTTGACCGATTGGGTGAAATTTTGTATGTGTTCACAGGTTTCACAGACATGAATGTATTTATATTCTATTATATTTCAAATAAATAAAGTTTTACAAAAAAAAATTTCATAACACTTTCTATTATATAAGAATATAAATTTTAAATGTGTTTCCTACGTAAGAATGATATAATGTTTATACCGGTTGGGTCACGAATTCCTTCAATTTCTTCAAGGAGAATTCACAAAGAGTATTATTGGAATGCCTTCGAATGCGGTTTGGCATACAAGTGAAATCGTTTCTTATTTCAGTTGAACTATTTGGATTTTGATTTGTTTCATCCTACTTTATCCTACTAATATTATATTTGTTTGCAGTTTGTGATGATATCTTGACTTTATTTAGCAAAAATTTAGCAAACACATAGTTTATTACCTGCATTAACATATAGAATACTTATTAACTTGGAAAGATGTCAAATATTTTCTCAAGTGTAAAAGTGAATTATTTTTCATTTTTAAACGCAGACGAAGGCGCAGGCACCATCTAGTTATTTGATATTTGCACCTCGAAAATTCTGATTATTGTTAACATAAGTACCAAAAATGAGGTGACTCTCTGAGTCACATCACTACAAAGTAGAAAGCACCAATGAGTAACACATACGTGCCTAATGACAGTTGTCCATTTGTTAAGTCATGAAATCGAGAGACAAAGAAGACAAGACCTACTTGCTGGCGCCCGCGACTTCGTCCGCGTTGAAAAAGAAAAAAAATTAGGTAGCCTATCCTATGTCCTGTACGTCTAAATGTTTATCTACCAAGTTTCATGAAAATCAGTTAATTCGTTTAAAAGTTATGGAGGAACATACATACATACATATCTATACTAATATTATAAAGAGGAAAGATTTGATTGTTTGGATAGATGCCGCTATCTCCCGGGCCAAGGCGCTAGTATTTACTTTTATTTTAGATTTCCCGTAGGAATGAAGCAATTTTCCCGCGGTAAAAAGGAGCCTATGTTCATCACGGATAATGTCGGCTTCTAATGGTAAAAGAATTTTTCAAATCGGTCCAGTAGTTTTGGAGCCTATTCTATACAAACAAACAAACAATCAAATCTTTCCTCTTTATAATATTAGTATAGATAAGTAATCCAATTCAACAATCACTAACTACTCCAGTAATTACATCAAAATCAACGAGTTAGAAAGAGAGTGGAATTTGGCATGTACCATCACTGGCACTTTGGCCACGGGTTTGTCATTCCTGTCGTCATTTAACATTTAAAATAACGCTTGGAAGCTAGAAAATAAATTTTATAACTATTGAGCTGCATCAAGTTGTGATCAAATGCAATAAAATCTTCTACATTATATATACTTTTTACGACCTGTGCTCGCCCACACGCAATACAAATGAAAGACATCGCCGCAAGAATCTTTTTATTACACTTTTTCATTTCTAAATTGGAAATGGCAAGATTACTTTGCTTAAGGTGCAGCCCAGTTTCTGTGATTAAACATAGGTTCAAATCCTGGTGCCTTCAATTTTGTTATAGATAAGTTGAGTATTTTAGAACAAAATTTTGAAATAGAACAAGCGAAGGACTTTTACATATTTTCTTATGTTAAGGTCGACAGACAGGCTGACGGTCCACTTGATGGTAGATGGCTACCGTCGCCTATAATACAAGCAACGCCATAAGTGCTACAAGTGCGCTGTTGACCATAGAAGGATTAAGGATAAGGGATAAGGGAGGGATGGGGTAATGGGCTCTGGCATCCCTTACTCACTCACCGAAACACAACAGCACATAATGCTGTTATTTCACGGTGGTATTCTGTAAGGTGTGGTTACTGCCGCCAGACGGCTGCCCAAATGACTGAGAAACGCAGTGTGCCCTACCACTACTACAAATACTACATGTACTACAAATACTTTTAGTCGATAATTACAAGAATTCAACTATTGATTTAATATAATTTCAGTTTTTGGTTTTTCAAATCATTTCCAAAAAATGAAAAAATTCTCAATTCGACTGTATTTTTTTAAATCTTTTATACCTGATAACTTTCGACTGGGTGAAGCGATTTTGATTGTTCTTTTTTTATTTGAAAGCTCATGCTTCCCGTGTGGTCCCATTTCAATTTGGTCCAGTTCTGACACGGGCATCAATGAGAAAAGACCATAAGACTTTTTGAAGTCACTTTATTTTTTATTCAAACCTTCATACATATTATATCTCAGAAATGTTGCGTCGGTAACATATTTAAGTAGAACGTGTGTAGATAAAAATGGTTATTTAAAAAAAAAATGAACAAGATTTTATTATTATACTAGTTTACGAAAACCTAATTTAAATACAATACCCTGGCCACACCACCAGGAAAACATTGCTTCACAAAGATGCAGTACCTTCGGAAACCTCTACTAAAACCACTATAGCTTTCTTATTATAAATGGATTATTAAATAAAACGAGCGTAGCTGGATTACCAATACATATTCCCGTCTCGCTTAGGCGCCACGCGACCGTAAGCCTGTCTCTTTCTAACATAGGTATTCGTGTATATTTCTGTCTCGTTTGAGGCACGCTTATATAGCTGGCCTCGTCTCTCTGGGTGAACGCACGGAACATCCGTTGCGAAACAGGTCCGCGTACGAAGGTGACAGCCGACAGGTGCAAAAACAGTGGACTCGCCAAGTACATTCCTTGACCAGTTGGTTTTCTTTTAAAAATCAATGGATGGATATTTAGATTGTTTTCGTTCGCCAGGTGGTTAGCGGGAACTTATAAAATTACTTTCAGTGTAAGTGCATATTTGAATTTAGCATTTTTTTTTGTTTGTTAATTCGAAGGATACCTACGTAATGGTTGATCAACACGCAATACTTATATTATTTATTGTAAAGTACAAAATTACAAAATTAATGTCACATTAAGTGATTGTAAATGTACTGTAAAATCTCGAATGACAACTACGAGTATAGGCCTTGTAATAAAGCTCATATTTTGGAAGGAGTTATGTGTTTTTTTTTATGTTTCAATGCGGACGAAGTCGCGGGTACCAGCTGGACTGTCACAATTCGTACAATATTATAAATGCGAAAGTTTGTATAGATGTATGGATGTTTGTTCCTCTTTCAGGCGAAAACTACTGAACCGATCACCATGAAATTTTGCATACACGTTGTCTGGGACACCAAAAAGGACATAGGACATACCTTTCATCGTTCAACGCGGACGAAGACCATATTTTATTCTAGTAGTTACTTTTTCTTTATTTTTCAACACAGACGAAGTCGCGGGCACCAGCTAGTGACATATACCATTTTATATATTTTGTCTAGGGTCTAGGAGTTGCATTTTCTTCATTTTTCATTGCGGACGAAGTCGCGGGCACCAGCTAATGACATATATACCATTTTACATATTTTGTCTAGGAGTTCCTATTTCCTTATTTTTCAACGCAGACAAAGTCGCGGGTACCAGCTAGTGACATATACCATTTTACATATATTGTCTAGGAGTTCCTATTTCTTTATTTTTTAACACGGACGAAGTTGCGGGCACCAGCTTACATATTATATACCATTTTGCATAATTTGTCTACTAGGAGTTACTTACATTTTCTTTATTTTTCAACGCAGACGAAGTCACGGGCACCACCTAGTGACTAATACAATTGGAAACCAAAATGGATTGTCCCACGTCAATAGCTGTGCGGTTGGTCGTATTTAAATCGTATTAGTAATCATTACCACTATTCTAAGAGTTCCATATTTAGGCCACACGTTTAACTAACTATACTCGAATGTTGCCTACAATTATAACTATAATGTAAGCCGCAATCTATAAGTAAACAGTTCCTAAAACTTTACAGTAAATATGGTTAAGCCATCAGGGAGGCGCGGGATTAACTAAAATTACTGACAAGCTGTGGACACACCGAGGGAGAATAATTGAGATAACGTATATAATATGTGAACTATTAAATACACGAGTAATTTACTGATCCAATATTAAAACTAAAACACTAAAACATTAAAAAAATAATTAATTTTATAAAATTACACAAAACAATTTGTCATATTTTATTTTAAGTAAAGTACGATTGACTATTGAAAGTTTTTCTTTGAATCCTATTTAATAATATCAATTAATAAAAAACCTTTTCAATGTTTTGAAAAAAAAAATTGCATAAAAATTTAGATTTTTTGGGTAAGTAAAATATTTTTTCTTATTATTAGATACTAGCTGGCGCCCGCGACTTCGTCCGCGTTGGAAAAGAAAAAAGTAGCCTATCCTGTGTCCTGTACGTCTAAATGTTTTTCCACTAAATTTCATGAAAATCGGTTAATTCGTTTAAGAGTTATTGAGGAACATACATACATACAATACCTACACTTACAGATTCATTATTAGTATTGATGATTGTTATGTTCTCAAATTAAATTTCTTTTAAAAAAAATATTCTAATATTTTTCTAGTTGCTTGAATAGTTGCTTGATTCGACTCTTTTACAGAGTTAAAACTTAGTAAAAAATTATTAATAAATTAATTACAGATATTAATAATTAATTACGGGGAAAGGTGACGTCGCAACAGCGAAATCATTTCTCTCTGTGTACCACACACTTTATTGACTGTCCAACCCCGAAACACGAACGCAGGGCACTATCGGGGGGCTTTCTGCCACTAAATACGACAGTACCCGTTCAACAAATGTATGTAAATTATTCAGTAACAATCCCCTCAACAAACTACCCGACCCCTCACCCCCTGCGACCCCCTCCCGCGTCTCACCCCCTTTCCCCTCGCAAACTGTTCGCATTAATCCGAGATTATGATGGGATTACCGCATAGCGTTGCTTATTTTTTCGCTTTCTCGGTAAAAATGCTAATTAGACGACGCGTCGTACTGGCAGCTAAAGCCAGCTGTCGTATTTACAAATTGTATACCTAATTATTATGGAGCCGTGTATTGCGGATCACGCATAACTCTTTTTAACAAAAAATAAACCGTTTCATGGTCTTTTTTCATGGATGCCATTGTCAGAACTGGACCAAATTGAAATGGGACCACACGGGAAGCACCAGCCTTCAAATAAAAATAAATCATCAAAATCGGTTGACCCAGTCGAAAGTTATGAGGTAACAAATATGAAAAAAAACATACGCGTCGAATTGAGAACCTCCTTCTTTGGAAGTAGTATAAAAAGTAGAGCCCATTTCCCTTATCCCTTATTCTTAACCCCTATGATTGACAGCGTATTTGGCGAGTCAAATCAAATCAAATCAAAATGTTTATTTAAATAGTGGTAGTAGTAGTAGTAGTAAATTTAAGTAGTGGTAGGGCACACTGCGTTTCGCAGTCATTTGGGCAGCCCGTCTGGCGGCAGTAACCACCACCTTACAGAATACCACCGTGAAATAACAGCATTATGTGCTGTTGTGTTTCGGTGAGTGAGTAAGGGATGCCAGAGCCCATTACCCCATCCCTCCCTTATCCCTTATCCTTAATCCTTCTACGGTCGGCAGCGCACTTGTAGCACTTATGGCGTTGCTTGTGTTATAGGCGACGGTAGCCACCTACCATCAAGTGGACCGTCAGCCTGTCTGTCGACCTTAACATAAAAAAAAAACCAATTAAACGTCAATGTTTCGTTTGAAATGAAACGTAATTTCCCTGTTGACTTTAAGCAAATATCGACTTTAAGGTGAGGACTTACCTTTTCTTACCCCGACTTTACTATCATATATTATCTGGGTTTGTATGTAATTCACTTAAAGTTTGACCAGGATTTGAATTTTGTGGTAATCTTTCTCTCATATGAGCCACGAATATCACAGCAGAAGCTTAAAACTCATTACATGCTAATCCTTGTTTGAAAATTTCCCCACTACTTTGTGCGGGTACTTACTTAGTTGTTAAAGAAATTTAAGCCAGACTTATCACGAAAATACCGCACAAACAAAGCGAGGATAATTACTCATAAGCAGGTAAAGACAGCCGCCAATTTTCCCACGGATATGACCTGAAATAATGAGACGATGTTTCGCTAAAACCTCTGTCTTGTATTATCTTGATTTTAAGGCTTTACAATGTGAACCGAATATTGGTTTGTTTGTAACACGTATTAATATGAATTTCACTCAGAACACAAAAAAGAAAAGAAAGTAATGGCAAGCCAATCTTCGCCAATCTTCGTAGAGATTATTTCTTTGTTCTTCCAATCTAATTTAAAAAAAGTCTTATTGAATAGTCTAAAAGTAATTTATTCACTTGCTACTTCAATAGCTAACAAATGTTTTTTTAGAGGCAATAAGTATCGTCTATTTTTTAAACTATTCGTTGCTGTCAATACAATTTCATACAATAGGAGTATTTGCAAATTTAATTAGAAATAAAAGCACTGCTTGTTTGTTTTATCGGTGTAGGCTAGCTAAATCGTCTACCTATTTATTTACGTTAAAAATATTACTATGATTTTCATCGTAAATGGTGGCTACAAAGATATTTCATTGGTCTCACTACGCTCGACTAGATACAGCCGCCGTACTTGAAGAATGCGGCAACAAATGCTACGCCGAATTCGGCGTACCCGAGCTAGTCACACTGCAAACTGTCTATGATATGTACTTTCCGAATATTTTATTAAATTTTGGAGTGAAGTGAAACTGTGTAAAAATATAATTAAACTGTAAAAAGTGATAAATAGTGACGAAGTTTTACACACACAACAATAAAACGGAGCTATTGCTTTTAGGTAGGGCCGTATCTAGTCGAGCGCAGCGAGACCAATCATTTATCTATGGGTAGCTACTATAATATTTATTAAATGGATTCCATCATCAATAATAAGCGTCAGCGCATACATGCCAATATAAGCTGCGCATTAAGATGTCGCGTGAAAAATTGCTTCTCGTAACATGCACTGAAGGAATTATGGATGCGTGATTCAGCGAATATTTTTATGCTAAGGAGACTTCACATCATATCCGCGTATTATTATTTGTAATAATAATACTTTATTACTTGTAATTAGTTTTTGCCCTCAACTTTTTATTATTATTTCGTTGCAAAAAGGATCCTTGTTCGCAAAGAGTATACTGAATGTGAAGTAGGCCGACAGACTTTGCAACCGTGTCATCAGAAATAAGACAAAGATCCAAGATATAACATTCGAAATCAGGAGACTGAAACATGATGAGCCCCTGCGCTGGATAGCCATAGCGAGGCACCGATATTGTGTCATAACTCATAACGTCCTCACAACTCCGCCCATTTACGGCCTTGCTAGGAAGTCTTTGGGTTTCAGTAGGAAGTCGTTGGGTTTCAGTAGTTCCGCAATCTTATTATCTAAATGCCTCTGCTGAGCGACACGCGAAAAATTATATTCAACTGTCTGGTTTCCATAAACAAGCACTAGTTGCTTAGTGTGGGACTAGATGGTGCTGTGTGGAATGTGTGTCATATTTATTTATTTACTAGGCTGTACTTCTAAATGTTTATCTACCAAGTTTCATGAAAATCAGTTAATTTGTTTAAGAGTGATGGAAGAACATACATACATACATACATACATACAGAAAAAATCTAAAAATGGTAAATTTAGTTTCAGTATCATGTATAGAGCCTATATATATGATATATGATTATTCTATCGTCTCAACAAATTTCCGTCGACATCTACATATTGATTTTTCTTGTTAATCAATCAATCAATACTAATATTAAATCTGTAAGTGTAGGTATTGTATGTATGTATGTTCCTCCATAACTCTTAAACGAATTAACTGATATCCATGAAACTTGATAGATAAACATTTAGACGTATATGCAACTTTTTTCTCTTTCAACGCGGACGAAGTTGCGGGCACCGGCTAGTTTATAATATATGAGATGTATATTGTGATAGTACCTTTAGAAAATCTTTATGTAAGTGACTATGATCGCCTTTAGCTTCCGCCATCTCTATAGAACCCCATGACATTAAAATGTGTTAAGGGACTAATATTCCCTTGGTAACCCTTAAGGTTATTTATATACTATGTACTTACATTTTGACCCATTAATACAAGCCGGATGTCTATCTAAATATATATATTTTTTTAAATTTCTACAATATTTTTCACACATATATAGTAAATTTAATAAACATAACGAACAAACATAATAATTATATAACAAACATTGTGCTGCAAGCAATTACATACAGATGAATACCACTTACAAAGACATACAATATTTTATTGTACAAAAATACTTGACGAATCTTTTCTCTTTGTAGTATTAGTAGAGTATAGATGTATACACTAGTGAACCGACCCCGACTTCGCACAGTTATCCATTATCCAATTTTTCAAATTTTTCTCTTCATAAGAACCTTTTTTGAACTTCAAGGAATATTTTAAAAAAATATCCAAATTGCATATTATTGCAATTGGAAAATATATTTGTATTTTTTATGTTATCAAAAAAACTCAAAAAGTGCTAAAGCGACTATAATTCTTAGAAGCTAAGTTCTAGTAGTTCTGAAGTGTTACTGATTTGTGTCTGAGCAAATTTTTGTGCAGGTGTCATTTTTGCTAAGTCAGTATTCAACAACTGTGAATCGTGACTTATCTATATTAGCGTTAGGACCACCATGTGATTACAAATAATGAGTGATCCTCGCGCTTTCACGAAACCCAGGTGTACTATTTATATGGGTCAAAACATTTGCAATAATTAACATTAGGATAAAATGTTAGACGACATTATCATGAAATTTTAAATTAATTAAAATTCATTTATTTTCTTGCAAATTGACCTATTTTTAGTTTTATTTTTATGTATTTAGGTAAATGGTTTATCTATACATATAAATAAAAATGAATCCCTATAAATGTGTCGCTAAGCTCAAAACACGAGAACGGCTGGACCGATTTGGCTGATTTCTTTTTTTTGTTGTGTTGACGAAGTGGAGAGAAAATCGTAAAAAAATACGTGGAAAAATTAAAAACAACAATTTTCTTTTTGTCCCCAGCTATGATGTTTGACGTCAATTAAAACAAAACCGTCGTTGATAACTTTTTCACATGGAAATCTATAACAGAAGCTGTCAAATTTTGTAATACAACATTTATTGACTGTTTAGGCTGTACGAAGGGTCAGCTAGTTTTTAATAAAATACAAAACAAAAAATCCTTACTAATATTATAAATGTGAAACCATGGAAACACACATACAAAATTTCAACCCAATCGGTCAAGCCGTTTATTAGTTGACATACCGACAGCAGCGCCAACTACAGGGTCCAATTGTATTTTTAAATCATCCAGGAAATCATCGAAATACCCATATAAAATTTCAACCCAATCGGTTCAGCCTTTTAGAAGTTAAGTACGGAAGGATAATCTTACTACCCGTTGTCCTTTTACCCGTTTTCCCGTAGGAATTAAGCATTTTCCCGCGGTAAAAAGTAGCCTATGTTCATCACGGATAATGTCGGCTTCTAATGGTAAAATATTTTTTTAAATCGGTCCAGTAGTTTCGGAGCCTATTCTATACAAACAAACAAATCTTTCCTCTTTATAATATTAGTATAGTAGATCTTTTATTTGATACTCTAGTCCTTTTATACATTTATGTCAGATATACAGAAAACGAAGTAGAAAGAGACCTTTCTTCCAGAAAAAAGTACCTAAGTAATCAATTCGAGATAAAATTCGAAAGGTCCATACTATTCAAAATAGCGGACATCATAGCTATTTTCTTTCATGAGCGTGGGACGAAACGTTAAATGCTATTGTAAAATCATTATATTTAAAAAAATCTATTAAAAATATAATATCTAAACAGGTAACAATACGTGGTATGGCGTAAAGATGACACATTTGTCCCTTAAACCTTCATACTAAATAATAACTTAAGGATTACCTTTTAGACATAATACTTGTCACAGTATCAATAAACGACAGTAAACTATGTCAAATGAAAATAAGGAAATTAAGTCCATGTGAAAGCAACTTTGTCTTTTCATGCCTAATTGAACCGATAATTGTTAAATTTTAGATAAACGTTGTCAGGGATACTGGAAAGGACATAGGGTACCTTTCGCCCGGAAAAAAAAGTATTTTTCCCGAGGAAAAAATAAAAATAAAAGTCCAACTCTTGGCAATAAAGATTGATTTTTTTCCAATTCCTATATTTCCTAATTATGCCACTTCCTGCATGTGTGCAAATTTCATGATTATTGTTACAACATAAAATCGCTTTTGCTTTTAGCTGTTGCACGCGACTTCGTCCGCGTTAAAAAAGATAAAAAGTAGCCTATCACGTGTCCCGTACTTCTAAATGTATATCTACCAATTTTCATGAAAATCAGTTAATTCGTTTAAGAGTTATGGAGGAACATACATACAAACATATAATACCTACACTTACAGATTTATTAATAGTATTGATGATGATGATTGATGATTGATAGCCTAAGTTACTCGCTGATAATATAGCTTCCCAACAGTGAAAGAATTTTTCAAATCGGTCCAAAAGTTTTGGAGTCTATTCAATGCAAACAAACAAACAATCAAATCTTTCCTCTTTATAATATTATTATTATAGATAGATTAATTAGGATGGAAACTTCAGAAGCATTACTGTCTCACAATTTATTGTGAAAATTACCTGTGCGAGATGACTACTAAAAAAATATATATATTTTTTTTAAATGGCTTTTCACACCTTAAAATCGTGCGAGATGACTACTATTTTTTTTAAATTGGCTTTTCGCACTTTAAAATCGTGCGAGATGACTACTATTTTTTAAAATTGGCTTTTCGCACTTTAAAATCGTGCGAGATGACTACTAAAATATTTTCTTTTTAATTGGTTTTTCATAAAATCGTGCGAGATGACAACTAAACAAAAATTTTACAAAAGTAATCCTGTACTGTAGCTCCTATTCCTATGAACACGAACCTATTTCTACGGAGCTCGAGTAAGATATAAAAGCAAGTGTGCCAAACCTTCCCTCTTCCAATTCTCCCATCTCCCCGCATACCAAATTGAATTTATACTTCATTTTCCATAAAATGCCTACGCCGAATTTATTTTGAACCATTAGCATATTAAAACGGCTCCACCTTTTGACGGTCAACAAAAAAATGAATACACTTCGTTTTGGTGTGACCAATAAAATGTCCTTTCATTTTTCCGTCACTTTGGTATTCGGAGACCTAACGAGAAAAGACTAAATAGGTCTTTTGAATGTATTTCTAGAGAGCTGTCTACATTTTTAAAACAAAATTTTACTAATAATGTAAAAATGTACAAATTGCATAACAAAATACTACATTTTTAAAACAAAATTGTATTGTAATTGTAATTGCAACTTCGTTCGCGTTGAAAAATGAAAAAATAACACCTGAGAAAATATCGACATCTTTATGCGACAGTGGCGCCCAGTTTTTTTATATTTTCAATGATTCACTTTCACCTTGTAGAAAAAATCATTTGTTTCGGTGAGTGAGCAAGGGATGCCAGAACCTTATCCTTATTATCCCTTGTCCCTACCTTATCCATTATCCTTAATCTTTCTATGGTTGGCAGGGCGTTTGCAACACCTATGGCGTTTCTCTAAGTAAGCAAAAGACGCCATAGGACCCGTTGTCCTATTCTCATCTCGTCCTATGGTCATTGGTGTCTTCAATTCTTGCATATCATGGGAATTCTACCTACTTCTAAAACAATCTTTAAAAATTTCAAAATAAATATCAAACGAATTGCTTTGTAAACGCTACTAAGTGAGATAACCAACTTTAAAATATTAAAGGGATCTAAGGATCAAGGTATGGAGAGGAAAAAATGACTTTCAATATGACAATTTATAAATTTCCACTTAGGCACACATTATAATATAATAACTCCAAAAATATTTTTCTATAACATATTGTATAGACCTATATTTTTGGAGTTTACTCCTTAAGAATCCATTTTCATATATAAGCCGCGGGGTATGAAGGAAAATTTCCCATTTTTAAAATTGTCACATATCACACGTTACGCGTTTTAATTTTAGTGCTATCTACGCAATATCTCTGTAGCTAGAATATGTTACGTAATAATACACCCTGGCGAAAACTAGATGGCACCGGTAATTATGTATCATAATTCGAACAGATGGCGCTGATATTAATTTGTTATGATAAATATTTTTATAATTTTTATTATTATTGAATATTTCCCGTGATTACACGTGGCAAACGAATGAAGGGCCAAGTATTATATAAAAGGTGAGAGAAGCCTTTGTTCTAAAGTTAAAAAGCAGATTGAAAAACTAAGCTCGTCAATGTCATGAAAGCCTACCCCTTTAGGGTTGGCAACAGACTAAAAGTCTATGGAAAGATTGATAATGTTGTTTTAGATTTTAGCATTCTTGATTATTATACTTATTGAAGACGTTTCCTCTATTCACATAGTTCTCATTCTCACTCGTAGCCTAGTGAGTGTGAACTGTGAATGAGGTGCACCGATAGTAGACAACCTGCTGGAAATCAAACCCGACACCACTGAGTGAGAGCTCTAAGGTGGTACACCTTAACAACTCGATCAATGGGCTCGTTACAGGACCAAAGGCAATATAATGATTTTGTTACAAGCCATAATTGACTTTCTTATTGAGCCCAAACACACTATATCTGCTGTAAGTTGAGGAGTTGGGAATCCTGCATACTACTAGATGCTGGTCAAGGTGACCGACCATATCATGGAAACACCACCGACGTAACTGTACATCAAATTTCACATCAATCGAACTTGTGGAATTTAGTGAGATTTCATCGTCAACTACGAAATGGGCTGATGGTCTTCAAAGGCCTGGACAGATATACATAAATTATAGCTAAAAACCATTCCGATCATGCAGGTCAAACTTATGACACGCCGTCTTTACGTCGGGCGATGAGGATAAAAAATTATTCCTGAGTGACAACCCTACCGTAATAGTAAAACCGTGCGCACACGGGCGTTTATTTAAACAGGCAGTGTGTACTAGAACAAAGGACTGTGGAAAACTTTAAAATGTCTGTTTTTAACACACGCCGCTTTCACGGCGCAGGGCTGAGGTGCGAAACAAGTTCTTCTTTCGGCTTTTGCTGTCAAAGACTATAGTTAAAATCAGACGCGAAAAGTCTTTAATCTATATACTATCTTTCTTTGATAACTATATACCCATGTCACAGAATAAATAGTATTACTTCAGGCTCACTTTGAGAACTATTTTTAGAAATGTATTATTGCTTTTGCAATAATACATTTGAGTAACGACATACGAGTATAGTAGGTATGTCTTTAATTACTTTTTTTTAAATTTCTAGCTCCTGGACTAGGAAGGATCAACGCTCCTAGCAGAAGTAACCATCATCTGGTTCATTCTGATTACTGGAGGTCTACTCTGAGCGTCAATCGGCTAATAAGTAGAGCTACGCGTCACGTGACGTGACGTGACGTTTACGAGCCGATGTTTCGGCCAATAATATTCGGGTATTCATTCGAGGTTCAATCCGACAGTTAGTCCATCCAAAGGTAAATTTATTTTATACTAGCTGGTGCTCGCGACTTCGTCCGCGTTGAAAAGTATAAAACGCCATTTACCGTGGAATGTCACTAAGCAGTTGTCATGTTAGTCGCTCCAGGTCCAAGCCGCTAGTATTTACTTTTATTTTAGATTTCCCGTAGGAATGAAGCATTTTCCCGCGGTAAAAAGTAGCTTTTGTTCATCACGGATAATGTCGGCTTCTAATGGTAAAAGAATTTTTCAAATCGGTTAACTAGTTTCGAGGCCTATTCTATACAAACAAACAAACAAACAATCAAATCTTTCCTCTTTATAATATTAGTATAGATAGATATGTATTAAAAAAAATAATCTATGTAGTATATCCTTAATGTGGAATATCTTAGTTGCTTAGTGTGGAACTAAATGGTGCTGTGTGAAAAAAAGAAAAAGAAGTTTGGATTGTCTCAACTGTTCAATGCATAATCTTTGACGAGGTTGTTGTATTTCGCGCAATTTTAGTATACCAGCCGCTAACAAAAGTCTTTTGTGAAACAGCTTGGATGGAACGCTTCTACATAAATTGGATTTACCTTAGAAATGTAGACTTAGTGACATAGTATGGCAATATATCTTCTGCAGTTCATTTGCCATACTCGCACTATCACATTGTGGACCATTAATTGGTCTTTTAATATAGAAAACTAGCTGTTGCACGCGACTTCGTCCGTGTAACTTTATAAAATATAATACGTTCGCATCTGTGAAACCATGGAAAATACACATACAAAATTTCAACCCAATCGGTCAAGCCGTTTAGTAGTTGACATACCGACAGCAGCGCCACCTACCAGTTCCAATTGTATTTTTAAATGATCCAGGTAATCATCGAAATACCCATATAAAATTTCAACCCAATCGGTTCAGCCGTTTAGAAGTTATGTGAAAAAGATAAGTACGGAAGGATAATTCTTACTACCCGTTGTCCTATTACCCGTTTTTCCGTAGGAATGAATCATTTTCCCGTGGTAAAAAGTAGCCTATGTTCATCACGGATAATGTCGGCTTCTAATGGTAAAAGAATTTTTCAAATCGGTCCAACAGTTTCGGATCCTATTCTATACAAACAAACAAACAATCAAATCTTTCCTCTTTATAATATTAGTGTAGAGTTGTAGACGAATCACAAAAAGATTATTAAAGAAATGAAGACATAAGAAAGTACAAAAAGATAAAAGAGATAATATAATATGTGAAGAAAGTTTACATATAGATTTTCTTGCATTTTGTTCCCTAATATTGTAATTAAATATGTCTGTAATGCAATAATTAACCTTCGGGGACCCCTCCAGACAAATTAGCTCGCTAAACTGATACTTATCTCCTTAAGGCTTCGCAGGATACCTAAGAAGGGCTAAAGAATTTATAGCCCTTATTTATTTACACCAGCTTTGTGAAGGTAAGTGTAATAATGAGTTTCTTAAAGAAGAAATTTCATGCCTTAAGGTTCTTTTCTCGTAAAGAAACCGCTCACACTCAAAGAAAGATTGAGTTTGCTGGGAAATATTTCATATTTTATAAAGTACTAGCTGTTGCCCGCGACTTCGTCCGCGTAACTTTGTAAATTATATATTAAAACCTTCCTCGAGAACCACTCTATCCATTGGTAAAACAGCATGAAAATCAGTGCAGTAGTTTTTGAGTTTATCACGAACAGACAATCGCTCCCCGTTTATCCCTCTTTCCAGGCCAAGCCGCAAGTATTTACTTTTATTTTAGACTAGCTGGTGCTCGCGACTCCGTCCGCGTAGAAAAGTATAAAACGCCATCTACCGTATTTTGGATAGATTGCGCTATCTCCCATGCAAGCTGCTAGTATTTACTTTTATTTTGTATTTCCCGTAGAAATGAAGCATTTTCCCGCGGTAAAAAGTAGCCTATGTTCATCACGGATAATGTCGGCTACTAATGGTAAAAGAATTTTTCAAATCGGTCCAGTAGTTTCGGAGCCTATTCTATACAAACAAACAAACAAATATTTCCTCTTTATAATATTAGTATAGAAGTGTAATCAATTGCAAATGAAATCACCTCAGATCTGAAGATTTATTACACGAATACTGTACCAAGATGCAAATATGAACTTTTTATCGTATAGTCAGCTAAAAACCCATCAGCAACGAACGAGGCAACTCCCAATTTTCTAAAGAGGCGCCATTTATACTTCTCAAGATTTGAATAAGAGCAAATTTGAAATTTAAATTCCAACGTTTACCTAAATTGATGGGGAATCCGGCTCGAAGGACCAAGTGCTCTTCACTTTGCATTGGTGATATAGATAGCTTCGGTACTGGGAAGTTATTTCTGACGTCTTTATCCAAGTGCTTTGGATAAATATGCGGTCAATTCCAACCTGAACAGAATAATGCAATATGAGTCGTTAGATGCAATAACTATATTTTATTTTTATCATCAATACTAATAATAAATCTGTAGGGGTCGGTCATGGAGTAATTTACTTTGTTTTCAGAAATATCGTGTATATAGGCTCTATACATGATACTGAAACTAAATTGACCATTTTTACAATTTTTTTCCGTATGTATGTTCCTCCATCACTCTTAAACGAATTAACTGATTTTCATGAAACTTGGTAGATAAACATTTAGAAGTACCGGACACGTGATAGACTACTTTTTATCTTTTTTAACGCGGACGAAGTCGCGGGCAACAGCTAGTGTATACTATAAATTTAAGTTGAACCATAGTTGAACCAATTATGAAATGTTACACAAATGATTCTTTACACCTTTCTTTATGTGAAAGTTTGCCAGCAGGCTGATGGTCTACTTGATACTATACCATTGGAACAACAGTGCAGTGCTGATCTTGATAGGATTATCTATACTGATATTATAAAGAGGAAAGATTTGTTTGTTTGTTTTGAATAGGCTCCGAAACTACTGGACCGATTTGAAAAATTCTTTTACCATTAGAAGTCAACATTATCCCTGATGAACATAGGTTACTTTTTACCGCGGGAAAATGCTTCATTCCTGCGGGAAATCTAAAATAAAAGTAAATACTAGCGGCTTGGCCCGGGATACACTTGATAGCGAAATCTATCCATTTAAAATAGAATCAGGTGAAGCGACTAACATGACAACTGCTTGGTGATATTTTTAGCGATCTGCTCTACGGTTATAATTTTATACTTTTCAACGCGGACAAAGTCGCGAGCACCAGCTAGTAATATATATATTTTTTCATTTCATTAAGAATTGAAAACCAAAATTGTCCTTTCCTCTAGCTTCTTCCTACCGCAGTAGCACTGTCAGCCTTAACATAAATCATAATAAAAAATACACCACTCTAAAATCGGCTCAGGTGCCTATTAGTACTATTATAAATGGCAACACAAACTGATACACCTTACAGAGAAGGGTAATAATTAGCACGTGTTCCCACTAATTACCTTAACTAGCTATTCTTGGAAATTTATAGTCCCAAAGCGACTTGGAAACTTCCACTCACTTTACACTTATGGCTACTGAACACATAAACTAAGAAAACCGAAGACATTGTTACAAAGACAACATTGTATATATCGATACCACAAATATTTCAGTATTGCTTTTATGTACCTATCGATAATTATGTATTATGTTATAATATCTTCAATTAATACTGTAAATCTACTTGATAGATAAACATTTAGACGTACAGGACACAGGATAGCCCACTTTTTATTTTTCAACGCGGACGAAGTCGCGGGCGCCAGCTAGTTCATACTAATATTATAAATGCGAAAGTAACTCTGTCTGTCTCGCTTTCACGCAAAAACTACTGAACCGATCACCATGAAATTTTGCATACACGTTGTCTGGGACACCAGAAAGGACATATGGTACCTTTCATCCAGAAAAAAGGACTAAGTAAGTATTCCCGAGGGATCATATAAAAACATAAATAATTGGGCGCTACTGTCGCATGGCGGCGCCATCGTCGTCACAGCGATATAAGATGACATGAGATGACATTACACAAAATGTTCCTAGCGGTGAAACATTATTGATGTATTTTGTCTAAAATTGTCACTTGGTTGTCAAATATTTATAGGTGCGTTCAGATTTTGTTGTAGTATGAGGACCGATCTCTAAGGCCGATGTTTAAGAAATTTTTTTCGGTAGGTAAGTGATAGTTGCAAAATAACGCGGGTCAAGCTAGCATATATTTTCTTTTTCAACGCGAACGAAGTCGCGGGCACCCACTAGTAATAAATAACTAAGAACGGATCCAGCGTTATAAATCGGTGTTGCAGTGACCGCTTGAGCGGACAACCCGACTCACAGTCGCCCCGTGATAAGGGTATATGATCGTTCGAGACCTGCCCAGCCAGCATTAAACTGTCTCCCGTGTCTTGTACAGAGCTGTGCCATTTTACTTGTATGTACAAGGGGAGACTGGTCATTTCTTTTTTCATACGGCATTGAAATGCCTAATCCCCTATTTGACTAATTTTAGAAAATCGTTTTAAATTATTCTTTATTATACTTAAAATATACATTCGTGTCTGTGAAACCGTGGAAATACACATACAAAATTTCAACCCAATCGGTCAAGCCGTTTAGTAGTTGACATACGGACAGCAGCTCCAGGTAGAGCTTTCCCGGTAGGTACCGGGTCCAATTGTATTTTTAAATCATCCAGGAAATCATCGAAATATCCATATAAAATTTCAACCCAATCGGTTCAGCCGTTTAGAAGTTATGTGAAAAAGATAAGTACGAAAGGATAATTCTTACTACCCGTTGTCCTATTACCCGTTTGTAAAAGTGTAATTTGGATTTGTGGCCTTTTAGGTTTTAAGCAGCGATATATTATGGTCTCTTCTTTCTTGTGGACATAAACAGAATAGATACGCCGAAATTGATAGGTCCATTCGTGCAGGTTGCATGACAGACAGATGTTACTAATCTCGACAAATTGACTATCGTCTGTCTGTATAATGGCGGACAAAGCAATATAATATTTCTACGAAACATACTTCTTACGTACCTGAAATAAATTTTTAAATTTTTCTTTATTCAACATTGCAAAAAAACTCAGCTTGCATATAAATTTGTATTATAATTGTATTTTTGTATGTTTATATTTTTGTTTATAACTCAAAAACTACTGGACCGATTTTAATAAACTTTTCACCATTATTTAGTAGAAATTAAGAAAATTAAAATTAAAAAATTAAAAAGAAGATAGAAATCTATAATATCTACATTATGCTAAAATAAAAAATGGATGCTTAAATATTTTTTATACTATTAAACATGCGATGTATTTTAACCCGAGCAACGCCGAGTTTCGCTGCTAGTTATATTATATAGCTGGAGAGGTTGTTTGTTTGTTTGGTTGAACGCGTTAATCACAGTAACAACTGGTTCGACTTGAAAAATTCTTTTTGTGTTTGGTAGTACATTTATCGAGAAAGGCTTTAGGCTATATAACATTTTGAACGCGGACGAAGTCGCGGGCGGGGCGATAGCTAGTTTTATATCAATCAATTAATCAATCAATCAATCAAAATATTTATTTGTAACTTAGTAACATGATAGCTAACAAATAACAATAAAACAAATAAGAAAAACGTGAGTTACAAGTTACAAATAGGTCCCTACTCAGTATTTTGCTGACATAGGCCAGCACTGATCTTCCGCAAAAACCCTAGGTTAACACATACACGGCCATACACCATACATATGCCCCTTAAAAATTAAATAAATAAAAATAAAAATTTAAATAAAATTATAATAACAGTTAATATTGCTATATATGTATGTCATTTATTTTGCAAGCCATTGTATGAGTCCAGAACAAAGCTCTCCATAGCTTGCGGATACAATAGAGCAGTGTACGTCAATCATAGTAGAAGTTATCGATCGATACCCGAGAATGAACTTAATATGACGACCATTGCATCCTTAATGAATATTAGGTATCCTGCGGCGAAACTTCAGTCGGTACTGGACGGACAGTTGGATACAAAACAATGCTTTTAAACCACTAACTGTTGTACTCAACTTTATCCGCGTGGCTTTATAAAATACTAGGTGGCGCCCGCGACTTCGTCCGCGTAACTTCATAAAATATAAGACTTACATTCGTGTCTGTGAAACAATGGAAATACACATACAAAATTTCAACCCAATCGGTCAAGCCGTTTAGTAGTTGACATACCGACAGCAGCGCCACCTACCGGGTCCAATTTTATTCTTAAATCATCCAGGAAATCATCGAAATAGCCATATAAAATTTCAACCCAATCGGTTCAGCCGTTTAGAAGTTATGTGAAAAAGATAAGTACGGAAGGATAATTCTTACTATCCGTTGTCCTATTACCCGTTTTCCCGTAGGAATGGAGCATTTTTCCGCGGTAAAAACTAGCCTATGTTCATCACGGATAATGTCGGCTTCTAATGGTAAAAGAATTTTTCAAATCGGTCCAGTAGTTTCGGAGCCTATTCTATACAAACAAACGATCAAATCTTTCCTCTTTATAATATTAGTATAGACTAGCTGTTGCACGCGACTTCGTCCGTGTAATTATGTAATATAACGTCCCCACCCATCAACGGCATAATCCGGCATAACCCCGCAGTGACCCGTACACTGCCGGGAATCCAAGATGATTTACCAACGTGAAAAAAAAACGATACTTCAGGAATATTCTCAAATCTCAAACCCGAATTCTAGTCAGAAATTAAGCTCATCCCATCTAAACCAGGATGTACAATATTTGGTTTTGTTGAAGATAGCTTAGACAATGCGTTAACTTGGGGACAATACAGTTTTATTATAACCTCCGTGGCCATAACACTATCCGCTTCGTTATAATACACTTGGGTGCAATATAAAGTTTGACATACTGCTTTGAAAAGCAATATTCAAAAGGTAGTGTAGATGACTATACTATATACAGAGATTAACATTCGAAAAGTGATAGTATTGTATTACATGTATATATTATAGGAGCTGTTGCACGCGACTTCGTCCGTACCTATGTTACTCGCTGATAATATAGCTTTTTATAGGTGAAAGAATTTTCAAAATCGGTCCAGTAATTTCGGAGCCAATCTTTCCTCTTTATTATTTTAGTATAGACTAGCTGTTTCCCGCGACTTCGTCCGCGTTGAAAAAGATAAAAAGTAGCCTATCACGTGTCCCGTACTTCTAAATATTTATCTACCAAGTTTCATGAAAATCGGTTAATTCGTTTAAGAGTGATGGAGGAACATACATACATACATACATACGGAAAAAAAATCTAAAAATGGTCAATTTAGTTTCAGTATCATGTATAGAGCCTATTTACACGATATTTCTGAAAACAAAGTAAATTACTCCATGACCGACAGCTATAGATTTATTATTAGTATTGATTATTACTAGACATTAAAATTAAGTATCATAGGAACCAAATTATTTGAAAAAAAACAGCCGGACACGATAGACGAGGAAAACCAGAAACAGAAAAGAATGGAAATATTTTTCCCTTTGCCCTTTGGCAAAGGCCTCCTCCAAGGCAAAAAAATAATAATAAAATAAAATGGAAAAAAATAAATACAGCGACGTTTAAAATAATATTACCTTTGTATTTTGTATAAATAACTCATAACCTAAACATTAATCCTACTAACTTTCTCAAGGACAATAATTACCCTTGATTAACAATATGTATTTATGTTAAATACTAATAGGTATTTTAAATAATTTTGTGTAGTCATATTTAACAACAATACTTAAGGCTAAACCAAATTTATACTACATTTACATATTGTACAGTATAAAGCTTAGATCCTCTAGGCAGGGTCCCAAACATGCTGGCTGCATTACGTCAATTATATTTTATTTTTACTTTGTTGTTAACTAAAAAAATTTTAAAAATCTAATTTTTTAATATATAACAGCACACATGCTGTTATTTCACGGTGGTCATCTGTAAGGGGGTGGCTACTGCGATCATACCGTCTACCCAAATGTAATATGCCATTCTTTAATTAACTTAACTAGTATTGAACAAGCAAAATTGTCCCAGTTACATTGAGTTATTTTGTCTGCCACTGTACAGCAGTTAGCGTAACTGCCTGTTTATTCCAGTAGGTCGTTTACTTAAGTATATTAGGCCTTCCTATAGTGTCTCCAGTCACAAAGCACCATTGTGCGCTGACCCTAACATTTGACTTTTAGATGTTATTGCGGATTTGCGTTCAGTTTTCACGTCATATATTTGTTTTAATAGAGGGGACGTTGTTCATTTTACAATAGTAATTAATTTGCATAATATAGTACATTAAACTATCTATTTAAATATATTATTTACTAGCTGGTGCCCGCGACTTCGTCCGCATATAATATGTGTATGTGATAATATTTTTAGATGACCCCTTTCGTCAGCGAAAGCAATATAAACGCTTGATGTATTGTTGCTATAACGGTTTCGCCAGGCGTTAGTTTTTTTAATTTTATTATTTTTGATCCTTCAGGAACAGTACCTACCTTTTTTCTGGATGAAAAGTACCCTATGTCCTTTCCCAGGCTCTAGACTACCTGTATACCAAATTTCATTTAAATCGGTTCAGTAGTTTTGGCGTGAAAGCGAGACAGACAGACAGAGTTACTTTCGCATTTATAATATTGGTAAGGATTTAAGTAATGACTCAATATAAGTCATATTAACGCATGCAAAAAAGTGCTAGCAACTCGCCCCTGGTTTTTATTTTAGACAATTTCGCAGTTCGTGATAAACGCAGAAACTACTGCACCGATTTTAATTTATAAAATGTATATAATTTACTAGCTGTTGCACGCGACTTCGTCCGCGTAACTTTATAAAATAGATAGTATTCTGTGAAACCATGGAAATACACATACAAAATTTCTACCCAATAGGTCAAGCCGTTTAGTAGTTGACATACTGACAGCAACACCACTAACCGGATCCAATTGTATTTTAAATGATCCAGGAATATGGAAGGATAATAATTCTTACTACCCGTTGTCCTATTACCCGTTTTCCCGTAGGAATGGAGCATTTTTCCGCGGTAAAAAGTAGCCTATGTTCATCACGGCTAATGTCGGCTTCTAATGGTAAAAGAATTTTTCAAATCGGTTCAGTAGTTTTGGAGCCTATTCTATACAAACAAACAATCAAATCTTTCCTCTTTATAATATTAGTATAGATAGCCTATGTTACTCGCTGATAATGTAGCTTTCCAACAATGAAAGAATTTTTCAAATCGGTCCAGTAGTTTTGGAGCCTATTCTATACAAACAAACAATCAAATCTTTCCTCTTTATAATATTAGTATAGATAGTATAGACAAAGTTACGCTGACGAAGTTAGCGTACAGAACGACAGACTGCGCGGCGTGAAGCGACTTGGTTTTACTTATTCAATGTAATATGTATAATATATAGATTTTTATTTTTATTTATACAGAGTTTTAATTTTTAATTTAAATTTCGACAACATATCGATTAAATCTAGGGTGAATTTTAACACTAAAACCGCATTATTCAATTTGAAGGAACCCAATTTAGACAATCGGAAGGTGTCGCACTTAGAACAGATTGGATCCATATCCTCGATTTAGAAATCAATTTAGTGTAGTGTGATCAACTATAGTTCACTACTCATAATCTTAAATTGGTTTTCTTTAAATTGAAGAGTTTGTTTGTTTGGTGAAGAGAACGCAGACGAAGTCGACGGCACTAGCTAGTATAAATATATAGATTTTTATTTTTATTTATATTTATACCGAGTTTTAATTCTTAATTTAAATCTTGACAGTACAAAATATGCGTGTCAAACGAGAATAGGACTGGAAATTCGCATTTTGCTCCGCATTTCTCACGAACTTCATTACTGATGTGTACGGAGTGCAAAAAAAACAAGCCAAGAATTAATTATTATTTTTATTAGTTTTTATAATTTTTGTAATGTGATTATTTATTCAGGTAGTTTATTATAAAATCGTATACATTGACCCATAAAAGAATTACTTATCTCGTCGAGACTCGTTAGCAAACTTAAGGGCTTTGCTACATAGAACCAAAGCCGAAAAGATCGTATAAATACGATTTAAATCGTACTGTAATTTACACTTATAGTTTAATTGCTTAATAGTTATTATATACTAGCTGGTGCCCGCGACTTCGTCCGCGTTGAACGATGAAAGGTACCCTATGTACTTTCTGGTTTCCCAGACAACGTGTATGTAAAAATTAATGGTGATCGGTTCAGTAGTTTTTGCATGAAAACGTAATAAACAAACAAACAAACAAACAAACTCACATTCACATTTATAACAATAGTAAGGATATATATATATATATATATAAGGATATATAATTTTATTAGATAAAAAATAAAAAAATATTTATATATTTGTATTTTTGTTATTCGGATTTTTTTGACGACATTACTATGATGACGCGGATCATGTGAAATTTGCAGCAAGCGCGATTCTATTCTCATTTGAAACGCATAGTACTCGTATATTGATTAAAAATCAAAAGAGGGAATTTTAACATAAACATCACAGTTAGTCGTAAGCATTTAGGCTTTGCTCTGAATAAAATCTAATTTAAAAAAAATGCCTCATAAATTAAGACATAAAACTGGAGGCCATTAACAATTTTACGAATCCCCGTCGAGGGGTTAAAATGACCGTTGCAAAACTTTTAACCCTATCGCCTAAACAAGCGTTAAAAACGGGCCCAAATTATCCCCTAAACAGCAATCAAAATTGCTCGCCTGCAAAAAGTTTATCCGCTGTAAAACTTGTGCGGATGTTAATATAGCGAATTATTTACTGTATACCTATTACGTAAATACGGGCCTTAATGACACAAAACATATAGGAAAAAAAACAGACAAACTACCGGTCCACTTTTTTTTTTTATATTAAGGTCGAAAGACAGGCTGACGGTCCACTTGATGGTAGGTGGCTACCGTCGCCTATAACACAAGCAACGCCATAAGTGCTACAAGTGCACTGCCGACCATAGAAGGATTCAGGAAAAGGGATAAGGGAGGGATGGGGTAATGGGCTCTGGCATCCCTTACTCACTCACCGAAACACAAAAGCACATATGCTGTTATTTCACGGTGGTATTCTGTAAGGAGGTGGTAACTGCCGCCAGACGGGCTGCCGAAATGACTGCGAAACGCAGTGTGCCCTACCACTACTATATCACTATACTACTTTATGGTAACAAAAGTCTATTTTGGTCTTAATATTAACTATAGTGACCAGCTGATTGTAAAATTGCGATACTAACGCATGGCCATTAATTTTTATATAACTACTAGCTGTTGCGCGCGACTTTGTCCGCGTTAAAAAAGATAAAAAGTAGCCTATCACGTGTTTGTTAATGTTTGTCTACCAAGTTTTATCAGTTAATTCGTTTAAGAGTGATGGAGGAACATACATACATACACTTCAATTTTATTTTATTTTTTAAGTAAGTATAGATTAATTAAATCAATACTGTATTTGCTTATTTTAGTAACGTAACTCACGAAGGAATGTTCGACTTACTTAACTTATATTTAACTTGTGTAACAAGTTAAATATTTTCCTCTGCATGAGCCCAATGCAATTCCTAAATCACTTGTAATGATATCCACGCGGTTATTATCCGTGGCCACAATGTATAATAATTACATACGAGTATGTGGTGCAAGTCACAAGAAATTATTACTTTAAAATGTTTTTTTGTTTCTAATAATTAAAGTTACAAACTAACCCCTGAATTTCTATCTATGTCCTTTTCTATATCCCTGACAACATGTATACAAAATTTCTTTATGATCGATCTTGTAGTTAAGGTGTAAAAGCGCAATAAACAAACAAACTCACTTTCGCATAACATTTCTAGCCCAAAAATCCTCACAAGTCTGCCTGACTAATTCCAAGCAACACAGATAATGAAATAAATCTATTGCATAAGCCTTTTGTGAATAATTTCTGTAGTACTACTAGTCTACTACTCTTATTAAATTTTTGTATAATATAATGGCTTGAAAATTACTCGAGACATCATTATAGAACTGTACGCATCCATATCTACGTCTACGTCTACGTCTGCGTCTACGTCTACGTCTACGTCTACGTCTATATCTACGTGTATGTCTATCTCTATGTCTATGTCTATGACTACGTCAGACAGAGATATATTATTTCGATGTAGATAGATGGCTCAAAGGTCTAGTTACCAGGCCCTAAAATTAAAAAAAAAACTAATAGAGAGAGAGCGTTAAACGGGGAAAATTTGTGTACAATTTGTATAATTAACAGCATAAAATTGCTAAAATAAAAAATAAAATGAAGCAATTTTATACTAGCTAGTGAAATAATAAATTTAAAAAAATAATTTAAAACCTTTCGTCTTCGTCTCGTCTCTTCGCTTGGACCACACCAGTCCCACATATTACGTTCTTACTACTTATTAATAATCTTTGAGAATCTAGTTTATGATTGTTAGATACAATGTTGTTATGTGAATTTTCCCAATTGATTTATCAATCATTCAATAATGATCCGCTTGATTGAAATGTATTAACCTTTTGTATGTCATATTTAATAAATGGATATTCTTTCAATACTCACCTTTGACCTTACGAAACGACCAATAAGTAATGAGTACACGCTATAGAATTATTAGCTACACGCTCCCGACTTCGTCCGGGTCCTAAATAAGAACTATCCTATATTTTAAGTTGGACCAAATGACACACGGTTACGAAGTTTTATCAAAATTGGTTTAGTAATTTAGGAGTTCATCGGCGTCAAACAATGTGACATGTAATTTTATATTGGGTTGTAAAGAAAGTTCGTATAGTTTTTATGACAAAGATTTATTTGAACAGAAACAATACTTATATTATTCAATACTAATAATAAATCTGTAAGTATAGGTATTGTATGTATGTATGTATGTATGTATGTTCCTCCATAACTCTTAAACGAATTAACTGATTTTCATAAAACTTGATAGATAAACATTTAGACGTACATGACACAGGATATAGGCTATTTTTTTTTATTTTTCAACGCGGCCAAAGTCGCGGTAAAACCAGCGAGAAGTTTAACACGTAATATTTATATATTTATATTTATGTAAATATCGCTATTTAAAAACTAAAGTGCCATAAAACAAAAAATCCAAAAATCCTTCCTTCCTTCATATTGTATGTTGCAAAAAGACTTAAGGTTGTTTTATTCCATATTTAATATATTTTATTTATATTCAAAATTTTATATTTATATTTCAAAAGTAACTTATATGCTTATATCTCTTCTAGTATTCAGTTTATTATAAAAGCACTTAAAAAATGTAATACTACTTAAAAGGCCGTCCTAACGATGCATAATACGCATATATTTGATACTAGCTGTTGCCCGCGACTTCGTCCGTGTTAAAAAAAGATAAAAAGTAGCCTATCACGTGTCCCTTACTTCTAAATGTTTATCTACCAAGTTTCATTAAAATCAGTGATGGAGGAACATACATACATACATACAGAAAAAAAAATAGTTTCAGTATCATGTATAGAGCCTATATACACGATATTTCTGAAAACAAAGTAAATTACTCAATGACCGACCCCTACAGTTTTATTATTACTAGGTATTGATGATATACACATCTATAAGAAAAAAAAAGACTCCTGTAAAAAGTGTAATTTTGATTTGTGGCACTTTAGTTTTTAAGCAGCGATAAGTATATAGAAATTAAGCTGCTCGAGTTGGAAGTGAGTTTGAAAGAGAGCCAAGTACACTGAATGCTCGTATTAGTGAAGTTTAAGACATCTTAATAACCGGTTCAGTTACTAGTTACCGAAATGAAAGTTAACTGAAGTTAACCGAGCGTTCCGCCGATACAATACCTCCCATAAAGGCTCGACAACTTAACTTAAGAGCAACTTTAAACGGAGTGCGGATTAAACAGTCTGCCCGCTAATTCTGGACGGGCCCGACTACTAATTCTGTCTAGCTTGAAATTCGCGGTAACTCAATCACCAAGACATAGATTCCTTACTGGAAATGATCATTTTATTAACCCCCGAGGCATAAACATAACATAAAACGCACCAGTCAAGTGCATAGTTTGTCTAACACGAGAATCAAAGTGTCGAAGTAATTGAAGACGTGAGTGGATGAAGGTGGTATGTCGCATTTTTGAGTTTTTTCATTTTTTTGCGTTGATGAAGGTAATATGTCCACATAAATGATTACAGACCTTGAAATCGTCGATTTAAGACATTTTTGGAAAATAAAAAGACGTTATGTACAGTTAATTTTAAAAGCAAAAAGTGCAGAAAAGTTTACTTTTGTTAATGGAAGAAGGAGCTCTATGTTCACTTTTTGACATTGGAAATGTCTTTTCTTTCGCTTCAGTATAGGCCCCGATTTCACGAAAAAGTGCGATCCTCTTATATCTCGGAGAGTTGTATAGATATGATATTCAAAAAGAGCTCAAAAGACGCGTATTCACGAGAGCTGTAAGGGGCAAAAATAATTTATCGAAAAAGTAAAAAAACGAAAAAAGTTGAAATATAAGTTGAATATATAAGTTGAAGGTCGAAATAGTGAAAAAAAATTTGAACTTTTTCGAATTTTTTATTTTGGCGCTCGATATTTTGGAAACGAAGAATGATATCAAAAATTTGAGAAAAATTCCTCTGGACAATTTAGTCAGCTACAATTTGAGCCTAAAATAAAGACGATCGGGTTAAGGGTTTGCCCTGTAGAAGACAGCAAGGCAGAACAACATAATTTCGAATTCCGTAGATTCATTTCCAATGTGCTCGATAGTCGTGTGAGGCACGAAATCTGTGATTTTTTTTAAATTAAATAATACAAGTGTTTAATTGCTATCATACCATTAATATTTTAGGTTGTTCACACAACTTTGCATCATAATTTTAGTACAACAATCAGTTCCGTGGCGACTTATCTCAAAAATTAAAAGTGAAACTTAAACCTCGATTTATTGGAAATTGGAATTATGCGACATATCACCTTCATCCACTCACGTCTTGAATTATCCTCGTGTTGGAAGCATTGTCATCTTTGTTTTTGGTCTATAGCAGTCCAAACATAGACTACAAAACTTAGAAACTTAATACTATGGTTGTGAACAGAAAAATTAACCACTTCTAAGTATAGCAACTAGGTTTTTTAAGATTTTCCTTGTTGGCAACTGGTTGCGTAAGAAGAATAAATATTCTTCTATCACAACTGGTTGCCATGAAAACTAAAAGATCCTCGCAACTGAAACACAGTTGCGATAGAGGCCGGAAGGCAAAAACAGGGTTTTATAATTTTGACGTGTGTGTATGTGTATGTATGTGTCTGGCCTCGTGGCCCCCAAACGTATGGACCGATTTTGATACTTTTTTTGTTTAAAAACAGACGTGATAGGGATTTTTTTAATATAATATCTAATAATATCTTCACACATTCCACACAGCACCATCTAGCGCCACAGTAAGCAACTAATGCTTGTATTATGGATACCAGACAGTTGATATAATACACAGATTACTTTTTTTTGTAAATACATACATATTATAAATACAAAACATCCATGACTCAGGTACAAAGGTAAAATGTAAATATTTGCCCCAAGCGGGATACGAACCCGCGACCGTTTGGTTAACAGCTAGGTTCACTAGTCACTCTGATGCGAGAGGAAAGCTTCTGGAACAGTGGCTCGCCAGCAACGACATGGCAATTATTAACGAGGGTACGACGAACACGTGCGTGCGGCATCAGGGCGGCTCTGTCATCGACGTCACCTTTGCGAGTCCTGCCCTTGCCCGCCGTGTTCGGGGGTGGGTAGTCGAGGAAGGGGTTGAGACCCTGTCGGACCACCGGTACATCCGGTTCTCTGTCTCCCCTCACTCGGCCAACCCGACCAACCAAAGTCGAAGCCGAACGCAGATCGGCCCAAGATGGGCCATTAAAAAGCTGGAAAGAGACACTCTGATAGAGGCGTCCCTCATAGAGAGCTGGAACTCACCGGATGTGACCGATGCGGACCTGGGGGCGCGGTGGTTCCGAGAGGCCATGACTCGCGTTTGCGACGCGGCCATGCCTCGCGTCACCAAACCGTCGCCCCGTCGACAGGTGTACTGGTGGTCACCAGAGCTCGAGCAGCTCCGAGCGGCTTGTATTAAGGCTCGACGCCAGTACACCCGTGCACGTCAACGAAACAGGGACGTTCCGACCCAGAGGAGACTTTTTGCCGTTTTCCAAGAGGCCAAGAGAACCCTGCGAGCTGAGATTGGCGCAGCTAAAGAGGGCGCCTGGCAGGAGCTTTTGGATTCGCTTGAGCGGGACCCATGGGGCAGGCCTTATAGGCTTGTCATGAACAAGCTTCGGCCATGGGCCCCCCCGCTTACATCTACCATGGCAGCAGGTACTCTTGTGAGTGTAGTAGAGGGCTTGTTTCCTGCCAGGACAGAGAGCGACGCTCCAATAGCGGTGGAACGCATAAGGCCACCGATCTTGAACGAAGATCCCCCTGAGGTGTCAGAAGGCGAGCTGGACAGGGCGATTCTTCGACTGCAGGCGAAGAACACAGCGCCCGGCCCTGATGGCATTCCGGGGAAGGCGTGGGTCTTGGCCCTCAAGGAAGGCGGCATAAACGAAATATTTCGAGCCCTACTCACCACTTGCGTGACAAAGGGTTACTTCCCCAAGGAGTGGAAAGAGGGCAAACTTGTCCTCATTCGCAAGCCTGGGCGACCGGTGGACTCTCCATCTGGGTATCGTCCAATAGTGCTGCTGAGCGAGGCGGGGAAGTTGTTCGAGCGCGTTCTAGCAGATCGTCTCGTTCAACATCTAGAGGAGACGGGGCCGAATCTGGCTGATACCCAGTTCGGCTTTCGGCGGGGTAGGTCCACCATGGACGCCATCGCCAGAGTGAGGGCAATTGCGGACAAAGAAATTGGGGAAGGTGGGTTTGTCATAGCGGTATCCCTCGACATATCCAACGCCTTTAACACCTTGCCGCATACTACAATTATGGAGGCCATGGGATACCACGACTTCCCGGTGTACTTACGTCGAATCATCGACGAGTACCTATCGGGTCGGTCGGTAGTGTACCCCACAAGCGCTGGCATGTGTCGACGAGAAGTGTCGTGCGGTGTTCCGCAGGGGTCGGTTCTCGGGCCGCTCCTGTGGAACATCGGATACGATTGGGTGCTGCGGGGCATCAACCAACACGGGGTTGACGTCACGTGCTACGCGGACGATACCCTCGTAACCGCCCGCGGTGGCACGTTTCGCGACGCTACCCTGTTGGCAACAGCAGGAGTTGCGCAAGTGGTGGCGCGCATCAGGCGCTTGGGTTTGACGGTGGCCCTTGAAAAGTCCGAAGCAATTTGCTTCCACGGCCCTCGCAAGGCGCCACCGCCAAACGCTCTTATTATTGTGAGCGGAGTCACCATCGGCATCGGGTCGACGCTGAAATATCTCGGCGTCATTCTCGATAGCCGATGGAACTTCAGGGAGCATTTCACAAAAATGACCCCCAAATTAGTGAAGACTTCTATGGCGCTAGCCAGAATAATGCCAAATTTAGGAGGACCTAGGGGAGGATGCCGCCGTCTCTTTGCGGGGGTGGTACGTTCGATGGCCCTGCATGGAGCGCCCATCTGGGCGGACTCCTTATCCACTCGTAACGCGACCTTGCTGCGGCGTCCGCAGCGGGTCGTGGCGGCCAGAGTCATCAGGGCGTATCGAACTGTTTCGTGGGAGGCGGCGTGCGCAATAGCCGGAACACTCCCCTGGGAGCTGGATGCCAAGGTCCTTGCAGTAGTTTTTCGCAAAACTGCGAATGCAAAGGCCCGAAACGTGGCTCCACTCCCAGAAACAATTTCTCGATGGCGGAAAAAGGCCTACGACAAGGCCTTGGACAAATGGCGCGATATGCTACTGGACCCAAGTGCAGGTCATCGCACGATAGCTGCAATCGCGCCTGTCCTCAAAGAGTGGACGAGCAGGCGGGCCGGCTCGCTCTCTTTCCGGCTTGTACAGGTGCTTACGGGGCATGGTTGCTTCGGACGGTACCTGTGCAATATCGCGAGGAGGGAGCGAACCACCGTCTGCCATGAATGTGGAGCGCCGAACGATTCGGCTCAACACACGTTAGCGGAGTGCTCAGAATGGGACACAGAAAGAGCTGCTCTGACGGCAGTCGTGGGACAGGACTTGTCCTTACCCGCTGTCGTCAGAGCTATGATTGGTAGCCTTGACGGCTGGAATGCCGTCAAGAAATATTGTGAAGCAGTCATGAGCGGTAAAGAGGCCAGGGAGCGGTCCCGCGAGGTTGACCCCCAGGCCGACCCAATCAGGCGGCGAAGAGTCGGCCGACGTGCCCGGGCATACGCCGCGGCGCACGTTGCGTGAACTACGTCAGGGCGTCAGAAAGGGACATCTGACGTCCTGATATACACAACAAAGACGCGTGGCGGCTCACAGCGTTCCAGTGCGCCGCCACAAACAACAAATGAAGCGAGGCGAAAAACGTTCGCCCTGAGTTGAGTCCGCTGAGGACGTAGCGGTGTGTGGGGATCCGAGAACAAGGCCTCGCTGTGCTCTCGGACCCACACTTTCACCGCTGATGGTGGAACGCGGGGGGGTTTTAGTGGGTATTCCTGGGGATAAAACTTCGTCAGGCGAGTCCCACACTCCCCCTCGTCGACTGTCCCCGTCGACGAGGGATAGTGCGTAAACGTCATTTCCCCTCCATAAAAAAAAAAAAAAAAAAAAAAAAAAAAAAAAAAAAAAAAAAAAAAAAAGGTTCACTAGTCACTAGACCAAACGTGTCGTCTTGTTGCTTAGCTAAGTTTAATTTATATAGATCTGTTCAGGCGTTTGAAGACCATAAGCCCATTTCCTAGTTAACGAAGGAAAATCACTAACTTACACAAGTTTGATTGATGTGAAATTTGGATATAGCGCGTTTTATTTGGGCTGAATAGAAATTCGGCGATTAGTTCATATTTTCTTATTATATCTTGTTTATTTCGTTTTAAATAAAATTATTTTAGTTAAATGAATTGGTAAAATAATAAAAGTTTCTTAAATGTCACTTTTAGTTAGTCTCCAAGCGATTCCGTGTAAGCAAAACTCAATCGACTTTAGTAACATAATCAGAGTAACATCGTCACTATGTAAACTTCATATGTGGCCACGAAAATACCGTATAATCGTATGTTTAAAAAAGAATGAAAATATTTACAATTTTTTTTTTCTCTCTGTATTAATAAAGAGGGGGAAATGTAGTCATTCCAAACATCATTAAGCATGATTTGTGCTTATAAAAATAACACAAATAGCAGAGCGTGTTCACACCTGCTCGCGAGCCATGGCTCGCGCGGTAACCTCGGGTAAATACTTATAGTTCGAGGCATGCTTCGCGAGGCTAGCTGAGCCAGAAGCTCTCGAACAGTCACATCAGAAGTGAAAACTACGACATCTGTTAACATCTTAACAAAGTATTGACGAAGTTAAGCTTATTATGAACCAAGAAGTGCCTACGTACTAAATTAGGTTGGTGGCGTTTACTTCATACAATACACAAACATTCCTCATTTATCCCTCTTTCCATAAGTTAAACCCGAATTAAAATCAGTTGCGGTATTTAGAAGTAGTTAACGGATAACTACGCCGCCTACCTCAGGGGCTATGATTAATAGTAATCCCTAAGATAGCCAGCGTACCTCCACTATCGGGTACGCCGAGATTCCGATAGGCAGTGTAGCTCTCCCCACGGTGGATAACAGTGGCGAGACGCAGATGTAATGTCATAACGACATCCGCGTTATGACACGACGGTAGGAGTCCGCGTAACCCCGGTGTTGATGCATAAGTTCAGTTCTAGTAGGTTTAGTGGCCATACATTTTATGTCTGTTTTCGTTGAGTGCACTCCTTAAATGCATGTAATTTGCGATTGGTCTAGGAGATGTGGACTTTACAAACACTATATTAAGTTTCAATCTAAATCCAGAGAATTAAGTCTAACTAAAAGTAAAATACCTCAATGTTTAATAAATACTCCTTTATAATTTTGAAATATTAATCGTATGGCCTCAGAAAAATTTAACTAAAACGTTCATTGTATCCATCCTTGAACAGTATAGATTGAAGTCGCTTTCCACTTCTGTCTGTATATAAAATCACTAGCTGGTGCTCGCAACTTCGTCCGCGTAGAAAAGTATAAAACGCCATCTACCGTATTTTGGATAGATGTCGCTATCTCCCGGGCCAAGCCGCTAGTATTTACTTTTATTTTAGATTTCCCGTAGGAATGAAGCATTTTCCCGCGGTAAAAAGTATCCTATGTTCATCACGGATAATGTCTGCTTCTAATGGTAAAAGAATTTTTCAATTCGGTCCAGTAGTTTCGGAGCCTATTCTATACAAACAAACAATCAAATATTTCCTCTTTAATTAACGAGAGAAAGTGATAGCATGTATAAAAACTCCAGTGGACACTTTTTCGCAGTGATTTTGTTTGAGACCCTGAATCTAGTACATCCTTAATCAAAGATTTTTGACATTAATTAGTGGTGTAGATTATTATGTCAACAGATATTTTTGTATGAACCATTGGTTGTTTCTGAATGCTCCCCAAGATTTCATTAGGAGGAAGAAGATGACCATGTATTCAGGTGCGCAAGAAATAGGACGACCATTGTAATAAGATGTTGCGTATCTCGCCATCTTGAAATAAACTACATTTCACAGCGTCAAAATGTAAAAAAGTAGAGTTAGCAAAAAAAAATTAATTAGTGCATAATATGTTTATTATTTATTTATGATATACTAGTTGATGCCCGCGATTTCGTCCGCGTTGAAAATTGAAAAATATAATACATGGAAAAATGTCTGACATCTTTATTGCTCTAAAAAAGGCGATAGTGGCGCCAATTTTTTTTATATTCTTAGACGATGTCTCGAGAATTTAACTTTTTTCAGGATAAAAAGTAACTTACATATATATTAACAGTTAATACAAATAATAAGCTATTAATATGTGTGCTAAATTTTATCCAAATCTGTTGAGCCGTTTTTGGGTGAAAGAGACAGGGCGCGGACGAAGTCGCAGGCACCAGCTAATTAAAAATATATTAATTATATTAATAGTATAAGGATCCGTAAAAAAACCAACAGATTTTCTTATTTTTCTAAAAGGTACAGTCTCGACTAAGTCATCATGGTTTAGGTTATACAGCTGTGGATAGAAATTTACTCAACTCCATCTTTCTATAGCAATATACTGAGAGCCTTCAAACCTATTGTACGAGAGAAATTGTTTTGACAACCGTACCTGCAGCAACCTAAATAAAAAAAAAGTAGTGCAAGCAAGAAAAGTGGGAGCCTTCCCTGTATTTTCTCCAAGAAGTTTCTTGAGAGTTTAATCATGCGAAAGATAAGCGGGTCGCGCGCCAGGGTTGACACAAATTAATCTCGCATTTGCATTTGAATCCAGAACACAACTCACCGAAATTACTTTTTGTATTTACCCTATGAAATGTGTGTACTCGCTGAGATATGTGCGCGGAAACGTTGTCATAAACAACAATGCTGGAATTTAAAACTTATCTACTACACATCTACACGTGCTACTAATATTATAAATGCTAGATTTATGGATCTATAGATGTTACTGTTCCACGCAAAAACGGCTCAACCGATTTAAGTAAAATTTGACACACAGACAGTTTATTACCTGGATTAATATATAGGATTATATAGGTCTAAGAATATACTTCTTCTTTATGTATAATGGCATTTCGGTTCATTTTGAGAATAGCCATTATCTGCCAATGTCATGTCAATGTCGCGTTTGCCAGTGTCATTAGTAAAAATAGCAATTTGTAATAGCCTTTTTTTCGACCGACGAAAACGAAAAAACAAAAACGGAGGAAGTACTCAATTCGAGGCGTATATGTTTTTTTTTTTTTTTAAATAAAAGGGGCAAAATTGAAATTAAAAATCAAAAGTAGTTAGCAGATCCCGAGACTAGTCAGTCAAGTCAAGTCTATAATTTTTCTTAGTTTTCCAAAACATGTCCGTCAAGTCCAAAGCAGTCAGGTCAAGTCCCAAATATTTTCTGTATACATTAAATACAAGTTTTCTGATTGCACGAAACAATGTTTTCCTTTTTCTTGACATTATTAGTATTGATTTTAATGAAATAATTGACTTTGACAATTGAAAAAGTCACTTTTCAGAGTCGGTTGACTTTTGTTACGAACTCTAGTCAATTTGTATATTTTTTGTCGAAAATGTAAATGTTAAGGCCAAAAGTTGTGACAACCCTAAGATTTTTCGGGCACTCGGTCAGACCTTTTGTCCCGTACCAATTCAATTTAGTGATAAGGGATAAATGCGGGAACTCTTTCCGATAAATACGAAGACAAATAAAGTAGCCATCGTTGAAAATAAACGGAGGTCGTATGTTTGTTTAGGAGTGGTCGAGTATGAAGTAAATCCATTTTTATATGTACCTATTCACAATAAGTTTTATTCAATTTAAACGAGAAAGTCAATTTTCAATTTAAAAACACTGCACAACTTTTTAACCCTGACGCCCGTCGCAAAAACAGGGTGTTATAAATTTGACCTGCATGTCTGTGCATCTGTATAACACTTGAAGGGCCGTTAGATGAGTGGTTTAAGGTGCTCTGTTCCAGGGTTGCCAGGTTCGATACCCGGCAGGGTCAATTTATGAAATGAAAATGAACTTTTCAAAGTTGGTATTATGGGAAATAGATTTTTGCATTCCTTACTTTTTGTAAAGATGTTTTCAGAAAGATTAAAACATAATAATAATATTTCTCATGCATTACATACTATACAATATATCTGCAACACATATATCTAAGAGAAATAGCCCCCGGTACGTGCGAGGAAAGAAAATTTCGATAAATAAGTAATAATGGAGGCCATTCAATAATTTTCTCCGCAACCTGCACAAAGGTTAGTTTCCACTGGGAGGGGTAGAGATATTTGTTCGTGTGTAGTGGTTTTAACTGCCACCCTGTCTTCCGTACCCCTAAAACTCATGTTCAGAATAAGGGATTCACATAACTAAACTACTCTGCTAGTCATATCAGACCCTTTGAAGTCAGATTTATGGGTACGCAGTCTTTTCAAAAGACTTTTGATGTTATAGATAGCTAAAGCAAGGCCAACGAGACAATGCAAAGAATGTAAACAAACTTTCAAAGGTTCTCAATTCTCGAATAGTATAACTTAGGTATTTAGATAATGCTACTTCACATACACTTTCACACACACACACACACACACAAATATATATGTACTTACACATTTTATTTTATTGTACCACCTCATCTATTATTACTATTTCTTTTTGTTTCTTTTGTATTCTAAATTAGCCTAAGATTAAATAAGTTGTTGGAGGAGCGGGGGTCTCCTGATACAAGTATTTTTATACTTAACTAGCTGTTGCACGCGACTTCCTCCGCATAACTTTATAAAATATAACACATTCGTGTCTGTGAAACCATGGAAATACACATACAAAATTTCAACCCAATCGGTTAAGCCGTTTAGAAGTTATATGTGAAAAAGATAAGTACGGAAGGATAATTCTTACTACCCGTTGTCCTATTACTTGTTTTCCCGTAGGAATGAAGCATTTTCCCGCGGTAAAAAGTAGCCTATGTTCATCACGGATAATGTCGGCTTCTAATGGTAAAAGAATATTTCAAATCTGTCCAGTAGTTTCGGAGCCTATTCTATACAAACAAACAATCAAATCTTTCCTGTTTCTGTTTTTCTTGTATGTACGAGTAAGTGTAATTGTGTATAATATAAATGAAATAAAAAAAAATTATCCCAACTATTAGTCAGCAGCGTTGCGTTGCTTGAGTTATAATGCGACGGTATCCACCTACGATCATGTGTAAAAAAAAATCTGTATAAATAAACACTCCATCAAAACTGTATCAGAATTTGTACACGCTAACAACGCACAGTCCGGTAGTGAAATCGTAAATTTTGATGCTCGCTGAAATGAAGTGGGCACGAGCGTACGCGACCCGAATTCGAAATACCACTTACATGAACCATACTTAGAATTATTTAAGCTAAGTACAGACAACTATTTGTCTAATAAAGCTTTACTTGAAAAACTTATTAACAAAAAATAAAACCGCCGAAAAAACTGAAAAGCATAAAATAATCTTATTATTTTACCTAAGTAATTTTGAGTCGCCGCCGCGCATCACTTTTTACGTAATTTTTGCTTGTTTGGCGCCGACTCAAAATTACTTAGATAAAATTACTTAGATGCTTTTCAGTTTTTTCGGAGGTTTTATTTTTTGTTAAAAAGTTTTATTTTATATTTGTTGTGGCTATAATCTAATATTTACTATATGCTTAATTTTTAGTTGTTTGTTTGTATAGAATAGGCTCCGAAACTACTGGACCGATTTGAAAAATTCTTTTACCATTACAAGCCGACATTATCCGTGATGAACATAGGCTACTTTTTAGCGCGGGAAAATGCTTCATTCCTACGGGAAATCTAAAATGAAAGTAAATACTAGCGGCTTGGCCCGGGAGATAGCGCCATCTATCCAAAGATAGCGTTTTCTACGCGGACGAAGTCGCGAGCACCAGCTAGTGCTATATAAAAAAATCCAGTGGACACTTTTTCACAGTGATTTTGTTCGAGACCCTGAATCTAGTGTATCCTTTATCAAAGCGCTGAACGGCGCTGAACCCATTTCTCCGCCGCTACTTAGACGTACCTAACCAATGATTGTACAGTAATTTTAAGTGTTTGAATAACGTGTATACTTTTTAAATCCGTATTGAGTAATCGCCGGATGACGCCAGAAGCGTCGTTAGTGAGATGCCGCTGGGCTAAATTTATATGGAATACACTTTTAACTTGGAAATTTAACCTAAGTGTGAATATTAGATACTAAATGGTGCCCTCGACTTCGTTCGCGTTGAAAAATAAAAGTTATAACGTCTAACATACATTGACACCTGACATTATACTTTTGGCAAACGTTGGATCCATAGATAAATGATTGGTCTCACTGCACTCGACTAGATACGGCCCTACCTAAAAGCAATAGTTCCGTGAATGCAGCAACTTTTTATTGTAGTGTGTGTAAAACATCGTCACTATTTGTCACTTTTTACACAGTTTAATTATATTTTTACACAATTGAAACGCAAATTGGCATTTTATTATGTCCAAAATTAAAAAAAAATAACATTCGGCAAGTACACATCACAGACAGTTTGCATTGTGACTAGGTCGGGTACGCCGAATTCGGCGTAGTATTAGTTGCCTCATTTGTCAAGTACGGCGGCTGTATCTAGCGCAGCAAGACCAATCAAATATCTTTGGTTGAATCTTTATTTTTAGATAGCTGGTTTGTAATGAATAAATAAAAAAATACTGGACCGATTTTAGAAATTCTTTCACCTATAGAAAGCTACATTATCAGTGAGTAACATAGGCTATATTGTATATTTAAAAAAAGTTACGCGAACGAAGTCGTGTGCAACAAACAACAACAACAAACAAACAACAAACATTTAAAAAAATGTAAGACATTTTGTTATAAGTAAATCCATTTTATTGTTTTCAAAATTCCATTGGAATTTATAATTCTTGTGATTGGTGGTTAAAGTAATTTATTTTATCTTGTTACTGTTATGTGAATGTGATTTTCCACAAATCAACAATTTTAAAAAAGTCCATCTCCACATACATCAACCGAGCTATTGTCTACATATTTGACGAACAAAAAAAACAATTGTACCCCAAAAAAGTGGCCTAAAACGAAAGGTTTCGTGTTTTCTCGTATCCGGTCGAGTTGTAATCGGGCCATGTGTAATTTGGACCTCAATATTGTACGTATCGACTTGAAACCACCAACAGTTGAACCAATAAAGACCTTTTATACCCTTTGTTCTAACTTACTGTTAAAGACCATTGTAGTCTGTCCATTGAGATGCGGGTTTTGTTTCCCTTTTTACCAACATTGGCTTAGTTTACCTTATTAATTCACTAGCGTACCGCCTCCGGCTTCGCTAAGTTGATTTTTTATTGAAAATTATAATTATATACTCCAGCCTTCCTTGTTTATCGCTCTTTCTATTGGTGAAAACTGTATCCAAATTCTTTTGATGGTTTAGAAGAAGTATGACTTTCTCCTATAGACTAGAAAACTATATTACATTATCAGCAAGTAACATATCGACGGCAACAAAGAACAAACGGCTATCTACAAAATCACTAGCGGATTTTCAGGAGAGCGTTTTTAACGCGAAAGAATAAAGCTAGCTTCTTCAAATTTGAAATAGTTAATTAATATGGCATTCTAAACAAAATAGTAAAGATCATTTAACAGATTTTTATTTTATTTTCGAAATACGGCAAATGACTGTTTCCACTTTGTAAAAATAAAATAACTAACCGAGTCAACTGCCATATATTCGCTGCTACATTGGACTGTCCATTAGTTATTTCCCGAATAATTTCAAAAATCATGATTCGATCAGTATTAGATTCATCAAAATGTACTTAGATGAAATATATGGACGTTGTAGGAATAAATAAGTATGCAAGCTGAAAAAAAGTCAACTCGACGAAGAGGTCATGTGATTGATATACCTGCAAAATTTGTACGAGGTACATACGGATAATTGTAGATGTGCGTGTGTACTTCGTTACTTTGTAAAAAATGGTGTAGATGTCTTTATTTACGCCACAAAATACTTATCAAAAATGAGATTTTTTTATGAAAAAAAAAATATCACTAGATAAAATAAAGAATTCTGAATTCATTTATGTAAAAAAGTGAATTTCGGTAAAATGCAGATATCATTTTGTTCTTTGTTGCCGTCGATATTATTTTCAAAAAAATTTATATCTATGAAAATTGCAATAATGTCAAAGTGTTCAAAATCTTTTATTTTTCAACTAAACTCTATGAATGAATAAACTCAAAAACTACTTAAGTAATGGATTTTAAAAATTATTTCACTTATAGAAAGCTGCATTATCAGCGAGTAATTGATTTTGAAAAATAATTAGAAATTTTTGTGAATTAAGTTGGTATTTTTGGTATGGTAGCTGGGAAAGCCTATTCGTTTTTTTTTTTTTTTTTCATTTTAAAAAGTAGGTATCCTAATTTTATTATTTAATTTTTTTTATCTATTTTTTTATTTATAGTATTTATTAATCCAGATAATAAACTTACTGTTTGCCGAATTTCATTCAAATCTCTTGGTTGCGGTTTTTTAAGTAAAAGAATAACAAAAATCGACTCATCCTCACAAGCTTTCGTATTTTATGTATAATAGTAGAAGGGACCAAAAGTAGTATATGAGTCATTTTCAAAAATAAAAAAATTATGTCCGACATACTTAATGATCATAATATGTAGGAAACATCGCATTTTTTAAAGTTATTTCTAGTTTCCCTATAAATATTAACCTTTCTGAGTCCCTCATAGAAAATATGGCACAATATTAAATTTATACTTAATGTAAAACTTTTTTTCGCTGTTTAGCTGCCGAATTGACTGATTTAATTTTTTTTCCTTCACTAGAATGTTCAACACTTTTGCAATGGATAATAAAAACGATTAATTCTTGAAAGCCATCCTTACAAATTGTTATTACTCCTTAACTGTTACCCTTCATAAGAAATTAAGCATGACTCATTGCTCATTCTAACAAAAAGTTACAAAAGTGGAATAATACTTCCTCACTCACAACTAGTTATCAAACAGCGAAAAAAAATTCTTCTCTTGCAACTGGTTATGTAATTTCAGTTACGAATATGGACGAAGGACCAAAACTAGTATATAGACATAATAGAAGAAGAAATTGCAAAAATAAAACTGTTATATTCAGTTTCAGTTTAATTAACAATATTATAATATTCATTATTAAATATTAAACTAAAAACAAGAGAACTTTAAAATTTATCGTTGTTAGATAAAAGTCAATCATAACTTTACTAATTAATGAGTTTTGTTGAAATAATTCAATTTATTGTTTCAATATCAGCACTTAATAATATTTCAAAGCTTAGTCTGATTAATTCACGAAACAATTAACTAGTTTCTGTATACAATTTACGGACTATTTGTAATATAGGAAATGAATTAAATTTTCAAATAAGTAAAGATTTAAGGCGTGACACGTGCGTCTTCAAATTCAGGAAAATCTTTAGTAAAAAGGTATGTTCGTTATTTTCAATTTAGAAAAAGTGATTTACAATCTAAAACATAAAGTACGATTTAAAATATCATTTAAAGATTTTATAGCTGTTTCGAAAATTCACTTATATTTTAAAGTAGAAAATCTTTGTTCGTAATATTTAACTACTGACGCCCGATTCAAAAGAGGAGTGATATAAGTTAGACTTATTTGTATACTAGCTGGTACGCGATGATAAATTAAAAATATAAAAGCAATTACAACGCTTGACAACTTGTTACTATAACACATTGGCCAAGCGTTAGTTACAGTTTTATATTTTAGATAATCCCTCGGGAACATTCCTTTTTTCTTTGATGAAAGGTACCCTATGTCCTTTCTGGTGTCCCAGACAACGTGTATGCAAAATTTCATGGTGATCGGTTCAGTAGTTTTGGCGTGAAAGCGAGAGAGACAGACAGAGTTACTTTCGCATTTATAATATTAAAAGTATCTATAGTGTCATATTTCCTAAACGAATTGACCGAATTTGATCTAGAATTTTTTTATGGTAGCGTGTCATTAAATTGGTTCTTAGCTAAACATGAAGATCTATTCAAGCATTTGAAGATCATCAGCTCATTTCCTAATTGACGAGAGGATCTCACTAACTTGTACAGGTTGGAAATATTGTATACAGTCACTTCGGTGGTACTACCGTGACATTGTAACCTTGACCTGATGTTTAGCATCAAGTAGTCTTCAGAATTATCAACTCCTCAGTAACTTACGTTGCTGTTTGGGCTCATTAGAATGGTCTCAATAGAATATCGGGGTTAGTTTACAATTTTTTTTAAATAAGGTCGACAGATAGACAGGCTGACGGTCCACTTGATGGTAGGTGGCTACCGTCGCCTATAACACAAGCAACGCCATAAGTGCTACAAGTGTGCTGCCGACCATAGAAGGATTAAGGGTAAGGGATAAGGAAGGTATGGGGGGTAATGGGCTCTGGCATCCCTTACAACTTATAACTTGTTATTACAACTTCTTACTTACTCTTTTATTTACAACATGTTAGTATATAATTTATTTTTAGATGTACTAGACCTAAACGAATGATAAAGGACCTACATAATATAATGATTGTAAACATTCGGAGACTGAATTATAAATTCCCAGGAAATAACTGTCAGCAATAGAACTGCATTTCTTACAGTAAATTTAAAGAACTCAGTATTACTTAAAAGCTAAAATGCACAATCATAGAAGTGAAAGTACAAATGAGTAAGACCACTAATGTGAAGAAAGTACAGGAAAACTTTTAAGTGCAGTTCAGATTTTTTGATGTGATTAAATAGAGTAATAAAAGAAGATACATGAAGTACTAAGAGTAATAGAGAAGAACAATGAAGAATATAACAAACAATGAAAACTATACTGAAGCAGATCTTAATACGACGGATCTAGAAATAAAGTTGACTACTCTCTATAATGAAATTACTAATAGTCCAGAAATTAAAGAAGATATTGAAACTTTACAAGATGGATACAGTAACAGCACAGAGAAAATTGATTTCCTATTTAAGAAAGTTCTTAAGGAAGATATTGATTTTCTAAAATACGGCTTCAAGTGTTCTGTTCTTTGTATTTCAATAGTAATTTTAATTTGGTGGATATTTAGGAAATTTCAACGAGAAACTCACAGTTATTTGTGTTTTGTGCATAACGTTACCTCTTTCTTGCATTTCTTTATTTTATATGTCTTTTATTTCACCGATATTGATTGTGTGCATGAATTCTACAATTTGTTATTAGAGTCTATACATTACTTGACTTTGACAATACTTTTGTGGACTTTAAATTTTTCAGTGTTTGCTTTTTCGAAACTCATTTTATCAGATGGAGAAGACATTTATAGTCGTAAAGATTTGACAGCATTTTGTTATGACGCAGCAGCAGTAATAGAATTGTTAGAAGAATTCGTTTCGTCAATGTTTTCAGAAATAGCTTCTGAAAAAACGCGCGATGAACTCCTACATTTCACATCTTACTGTTTAATTGAATCAGTGCCTATAACAATTTTCTTCATTTTAATTGTATGTTTTTTTAGTAAAAGAATAATTATGAATCGCAACGACGCACGAAACTTTATAATTTATTTACTAATATTTATTGTGTCAGATTTTTTACTCATACTATTCAGGTATGCAATAGTTAATGCGGCGTTAAACTTTAAAATCGTGGTACTTTTCTGCTGTAGACCTATCATTGAATTCGTTTTGTTTGTCTACGATAGCTGTACTTACTGCTCTCTGGACAAAATTATATGATTAGAGGAAAAAATTGATATTTTTTTTTCTAATAATTTAAACTGTTTTTTTTTTTTATTTAACCACCAAGTGTAGCATAGGGTGTCTAACTATCTACCCACAAGGTGAACAGACGATCTGATAAGGGCAGCTGGTTGTCGGTGGTTCCAGACTGGTTCTCACAGCCTGGAGTGAACAGTGGAAGACCTATATTGAAATGATAATATTTTTAAAGTGAAAACTTATTTTAGGAGCGTTGTACAGTCGGCCGCATAAGTAGATTAACACATTCAAAAGTGCAAAACAACTGAACACTCAATTTACTTACTTACATACTTACTCACTGAAGCTTTTTAGATCGTTTGTACGTGAAGTTGATTTTGATCTCTAGTCCTGACAACGACTTATGGCGCATTGAGTGTTCAGTTGTTTTGCACTTTTGAATGTGTTAATCGACTTATGTGGCAGACTGTACACTTTTAGTATGAGAAAAAAAAACAATGCCCTCGAGCCGTCACGCTCTGTGAACGACCCCCTCAGTGACGTTATTGTATGAAATAAGCGCCATCTAACCGACTTAGTACGCAATTCTTGGTTCGCAATAAGATTTACTTTTTGAATGTTTCTCGTAATTAAACTTACGCGAACTAAGTCGCGTTTTTTTTTTAATAAATAAAATTATTATTGTAAGTAAGTATTCCTTCTGTAATTACATCGCTTGACTTCATCTCAAAAATAATACTTAAATGTAAAATATTGAACACATAAACGTATTCATCCATTACAGAATGAAATTATTCAACAGGAAAATCCTACAAATGCTTCGTGGATGTATTCCGACCACCGACAAATTAATATTTATCGCCAGATTTCATTGGAAAATAAAATATTAATCTTAGTATTTACACAAAATGCTCGTTTCCCGATGCAATCAAATGATGTACCGTACCGTTACAGATGAAAGCAAAAAGAAAGACATGGTAAGTACATTCTTATATTACGTAATCGATAAATGGGCTACATATATATCTTTATATATTGTGGCTAAATACTGATCCCCACAAATACAATGCAAATATCGAAAATGTCTAAAATAAAGTCTACAAATGTGTTCAAAATTTTCCACAAAAACCTCTGTCCGTACTTTCACGTATCACATGTATACAGGACACTGTCCTTTTACTGATAATGTATTGATTGGACCATGCTATAATAATATTTTTTTGTAAGCGATTGCCAAATGTGACTATTTATAGTTCTGCGTTTTTATAGATATACTAGCTGGTGCCTGCGACTTCGTCCGCGTTGAAAAAGAAAATAGCAGCCTCTATCCTGTGTCCCGTACGTCTAAATGTTTATTTACCAAGTTTCATGAAAATCTCTTAATTCGTTTAAGAGTTATGGAGAAACATACACTTACAGATTTATTATTAGTACATATTTATATTGATTGATTGATTAATGATTATAGATATAAATTTTCAGAACAGTAGTGCTTATAATGTCTCGTATACTTATATTTATGCTTATTTCTAAAATACCAATAAAAACATATTAAGGATAACTATTCGTCATTATTTTATATGAAAATTTTCGAAACACAGCGGTGTTTAAAAATGCATTACCGTTACACGATATTAATGAATGGCTTTTATCGTATCAGCCTGTGGTTGCAATCAAATAATATCGTTAATTAATTTCATATGAAAATTGTATCAAATTTTGGCTTATCGTTTAACAGCATTCGGTCGCGAATACAATTGCCAACGTTCTACAATGTAGTGAAAATAAAATTCAAGTGACCTATATCAATACTACTAATAATAAATCTGTAGAGGTCGGTCATGGAGTAATTTACTTTGTTTCAGAAATACGTGTATATAGGCTCTATACATGATACTGAAACTAAATTGACCATTTTTAGAATTTTTTTCTGTATGTATGTATGTTCCTCCATAACTCTTAAACGAATTAACCGATTTTCATGAAACTTGGTAGATAAACATTTAGTAGTACGGGACACGTGATAGGCTACTTTTATCTTTTTTAACGCGGATGACGTCGCGAGCAACAGCTAGTAATACATATATTAGTATTACTAATATATGTTACAAATTAAACCACAAATTTGATGAAGAAAATAAAATCACCTATTAACTATTATAAATAAATAGATAAATATCATCACACATTCCACACAACACCATCTAGTTCCACAGTAAGCAACTATGCTTGTATTATGGGTCACAATAGTGTTGTTGAAGCCATTATATTTTTTTAAATTTTTTTTTGTTTAAATTAAAATTTATGTAGTTAAAAATTTATATGAGATTGGAAGATAATAAATTTAGAAGAGAACATAGAGAGAGTTTCATCCAAAAAGAGAGTATTGTTCCAGAGGGATAAAAAATAAATCGATTTAAACGTAATATTTATTCGTAGTTTAAACATAACAAAATAATAAACAGTAAAGATTATAGCGGGAAAAGGCTATTTTTGCATAAGAAAAATTGGGTTTTTTTTTCCAAAAGTTGCAAAAACAAACGCCGTAGCCATCTGAATACGTGTCTAATATAAATCTTCGGCGAACCAAGTTGGGACGAGTTAGAAACTTTTCACCCCGGCCAAAGTTCGTGTTTTCGAGTTTTCGGCCGCAAAACGCGAACATGGAACACCTCATTAATGTGTTTTCGAGAATTTATTGTTCTCGTGAATGTTTTGTGTTTCATTCTCGTTATAAGTAAGTATGGGTGTGCTGTGAGTTTTCTGTGATGTAATGTGAAACTTTAGAATATATATCTACACACATAATTATATGTACAGTCGGGGTAAGAAAAGGTTCGTCACCTTAAAGTGGATATTTGCTTGCACCAGGGCATACAGCGCCCTGCGTGTTCAGTATAATAATATTTTCAGGATGCTGTTGCGGTTACCGCGTTTTTGCAGTGCATCCACTATGTTTGCTATGGCATCTACTGATGATTTCTATGCCATCAGACGCAAACGGATTGCCTCAATGTTACACAGAGTGCGCGCTAGCGGTAGCGGCATTCTGAGAGTGTTATGTAGCAAGTGCGACTGTCCCATATTATCTTTTTGGGTCAAATTAGTTATAGGGATTATTAAATAAGATAATGTGTAATAACTTTATTTTTAATGTGTATTGTACTTACTAACATAGTTTTAAGTTAATATTGTTACTAACCATGATGGATCTGTGTAATCTGAATATGAATAAATTATTATTATTATTATTATAATTGTCAGTCATGCCAAAACTTCATTACAAACGTCTGTCAGTACTCTGATTAGTGCTTTAGTTTGAAAAGGTACTAAGAGTCTACAACTTTGATAAAGGAATGAATTTGAAAACTGACGAAGGTTTTCGTACCCCGAGTTTATATTATATTGATAGGTATTTTAAAGTCTTTTGAAGTCAAAACTTCTTTATGTATATAATGGGCGAATGGCTAAATAGAAAAAAGAAAGTAATGTTTATTTGATACATTTTAAATTACATTTAAATTTAATTCTAGTTAAATCGTTTTAAGATTAAATTTAATATTAAATTAGCTTTATTGCTAGAATGGTGTCAATTTACTTACAATTACAATAGAATGGGCAAATTTAAACCCTTTTAAGTAGGCAATGTTATACTTAAAAACTTAATAAGTAATCCTACGTTATAATATAAGTAGTCCCCTAAATATTTGTGTATGTTTCATAACAACAGGAAATGATTACAAATCCAATGTCAGACTAGTAATTGTACGGTTTTGTCATTGATCGAATGCATTATACTGTTGTAGATTAGAAACAATACTGTGCTATACTATAAAACGCGACCTTAGTATGTTTAACGCCTACGCAAATTCTACAACATTTTGATGACCGCTTATGTTAATATGGACCTTCCTTGTTCAAATATTTTTGGAGAATCGATTTGCATATATCGCTCCTTAAAAACTAAAGTGCCACAAATCAAAATTACACTTTTTACAGGAGAGCTAATCGAAAAAAAAATTAAATTATTTTTTGTCTATTTTTTTCTTATTAGATACATATCAAATATATGCAAATTATACATAGTTAGAAGAGTATTTTTAAGTAGCATTAAATGTTTTAAGTACTTTTATAATAAACTCAATACTAGAAGAGATATATAAGCATATAAGTTACTTTTGAATATATAAAAAATGATCAAAATATATGGTTTTTTTTTGTGTTATGGCCCTTTTGTTTTTAAGGAGCGATATGTTAGAAGCCCATGTTATTAAAATTTACTTACTTAACTCAGTTTTCTCGCAATTTCATACTGTTTCTTGCGGAAAAAAAATTACGTGAGATTTGCCGAGAGATGAGATTGGGTGAGATTTGGCAATGTATGTCAGGGGCCCTACCAAAGAGGAAACGTACTGTACGCGTAAACGCTACGCTCAGGCTACGCTACGCTGAGAGAAAGCTTTGTAATTGGTCAAACTTTTATGTGGACGTTATATCACCGGGCTTTATTTCTTTCGTTTCGTAAGTACGCAAAGGGTGCGTTTGCATTGATTTGCTCTTGGCTAGGGCCCCTGGTGTTATATCTTTTCTTTTTCGGGCATCAGTCATCGTTTACTACAACTAGACAATTAGATGAATTAACAAAAATTGTTCACGACATAATCAAAATGAAAAGGACAAATGATTCTTTACAAAACATATACCGACACGTGCAATTGCAGACAGTGATATTTTGTGAGCGAGAGTGAGTTATAGTTAATTTTTTTTTTAATGCATATTAATTTAAAAACACCTTATCCATATATAAACAATCAATATTTTTTGTCAACAAGTTGTTAGGCGCCATAAAGTCGCTGTGATCATTTGCAAATGAACACGCAGTTTCCTTACAACATTTACATTATGGTATAAGTTGTAAGCAATCAACTAATCATGGCTTATCATGGCTTATCGTGGCTATATCAAAGAAAAGTGTGTAGTTCTATAATTTTGTAAATGTTATTCCAGTTTACTCTTGTCAGGGATCGCGGTTCAGGAAGTTGACGGCTAACCTTCAGCACTGAAGAGGTACAAGCAGAGAGAGAGAGAGAGTATTTGTATTGCTCTCTCTCTCTCCCTCTCCTTGCTCTACTTAATAGTAGCATTAAGTTCTATAACCTATACTATTAAGTAGTGGCGGGTCACACTGCGTTTTGCAGTCATTTTGGCAGGCATTTAACAGGAGACAATCGAGAAATAACAGCATGTGTTCTGTTATGTTTTAGTGAGCAAAGGATCCCAGTTTCCCTATCATTTCCTAACCCTTAAACCTACTATGATCAGCAACGTACTTGCAGTATTTATGGTTTTGCTTTTGTCATAGCTGACTAATATCACTTAATTAATTAAGGTTGACAAAATATACTTAATAATATACATACACACTCCATTATGACGAAAGAAATATACTTGACTAGATCGGTTGCAATCTTTTTGAATTATATTTTTCTAAATCATAGAAAAGATTGTTCGATTTTTTTTCCACATAAGTTAAGTATATAATAATTTGATACAGACACAGGTACATAAAAATTCATTATATTCACTCAGTAAATGTCCTCGTGAAATAATGAAACATAATCGCTATCACTTTTGCACTTGTACCACACACCTACTTGTTCGCGTACCAAAACTTGCGTCTGAAGAGTTGTTGAATAGTTCTGCGGATTTACCTAACAAGTTTATTTTGAAAAGGCGGTCAAGTTGAGGCCGTGGATTCAAGTGATTTCAAATTAGAAATTACATACGACCGCCAATTAAAATCGAAGTCAGAAGTACCGTAAGATTGGATGAAGTGTAGAGGAAATAATAGAAGTGGTTGTGAAGAACAAAAATGTCTAGCTTCTAGCTTTAGAAGAAGTTCTAGCTCAGAGGGAGTACGCCTAGTGCGAGCTTACTCGATGAAACGCGTCGAACGTCGAACGCGTAAACGTCAACAAATGACGCGTTCTACGTGTTTGATCGAGTAAAACTCGCACTAGGTCCTCCGGGATGGCGAACCAACAACGGCACTATTCATTTGCGCATGCAGCGATCGAAACAATTTGCATATTAGTTTAAAACTAGCTGGTGCCTGCGACTTCGTCCGCGTTAAAAAAGATAAAAAGTAGCCTATCACGTGTTCCGTACGTCTAAATGTTTATCTACCATGATTCATGAAAATCATTTAATTCTTTTAAGAGTTATTGGGAGGAACATACATACATACATACACTTACAGATTTATTATTAGTATTGAATTTATTTTTCAACGCGGACAAAGTCGCTGGCACCAGCTAGTAAGTATATATTTAAACGAAATCCCATCTTGTAATTGAACTGATTTAGTCTAACTTTACTATTTTTCAGCGAAACGACCTCGAAGCTTGTTAAGAACCCAATCTGAAAGCTGCGCGGGGTAACTTGAGACGAAAATTTTCACAATTTTCAATCGAAAATAACCACTCTATCTTGATATATTACCCCACTCATTATTTAGAAGTAACCAACATATAACTGGGAAAAGATTAAGGTAACGGGGATCTTAATAAACTGGCCGCCCGTTGCTATATCAAAATGATTTTGTCAAATCGATTTTAACTCTTATGCAGTTGTTGTTTAGGTCGAATTGATGTTTTAGCGATTCCCGTTCAGTTTTGCAAGGCGCAAAAGTTTCATTCATTACCTGCCATGACGAGGGGTTGTGAAAAATGATGTCTCTCTAAACCTCACTCAAATGATGAATTGGACGGTGTTATGCAAGATGTGAGAATATTGCAACAATTTTTGAAGTGAAAACTTCTTTAGGCACGTTTGGCACATTTATGAACTCACTGATTTGAACTAGAACGTCACACTTTGTAATTAACTCTCTCAGTGACGTTTAATTGTATGAAATAAGCTCCATCTACCCGAATTAGTACGTACCTACGTCTTGGTTAATATTAATAACTAGCTGGGATCCGTGACTTCGTCCGCGTTGAAAAAGAAAAAGTAGCCTATCTTGTGTTCTGTACGTCTAAATGTTTATCTACCAAGTTTCATGAAAATCGGTTAATTCGTTTAAGAGTTATGGGGAACATACATACAATACCTACTCTTACAGATTTATTATTAGTATTGATTGATGACTTTCACTCGTGGTAGCAAAAGATGACAATCTTTTTTTATTTGAAAGAGAGAAAGAAGAAACATTTGTTAGCACAAACATGACAACACATTTTTTCTTTTTTAACGCGGACGAAGTCGCGGGCGCCAGCTAGTAATACAATACATTTTTGGTGCTTTATTGTTGAAATTGGTCCATACAATAACTGAACTGACAAAATATGAGTAGGTAAAGGTACATGATTAAAGTTTCGAAGATGAAGTATTGTGTCTTTGACAATCCATTTTTCAAGAAGGATCATTTTTGTGCTGTAAAACGAGTCATTACAACACCGATCTATTCATCATTTGTGACCTTTGCATTGAGTAACTTTTGGCCGCTCTTTTGCTGTTCTTTTGACATAAAGAGTCATAATTAGGAAAAAACCTTTCCTTTATACCAGTGGTCCCCAAACTTATTTTGTCTACTGCCCACATTGAGAATAAATTATTTTTTAGCGCCCCCATTTTTTATAACTTCAAATTAAATTAATCAATTATTATTAATTACATATTAGCGGAGATTAAACATAAATTCTAAAAGAGACTTTTACTATAACTCGCAAGAGTTAACTTGAAACCTGAGTGCAGTAGGTAATACACAACGGCGCTCAGGTCTCAAGTTAACTCTTACGGGCTACACCTGCCAATGAGAATGATTATTGAAACGCAACTTTATAGTATTCAAATAGAGTATCTTTTATTCAAAATTAAAAACAAACATAATCGATTCTTATATAAAAACTAATGTGAAGGATGAATCTGATGCTGTTTAATAAGTTTGTTGATATCAGGTTCCAATTTACTCAAGAACAGTCGCAAGTCGAATGAATGTCTAAATGAAATTACAAATCACCCCCCAAGCCTCTACACAACGCCCCTATATTTTTTCTGGGTCTCCTTTAGGCCTGCAGCGCCCACAAGGGGGCGTTATCGCCCACTTTGGGAAAGACTGTATACTTGAAATTAAAATAATAATAATGATTTGTAATAATGTTATTATGACTTTACTTCTCACAATCATATCATCCCACATTTTGAATATGATATTTCTGTAAATAATAATTAAGAATGTGTTATGTTTACCAACATGAGAGGAAAGATAAACTTTTCACGTATAAGAAACGTGTGGTACTACTTTTATTATTGCCTTATATTATTTTTAATAGTTAGTAATACTGCATTCAAAGATGTTCTAAAAATTACGTCTTTGTCGGCAATAAATAATATTCTTGAAATTTGAATCAAACATTTTACGTTATTCCTTTCTTTTAAGATATTATGTTACTTAATGAGTAAGGACATGTTTACGAATCTGACAAAACTTAGTTGTTTTTCGGTAGATTTTGCGACCAAATGAAACCAAAAGAAATAAAACTAACAGGTGGCACAGTTAGATTACTTCTTTATCTGCAAATACTATAAAAAATAATTTAAAAAAATATGATTTTTAGTACTGTAATTCAATTTCTGATCGCCTCTTCACACAAAATTTACGAAAAGTGGTCGTGTTTAGGATCATTTTTATGTTTTACCATAGAGTAAATAGTTACTTAACCAGTAATAGAGGGACAGACACGTAGAGACACAAAAAATGTCGAAAAAGTCGATAAAATGTAGATGGCCCCTATGTAGATTACGATTATGAGTTGCCATTAAAAATCGTCAAAGGCGCCCAAGTCGATTATGAGTTTCTATTAAAAATCCGTCTAACCAAAGGTCGCTGTAGTCAGTCAATTCGTATCATGCACATGTTATATGGCGAAATCTAGTGAGCAAAAAAAAGAAACCGCACGGATTCTATAAATATTTTATTGTTATATGACGACATCTAGTGATCCATAAAGATAGTAAAAATGGTGTCAATATGAATAACATCATTTAACATCAAATTCGACATTACTAGCGACATCAAGTGAGCCATAAAGAAAATAGAGCCGGAAGTTTCATGTTTAAAACGGAGCTCGCCCCTCTATTACTGGTTAAGTAACTATTTACTCTATGGTTTTACGTATGTTGCAAATTTTGTTTGTTTAAAAATACTGAAGGATAGCAGACATAATCAACACAACATTGGTCAAAAAAAAATTCTAAAAATATTAGAAAATGCCTCACAAAAAATTAAAAAGTCCCGTCAAAATATTCATATGTTTTGATATTATGCATGAATCTTAATGGGTGACAATAAGGGTTTATTTAGTCTACACAAAACATTTCTAAAGAAATATCAGTGATCACTCCCTCACTCAGCCATTACATTTCTCATTTCGCCTATTCATTTCGCAAACACGTCCTTAAGAGGAATTATTATTTTTTGTCCACTCTTGCGATTGGCATCATAAAAACACGGGTAATTTTTTTTTCACATTTAAGTCGGTTCGATTCCCAGGCGATTTTTAGAAAATCTTTGAATTCAGTATTACTAACTTTTAAAAATAACACAGAGTCTTCTTTCAGCGAAATAACCTATCTACGATATTTAAGGTACTTTCCATACATGTCGCATATTATCTTGGGAGGTCCTATAGATTACTAGCGTAGCGACGCGTCCCCGGCTTTGACCAGGAAAACACTTATTTGGGTTATTTATTGTTTTCCTTGAATCACAGAATCCCTGGGTTTACATAATTGAAATAATTACGACTTATTTATTTGTTAGTTCACTCGTATTGTAAGTATTACTCAGAATCCATTACTAATATGCATAAAATCCATGATGATACATTTTGTTTATATCATAACAACATTTGTTGTTATATAAAGAGAGTCCGTTTGATAAGAAGAACAGTCCATTCGTTGCTTTTAAGTGTGCCGTGTCGCGAGATTCATAATTAATTGGAATATTTTATAGCATTTGATAACGTCGAAGTCAATGACAAAAACAATAACTGAACTAGACGTGTTTAGATATTTGTGTTTATACGGAAGAAATGGAAGGCAAAGTAAGGTTTTAGAAAAAATGTATACGTTATTAGTAAAACCTAACCTTTTATGTTTCGTGACGTGTGAATAGTAATCTTTTTTTATATATGTTACGGCTAAAGATAGGTGTGAACATAAACTTAAGTTTAGCCGGCTAATCTTAAGTTTATCTTCGAGAAGCTGCTAAAGTTCGGTAACATGTTAGTTTGCGTTGTGAATTTCCATCTTTAGCCGGTTTATGCACATTAACCGAAACGAAAAGGCTAAAATGTATTCGATTGGGAACATGTCGCTTGAGGGAGCGGAGGAGAGACGAATTCGCGAATTCGAAATGCCATTCTAGTTTATCCTGTTCCAACAAATAGCTCCTAATTATTTTATTTTAATGACTAGATATTGTTTTAAGTAATTAACACTGCAGAAGTTTTATTTTGTAATTTTAAATACACAAGTATCTGCAAGTAACGAACAAATGGCTCCTTATTATATTTTAATGGCTAGATATTGTTTTAACTTATTAACACTGCAGAAGTTTTATTTTGTAATTTTTAATACCTACATGTAATGAGTAATGAGGTTACCTATAATTACCTATGTGTAATGAGAGTGATTATTTTTTAATAAAAGTTTTCGTGTCGAAATAGTAAACATTATTATACCGTTTCCTTTTTCATTTGCTTCTACATTTTTAGCCAAGAGCCTAAACTTAAGCGGTTACACTTAAGTTTAGCCGGCTAATGATAGAAGAAAATAAAATTAACCACTCACCGAAGATAATACACCTAACTTTAGCCGGCTAATCTTAAGTTTATGTTCACACCTATCTTTAGCCGTAACATATAATAACATAATAAAACTAAAGGGACATAAAAAACAAAACAATCCAAAAATGTTTTTATTGTAAAAATACAATTCTTCGTATTGTATGTTGCAAAAAGACTTATATGGTTGTTTTATTCAATATTTAATATTTTTTGATATTTTTTTCATAATAAAAAGTAACTTATACGCTTATAAGTATATCCTCTAGTATTATAAAAAATACTTTAAAATACGCTTCTAACGATGTATAATATGCATAATTATATTTGATATATATATTTCTTATATTATATATATTTCTATATTCTTATTCTTATAATTATATTTCTTATATGCATAATAAGAAAAAAAAGACAAAAATTAATTTAATTATTTTCGATTAGCTCTCCTGTAAAAAGTGTAATTTTGATTTGTGGCACTTTAGTTTTTAAGCAGATTTATAAAAATGTTAAGTTGGTTTGTGTGTGCTACAAAAACTCGAGAATGGGTGGACCGATTTTAATTCGGTTTTCACACATGGAAAGAGTGATAAACAAGGACGGTTTGTGTTGTAAAAAATTGCATCCCTGGTCGTACGTAGTTACTTTAGGAACCTATTTATAGTTTGTTAAATTTTAAGAGTAACGAAAACGCTTGTTTAGAGACACTATTTCAAATAATAAGAACGGACATATAAAATACGTCCGTGAATACAAATCAATGAAGATTGTAAAATTAGGTATACGTAATTGTCATGTTAAGCACTACATGAATGTGACCTTGATTGATAGTCTGATAGCTTGTCTGTCGACATTAACATTTTAAAAAATCTTTAGTCATTGGAGTCAGTATCTTAAGAAGATTCATTTATGATGTGATTTTGAGATTCGTTTCACTTACCTAAATTCATTTTATTCTGACTTATAAAAATGGTTCTGTTATATTATAAACTAGCTGTTGCCTGCGCCTTCGTCCGCGTTAAAAAAGATAAAAAGTAGCCTATCACGTGTCCCGTACTTCTAAATGTTTATATACCAAGTTTTATGAAAATCAGTTAATTCGTTTAAGAGTGATGGAGGAACATACATACATACATACAGAAAAACATTCTAAAAATTGTCAATTTAGTTTCAGTATCATGTATAGAGCCTAATACACGATATTTCTGAAAACAAAGTAAATTACTCAATGACCGACCCCTACAGATTTATTATTAGTATTGATGATGGCAAGAAATATCAAAATCGTTTCTAAAATTTCCACAATGTTGTTATTATTCCCAACCTTTTGTTTGTATGTGACACGGCTTTGAAGTGTTTTCGTTATTTTTAAAATTGTGAAGACTATGTCGCAGTCATTTGGGCAGCCCATTTGAGAAAGTAACCATCCCCTTACAGAAGACCGCCATGAAATAATAGCAAGTGTGCTTTTGTGATGCCGTATCTCTTTTCCTAATCACTATCCCTATCCTATTGTGGTCGGCAGCTATGGTGTAGCTTATGTAAGGTTGCTTGGTAGCAACCTACCAAAAATCAAAAGTCAAAAGGTGGTGTAATATATAGCAAATATCAAAAATGAGGCCAATGAGATCTACTTGATGGAAAGTGGCTTGTTTTTTCTGTTTCTAAACTAACCAGCAGATTTCGATATGGTTTAAAAGTAAACCATTCGTATGAGCTATAAACAGAGCCATGGAAGTTTTGTGTAAAGTCGGGGCGGATCGTTTATCTTCTTAATATATAAAAGGCGATGTGACTCCAAAACCGCTGAACAAATTTTAATGAAACTTTCAGACAATCTTCAGATTTGTCCAGCGGATAATCCTGTGAAGATTGGTAGCGATTGGACCCTGGCGAAGCCGGGAGCGGGTCGCTAGTTTATGATATGGGCAGTGAGCATATAAATACTAGAGAAGTAACGTCTTACAAACGATTCTCAGAAATGCGTAACCACTTGACAGTTCAAAAGACGTAACTTTGAAACCGATACATTATGCCAAAGTAAACTATATTTGTCTCGTTTCATCCACTACTTAACGCTACTTAATTAATTAACTTAATTAATTAATTAACTTTAACGGACGCGTCACGCTTCCTAAATGTCAAGCAGGCAACTGACCTCAGATATGCCTGCGGGCATCTTCGAAGTGGCAACGCGTTGCTGCCGTAAACTGCTGATCTAGTAACATATAATATCATTGGATATAGGCCAATTCAACTAAATACAAAATATTGTAATCAATGTGACTTTTCCTTTGTTTTCAGATACATAAAATGTTCCTCTTACTACCACTCTTATACATCTCCACCGTAAACGCTGTCCCCGTCAATACAAGACAGGGTATTCTAAGACAGCAAAGTAAGGAAATGTGCTCTAATCTCCTAAATTTTAACAATTTCTTTTACTATTTAGAAGAACAGAGAAATATTACTGGGGTACCTGCCGATATGAGCGTTAATTGGAAGACGAATAAATTATATTTTACTCTTATCAGCGAAGAAATGAAAATGACTCTGGCCGTTTTGAGGACCAGTGGAGAATTTGAGACCATTAATGTGACTGGGCTTGGACAATCCACGGCTGTCGATAACCTGAATGACATTGTTTACATTGCTACTGATAACGGTGTGTACAAATACAAAGAAGACGGCTCAATAGAACTATATTCGGCTCTGGGAGAAGACGTTATGTACATAGCAGTCGCCAACGACGGAAACACCATGTACATAGCGACGTGGCCTCAAAACAGAGTGCACAAGATCACAAACAATGGACAAAAACAGGAAATATTCTCAAACATTCCCAACGGACACGGTCTTACCATAGACACGAGGAATAATATGTATTTTGTGGCAACGAAAACGTCGTACATCCTGAAAAACGGTCACAATATTCCGATTAAAATAAAAGGGTTGCCAAGCGACAAAATGACCGGTATTTTTGTTAGCAGATCCGATGACATCTTTGCAATGGATGAAAATAGTAATTTGTACATTATTGACGCAGAAAATGCAAGCGCAAGACATGTTGGGTCTTTCAGCGTCAACGGAGTTAATTCTTTCGCTATGGATTCGGCTGATAATGTTTTGATTGGGATAAAAGGCGCCATTTTGAAATTCCGCGCTTACGAACACAGCCCGTGCACAGACTACGAAAAGTAAACAGATAATTTGAATAAATGTTACTTATTTGTTTTTTATTGTCTATCTTTCTTTTCTTTGCCTGTTTATCTAACTTTTACCTATTTTTTTAATGATTTAATTTCTTTATCATTTCTCAGACTCAGGCTAAGTAATTTGTTCTTACAAGCGTATTAATGATGGATGTATTGGAACTTAGCAGGGACTTTTTGTTTATTCGAAAAACTAGACGTTGTGCTGACTTGTGCTAGGTTTGTGCTGCGTTGTGCCGTAAACCGCGAGTCCGGATCTTAAAAAACGGAGCGGTGATGACGAAAAATTGATTTTTGCTTCAGCAGGGACTTTTTGTTTTTTCGAAAATCTAACGATTGTGCTGCATTGTGCTAGGTTTGTGCTGGAGTGTGCTGTAAACCGTTTTCGATTATCTCAAAAAACAGAGCCGCTATAGGCAAAAAACTAAAAAAATATTTTGTATGGCAGCAGGGACTTTTTGTTTTTTCGAAAATCTAATGAATATGCTGCATTGTGCTAGGCTTGTGCTGGAGTGTGCTGCAAACCGTTTTTGAATATCTCAAAAAACCGAGCTGCTATAGGCAAAAATGTTTTGTAACGAACACGGAACTTAGCAGGGACTTTTTGTTTTTTCCAAAATCTAATGAATGTGCTGCATTGTGCTAGGCTTGTGCTGGAGTGTGCTGCAAACCGTTTTCGATTATCTCAAAAAACCAAGCTGCTATAGGCAAAAATGTTTTGTACGGAGCATGGAACTTAGCAGGGACTTTTTGTTTTTTCGAAAATCTAATAAATGTGCTGCATTGTGCTAGGCTTGTGCTGGAGTGTGCTGCAAACCGTTTTCAATTATCTCAAAAAACAGAGCCGCTATATGCAAAAATGTTTTGTACGGTGCATGGAACTTAGCAGGGACTTTTTGTTTTTTCGAAAATCTAATCAATGTGCTGCATTGTGCTAGGCTTGTGCTAGAGTGTGCTGCAAACCGTTTTCGTTTATCTCAAAAAACAAAGCCGCTATAGGCAAAAATGTTTTGTACGGAGCATGGAAATTGGCATGAACTCTTGCCTATGCCTAGTTCCAGGGATAAAAATCCTGGGATAAGGAATAAAATAGGTTACATTAAGGAATAATATTGTACAGATACATCTCTACTAATATTATAAATGCGAAAGTTTGTATGGATCAGCGTTGCCAGATTTTTTTTTGCCAAGTAGTGATTTTGAAACTTTTTGAGTGAAAAAAGCGGGATTCTTTCGTTGAAAGCGGGACGTAGTAAAAAACGTATATATTCAGAAGTATTATTTCAGATAGCAAAAATAGCCATAGAAAATGTATTTTAATAAAAATATATATGATGTTTTAAATTTATAAAGTTACGCCGGCGAAGTCGCGTGCAGCAACTAGTTACTACTAGCAACTATTTTGTTATGTAGTGTTCCAAAAAATATTTACACACCCTAAAGGGTAGAATGTAGCGAGCCTAATTCATTGTAAAACCTTTTTTTAACCTATATTCAGCAAATAAATTATTATTATTATTTATATAAAGAGAAATTTTTATTTCGACGTATCGCCTTGTTTTCGTAGACGTACAAAAGCCAGAGCCGCTAGCCGTTAGCCGTCCATGCCAATTTCCATGCTCTGTACAAAACATTTTTGCCTATAGCGGGTCTGTTTTTTAAGATAAACGAAAACGGTTTGCAGCACACTCCAGCGCAAGCCTAGCACAATGCAGCACATTCATTAAATTTTCGAAAAAACAAAAAGTCCCTGCTAAGTTCCATGCTCCGTACAAAACATTTTTGCCTATAGCAGCTTGGTTTTTTGAGATAATCGAAAACGGTTTGCAGCACACTCCAGCACAAGCCTAGCACAATGCAGCACATTCATTAGATTTTGGAAAAAACAAAAAGTCCCTGCTAAGTTCCATGCTCCGTACAAAACATTTTTGCCTATAGCAGCTTGGTTTTTCGAGATAATCGAAAACGGTTTGCAGCACACTCCAGCACAAGCCTAGCACAATGCAGCACATTCATTAGATTTTCGAAAAACAAAAAGTCCCTGCTAAGTTCCATGCTCCGTACAAAACATTTTTGCCTATAGCAGCTTGGTTTTTTGAGATAATCGAAAACAGTTTGCAGCACACTCCAGCACAAGCCTAGCACAATGCAGCACATTCATTAGATTTTGGAAAAAACAAAAAGTCCCTGCTAAGTTCCATGCTCCGTACAAAACATTTTTGCCTATAGCAGCTTGGTTTTTCGAGATAATCGAAAACGGTTTGCAGCACACTCCAGCACAAGCCTAGCACAATGCAGCACATTCATTAGATTTTCGAAAAAACAAAAAGTCCCTGCTAAGTTCCATGCTCCGTACAAAACATTTTTGCCTATAGCAGCTTGGTTTTTTGAGATAATCGAAAACGGTTTGCAGCACACTCCAGCACAAGCCTAGCACAATGCAGCACATTCATTAGATTTTGGAAAAAACAAAAAGTCCCTGCTAAGTTCCATGTTCGTTACAAAACATTTTTGCCTATAGCAGCTCGGTTTTTTGAGATATTCGAAAACGGTTTGCAGCACACTCCAGCACAAGCCTAGCACAATGCAGCACATTCATTAGATTTTCGAAAAAACAAAAAGTCCCTGCTGCCATACAAAATATTTTTTTAGTTTTTTGCCTATAGCGGCTCTGTTTTTTGAGATAATCGAAAACGGTTTGCAGCACACTCCAGCACAAACCTAGCACAATGCAGCACATTCGTTAGATTTTCGAAAAAACAAAAAGTCCCTGCTGAAGCAAAAATCGATTTTTCGTCATCACCGCACCGTTTTTTGAGATCCGGACTCGCGGTTTACGGCACAACGCAGCACAAACCTAGCACAAGTCAGCACATTGTCTAGTTTTTCGAAAAAACAAAAAGTCCCTGCTAAGTTCCAGTACATTAATGATGGCTAGTTTAAATCTGCCCATGTGAAGCTATAGGCAATTAGGCACTGTCTATGAAACTGTGAAAAAAAAAAACTAAGCAATTATGTGTTTTGATTTTATTACAATCTCTAGGTACTATTAATATTAATACATTATAAAATGGGAAAGATTGTATGTACGAGGTGTAATCTTTGAAACCAGGTACTCATCCGATTTAAAAAAACTTTCACCAATAGTTAGAATAGAATTTCAGAATGGACTTACGCTAAATATTTCAATAGGGCACCAGCTATCTATAAATAAGGATCCAACGCTAGGCAAAGTCATTGTATGTCAAGAAATCAGGACTCAGGCGTAGGTAATATTGCGTAGGTATACCTAGATGTGTTTCTAGATCTACTAAGTATAATAATGAATCGTCAGTTATTCTGACGCCTCTGATAATTTTGATGTAGACTGATATTATAGACAATGATTTAGTTATGTATCTGTCTAATCGAGTGGTTTGTATTACCGAAAGAAGTTGAAAAACAACAAAATATCTACCTAATATTTTTATAGATCGAGCAAAAAAGGGAAAAGGCATAGCAAGAAACGTAAAAACAAGACACTCGCTACTACAACATCAACCACTGAGGCCTCTGAATATTATGAAGAAGAAGAAGAAGAAGAAGAAGAATAATTGTTTCTATTTCAAAAAGAAATATGTAATCATAACACAAATAGCGCCATCTATTCAATTTAATGTAAACGAAATGAGTCAAACTAAATAGAATTCCTTAAGAATGACAGCTTCTTTAAATAAACTACAGATGGCAATCGTTGTTGTTTGTTCGAGTTTTATTTTTATTACTTTTATTTCATTACATATTACCTAATTTTAAAATGTTCCTTCAATAATAATTAAATGTAGATTTGTATCGTATTTGAGTTTTATTTTACACCTTGTATCTTTTACGGTTACAGTAATAACAAAAAATAGGGCCTCCTTTATTTAATCTGAAGCCTTATTTCTTTTACAAATACAGATATCTTAATAACTAATCTCTAGATGGCGCTTTAAAAGAAGTTTATATTGAAAGCTATCCTCCTTGAATGAAAGATGAAAGGATGTGCAGATTGCAGTGCAGAGCTTTACAAATAGATGACTTACTCTATATGAACGTTAGAGATGCCCGGTCTTGCAATGAAATAGTGATTTTAGTTACGATAATTCTATAACTACAGTTATATAGTTGCCCGTTGACCTTAACTTAGTGTATGAAGTGAAATGATAGGCACGAGTTACTATTTAATTAATATTTATTTGTAGCACAAAACGACGACATGTTTTCTTTTACGTATTTTTATATTAGACACGAGTGTCGATGCCTCAACAACTCAACAATTAAAAGTTGATAACCTGATAATAAAAAGTTAATTTTGGAGTGGGTGCCAGCCAAGAAGGACAGTTCAATTCTGCGGCTTCTCCGACCCTAAAGATAGTTATGAGTAAATTGTAAATCTTTATATTTTATAATCAGTTAACCTCGAGACTTTCGTCTTTGCGGATCATAGTGTGCGAAGAGATTTAGTGCATTATGTGATCTATGCCACTGTCTTTATTAATATTTAATAAAATAAAATAAAATATTTTTTCACCAACTGCATTAATAGCTTCGAAACGATTTATCTGTAAATGTAGTTACAGATCATTTGAACCGATATCGGTATCTAAGGTGTCATTGCAGATTGCAGATTATTTCTGGTGATATTATTATTGGCGTTTATTACATTTCCTGTTCGGTAAATCGTCATCGATTGTTTCCTCTTTTAGTTATCTATTTGATAAACCGCCTTTGATCACGCCGCTATTTACAACCGTTATTTACCTAAAAAACGTTATTGATTCATTCGTTTCGTTACAAAAGCACAGACAGTCACTTCACTAACTAATCTCCTACGCTACGCGTCGGACGGACGGACTGGACGGACGTTCAGTCGGAGATGTGTCAGTAGGCGATCGTTGCCGAATGTGTTTTTGTGTTGCAAATGCAGTGGATTTTTGTGATAATGAGAAAACATACGAAGAACTGCATAATTATAAAGTGATGAATGTGTTCTAAGTTCACTGTTCTGTTAAAATAACTTGTTTTCTATTGTATGTCATCGTACTAGTCCAACATGGCGGCCCCCCGTCACAAATCACAACAGAAGAATATATCCTCGATATTTTCGAAGCTGCACGGCGCTTTCTCTGATGCTGTGTGTCCAACAAAATTAGCGACAGACAAAAGGACATTGGACAAAACATGGAAACTAATGGACAAAGTGGTACGCCTGTGTCAACAGCACAAAATGAATTTAAAAAACAGCCCACCGTTTATTTTAGACATTTTGCCTGATACATATCAGCGGTTGCGTGTGATTTACTCCAAATACGAGGATAATATGCAGGCGTTGAATAGCAATGAACATTTTAATATATTCATTATTAATTTAATAAGAAAGTGTAAACAAGCTATTAAATTGTTTAAAGAGGGGAAAGAGAAAATGTTCGACGAAAATTCACACTATAGACGTAATTTGACGAAACTAAGTTTGGTTTTTAGTCACATGTTGAGTGAGCTGAAAGCGATGTTCCCGAACGGTACATTCGCTGGCGACCAGTTCCGCATAACCAAGAGTGATGCAGCCGAGTTCTGGAGGAATAACTTCGGGAACAGGTATGTTTTCATGCACATAATTCATCAAATAGAACTCTGAACTTTATGGAAATGGTGTGTGTTATTATAAGAATAATAACTGTTGCCCATGACTATGTCTGCGTTCAAAATGTTAATAACCTAAAGCCTTACTTGATAAATAGACACAAAAACAATTTTTAACGTATACAAACAAACAAATTCTTCAGATTTATAATATTAGTATAGATTTTAAGCATTAATGTGACCCATTGAATGTGTGTTTAGGGTTCTTGCCTTAACTCTCCGTCTCAGTGGCCCTAGGTAAAAATCACCTAGATTTAAATCACAGATGCGTCCTTGCCATACTTCAGGCGGCTAAAAATGTGTCTTAACTAAGATTAAGATTAACTACTTAAGGTTTATTAAATCATATGTATGCCCTAGTCTGGATTGTTGAATTAATATTGGGACTATGTTAAATTTTGTATGATACTTCAAGATTTTCAAAGACAAAAAAGTTTAAATACTTATGTATTCACTATCATCTAATTTGTTTGATTTGATTTATCTGGCTCTGAACTGAATGGCATTAGCTTATTTTAAGACTTTCAGTAAATGCAGAATATCAACAAAAATATTTAATTTTTCAACAGACTTCCAAAAAAGGAAGAGGTTCTCAATTTGACTGTATTTTTTTTATTTTTTTTTATATTTGTTATATCAGAACTTTCGACAGGGTGAAATGATTTTGATGGTTCTTTTTTTATTTGAAAGCTGGTGGTCCCATTTCAATTTGGTCCATTTCTGACAACGTCGTCCATGAGAAAAGACCATGAGACGGTTTGAAGTCGGTTAAAAAGAGTTATTTATTAAGATTGTTCATGAATAAGAATCACACTGGAGTTAAAATGTATGATTTTTAGTAGTTTCAGATGTTTAGTTCGCAGAGAAGATGTTAACGTCATATTATTTGTAGTTTTTTAATCTAATACATGGTTGAAAAATATTTCAAAATGAATTCTCATTAGAACAGTTTTTAAACAGCCCCTTTTCAAACTAGAGGTCGACTGTCTACGCAGATAAATATACAAATTAGTTATAAAAAAAATTTATGAAACAATGTTTTAGAACATAAAAGACTACTAGGTCGTAGAAAAAAAACAGAAAATTTGATCCTAAAATAAAACGTTTAATATCACGAAAAATGACATGCACTTGATTATACTTTGAATGAAAATTTACAGAAAATTTTTTTTTTTGTTAAAAAAAGTTAAAATTTATGTTAAGGTTGACGGACAGGCTAAGGGTCCACTTGATAAGTGTGAAAAATAAAAATAAATCAAACCAAAGGATTACCTCTTTTGTTCTTCTCGTATTTTAAACATGCCATTTATGTTTTCAATCTCATCCTGTTATTGTCAGTTAAAACATTGATTGGCCATTGTGTTTGTGCAATGCAATTATTTGGAAAGTGATTTCCTTCTTTGAGAACTTTCACCTATATATATATGCTTTTCATATTGATCATATCGTATCTTTTTATCTTTAATCTGATTTTATAAGGTAGCTCTGTACTCGCCTCTAATGAATAGTATTCCATTGACAATGTGGACACAGTTCATCATTTAATTTTATTAACCCATTTTTAACATTTTTCCTGTATTCAATTTGAATATACTTATAATATTTGTACTTTCGCCCACGGTAATGGATAGAAGATGCCAGAGAGTTAACTGAGCGGATCCTAGACAAAATTAAACAAAGACATTTAGGCAGAATATTATAACTATGGGTGATAATATCATAGATATTATCACTATAGATGACAATATGGACTAAACTCCTCTCGAAAGGCTTGTAAAATCACTGATTTATTTAAGTGACAATGAAGCCTGGATTTAAGCAATTCGGACCTCATACTATGTTTAGTATCAAAATATATTAGTTATATACTTTAATTTTGTTAAAATTAAGTGTAATTATTGTTGCAATTCTATACTTTATAGTAGATAACAAAAGAGTAGTATCCTGAGTTTCTTTCGGGGTTTCTTCTCGGGATCGTCATCTTGGCTTTTTTCCGAACCCCTGGTAAATTTCAATTTATAAGAGTTTCTTGTGGAAACCTAATTGATAAATAAATATTTCGATTTTGGTAAATAGGTGGGGGTTATTATTATTATTTGCTCAGTGGCTATTTCTGTCTGCTAGAGAACCAGTATCGCTTTGTCCATTGCTGAAATATTGTGTAAACTAAAGCTCTCTCTCTACCTATACCTACTACCACGTTGAGAAACTGTAGTACTTTTTTGACAGAGGAATTCTTCACATCTTCACAAGCCATTGTGTGGCTTCCTAGGATGTGACTCCACTTGTTCATTAAGGGGCCACACTCGCACACAGGATATGCATTGGTGTTTCTTCTGCCTCATGACAGAAGCACTAATGACACTCTCCTGTACTAATGAGACACATTACTTTAAGGTGCCTATTGAGTCGGCAATGCCCCGTTAGTGCCCTAGTTATAATACACAAATTGTTCCTACTAAGCGACATAGTATTGTTCCTGGTTTGTCACGTTACTTCAACGAAAACCCATAATGGCAAGTACTTGGAGATGCTTTTGAGGGAATGCATGATGATGTGAAATGAAATCCCATTAGGTAATACTATAATACGAAAGATGGATATCTATGGATGTTTGTTAATCTCACTCAAATTAACAGTTTTAACGAATTTGGATGAAATTGGGCACACAGATAGTTTGTTACCTGGATTGAACACATAATAGAGGATACTTTTGTCCAAAAAATATCCAAGGGACCATTGTTGCGGAGCCATTGTTGTCATAGTGATATTATATTGGACATTTTCTCATGTGTTATAATATTTTTCATATGTCAACGTGACGAAGTCGCGGGCACCAGCTAGGTAGCTACATTATTAACAACTTATTTAGTTACATTAAAATTTACTAAATACTTACATGTTCTCAAGTTTTATAATATTGTTAATACTATTTATTTTAGATAGTTATATTGCAGAAATGTAGTACAATATTTAGAACCCTCAAAAGGCCTCTAAAGTAGATCTACATGAAGGTGAATGAACAATTGAAACATTTTTATGAATGGTGAAGGCGCATATCAGCACTTGAGCCGTTTGTAATCGCAAATTTATGACGATGCCAATCACCTTATCATGGCATATTTCCTGTGATATTGAAGATAAGTGATGACTGGTTATTGTTTCCCATTAATCAGTGTTTTCATCTTTCCGGCCGTTTCCGACTTTCATAACGTATCTTGGTGAAAATTATGGTTGAGCCTAAGGCCGGTTTCAGTGCTCTCCTGACGGTCAATCCTGACGATACGCACGACCGACCGCGGTAGCAATATGCGTGCGTACGGTCAGGCGAGCTCTTAACGACTTGTGAATTTTCAATTTTCATACAACTCACAAAATTTTGAGGTAACAGTTGTTTTTCATAAATTAACATCAGCGAGGTTAATCATGAATTAACCGCTTTAATAACTAGTTTGAAAATATATTTTTTTATTGGCGTTGTTGCGACGGTAGACACCTACCATCTATTGGACGGTAAGCCTATCTGTCGATCTCAACATAAAAAAAAATGCCATATACCTAATGTTATTGTTTGATATATCAGTGTTATCAGAAACACTTGTTGCCATTGTTTTACCATGATATCAGATAAGAAATGTCAATTTGATTTGTTGTTTAAGAATTGTACTATCAATATTACATCTCCGGCCTTACTGGTTTGAGATATTATAGGTATTCAGGTGCTTTCGAAGGTTATCAATATTTTTCACAAAACTGCGTCGTTTTTAAATATATTTTGATTAATTTATTGAAACAGCGAATTCTACTGACATTTATCTAATCTAATCCTTTCTATGAGAAAAAAAGGTAATCTAGTCTAAAAATATAATCGATAATGGGAGATGATGAGAAAAAAAATTTAAATGTTTTTAATATATTTTAAAATATTCCCAAAATGTCACAAATGGGATTTTTTGTGGGAAATTTTGGGAATAGTTAGATTAAATAAATTATAAAATGATTAAGAAAAATAAAAGAGGTATTGAATACTCTGATTGCAAAGATCTCTTCATTTGATTTTCATATCCCCTGATTTCGTAAGGTCAAGGTACAGCGCAATAATATCCAAAAAACGATCAAATATATCGCTCCTTAAAAACTAAAGTGCCACAAATCAAAATTACACTTTTTACAGAAGAGCTAATCGAAAATAAATAAATTATTTTTTGTTATTTTTTTTCTTATTAGATACATATGAAATATATGCATATTATACATAGTTAGAAGCGTATTTTTAAGTAGCATTAAATGTTTTAAGTACTTTTATAATAAACGGAATACTAGAAGAGATATAAGCAAATAAGTTACTTTGGAATATTTAAAAAATGATCAAAATATATGGAATATGGAATAAAACAACCATAAATCTTTTTGCAACATACAATATGAAGGATTGTGATTATATTTTTGCAATAAAAACATTTTTGGATTTTTTGTTTTATGGCCCTTTAGTTTTTAAGGAGCGTTATTGAAAAAGCACATGATATAGTTTCAGATTCTTAGCAGTGAAATGTGCTGTTTCAGCCTAGTTTATTAACTTAACGAAATTATCATGTTTCTTCAATTAATCATATTTATTTCTCTACGGGTTCACTATATGGATATTAATTTTAGTTTTACTGTAACGTACCTCGGGTCCGACCATACATATAACCAAAACGGAAACTTCAAATTGAGTTTTAATAAGTTCGGATTTAGTTTCCCAAATCCAAGAACTGTGTTGTTTTGTTTATAAATTTTTTGATTCACTAGTTGGAACCCGTGACTATGTCCGCATTGAAAAAATGAAAACTAATAACTCCCGAGAAAATATCTGAATGATCTGAGAATTACTATCGCTGTGACGCGATAGCGCGGTGGTGCTCAATTTTTTATAATTTTAGAAGATCCCTCGGTAACTTAACATTTTTTTCGGATAAAAGGTATGCTATATTTTAATCCAGGTAATAAACAATCTGTATGCCGAATTTCATTAAAATCAGTTAAACCGTTCTTGCGTAAGAACAAGTTGCAAATAGGTATCCATCCTCACAAACCTTGGCATTCGTTCATATCGTTTATTTATATTGTTCTTGTGTTCTTGTTACATTAAACTTGCCATTGAACCTATAACAAATGTAGTTTTTGTCTCTGTATTTCGTTCTAGGGGGATAAATTTCTATTACGTTTTTTAATTTAATAAGTACCTACACCTACTGTATCTTGCCACACCTGCGGGCCTATTCTCTATCTGTGGTTTTTAAAAACGTGTCGACTTCAAATTCGACATTAAATAAGAAATAGTACTTTGTCAAACTAAAAACCACACAATAACGCGCCAATAACTTCATCGACATGTATAACTATGGAAAAAACGTCGAAGACATTTTGACATGTGCTTAGTGAATACCAAAGTAGACAATTGTCGAGTCTATAACCGCATCGAGTCGATAACCACAGCAAAACCACACTTAGAGAATACGGGCCCTGGATGGAGCTATGTCCTGAATTAACATTGTTTACAGCTCTTAATGCTTTCGTAGCAATTAATCAACCTGCCTGTCGACCTTTTCGCAAAAATGGAAGATCATGAAAAACGTTCGAGATCATGACCACAATTAATTTTATGTATAATATTAGTTATCAAATAATTAATAATTTTGTATCATGGTTATTAATTATTATTATTCCCATAGGATCGTACCAAGTTTCTAGGATCCTATTTTTGCGTGATTTACTAACAAACATATCAAACTTTCGCATTAATAAAATTAATATTAGGATCATTGTCGATGGTAACTAGTGGTCTTTCACAATTTTGTTGAACCTTGGGACCTTTCGATACTCAGACAAAATTATTTGTTTATATTTGGTAGCTATTATATCACCAAAATATATTTTCAAAATCTATCTGTAATTCAGTGGAGCTATTCGGTGGTGTTATGAAGCACCATAAGAAATTACCATTGTCACAGTGAGCTAATAGAGTTCACCGTGACAATGGTAATTTCTTCGGTATCGCATTTTGAGTATTCATTTCCATCCAGCGAGACAATAAGTCATTTTGAAATTAACGAGTCCAAATTGTGTAAAGTTTTACTTTACAATTGTGTAAGTAATATTTACCCATTATAATGCAACACAGTTAAGTATGTCTGTGTAATAATGCAAGATCTCTGTGACATCATTGAAGTATCATTTGTGTTTCTTTTTTCTTCCCACTTATGTGTTTTTTTAATTAATACTAGTGCATTGTATCACACCTATTACTATTGTGTGAAGCTTATTACCTTATGTTACCGTTTGCCTGAACCCAACTAAGCGTGTCGGTCGCATTTCCGATTCATATGACATCATTGCCTACACCTGGTCGCCGTCGAAGCATATAATATAGTTGGTGGTTATTTGTGTCAATATTCATGCTATCAGCGTCCATTGCAAGCACCCTATAATCTTTGTTTAGTAGCTAAGAGATAGTTAAACCTTTTTTTTGCGCTATCAATGACACATCTATGAATGAAATGCATATTTAAACTAGGTATACCTATGTCCTTTACTGAATAACTGATAGTTAACGTTCATGATGATCTGTTGAGTAATTAATAGTTGCGTTTTAAACAAACTCAATTGATATATAAATCGCATTTATAATATTAGTTTGGATTAAAAATATATTTACCTGTCTTAATGCGTTCAATAAGGCAGGTAGGTACTTCTTGGCTTAAGAATCTCCGCAAATGGTATGGCCAAAGTACATACCAGATCGCTGTTAGGATAGCCATAATGATAGCCAACCCCCGATAGGAGATGGCATTAGTTACAAGAAGAAAAATGGGTTCATATCCAAATTTAATAATTGAACCTCTATGAAATTATTATCCAAATTAACTAAGTACATATTATTTAAATGTTCTGCATACTAATTTGAGGAATCGCGCTTTAACTACTACTGCATACTGTATTAATTAGATCTTAGTAAGACTTTATTGATAGAATACAACAACGGGCTCATAGACTCGCATGAAAGAATTTTACCTCCGGTGAAATTGTTGCAATTTTCCGGAGGACACACTCGATCTACGTTTGCTAAAGCATGTTAGAGGCATAAAAGCTTTCACCGGATCGACGTACTACGTACTGCATCGTATCTAGTTGAGCAACATAATTGCATTGTCATGGTTGTGAAGTAGTTCCACTAATGGCATAACCCATAGTTATTGCAATGCGATATTAGTTGCACACACATATCCGATACAATTTTTATTTTATCTATCCCAATCACTCTTGGGAAAACAATAAAGACTTAATTTCACAACGTCCCCGAGAATTTGTCCCCGTCTTATTATTTACCTACACAGATATAGTGTCATTCGTCCCTATCTTACCAATGGTTTTTAAACGAATTTTGGGCATAATAGATAGCCAACAGAACGGCGTCTAACTATAAAAGGTCAGCCAGTTTTAAAGAATTTCTCTCGAACGTAATAACTATATTTTATTTAATATTCTAATAATGTATTTAATATAAGTAATATATATTAATATTTCTACTTTGTAACACAATATTAAAACGCTTCCAACACTAAAACCGCTTTCCACCTGACCCGTTGTCAACGTTCGTCGGCCGACGACAGCGTAATTAAACCCCTCCATTGTCCTAAAAGGACAGGACAAGAGGCCTTGTTTCACGTGCAACATTCATTACGCGACATCCTATACCTACGTCGCCAACATAATCAACTCGGGATATTTTTAGAATGGACCAGTAAAATAGTTATGGAGCAAGTGTGCGGAGTAGGTTGGTTGGTCAGGCACGGATCGTATGGATGGATCATGCCATAGTTAATGTGCAAACGTTGCGCCTCTGAAACTAAATAATATAAAATTGTACTGTACACTTTTTATTATCCTTCCTTACATATTATTTAAAATAAAGTCCTCCGCCGCGTCTGTCTGTCTGTTCGCGATAAACACAAAAATTGTTTTCACCAATGGATAGAGTGGTTCTCGAGGAACGTCTTAACTAGTATATAATTACAAGTTACGCGGGCGAAGTCGCAGGCAGCAGCTAGTTAAACATAAATTATACTATTAACGAGAAGTATATATAGGTTCAGTTTTGAAGAGTAAATTTGTAGGTTTAACAGTCAAAGTAAAGACATAATTGCAGTCCGATTTGATGGAATCTTTGAAAAAACGACATATATAATTGTTACTTGGAATAAATAAATATGTTATTTGATTTAATGGTGTCAACATAAAAACAGTATTAACATTTGTATTAGTTTTGTTTTCCTAAAGCGATTAAAATAAAATAAAAGTAGCTTTTATTCACTGATCACATTTCTAACGCCCGACGCAAAAACGTGAGGGTTATAAGTTTGACTCGTCGTCATCGGTAATAAATATTCTTGAAAATTGAATTTCACCACCTACATATTTGACTTTATCGATAGATAGTTATCTCGATAACGATGAACGATAGATGAAAAATGTATAAGACCTAAATTATAGAGCATAAAAAAAGCGACAAAAAATATTTTATCACAATTTTCATATCTCGACGGGGAGCCGAGTCATTGTAAAAAAACTGAGTTAAACGCTTTCTTTCAAGATGGCGGAAAATGCAACTCTAGAAAATCTTGGTCGAGTTTTTCAAGTTAAGCTTTTCTAGGCCTCTTTCTTTACTAACTCGTTGATTCCGACGTAATGACTGGAGTATTGGAATGGTTCAGTCCTGGCAAGTTAGTCCAGCAAGTCGGGGGTTAGTTTATAATTTTAATTAAAGCTTGTGTAACTTATATCAGGCACTAGTTATTTCCCTTGTCTATACTAATATTATAAAGAGGAAAGATTGGATTGTTTGTTTGTATAGTAGAATAGGCTCCGAAACTACTGGACCGATTTGAAAAATTCTTTTACCATTAGAAGCCGACATTATCTATGATGAACATAGGCTACTTTTTACAGCGGGAAAATGCTTCATTCCTACGGGAAAACGGGTAATAGGACAACGGGTATCTTTTTCACATAACTTCTAAACGGCTGAACCGATTGGGTTGAAATTTTGTATGTGTATTTCCACGGTTTCACAGACAAGAATGTATTATATTTTATAAAGTTACGCGGATGAAGTCGCGTGCAACAGCTAGTCTTTTATAAGCACCTTCTCTTGAAACTTGAATAATGATTGCAAACGTTTTAATAAATGCTAGAACTTAGGGGATTTAAAGCATTTAGTTATAGATTGCGAGATATTAAAAGCTTTTGAGAGATAAAGGGAAAACAACGAAGTAATACCTATTTGTTTGTGAAGTTACGTAACTCCAAATTCACTTTTTATTATTTTAATATTATGATATGGTGTATATACTATATTATAATGAACTATTCATAATTACATACTAACATAAGCCCATTTTTAAATTTATTGTATTTTTGTGTTAGTATATAATTGTATGTTGTATAGGCTGACACAAACAGAGACAGAGCGATGATCCATGAAATTTTCCATCTGCCATAGTTAAGACTGAAATGTTTATTTCGAATTCCATGTCATGTACACGTCCAGGGAAAAACATTTCACTGCCATTGTTTTTCCCACGAAGTTGACGGTTCGTCTGACGTCACAGCCTGCGGGCAACAAGCCGAATGAACACAACAGAACCGGGATGGGTTGTTGCTGGCGGATGTTTGTACCCGCGTGTCCGCTACTTCTGATACCTTCAGTATCGTTTTTGAATCGCCCTGTTTCGATTTCATATTCGAATGTGCTGATTTAAATGTGCCAAGGATGAAATGATTCATTACCTACCCTCCCGTGTATATTGTCCCGTGTATAATAAGTCTATTGTTAAGTCGGGAGAGTAAGTTCGAAGCTCATTAAAACGTTCGATGTTGGAAAAAAGTTTAGCAGTCTCTCTATGTCTTACAAAGGTGCTTGTTATTGAGTTTCTAGACTTTTTTCTCCCCTCAAGTCGAATTCTTCTCACGGTTACATCGCAATGCATCATTGAATGGCACTTATAGTTTTAATGTGCTTATAAATATTCTGCAAACTCAAACGTGTATGCACAATTCCATTTGCAATACTTAACTGACATTTATTACAATTTTTTGCAAATGTTTTGGGTAAATTTTTAAATTTACATATCAAAGTTCCTTTTGATAGTACATTCTATTACTATCAAAAGAGATAATAAATAGTATAACGTGTATTATATTGTAACTAGCGACCCACACACGGCTTCGTACGGGTGCAATTTTTTTGCAAATTGTATATAAAAATCTTTCTCACTTAACGCATTAAAAATAAAAACCGTCGCGCGACATTAAGCGTTTTGTTACCTCAGTATAACATTTTCCGCTTTATGTTTAAGTAAATTTCCAAGTCAATCCAGTTAATGAACTCTATGGTTCATTTAAATTATTAAGTATAAATAATTATAATAGCGTCAAAGTTGTTTGAGTTTCCCCGCTAACAATCTTTCCGAGTTGGAACTCTTGTCAAACTTCTCGAACTCCAAAATAACGTTAGGCACCGGCTCACCTTTGTATTTTACTTGCGTGAGATTTAATTAAACATGGATTTAAACAAGAATTCAAAGTTTTTCTTGAATGATGAAAGGGGGTGAAATGTCGGCATGAAAAGGCACGAAAATATTTAGGATGTCTCGGAGTAAAACAGAACGTGTTCCTATGTTTTCTTATCGTTGACGCTGACATTGCCTGTATTCGTATCTGCCTTTTTTCATGTTAAAGTCGTCCCATAGGCTGACGGTTCACTTGATAGTGGACTAATAACTTGAGCAAAACGACGGCTAGTGGCAAGTGCGCTGCCGGCCATAGTAGGGTTAAAGATAAAGGATTAGAAAATGGTTCTGGCATCCCTTACTCACTCACCGAAACACAACAACACACATTCTGTTATTTCACGGTGGTATTTTCTAAGGGATGCTTACTGCCATCAGACGGGTTGTCCAAAATATGACTGCGAAAACGCAGTGCGCCTTCCACTGTATTTGTATTGACTTTTGATAAATTCAGAATGGATAAACTAGGCGGAATGTTTTAGGAGATGGATAGCATGGTCTCTAGTAGTTGTGAATCTAACGTCTAACGTCATAATTCCATTTCTGTAGCTAACCCAGTTACTGTGAACGAGTTTATAACGCACACCTCAAATGCGCGCTACATCGTGATCAGTTAAATGTCAACATGCACTCCTTGGCATTTGAGGCGTTGGTCCACTCGAACTGAAAGTGATACTATCTTAAAATTTTAGCCAGCCTCAACACGGATATTTACAGAGCATATAATACGAACACGTAATGTCCGCAGAAAATTTCAGGGCCAAATTTAACCCCAAAAATAATAAACTAAAATATAATTTTATGCTGGAGTCATCTAACTATAAATGTTCACAAAATTTCATTGAAATCGATTCGGCGGTTTCGGATATTAGTGTGAACGAACATCGTGACAAAAAAATTTATACACTTATATTAAATATTAATATAGTCCTTAAAGGAAATCCCGGTATCCTGTTCTCGTCGGATACTACCCGAATTTAATTATAATTTAAGTCAAATTCTTAAAATCAAACGACATTAACAGGTTTCCGTAAGGATTATAATAAATTTAATTTAAACGCAGTTTCATACAATGTCTGCATTGTATATATATATTATTATATATATTAATTAGTACGTAGATCGTCGAATATACAATACACCTATGGGCCATCACACATTGGCCCATAAAAATACTTGCTTCTTAAATGATTACTTACTCACTGTAATGTAGTAAAAATATCAACAGCCCTTGGGCAATAAACCAATTGAGTTCGTCTTGGCGAACTTGACCTCTCATAAAAATTTTAACGATTTGCTTCATTCGCACTTTTAAAAGTGTATCGCGTTTTCACGATCGTAAATCTTTGCCTGTAAGTTTTAAGTTCCATTTCAGTTTGGAACAGTCACATGTTTGACGTCTTTCTCGTTCTATAACATCGACGTTTATCCCGAGTGTATCCATTTTGATCGTTAAGTATCGACGCTTTGAGTCGAGTTTCAGCTGTAGTGTTTGGCGTCGATTGATTCTTATTTCCACCTCACTTTTCTTGAATGGATTATATTTGTTCTCATTGTGGTACTTTCACATGCCGCATACTGGATGCGTGCCAAAAATTTCGGTCTCAAAATGCGATATCTGCCCTTTTATGTTCAGTTTCTGTTGCTCTTTTAACGTTTTCTTGTGTTTTTTCCTTTTTCCAATGGTGATATTTTATATTTTCTAGCAAAATAATCATAGATATAGTTAACTTTAGTTATCAGAGTTCTTATTGTATTTATTGTTATTTTTAAATTTGATTAGATACATAAATTGTTTATGTGAACAAAACTTGTTGATTTAATTATAGATTTTATAACGGGAAGTAGCGAACGCGTCTGTCGTATCTCAGTCTATTTATTGTCGCGCCCTTGGAGCTCCATTCGTCTTTTTGAACGCGCACGTAACATATGAATGGGACGCAGTTTCATTGATAGACGCCTATAGGCGTGTCTCTGTTTGATGTATTAATATCGAGATTATTATTAGTCACGTTGAATTTGACGGAGTCATTATATAACCGATTGCCATCGTTTTCATTTACTGAATTTCATCGCAGAACGTTTGAAATTAAAGGATCTGGGTTATATGCAGTGCTTAATGGCGATCTTAGTCCTAGACATTCTAATTGAGCTAATGAGAATCCGAGAATAGATATGATTCTAGAAAGATTCAGGAGATAACGAATAGAGGTGGGTAGTAAATCGTTCGCCTTGAAAATCATACATTTTCAAAACTTTAGAAACTATCATCAATATCAATATATCATCAATACATGGATCATGGTCATGGATATAACTTTTTGATTAGCTTCACGATTTTTGTATATATATACGTATGTGCAGTATTAATATTTAAAATTTGCCGATTTTATGTTACTGTTATTTTATCGTATCAAATGAATCATCAATAGAAACTGTAAGCTTGTTTTCAGCAAAATTGTAAACAGTATTTCGCGGTAAACAAATTTCAAAGAAATAGTTCAAGGACACTCGAATTCGGAATGGTTTATTTCTCCTCAATGAAAATGTTTACAATTTCTTTATTATGTTTTCCGTCCGTTACTCGTTTTTTCTGTCCTTCCGCTCTCGATGTTTTTCTATTAATGTGCGTCTTTAACTTAAAGTCGATCATCGATTTGTATGTAATGTCATGTTCTATCCTCTGTTCTATTTTTTCACCTTTTTTATATCAATGATTTTATGGGTCATAGCTTGAACTCTCATCATCATCGTCATCATAGGGTAATATTATAATATCTAAATCCGGAATAATACGTTTATTGCATATTTGCATTATACTAATTGGCAATATGGATCAAGCGTCGACCCGCTGCCCTTGTTAGGTCGTCAGTCCAACTTGTGGGTGGACGTCCTACGCTGCTTTTTCCGGCCCGTGGTCTCCACTTGAGAACTTTCCGGCTCCGTTGGTCATCGGCTCTCCGTTCTATATGTCCTGCCTATTGCCACTTTATCTCACCCATGGGGTTATGTTGTTGACTTGTTTGTCTCCTCACTCCTGATTCGATCTTGCAGAGTAACCCTGAGCGTAGTACCTCTTCATAGCTCGTTGAATGCTTACTCACAAGGCCCATCTTAGCGACCACGTCTCAACGCCATACGTCATCACTGGTAACACGCATTGGTTGAAAACTTTGGTTGTACTGTATGTCCAACAGTCTTTGGTGAGATAAATAATAATATAAGTGAAACTCAACCGAAGTATCCATAGTTATTTTTATGCGCTCGATTTACAATTTTGATATAGGAGCACGTTGTTTGTTTTGAACGCGCACAGGATGTTACCATTTGATAATACCACGCAAGTATATAAGCGTGGGAGATGCTGATTGTTTACGTCCTTATCGACGTCATTTTTTTAATGATCGCTTGCGTGAATAATTTTCTTTACATTACATTTATAATGGTATTTAGATTTACTATATTTTATTCTCCTCTAACTGGTGCCGGCGACTTCGTCCAAGTTGAAGATGAAAAATATAACACATGTGAAAATATGTGACATCTTTATCGATATAAAAAGTATACTATATGTAAATCCATGTAATAAACTATCAGTGTATCAAATTGAATCCAAATCTGTTTAGACGTTTTTGCATGAAAAAGTAACATTAACCATCCTCACAAATTTTCGCATTTATAATATTATAGTACGGTATACGTACGAGTTATCCTAAATCCTAACCTATCCTGAAGTGTATCAGGACATATATATACATTATACATATTATATACACGTTAGTTCACACTTTACATGCACATAAAAATGCTAAAAGTAAAAATATATGCCCCGGTGTGAGTGAACAACCATTCGCTTAGTCTATTTAAGTAGTTACCGACATTTTATTTTTTGTTTATAAGATTATATATATTCATATCTTGAGATAAAGACGCGAACGAAGTCGCAGGCACCAGCTAGTCTATAAATGAAGCTAAAAATCACCAACATCCAATACTTATCTTGCAATCTATTAAATAGTTACACAAGCGGTGTTCACTTGCACGACATAGTAATGTCCGATTCTAATTTTAGAAGTATCCTCAATCTTACAATGTCTGGCCCTTGGCAGACGTATATAATATGTGTGGTTTTTCACTCTCCTAACCTTGCCGACGAGTCTTTGCCAATCGGATGTTACTTGCGTTTAATATCTCATTAAACGTTTCAGATTGGCTATGAAGAACCTATAAAAAGAAACTGATAACCTGCGTAATGTTGAAAATGCTTGGGAAAATGTTGAAATTGACAAAAAAATTATGATTATATTATTATTATATATTTTGTGTGTATATTAACAGTTATTGGAAGGAATGTAATTTTTTTTATTTTATTTTAAGGATCACAAATTGAAATGGTATCCTGATTTTATTTCGAGGCTTTTAACTTGTTTTTATCAAAAAACAAAGTCGACCCCTGGTAAAAATAGACTGACGATTAGCCGATTAAAAATGTTTCTTTGATACCTATTTAATAAACTGCTGTTATTTTACTTTTTCATATAATCACTCGGTACTTGTCAAGTAATTCATTCTTCATTGCATTATTCGTTTTGTTTCGTTAACTTCGTCCTCGTTGAAGAAGAAAAAAGTAGCCATCCTGTGTCCTGTACGTCTTAGCGCCCGTTTCACAAACGTCAAGTATGGCCTACTTGACGTAAGTGTCATTTAAAGTCACCGGTAACCGGGTATAATGGAGCTGGTATACCTTTGTTTGTACGGTAAACGTCCCAAACATTGAATAAATAATTTAAAAAAAATCGCATATCGAATGATGCAGTAAAACGAGTGCATAATTCAATAAAACAGAAAATGATTTCTAAAAGTAACTAATCAACACTTTACATGACGTTGGTGAAAGAGGCGCTAAATGTTTATTTACCAAGTTTCATGAAAATCACTTAATTCGTTTAAGAGTTTTGGAGGAAAATACATGTACATAGATACATGACATACAATACCTACACTTATAGATTTATGAATATGATGTATTAATGTGATGGGTACAATCACTAAACAGATCGACAAAGTTGTTTGGGAGCGATCTCTTTATTTATGTGACTTCAATACATACAATATCTACGTTAGATTGAAACCTTTTAATTTTCTCCACTCGGTCGCAAAGGCGCGGCGTGCGGTGAGTTAGAGAGGGGCGAAGAGAATATGGGCTGAAGCAGTAGGTAGTGGGTGTTAATAAATTTTTCCATCTAGGACTTGAAACATTTTCGTGCAATGAATGAACAAGGAAAATAATGAAAGGTTTTTGTTTCATTTCCCGTAAAGAAGAACAGCGAACAAGCAGTCGAGTATAATTTAATTTAGATAAATTAGGAAAATATTAGCTTTACTTTTTTTTTGTGGCCATGTTTTTATGATTAATGACTAACTTTAAACTCATAAATCGCTTTTTTTCTAAAGTTTATTATATTATGAGTCGATTTCAATTTTTATTCTTTGTATCTTTGATATAGTAATAATAATTTCTAGGAGCTGTTTGTATAAAGCTTGAAATGTTTTTTTTTTTACCGTCCGATTCCACAATTTTACTAAATTAGCGAATATGAATTTTTTTACCGATCATCATGAAACTTTGCACACTGTCAAGGATACAGAAAAGAATATTTCACGCAGAAAAAGGTACTGCTGCTCCCGAGGGATTATTTAAATATAAAAAAATCAACACCGCACCTAAAACATATAAATGAGAATTAAAAGTGGAAGAAGTAGGGGCAAAAGTAGTAGGGGTGTTTAGTAAACTTAAAATAAAGAATGATAGAAGAGTGCCCATTTTTAAGACAACACTATTTATTACACACATGAAAGCAACCGCTACAGTGTAGACTGTAGACTTTCCGTTTCCCGCCGAGAGAGTTGAAGAGAGTAAAAAGGCACGACCGGTAATGACGGCGATCGCGCGTCATCTGCGCGCCGGACGCCGGCCGCGCCATTATCGCATCCGTCACTGTTTCCGCTGCTGCAGCCATTTTGGATTTGAACGCGTCATATTTCGCGTTCAGCTTTTGAGTAATTATTTTTGATTCTTAATCACTTGTTACCACCACAAATCTTGTTTCCCTTGTAAGACGAGGACTAAACCTCAGACCGAACACAGTTTTCACCAATGATCTTGATTTTCACCCAAGTGAGCGCAATTTAACTTTTTAAGAATTAACGTGCAAAATATTGCACAACAAAATAATTACCAAACAGATTATAAAATTGGAAGATTTCTCTTAAATACTGTGTAAAATATGAAAAAAGAAACTTTAGTACAGAGCTTAAGTTAATTAATAAGGTTAAAATGTATTTTTTTAGAAAATGGTTCTTATTTGTATTTTCAAAATTTTACATATTCAAACTTTTTTTGTCCATTATAAATGCACTGTATTAAGTTTTTTTTTCGTGGAACATCGCCTCAAAATTTGTTTTATTTTAGAAATATATGCTGTTGTGAAATAGTAATTTTGTCTTTTTATTTTTCATAGTGTGTGGTTACACAAAAATATTGTAGAAAATAATGAGAAAATATATGTATATGTGCGTTGCTATAACAGGTATCGCATGCATAGATGCATACTGTGTGACCTATAACTTTTCATTGTACGAAAAGATCTTGAAAAGCATCTAGATGACACCTTGACCTTTTTCCAACAATTTCATTTACGCTCCAATGAAAATGTACAATAATATATATTCATACAGACGGGATATGCATATTTAAACTACGTCTACTCGCGTCTACGTTAAATTTAGCTGAGCATATTATAGTTTTATGTCATACTTACTGCATTGGAATTGTTTCGAATTTAACCGGTGCAAACCTCCCTGCACAAGCTCTCTGACCTTTTATAGACCACAGCCACATTTCTTCTATATCATTAAAGTATGAAATAGTTTTTTTTCCCCACCGTGAGAATGATATCGCGTGATTTCAACCGAAGATTCTGGAAGCATTCTTTGTTATATATCATGTTGAGTATTATTGGCGCTCTAATTAGTTTGATTTTGCCGACGAAACATTAGTTCTCATTCTTGGAAATAGTATTTGGTGAATTACATACATATTATCCTATTCTATAGTATGTTTTGAAAGACAAAACTCTTTTAGGTAAATGCGACTTTTTTATTAAAGGTTATTAAAGGTTTTTTTATTAAATTCATTCACTAATGGATGTTTTTTGTATTGCAATTCATTTAAATTTTTTTTTTTTCTGTTTCAGGTACATAATAACGCTTTGAAGATTGTAGTATGCAAGTATAAAAAACCTACTATTTTGGCTAATTAGATTTATATTATTGTGTCATACATACTTAGTTGAGACAAAAATAAATTATGTAAGTACAAAAATAACTAATTTTATTAAAGTCTATGAAGTTGCTCTAATTAATAATAAATAACCACTTAAACAAATATTATTTAATGTGTGTTTCGTAAGTTTGTAAGTCCTTCTATGCATCGAATTTGCAACCTTGGTGGAGTTAATAATGGTATTTTCATTAGTGTTGTCATTTTGTGTCCACCGTGATTTGGTTTTCGTTTTTGCATACCTACTCGTAAATAACTATACTATACGTGACTATAGGTAAGTTATACTATACTATGCTTAAGTTGCAACAACCATCGAACAATGCACCATGCAGTCTTGTGCAATGCGAATCAGTAAATGCACCTTCATGTTACGAAACTGTCTGCACACATACACTTTCATACATAAAACGGATCAGTGTTGAGGCAAAACTTAGGCGGTTTTTAACGTAATCTGAATACCATAGTTACTTTCTGTAATTAGTGTGGAGATTGTAGGTACGGTTTTGAAACGTTTTGTCTTTTCTAATAATCACTTAGAAGAAAATTAAATTAAATTAAATGAACCTCAAAATCAAATAATTAATACAGCGAATGTAAATTAGGCTTTTTGATTGAGATGTATCAAATCTAGGACGATATTGAATAACTCTTTTTAACATAAAATAGACCGACTTCAAACCGTCTCATGGTCTTTTCTCACGGATAACATTGTCAGAACTGTACCAAATTGAAATGGGACCACACGGGAAGCACCAGATTTCAAATAAAAAAAAAATCATCAAAATCGTTTCACCCAGTCGAAAGTTATGAGGTAACAAACATTTAGATGTCGAACATCTATGTCGAATTGACAACCTCCACCTTTTTTGGAAATCGGTGGAAAAGTTTCACGTTACCTGTAATGCCTAAGTTTAAAATCTTCATTGACTATTATGACTATTTGGAAGTATTGATAAATATTTAATCTGCATTAATATATTTGAAGTACATAGGGTCTCAGGTGTTTTTGTTACTTAAATAAGTAGTACAAATTATAACTATACCCATGATATTTTTCATATAGTTTTACACAGACAGTCCAACATACATTGCATAGATATAATAAGATTGCTGTGATGGAAATTGTGCGCAACTTCATATAATTAATTACAAGGAAACGAACAGCCGTTAAAAATCCCAAATAAGGCGATAAAAAGAATTTGATCCAACCGCAAATACAGTATAACCTACAGTTATATTCATGCAATCATTTGCAATCAATAAGTAATCATTATTTCGTGATGCGTGAGAGATTTTGCGTGCACTGCTCATATTAAAATTCATTCCTACACAATAATAATGAAGCGGCGCATCCAATTTAATACTCGCGAGACGTGTTCTCTCCGTCGATTTTCTCATTCGACCGGCGATTCCCTAATTGAATGATAACAACTTTCATTGTAAAAATGGTGTATTACGAAATTTTAACATTTTAACAAAACATTTTCCCTCCGTGCGTGTTTTTTTTTTCTGGGAGTTGCCCCTTTTAGGTTTAAAACGACCTTTGAAATTGTGCTAAATAGGTTTCCAACCAGCTCGATAACCACCCGCAGCCAAAGCGCCCTCGGCGCCTTTTAAAAGGGTTCGCTCGCACTTCACACGCGGCAATATTCACTCTACAATGGGTTCTAGAAATACTGTGGACGCGGGCTTCTTTGTCGAATATAAATACATTATAGTGGAAGTTTCCTCAAAGAATAGGTCTTGTATTAATGTATTGGTGGGGGTTATATATAATATTTAATCAATAGCTCATCCTCTTCTTATTAGTTATTCTATGCAACGGTATCCTGTTATCCGTTATCCTGTGTGTAAAGGTGCAGCTCCTAACGCATCGCGACGCAGTCGGGCTGATGAGATTCACAAATAATGATGTGTTTATATTTCAAAAGACACATAATTACCTCACTAAAAGAGCTACTTGCAAAAGAAAACTTGTATACTTGATAATAATTTATGAATTTAGAATAAATGTGATATCCGAGAATTCTTGAGGTAGTGATGTTTGGCTATAAGGACCATGAGACCAATAGCTTTTAAATCATTTATAAATACACTCTAAAATTGAATGAATAAATAAAAATGCGGAGGAAGTCTACAAAATTAGCGTATTAAATCTATATTGAGCGTTAAGTATTTTTAAATGTCACAGCAGGCATGTGTACGCATCAGGGATAAAGAAAATGAGATTTCGTTTAAGACATTTCTGGAAAATTGCCTTCAAAAGAATTCTGGGGTGCTGTTATGCCAAGTTAATTGACGTTCCGAGGGAGACGTTAGCTTAATTTGCGACGTACCGCTACTTTTCTTATTAAACGCCGTAAGTAAACCGCAACACGAGTAATGTTTCTGGAAATGATTTTGAGAATCCAAATCGTTTTACTTTAGAAACAATATACTAATTGCAAGGCAAGAACTTATATTATTAACGTTCCTGCATCTTTTAGTATTTTTTTATATATAATTTACTTTAGATGTAAAGAAAAAGGTATAAGGAAGCTTGCAGAACATTAACGATAGTTTTACTAATTCGCAGGAAGATGGTGTATTGAAATAATTAGTCGAAAGAGAATGGAATTGCTAAGAACTATAAGGGCAAGGAAGCTTCTATAGTTCGGGCACGTAATGAGGGGCGAAAGATCTTCAACTAGTGATGCAAGGAAAATAGATGGCAAACGTAGCAGAATCAAGAGAAATACATCCTGGACTGGTTGAAGAATTTAAGAGAACGATTCAGTATGAGCACTCGGTCCCTCTTTCGTGCAACAGTAGTCGTGTTGCCAATTATGCCATTGAAATTATTTTATGATTTCCCTATGTAGAATCATGGGTATAATGTATAAACTTGGTAAGCGTCTAGCACAGTTCATGCCTGACTTCAATTAACGATGACAATTCGACGTTTAGTTGAACCAAGTTGGTTTCTTAAAACAAAGCTATTTCCATTAGTTCGTTTATCGCTTGAATAATTGAAAATTCTCTACCCTGAGAAACCATTGAACGATTTCCCGGTTACACGACCTCAAGTCTGACCCGATTCTAATACAATGGCCTTTTAATCACTAGGGGAAGCTATTACGGAATACTACTGGGCAAAGACTTATCAAGGTCATGTGTGTGTATGGGGGGTACAATTTTATGATGTAGGACCCATTGGCCTGGCCATTCGCTAGCTTTGAAGTTGCAATTGCTAAAAGTACGGTGATTTTTGTAGCAGCAAGAAATAGTCATTACACTAATTTGAAGTAATAAATAATGACAACATGTATCTGAATTTCATGGTAATCGGTTAACAAACAAACTCACTTCCATTTATAATAATAGTAATTGTCATGGTGTTTTGTGATGGTGTTTGTGGTTATGCAATATGTTGATGCAGGAATTGTGACTGTAATCTAATAAAAGGACACTATTCCAGTAACTCGTATCATAATAAGCTGCTTGTGAAATGATAGATAGCATCTAGGCTCTCATCACGTAAATGAAACCAACTGAACACCTGTTCATAAAAATCGGGCCTAATAATTACACGAAACGCAATTTGTAAATGTGACTGAATGTGAATAACTATACCTGTCTTTAACCCAGTTAAATCTTGATTACGGCTCTTTGTAAAGAATACATTAAGCCTCTTCCCAATCAAATGAGCAATTTTGGAAGGGCTTTTCGCCTTTCTAAGATCCAATTAGAGTTCTCTACATCCTTACAATTAATAACTATCCGTCTCAGGACATTCAACATTCTCTCAATATTTCTAAAATGCAAAGAAAAACTTGGTCATTTGTCACATTAAACTGATTCTGACCGTCAACTTCCGAGTTTATTATACTAATAAAAATGATTTGGAAGTACTGCTACTCTAACTAAACCATTAATGCTAACGTAATTCAATTTTATCGCATATCGGAGTTCCCAAACATAGCTGGCCGTAATAGTCTACGGATTATCATTAAAGTTTAATTCTAATCCAATATTATTGGGAGATAAAATAAATCGCCGAAGGGAAATTAAATCTAGCAGTATAGTCTTATGTCTCCATTTAAGAAATAATTAAATTGATGTCTCGAACAGGGACGTCGTAAAAGTGTCGTTCACGAGTTTTATTGTCTACAAGTACCTACCTACCGATGGAACGTAGGTAGATACTCTACGTCTTTAAAACGTAGGCTTTTGTTATTAAATTCCTTTCAAGTGAAAAGATTAGACGAGATGCTTAATAACTTGTACTTTAATAAAATCGTATTTTCAATATAAATGGCGTTCAACATCTCTAAGAAGCCCAAGCAAGGGATGCTAGAGCCCAACTTCCTAATCCCTTATATTATTTATAGAGATGCCTACAAAGGGCTGTAACGCACTTGCAGCACCTTGAGCTTTGCTTGTGTTAATAGGCGACCACTTACCATCAATCGGACTGTCAGCTTGTCTGAAGACATTTGCAATAAATAAGTAACCCCAGGAGACTAGAATAAGCCACAAGAATTGGGAATAATGGGTTTTCTAATTTTTGTTTCCAATTCTTTCAAACAAAACATACAGCAAATACAGCAAAAAAAATCTTTACAGTGTTTTTGTTTATAAACAGATTGGAATAGTTAAAACAAACTTTTAGTTTTTCATGAATGAAATTTTCACGAAAATGTAACAGACATACGTAATTTCGAATTATTTTTTATCATTTTGTAGCTAGATAAATACATATACAAGATGTTAATACTTCTATTCTTTGTAACTAGGTTACATATCCGTTTAAAAAGTTCTTTTTTGTCAAACTCCGTTTTTAAAGCCATTTGCTCACTAGTCGTGACCTATAAATCCGGAGCCTTAAGAGTTTTCAAAGTGTGTCAATGAAAATTCTCATTCAACCTCATTTACTGCTATTAGTGCTAATTACACTTAAATGCAGTGCATTACTTAGTACTTACTCGAAATTAAGTTGGTCTAGTGGAGGCAGACACACTACGTTCCTAAAAGACTAAAAGACTTGACAGTATAATCCTTTACTTGTAGAAGATTACCATGAAATAAAATCTATTATTATTTCAGTGAGTAAACTATGCCGGGGCTTTATTTCTCCGTCCATTATCCTTTATCCTGTCAAGGTCAGCAGCGTATTTGCATCTTATTTTGGTGTTTATTAATTATATGATTAAACTGTACTTATTGATTGAAAGTCATTTAATTCTCAGTTTTTTGGCTCTAAGCATTTACAAGTACACATTTTAATATTACTTCGCATTTCGCGAAAAAGCACAAAAAAATGTATGAAATTTAATTTATTCAAATCGTGGGCATCCCCCACAGGTGCGTGCAGTAAGAAAGAACCTACCTAAGTGTCGTAAATTCGTAATCTATTCAAAACAAAGTTGCTTTATTATATTAGTACAGAAGTACTGTTGTATGGGTGGTGATTGGAGATTGCGAACTCATGTATTCATACCTACCGCATTAATTCTTAAGCCGTTAGCTTTAGCGAAATAAATACGCGCGTCTGATGCGCGCAATTTCAAAGTTACCTCGTAAATAAATTAATTGAAGATGCCGTCGCTCAGTTAGATCTATAGAATGGAATCTATCCAGGCGAAGCGTCGTGCTACATTTTATTGTCACTTTGAACGATTGAGATTTGTAGGTCCCCACGGTCGTAAAGGCGCCGTAAAGTTGCACGTAAAAATGTGCTCTCAACGGAGTAACTGTATATATACGATATACTGATATGTACGAGTATGTATGTATGTAGAGGCACATAGACGTGAAAAACACACAGAAGAATATATATTTATATTTTTTGTTTGTTTAATAAAGCACTTAGCACCCTATGCTCCCCCACCGTTCTTACAATTTTCCATAATATATAAATGTTTTACGCTCTCGCTAGCAGTGGTCAATATAAACTCATGCTATACCTACTCACTGGTCACGTTAATGTTGGTCATAAGGGAGGTTTTGCCAATACCTCCCTTATGAGTAGGCTGGTTACTCTGTAGAGAAGGCCAGAGTCCATGTTCCTATAATTTCCTAAATTCTACTAAGATCGATAACGCACTTCCAGCACCAGTGGCATTGATTTTATTGTTAGGTTGCAGTAGCCACCTACAATCAAGTGGACTGTCAGCCACTATAACTAATAATTATATATGCTTTGAAACCGCATACTTTTGTAGTACATTACGACTTAGAAAGTTTATAAAAAAAAACACGTTTTTGCGGGTTTATTAATTTATATATGTCGTGGGCAGATCGTAAAGTATGAAATCAAAAATGTTTCACCAAAAGTCAAAAATAGGTACGACGAGGAGCGGAGCGGAGCAAAGCGAGAAGCAAGTGTTAGATTTACATGGAAATAAATTTGGCGAGCCGAGCGAAGCGGAGCGGAGTGAGGCGACCCTCTCAGTTTTAACAGAAATATGATCTGCCCAGGAATATCATGATATGTCCAATTCTACGATGTGCCGACGACATATATAACATTATTATACACCGTTCTGGCTAACATGATAAAGAGATAGTAACATTTTCGCAGCTATAAACTTGGTTATCCAGTGCAATAAAAATGCCGTAAAAACATATTAACGTATATTTATTATTCTTACGCCAGTCCAGTAGCCAAAGCTAGCGGTTTGTCCCATACAATAACATCGGCGGTAAATAATATTAGATATCAGGTGGTTTAATCAAATCAAATACGTTATTCGATGATATTAATTTATTTACTGTACAAAAACTAGTGGGTAGCAACAAGGCGTGTTGTCACTTCGAAGTTTAGCGTAAGAATCCTTAATCGAATGACCGCCATGCGGCTCCCTTATCGCTCTCGACATAAACCTACCCACCTTTTATTTTTCCCAATGTTAAAAATCATCCTTGTTACTACCCCATAAATTATATTGACAAATCTTGCGGTAAACTTACAGCTATGCAAAATAATATAGGGCACAGTTCTACAATTAAATTAAAGGTTATCACATTATTGTAATCGTGTATTAACGAATTCTAACATTAACAATACGTGTTCTGGTGTGCTAAAGATGTCAGTCCTTATCTTTTTAATTATCCTGTATCCTATTTATCTCCTACACCTTTTTTTCTTGATCTAGCTAGAAAGACATAAGAGGTATTTGTGAATAAAATCTCTTAACTGTAGTAACTAGTTAGTCTTAGTCATAACTTCTGTTAGTAGATTTCGGCGTCGCAATTGTTTACAATACAAATGTCTTACGTAAAGATTGGTCTAAACCAATCTTTACTGCTCATATATTTTTGTCAGACATTGTTTTGTTTTTTATTTTTAGATGATTCCTCGGGAACAGTACTGTTGGTGATGCGATGTGGCCGTGGTTTGCCAAAGAAAAAGAAATAACAATTAGTACGTCGATGTCCGAGATGCGAGCGGTTCGGTTGCGTGTATATGTCTTGTCGCAGTTCGTGGGTAACTCTCTTCAAAATGATAAACGATTTGCCGCCCGCATCTCCGTCCACCCTCATTTATTAAGAAATAAAATTAACAATTAAAGTAACACGCTCGAAATTGACGGTAAACAATTAAATACAAAATAACAAAATAATAAAAACAGGTAGCTTAGATTTAATTATATATCACACATTTACACATATTTATACACATATATAGCCTGCAAGCAACCGTCATCAACATCCTCCCCACCAGTGTCGGCACGACACTCATCATTACTAAGTAAAAGAGCGACCCGTGAAGCGGGCCGCTTCATCACACCTGACTTACAGGACATAAGGCTCCGTGCATACACCAACCTAGTGGGGTTTCAGTGATGAACAGTCCACCTGTTTTTTTATACAAATAATAGGGGAAATCAAATTATAATTATCTTGGGCGATTAATATTTTAGGTACCTACACTATCACATTTGCAAAATTCAAAATTATTTAAATTATTATATCTACTGAAATCTATATTAGAACACAATTGCATAAGAATTTTACGAGCACTTAGTTTAGTTCGGACACTGTTGCGCGGTCACATGATTCACAGTCTCATCCGCTCGTTGCTCGGGTGTATTTTGATGACTGGTAGGCTTCGTCCAGTGTAGAAGACGATGATGTGGACCTCCACATCCCTCGACGTCACATTCGTCGGCAGAACACATTGTTATCTCTTTGTGACGTTCTTGTAAGCACTTGTAACATAGCTTATTAATGCGCGCGAATCTCCATCTGTCTTTCCGTAGGGCGCGCTTAAATCTCGTGCAGTTTATCAACTCGTGTTTTTCTATATGACAAAACTTACATCTTGGGGCGGTGCTGTTTACACTCTCACACAATAACACTGACTGACTCTGATTACTCTTGTTGTAATCGTATTTTTTCTTAACTTCGCCAGTGTTTTGCACGTAGCTCACTCCCGAGTTGGCGATTTTAGTAGCTTCCTCGTACAGAAAGTTAGACAATAGCTCCAATCTAGGTGTGACGTCATCGTTGCGCTTCTCGTGCATGTAATCTGCCCACTTGGTAATCAATGCCGTCGGTAACTTAGTCACCGTTGTACTCACAAGTTCCGGGCTTCTTAAATAATCATTTTGATTTATAGCACGGACAGCAGCGACGCAGTTTTTTATTTTAATCGCAAAATTTACTATCTCGCCGTGATACGCTTGTGGCAACGGCTGCAGCTTCCTCAGTTGTAACGATATTTTTCTCATGATATTTTCAGGTCTTCCGAATCTTAGTTCCAGGGTACTCATGACATCACTGGGTGAAGTGGCGCTGATAAGTAAAGAAGATGTCGCTTCTCTTGCTTCACCTCGTAAGCACTTGCGTAATCGCCACATGTTCTCTGTATCGCTGTACTTACAAAGGCGCGTTGATTCACTGAATGCTTCCTTAAACTGCAACCACTCCATCGGGTCCCCAAAAAATAATGGAAGGTCTTTAGATGTGGCTAATCTAGTTAATAATTCTTGATTGTGCGTTTTTGAGGTCGATAATTGGGATACGACATCACGAAGGGTGCTTGCTAATAATTGGATATCGCTGTGCGGCTCCGGTGCCATCTGCTTATCCTCTTGGTCAAGTTCAAGGCTGCTGGGGCTGTTTCGCGTGCTGTTGCCGTTATCAAAGGTGCGGTGGTGATGATGGCCACCTCCGCCGTTGGCAGTCACTAATTTATTTTCACAATCGTTCAGTGACGAGCCGGGTGCGGCAACTGACTTTTCCAACCAGTTAGCAACTTTACTCGTGCAGGATACAGACGACTTTCTAGATCTTGAACTAAGCGAACCGAGTTTAGCCACCTCAACAGCTAGCTTCATATCCAGTAGCTCCTTCTCGATTTTTGCTTTGGCTTGAGCAGTTTCATACTCCAGCTGCAGCTGACGTGCAGCAATGGAAGACGTGCGCGTGCTGGGTTTTTCACTACCCACATCCTCTTTTATTCCTCTAGTTTCTTCCACTTTTTCTTCTGCAGTATCTGATTTTACATCGCGCATGATTTCATCATGCTCCAGCTGTTCCCGTCTACGCTGATTACGGGTCGAAACCGAGCGGGTCGAAACCGAACGGGGTGTTCGGAACAAAGACATCCCTGCAGTACAGGTTTTGTTTTTTCTTCAGCAGATTCGGCTCGAAGAACCACTTTTGTTGGTGATGCGATGTGGCCGTGGTTTGCCAAAGAAAAAGAAATAACAATTAGTACGTCGATGTCCGAGATGCGAGCGGTTCGGTTGCGCGTATATGTCTTGTCGCAGTTCGTGGGTAACTCTCTTCAAAATGATAAACGATTTGCCGCCCGCATCTCCGTCCACCCTCATTTATTAAGAAATAAAATTAACAATTAAAGTAACACGCTCGAAATTGACGGTAAACAATTAAATACAAAATAACAAAATAATAAAAACAGGTAGCTTAGATTTAATTATATATCACACATTTACACATATTTATACACATATATAGCCTGCAAGCAACCGTCATCAACAAGTACTTTTTTTCAATGAAATGCACCTTATCAAACTTTTCTGTATCTATGTTGTATGAGTTAGTTAAAGCGTGAAGGCTTAATAAATGAACAATCAAACAAACTCGCTTTTGCATTTATCTATTAATATTAGTTAGTTAGGGTAATGGTATTCAAGTTTATCTGTTAAGCTTCAAATCCAAGTCGGGCTTTTCAATGTTGCACACAGATTACAAAAGATATTTGCCTGCCTGCCATACTGCGATGGGTTAACCTGATCAAAGATAAATAATCCATATCTGCTCACAGATTAGACAAGACCCGGTCCAGATGTAAGACTCGATATAACTAATATAATTTATGCTGTCATATAGATTGAAATTTCGTATATTATTATTTAATGAAAATCAGGTTTGATTTTTGTTTTTTAATACTGCCTACTGCAAGTGACTTGTTAAAAAATAAAAGATATAAATAAAGCCTAACAAAATATTATATAAATCAATATAACGCGTGATTTCTGATATACATTGACGCCTGACATTATACATTTGCCAATAGGTAATGTTGGATCTTTATTTGTAGATAGCTGGTGCCTACGAATATTTAGCCTGTTGAAATTCTATTTTAACTATTGATGAAAGATTTTTTTTTAAATCGGATGAACGGTTTCGAAGATTTACTCCTACATTACAAACAAACCAAAATACAAACTTTACCTCTATAATATTATTAGGTATACTAACTAAGTAGTCCAGTGATCCGTGGTCTGGCTAAGTAGGTGTATCGGTGCGTCCGCCTCACAGAAATCTAAAGGTAGTCCGCCTCGATCTAACGGTACTCACGATTAATTGATCAGGTACGGGTCCCGCCGCCGACAGACTTAACGGCATCTCATGCTGGTTCCTATTTACACTAACCGCGGAAAACAATGTTGTTTAATTGCAAGCTCGAATGTCGAGACGAGTTATAACTGTTCGTTCGAATTAAACATATTTTTATGTCTCATGAATATTTTTATTAGTTAAACCGACCGCTTCTCAAACATTTTAATAAATTATTAAAAAAAATAAAAGAATCATGTCACTCGCAGGACTGCACGCCAGAAGTGAAAAAGGTTGTAGATTATAACGCGCTAACGTTTCGTTCCTCAACACGAACTATACTTTTCATTCAAGATTTCAATTTACCCCCCTTTACTAGTAAACTCTCTAGTTTTCCTTGTGTTTACTTTGCGTACAAAACCTGACGCTGTCGGCGGTGTAGAATTTACTGTTTTACCCCTGTGCCAAATTATCCTTACAAACAAACTGCCCAGCAAGCCCGCCTAAAAAAGTTTTCACTTCAAAAACAGTTGCGACCCCTTTAATACAAATACAACCAACCAACAACCTTTTAACGAGCCACTTGGTCGAGTGGTTATGGTGCTTGCTTTACGCTCTGTCTCGGGGTCCCGGATACGATTCCCAACAGGGCCAACTTTGGAAATGAACTATCATAGTTGGCCCCTGGTCTGGATCTGGCAACAATAAAAGACAAGTGTTATTTTTTAACGAGTAAGTAAGGTTGCCAGAGCCCATTTTCAAAGTTTCTTCCCCCTAACCTTAAGAGGGTGAAATAGGGGTTGAATCCGTAATTTTTTTAAGTGAGAATACTGAAATTTAATATTAAAGCTTCTCAGCACAAATCCTACTAAAATTATAAATTCGAAAGTTTGTGAGGATGTATGGATGGATGTATTGGTGGTTTTTTGTTGCTCTTTCACTCAAAAAGGGTTCAACATATTATCAGGATACTTACTATCGTGAATTTTTTTTTATATTCGTCTAAAAATATAACAATATAAACCACCGTCTTCACAACGATAAAAATGTGCGTTATAATACTCATATATATTTTATCAGGTGTTGTATATTTTAAATTTTCTAACGTGGACGAAGTCGCGGTCACCAGCTAGTGTACGGATATAAACGCTTGTGGAGAATATAAGCTAAAGTTGCAGTGATAAACAACAAAACATTATTTCATAAGCTTATAATATTATCCAACACAAATAGTTAGCTGAGAAGGCTTTGAAAAATTGCGTCTTTGTTCCACTTTCAAACGATACAGCGTTTGAGCACAGTATAAATAATATTGTATTTGAGGTAAACCCGAGGAGTTACTTAATGTTGTTATTATATACATAAAAAGACACACCTGTCTGCACTTAATTGGCAATTAAGTATGCTTACACGTTTAAGTGAATGGCAAACAGACTGCTTAGCAAACTTAAAACTCGCCGTTGTACACATCACATCTCAGCGCTTAACAGGACTACAAAGTATACGTACATACTATTAAAATTGTGTACAATGTTTAAAATATACTTACATATTTACGTTAAATTATTAAAAATATTAGGTACATATTTCTATAGACTATGCTGTGGTTAAATTTAGTTCTGCATGCTTCTGTCTTTTTTAAAATATTAATTTATATTTTAAAATATGCAGTAATACATCCTAGTTTTGCAAAAATAGATTTCGGCCTCTGTTTGTCTAGCTAGCTAAATGATCGATGTTTAGATACTTACTAAGTATCAAAACAAATTATATTATCAATTGAGATTAAGTTAGATCGTTTAGATTAAGTAGGTAAATAACTACATCAGACTTCCTATTTTATGATTTGGTTATTATTTCTTATTATTTATTATTACATATATCTCAATCCGAATGGAGAACTTAATATCTAAACCAACATTTGCGAAGTAAATCTAGCTCCCAAGACTTTCAAAAAAATTTCCAGAACGAACTAACTATCGAATGACAAGAAATATGATAACCAAAGACACCAGAAAAGCAAATACTGCATTCATTTGAAATTAAGTCTATTTATTTTGAAACCACAGATCGTGTGTCTTTTCATGTTGCATAAAAAGATATCGTGACCGTCTGTTTTCTCGGATTGGTTTACGAATGATTATTTCAAACTACTTATTGTAAATTATATGCAACGTCGTTTCTTTGTAATAATGTTAGTGGTCGCAAAGAGTGAACCGTACTTCTGTTAGTAATAACAAAATATGTACAAAGTTACCAGTTTTCTAAAACATTACCAAATTGTTGAAGTATCTCTACGAATCGTAAAGAAAATCGTAAATACTATTGCAGGTATCAGACCAGATATCGTCCACTTACTGTTATTAGATTTCTTGTGTTACAAGAAATTCTCCCTATTGTTCTCTTCTCTCTATTTATAGTTGCCTGCTTCTTTTGGATATAATGTTTAAATTAGGTGAGAAATCTCTTGGTTATCGTAATTTTTCGTTGTTTTGCAAAAATGATGCAAGATGATGGTAAATTCTGAAGCAAATCTTTGTAGATTCTTTTCTTTTTCCCGTCTTTTCTTTCGAGCTTACAAATGGTGTGTAAAGACTGATGATTCTTTGTGAGATTTTACAGCCGGCTCTCTCGTATGACACGTTTAGTTTTTGTCTCAGCGCTTAGACTGTGTCCTACTGCTGCGATACAATGTTAGCTATAAATTAACCTACTCGTAGCGATAGCGTGACATGTAACACTAGGCAAAAACCACAGAACCCGAATAGAAAGCTTACTTTAAAACGGCAATCACACCATACAATTTGAACGTTTCCTATTTAGGAATCTAAGTAGAGAGCTCGTGATCACACTACGCTAAATTGATTTCTAAATCGAAGATATAGAGTTGAAAATGGATAAACTCTCAATTGAATCCAATCTGTTCTAACTGCGATCACACCTTTCGATTTCCTAAATTGGATACGTTCAAATTGTAAAGTGTGATAGCCCTTTACAATTTGAACGTATGAATAAGCACATGAATAGACGACATCTTTCGCACGACAGTGGGAAATCATATCACACATAAAGCCAACTTTGAAGTTTCACATGCATACAAACGAATGCTGATTTCTAATTTTATTGGTTTAACTTTGTGCGAAATTTACTACTACATATTTCAATTCAATGACCAGTTTTTTTTGGTTGAGTTTTCAAAGTTAGCTCCACTGAGCTAGAAACCTGTATTTAATTTCTGACAAGAATTTATGATACTATCAACGATGAATGCATACTTCAAGTTAGCTGAACCATTTTCGAAAACTTTTTATAAATACCTAGTCGTAAAGTTGTTATGAACTCATACTAAGAGCCACAGAACATCCGCATCATGGTGGTAGGAGTTATACACCTGTGAATGTATAACTCACAGAATGTTTTCATTGATAGCCGGGTGGCATTTCGAAATGGAGGTTTTAAATGTTACGTTTACTTTAAACAACTATTTCTTCCATTACTTTTCTTTATTCCGAAACCCACGATACATTCTTGTCATCGTGGGTTTCGGGAATGTCACCAAAAAACGTTTTAACTAATAAACATACATGCCTTTCAAAGTGTAATTAGGTTTAACCGACGAATACAGCTTCGAATAAATATATATCAGTACATGGAGCGTTATGGAAGCCTTGATATAGCTCATTATCGTATACATCGCGTGTACACAGTGTTGAGGGCGGCCTGATAAATAATGTATGACGTCGAACGGAGGAGAGGTCGCAAGCGGTTGAATCGAATACGTCAGCAGAACGACACCCGAAATCAAATCACAACTAACACACATTGCAAGACGTAGCTATACTAAAGAATCCATTGGGAGACGTGGGCGTAAGAGCTAGAACTATGCAAAGCTCGTATACTTTAAGGACATAAACTTCCAACTATTACAGATCTTCCAACTATTACAGATTTTCCAACTATGTACTTAGTTATGTTTCCAGTGAAATTCTGTAGAAGTTGTAGTGTTGTAAATAACTGTTGTAGCCTACATATATATAAGAGGGGAGGTAAATTATTAAATGACAGATTTTAAGGAATGATTGTACGGGTTTTTTACTGCCAACTGACGTGACGGTCCATTGGTTGGTATTAGGGTACCGACTAATCAACACAAGAAAGCCAAAGGTGTTGCAAGTAAATTAGAATAAGTGAATAAGTACTTTAGTAGAATAAATTCTAATGAGCCCAAACACGCATCATCAGGTCAAGGTTACTGGTAATATCACCTATAACCTATTTAAACGCCAATTTTCAAATCAATTGAACTAGGAAATGAGTTGATGATCTTCAAAAACCTGAACAGACTTGGTTAAGAACGGTTACTTAAACTTAACCGACCTTAATATATATTAAACTAGCTTTTTTATTTATATATAGAAGATATAGAAACATGGGATTTCTTCCGTCCGTGTACAGTAGAAACTTGTATAATTTATACTAGCTACATGCTCCCGACTTAGCCCGGGTTCAAAATAAAAGTACCTTATCTTTTAAGTTGGACCGAATTACACATAGTTATGAAATTTTATCAAAATAGGTTCAGTAGTTTCGGAGTTCATCGAGAACAAATGTGACGTATTTTTTATAGAGATACTAGTGGATGCCCGCGACTTCGTTCGCGTTGAAAAAGAAAATATATGCAAGCTTGACCCGGGCAAACGTTATTTTGCAACTATCACTTACCTACCGGAAAAAAATTCTTAAAAGTCGGTCTTAGAGATCGGACCTCATACTACAACAAAATTCTGAACGCACCTATAAATATTTGACAACCAAGTGACAATTTTAGACAAAATACATAAAAAATGTTTCACAGCTAGGAACATTTTGTGTAATATCATCTCATGTCATCCTTATGTCATCTTATATCGCTGTGACGACGATGGCGCCGCCATGCGACAGTAGCGCCCAATTATTTATGTTTTTATATGATCCCTCGGGAATATTTAGTCCTTTTTTCTGGATGAAAGGTACCATATGTCCTTTCTGGTGTCCCAGACAACGTGTATGCAAAATTTCATGGTGATCGGTTCAGTAGTTTTTGCGTGAAAGCGAGACAGACAGACAGAGTTACTTTCGCATTTATAATATAAGTACAGATATAAGTATAGATAAAAATATGTCCAATAATCACAATACGTGTAACATCAAACTTTGTCCTCAGTTTATTCTGTTGCTCCGACAGCGACACCCCTTTTGTTTTTCACTCCGTGCATAAATTTTACATTTCGCGTCAAATGTTCCTGCGGCAAAACTTTGTAGAGACTTTTGAACTTGCTGCAGGCAGGCACTGCGCGGGAATGATAAAATTATTTACAACAACAACAACGACAATGTTGCCAGTATTAAGTATTTACTTACCGCAACCTCAAATACGCTTAGAAGACTATTCTAGATGGTTTTGTTTGTTTACTTTGTTCATAATATAAGTATCTATTTTTCTAGTGCAATATAAGGAATATTTGAAATTGAATCTTCTTCAGGGAATATTGTATTGTTGTACTACAATTGAATCAAGTCTACATCGAACGACAGCTTTTGGCGAGCTTTTCGTCAACGAAACATTCATATTATTTTTTTTAAATCAATAAAAAAAATGATTGAATTTAGACCAAGAGTGGGCGAATACTAGTTGTTAAAAATATTTGTATTCCTTGTTGGTAATGATAAAATAAATGTTATTAAGTATAACACGAAGCAATTGAGACACACGCACTATAGATTGCACGAATTGATTGATTAGTTTTTACTATATCAATCGTCAGCCACACGATAAGTTGATCAAGTAGATTGAATAAAATACTTAAATGGAAAAGGAACATTTGAATGTGTGTAGCGGGCGGCGATGTAAATGTAACCTAAATCCACAATAAAGTCTGTTTCTGAAGGGATAACAAATCAAAGTCGCCCCTCGATTTGTCCGCTTGATCCACTTCCCAGAATTGTTACCCCAGGGCGCGTTCCAAATGGAAAATACCTCTCAGTACTCAGTAGGTACTGACCATTTAATATAAATCAATAATTAAAACACAATCTTTTGCCTTAAATTTTTCCAAAACTGGCGTTTTTTTTTTAAAAAAAAATAACATTAAAAATGCGAAAATGTGTCACGCCTCAACTACTCAACCGATCGATCGTCATGAAATTTTCGACCGACGAAAACGAAAAAACAAAAAGGAGGAGGTACTCAATTCGACGCGTATATATATATATATTTATGAATGATCACGCATAACTTTTGACAGGGTGGTCCGATTTTGATAATTCTTTTTTTATTTGAAAGGGTGCACCCCCGGGGGGGTCCCATTTTAATTTGAAAAAAAAAATTCCAACCCTAAGGCTAGGAAAACGGGGATGATTGATTGTTCACTCACCGATTGTAGCGTATAACCACGCATAACTTTTTACAGAGTAGTCCGATTTTGATAATTCTTTCTTTAATGGATAGGGTATACCTCGAAGTTGGTGTTGTATAAATTTGGAAATCAAAATTCCTACCCTAAGGGTGGGAAAATTAAAAATTAAGCATGTAGTAAATATTAGATTACAGCCACAAAAAAATATAAAATAAAACTTTTTAACAAAAAATAAAATAGATAAAATAAATTATTATTATTATTATTATTATTATTATTGCTCATATATTTTTGTTTATTATAATGTTACAATTATTATGATGATGATTATGATTTTTCAATGTATTAGAAAAACGGGCTCGGAAGAAGTCGCGGGGAAAAGATAGTTTTTTTTTTAGAAATAGAAGACACTCATTGTTTGTTTGAAGAGTTAATTTGTTTTTATTACTATCCACGTAAACGTGTTCTCGCTGAATACAATCTAACCAAAAACTTTCCTCTGCAAGTTCTACGAGTGTCAACTTTTGTCATCCGTATGTATACATATTATTATGTACAACATAAGTGTAGCAATTATTCAATCAGCGTAGGCATTGCGTAGGCATCACAGTCCTACGACATATGTGTCATTCACAAGTGACGTTAATAAAATTTGGTAACTAATGTGGAACGGACCAAAGTATTGATTCTTTAACATCCTTGTATTGAATAGCTTTATTAAATATTATTAATAGATAACTTTTTCTTAAATGATAGTTGAGAGTAGGGAATGCAATCTCGCTAAAAAAAGGCCGAGATCTCGCGAGATCTCGGCCTTTTTTAGCGAGATTGATCTCAGCCGAAAAATGGGCGAGATCTCGCGAGTTTAACGAGATTGCAGTTCGCGGATTAAACAGCAATCACACCATACAATTTGAACGTTTCCTATTTAGGAATCTAAGTAGAGAGCTCGTGATCACACATCGTGATCACGCTAAATTGATTTCTAAGTCGAAGATATAGAGTTGAAAATGGATAAACTCTCAATTGAATCCAATCTGTTCTAACTGCGATCACACCTTTCGATTTCCTAAATTGGATACGTTCAAATTGTAAGATGTGATAGCCCTTTGACTGCCTGAGATCTGTGGTTCCAAGTAGCGTTAAATCCGAAAGGGCCTTCTCAGCGGCTGTTTATCTGACCAGCTGACCAGTTTATTAGCAGACGATTCTTTGGACATTTTGTGCTTCTTAAGGAGCTACTTTCAAAATAATTCGTAATAACGGCGTGTGATGTGAACTAAACATTTGATTGGTATATTTTGTTTATTAATCTCTAATTTATAATATCTTTGATTAGGTATAGTTTTTTTAATTGATAATAATATCTCAATTTAATAGTCGACTCAACTTATTAATGAGTTGCATTTTAGTTTTTTATTACTTGTTTTTTTTATTTTTATAAAAGAACTATTTCTTATTATTAAAAGACTTTTGTTTGATATTAGAAGATAAGACTGGTTGTTTATTTTATTTCTTATTTGATTACTTAGATACCTACATCAAAGTTTACTACTTAAAAGCTTATTTAAAAAAATAATAGATAGATTTATGTTTATGTAACACTGACGTCAAACAATGTTAAATTCGTAAAAATAAATGTTTATTTCATAATACCTATAATTCTTATTAATTTTTTTTCTAATTTATTCAAACAATGTAATTATTTGCAAAAATAAACACACAAAACTGCCAATCTCGCGAGATCTCGAAATTGACGAGATCTCGCGGTATTGATTTTCATAAACTCGCGAGATCTCGCCTGCTCCCAAATCTCGCGAGATTGCATTCCCTAGTTGAGAGTAATACATTTTTCAGCATAAAATTAAAAACTAAAAGTATACAAAACATCGTTCAAAATGGCAAAGCTTTTACAATATTTTTGTTACTCGAGCTTTCTATAGGTGAAAGAATTTTTAAAATCGGCCCAGTAGTTTTTGAGCTTATTCATTACAAACAAAAATACAAACATAAATATCTCTTTATGATATTTTTATACAGATAAAGCTTGATAAAGAGAAATATCTCTGTATCTTTACAGAGGTTGTAATATTTCTCTTTATAAATATTTATCTTCAAATAGTGTTCGAATAATTTTAAGAAATGGGTCATTCGTACGTTCGCCTTCAATCAAAGTGGTTACAGAAATCGTGGGAGTAACGTTACAGGAAATCGTATAGCGATTGTAAAAGGTTTTCAATAAACATATAGTTAATGTTACATGTCCTTGGAGGCGACGCAGAAAATTGTAAGGGAAGAAATACACTTGTCTTGTCTAGCAAGGGGATATAATTTAACAGAAGCAAATTGTTTTGGTAACTACTTGTAGCAAGTTCTATACTATATAGTTATATTCCGTTAGTTTTGAATTGTTAACGTTAACACAAATACAAAATTGTTTCGCAGATATAAGTTTTAACCAAACATGTGAAATAATACATATTCTGAGATAATGAAGAAACCAAGGTGACTAAATAGTTGTTCTTTAGAAATGCAACAATATGTATTTCAATTACTTGCTGTGTTTTCATATGAAATGTTCTTCTTTCATCTGGCTGGGCCGTCTCGGTGATTTTACTAACAAATTTTCTATGGATTCTCTTTTAAAACATTATAGTAAGTATGACGTACAGAAATACCATGCAAGTTTCCGTTTCCTTAGCACAAGTTGACACCTGTCTTCAAGATATTTAAAGTTTACAATCGTGATATATAACACACGAGTTACCGCCGCCAATTAATTCTATAGTCTTGTTTTCTAGCGTTCAATATTTTCTTAATAGATAGATCATTTCCATGATTTCACAGACACGAATGTATTATCTATACTAATATTATAAAGAGCAAAGATTTGATTGTTTGTTTGTTTGTATAGAATAGGCTCCGAAAATACTGGACCGATTTGAAAAATTCTTTTACCATTAGAAGCCGACATTATCCGTGATGAACATAGGCTACTTTTTACCGCGGGATAATGCTTCATTCCTACGGGAAAACGGGTAAAAGGACAACGGGTAGTAAGAATTATCCTTCCGTACTTAACTTCTTTTTCACATAACGTCTAAACGGCTGAACCGATTGTGTTGAAATTTTATATGGGTATTTCGATGATTTTCTAGGTGATTTAAAAATACAATTGGACCCGGTAGGTGGCGCTGCTGTCGGTATGTCAACTACTAAACGGCTTGACCGATGGTTCACTGGTTTCACAGACTCAAATGTATTATATTTTATAAAGTTACGCGGACGAAGTCGCGTGCAACAGCTAGTTGTCGTATAAAGTTGATGCTTGAAATTGAGCATGTTGTGTACCCGAAATAACAAGAATAGTTAGTTGTTTTTTGAACTATCTCTCACTGTCTACTTTCATTTTGTGAAATGAAAATGACACATGAATAAAATTAGAACAAGTTCGCGTGCCGTTGCTAATTAAATTTCTTAACTTAATTAATATGTTTATTAGTCAAAGTGAATTGTTTCAACAATGTAATATTCTCCGTAGAAAACAAGACACTGAAAGTACTAATTAATTTGGTTTAATAATAGACTTTCCTGTTCTAAAGATTTTACTTATTTATAGTCCAATAGCTACACAATATTAATTTAATTAACTGTAATAAAAAATAAGCACAATCTAAACGAGACCACAAGACTTAATTAACCCCAATTTAAACAATATCAAGGTAAATTATTATTTATATTATATAAATCTTCTGTTATAATTTATGAGAATATATTCTCATAAATTTTAAATGAGAATTATAAAATAATAAGTATAATATCAATAAATCGTACCGTTTATTAACAGTGGTTAATTTTTGAAAAAAAAAAAAAAAAAAAAAAAAACTACTTATTATACCTACATGTTTTATTTATAAATTAGGTATTAAGTATTATGAAATTAATGTTTAACATTGTCACTAAAATTATGTTGGGAATAAAGTTTTAACAAAATAGACTAAACAGCCATTGGAGGAGAACTACTTTCCATGTCGTTCCTAAAAAATATACGACTATATGTATGTATTGTGACATACTAAAAAATATGTATTGTGACCACTGACCACCCACTATATCGCGTGGATCTGCATTTCTCGTCCAGTACGTACTAATCGTTTAATAAGAAACGTATCAAATCCAAACGAAATGAGTATACACGTTATAAATTTAAGTCCGCGGCAAGTTCTAAAATAATACTCAGTAGTGAATTGAATGAAAGGGTTCCTTCAAAGAGAGCTGCTGGGATGAGTTTGAAAGTAGGTCGTCGTCGGCCTTACTCCGAATACGCCAGTTTAAAATTCACTTATCATCTCACTGTCTACCGCCTTGGGTATGAAAGAGACAGAAATGGCGACTATATGCTATGAGTTGATTCATTCAGAATTGGGATGCAAAGCTAAACAACGTTCGATGCAAATTTTCTCTCCATGTCACACACCAACTTAAATGCATACGTAGCAGCCATTGCAATACTGCATTTCGTGATGTGCATTATGTGCGAGGATGTAGTCTCATTATATACTCCTACGTTTAGTAATTAATATAAACTAGCGAGTAGCTCCCGGCTTCGCACAGGTGAAATATTGGGATTATTATCTCGGACTCCTACCAGCTAAAACCCAACGACTTCATATCGTGGCCGTAGACAAAGACATCGTCGGTGCCTCGCCACGGACCTCTACTTTTAAATAATTCTCGATCATAATCTTATCATAATGTGTTGATTGTTTTTGCAGGGGCTCACCTTTTGAAACATATCATGATTGTACACGTGAATAATATACCTTTGTTCTATCTAAAATTGGTACCTACGATTGCAAGCAAGTCTTGCGCAAGTGACGTACTCACAGCCCACTGCCCAACTAATATGGGCAACCCTCTGGTATGCGTTGAATTAGTAATGCATTGCCATATAAAATGGAAAAGTGGTTTCGATTCGCCACTGACTGACTCATTTATTAAATACATTCACATTAATTTTATTATTACTTAATTACTGATTACAATATATTATATGCTGTTAATTTAAATGAACAATATAATGCTACCGAATTACGGTAAAATATATTTTTACAATCTTTATAAAAGTTACGTGTCACGTTGTGTGTCCTCGAACTCCTACAATAGTTACTCGATTAACATAGTTACTGAACCAATTTTGATAAAACTTCATAATAACTATGTGTAATTTGGTCCAACTTTTTGAACCCGAGCGAAGCCTGGAGCATATAGCTAGTATAAAATATAATTAAGGTAAAGTTTCATGTTTAATATACCTAAATCTTAGATAGTCATTCATATATAAAAATAAATAAAAGAGCTCTGTATTGTCTCATAGTACATGGAAGCTTTTTAACTGGATTCTAAATATTCAAACAATTCAATATAGCTGTGCCGATATATCATTCAGAATAAAATTGTTTTTCTGCCTTTGACACGAGGGTCAATTATTCAGTCAAATTCAGTTATTGTCCAACGTTCAATTCTCCCGTGATTTGTTTCTCGTGACGGAAAAAAATATTAAATATATTTCTATATGCTAGAATTAATATGATTTATGATTGAAGTCCATAATACTGTTAATACAGAGCAATCAATGTACGAGAACCAATTCAAGTATTTGTCCACCATTGTTAACTTAATGTAGTGTATTTTAGCGAACAAATACCAAAACGATATATATGACTATCTTTATGATTGCGAAACACGATATTAACCCATCAGTACCACTAATTTTTTTTATATGTATTTGGCAACTTTGAGTTCATATCACTCTGTCACTCCTCTGCTACTGTAAGATTGGGTTAATAACATCCGTTATTTTTTATTATAATGCACACCTGAAAAGGTACAACTCGGACTTGAATTCGATTTCTTTTTCGCCGCAAAAATATACTTTAAAAAACTAGATTCTCTATTTTATCTATGCTTTAATGTAACTTAACGCGGTTAATAGGTATACACATAAACATGTACGATCACATAAACATGGGTGTGTCTTTACACGTCTGGCCTCTATTTACTGATGTGCCCACAGTTTATCGATTTTAATATACTTACCTACTTGCAGCCCCCGTATACTACTAGGTACCGACACTAATAAAATTTATTTGTTACAATGTAATTTAGTGATGACAATCGTACGCCCTTTTGTCAATTACAATCATCCACTTTTGACTCAGAGTCAGCTGAGAAATTGATACCCTTCTGGTGATGGAACATGCCTGCATATCCAGCCAATCCTCATCTATGCATATCTATAAAATTTTAAGAAATATATATATATATATATATATAACATTTCAAGAAATATATATATATATATATGGACTATTGAAAAATTTAAGTGCGTTGGAACCCCACGGACCTAGATATTTGATACCGAACCGTGCCCGTATCTCTGTCATTCTCGGAAAATGATATAATAATAAATCATACCTTCAGTTACATGTAACTAGGTATATAAAAGGAACCTTCTCTTGTTTGCTAATTAATTTGCTCAACAACATCGCTAATGCGTCCCTACTAACCCTTTTTTTTCTTCCTAACAAAGCGTTGTTTTTTACAATACAAATAAGGTACCGTTAACATTGTCGTGTTTTTTTTTTTAATTATAATATATATTTTTGCGACAGCTAGTTACAACTTCGTGTCTTTAAAAATTGTAGTCGAATTCATAAAAGTTATTCAAAAAGTTATCCTTTCTGATGGATGAAAGATACCCCATTTCCTTTCATATACATATACTCGTGACGTCGTCGTAGCTGCAAAATTTCGTGGCGATCTGTTTAGTAGTTAAGGCGTGAAAGCGTAAAACACAAACAAATCACTCTCACATTTTGTACTGAACTGTGTTTTTAATTCAATATTTACATTTTTGTGAAATTCTAATTGTAATTGTCATTTTCTCTGTATTCTGGTTACAAGTCGTTTGGCTAATGCTACAACTGTAATCCATAGATTTAGAAAGTAAAGACAAATTGAAACTTCTCAACCGTACATATTGGTCAAAACTGGACATTCTACTGCTTCTGAGGGACGATTCAGCTAGAAGTCGTGTCCCATGTTTGTAAATACTCATAAGCTTGCCAAGAAAAGCTCGCTTCGTTCACCGGAAAGATTTTTGTAAACAATTTTTAATGAGTCGTTTAATTTAAACGGGAAATTATTGGAGCGCACCAGAAATGTCAAGAGGTTGATGAGTTCTCGCCTCTACTGAAAAATAATGATGCACTGTCCCACGTTGATTTTATTTATAATTCAAAGAATCATATTTCGAATCTTCTAGTTCAGACAATGATGAACACTTGATACAATATTTTAAGGACCTTAACATTACCACCCTTGAGTGGTACTCATAGTAGGTAATATGTAGTATACCTACTTTTCAAGAAACAAAAACGTATGACGAAATATTTTTAACCATGACTCAATCGAATTTCATTTTTTTAAATCTGAACTGATAGTAGGTATATATTATTGTATTTATTTATTTTAAATGAAATCGTAAATCATAATAGCATAGTTATTTAGGACTAGCTGGTGCCTGCGACTTCTTCCGCGTTCTCTATAGCCTATAGACTATTCCTCGATAAATGGACTATCCAACACAAAAATATTTTTTCAATTCGAACCAGCAGTTCCTGAGATTATCTAGTGCGTACAACCAAACAAACAAACAAACAAACTCTTCAGATTTATATATTAGTCTAGTATAGATTACATAAAAGGAAAACCACTGCAAAATTGGAAAATTTGTAATCACAGTAGATCTAGAGTTGTTTTCTTATTTTTGCAAGGATTAGTACAGTAGGCTGCAAAGTCGATTAACACATTCAAAAGTGCAAAACAACTGAACACTCGTTTGTACATGAAGTTTATTTTGGTCTCTAGTCGTGATAGCAACTTATGGCGCGTTGAGTGTTCGGTTGTTTTTCACATTTGAATGTGTTAATCGACTTTTGCGGCCGACTGTACAATCTGTACTATGGGTCCCCGTGCCTTTCTTAGGCATTTAAATTTCGGGACAACCCTGTATACAACTGTCAGTTCAGTGACTATCGTTAGATATCTTCAGAGTTTAAGATGGTAGGTACCCCACTAAACGAAAACCCTTATATATATATATATACCTTTCCATGTCTCAAAGGAATTCCCGCAGGGTTCCCCGAAATAAATTAAATGTCCACCTTTACAATATTCTAATTGTTATTCCGAGAGTGGAGTTGACTCTCTGGCGTCATCAAAGAAATATGAATTTCGCAAAACGTCTCTAATAAATTTGCGGTCCGTTTGTATTATATTGTACTAAATTAAACTCGCCCAACGTTTCAGTATTATTCTAACTTTTTGTTTGTTAAGTATATTTGGTGGATTCGAGTATGATGTTTTCGATTTTCCTTGTTTGCTTTTTCCATGTCAGAGGGAATAATATAATATCTTTCAGAAAAGTTTTTTTTTTTTGTGTATACTTACATGAAATGTAAAGTTTTTCTTTGTATTTATTACGGTAAGGTTCAACTAGGCCTGTTGCAAACGAAATATTTCATTAACCGGTTTAAAAAAATATCTTATTAGTTAGGTAATTATTTATACATTAACTCATTCAAGCTTTTGCTGCTAAATAGTAGCAGCAAAATAAGAAAAGAGCCATTAAGCTGTGGTTTTAGCCGATAGGAGTCCGACCAGGGTTTCCCAACACTTAAACTATCTTACTAAAAAATTATTTGATATAAGTTAATCACAACCTTAAAAGTTGTCAGAGAAACATTTCTGGTCTAGTTTTTTTTTTGTTTGTTTGTATAGAATAGGCTCCGAAACTACTGGACCGATTTGAAAAATTCTTTTACCATTAGAAGCCGACATTATCCGTGATGAACATAGGCTACTTTTTACCGCGGGAAAATGCTCCATTCCTACGGGAAATCTAAAATAAAAGTAAAAATATACTAGCGGCTTGGCCCGGGAGATAGCGCCATCTATCCAAATCAGGTGAAGCGACTAACACGACAACTGCTTGGTGATATTTTTAGCGAGCCGCTCCACGGTAGATGGCGTTTTATACTTTTACAACGCGGACGAAGTTGCGAGCACCAGCTAGTAATAGGTAATATAATTCCGTAGTTCCCGATTCTTTTATGGGATTTCTATTACGTAATCGGATGCTTACCTCTTTCCGAAAGTCGACTACAATTTTTTTACTCTTCAAAGAGACTACGTCGTGTCGCAAATTGGAGCTTATAAATTTAGTCTGTAATTGGACTTATCGAGCGAGCATATATAACATACGCATTACGCTTATTTTTATACTCTATACGCGGTGTATAGCTGCCGGCGAAATTTGTGTTAAATCACAAACATTGTTTTTCATCCTATACGTCCACTCTCTGAATTTATGGATATATATTTTTTAGTTATTGAACTCCTAGTTGAACTAATGGGAATAGACAATTTATTTCACAACATACATCTCCGTAAAGTAACTGAACTTGCGTATGATTATAGCTTTGTATGATTTACCTACAGCAAACTTTTACTTAAGGTTTTACATATTTACTTCTTGAAAAATGTGAAAATCATACAGAGTTAAGCAAACGAAGTCGCGTACGACAGCTAGTTTTGAATATCTTGATTATGTTTAGTTTTATCGAGAGGCTCAACGTTGACTTTTTGCCCAAGCACAAGACCCACTTTCTATATCTATTGAGAATTTATTGCGGTTCTTTCTCATTTTCTTTTTATTTCCATTGTTACAGCACCCTGGTTCCGTGGAAAATATTTCGCGAGGAGTTGAACAATGTTCATCCAATCTCATCCGGCCTCGAGACCATGGCGCTCAAGACAACAATAGATCTTACGTGTAACGACTTTATCTCCAACTTCGAGTTTGACGTGTTCACAAGGTAACCAACGTAACATAAGGAGTTTAGCTTGAATTTTTATTCCTATTGTATGACGGTAAACAGGCTGAGTCGATACACTAAAGGCTACCGTATCCCAAAAACAAAAGTAGGTGGTTCTAATAGGACATACGTGTCTATGTTACTTTTACTGTCTTTACTGTAGTCTGTATTGTAAGGGCTTGGTTAGTACGCAGTAAAAATACTGCTTTTTTACTTCGTTTTTCTTTTACACTGCTTAATAAAAATCAAATGCCACATTTATACATGTAAAATGTTTCTTTATAGTTGGAACAAATCAAATAAAAACAAAGGCGAGACCGCGTTTCTCTGTAAACACGAGAGAAACAACATTCAAAGCCCTCTCAGTAATGTCTCTTTACAATTATTATAACTTATTTTGAACGTTTGTTGTTAAATAGTAGTTAGGCAAATTTAAATTTAAAAAAGTCTTCAAATTAAACACAACACTATGGAGAGGTAGTGGTGTTCTTTACACATGTATGACGGAGCATCACTTGAGAACAGCACGACCGATTTTGTCATGGAACAAACTTAGTGTGAAAGAATTTTTCTGGAAAATCCACGGAAAAAAATCACAGTAGCATATAAAAACATACATGTGCAGTGGGTCTATACACCAAAGACAGATTTTTCCTGAGTACCTTTAACTTTTAATCTGATTTTTTCAGATTGTTTCAACCGTGGAGTACGTTGCTTCGCAACTGGCAACTGTTGGCCGTAACGCATCCGGGTTACGTGGCATTCCTCACGTACGACGAAGTCAAAGCGCGACTGCAGAAGTACATACACAAGGCTGGCAGTTACGTTTTCAGGTGGGGTTATTTTTTATTTTAACTTTAAGAAGTATATTACGACAGTATGTCATAATATAGTTCGGGAATTCTGTGTAGGCAATGTATAGGGGAAGCAAACAAATTAATAAGTTTTGGAACTTATGTGGGTTTATACCTTTGGGTCTGCTGATCAAGATCCACAACTCTCCCCCCCTTTTCACTTGCCGCTGTATATATATACAGTTGGCATCAGGTGGCATCACAAAATTCCACCCTGTATATATATATGTTTTTTCAAAGATAAATTTATGAAATTCCAGGCTATCGTGCACTAGACTCGGTCAATGGGCGATAGGTTACGTCACAGTGGACGGAGAGATATTGCAGACGATCCCACAGAACAAGAGTTTGGTACAGGCTTTGCTCGACGGATACAGAGAAGGCTTGTAAGTACACATACTTTTTATTTTATTTAAATTGGTGTTTCATTGTCAATGTAGACAAAGATTGGCGGCGTTAAAGAAAGACTGCCCATAACCATAAGAGGTAATGTTCAAAATCATGCGACATTATATCGAATAATAACTGTTTCGTTCATATAAACGAAATCAAAGTAGCAAAAATGGAGGAGACAGGGCCACTGGTCAAATGTCTTCATATATAGTATTTATAAAGTCGCTTTCCGTGGCTGTCTGTCTGTCTGTATGTATATCTGGTAACTCATCTTAAACCACGTAATAGATCGGATTTTGATGGTTTTTTTTTCACTATCAGTTAGATAATTTTTCCCGGCCGGTTTATAGTATATAAATTTATATTATTTTACATGTATAAAATAAATCTCAATTAAGTTTTAAATAAATAGAAATATATATATATATATATATATTGCAATTTGCAACCAAGTCATATTTTATTTTATACAAATTTATTTAAAAACAAAATACCAAAATACCAGCGAGTGCCCGCATTTTACGAATTTTACAAATTGAGGTGAAATTTTGTCAAAGTTTTTAGGAAATTTAATCCACTTAATTATCTAGATACTTAGTGTAAAAAAAATCAGTTAAGGACAGTCGTGACGATTCATAATTTATAAATATAAAAGCTTCTTGACTTGTTCTTCCGAACAAAGCTCGAGCGCGCGAGGCTCTGTGAAGAATCTTATAAGTAAGCGCCTTTTATTAAAAGAAAATGTTTTCTTTGTCTGCTTTGTAACTTTTTTAATTAGGCGAATATAATAATATCTTGAGAGAGTAACTGAGATTTTATGCGCTTAACTTTAAATACTACGAATGTGCACTAAAAATTACATATTAATATGGAAAATGTATTCCTTCATACACAGGGAAGGTAAAAATGATATTATAAACGCTAGGTTTTAATCCGTACGCTATACATTATTGTATATTACTAACATTATAAAGAGAGAATATTTGTATTTTTGCAATGAATAAACTCCAAACTAATATTGGTAAGGTTTTGAAAATTCTTTCACCTTCAAAAAGCCACATTATCAGCGAGTAACATAGGGTATATTTTATAAAGTTACGCGGGCTTAGTGAAAATATTTGAAGACGTGAGTGGATGAAGGTGGTATGTCGCATAATTCCAATTTTAAATAAATCGAGGTTAAAGTTTTGCTTTAAATTTTTAAGATAAATCGTCACGGAACAGATTTTTATACTAAAATATGATGCAAAGTTGTGTAAACAACCTAAAATATTATTGGTATGATAGCAATTAAACACTTCTATTATTTAATTTAAAAAAAAAAGTGAACATAGCTCCCTCTTCTATTAACAAAGGTAAACTTTTCTGCACTCTTTGCTTCTAAAAATTGCACCTTTTATAATTTCTATGTACAATTTCCAGTTACCTGTACCCGGACGGGCGAGACGTGAACCCGGACCTGAGCAGCGCGATAATATCGCCGGCGGAGGACCACATAACGGTGACGCAGGAGCAGTACGAGCTGTACTGCGAGATGGGCAGCACGTTCCAGCTGTGCAAGATATGCGCAGAGAACGACAAGGACATCCGCATAGAGCCGTGCGGACATCTGCTCTGCACGCCCTGCCTCACCGCCTGGCAGATAGTGAGTCAATTATTATTGATATAGTTATTTTACTCAACCGCGTCTCCACCGAAGCGGAGCGTAGCGGAGTGACTGAGATTCACAAGCCGGCGGCGACTGCATCTCCGCTCCAGTCCGTACAGTGATGTGTAACAAGACATCTCCGCAATCGCGCAAACTCGCACGCGAGACCGTTTCGATTGCCCGTCAACGGTAATGGATCAATGTGGAGCAATCTTTGGCAATATTGTTTCGAATTGCTCCATATATTCAGTAGGAAATTTCAATGTCGCCGTATCTAGTGGGTATGGAAATTTATGGCAATTTGTTTCCTATACTGCTTGCACTTATTTATTATGTGGTATGATGGCGGCTCGTTGCCATATAAATTGCTTGACATTTCATCACGTCACAATTGATGGGAATTGGCTGGAATTGACCAATTTTAATTTCCCGTGAAAGCGCACCTTTAAAAAGTACTAGAAACTTAAAATAAGTTAACATGTTATTGTACTAGTTCTAGAATGTTATTTCTGTTGATGAAATATGAACCCTATGTCGTAATGTTAAGGACCAATTTCCTTTGCTCGCGCACTCGCGTAGTTTCGAGAACGTTCCAATAAAAATAAAAAAAACAGCACCTATCGTACCGGTCCTAGTTATAAACAATCCACGCTACTCATAGACTATGCCCATGAATGTGTCGGCATCGTGTTAGTAACTAACCAAGACACTGTTGATTTGCAGGACTCAGAGGGTCAAGGCTGTCCGTTCTGTCGAGCAGAGATTAAGGGTACGGAGCAAGTCGTGGTAGACGCTTTCGTACCTCCAAGACCACCCAACGCTGGCTCTGAAACGAGGTAACAAAACTAAATATACTACCACATAATACAAATTTTAAACTAAAATGTGCCAAATTTAAGTACATACTTTTTAATCCAGGGTCATAAAATAATTGTTGACCTGTGGGAAAGTTCGCTTATGGAGAATATTTTTTGCTATAGGTGAATTATTATATTAAGGTTCGAATGCGACACTTGTGGGGGAATCGGCGCATGTGTACAATTGCGCACAAAATTGCTAAGAAAACTGAAATATTTTTTTCTTATTTCGTAATTTTTCACCTCACTAACTTAACATTACAGGCAATGTTGATATTCCTTCCATTAAATCATCGTGCGATGTCGAAGGACAACGTTTTTTTTAGGCATTTGTTCACCATGACGTATTTACTAATACGATAAAACAATCTGTACGCAACAGTACCCAAGAGACTCGAGACGCGCGAACGAACTGCGGGAGGGGAAGAGCGACTGAGTCTACCAATAACGTGTCGGCACACGTATTGGTAGACTCAGCCGCTCACGCTCCTCTGCCCCCTCAAAGACCTAAAAATAGAGTTCTGCGCACATTTGCCGAGAAGTCTTTATTCGCTACACGAACTATACATCATCATATATAATCTAAATGTCATTTGTTGTAAATTTTTCAGGAGTACAAACACAAAGACTGCAGTGAAACAGGTTTCTTCCAATTCGTCCGGTTCATCAGGGTCCTCTGGCTGCAATGGGTCCAGTGAGTTCTTCATTTTTATCTATACTAAATCTCATTCGAGTACAGCCCTTCTGGCGGCAGTAACCACGCCCTTAAGAAGACAGAAGACCAACGTTAAATTACACCACCGGATGCCAGAGCCCATTACCCTATCTCTTCCTACAAATTAAGAGTTTTGCAAATATCTTATATTTGCAGTTTCAAATGTGTCCTCGTATTTGATAAGTAAAGTCGTGCATGGATGAAGGTGGTATGTCGCATAATTCCAATTTTGAATAAGTCGAGGTCAAAGTGTTACTTTTAATTTTTGAGATTAGACGCCACGCCACGGAACTGATTTTTGTACTAAATTATGATGCAAAGTTGTGTAAATAACCTAAAATATTAGTGGTATGATAGCAATTATACGCTTCTATTAGTTAATTAAAAAAAAAAGTGAACATAGCGCCCTCTTCCATTGAAAAAAGTAAAAAATGTCTTAAATCGACGATCTCAAGGTCTGTAATCATTCATATGGACAAAAACGCATAAAAACGAAAAAATCCAAAAATGCGACATAGCACCTTCATCCACTCGCGCACGTCTTCAAGTATTTTTAACCTTACAGGCGTTGACGTGACAATATCGGGTCATTCAAACGGTTGGGCGTCGAGAAACGCCACTTTCAACGGGCTCACTGACGACATCGACGACGCCGAGGTAAATACGACTCTTTACACGTGTACACATTAGGTCACAATTACAATGGCAACACTTGTTCCAACTATCTAAAACAGATTCAAGCAAAAGCTAAATAAGTATTCGCTTTACATGGGGTGGGAGGGGGGAAATCCCCCGAGTGTATTATAGTATGTACGTACGTCCTTTCAATTTTGTTCTCCCAAGTTGGCAACCCTATTCGTTGGTGAAGATGGTCACTTGGCAACAACAAAAATTGTGCGTAACGTAATACTTGAACGCAATTACACATATACAATTAAATACACTAAAGGTCACAATTCCTCTACCAACACTTTTTCAACTATCTAAAACCAATTCAAACAAAAGCTAACTAACTACTAGTTACTAAGGGGTTTTTTCAATAGTTTAGATTTTACTCAAGTTTATTTAGATTCTTTATAATTTGAAGAGTCAACTAAACCAAAGGAGCTGTTAAACAAAATATTTTTAAAATCAAATTAGCTCCGGACAGACAGAGGTTGTAACGGCGATATGTAATTTTAGAGTCATTACAGTGTACTCTGGTAGCGACGGTGACCACCTACCATCGAGTTTACCGTCTGCCGTTTTTATAATATAAAAAAAAGTCACATTAGCCATAAAAGGGAAAAAGCATGGTTGTTTTTGCATTTTATCTATTATACATTCATTCACACGGCATGATTGTTTTCTGGGTTGCCTTTTGTGTTAGCTTTCTGTTTTTTTTTTTGTTGTCTGCCATACATTTTTTAAAGCTTACCACACACATAATATTATATTGTGTAAATTGATTGCAAAGTAAATTAAAATAATTTTTAAAAGTCAAGAATAAAAATTATGTGCGTAGTCAGTTTTTTTTTTAGCCGGACATTGAAATGTTACTCGCACCTTGTCATATGATCATATTTGGGAATTTCTTAAATGAATCCCTCCTTTCAGGACCAAGCGCTTTATAAAAAGTCCTTTATAAAGCGCACTTCCAAAGGTTTGGAATTCCTGCGTTCACAATATAACCCAAATCTTTTCAAAGTTCGAGTGAATAGACATAGACATCTGCTTCTGGGTGAGCTCGCTCCGTCTGGCCTCGGGCCCTAGCCAAAAGCGCATTGCAAACGGGAGCGTTGCGTATATTTACGAAACGATAGAAAATAAAGCTCTGTGATTGGTCAAAATTTTATGTGGGCGTTACAACAACCAATATATACGCCCTCTGGCCTAAGATCTTAGGCCTCGGGCCTAAGATGGAGCGAGCTCACCCAGAAGATGTCTATACCAAGAGCACATATTGGCTAGGGCCCCTCATCTTCGCAAAACAGCTGGATGTTGGTCAAGACCAAACCCATGTTTGGAAACTAATGAAAAAATAAAAATAAAATAAAACACAGTAGAGACTCGATTAACCGGGCTAGTAGTTGGGTTAGCCATTCGGATAATAGAATGTATCTAAGAGAAGCGGGTTTTGTGCATATTTATGTAGTACATACATAATGTTATGTGTTCATTAAAAACAACAAATACATAATATATAAACGAAAATCAATGTTTATTAAGATAATAGAATACATTTTCCAACGTACGATGTATGCACTTATTTTTATTTATGTATTTAATTAATATACACAATAATTGGTCGCGATTGCTAGTCCGGATAATCGCGAATCCGTATAACCGAAGGCCGGATAAACGAGTTTCTTCAACTGTAATCTTCTATATAAATAAAAATGAATTAGGGCTCGAGAATGGCTGGACCGATTTTGATTCTGTCTTCATTCACGGATAGAGGGATAATCAGGGAAGGTTCTTACGTAAAAAAAGCCGGGAGCGAGATTCGCTATTTATAAATAAACGTAACATTTCGATGTCCGTCCGTGAACGTTTGCACGGCGGCCATTCTGATTTATCATCGTTGTTTGTTTTGCAGAGACGCGAGAGAAAATCACCGCATGCTTAGTGTGTTGCATTTGCACGCGAATTTATTACTATATACTTTATTTATTATTATATAATATAAATATAAAAAATTTCAATACACACGGGGGAACTCTTGCGCAGAGAGATAGCGAATACATTTAATTCCATTTTGTTGGTCACGCTTATTCCATATAGGTATATTTTTTTGTTTGTTTGTCCGTTTGTTCGATGGCAAATTAAGAGTCAACATAATTTTATTATGTATAAACTTTTTTAGAGACGATCTAGATATAAAACTTCAAAAAAGCCATTATAACATATCACAAGTGCGATTGGGTACCGCTAATCGGCAATAGATGGCGCTGTACAAGTGTTATTCTTTTTTCTTTTTTTTAAATTGTATAAAAATTAATTACATTTTTAATCTTAAATAGATGAAAATTTAACACAAACGGATTAAAAATAGCGCAAAATATGAGAGACATGTCCTAAAAAAGTTATTTGTTTTATTAGCAAAAAAACACTAAACAAAATTTCGTGTTTTTTTTTTTTTAAAAAAGACTTGAAAGATACTGTAGAGTACAATTCTTAAGCAAAGTTAATGTAATTTGTAAATTGCTAATGAATTATATTACTATTGATATTTATAATTATTTATAATGACAAAATATTATAATGAAATCGTAATTATTATTTTTTTAAATGAGAAATGCAATTTTGACTTTCTCTATGTAAATCATTGTGTGTAATGCCAGTGTATATTTATTTACAAGTAGGCAATTATTATTACTATTATTATTAATTAATTAATATTGTAAGAATTCAATTATTTTACATCGCCGTCATCATTATTATTATTATTTGACATCATACTTTTTTTTTCTTTTAAGTCGTTTGTACATTTTCGAGTTGAGTATTGATTGCATTTTGTAATGTTAGGTTTTTATTCTTTTGTGTTAAAAAAAAAAAATTGAATTTTCACTTTTAGAAGAATTGGAATGACTGGTGTGTAATGTGTATTTAATTTTAAAATTGCGATACAAATATGTACGAAGTTTTTTTTTTTTTTTTTTTTTTTTTTTTTTTTTTTTTTTTTTTTTTTTCTGAACTGCACGTCGAATGTAGTGACAGGGTAGAGACGCAGTGACAACCGTGCAGTGAATTTAAGAAAGAAAATAATGAAGCACATGTGCTGTTATGTTACTGATAGTGAATACGTTAAGACAAAATATGGCAATTTTATAATGACGTAACCATAATGACGTAAATTACATATATAATAATATACAAAAACCTTCTTCGAGAACCACTCTATCCATTGAGTGATAACAGCATGAAAATCGGTGCAGTAGTTTATGAGTTTATCGCGAACAGACAGACAGACAGATAGGACGCGGCGGGTAGGACTTTGTTTTATAATAAATGTGTAAGGATTAATATTTATATTGAAGCATATTGTAGCCTGTAACGCGTAACGTATGACACGTGACAGACAATTTGATTTTATTAAATGTCGACCTTTTTGCGACCAGTCATTCCAGTGCTCAATACGTTTTGAGGGGTTTTAATAAGTCACAATAGATGTCGCCACTAAGATTTTTTAATACTCTAGCAGAAAATCTTTTTTTGCTTAGCAAAAAACTTATAACTCTTACATTAATTTAATCTGACAAAGGAGAACGGGCAAAAATGTATGATAAACCAATAACAAAATGCGAGATATATATCGTTGGAGAGGTTTTTATGTGTACTTTAATGGTTGTTATGGCGAAGTGTCCCAAATCGCCTGATACAAATTAAAGAACTTTAAAGGAAAACAAAAGTATTCATACTCCAAACTCTCGCCATTTATAAACAAACAGTCTGGCTTTATTGTGTCATAATAACTTTATTTTTCACAAAGCGATTTGGGACACTTCGCCATAACAACAATTAAAGTACACCAAAACATCCTATTTGTTTTTGGTACTATTTAACCTACAGATTTCAATTATAATGGCGACATCTACATAATTACTTGTTTTCACGCGGAAACTATTTAATTTATCGAAAAGATAAATTTGTTTTTTTCGACGAGTAAAGTTGATATTGAGTTTTTTTTTATTATTTCATAATTTTACATTGACTTATTTATTTTTAAGTAATAAATTAATGTTGACAATATACGCTTGGTGATTGCGCTATGTGTTTTTTTTCTCTCTATCGTTGCTCTTGAATACTAAGATTTTTTTCTAACTTTACTCGTTAAGGCGCTTGGAGTCGTCAATGGAGTTTTTTTGGCTAAAAAGAGTAGTAGTCTTAAGAAAGTGCCAATTTTTGACGGCACTAAGCGCCTTAACTCATTAGTCGATTGCATCATTCCATTCATTATTGTTTATTATTTATTGTCTTGTGAGATTTGTACACTAGCTGTTGCACGTGACTTCGTCCGCGTAACTTTATAGAATAATTGCCTACATACTCTCTGAAAATGTAGCTTTCTATAGGTGAAAGATATTTTAAAATCAGTCCATTAGTTTTTGAGTTTCATTCGTTACAAACAAAAATACAATTTTCCATTATTATAATCTTTGTATAGATCTTTAATTTAACACAATTTATAATTTGGCCTATATTACTAAGTGATAAGGGGCCGTCCATTAATTATGTGAGGAGTTTAAGGGGAGGGGGGGTTGAGCCAGATCTCATCCAAACTCATGTCGTAATTTTATTCCGCAAGAAACAGTATAAAATTGCAAAAAAAAACACATATTTCTCCACTAAAATATAGCTAAATCCTACACGGATTTAATTTACACTAAAAAATACTCATTTGGAAAAAATCTCACGTGAGATTAGGGGAGAGAGGGTCGAGCCAAATCTCACGACATCTCACCAGGGGAAGGGGGGGTGTCACTTATCGAAAAGTCGCCTCACGTAATTAATGGACGTCCCCTATTGTAGCTTTCATTCCATCAGTATAATATATGAGTATAGATTACGAGACAAACGCGAGTTTCCGAATATAGATAGATGAGTTGGTTTGTTCCAAAAGTGTTAGCGCCACCCTCACGTTGCTTTTCTTTTGGTTTACGCTATAAAAAAGAAAGAATTACCCCATAAAACCCATCAAACCCCATAAAAGTATTATGTTTTCCACCACGACCCAATCAAAACTGCATGGATCATAATTTACCTAGAGACACGCTGAAAAATGTAAGTAAACAATGTTCACTTTGGCTTCTCATTATTTTAATATGTAATATGCAATTTGATTGATATTTTTCTGTTTGTGTACATACAGCGGGGATAAGGAAACATTCGTCAATATACAAATTCATTTTTCAAAAAAGTCGTAGTCACTTAGTATGTACAGTCGGCCGCATAAGTCGATTAACACATTCAAAAGTACAAAACAACTGAACACTCAACTTACTTACTTATTGAAGCTTTTTACGATGGTTTGTCCGTGAAGTTTATTTTGTTCTGTAGTCGTGACAACGACTTATGGCGCGTTGAGTGTTACGTTGTTTTGCACTTTTGAATGTGTTAATCGACTTAGTGGCCGACTGTACCTTTTGAAATTAAAACACCGAGCAGACAAAGGACGTTTGAAAAAATTTTAAGCCATAAATAATTGTGGTGGTGTAAGCAAATGTCGATTTTAAGGTGACGATTTTAAGGTGACGAATTCCTATCCCGACTGTACAGTAAATGAAACGAATCTTGGCCTACTTTTGACTCAAATTCATATTAATTTATCAATACTATCGGCCTGTCTGTCTGTTACCTTTTCACGCCTTAACTACTCTACCGATCATCATGAAATTTTGCATACACATGTTCAGGGATACAGGAAAGGACATAGGGTACCTTTCATCCAGAAAAAAGCACAGTTAAGGTATCATCTAAAATGATATTTAAAACTAACGCCTGGTCAAAGTGTTATAGCAACAAGAGCTTACATAATTTGTATATTTTATTTTTTAACGCGGACGAAGTCGCGGGAACTAGCTAGTAATTTAAAAATATGTAAATTGTAAAAATAAACTTTTTTTTGTTAATGTCTGTATACTTTTTGCACATTGTAGATTTTGGTTTGACAACGACTATAATATGTATTGAGCCCTAACTACTTAGGCGTGCAAGCATAAAAAAAACAACTTACTTTCGCATTTATATTATACTAGCAATATAATTTCCCTAATATGTTACATTAACGGGACTAATGGGAATAAAAAATATTACTATTTTAAATTAATAGTCGTCCCGCGGAACTAGTGGGAGAAAATCTCACTAGTTCCGTCACGGAACTACAGACGGGCCCTAGCCAAGAGCGCAATGCAAACGGGAGCGTTGCGCATATTTACGAAACGATAGAAAATATACGCAACGCTCCCGTTTGGCTAGAGCTTGGCTAGAGCCCCTGGGAATGAATCTGTCGACCAATCGTCCTCAAATAGTGAAGTTCCAAATTTGAATCTAGGATTGGGCGGAGTTCAACGCTGCGACTTCGACGATCGACGCGCTCCGTCCGTCGGTGCGATCCCCCCTCGCGTCGCCCCGCCACTCTCCCCGCGCGCCCCGACGCCTCCCGGCCCCCGCCGAGAACGCGTACGGGGAGCTCCGAGCCCCGCCTCTTCCCCCCAGGAAGAGTCTCTCCCCCGCGGAGCCAGCAATCACGGCGGCTTCGAGTGTCCAAGACATTGCAGCGGCGACAGCGTTCGGTAAGTCTACTTCTGGTCATCAAGAGTCGGCTTATTCATTGCTAAAGGTCGTGTCTGCTCTGAATTGCCTTGGTGGCATTGACCACTAGTCATGTGTAGTTCCGGACCGTAATAGTTCCGAGAACTATTACGGTCTATCTATCCGAGATAATAAATCCCGCGCGTTAGTAGGAGCGAGACAGTTATACATGGATACAATTTGGTTTTTCTATAGGATAATAAGACTTCAGTTTTACGCATTTAAGTCCATGATTGAATATTTTTTGTATTGTACTTCTTGAACACCTGACACCTGGTTTACAACAAATGTAAACCGAACATGTGGACCTGCGGAACTATGTAGTTCCGCAGCGCAAATGAACCGTTCCACGTTCAATCCAACAGAGGACATGATATGCGCAGCTCTATTGACCACCAGCTGCTTCCATTCTATCCTGTCTTCGGCCTTTCTCACTTTCGCCTTCGCCTCAAGTCTTTTGTTCGCGCTTCTTTCTGCCAATTTATATCATATTTTAGACAGTATTTTTTGCATAGAGAGATTTTAATAACTTCAGAGCCGAGAAGGAGGTCTTCCCTGGAGCCCGAACCCGATTCGAGGCACAGGCTGACTTCCATCATCACTGGCTCCACAGAGACGATCACCGGTATCATCGACACCAGACATGAGGTAATTTTTCTAATCTATACCAACATAATATAAAGCTGAAGGTTGGTTCGTTTTTTGTGTTGGATAGTGTTGGATCCGATTTGGATAGAGTCGTTCTCGAGGAAGGTTTCAGTGTATAATTTACAAAGTTACGCGTGCGAAGTCGCCGGCAGCAGCTAGTTGAATGTGATAAATATGTATTTTCAGGTACCACCAGACCCCAGAGCTTTCGAGAAACCTCGAAGAGCTTGCACACCCCAATCGAACAGTCGCCCCTTGCCCGCACCGCCCCCCGACTTGACACTAAACCAAAATGTAGACATGAAACACGAAAGAATACCAGACAGAGACAGACAACAGGACGCGAGACCTGTTCCGTTGCCGGAGAAACATTCAAACGAGAACCATAGACACATAGAGCCGAGACATCCGCCAGAGAGGCCACCGGACAAACCGGAAAGAGCCGAATCCAGAAATAGCTTCGACAGGGAATGCAGAGCGCCGCCAAGGCAAAGGTCTTTGCCGACAACGACCACCGGAAGCATCGAACAGCCGACAAAGTCGACCACAATGCCTAAATTTCCCTCACAGGAGACTAAGGATCCACCGTACGAGAATGTCAGCGTGGAGAAAAACGAAGCCTCCATAGCCGGTGAGTTCACTATGGTGTTAATATTAATAGTCCAGTGTGAATCACGTGGTTTTTTTTGTGATTACTAACTAACTCACAGGCTGAAGCGTGTAGCTTCTGTTTGCAGAGACGTTCACCTATTTCACCTCTTTGAAAATTCTAGATTAAAAGGTAGCTAAAGGGATTAAAAGGTTAGCAAACTTCTAAGCGTATGACTGGGAAAACGTGCCACTTAATTTGCAGGACAGTGCGGTCATTTTATAAAGTAGGCGCCAGACGTAGCAACAATATTTGAACACTTATTTGATCACTTATTTGAACACATGTGAGGCACATTTGTTGCACAATGTTTGCACAAAGACTTTGAGCTATTTTTCTCACACATTTGAACACTTGTTTGTTGTACTTACCAGACATGCTTTGCAGACACGTTCGCTTAAAGCCGCCTCCAGACATAGCAACAATATTTGCACACTTATATGAACATTTTTGAGGCACGGGTATTTGGGTATTTATTCAAAGTTTGATTACATATTTTGCACTTTGCCATTCGGTGTCGGTTTTTGGAGCGTACATCAAAGCGTTCAAAATTCAAACAGTGCGTAGCCTGCTAAACTAAACTTGCGCAAAGTTCAGTGGAGTTATTGGCATAATAACTCTTTTTTAGCTTAATAATAGAAAAATAGAAAGCTTAATTTTTTGTAGACTTAAATAATAGAGATATACTGCGTCCATAAAGTCGTCGTCCATTTTGTTTGTTATCTATTTGAATACTGTGAAACGAACGTGTCTGCAAAGCGTGACTGGCAAGTACAACAAACATGTGTTCAAATGTGTGAGCCAAGTAGTTCAAAGTCTTTGTTCAAACATTTGACTGTATCTGGCGCCGGCTTTATACAAATGTTTACTAAGCTGCAGACAAAAATCAGCTGGTTATTAATAATTTTTATGACCTATTTATTGTGATATATTGGGACTGGTTTTTTGGAAGGAATCTATCTAATTGAGAACCTCCTTTTTGGAAGTCGGTTGAAAAAAAAATCCTCAGCAAATGAACTTGTGTCTTCCACTATTATAGTCGATCGACGAGAAACCCACGTTCTATCAATTTATACTAACTAGATAATTATTCTATTTCAGCAGCAAAAAAATTCAATCCGTTGACTCACGACAAACACGGCAGAAAGTACGGAGACAATGTGTCATATGAAAACATTAATTTGGATTACATTGCGCGTTTAGTGGGCGAAGGTTATCCAAAGGACATTGTCGTAAGAGCATTGGGCATCACGAGGAACGATTTAGAGATGGCGTGCGATATTCTACACGAATTCGGTTCCAAAGTGACTAATAAGTGTTAACGTAAAAAACCAAAACAGAGAAAAATGTACCTTATTACTTTAAGTGCAAGTCTGTTTTTAGCGTGAATCTTTTTTTTTAATACACTTTAGACTGATGGAGTGGGGCTCCTGAAATCGTGAACTTGAAATGTTTTTTCGTATGAAAATTTCAATACATATTTTTGTGTAAAAAAAATATCTAGCTCTTATGTTTTTTTTTAAAATACATACGAGTATTGGAGAGTGCTTGGTTTGCTAATGTGATAATTGGCTATTTATTATAGTCAATAAATTGTTAAATTTAAGTGATGTATGTGGTTTGAGATGATTTTTATTCTTACTGTGTATCGCGAAAAGACTAGGCAAAAAATAAAAAAAATAAAAAATAAATAAATATTCATTTATCTACTACTAAAGGGAGGGACTTTGAATTTCTTTTGGATCTCTTAAAATATAATAATAAAACTGTAATGTAATAGTGAGTTATTCTAACAAAAAATATTGATAAAATATATAAAATAAAATGCTATACTTACAGACTCTGACTTTGACTTAAAGAAAATTAAAAATTAAAAATAGCACCGTATTTTAGAAGCACTTCAATATAATGCCAGCCTTACACGATTGAGCAGATTGATGTAATTTTTTTTTTATTTATTTACTGCTTTTTTTGGCTATTTTTGGCTTGATAAAGCCGAAAAAATGGTGTACGAGTGTCATTTTCAATGACAATTTTGGCTCGCCATCCAATTATCTCGATTATAAGTCATAATACTTTTCATTATTAGTTCAATATCCTCATATTGAAGTCCAAAAAGCCAATTTCAAACAATAAGTTTGATATTTTTGCCTTTCATGTTGGATTTTTAAATATTTTTGATTTTTAATATATTTTGAATGGCAAGTTTTGCTGTCATGTCAAATTTTAATGTCATGTCATCCTAACTGTCCAAATGGCTTGATCAAGCCAATTTTATAGGTGTCATTTGAAAAGACAGCCAAACTTGTCATTCAAAATGATACTCATACACCATTCAATCGGCTTGATCAAGTCAATTTGACGGTGTATCGGTGTTATTTGACATAACAGCGAAACTTATCATTTAAATTGACATACACGATTCAGTCAGCTTAATCGAGCCAATTGGACGGTGTATGGGTGTCATTTGACATGACAGCGAAACTTATCATTCAAAATTACACTCATACATCATTCAATCGGCTTGATGAAGCCGATTTACGGTGTGTCACCCATATACCGTCAAATTGTCTTGATCAATCCGATTGAATGGTGTATGAGTGTCATTTTGAATGATAAGTTTCACTGTCTTTTCAAATGACAACCCCATAACATTGGCTCGATCAAGTCATTTGCATAGTTACGGGGTGTCATTTGACATGTGAGCAAAACTTGTCATTCAAAAATTACACTCGTACAATGCCGATTGAGCGAAAGGCTCGATCGTGTATGGCCGGCATAAAGGCTCAGTTACACATGAACAGTTTCGTGTGCGAGTGGAAAAAAAAATCGTATAATGAGCGAGAAGAGCTTAAAGTGGCGATGATTTCTTTCTCGCCCCTTAACTATCGCCCCTTAACTATGACTATCGGCTAGTTTACACTAGCCGATGGTTATACTGTATCGCGACAAATATTAAATTCTCGAGAAACTCTCCTCGTGTAAGTTGAGCCTTAAATAACGCAGAAGTCGTGTTATGTTTTGTCCCTCTCACACAAAGCAATAGTTATTGTTCCTATCTCTCTCGTGCCTAACTAAAGACGGTGTCTTAACGGGACAAAATGTTGTGTATTTTTGTATACTTGTGTAATCTAACTAAATACAGAAGTCATCTAAGACTAAGGACACACGAGTAATGAATTTTTTTTTTTTAATTTTTGAATCGCATGATTTGATAGCGTTCTTAGCGGCCATTGTGTTTTTCTTATAGGAATTTAAATTATTAGGAACGAAATTTCGAATATTAAAAAATAAATATGAATTTTCATTTTATTTTTATTGCTCGAGAAATTCAATCGAGCGTAATTTTTTTTTTTTTTTTTTTTTAATTAAATAAATTATTATATAGTTAGGTATTAGAAAAAATAAAAAAAATTCTAATTTATTCAAATTGAAATTGAATTTATCGATAAAATCCAAAATCCATGGTAAAAAAAAATCTCGGTGTGTTTTAAATTTTGAAAATATGTAATTGTAAGGATTTTGCAGTTCTATTAAAAAAAAAAAAAAAAAAAAAAAAAGAGCTGTCGAATTTATGTGTTCTATTTTTCAAAGTCACATTTTACTAATGGCCGGTTAAATTTTAATTAATAGGTGAAAAAAAATGCATAATTCTGAAATCGTGTGATAAGTATTATAATAAGATATTTAATAAAAAAAAAAAAATCTTTTAATAAAAAATATTTATTTTGCTTCGTTTAGTCGCAAAGTAGACATTCTTATTCCAGTGACTATTTTTGAGCAGTATTTTTTTTTTAATGTTTTTTTCTCATTTCCGTCTCCTCGTTTTAAAACTTGTAAATAATGTACATTTGTATAATTATAATTATTGTGACATAATAATTATATTTTCATATGAAATTTGCTGTCTCTAATGAATTACTAGTAGCCGTTCGTATAGACTATATTTTTTCATAATAATAAGTATGATAATATTATACATAATTATAAACCAAATTGATACAAATTTTTGACACTTCAAACTTATGATATCGCAATATATTATTATTATTATAAAATAAAATAAAATATTTTAGCGTAATACATTTTAAAATATTGTTAAATGATAATAATTAATGTGTAAATATGAAATATTTTTTGTGGAACGAAAAGCGGCAAAATTTCTTTTGCCAATTTCAATAGGATTTTTAAATAGTTTCAAGCGATCATTTGCGCTCCAAAAAAAAAAACATTGAAACGTTACAAATTGGTGGACAAACTTGTATATTAACATAATATATTAATATGTTAGTATGGATTTTAAAATCCATATTTTAATATAAAAAAAAATGATACAAAAACAAAACATACAACTTGCAAACATATTCTATTTAGTTCATATTATTATGTACGTGAAAGAATAGGGATAACGGGATACTGCTAACGCCATCTGTTGGTACCGGGCTTCGTTTTTCATCGTGCAGTATATTGACATTGACACTGACATTTTTACATTGACACCAACCAACACTGATATTGACATATTAATATTGACATTGACCCCAACACTAATATTGACATATTGACATTGACAGCAACACTGAAATTGACACCAACACTGATATTGACATATTAATATTGACACCAACACTAATATTGACATATTGACATTGACACCAAAACCGATATTGACATTGACACCAGCACTAATATTGATATTTAAATTGACGCCAAAACTGATATTGACATTGACACCAACACCGATATTGACATATTGACATTGACACCAACACTGATAATACCATATTGAAATTGACACCAACACTGATATTGACTTATTGAAATTGACACCAACACTAATATTGACCAACATTGATATTAATATTGTATGTATAGTGTACTAGCGACCCGCTCCCAGCTACGCCCGGGATGTAATTTTTATATATATAAAAATCTTCCCCGTTTATCCCTCTTTCTTAACTTATAAAATTTTCATATAAAAATGTATTGGGATTACCAGATTGAATATTAGATAAATACTTTTTTGTTGTAAACTGACATGCATAAAAAAATTATGTACAATCTCTTACAAAAAAGTTTCTCACACCAAAGCCTGGTGGTCACTGTTGCCATTGTAACGTTATTTTTTTAAATAAAAAATAAATAAATAAATAAAAAAACTTTCGTAATCTGAAAGTTTTTGGAGCGCAAAATAAAATTGGTTCTTGATTCTAGTTCTAAAAGGAGCTTATGACGCGGCACCAAAGTTTTTTTTTTAATTGAAAACTTTTTTACTAACTTTTACTAAAAAAATTAAATACCTTCAGCTATTTTAAATCTTCTTACCACATAAAATTTTTCAATTATACGTTATTATAGTACCGCTTACGTGAGTTACGACTGATTTTTTAGAATACATTTTCTCTAGTCGTAATTTATGCTATTGTTTTTTCATTTTTTTTTTAATTTCAAATATAAGGCGTTGTATACATATTCGACTAGTTGTGAGCGTCGTTTCTTAATAGACTAAGATGAGAGACATATACCTACTTACTCTCATCTGTTATGATGACATTGGCCCTTTGACCGCCAGAGTCGGATTTATCCGACATTTATTTTCGTGTCCATTTCGATATATACGACAAAATTCCTCTACTTGTATACTGTTTATTTAAAAATCATTGCGTTGCTTTCTTTAAAAAAAAATCGATTTAACTCCTACAAAACCAAGCCATTAAAGGCTTAATTATTAATTAATTAAAGGTTAAAAAAAAACCATGTCATCACACGGGTTTAGCAACTTTTACCATTACTTTTACAATAACACATAATTATATGTTAAAATACAGCATTATGATGAATGAAGCAGAGACGTTTTATTTTTTAAATTTTTCAACATACTGTATATTAAAACTGCATTTGCTGTAAATGCTTAAGAAACGACGCTTAGGAGCACTGATCATATTATTTACACATAAAAAGTTAAGAATTACTATATAATGGGTTGCATTGGGGCCTTTATAATTTTTTTTCACATAATAATCACAAATAATAAGCTCAAACTGCTTTCCCCGTCGGATGTAAATACGATCCAGAAATACTTTATCTCTATAAAAAAATAATATTATATTTAAGAGGCGAAGTTAGAACTGTTTTAATACAAGCTTTGTTGGATTTCCCATTCTAATAATGACTAAAAAATTACTATGCACTTATTAGAACTCAGTGAAGCATATCGCTTAAATTAGACACTTTACAGTTTTACTCAAAATCTCAAATATAATAGATGGCGCTCGATAAAAATTATGGAGTTAATTTTGTTTGAGTTTACATGAAAAATTATCTGAAAAATAAATGGGCTTATAGCTTTGTCGTGTATATTAAACGAATTCGAAAAATTCCAAAAAATTCTTTGATCCTTTAGCTAACGAGTGGTATAGTTTTTTTAATGTAAATGTATATCAAAATGTATACCCCGATTTTGTTATAAACAGTTTTTCTGAATTGCCTTCCACTGTAGAAGCAAATTTAAAGGCTTTTAATATCAAAATAACTTAAAATTTCTATACAAAAATTACAATAATTTCAAAATACCTTCAAATTTCTATACACCTTGCCACTCAGCTAGTTGTTGGCCAAGAGCAAACTCATCTCTAATAAAAAGAAAAAAAAGTATACAAAAATTTACAATAATTTCAAAATACCCTCAAATTTCTATACTCCTTGCTACTTAGCTGGTTGTTGGCCAAGAGCAAACCCATCTCTAACAAAAAGAAAAAAAAATCTATACAAAAATTACAGTAATTCCAAAATACCCTCAAATTTCTATACTCCTTGCTACTCAGCTGGTTGTTGGCCAAGAGCAAACCCATCTCTAATGAAAAGAAAAAAAGCTATACAAAAATTACAATAATAAAATGAAGGTAGATATGGTTTTTTTTTAAAATTACTTTGGTAACTCCAACGATGTTTGTAATGAAAATTTGGGACTAGCATTTTAGCCTTAATAGTTGGTAGTACCCGCGAAGGCTTAGATATTTACGAATACATACATATCCACCAGATTACTAGTCAAACCGCCAGTTTACATGAAATAATTAACATAACATATACCATACATACATATAAATAAGCTTTGTAATCCTTAGGCTGTGTGTACACTGAATAAAGAAAAAAAGAAATAGCATTTAAAAAAAAACTATATGATATTTGAATATTTAATTCGTCCCCGCAAGTGTATACAAGCCTTTAAACTCCTCAATAGAGATATACATTATTTTTTTTAAATTATTTTCTATAAATAATAGCCTTATTTGTTGAGGTGTGTACAAAATTCATAAGTAAAACGCGATGTACCTTGAAATAAAAAAAAATCGATGTGATTTCGCGTGGGTCTTCCAGTTTCTGCAAAAATACCCTTAAATGCTCCATAACTTATCTTGTACGAAATTTCTCATATTAAATTAACGCCGATTGTAAAGGCGTATGTATACCTATGTATCTAAAATATTAAGCAGTTCAGATTTTTTATGTCTTTGTCGAATTTTTTGAAAATGTTTAAAAAAAAATGAGTTTTTTATTTTTATAAAAATAGTAAACATTGACATTTAGACATTTCCTTTTATAATATTGTTATTATGTGTTAGTTATGAGGATATAATGTGAGTCTTTTTGCGTATATTTAAGAAAAAAATATTCAGCCGTTTACTGTCTGGAAGAGCTCAAAACTTGAAAATTTTTTTTTAATATTTCATGAATGCGAACTGGCTTAAATGTAATGCGGGGATATATTTTGGAAATCAACTCATGGAGCCCTTTCATTTGATTATCAACTCGATAGGTTTCTAAAAAAAAATTACAAAAAATTACGTTATAACTGGAAAAAGTCTAAAAAACTTAAAACTCCTGCTAATTTTTTCTGAAAAAACAAAGATATTCTCCATACGCGAACTTTCCTACAGAACTGCAGTCAGGTCTTGGATCATTTAGCGCTATTAGAATATATAGAAGCATAGGCTAGCAGTCTGTTTTTTTTAATTAAACCTTTTTTTTTTAAAAGAAATGGTCGCGATCTTCACCTGTAATTGGAAGACCCACGGTCGCCTTAATTGATTAGGGAGCCTTTTCGGTTTCGCATCAACGGACAATATACTGTTGCCATGGGAACCTTGTTATATATACATCCTTATACAATTTCTCGCACATTTTACTAATGTTAGTTGTTATAGCTACTCGAATCCTGCTGAATGACTTGCGAGGTAAAACATACACTGGTATTAAAATAAAACAATATGTTCAAGCATGAACCTAGAAATAACAACGGACGGAATTCCATATACTCATATAGTAATAAAGTGAAGCACAATAGGAAGCTCGGTAACGTGTATTTACACGTTAACACATATAAACCATAGTAAGCTCCGTGTCCGCCATGACGCTGCTAGGAGTTGATAAAGTGCACACGTCTATATACAGTACTAGCTGGTGCTCGCGACTTCGTCCGCGTAGAAAAGTATAAAACTCCATCTACCGTATTTTGGATAGATGGCACTAGCTCCGGTGCCAAGCCGCTCGTATTTACTTTTATTTTAGATTTCCCGTAGGAATAAAGCATTTTTCCGCGGTAAAAAGTAGCCTATGTTCATCACGGATAATGTCGGCTTCTAATGGTAAAAGAATTTTTCAAATCGGTCCAGTACTTTCGGAGCCTATGTTCATCGGAGCCATTATCCCTGATGAACATAGGCTACTTTTTGCTGCGGGAAAATGCTTCATTCCTACGGGAAATCTAAAATAAAAGTAAATACTAGCGGCTTGGCCCGTATTACACTTGACAGCGCCATCTATCCAGAATCAGGTGAAGCGACTAACATGACAACTGCTTGGTGATATTTTTAGCGATCCGCTCCACGGTAGATGGCGTTTTTATAATTTTCAACGTAGACGAAGCTAGTTTTAAATAAACACATAACATTATGTACTACATATGCACAAAACCAGATTTTGCCTAAGGACAATATAAGTACGGTTAATCGAGTTTCTATAGATTTTGTAGTATAGTAATCGTGATTTCTTATTGAACTTAATATCAGTGTATGTTACTGTAAATGTGTTTGGAAATGATTGGCTATGGAATTGTATTTGATCTAGATCACATCTAGATGTGACATTACAAAAATAATATGATCGAATATTCATAAATGATATTCTTTAAATCATATTACAAAAACGTGTAAGTAAATTATTATAATAGCACATCTAGAATTTTTAGCATCTGGAAATTGTATTGCGGTGGGCCAATAACGAAATGTCATTTTCTTTAAATGCAATATATTAAAATAATTTGTTTTCTTTATTATAATATTGTTCTGTTATTTGGTGGATTGTTAAATCATTATTTCGATTTGATTTTGAACGAAATTTTTTTGTGATTTTCTTTTAAGTTTTGAAAAAAAGTGTCTAAATTTGCAAAATTGAAAGTTGTGTATTTTTTGTTCGTTTGTAAATAATGAAGGGAATTCGCGTGAAATCGCACATGATTGTTATTTTTATTAATAATGATGGAATATTAATGAAGGAAGGGGGAGGCTATGTCTTGATTTTACGCTTTGGTGAAAATATGTTGCAAAATATATCTTAAGTGAAAATTATTTTTTGTTTTATTATGATTATACCTACCTTTTGTTGGGAATTTTGTTTATTGAAATGGTCGTAAAATTATTTTCCTAATAACATACTGTTAGCGTTTGCTATTTAAGTCGACGGAAGTATAGTATAAAGTGCTCTGTGACGTTGCAAAAAGAGGTGCTCATTCATTCAGATTCATTCGGTGAAATGATATTAAAAAAAAGTTATCAGACAGTTGAACGAACGCGAAGAGAGGTTGTTATCGTATCCTATGTCCGCACATCTAGTTGGAATTATAGTTCAGGGGCCCTAGCCAAGAGCAAACCAATGCAAATGCTCCCTTTGCGTACTTACGAAACGAAAGAAATAAAGCCCGGTGATTGGTTGTTGTAACACCCACATAAAATTTTGACCAATCACAAAGGTTTCTCCCAGCGTAGCGTTGGGGCCCTAGCCAAAAGCAAACCAATGCAAACGGGAGCGTTGCGTATTTACGAAATGATATAAACTAAAGCCCAGTGATTGGTCAAAATTTTATATGGGCGTTACAACAACCAATCACCGGGCTTTATTTTCTATCGTTTCGTAAGTACGCAAAGCGAACGTTTGCATTGGTTTGCTCTTAGCTAGGGCCCCTGTTATATCGGTCTAACGATAAACGTATTGAGACTAATCATAAAGTGGTTTAATTAATGTACCCGAAATAGAGGGTGATAAAGTAGATAGTCGTGTTATAACATAGATAAAATAGTACTTGTTTAAGTACAATCTATGTTTATAATGTGCACTTTATCCATACTAAATGTGAAAGTAACTGTCTGTAAAGGCTGCCTAAATGATTGCGAAACACTGTGCCCTGATATTACTTTGATACTGATTTCCAAGACTATGTGATCCATAGATTTAGTATTATCTACTACCGTTCCGATGTGATCAATCAAGAGAGGTTGCTATGCTCATAATAGTCAATGAACGTGCAACAATAAAAAATAAAAAAAATAATTGTTAATAAACTTGTAAGCAATCAAGCGGGTGATTGGATTGTTTTGTAAGTGAAGTTGACATGTATTTTCTTCTATGTGTGATATATTTAGAGGTATTATTTGCTTTGTTACCATAATATTCGCCCGTTACATCTGTCCCTTCTAATTTTCGAAAGCTGGCACACCTACTTTATTCGAGATGTCACGCTTCGAATTCTCATAAAAATTATACAAGAATGTCTTAACAATGAAGCCTCTTTCATGAGATTTTTCTCGAAGAGCAGGCCTACCAACGTAAATTAGATCAGAAGACTACTCTACAATTTATAAAAATAAATCAACTGTTTCCATGATCGTTCTCAATTTTCCTGTCATCTCTTTTATATACTTTATTATAGATTTGACAATTAATTTTTGTATATTTTTATATTGTAACTATATTATTTGCACGCCACACGTGGCATTAAATAAGGATGCATTGCATACTTTAACCAATAAGAACTGTATCTTAATTAGCTCAGTTGACATCACATTTGCCCGTGTTACTTGGATATAAATAATTTGAATTTGTGTTTGTACTTTAAATAAACACAACATCCAATGTCTTTTTTATTTCATTACAGATATTAATAGCATCTTCTCAGTTTCCAAACCACATGGATCTACAGTATTTTGGTGACGTCACGAGCAATAAAGAGAAATACAAAATATTGAAACCAACTGTACACGTTGTTGAAGATTATTTCAAGTCATATATGCTCAGAACTAAAGATTCAAAGTTGCCAAACAAAAAATTGCTTCTTGATGACAATGGATTTAGACATCACTGGGAAGATGTTAAAGATGATTCGAGAAAGACAAAAACGTTCGCAAAATTAAATGAAACTCATACATACGACGTTAATGAAAATGAAAGTAAAGTCGAAATAGAAGAAATTCTAACCAAGATGAGAACTATAATAAAAAATATAAGTGAACCCGCTTCAGAGAAAAATACAAGCAAAGATAGCCCAGTAGAAGAAATTACGCCTGAAATTCAAGGGGAAGTGGAAAGCAGTACCTTAGTGGAAATTATAACACAAAATATCGAAAAGGTTAAAGAAAAGCCCAACAGGCCAGTGAATTTTGAGAGAAGAGAAAATAAGAGTTCAAACAAAAAGAAAGTTAAAACCTCTTTCTTTTGTCCCTTTTTTGGTGTAATCACGATGACATCCTACATAGACTAAATTAAATTAAATTTTAAAAAAATAATATTAATTTATTTTCAGGCAATTGGACTCATATAAAAAAAAAATGTACATTCCATATAAAAATATGTACGTAAAACCATTTTTCATATATTCTAATAGGTAATAAAGAACCGTGTACCTTCAATAAAACAAACCAAAAATTGTCAACAATTTATTCTTCTTTGAACAATTTAACTGTCTTCTTCTCTTTAGAATCGCCCATAAATCTCCTATTGAATCTCCTGGTCATATATGGATCTTCGTTGTCAATTTTGTATTTATCAAAAGTTCCTAAAAATCCATTCACAGCTGTATTCAGAGCTCGTCTATAACTATTAATGGGCATCCTCTGTTTCAACATAACAACAGGTTCGAAAGGAATCATCATACCTGCTGCAGACGCAATCAACGGTACAAGAGGTGGAGGTACGAAGTGAGATATTATCTCCATTACTCCATTGACAACACACGTGCCTATATTTGATAAGACAGTTATCACTTTAGTGTTATGTTTTATATCTTTTATAAGTTTCAAAATTATAAGCTTCAATTTCAAGAGAAATGACGGTTTAAAGCTTTGATTTCTTCGAGTTGGTTTCGAACTGTGTACCTCAGGTTTTACTGGTGCAATTGTAACTAGATTTTTAACGCTGGTTGCTTCTGGTTTACGTGTTTCTTCCTCTAGAGTTTGGTTGGGTAGAAAGGTGTTTAATTCGTTAATTTCTGTTTGGTCAATGCTTTTCTTTTGTTCATTGTCTACTAGTGGCTGTGAATAAGTTAAAATTTGAATTGATTTTAATTGTGCAATAAATATTATGGTACACTTGGTGGTAGGTGGCAATCATCTCTCCTAGATATGACCTTAACTTTTACTATATAGAGTGTACTTAACTTACAAGTACTTGTGGTAGGTAGGTGATGCTATTTTTAAAATTTACAAAACAGACAAGACAATGGTGAAAGTTTTGTATGGAGATCAGGCCATTGGTTTATTTTAATTTTAACTGAGACTCATACCATTAGGGGTATTAAGTAGGAAGAAATTATGTATTTTACTGAAACACTAACATGTTATTTGGTATTTGTTATTGGTTTCACAAATATTTAAGTTTGAAAGTTGAAAGAAAGAAGTTGAAATGTATTTTTAATTTTCGAATGTAATGCCCATTTTCAAAATCTGAAATATTAAAAAAACAATGTCCTGGTTTTGGACGACATTCACACGTCTCACTTGTCTCACTTTATTCATTAAATGGCACAAGAAAAATGTATATAATATACTCACTCTTTCAGATTTTACGTGACAAAAGAAAAATAATATTAAAAAAATCGTATACATAATAATACAATATAAGTAACATACGTATTCTACCTACATTTTGTCAAATCATAAATTCAGTGGATTTATTGATAGTAAAAATATTTATATTTATTTCTTTGCATTTTATTACGATGAAATATTTATGATTTTTTTGATAAACATTCTTAGTCGTTCTCCACTTTAACGATAACGTCAAACATTTACCTAGGTATTGAAATAATATACATATAAAACATATTATATGGAATACAATAGCAAAGGCAAAGAATACAATAGAAGACAATACTAGAAAGAGAAACAGAAATATTAGGTGAAGGTAAAAATTAGGCCCCATCTATTTTATTATTAATAGCTGTTGCATGCGACTTTGTCCGCGTAACTTTATAAAATATAATAAATTCGTGTCTGTGAAACCATGGAAATACACATACAAAATTTCAAGCTAATCGGTTCAGCCGTTTAGAAGTTATATGTGAAAAAGAAGTTAAGTACAGAAGGATAATTCTTACTACCCGTTGTCCTTTTACCTGTTTTCCCGTAGGAATGAAGCATTTTCCCGCGGTAAAAAGTAGCCTATGTTCATCACAGATAATGTCAGCTTCAAATGGTAAAATAATTTTTCAAATCGGTCCAGTAGTTTCGGAGCCTATTCTATACAAACAAATCTTTCCTCTTTATAATATTAGTACACACTAACTGGTGCCTGCGACTTCGTCCGCGTTGAAAAAGAAAAAAATAACCTATCCTGTGTCCCGTACATCTAAATGTTAAATGTTTAAGGGCCTCTTTCATACATACAATACAATACACTTACAGATTTATTATTAGTATTGATTAATATTATCAACTAGAGGGCCGCCCCCGGTTTCGCACGTATTTTTTCTACAAACTTTTTATTTTTTTCTTTTCTATATGTATGTATATATATGTCTTAGGCAGATCGTAGAATTGGGCAGATCGTAAAGTATGAAATCAAAAATCTTTCACCATAAGTCAAAAATAGGTGCGACGAGTAGCGGAGCGCAGCAAAGTGAGGAAGAACATGTTAGGTTTACATGGAATTAAATTTGGGGAGCCGAGCGAAGCGGAGCGGAGTGAGGCGACCCTCTCAGTTTTAAGAGAAATATGATCTGCCCGAGAATATCACGATATGCCCAATTCTACGATGTGCCGACTACATATATAAAAACCTTCCATTATTTCATGCTTACGTGCTACTCAAATGACATCAAAATGCAACGTTTTTCAAATCCATACTAGAGCTAACTTTGAATACCTAGTTAAAATTGAAATTAATTAAAAAAAAAGATCTTATGCTGTCATATAAGATATATATCTACGTAAAATAAGACAATAATGTATGCTACCTACTACAGACCTTTACGCACAACAGAAACAATTAAATCACACGCCTACTTATGTTTTGATAGGAAACCAATTAAAACGCTCGTCGAAGTTAATACAATATTAAATTATGGAATTTCAGTTTGAACATAGCGTGACGCCTTAAAGAAAAGTCTACAAAAACAATAATGAATTTGATATTATGCCTTTTTGTACTCATTTTTGGAATTGTTCACGCACTTCCTCAGGTAATGTTGTCTTATTTATTAGTTTTTTATTAGGTTTAAGTTATTTACAAACACTATTATTATGTAATTTCCCTACAATAAAATAAATAAATAAATATAATTTATCTTTATATATGTATATATAACACCCGGCTTTGCACGGGTGGCTGGCCCTTAGCCAAGAGCACAATGCAAACGGGAGCGTTACGCTTATTAACGAAACGATAGAAAATAAAGCCCGGTGATACCAATCACCATGTTGTAACGCCCACATAAAATTTTGACCAATCATCGGGCTTTATTTTCTGTCGTTTCGTCAATCTACGACGCTCCCGTTTGCACTGGGTGCTCTTGGCTAAGGGCCCTGTCGTCGCGTCGCGTTGCTGCGAGACCGCTTGAATTTATTTTATCGCTCACAGTTTTTATGGTCCGTAAGCCAGGCACTAATTTTGTCAATGATTTCCTCTCAGTCGATAATTTGTAAAATGCCTGAGAGAGTTGTATCATGATGCGTCGTGAACGTCAGCTGCGGCTCCGATAGTGGGTTGAGCAGTGGTAGCCCGTTACACTTTCAGAGCATCAGCTGACAAGCATTCCACCAAGATATAGCCAGCTGACTTTTTTATTTATTAACAGTAATACATAAACTATCATCTGATAAATTTTCTATTGGGAGGTAATCACTGAACACGTATATATTCGTGTGACCTGCTGACGTATAATCCACCATTTTATAAATAGCTGACAATTTTGTTTCTTCAAAATATTAGGCTAACTATAATTTGATGAATTTTTAATCGGGAATAAATGATTAAAAAATTTTTTTATCATGTGCTTGGGGCGGCTACCACTTTACTGCTCAACCCACCATCGGAGCCGCAGCTGACGTTCACAACGCTTCATGATACAACTCTCTCAGTCATTTTACGAGTTATCGACTGGGAAGAAATTGGTCATGAAAATCTGTCGCTGGCTCACGGACCATTAATTCAATAGAACTCCAAATATATTAATTTAAATTGTATGGTGTAAAGGCATAGAATTGAAAACTGTTACTATGTGTAATGGGCTACTAGAATTAGCCTTAAATAAGAGTTATAATACTGCTTATATATGGTAATATTTATATACGTCATTTGATACCAAGTAATTAAAAAAATATTGTCTGCCAGTTCCTTCCTGTATGATCATTTAAAAAATAGGTTGTCTGCATTGAAGTTTCTCTGCATATGCAGGTAAATTTTGTAAATATAGCACTGAGGAAATTGTGAGCATAAATTTATTCATATACTAAGTTTTGCCCGCGACTTCGTCCGTGTCCGATCGCTATCAAACTACACAGGAATACCCACTGGACTAATCTGAAGATTGTCTGAAAATTTCATCACCGGTTTTGAGAGACCATAGGGAACATACATACATACATACACACATTGTCTTTTATATACTTATATAGATTCATTTATTTACAGGTCCCATACGACTATATACCCATTGGAAGGCGACAAGGCAGTGGTCGTAAGCATCTTGGTCCACATCCTTCCGATGTCTATTTAAACTATGAGAAACTCTATCCGTCAAGACGCAAATGGATTGTGTAGATTGAGAAATATAAAATTAAAACATGTGTATAATTGAACAAAAGTTTTATAAACTAAACCTATAGTTAGTACCCTACCTAATAAGTGATAAGTCTATTAAATTTTGTGAAATGTAGGTAGGTAAATACTACGCGTATGAAGTCGCGGGCACAGACAGCTAGACTTATCTCTATATATATTACTAGCTGGTGCTCGCAACTTTGTCCGCATAGAAAAGTATAAAAGCCATCTACCGTATTTTGGATCTATCTCGCGGGCCAAGCCGCTAGTATTTAGTTTCATTTTAGATTTCCCGTAGGAATTAACCATTTTCCCGCGGTAAAACGTAGCCTATGTTCATCACGGATAATGTCGGCTTCTAATGGTGATAGAATTTTTCAAATCGGTCCAGTAGTTTCGGAGCCTATTCTATACAAACAAACAATCAAATCTTTCCTCTTTATAATATTAGTATAGATAAAAATTACGTGTCACGTTGTTTGACCGCAATGAACTCCTAAACTACTGAACTGATTTTGATAAACCTTCGTAACTATCTGTAATTTGGTCCAACTCAAAAGATAGACAAAAAAAGGTATGTAGGTACACATATTAATATTATTGCATAGAAGTCGCGTTAATTTTTGTAATTAAACGAATTGTCATTAGGTTTTTCATTAACACAATATTACAAAAAAGATAGGATAGGTTTTATTTTGAAACCGGAAGCGTGTAGGTAGCTAGTAGTCTTATAAATTGAATACTTCTGACTGTGTATATCCGCTACCTCCTCCTAAACTACCTCCGCAACAATTTTTGATGGTGTTTTCACCATCAGTTAGATAATTTATGTACGTTTTTATGTAAGTAGAAAAAAAAGGAATACTTTGTAACAAAGCCCTCGAATCTATTCGCATTTGATTGCTTCTCCTTTAACTACTTCCTTTGGACAAAAGATTTTAATTCGGTTTACACTTATGGAAAGAAGGATAAAGGAGGAACGTTTGTGTATATGAAAAAAATGCATCCCGAGCGAAGCCGAGAGCTGATCGCTAGTGTACAATAAAACACTCTGAGACAAAAAGCACGCTTACACTTTATTAACTACAAATATATTTTAAAATTACCATATTTTAATATAATTAACACAGTTTATTTAGATTCAGTGGCATTTTACGTGGAGGTTGCTGGACAGGCTGACGATATCATAGATTTCGTCAGCAGATTTATATGGAAAAAAGGGAAAAGTTGCCATGATGTATTGAGACAATTTTGATTTATTCGTGGTCCTGGTCGTCAGGATTAGCGGCAGCACGCAGACTCGCAACTAAATTCTCAGGGTCGACATTTCGAGGCAGAGGTTTAGCCAGTTCTGCGTAAGCCGAGGTGAAATCTGCCGACATCGGCGGTTGGTCAGCCTGTTGAAAAATAAATAATATTAAAACAAATCGTACACATAATATTTTAGATTTTATTTTAGTTTTATTAGTAATTATAATATTATTTCTGTAAAAAAATAGATACGTACGACATAGTATAGATTAATGTCAAATTGTCGCCATATTACTATTTATTTATTTATTTACAATAACATATATGGTCCGTAAGCCAGGCACTAATTTCGTCAATGATTTCCTCTCAGTGCATAATTTGCAAAATGCCTGAGAACCCACCATCGGAGCCGCAGCTGACGTTCACAACGCTTCATGATACAACTCTCTCAGTCATTTTACGAGTTATCGACTGGGAAGAAATTGGTCATGAAAATCTGTCGCTGGCTCATAGACCAATATATTTTAGTTAATTAGCTATGAAAGCACACACTAGGCATGCAAGCCTGTGTTCTTAACTTTCTAATTAAATTTGTTATATTTTTTGCTACTTTGAAAATTATACATACTTAAACCTTCGTCTTGAATCACTCTATCTATTTAAAAAAACCGCAACAAAATCCATTGCGTAGTTTTAAAGATCTAAGCATACATAGGGACAGACAGACGGGAAGCGACTTTGTTATATACTACACTGGCTGTTGCACGCGACTTCGTCCGCGTAACTTTATAAAATATAATACATTCGTGTCTGTGAAACCATGGAAATACACATACAACATTTCAACTCAATCGGTCAAGCCGTTTAGAAGTTATGTGAAAAAGATAAGTACGGAAGGATAATTCTTACTACCCGTTGTCCTATTACCCGTTTTCCCGTAGGAATGAAGCACTTTCCCGATGTAAAAAGTAGCCTATGTTCATCACGGATAATGTCGGCTTTTAATGGTAAAAGAATTTTTCAAATCGGTCCAGTAGTTTCGGAGCCTATTCTATACAAGCAAACAATCAAACAATTAAATCTTTCCTCTTTATAATATTAGTATGGATATAGCTAGTTAGAATTAGAATAAGAATAATGTTTTATTTGCAGCAAAGGACATTATGACAACATACATAGATAACAAACGTCCCCCGCCACAAACCGGCTCCAACTCAGCATAATGCAGGTTGTAAAAACCTGCGCTGGTCTTCCGTTGAAGCCGAAGGGTGAGGTTATGCACTTACTAGACAAAACATAATACAAAAAGCTCCAAAAATTAAACAACATTTAAAAATAAAATAGTTACATATATTTTTTAATTTATTACAAGAAAATAAAATCAAAAATACTAAGCAACGAGTTGATTTCAGTAGACTTACCAAAGCCGGGTAGAGCATCGCAAGAATCAAGCAAAATATGTATAACCACTTCATGTTGCCCGCTGACCCACTCGTTTGGTGGCTTATCGAGGATCATTTACACTTATATACATCTTCTAGTTAACGCTTGCCGCAATTTGTCTCGGCTATAAATAATCGATTTTTAACGCCCTGCCAATATTTTAATCTTGCACTTAGATTAAAAAATATTTTTTTAATAAGTGTGCATTTTTTTTTTTAATGTAAAAACAGCATTATTATGTAAGTAATCATTATTTCTCATGTAGAACTAAATATCAATAACAAGCTATAGTTAAAATTTTAAACCTCATAACTTTTAATACCTACCCTCGCTTTCACAGTTTAAAATCTATACTAATATTATAAACTAGGTGTTGCACACGACTTTGTCTGCGTAACTTATTAAAATATAGCTGGTGCTCGCGACTTCGTCTGCGTTGAAAAGTATAAAACGTCATCTACCGTGGAGCGGATCGCTAAAAATATCACCAAGCATTTGTCATGTTAGTCGCTTCACCGATTCTGGATAGATGGCGCTGTCAAGTGTATCCCGCGCCAAGCCGCTAGTATTTACTTTTATTTTAGATTTCCCGTAGGAATGAAGCATTTTCCCGCGGTAAAAAGTATCCTATGTTCATCACGGATAATGTCGGCTTTTAATGGTAAAAGAATTTTTCAAATCGGTCCAGTAGTTTCGGAGCCTAATCGAACGTGTGCCTATGAAAGTAACTCTGTATGTCTGTTTGTTACCTTTTCACGCCTTAACTACTTAACCGATTATCATAAAAGTTTGCATACACTTTGTCGTGGACACAAGAAGTAGAGTACCTTTCATCCAGAACCACTGACGGAGAGAAACTTTGTGATGTGGGGGGGGTGAAGTGGAAAGTGGAGAGTTGTGGATCTTGATCAGCAGACCCACATAAGTTTCAAAACTTTATTAATTAGTTTGTCTGAAAACATATGACATCTTTGCTGTTATGAAAATTTCAGGGGTTGTGCTTGTATCTTTATTTTTAGTAGATAGCTGCTGTCAGCGACTTCGCACGCGTGACTTTTATATGCCTATTAAAACCTTCCTCTATAATCACTCTATTAAATAACTCTTTTTCTCATGGATGCCATTATCAGAACTGTACCAAATTGAAATGGGACCACACTGGAAGCACCAGTTTTCAAATAAAAAAAGAATCATCAAAATCGGTTTATCCAATCAAAAGTTATGAGGTAACAATCATAACAATGTAGTGATAGTGACTATGTAAAGATAAAGATAATATGTGGTTAAGTTATTTCAAGGGTTTATATTCATTGTGTATATTATAATCGTAGTAGTGTGCCACAAATAACACGCAACTTTAACTTTTCTAGCGTTCTTTTATAAAGTAATACATATTTTTTTTGTTCTTGATACTTACTTATATCGATGATAAATTAAAAAATATATAAAAGCAATTATAACGTTTGACGCCTTGTTGCTATGACACATTGGCCAGGCGTTAGTTACACTTTCATATTTTAGATAATCCCTCGGGAACAGTACTTTTTTCTTGCATGAAAGGTACCATTTTTGGTGTGATGAAACAAACTCACATTCACAATTATAATATTAGTAAGGATAGCCTATGTTAGCATATGATGTTACTCGCTGTCGTTGTTGGCTCAGTAGTTTTTTAGTTTATTATTACTGTCGAGTTGGGTGTCCAACTAACTACTTGATGCTGCAGCACCAGATTAAGTTTATACCATGTCATAGAAATACCACCGAAGTAACAGTATACCTAATTTCACATTAATATAACATCTTTGTCTGATTAAAACATTCGGCACGTACACGTCACAGACAATTTGCAGTGTGACTGGCTCAGGTACGCCGACTTGGGCGTAGTATTTGTTGCAGCATTTGACAAGTACGCCGGCGGTATCTAGTCGAACGCAGCAAGACTAATTATATTATTATTAATCCAAGATCTTTGTCATGTCTAAGTAACGCAATCAGGAACGCATTCTCTCGATGACTTGAGTATAGATATTTTTGGATTTGGGTAACTAGTTATTAAGAAATATTTTGTTCTTGATAAATTGTAAACTGAAAATCACAAGTATGCCTCAGACCACAAAATAACTATAGACAGAACACGTGAAGTCGGTTTTATAAACATGGGTGCGTAGGCCGTTTACTGTATTGAGATTTTGTTCTCTATAACTACAATTTTTGTTTATTTTTATTGAAAATACTAGCTGGTGCTCGCGACTTCGTCCGTGTAGAAAAGTATAAAACGCCATCTACCGTATTTTGGATAGATGGCGCTATCTCCCGGCCACGCCGCTAGTATTTACTTTTATTTTAGATTTCCCGTAGGAATGAAGCATTTTCCCGTTGTAAAAAGTATCCTATATTCATCACGGATAATGCCGGCTTCTAATGGTATAATATTTTTTCAAATCGGTCCAGTAGTTTCGGAGCCTATTCTATACAAACAAACAATCCAATCTTTCCGCTTTATAATATTAGTATAGATAGATTAATTATCTTACGTGGGAAATGTAATTCCATCCTGCGTTTTAATTTTTGAAAATTGATACAAGTAAATTTGTATGCGTGTAACCGTGTATGTACGCGGCTAAGGCGTAGCTTTACCGGCTTCACTCTGCCAACCACAGAGCTCTATCTTTAGTTCTTTTTTTATCTGAGAAGTATACATAAAATAAAACATCCGGGTACAAAAGCACGCTCATACTTTAATATTTACAAATATAATTATATGAACGCCATGATTCATACATGTCGAATAATTATTAAATAAAAATTAACTAGCACATACTTATTGTCTAATGAACATTCATGGGTATGAAAAGATTATGTAACATGAATTCAGTGGGATTATTTACGTATAGGTACGCTACAGAACCTGGGGTTTTTTTATAGAAGTGATATATTTTTTTTGACTGAGTTTCAACCCTAACTGTGGCGTTTCTTGAGTTTCACGAGTGTTGATGATCGTGGACGTCGGGGTTGGCAGCGGCACGTAGACTTACGACTAATTCATTTGGGTCAACATTCTTTGGTATAGGCATAGCCATTGACGCGTAAGCTTGGGTGAAGTCTGACAAATCCACAGGCATGTCTGGCCCTGGGTGGTCGCCCTGTTAAACAAAGACACCATAGATTAAGGAACATGCATAAACTTCAATATTTAGGGTAAAATGACGTAAACTTTTCACTAAAAAATTAATAAAACTATTCCATAAACTGTGTTCCCACAAAAAAATAAATTAATCTTAGGTTTATGAGAATTGCTAACACTAAACCACAGTATAAATACCAGTGAGCATATAAATACTAGAGAAGTAACGTCTTACAAACGATTCTCAGAAATGCGTAACCACTTGACAGTTCAAAAGACGTAGCTTTGACTTTAACGGACCCGTCACGCTTTCTAAATGTCAAGCAGGCAACTGACGTCAGATATGCCTGCAGGCATCTTCGAAGTGGCAAGACTTATAATATTAGTAGGATTATATATATTACTATAGATTATCACTTTATCAGTATAGACTTCGTCAGGTACGGTTCAACTAATTCCAGTGTACACTTACCAAAGCCGAACATAAAATTGCAAGAACTACGCAGAAAAGGAAAAGCCACTTCATGTTGCCCGCTCACCCACTCCAATTGGTGGCTTATCGATAATCATTTATACTTATATAGGTATACTTGCCTGGTTAACTTTTAGTAATTGATCATGAGCATAAATTATCGATTTTTAATGCCTTAATTTTAATCTTATAGTTAGACTTAAACGTTAGTTTTTAGTAGGCAGTCGGGTTGTCTCGGAAATTTTATATGTAGTTAAAATTAGCTGTAGCACTTAAGAGTAGTAGTCTTAAGAAAGTGCCAATTTTTGACGGCACTAAGCGCCTTAACTCATTAGTCGATTGCATCATTCCATTCATTATTGTTTATTATTTATTGTCTTGTGAGATTTGTACACTAGCTGTTGCACGTGACTTCGTCCGCGTAACTTTATAGAATAATTGCCTACATACTCTCTGAAAATGTAGCTTTCTATAGGTGAAAGATATTTTAAAATCAGTCCATTAGTTTTTGAGTTTCATTCGTTACAAACAAAAATACAATTTTCCATTATTATAATCTTTGTATAGATCTTTAATTTAACACAATTTATAATTTGGCCTATATTACTAAGTGATAAGGGGCCGTCCATTAATTATGTGAGGAGTTTAAGGGGAGGGGGGGTTGAGCCAGATCTCATCCAAACTCATGTCGTAATTTTATTCCGCAAGAAACAGTATAAAATTGCAAAAAAAAACACATATTTCTCCACTAAAATATAGCTAAATCCTACACGGATTTAATTTACACTAAAAAATACTCATTTGGAAAAAATCTCACGTGAGATTAGGGGAGAGAGGGTCGAGCCAAATCTCACGACATCTCACCAGGGGAAGGGGGGGTGTCACTTATCGAAAAGTCGCCTCACGTAATTAATGGACGTCCCCTATTGTAGCTTTCATTCCATCAGTATAATATATGAGTATAGATTACGAGACAAACGCGAGTTTCCGAATATAGATAGATGAGTTGGTTTGTTCCAAAAGTGTTAGCGCCACCCTCACGTTGCTTTTCTTTTGGTTTACGCTATAAAAAAGAAAGAATTACCCCATAAAACCCATCAAACCCCATAAAAGTATTATGTTTTCCACCACGACCCAATCAAAACTGCATGGATCATAATTTACCTAGAGACACGCTGAAAAATGTAAGTAAACAATGTTCACTTTGGCTTCTCATTATTTTAATATGTAATATGCAATTTGATTGATATTTTTCTGTTTGTGTACATACAGCGGGGATAAGGAAACATTCGTCAATATACAAATTCATTTTTCAAAAAAGTCGTAGTCACTTAGTATGTACAGTCGGCCGCATAAGTCGATTAACACATTCAAAAGTACAAAACAACTGAACACTCAACTTACTTACTTATTGAAGCTTTTTACGATGGTTTGTCCGTGAAGTTTATTTTGTTCTGTAGTCGTGACAACGACTTATGGCGCGTTGAGTGTTACGTTGTTTTGCACTTTTGAATGTGTTAATCGACTTAGTGGCCGACTGTACCTTTTGAAATTAAAACACCGAGCAGACAAAGGACGTTTGAAAAAATTTTAAGCCATAAATAATTGTGGTGGTGTAAGCAAATGTCGATTTTAAGGTGACGATTTTAAGGTGACGAATTCCTATCCCGACTGTACAGTAAATGAAACGAATCTTGGCCTACTTTTGACTCAAATTCATATTAATTTATCAATACTATCGGCCTGTCTGTCTGTTACCTTTTCACGCCTTAACTACTCTACCGATCATCATGAAATTTTGCATACACATGTTCAGGGATACAGGAAAGGACATAGGGTACCTTTCATCCAGAAAAAAGCACAGTTAAGGTATCATCTAAAATGATATTTAAAACTAACGCCTGGTCAAAGTGTTATAGCAACAAGAGCTTACATAATTTGTATATTTTATTTTTTAACGCGGACGAAGTCGCGGGAACTAGCTAGTAATTTAAAAATATGTAAATTGTAAAAATAAACTTTTTTTTGTTAATGTCTGTATACTTTTTGCACATTGTAGATTTTGGTTTGACAACGACTATAATATGTATTGAGCCCTAACTACTTAGGCGTGCAAGCATAAAAAAAACAACTTACTTTCGCATTTATATTATACTAGCAATATAATTTCCCTAATATGTTACATTAACGGGACTAATGGGAATAAAAAATATTACTATTTTAAATTAATAGTCGTCCCGCGGAACTAGTGGGAGAAAATCTCACTAGTTCCGTCACGGAACTACAGACGGGCCCTAGCCAAGAGCGCAATGCAAACGGGAGCGTTGCGCATATTTACGAAACGATAGAAAATATACGCAACGCTCCCGTTTGGCTAGAGCTTGGCTAGAGCCCCTGGGAATGAATCTGTCGACCAATCGTCCTCAAATAGTGAAGTTCCAAATTTGAATCTAGGATTGGGCGGAGTTCAACGCTGCGACTTCGACGATCGACGCGCTCCGTCCGTCGGTGCGATCCCCCCTCGCGTCGCCCCGCCACTCTCCCCGCGCGCCCCGACGCCTCCCGGCCCCCGCCGAGAACGCGTACGGGGAGCTCCGAGCCCCGCCTCTTCCCCCCAGGAAGAGTCTCTCCCCCGCGGAGCCAGCAATCACGGCGGCTTCGAGTGTCCAAGACATTGCAGCGGCGACAGCGTTCGGTAAGTCTACTTCTGGTCATCAAGAGTCGGCTTATTCATTGCTAAAGGTCGTGTCTGCTCTGAATTGCCTTGGTGGCATTGACCACTAGTCATGTGTAGTTCCGGACCGTAATAGTTCCGAGAACTATTACGGTCTATCTATCCGAGATAATAAATCCCGCGCGTTAGTAGGAGCGAGACAGTTATACATGGATACAATTTGGTTTTTCTATAGGATAATAAGACTTCAGTTTTACGCATTTAAGTCCATGATTGAATATTTTTTGTATTGTACTTCTTGAACACCTGACACCTGGTTTACAACAAATGTAAACCGAACATGTGGACCTGCGGAACTATGTAGTTCCGCAGCGCAAATGAACCGTTCCACGTTCAATCCAACAGAGGACATGATATGCGCAGCTCTATTGACCACCAGCTGCTTCCATTCTATCCTGTCTTCGGCCTTTCTCACTTTCGCCTTCGCCTCAAGTCTTTTGTTCGCGCTTCTTTCTGCCAATTTATATCATATTTTAGACAGTATTTTTTGCATAGAGAGATTTTAATAACTTCAGAGCCGAGAAGGAGGTCTTCCCTGGAGCCCGAACCCGATTCGAGGCACAGGCTGACTTCCATCATCACTGGCTCCACAGAGACGATCACCGGTATCATCGACACCAGACATGAGGTAATTTTTCTAATCTATACCAACATAATATAAAGCTGAAGGTTGGTTCGTTTTTTGTGTTGGATAGTGTTGGATCCGATTTGGATAGAGTCGTTCTCGAGGAAGGTTTCAGTGTATAATTTACAAAGTTACGCGTGCGAAGTCGCCGGCAGCAGCTAGTTGAATGTGATAAATATGTATTTTCAGGTACCACCAGACCCCAGAGCTTTCGAGAAACCTCGAAGAGCTTGCACACCCCAATCGAACAGTCGCCCCTTGCCCGCACCGCCCCCCGACTTGACACTAAACCAAAATGTAGACATGAAACACGAAAGAATACCAGACAGAGACAGACAACAGGACGCGAGACCTGTTCCGTTGCCGGAGAAACATTCAAACGAGAACCATAGACACATAGAGCCGAGACATCCGCCAGAGAGGCCACCGGACAAACCGGAAAGAGCCGAATCCAGAAATAGCTTCGACAGGGAATGCAGAGCGCCGCCAAGGCAAAGGTCTTTGCCGACAACGACCACCGGAAGCATCGAACAGCCGACAAAGTCGACCACAATGCCTAAATTTCCCTCACAGGAGACTAAGGATCCACCGTACGAGAATGTCAGCGTGGAGAAAAACGAAGCCTCCATAGCCGGTGAGTTCACTATGGTGTTAATATTAATAGTCCAGTGTGAATCACGTGGTTTTTTTTGTGATTACTAACTAACTCACAGGCTGAAGCGTGTAGCTTCTGTTTGCAGAGACGTTCACCTATTTCACCTCTTTGAAAATTCTAGATTAAAAGGTAGCTAAAGGGATTAAAAGGTTAGCAAACTTCTAAGCGTATGACTGGGAAAACGTGCCACTTAATTTGCAGGACAGTGCGGTCATTTTATAAAGTAGGCGCCAGACGTAGCAACAATATTTGAACACTTATTTGATCACTTATTTGAACACATGTGAGGCACATTTGTTGCACAATGTTTGCACAAAGACTTTGAGCTATTTTTCTCACACATTTGAACACTTGTTTGTTGTACTTACCAGACATGCTTTGCAGACACGTTCGCTTAAAGCCGCCTCCAGACATAGCAACAATATTTGCACACTTATATGAACATTTTTGAGGCACGGGTATTTGGGTATTTATTCAAAGTTTGATTACATATTTTGCACTTTGCCATTCGGTGTCGGTTTTTGGAGCGTACATCAAAGCGTTCAAAATTCAAACAGTGCGTAGCCTGCTAAACTAAACTTGCGCAAAGTTCAGTGGAGTTATTGGCATAATAACTCTTTTTTAGCTTAATAATAGAAAAATAGAAAGCTTAATTTTTTGTAGACTTAAATAATAGAGATATACTGCGTCCATAAAGTCGTCGTCCATTTTGTTTGTTATCTATTTGAATACTGTGAAACGAACGTGTCTGCAAAGCGTGACTGGCAAGTACAACAAACATGTGTTCAAATGTGTGAGCCAAGTAGTTCAAAGTCTTTGTTCAAACATTTGACTGTATCTGGCGCCGGCTTTATACAAATGTTTACTAAGCTGCAGACAAAAATCAGCTGGTTATTAATAATTTTTATGACCTATTTATTGTGATATATTGGGACTGGTTTTTTGGAAGGAATCTATCTAATTGAGAACCTCCTTTTTGGAAGTCGGTTGAAAAAAAAATCCTCAGCAAATGAACTTGTGTCTTCCACTATTATAGTCGATCGACGAGAAACCCACGTTCTATCAATTTATACTAACTAGATAATTATTCTATTTCAGCAGCAAAAAAATTCAATCCGTTGACTCACGACAAACACGGCAGAAAGTACGGAGACAATGTGTCATATGAAAACATTAATTTGGATTACATTGCGCGTTTAGTGGGCGAAGGTTATCCAAAGGACATTGTCGTAAGAGCATTGGGCATCACGAGGAACGATTTAGAGATGGCGTGCGATATTCTACACGAATTCGGTTCCAAAGTGACTAATAAGTGTTAACGTAAAAAACCAAAACAGAGAAAAATGTACCTTATTACTTTAAGTGCAAGTCTGTTTTTAGCGTGAATCTTTTTTTTTAATACACTTTAGACTGATGGAGTGGGGCTCCTGAAATCGTGAACTTGAAATGTTTTTTCGTATGAAAATTTCAATACATATTTTTGTGTAAAAAAAATATCTAGCTCTTATGTTTTTTTTTAAAATACATACGAGTATTGGAGAGTGCTTGGTTTGCTAATGTGATAATTGGCTATTTATTATAGTCAATAAATTGTTAAATTTAAGTGATGTATGTGGTTTGAGATGATTTTTATTCTTACTGTGTATCGCGAAAAGACTAGGCAAAAAATAAAAAAAATAAAAAATAAATAAATATTCATTTATCTACTACTAAAGGGAGGGACTTTGAATTTCTTTTGGATCTCTTAAAATATAATAATAAAACTGTAATGTAATAGTGAGTTATTCTAACAAAAAATATTGATAAAATATATAAAATAAAATGCTATACTTACAGACTCTGACTTTGACTTAAAGAAAATTAAAAATTAAAAATAGCACCGTATTTTAGAAGCACTTCAATATAATGCCAGCCTTACACGATTGAGCAGATTGATGTAATTTTTTTTTTATTTATTTACTGCTTTTTTTGGCTATTTTTGGCTTGATAAAGCCGAAAAAATGGTGTACGAGTGTCATTTTCAATGACAATTTTGGCTCGCCATCCAATTATCTCGATTATAAGTCATAATACTTTTCATTATTAGTTCAATATCCTCATATTGAAGTCCAAAAAGCCAATTTCAAACAATAAGTTTGATATTTTTGCCTTTCATGTTGGATTTTTAAATATTTTTGATTTTTAATATATTTTGAATGGCAAGTTTTGCTGTCATGTCAAATTTTAATGTCATGTCATCCTAACTGTCCAAATGGCTTGATCAAGCCAATTTTATAGGTGTCATTTGAAAAGACAGCCAAACTTGTCATTCAAAATGATACTCATACACCATTCAATCGGCTTGATCAAGTCAATTTGACGGTGTATCGGTGTTATTTGACATAACAGCGAAACTTATCATTTAAATTGACATACACGATTCAGTCAGCTTAATCGAGCCAATTGGACGGTGTATGGGTGTCATTTGACATGACAGCGAAACTTATCATTCAAAATTACACTCATACATCATTCAATCGGCTTGATGAAGCCGATTTACGGTGTGTCACCCATATACCGTCAAATTGTCTTGATCAATCCGATTGAATGGTGTATGAGTGTCATTTTGAATGATAAGTTTCACTGTCTTTTCAAATGACAACCCCATAACATTGGCTCGATCAAGTCATTTGCATAGTTACGGGGTGTCATTTGACATGTGAGCAAAACTTGTCATTCAAAAATTACACTCGTACAATGCCGATTGAGCGAAAGGCTCGATCGTGTATGGCCGGCATAAAGGCTCAGTTACACATGAACAGTTTCGTGTGCGAGTGGAAAAAAAAATCGTATAATGAGCGAGAAGAGCTTAAAGTGGCGATGATTTCTTTCTCGCCCCTTAACTATCGCCCCTTAACTATGACTATCGGCTAGTTTACACTAGCCGATGGTTATACTGTATCGCGACAAATATTAAATTCTCGAGAAACTCTCCTCGTGTAAGTTGAGCCTTAAATAACGCAGAAGTCGTGTTATGTTTTGTCCCTCTCACACAAAGCAATAGTTATTGTTCCTATCTCTCTCGTGCCTAACTAAAGACGGTGTCTTAACGGGACAAAATGTTGTGTATTTTTGTATACTTGTGTAATCTAACTAAATACAGAAGTCATCTAAGACTAAGGACACACGAGTAATGAATTTTTTTTTTTTAATTTTTGAATCGCATGATTTGATAGCGTTCTTAGCGGCCATTGTGTTTTTCTTATAGGAATTTAAATTATTAGGAACGAAATTTCGAATATTAAAAAATAAATATGAATTTTCATTTTATTTTTATTGCTCGAGAAATTCAATCGAGCGTAATTTTTTTTTTTTTTTTTTTTAATTAAATAAATTATTATATAGTTAGGTATTAGAAAAAATAAAAAAAATTCTAATTTATTCAAATTGAAATTGAATTTATCGATAAAATCCAAAATCCATTGTAAAAAAAAATCTCGGTGTGTTTTAAATTTTGAAAATATGTAATTGTAAGGATTTTGCAGTTCTATTAAAAAAAAAAAAAAAAAAAAAAAGAGCTGTCGAATTTATGTGTTCTATTTTTCAAAGTCACATTTTACTAATGGCCGGTTAAATTTTAATTAATAGGTGAAAAAAAATGCATAATTCTGAAATCGTGTGATAAGTATTATAATAAGATATTTAATAAAAAAAAAAAAATCTTTTAATAAAAAATATTTATTTTGCTTCGTTTAGTCGCAAAGTAGACATTCTTATTCCAGTGACTATTTTTGAGCAGTATTTTTTTTTTAATGTTTTTTTCTCATTTCCGTCTCCTCGTTTTAAAACTTGTAAATAATGTACATTTGTATAATTATAATTATTGTGACATAATAATTATATTTTCATATGAAATTTGCTGTCTCTAATGAATTACTAGTAGCCGTTCGTATAGACTATATTTTTTCATAATAATAAGTATGATAATATTATACATAATTATAAACCAAATTGATACAAATTTTTGACACTTCAAACTTATGATATCGCAATATATTATTATTATTATAAAATAAAATAAAATATTTTAGCGTAATACATTTTAAAATATTGTTAAATGATAATAATTAATGTGTAAATATGAAATATTTTTTGTGGAACGAAAAGCGGCAAAATTTCTTTTGCCAATTTCAATAGGATTTTTAAATAGTTTCAAGCGATCATTTGCGCTCCAAAAAAAAAAACATTGAAACGTTACAAATTGGTGGACAAACTTGTATATTAACATAATATATTAATATGTTAGTATGGATTTTAAAATCCATATTTTAATATAAAAAAAAATGATACAAAAACAAAACATACAACTTGCAAACATATTCTATTTAGTTCATATTATTATGTACGTGAAAGAATAGGGATAACGGGATACTGCTAACGCCATCTGTTGGTACCGGGCTTCGTTTTTCATCGTGCAGTATATTGACATTGACACTGACATTTTTACATTGACACCAACCAACACTGATATTGACATATTAATATTGACATTGACCCCAACACTAATATTGACATATTGACATTGACAGCAACACTGAAATTGACACCAACACTGATATTGACATATTAATATTGACACCAACACTAATATTGACATATTGACATTGACACCAAAACCGATATTGACATTGACACCAGCACTAATATTGATATTTAAATTGACGCCAAAACTGATATTGACATTGACACCAACACCGATATTGACATATTGACATTGACACCAACACTGATAATACCATATTGAAATTGACACCAACACTGATATTGACTTATTGAAATTGACACCAACACTAATATTGACCAACATTGATATTAATATTGTATGTATAGTGTACTAGCGACCCGCTCCCAGCTACGCCCGGGATGTAATTTTTATATATATAAAAATCTTCCCCGTTTATCCCTCTTTCTTAACTTATAAAATTTTCATATAAAAATGTATTGGGATTACCAGATTGAATATTAGATAAATACTTTTTTGTTGTAAACTGACATGCATAAAAAAATTATGTACAATCTCTTACAAAAAAGTTTCTCACACCAAAGCCTGGTGGTCACTGTTGCCATTGTAACGTTATTTTTTTAAATAAAAAATAAATAAATAAATAAAAAAACTTTCGTAATCTGAAAGTTTTTGGAGCGCAAAATAAAATTGGTTCTTGATTCTAGTTCTAAAAGGAGCTTATGACGCGGCACCAAAGTTTTTTTTTTAATTGAAAACTTTTTTACTAACTTTTACTAAAAAAATTAAATACCTTCAGCTATTTTAAATCTTCTTACCACATAAAATTTTTCAATTATACGTTATTATAGTACCGCTTACGTGAGTTACGACTGATTTTTTAGAATACATTTTCTCTAGTCGTAATTTATGCTATTGTTTTTTCATTTTTTTTTTAATTTCAAATATAAGGCGTTGTATACATATTCGACTAGTTGTGAGCGTCGTTTCTTAATAGACTAAGATGAGAGACATATACCTACTTACTCTCATCTGTTATGATGACATTGGCCCTTTGACCGCCAGAGTCGGATTTATCCGACATTTATTTTCGTGTCCATTTCGATATATACGACAAAATTCCTCTACTTGTATACTGTTTATTTAAAAATCATTGCGTTGCTTTCTTTAAAAAAAAATCGATTTAACTCCTACAAAACCAAGCCATTAAAGGCTTAATTATTAATTAATTAAAGGTTAAAAAAAAACCATGTCATCACACGGGTTTAGCAACTTTTACCATTACTTTTACAATAACACATAATTATATGTTAAAATACAGCATTATGATGAATGAAGCAGAGACGTTTTATTTTTTAAATTTTTCAACATACTGTATATTAAAACTGCATTTGCTGTAAATGCTTAAGAAACGACGCTTAGGAGCACTGATCATATTATTTACACATAAAAAGTTAAGAATTACTATATAATGGGTTGCATTGGGGCCTTTATAATTTTTTTTCACATAATAATCACAAATAATAAGCTCAAACTGCTTTCCCCGTCGGATGTAAATACGATCCAGAAATACTTTATCTCTATAAAAAAATAATATTATATTTAAGAGGCGAAGTTAGAACTGTTTTAATACAAGCTTTGTTGGATTTCCCATTCTAATAATGACTAAAAAATTACTATGCACTTATTAGAACTCAGTGAAGCATATCGCTTAAATTAGACACTTTACAGTTTTACTCAAAATCTCAAATATAATAGATGGCGCTCGATAAAAATTATGGAGTTAATTTTGTTTGAGTTTACATGAAAAATTATCTGAAAAATAAATGGGCTTATAGCTTTGTCGTGTATATTAAACGAATTCGAAAAATTCCAAAAAATTCTTTGATCCTTTAGCTAACGAGTGGTATAGTTTTTTTAATGTAAATGTATATCAAAATGTATACCCCGATTTTGTTATAAACAGTTTTTCTGAATTGCCTTCCACTGTAGAAGCAAATTTAAAGGCTTTTAATATCAAAATAACTTAAAATTTCTATACAAAAATTACAATAATTTCAAAATACCTTCAAATTTCTATACACCTTGCCACTCAGCTAGTTGTTGGCCAAGAGCAAACTCATCTCTAATAAAAAGAAAAAAAAGTATACAAAAATTTACAATAATTTCAAAATACCCTCAAATTTCTATACTCCTTGCTACTTAGCTGGTTGTTGGCCAAGAGCAAACCCATCTCTAACAAAAAGAAAAAAAAATCTATACAAAAATTACAGTAATTCCAAAATACCCTCAAATTTCTATACTCCTTGCTACTCAGCTGGTTGTTGGCCAAGAGCAAACCCATCTCTAATGAAAAGAAAAAAAGCTATACAAAAATTACAATAATAAAATGAAGGTAGATATGGTTTTTTTTTAAAATTACTTTGGTAACTCCAACGATGTTTGTAATGAAAATTTGGGACTAGCATTTTAGCCTTAATAGTTGGTAGTACCCGCGAAGGCTTAGATATTTACGAATACATACATATCCACCAGATTACTAGTCAAACCGCCAGTTTACATGAAATAATTAACATAACATATACCATACATACATATAAATAAGCTTTGTAATCCTTAGGCTGTGTGTACACTGAATAAAGAAAAAAAGAAATAGCATTTAAAAAAAAACTATATGATATTTGAATATTTAATTCGTCCCCGCAAGTGTATACAAGCCTTTAAACTCCTCAATAGAGATATACATTATTTTTTTTAAATTATTTTCTATAAATAATAGCCTTATTTGTTGAGGTGTGTACAAAATTCATAAGTAAAACGCGATGTACCTTGAAATAAAAAAAAATCGATGTGATTTCGCGTGGGTCTTCCAGTTTCTGCAAAAATACCCTTAAATGCTCCATAACTTATCTTGTACGAAATTTCTCATATTAAATTAACGCCGATTGTAAAGGCGTATGTATACCTATGTATCTAAAATATTAAGCAGTTCAGATTTTTTATGTCTTTGTCGAATTTTTTGAAAATGTTTAAAAAAAAATGAGTTTTTTATTTTTATAAAAATAGTAAACATTGACATTTAGACATTTCCTTTTATAATATTGTTATTATGTGTTAGTTATGAGGATATAATGTGAGTCTTTTTGCGTATATTTAAGAAAAAAATATTCAGCCGTTTACTGTCTGGAAGAGCTCAAAACTTGAAAATTTTTTTTTAATATTTCATGAATGCGAACTGGCTTAAATGTAATGCGGGGATATATTTTGGAAATCAACTCATGGAGCCCTTTCATTTGATTATCAACTCGATAGGTTTCTAAAAAAAAATTACAAAAAATTACGTTATAACTGGAAAAAGTCTAAAAAACTTAAAACTCCTGCTAATTTTTTCTGAAAAAACAAAGATATTCTCCATACGCGAACTTTCCTACAGAACTGCAGTCAGGTCTTGGATCATTTAGCGCTATTAGAATATATAGAAGCATAGGCTAGCAGTCTGTTTTTTTTAATTAAACCTTTTTTTTTTAAAAGAAATGGTCGCGATCTTCACCTGTAATTGGAAGACCCACGGTCGCCTTAATTGATTAGGGAGCCTTTTCGGTTTCGCATCAACGGACAATATACTGTTGCCATGGGAACCTTGTTATATATACATCCTTATACAATTTCTCGCACATTTTACTAATGTTAGTTGTTATAGCTACTCGAATCCTGCTGAATGACTTGCGAGGTAAAACATACACTGGTATTAAAATAAAACAATATGTTCAAGCATGAACCTAGAAATAACAACGGACGGAATTCCATATACTCATATAGTAATAAAGTGAAGCACAATAGGAAGCTCGGTAACGTGTATTTACACGTTAACACATATAAACCATAGTAAGCTCCGTGTCCGCCATGACGCTGCTAGGAGTTGATAAAGTGCACACGTCTATATACAGTACTAGCTGGTGCTCGCGACTTCGTCCGCGTAGAAAAGTATAAAACTCCATCTACCGTATTTTGGATAGATGGCACTAGCTCCGGTGCCAAGCCGCTCGTATTTACTTTTATTTTAGATTTCCCGTAGGAATAAAGCATTTTTCCGCGGTAAAAAGTAGCCTATGTTCATCACGGATAATGTCGGCTTCTAATGGTAAAAGAATTTTTCAAATCGGTCCAGTACTTTCGGAGCCTATGTTCATCGGAGCCATTATCCCTGATGAACATAGGCTACTTTTTGCTGCGGGAAAATGCTTCATTCCTACGGGAAATCTAAAATAAAAGTAAATACTAGCGGCTTGGCCCGTATTACACTTGACAGCGCCATCTATCCAGAATCAGGTGAAGCGACTAACATGACAACTGCTTGGTGATATTTTTAGCGATCCGCTCCACGGTAGATGGCGTTTTTATAATTTTCAACGTAGACGAAGCTAGTTTTAAATAAACACATAACATTATGTACTACATATGCACAAAACCAGATTTTGCCTAAGGACAATATAAGTACGGTTAATCGAGTTTCTATAGATTTTGTAGTATAGTAATCGTGATTTCTTATTGAACTTAATATCAGTGTATGTTACTGTAAATGTGTTTGGAAATGATTGGCTATGGAATTGTATTTGATCTAGATCACATCTAGATGTGACATTACAAAAATAATATGATCGAATATTCATAAATGATATTCTTTAAATCATATTACAAAAACGTGTAAGTAAATTATTATAATAGCACATCTAGAATTTTTAGCATCTGGAAATTGTATTGCGGTGGGCCAATAACGAAATGTCATTTTCTTTAAATGCAATATATTAAAATAATTTGTTTTCTTTATTATAATATTGTTCTGTTATTTGGTGGATTGTTAAATCATTATTTCGATTTGATTTTGAACGAAATTTTTTTGTGATTTTCTTTTAAGTTTTGAAAAAAAGTGTCTAAATTTGCAAAATTGAAAGTTGTGTATTTTTTGTTCGTTTGTAAATAATGAAGGGAATTCGCGTGAAATCGCACATGATTGTTATTTTTATTAATAATGATGGAATATTAATGAAGGAAGGGGGAGGCTATGTCTTGATTTTACGCTTTGGTGAAAATATGTTGCAAAATATATCTTAAGTGAAAATTATTTTTTGTTTTATTATGATTATACCTACCTTTTGTTGGGAATTTTGTTTATTGAAATGGTCGTAAAATTATTTTCCTAATAACATACTGTTAGCGTTTGCTATTTAAGTCGACGGAAGTATAGTATAAAGTGCTCTGTGACGTTGCAAAAAGAGGTGCTCATTCATTCAGATTCATTCGGTGAAATGATATTAAAAAAAAGTTATCAGACAGTTGAACGAACGCGAAGAGAGGTTGTTATCGTATCCTATGTCCGCACATCTAGTTGGAATTATAGTTCAGGGGCCCTAGCCAAGAGCAAACCAATGCAAATGCTCCCTTTGCGTACTTACGAAACGAAAGAAATAAAGCCCGGTGATTGGTTGTTGTAACACCCACATAAAATTTTGACCAATCACAAAGGTTTCTCCCAGCGTAGCGTTGGGGCCCTAGCCAAAAGCAAACCAATGCAAACGGGAGCGTTGCGTATTTACGAAATGATATAAACTAAAGCCCAGTGATTGGTCAAAATTTTATATGGGCGTTACAACAACCAATCACCGGGCTTTATTTTCTATCGTTTCGTAAGTACGCAAAGCGAACGTTTGCATTGGTTTGCTCTTAGCTAGGGCCCCTGTTATATCGGTCTAACGATAAACGTATTGAGACTAATCATAAAGTGGTTTAATTAATGTACCCGAAATAGAGGGTGATAAAGTAGATAGTCGTGTTATAACATAGATAAAATAGTACTTGTTTAAGTACAATCTATGTTTATAATGTGCACTTTATCCATACTAAATGTGAAAGTAACTGTCTGTAAAGGCTGCCTAAATGATTGCGAAACACTGTGCCCTGATATTACTTTGATACTGATTTCCAAGACTATGTGATCCATAGATTTAGTATTATCTACTACCGTTCCGATGTGATCAATCAAGAGAGGTTGCTATGCTCATAATAGTCAATGAACGTGCAACAATAAAAAATAAAAAAAATAATTGTTAATAAACTTGTAAGCAATCAAGCGGGTGATTGGATTGTTTTGTAAGTGAAGTTGACATGTATTTTCTTCTATGTGTGATATATTTAGAGGTATTATTTGCTTTGTTACCATAATATTCGCCCGTTACATCTGTCCCTTCTAATTTTCGAAAGCTGGCACACCTACTTTATTCGAGATGTCACGCTTCGAATTCTCATAAAAATTATACAAGAATGTCTTAACAATGAAGCCTCTTTCATGAGATTTTTCTCGAAGAGCAGGCCTACCAACGTAAATTAGATCAGAAGACTACTCTACAATTTATAAAAATAAATCAACTGTTTCCATGATCGTTCTCAATTTTCCTGTCATCTCTTTTATATACTTTATTATAGATTTGACAATTAATTTTTGTATATTTTTATATTGTAACTATATTATTTGCACGCCACACGTGGCATTAAATAAGGATGCATTGCATACTTTAACCAATAAGAACTGTATCTTAATTAGCTCAGTTGACATCACATTTGCCCGTGTTACTTGGATATAAATAATTTGAATTTGTGTTTGTACTTTAAATAAACACAACATCCAATGTCTTTTTTATTTCATTACAGATATTAATAGCATCTTCTCAGTTTCCAAACCACATGGATCTACAGTATTTTGGTGACGTCACGAGCAATAAAGAGAAATACAAAATATTGAAACCAACTGTACACGTTGTTGAAGATTATTTCAAGTCATATATGCTCAGAACTAAAGATTCAAAGTTGCCAAACAAAAAATTGCTTCTTGATGACAATGGATTTAGACATCACTGGGAAGATGTTAAAGATGATTCGAGAAAGACAAAAACGTTCGCAAAATTAAATGAAACTCATACATACGACGTTAATGAAAATGAAAGTAAAGTCGAAATAGAAGAAATTCTAACCAAGATGAGAACTATAATAAAAAATATAAGTGAACCCGCTTCAGAGAAAAATACAAGCAAAGATAGCCCAGTAGAAGAAATTACGCCTGAAATTCAAGGGGAAGTGGAAAGCAGTACCTTAGTGGAAATTATAACACAAAATATCGAAAAGGTTAAAGAAAAGCCCAACAGGCCAGTGAATTTTGAGAGAAGAGAAAATAAGAGTTCAAACAAAAAGAAAGTTAAAACCTCTTTCTTTTGTCCCTTTTTTGGTGTAATCACGATGACATCCTACATAGACTAAATTAAATTAAATTTTAAAAAAATAATATTAATTTATTTTCAGGCAATTGGACTCATATAAAAAAAAAATGTACATTCCATATAAAAATATGTACGTAAAACCATTTTTCATATATTCTAATAGGTAATAAAGAACCGTGTACCTTCAATAAAACAAACCAAAAATTGTCAACAATTTATTCTTCTTTGAACAATTTAACTGTCTTCTTCTCTTTAGAATCGCCCATAAATCTCCTATTGAATCTCCTGGTCATATATGGATCTTCGTTGTCAATTTTGTATTTATCAAAAGTTCCTAAAAATCCATTCACAGCTGTATTCAGAGCTCGTCTATAACTATTAATGGGCATCCTCTGTTTCAACATAACAACAGGTTCGAAAGGAATCATCATACCTGCTGCAGACGCAATCAACGGTACAAGAGGTGGAGGTACGAAGTGAGATATTATCTCCATTACTCCATTGACAACACACGTGCCTATATTTGATAAGACAGTTATCACTTTAGTGTTATGTTTTATATCTTTTATAAGTTTCAAAATTATAAGCTTCAATTTCAAGAGAAATGACGGTTTAAAGCTTTGATTTCTTCGAGTTGGTTTCGAACTGTGTACCTCAGGTTTTACTGGTGCAATTGTAACTAGATTTTTAACGCTGGTTGCTTCTGGTTTACGTGTTTCTTCCTCTAGAGTTTGGTTGGGTAGAAAGGTGTTTAATTCGTTAATTTCTGTTTGGTCAATGCTTTTCTTTTGTTCATTGTCTACTAGTGGCTGTGAATAAGTTAAAATTTGAATTGATTTTAATTGTGCAATAAATATTATGGTACACTTGGTGGTAGGTGGCAATCATCTCTCCTAGATATGACCTTAACTTTTACTATATAGAGTGTACTTAACTTACAAGTACTTGTGGTAGGTAGGTGATGCTATTTTTAAAATTTACAAAACAGACAAGACAATGGTGAAAGTTTTGTATGGAGATCAGGCCATTGGTTTATTTTAATTTTAACTGAGACTCATACCATTAGGGGTATTAAGTAGGAAGAAATTATGTATTTTACTGAAACACTAACATGTTATTTGGTATTTGTTATTGGTTTCACAAATATTTAAGTTTGAAAGTTGAAAGAAAGAAGTTGAAATGTATTTTTAATTTTCGAATGTAATGCCCATTTTCAAAATCTGAAATATTAAAAAAACAATGTCCTGGTTTTGGACGACATTCACACGTCTCACTTGTCTCACTTTATTCATTAAATGGCACAAGAAAAATGTATATAATATACTCACTCTTTCAGATTTTACGTGACAAAAGAAAAATAATATTAAAAAAATCGTATACATAATAATACAATATAAGTAACATACGTATTCTACCTACATTTTGTCAAATCATAAATTCAGTGGATTTATTGATAGTAAAAATATTTATATTTATTTCTTTGCATTTTATTACGATGAAATATTTATGATTTTTTTGATAAACATTCTTAGTCGTTCTCCACTTTAACGATAACGTCAAACATTTACCTAGGTATTGAAATAATATACATATAAAACATATTATATGGAATACAATAGCAAAGGCAAAGAATACAATAGAAGACAATACTAGAAAGAGAAACAGAAATATTAGGTGAAGGTAAAAATTAGGCCCCATCTATTTTATTATTAATAGCTGTTGCATGCGACTTTGTCCGCGTAACTTTATAAAATATAATAAATTCGTGTCTGTGAAACCATGGAAATACACATACAAAATTTCAAGCTAATCGGTTCAGCCGTTTAGAAGTTATATGTGAAAAAGAAGTTAAGTACAGAAGGATAATTCTTACTACCCGTTGTCCTTTTACCTGTTTTCCCGTAGGAATGAAGCATTTTCCCGCGGTAAAAAGTAGCCTATGTTCATCACAGATAATGTCAGCTTCAAATGGTAAAATAATTTTTCAAATCGGTCCAGTAGTTTCGGAGCCTATTCTATACAAACAAATCTTTCCTCTTTATAATATTAGTACACACTAACTGGTGCCTGCGACTTCGTCCGCGTTGAAAAAGAAAAAAATAACCTATCCTGTGTCCCGTACATCTAAATGTTAAATGTTTAAGGGCCTCTTTCATACATACAATACAATACACTTACAGATTTATTATTAGTATTGATTAATATTATCAACTAGAGGGCCGCCCCCGGTTTCGCACGTATTTTTTCTACAAACTTTTTATTTTTTTCTTTTCTATATGTATGTATATATATGTCTTAGGCAGATCGTAGAATTGGGCAGATCGTAAAGTATGAAATCAAAAATCTTTCACCATAAGTCAAAAATAGGTGCGACGAGTAGCGGAGCGCAGCAAAGTGAGGAAGAACATGTTAGGTTTACATGGAATTAAATTTGGGGAGCCGAGCGAAGCGGAGCGGAGTGAGGCGACCCTCTCAGTTTTAAGAGAAATATGATCTGCCCGAGAATATCACGATATGCCCAATTCTACGATGTGCCGACTACATATATAAAAACCTTCCATTATTTCATGCTTACGTGCTACTCAAATGACATCAAAATGCAACGTTTTTCAAATCCATACTAGAGCTAACTTTGAATACCTAGTTAAAATTGAAATTAATTAAAAAAAAAGATCTTATGCTGTCATATAAGATATATATCTACGTAAAATAAGACAATAATGTATGCTACCTACTACAGACCTTTACGCACAACAGAAACAATTAAATCACACGCCTACTTATGTTTTGATAGGAAACCAATTAAAACGCTCGTCGAAGTTAATACAATATTAAATTATGGAATTTCAGTTTGAACATAGCGTGACGCCTTAAAGAAAAGTCTACAAAAACAATAATGAATTTGATATTATGCCTTTTTGTACTCATTTTTGGAATTGTTCACGCACTTCCTCAGGTAATGTTGTCTTATTTATTAGTTTTTTATTAGGTTTAAGTTATTTACAAACACTATTATTATGTAATTTCCCTACAATAAAATAAATAAATAAATATAATTTATCTTTATATATGTATATATAACACCCGGCTTTGCACGGGTGGCTGGCCCTTAGCCAAGAGCACAATGCAAACGGGAGCGTTACGCTTATTAACGAAACGATAGAAAATAAAGCCCGGTGATACCAATCACCATGTTGTAACGCCCACATAAAATTTTGACCAATCATCGGGCTTTATTTTCTGTCGTTTCGTCAATCTACGACGCTCCCGTTTGCACTGGGTGCTCTTGGCTAAGGGCCCTGTCGTCGCGTCGCGTTGCTGCGAGACCGCTTGAATTTATTTTATCGCTCACAGTTTTTATGGTCCGTAAGCCAGGCACTAATTTTGTCAATGATTTCCTCTCAGTCGATAATTTGTAAAATGCCTGAGAGAGTTGTATCATGATGCGTCGTGAACGTCAGCTGCGGCTCCGATAGTGGGTTGAGCAGTGGTAGCCCGTTACACTTTCAGAGCATCAGCTGACAAGCATTCCACCAAGATATAGCCAGCTGACTTTTTTATTTATTAACAGTAATACATAAACTATCATCTGATAAATTTTCTATTGGGAGGTAATCACTGAACACGTATATATTCGTGTGACCTGCTGACGTATAATCCACCATTTTATAAATAGCTGACAATTTTGTTTCTTCAAAATATTAGGCTAACTATAATTTGATGAATTTTTAATCGGGAATAAATGATTAAAAAAATTTATTATCATGTGCTTGGGGCGGCTACCACTTTACTGCTCAACCCACCATCGGAGCCGCAGCTGACGTTCACAACACTTCATGATACAACTCTCTCAGTCATTTTACGAGTTATCGACTGGGAGGAAATTGATCATGAAAATCTGTCGCTGGCTCACGGACCATTAATTCACTAGAACTCCAAATATATTAATTTAAATTGTATGGTGTAAAGGCATAGAATTGAAAACTGTTACTATGTGTAATGGGCTACTAGAATTAGCCTTAAATAAGAGTTATAATACTGCTTATATATGGTAATATTTATATACGTAATTTGATACCAAGTAATTAAAAAAATATTGTCTGCCAGTTCCTTCCTGTATGATCATTTAAAAAATAGGTTGTCTGCATTGAAGTTTCTCTGCATATGCAGGTAAATTTAGTAAATATAGCACTGAGGAAATTGTGAGCATAAATTTATTCATATACTAAGTTTTGCCCGCGACTTCGTCCGTGTCCGATCGCTACCAACATACACAGGAATACCCGCTGGACTAATCTGAAGATTGTCTGAAAATTTCATCACCGGTTTTGAGAGTCCATAGGGAACATACATACATACAGACACACATTGTCTTTTATATACTTATATAGATTCATTTATTTACAGGTCCCATACGACTATATACCCATTGGAAGGCGACAAGGCAGTGGTCGTAAGCATCTTGGTCCACATCCTTCCGATGTCTATTTAAACTATGAGAAACTCTATCCGTCAAGACGCAAATGGATTGTGTAGATTGAGAAATATAAAATTAAAACATGTGTATAATTGAACAAAAGTTTTATAAACTTAACCTATAGTTAGTACCCTACCTAATAAGTGATAAGTCTATTAAATTTTGTTAAATGTAGGTAGGTAAATACTACGCGTATGAAGTCGCGGGCACAGACAGCTAGACTTATCTCTATATATATTACTAGCTGGTGCTCGCAACTTTGTCCGCATAGAAAAGTATAAAAGCCATCTACCGTATTTTGGATCTATCTCGCGGGCCAAGCCGCTAGTATTTAGTTTCATTTTAGATTTCCCGTAGGAACGGATAATGTCGGCTTCTAATGGTGATAGAATTTTTCAAATCAGTCCAGTAGTTTCGGAGCCTATTCTATACAAACAAACAATCAAATCTTTCCTCTTTAAAATATTAGTACAGATAAAAATTACGTGTCACGTTGTTTGACCGCAATGAACTCCTAAACTACTGAACTGATTTTGATAAACCTTCGTAACTATCTGTAATTTGGTCCAACTCAAAAGATAGACAAAAAAAGGTATGTAGGTACACATATTAATATTATTGCATAGAAGTCGCGTTAATTTTTGTAATTAAACAAATTGTCATTAGGTTTTTCATTAACACAATATTACAAAAAAGATAGGATAGGTTTTATTTTGAAGCCGTAAGCGTGTAGGTAGCTAGTAGTCTTATAAATTGAATACTTCTGACTGTGTATATCCGCTACCTCCTCCTAAACTACCTCCGCAACGATTTTTGATGGTGTTTTCAACATCAGTTAGATGATTTATGTACGTTTTTATGTAAGTAGAAAAAAAAGCAATACTTTGTAACAAAGCCGTCGAATCTATTCGCATTTGATTGCTTCTCCTTTAACTACTGCCTTTGGACAAAAGATTTTAATTCGGTTTACACTTATGGAAAGAAGGATAAAGGAGGAACGTTTGTGTATATGAAAAAAATGCATCCCGAGCGAAGCCGAGAGCTGATCGCTAGTGTACAATAAAACACTCTGAGACAAAAAGCACGCTTACACTTTATTAACTACAAATATATTTTAAAATTACCATATTTTAATATAATTAACACAGTTTATTTAGATTCAGTGGCATTTTACGTGGAGGTTGCTGGACAGGCTGACGATGTCATAGATTTTATAGCTACCGTCGTTCGCTACTTAATGATTAAGGGTTTATATGGAAAAAAGGGAAAAGTTGCCATGATGTATTGAGACAATTTTGATTTATTCGTGGTCCTGGTCGTCAGGATTAGCGGCAGCACGCAGACTCGCAACTAAATTCTCAGGGTCGACATTTCGAGGCAGAGGTTTAGCCAGTTCTGCGTAAGCCGAGGTGAAATCTGCCGACATCGGCGGTTGGTCAGCCTGTTGAAAAATAAATAATATTAAAACAAATCGTACACATAATATTTTAGATTTTATTTTAGTTTAGTTTAGTTTTATTAGTAATTATAATATTATTTCTATAAAAAAATAGATACGTACGAAATAGTATAGATTAATGTCAAATTGTCGCCATATTACTATTTATTTATTTATTTACAATAACATATATGGTCCGTAAGCCAGGCACTAATTTCGTCAATTTCCTCTCAGTCCATAATTTGTAAAATGCCTGAGAGAGTTGTATCATGATGCATTGTGAACGTCAGCTGCGGCTCCGATGGTGGGTTGAGCAGTGGTAGCCCGTTACACTTTCAGAGCATCAGCTGACAAGCATTCCACCAAGATATAGCCAGCTGACTTTTTTATTTATTAACAGTAATACATAAACTATCATCTGATAAATTTTCTATTGGGAGGTAATCACTGAACACGTATATATTCGTGTGACCTGCTGACGTATAATCCACCATTTTATAAATAGCTGACAATTTTGTTTCTTCAAAGTATTAGGCTAACTATAATTTGATGAATTTTTAATCGGAAATAAATGATTTTATTATGTGCGTGGGCGGCTACCACTCTACTGCTCAACCCACCATTGAAGCCGCAGCTGACGTTCACAACGCTTCATGATACAACTCTCTCAGTCATTTTACGAGTTATCCACTGAGAGGAAATTGGTCATGAAAATCTGTCGCTGGCTCATAGACCAATATATTTTAGTTAATTAGCTATGAAAGCACACACTAGGCATGCAAGCCTGTGTTCTTAACTTTCTAATTAAATTTGTTATATTTTTTGCTACTTTGAAAATTATACATACTTAAACCTTCGTCTTGAATCACTCTATCTATTTAAAAAAACCGCAACAAAATCCATTGCGTAGTTTTAAAGATCTAAGCATACATAGGGACAGACAGACGGGAAGCGACTTTGTTATATACTACACTGGCTGTTGCACGCGACTTCGTCCGCGTAACTTTATAAAATATAATACATTCGTGTCTGTGAAACCATGGAAATACACATACGAAATTAGAAGTTATGTGAAAAAGATAAGTACGGAAGGATAATTCTTACTACCCGTTGTCCTGTTACCCGTTTTCCCGTAGGAATGAAGCACTTTCCCGCAGTAAAAAGTAGCCTATGTTCATCACGGATAATGTTGGCTTTTAATGGTAAAAGAATTTTTCAAATCGGTCCAGTAGTTTCGGAGCCTATTCTATACAAGCAAACAATCAAACAATTAAATCTTTCCTCTTTATAATATTAGTATGGATATAGCTAGTTAGAATTAGAATAAGAATAATGTTTTATTTGCAGCAAAGGACATTATGACAACATACATAGATAACAAACGTCCCCCGCCACAAACCGGCTCCAACTCAGCATAATGCAGGTTGTAAAAACCTGCGCTGGTCTTCCGTTGAAGCCGAAGGGTGAGGTTATGCACTTACTAGACAAAACATAATACAAAAAGCTCCAAAAATTAAACAACATTTAAAAATAAAATAGTTACATATATTTTTTAATTTATTACAAGAAAATAAAATCAAAAATACTAAGCAACGAGTTGATTTCAGTAGACTTACCAAAGCCGGGTAGAGCATCGCAAGAATCAAGCAAAATATGTATAACCACTTCATGTTGCCCGCTGACCCACTCGTTTGGTGGCTTATCGAGGATCATTTACACTTATATACATCTTCTAGTTAACGCTTGCCGCAATTTGTCTCGGCTATAAATAATCGATTTTTAACGCCCTGCCAATATTTTAATCTTGCACTTAGATTAAAAAATATTTTTTTAATAAGTGTGCATTTTTTTTTTTAATGTAAAAACAGCATTATTATGTAAGTAATCATTATTTCTCATGTAGAACTAAATATCAATAACAAGCTATAGTTAAAATTTTAAACCTCATAACTTTTAATACCTACCCTCGCTTTCACAGTTTAAAATCTATACTAATATTATAAACTAGGTGTTGCACACGACTTTGTCTGCGTAACTTATTAAAATATAGCTGGTGCTCGCGACTTCGTCTGCGTTGAAAAGTATAAAACGTCATCTACCGTGGAGCGGATCGCTAAAAATATCACCAAGCATTTGTCATGTTAGTCGCTTCACCGATTCTGGATAGATGGCGCTGTCAAGTGTATCCCGCGCCAAGCCGCTAGTATTTACTTTTATTTTAGATTTCCCGTAGGAATGAAGCATTTTCCCGCGGTAAAAAGTATCCTATGTTCATCACGGATAATGTCGGCTTTTAATGGTAAAAGAATTTTTCAAATCGGTCCAGTAGTTTCGGAGCCTAATCGAACGTGTGCCTATGAAAGTAACTCTGTATGTCTGTTTGTTACCTTTTCACGCCTTAACTACTTAACCGATTATCATAAAAGTTTGCATACACTTTGTCGTGGACACAAGAAGTAGAGTACCTTTCATCCAGAACCACTGACGGAGAGAAACTTTGTGATGTGGGGGGGGTGAAGTGGAAAGTGGAGAGTTGTGGATCTTGATCAGCAGACCCACATAAGTTTCAAAACTTTATTAATTAGTTTGTCTGAAAACATATGACATCTTTGCTGTTATGAAAATTTCAGGGGTTGTGCTTGTATCTTTATTTTTAGTAGATAGCTGCTGTCAGCGACTTCGCACGCGTGACTTTTATATGCCTATTAAAACCTTCCTCTATAATCACTCTATTAAATAACTCTTTTTCTCATGGATGCCATTATCAGAACTGTACCAAATTGAAATGGGACCACACTGGAAGCACCAGTTTTCAAATAAAAAAAGAATCATCAAAATCGGTTTATCCAATCAAAAGTTATGAGGTAACAATCATAACAATGTAGTGATAGTGACTATGTAAAGATAAAGATAATATGTGGTTAAGTTATTTCAAGGGTTTATATTCATTGTGTATATTATAATCGTAGTAGTGTGCCACAAATAACACGCAACTTTAACTTTTCTAGCGTTCTTTTATAAAGTAATACATATTTTTTTTGTTCTTGATACTTACTTATATCGATGATAAATTAAAAAATATATAAAAGCAATTATAACGTTTGACGCCTTGTTGCTATGACACATTGGCCAGGCGTTAGTTACACTTTCATATTTTAGATAATCCCTCGGGAACAGTACTTTTTTCTTGCATGAAAGGTACCATTTTTGGTGTGATTTCATCACAACTCACATTCACAATTATAATATTAGTAAGGATAGCCTATGTTAGCATATGATGTTACTCGCTGTCGTTGTTGGCTCAGTAGTTTTTTAGTTTATTATTACTGTCGAGTTGGGTGTCCAACTAACTACTTGATGCTGCAGCACCAGATTAAGTTTATACCATGTCATAGAAATACCACCGAAGTAACAGTATACCTAATTTCACATTAATATAACATCTTTGTCTGATTAAAACATTCGGCACGTACACGTCACAGACAATTTGCAGTGTGACTGGCTCAGGTACGCCGACTTGGGCGTAGTATTTGTTGCAGCATTTGACAAGTACGCCGGCGGTATCTAGTCGAACGCAGCAAGACTAATTATATTATTATTAATCCAAGATCTTTGTCATGTCTAAGTAACGCAATCAGGAACGCATTCTCTCGATGACTTGAGTATAGATATTTTTGGATTTGGGTAACTAGTTATTAAGAAATATTTTGTTCTTGATAAATTGTAAACTGAAAATCACAAGTATGCCTCAGACCACAAAATAACTATAGACAGAACACGTGAAGTCGGTTTTATAAACATGGGTGCGTAGGCCGTTTACTGTATTGAGATTTTGTTCTCTATAACTACAATTTTTGTTTATTTTTATTGAAAATACTAGCTGGTGCTCGCGACTTCGTCCGTGTAGAAAAGTATAAAACGCCATCTACCGTATTTTGGATAGATGGCGCTATCTCCCGGCCACGCCGCTAGTATTTACTTTTATTTTAGATTTCCCGTAGGAATGAAGCATTTTCCCGTTGTAAAAAGTATCCTATATTCATCACGGATAATGCCGGCTTCTAATGGTATAATATTTTTTCAAATCGGTCCAGTAGTTTCGGAGCCTATTCTATACAAACAAACAATCCAATCTTTCCGCTTTATAATATTAGTATAGATAGATTAATTATCTTACGTGGGAAATGTAATTCCATCCTGCGTTTTAATTTTTGAAAATTGATACAAGTAAATTTGTATGCGTGTAACCGTGTATGTACGCGGCTAAGGCGTAGCTTTACCGGCTTCACTCTGCCAACCACAGAGCTCTATCTTTAGTTCTTTTTTTATCTGAGAAGTATACATAAAATAAAACATCCGGGTACAAAAGCACGCTCATACTTTAATATTTACAAATATAATTATATGAACGCCATGATTCATACATGTCGAATAATTATTAAATAAAAATTAACTAGCACATACTTATTGTCTAATGAACATTCATGGGTATGAAAAGATTATGTAACATGAATTCAGTGGGATTATTTACGTATAGGTACGCTACAGAACCTGGGGTTTTTTTATAGAAGTGATATATTTTTTTTGACTGAGTTTCAACCCTAACTGTGGCGTTTCTTGAGTTTCACGAGTGTTGATGATCGTGGACGTCGGGGTTGGCAGCGGCACGTAGACTTACGACTAATTCATTTGGGTCAACATTCTTTGGTATAGGCATAGCCATTGACGCGTAAGCTTGGGTGAAGTCTGACAAATCCACAGGCATGTCTGGCCCTGGGTGGTCGCCCTGTTAAACAAAGACACCATAGATTAAGGAACATGCATAAACTTCAATATTTAGGGTAAAATGACGTAAACTTTTCACTAAAAAATTAATAAAACTATTCCATAAACTGTGTTCCCACAAAAAAATAAATTAATCTTAGGTTTATGAGAATTGCTAACACTAAACCACAGTATAAATACCAGTGAGCATATAAATACTAGAGAAGTAACGTCTTACAAACGATTCTCAGAAATGCGTAACCACTTGACAGTTCAAAAGACGTAGCTTTGACTTTAACGGACCCGTCACGCTTTCTAAATGTCAAGCAGGCAACTGACGTCAGATATGCCTGCAGGCATCTTCGAAGTGGCAAGACTTATAATATTAGTAGGATTATATATATTACTATAGATTATCACTTTATCAGTATAGACTTCGTCAGGTACGGTTCAACTAATTCCAGTGTACACTTACCAAAGCCGAACATAAAATTGCAAGAACTACGCAGAAAAGGAAAAGCCACTTCATGTTGCCCGCTCACCCACTCCAATTGGTGGCTTATCGATAATCATTTATACTTATATAGGTATACTTGCCTGGTTAACTTTTAGTAATTGATCATGAGCATAAATTATCGATTTTTAATGCCTTAATTTTAATCTTATAGTTAGACTTAAACGTTAGTTTTTAGTAGGCAGTCGGGTTGTCTCGGAAATTTTATATGTAGTTAAAATTAGCTGTAGCACTCGACTTCGTCCGCGTAAATTTATAAAATATAGCCTACGTGTTACTACTCGCGGATAATAGGTATAGCTTCCCAACAGTGAAAGAATTCTTCAAATCGGCCTGGTAGTTTCGGAGCATATTCAATTCAAACAAACAAATGAAAACCGTTCACACAGACACGGGCACGGGCACGGCACGGTCGTGATTTCTTTCTGTGTTTACTTAATATTCAACTGGGCCCATTCTGTATGGCAAAAACGATTCCACACTCTAGTCTTACTTTTTCAAAAAACGTCAGAAATACAATACACTACAATAGTACACTGTGAAATCCAAGTGAAACCATAACGTGCTATAGATAATTTGTTTAGGGGCATCAGAATAGAGACATAAGAATTCCATGACACTACAAGGCAAAACAGTAAAAAGTGGTTTGAAAAAGTAAGACCAAGAGTGTGGATTCGTAGTTGGCATACAGAATCAGGGCCCAGAACGCACGTAGCACCTAGCACCGTGCCGTTTAGACGGAAACCGTGTGTGTGTGAAAAGGCACTTACATCACGATCAATGCATGGTCGCGTTATCGTGTGAAATCATGTATGTATAATAATGTCTACATTACTGAACCGCCACGGCGCCGTATATACGAAAACCGTGTATGTGTAAAGGCACTAAGGATGCCAAGCCCATTTCCGTATCTCTCTTCTCCCTTATCCATAGCCCTAAGGTCAGCAGCTCACTTGCAGCAAGAAGGTTTTTCTTCTATATATTATAGGCAACGGCAGCCACCGACTATCAAGTGGACCGTTAACTTGTCTGGCGACCTTAACATAAAAAAGGTGATAAAATATTATAGCTCAAGTCCTTCCCAACCGGGCTATCAAATAAAATCCCAATGGTAATTTCAGAAATTAGCACTTTCGTAGATATAAATAAAATACAAACAAACTCTCCAACTTTATTTATACTAATATAGTTTTTGTAATGAAAATTCATTGCAATAATACCTTAAGTAGGTAATTAGATTTCAATAAACAATATATCTGAATGCCATTCGTCCCACAATTTTTTACGCTATAAATTAAATATGAATCATAAACTCGAAAATAATCGTGTTGCGGTCGCGATGAAATAAATTGATTGAAGTATTACCTACTAACAAACAACCAGCCTCATTATTAAATATAGTGTAACATTAATATATATATATAATATTTATTAATTACATATATATATATATATTAGCGTGTATTTTAACTTTTATAATATGTTTCATAAATAAACAATGCGAGTTCGATGACAGCTGTCACACAAATGACAACGCCGGCCATCACGCGGCTGTAATGTTTGATTTCAGTCGTTAATGATTTTTCCTGGATTCCTGTGGGAACATCCATTATTTCAGTGTTCGATTCCCCGAGAGTGTTGTCTGACTCCCGACGATATCTTCCCGTTGGCATTCGCACATACCACGGGGCATCCTAGAAAGAAATTCTCATAAGCTCTTTTTAATAACTTGAATATTTCTATTAAAATTTAGCACTGAGAACCTAGAGGTCAAATAGCCACCACTAGGTGGCGCTGCTTTATTCCCATACAAAACGTTTTACGCGTTTGACCACGTTTGACCGAGTAAAACTCGCACTAGGCCCTCAATACCTACCATGAGTTTACAATGACCAAACTCGGTAGCGAGAGAATTTCATATAATTATTGTTTTACGCTTTCGCTAGCGAGTGCGGTCATTGTAAGATTGTAACTAATGGTGGAGGTGCTGCTCTGTTTTTTGAGATAAAAATTTGTTTAGGTATAGGGTTAAATGACTAATCTACCGAGATGGCGTCAGCGTCACACAAGAAATACAATTCTTCGACCTTAGATGGCGCTGTGGTTATTGTTGTAAGAATAAATCTTTAGATCAGCAAATGTACGAAATATATGAGCCTATAACAACTAACAATTACAAAAAAAACATTGATTTCATAAAAATATGAAGTTAACGACAAATAGTACACAAAATTTAAAATTATTTCACAAGAACTAACTAATTAATTAATTAACATAATTACCTTCTCTGAAACAAAACTTGGGTTTAACTCCTGTGGCATTAATTCAGATTGGATATCTCCTTCATCCTTGATGTTCTAAAATTTAAAATTTAATTTATGTCATAGATTAAAAAAGAGCTAAAGATAGAGCCCTGTGGACGGTAGAGGTAGAGTGAAGCCGGTAAAACTACGTTTTCGCCGTATACCTACCTATACATACATACACGGTTATACGCACACAGATGCAACTATGCCTCGCCTAATTAAAATATTTAATAATGAAAATGCCGAATTGCGCAGTGAAAGAGTGTAAAAATAGGTCTACATAAAATAAAAATTACATTTCACACAATATAAGTAAACTTTGAAACCAATGTTTTCAATAAAAATAAATAAAAATTGAGGTTTCACAAGATCTTGGAACACAAAATCTCAATACAGTAAAAGGCCTACTCACACATGTTTATAAAACCGGCATCACTATGTTATCCGCAAAATTCTGTCTATCTATAGTTCTTATTTGGTCTGAGGCCATTGTTTATACAAAACTAGCGACCCGCTCCCGGCTTAGTCTGGCGTGTATTTATATATAAACATCTTCTCCGTTTACGTGTGAAAACCGAATTAAAATCGGTGTATCCATTCTCGAGTTTTTGATGCGTACACAAACCGACTTAACATTTTTATTAATAATAAAGATTTTTATATATGTAAGATTTTACTTACATTGTGGGCGTAAGAAAATTCGCATAGTAGAAAAATTAAAGTCAACTTTAATAATCTAAACATACTATTTTATTTTTGTTTAATACAAAAAAAAAGCGTCAAAATAAATGACTGCTTCATATAAAATATATACCCATACATAGTTAAAAGAAATATATTATATCGATAATGCTGAGTTTAAACTGTGGTGTACACATACGAAATTATTGAATGTAAGCTATTTTAACGCACAACGCCCGAATCAAAAAACGGGATGTTATAAGTTTGATTTTGATCTTTTTTCTTTGTTTGAAGTCTGACGTGATGGGAATGGTTCCTATAGCTGTAATTTATGAAGATCCGTTCAGACGAAGGATTTCGCTAATTTCCACAGACAGATAGACAGATACACTGATACACAAACACACACGTCAAAGGTTAAAAAAAGGCGTCAAGGGTTAAAAATGAGTTAACATGTCGCTGCTTAAAAACTAAAGGGTCATAAAACAAAATGATCCAACATTATTTTTATTTAAGAAATGGAGCAAAATCAATCAATACTAAAATAAATCTGTAAATTTGGGTATTGTATGTATGTATGTATACAGGACATAGAATAGGCTACTTTTTCATTTTCAACGCGGACGAAGTCGCAGGCACCAGCTAGTATAATATAACATCGAAATCGGCCTTTAAACATTGACTTACTATATTACTGCGTAACTATAGTACTTTAAATCACAAAACGCAATACGCCTCTTTTACATTTTTACGCATCGGTGGCTAAGTTCAGAGCAAAGCAGTCATCTTTTTAGTTGCTATAAAATTTTGATTTGTGGCCCTTTAGTTCTAAAGCAGCGATGTGATGTTTGTCGAGAGTCGAGACTACTCTTTATAATGTCACAATACTTTTACTGCATAGTAATAAAAGTATTGAAATCTGCGAAATTCCATGATGAAATATTTCTCGGTCGTGATGTTGATGATTTTTCTTATATTTTTAACTGCGTCGTCAACAGTCTCTTCGTACACTAATTCACCTGTGAGTATGCTGTGGCACGTATTTTGGCAATTTTAGCATAAATTAACATAATTGTATGGCCGAAAACTAATTGTTTGGCACGATCGCGCGAAATGTTTAAGCTGCTTTTGGTGTAGGGAATAAAAGAGGCACAGTTGTTTCGAAATAATGTACTTACATTGAAATAAGCTAAGCTAAGCTGCAAAGCCTAAATTGAGAGTAAACATTTTTTTACAAATTAAACAAAAAACTCGCATATTTTTAAACGTAATGCATTTAATTAAACTTGTAAAATCATAAATGCTAAACTTGTAGGCCATTAGGTACAGTCGGAGTACGAAAACCTTCGTCAATTTTCATATTTATTCCTTCATCAAGTTGTAGACTCTAAAGTACCTTTTGAAACTAAAGCACTAAGCTGACAACTCACATACGATGTTTGAAATGAAGTTTCGACATGACCGATAATTGCTCTGGTGCAGGCAAATGTCCAGACTAATGGACGAAATACACGATCAATCATTTGACGTGACTCCAAACGACTTAAATCAAATGGAGCTACGCCAAACATTGTGCCCACTCACGGTCAGTACAATTTTTTGTCATATATGCGTTTAACCACGTCGAGTGACGTTGACATGAGCTCTGATCAGAAGCGCGGCATGATTCCACGGCGTAGTGTTTCTACCAAGGAGGATAGAAAAGAAATGTATTCTATCCTCCTTGGTTTCTACACTCACGATCAGTTGACGTGACACAACGGCGCGATTTGATATCCAGTGTTTGACATCAAGCCATCAGATTTTACCGTTCACGATCAAATTTTGGCTTCACCTGAGTCCATTTGACGCGACGGACTGATCGTGTATTTCGTCCATTAGGTGACGAAACTTTTCTTACCCCGACTGTACATTATAATCAGAATTTATTCACAGTTGAAAGCTAGACAAAGAGTCAGAAGGGATGCTGTTGGATCATTGGATATTGTTAATCATGGTCAAGCCATACATGCTGATGTGAAGAGGGATACCGATAATGAAAAGGTAATCTACTTTAAAGGAGATAATTATATCATTCATAGAAGAATCCACAACATTGCCGTGCTAACATGCAGTATATTTTTTTGGGAAATTGAGTCTTGAATACTTAAAACGAGATCTGTAGACTTAATGTTGAAATTGTGCGGAAAAGTAGCGCCTTAGAGAGACTGTTTTGTTGCGGTCTAAAGGATTCATTATTTAGATGATTCTATCGTAAAAGTGTCCTATTTGAGTTTAGGTATTATAATTGTTACAGACTTGTAATTCTAAGCCAGAATTACCTTCACATGTTGAACCGGGAATAGTTTTTCAGGTAAATTATTAGTAGATCATATACAGGTGTACCTATTTTTAATGTAAAATTACGCTAAATCTCACATCTTTATACCTATATAAAAACTTAATGTCAACTTGTCAGGGGAACAAAAATAGACAAATTTTTAAAAATACGTACTGTTCCTAACATAAATATTTCTGGACAAAAAAGGACAACAAGTACCCTATGTCCTTTTCTGTATCCCTAACAACGTGTATGCAAAATTTCATGGTGATCGCTTAAGACATGTAAGCATAACATACAAACAAACAAACAAACTCACTTTCACTTTTATAATATTAGGGATTAAACACATTTATTTTATATACAGGTAACACCTCCAAAAGACGCTGTCACAGAAGTTCATTCTTCAAGAAAGTCATTGCCAGTCAGCAATGTAACTTCTACGGAAGACGAAGTAGCAAAGACTCCTTCCAAACTTTTATTAATACGCAAATATAATAGAGGAATCTTTTTGTCAACAATACTACTTCTAATCTGTATAGAATTCTTTCCGTTTATAAAAAAAATGTATCTTTTTGTAAACAATTATTATATTTAAAGTAAATTTGCGTTAAAACACGACCCTTTTAATTTATTTTTCATCATGATCTCGGTTGTAGGACGTGCACTGTTCGACATATAGGTCTCTCCCATAACTTTCCAATAGTCTGGATCCACCGTCGAACCGCGGTCCTTAAGGTAATACAAGTCAAATTTCCTCCATCCATAAAATCAGCTATTTAGTATACCCATCCCTCCTAAAAAACCACTCCCAATAAATCATAATAATGAGGTCATAAAAATTATTACTAACCAGCTGATTTTTTACTGCAGCTTAGTAAACATTTGTATAACAAAATGGCCGCACAGTCCTACAAATTGCGTGGTACGTTTTCCCATTTCTACGCTTGGAAGTTCTTTTACGGCTGTTAACTCCTTTAGCTACCTTTATCGAGAATTTTCGCAGAGGAAAAAAGCTCACGAAGATTCAGCCTGTTAGTAATCAGAAAAAAAATCCTTTGAGGTATATTCTAAGTATGAGTTACGTATTTGGTTCATCTAAGAAATTTTTCATTGTAAATCCTGCCTCTTTGAGACAATCCAAGAGTTGTGAGAGCTCTTTCAAGAGCTATTTGAGCATGAAAACTTTGGCAATGTTCTTTTGCCCGTGTAACTTTATAAAATACTAGCTGTTGCACGCGACTTCGTCCGCGTAACTTTATAAAATATAGCCTATGTTACTCGCTGATAATTTAGCTTCTCAACAGTGAAAGAATTTTTCAAATCGGTCCAGTAGTTTCGGAGTCTATTCAATTCAAACAAACAAGCTTCTCTTTATAATATTTGTTTAGATAGCCTTGTTACTCGCTTTCTATAGGTGAAAGAATTTTTAAAATCGGTAGTTTTTGTATTTTTGTAGAATAAAGGTGCATTAAAACAGAATAAGCGCCTCTTTCACCATCTGTCAATTAGGCTAACTGTCATTTAAAGTCACCGGTAACCGGGGATAATGGAGCTGATATACCTTTGTTGGTACGGTAAAAGTCCCAAACATTGAAAAGAAAATAATAAAAAAATCGCCTATCGAAGGATGCAGTAGTAGTAAGTAACTAATCAACTATTTATTTGTAGTTGGTGAAAAAGGCCCTTAGAGTGATAAATAAAGGACTAGAAATAATAGGCGAATATTAAATATTTTATTAAACAAAATGTATCTGAATTAATCACCAGAATGTTTTTAATGAGTTACTGACAAACAAACATTAAAATTTATTTAACAATCACTATAAATTTTAAATGGATTTGTATTTTTAAGCTTTTCACTGAAGAAATAAATGTATTAGTAGATTCACTTAATATAATCATTATTTATTCTTATACATTTTTAAATAAGCATTTTATTAGCCACTAAAACTAATATAATTATTTGTCTTAAAGCTACATTTTAAATTAAACATTACAATATTCAACAAACAAGAAATTAAGAAAAGTCTCAAGATTTTTCAGTAATTGTGTGGAATGTAGTTCGTGTATTATTTAAAAAATAATATACTAGTTACCTAAATGTTTTTCCCTATATCGAGTAACGCCATGCTATTATATTTAAATGAATTATGATTAAGTAAAATTAAATGTATGGGGTCATCCATAAATTACGTCATTACGAATTCCATGATTTTTGACCCCTACCCCGTCATTATCACGTATGTTGTCACAGTTGTCGGACCCCCATTGTGTGACGTCACATATTTTGCAACACTTGATACTGCACCACATCGACTTGGTGGTGTGAGCTACTTGTTGCCAGCGAAAACTTGCCAATAAAGCAATATTATAGCAATAATTAATATATATCAATAGATCCACCAATGTCCTTTTATATTTGTGCTCGTTTAAAACTAAGTGTACTGTACTAATCTTTATCATATTTCGATGACTATAGTGTACGATAAAAAATTCAATAAAACTGTGTACCACTGTAATAGTATTTTTTTTGTATAAAATACATAAATAAGCACATTTTTTTAGATTTTGACAAGTGATGTTACGAAGCTCACGACCACCCCAACCCCTAGCCACACAATGTCATACTTCGTTGACCCCTCCCCACTTAATGTGTGATGTAATTTATGGATGGTCCCTATTAAGTGATCAGATTAAATATTTAAAGGACCTTAAAGATTTTATGTTGTTTCAATAGATTTTTTTTTACTAACACGAAGTAGGGTTACCAAAAGTTTTAGAAAACCGGGATAGACAGTCCTCTATTTAAATAGTATTTTTATTTTTATATATAAACATTAAAATTCAATCCCTTTTTTTCATCGTATTCATGAGACACGTCAATCCAAGCCGTAATAATAATGTAAGATAAGGTTAAAATAGAAGGTAAAAATTGACATACCTCGTGACTAGAGTATTGACCTACAGTACACGATTACTTAAAACGACTACAGAACAACTCTGGCCTCGTAGGAATTAGTATATAACACAAATTAATTTCAATTATATGTACTTTCTTTATGAAGGAGACAATTTTTTGCCTGCAAAATACATGAAAACATTTTTTCCATTTCTTAACTTTCATGACGTAAACTTGAATCATAGTCACTGGTTGGTAGCAATTTTAAAAATTCTTTATTTGAATAGTTTTTCACTTTCACATATTAAAAATATAAGATAAATGTTACTATTACAATAACACTATGCAGGTGTATACTAAATCACTATCTTGTATTTTGATAGTTATCATTATTTATAATTTGATTGGTTTATAAGGTCATCATTACTGTTTTTCTAGAAAAATAGTTCTAGGCAAGGCCGTTTTTCTAGAATAATTTCCAATGTGAAAAAGTATTTTTTATACGTACCTTATGACTATTAAAGTTCATTTTGAAATGCAGAAATATCAATTAAGTACATTGATAAGACGCATTTTACATTGACTTTAAGGAGACGAAAATTAGAAATGATGTCATGAATCAATGAGCGCATATCGAGTTCAAACAAACAACAAGTTCAACAGGAGTTTAAACAAATAGTGAGAGGAAATTGAGACAACCAATTGTATTTATTTTTTTGGTATTTTTAATCAAACAAAGAACATACAAAGAAAGAACGAGAGAAAAGTCAAGGGTTTATCTCTGCAACTTAAACTTTTCCAAGACTAATAAACAATAATAATTGTCTCCTTTCGTGCTATTTTTGTTGATTACATATAAAATCAATTAAAAAAATACTTAATTCAATAATCGATAACGACATGAAAAAACTAAATTTAATACCTTCTGCTCGTTGGTTCCTTAAAATATAAACTATACATATTTATACCCGTATATTAAGCATTTAAGAAAATAATAATTGTTAAAAAATACTAGGTAAACACTTATACTGAAAAAATATTTCTTAACACATTTTACTGGAATATCAACTAAAGGGAAATCAACAAATTCACAAATTATATGAAGAATATAATAATGAAAATAAATGATATAGGTATTTTAATTTAAAAGCCAGAGAAAGTTCTGTCAGTGTTGTCACCCTAGTTGGGGACGTCCTTGCGTACTTTGTGGCCGCGGAATGAGGCTTGTATTTTAGTGGCGGCTTTATTCAAATCCGGATCGGTCAGATCGATCTTCTCTATGTCCTTCTGAAAAGATAAAATTATAAGTTAAAAAGGTATCTATCTAACTTCGTTGAGCTTTCTCTTCTTAGCTATCTGAATTAGTAATAATACGATAAAACGCGTCCGGTCCATTACAACGAATTCCAAAGTAATGACAAATGTGTAAGTGTAGGTTTTGCATGTATGTATGTATGTTTCTCCATAACTCTTAAACGAATTAACTGATTTCCATGAAACTTGGTAAATAAACATTTAGACATACGGGACATAGGATAGGCTACTTTTTTCACGCGGGCAAAGTCGCGGGCGCCAGCTAGTGAGCAATATAACGCCTGACATCTGCATTGCTATTATACTTTTGACGGGCGTTAGTTTTTATTTTTTTATTATCCTACGGGAACAATACTTTTTTCTGTATGAATGGTACCCTATGCATTGACTTCTATATTCTATACTAGCTGTTGCACGCGTAGAAAAGTATAAAACGCCATCTACCGTATTTTGGATAGATGGCGCTATCTCCCGGGCCAAGCCGCTAGTATTTACTTTTATTTTAGATTTCCCGTAGGAATGAAGCATTTCCCCGCGGTAAAAAGTAGCCTATGTTCATCACGGATAATGTCGGCTTCTAATGGTAAAAGAATTTTTCAAATCAGTCCAGTAGTTTCGGAGCCTATTCTATACAAACAAACAAACAATCAAATCTTTCCTCTTTATAATATTAGTATAGATTACTTTCTAGGATCAATGACCTTATGTCCTTTTCTGTATACAAAACTTAGTGTTCTCATAAACAAGTACCTACGAGTATATGGTACATATTTTTAAATCGCCAAATAGCCCGGTTCGCTGTAACGCAAATTTGATTACATGAAAATTTGGGTCGCCGATTTGCATATAAAGGGTACATAAATCACGACGTTGTACATTTTGTACAGTATGAAGGCAGGAAGCGTTTATTATAATGATTGTATAAACGAAATCACAGGATCCCGCTGCTTTTGAGGAGTTGTGACGTGAAATTTACTTAATTCTAGTGTTTATGGGATGTGCATATTATGGCTAAAGAAGAACCTTCTCGAAAGAACGCGACTGCTTTGCATTTTTATTCCTTTAAATCCGAAATTTCTATGTCACTAGATTACATTTTAAAATATTTAACAGGTGAATTGAGAGAGATGCATTGAAAAAAACTCAATGGGAGTTTATTTAAGTATTTACTGATTTAAATGTAAAAAAAATGCATTTATTTTTCATTTTGTTATCTTTTGACGTATTCGTGTGTGTCATGTGTATACAAATAAATGTTTTCTATTCGATACTATAATATAAAAACACAATTTCAATTGCGAATTGGATAGATTTAGAGAACGTAGTCCTTACCTATGTTAGACCCTCTTTATCACTGTCGTTATTGATCCGATTTCTAATCCCTACGGAGAATCCTTTTATAAAACTATAAATAAAACCTTCGCATTTACAGATTCAAAACGAAATTTCTAGAAGATTTCTTTGGTTCTTTCTTTATATAACCCTGCAGAGTCCTCTACACTGCCGCGCGTATCCAAGAGGATTTCCCAACGTTAAAAAAAGGACATTAATTTATCACCTTGTCCTGTTGTTCCTTCTTTTCTGCTTCGGTCAGCTTCCTTGCCTGATGACCACGGAACGAGGCTTGGATTTTGGTTGCGGCACTGCATAACTCTGTAATATAAAAGACGATGCTTGTTAAGAAAGATCTATCTTACTATGTATCTATACTAATATTATAAAGAGGAAAACTTTGTTTGTTTGTTTGTTTGTTTGTTTGTTTGTTTGTTTGTTTGTATAGGATAGGCTCCGAAACTACTGGGCCGATTTAAAAAAATCTTTTACCATTAGAAGCCGACATTATCCGTGATGAACATAGGCTACTTTTTACCGTGGGAAAATGCTTCATTCCTACGGGAAATCTAAAATAAAAGTAAATGCTACCGGCTTGGCCCGGGAGATAGCGCCATCTATCCAAAATACGGTAGATGGCGTTTTATACTTTTCTACGCGGACGAAGTCGCGAGCACCAGCTAGTAAAATATACTTAGGTATATTCTTAATTTTCATTTTCATTATTCACTTAGTTATAATTTATGAAGATCTGTTCATATGTTTGCAGATCATCAGCCCAAGTCACAGTTTCTCACTAACTTCCACAGGTTTGATTGATGTGAAATTTGGTATACTGTTACTTCAGTGGTGTTTCCATGACATGGTAACCTTGACTTGATGCTGCTGCATCAAGTAGTCTGCAAAAACAATTTGTATATGTTACTGGGCAAAAAAATAATATTTTAAAATGTTTACTTGTCTGTCCGTTTGTGCACACCAAACTCGGAAACAACAACCGATTCTAATACGGTTATAACTGATATTATATTGTAGCAAGCTTTGTGTAACATTTAGTGTTTGTTTCATTCCAATCGGTTTACAAACAAAAAAGTTAATACCAAAATACCAAACGTACGAAAACCGCGGTTACGTAGTTGGGTATCGGTCACAGCTAGACTTTATTTGTACCCTTTTTTTTTTTTTACGTTGGGAAATCCTCTTGGATACCCGGCAGTGAAGGGGGCACTGCGGGTTATGCCGGATTCCTACCGGCTAAAACCCAACGACTTTCTATCTACCGCGGCCGTTAGAGGGCGGGGTCGTGGGGACGTTATTACACGACTTCGGGGCCCCGCCACGGCTATCCAGCGCTGGGAGCCTGTGCTCCCTGTCAGAACCTCGGCGTACCCGAAAGTGGAGGTACGCCGGCCTACTCGGGGGACCTTACGACGGGCGGTAGTCTCCCCCAAGACTACCGCCCAGGTCCCGGTCAGGGTGGAAGACGGCGGATATAGGCCACCCGCCTGCGCCCGAGCCTTCTCCGGCGAATTGGCTGGGAGAGGGGATCCTCTTCCCGCTGCCTTTCCGCCGCTTCCTTGCGCGACATAACGTGCTCACAGAACGTGAGCATCGCCTGCCACGCAAGGTCACTGCCCACCATCGATTTCACGACGGCCGGCAGCGAGAGATCGGCGTCCACGACAAGAGACAGAGCGGCGCGCTGCACTGCCCATTCCGAGCATTCAGCCAAAGTGTGCTGCGCGGTGTCTACCGCGCAGCCACAATGGTGGCATTCCTCCGTCGGCTCTCTCACGGCCACCCGGTGAAGGTAACTACTGAAGCAACCATGCCCCGATAGCACCTGCACCAGGCGGAACGTGATGGCCCCGCGCCGCTTTGCCAGCCATTCCTCTAAGGAGGGGCGAATGGCCTCAATCGCGGGGACTTTATTTTTACCCTAGACATCGCTAACATAATTATATACACATAGATGTTTTATATAATACGAATCACGATACTTGTTTGAATAGTTTATAAACTATACTGACCACCTGAACTCTCTCACCGTCCACACAATAAAACTTCACAATTGTGGTAAAGGAGACTTTAACAATGCTTTAGTTTGGAATAGATCTTCACACAGCTTCGTCAACGTTCAACTAATCTCTGTTGACAAGGGAGGGATTGTAACGGTCAAAACCCGAAGCCGAACTGTTTGTCCTTGGTTGTACTGTTGTGAGGTACGGTCTCAGTGCTAGCGATAAAACGGAAGCGCAGTGTAAAGAAAACTTAAACGGTACAATTAAGAAGCGTTGCGTTGCGTTCGTTGCGTACTTTTGAAACGAAGAGAGAACGCTAAGAGAAAGCTTAGTGATTGGTTGTTTTAACGTCAAACGTTTGTTTTGACCAATCACCAAGCGTTCTCTTACCGTTCTCTCTTCGTTTCCGAAGTACGCAACGGAATACGCTACGGGCCCACGTACGCTTTCTTTTACTTAGTAACTCTATAATTGATAATCGCCGCCGCGCGTCACTCTTTACGTAATTTTTGCTTGTTTGGCGCCGACTCAAACTACTTAGGTAAAATAATAAGATTTTATGCTTTTCAGTTTTTTCGGTTTTATTTTTTGTTAAAAAGTTTTATTTTATATTTTTTTGTGGCTATAATCTAATATTTACTACATGCTTAATTTTTAATTTTCCCACCCTTAGGGTAGGATTTCTTTTTCCAAATTTATACGAGACCAACTTCGAGGTATACCCTATCCATTAAAAAAAGAATTATCAAAATCGGACTACTCCGTAAAAAGTTATGCGTGGTTAATGGTTATACGCTACAATAGGTGAGTGAACAATCAATCATCCCCTGTTTTCCTACCCTTAGGGTTGGAATTTTTTTTCCAAATTAACATGGGACCCCCTTGGGGGTGCCCCCTTTCAAATAACAAAAGAATTATCAAAATCGGACTACTCTGTCAAAAGTTGTGCGTGATCATACATAAAAAAAGTTAAAAAAAAAAATTAAAGTAATAACACCTCAAAAGGCTCTCACTAGATGATGGCTGGATCAAGGGACAAATACAGACAAATATAAATATACGTACATACATACGCGGAATGTAAAAATTATCTTTGAATTGCTATCACATTGACCCTACCCTTAGGGATTTTCTATTTTAACATTCCCCAACTACGAAGCCAAACAAGCCTGTAAATATTTAATACCTTCATTTAGATATTTAAATAGATACCTACTGGTTTGCTCTCTATAAATATTCTGTAAAAAGTGTAGTAATAATTATTTTTTATACATAGCTGTTAACGGCTTAATATACAGTCGGGGTAAGAGTTCGTCATCTTAGCTATGTACTAGGTAATGTACCAGTGTATCAGTAATAGAGTAGGCAATTTCCATTGCCCTAATGATTGCGAAACGCAGTGTGTACCGACACTACTTAAAATTAATCGTAAATTAAGTTACCAAATTTGGTAAACAAAGGGTATTATATTCAACCGCGGACACCTAACTAGATAGTTTAATGCTAAATTGGTCAAAATTGGGTTAAGGTTTGACCGAGTGTTAACCGCATGACTGAGGTATATGTTATACTGTGATTACATGCATAAATTATGAACTCTGAATACTAACTCATGCATACATGTTTGTTAAGGCCCATTTATTAGAAAACTTTTTTTATAAGAAGCAAGCGTTTTCCTGCGACTTCGTTCGCGATTTTTCTTACGGGTTGGAGAATAAAAGATTCAACGCCTGGCAAAAAATATACCTGTATTTGCAATAATTTATTCAATCTTTATCGCTTGCTAGCTGGTGTTCGCGACTTGGTCCGCGTTGAAAATGAAAATTGTGTATGTATACTATACTATATATCTATACTAATATTATAAAGAGGAAAGATTTGATTGTTTGTTTGTTTGTATAGAAAGGCTCCGAAACTACTGGACCGATTTAAAAAATTCTTTTACCATTAGAAGCCGACATTATCCGTGATGAACATAGGCTCTTTTATACTGCGGGAAAATGCTTTATTCCTACGGGATAATTGGTAATAGGATAACGGGTAGTAAGAATTATTCTTCCGTACTTGTCTTTTTCACATAACTTCTAAACGGCTGAACCGATTGGGTTGAAATTTTATATGGGTATTTCGATGATTTCCTGTATGATTTAAAAATACAATTGGACCCGGTAGGTGGCGCTGCTGTCGGTATGTCAACTACTAAACGGCTTGACCGATTGAGTTGAAATGTTGTATGTGTATTTCCATGGTTTGACAGACACGACGAATATATTATATTTTATAAAGTTACGCGGACGAAGTCGCGTGCAATCTATTATAAAGAGAGAAGATTTGTATTTTTATACGCTTGTAATGAATAAACTCAAAAATTACTGAAAGATTTTGAAAATATTTAAGCTATAAAAAGCTAGATTATCACAGCGAGTAACAATGGATATATTTTATAAAGTTACGCAAACAATGTCGCGTGTAAAAGCTAGTTATATAAAGAGAGAAAATTTGTATTTTTGTTTGTTATGAATAAACTCAAAAACTACTAGACCAATTTAAAAAATTTTTTGACCTACAAAAACCTACGTTAACAGAGAGCAACATAGGCGCTGAATTTTACGCGGATGAAGTCGCGTGCAATAGTTATTATCAAATAATTTTGGACGACCACATCAATATATTTTAGAGGCAGCCAAATATTCATGAAATTTGCTGTGGAAATCCTTTCATCGGAGCAATTGCAATGGATGACAAATGGCCGATTTCCAAACAATCCATTGACATCTCTGGTATTCTTCATTTCTATACAAATTTCAACCTTATATTTATCGGGTTAAAGTGCATTTCACATTGACTTCGATTTTCAAATATGGCGTCTGGGCGGTTTACGGCTACAATCATATCACAATATAGGATAGAGGTCGACGCCACGATACAATTTTCATGAAATGAAATGTGAGATTTTATTATTTTACATCAACTTCCACCAGACGAGCAAGAATAAGATGTTTCCTTGACTTATATTTAGGGCTCACAACACAGAAATTGCTTGTACATCTTCTCTTTTACGTTTCGCTTTTTCACGTCTGTCTATATTGGCCCACTAGCTGTTGCACGCGACTTCATCCGCGTAACTTTATAAAATATAATACATTCGTGTCTGTGAAACCATGGAAGTACACATACAAAAGTTCAACCCAATCGGTCAAGCCGTTTAGTAGTTGATATACCGACAGCAGCGCCACCTACCGGGTCCAGTTGTATTTTTAAATCATCCAGGAAACCATCGAAATACCCATATAAAATTTCAACCCAATCGGTTCAGCCGTTTAGATGTTACGTGAAAAAGATAAGTACGGAAGGATAATTCTTACTACCCGTTGTCTTATTACCAGTTTTCCCGTAGGAATGAAGCATTTTCCCGCGGTAAAAAGTAGCCTATATTCATTACAGATAATGTCGGCTTCTAATGGTAAAAGAATTTTTCAAATCGGTCCAGTAGTTTCGGAGCCTATTCTATACAAACAAACAAACAAACAAACAATCAAAATCTTTCTTCTTTATTATATTAGTATAGATCACTCTTACTAAACCATTTTCAAAGTTCAAAGTTTTCAAATAGGCTAACTTTCATCATAGGCCTCATCTTCGCTTCACAGCTGGATGTTGGCCAAGAGCAAACCCATCTCTAATAAAAAAAAAAAATTAAAAAAACCACGCAGGTTTTCCTGCGTGATGCGTGAAAAAAAAAAATCGTGAAAAATTTATCTAACCGATGGTGTTTTCCGCATCAAAACTATTTCGTGGTTGCAGACAGTTTCGGAAATTTGGTTGCACAAAATATTGTTATTTTTCCACTTAGATAAAAGCTTGATTAGTTTTTATTACACACTAGGTGGTGCCCGCGACTTCGTCCGCGTTCTCTATAATAGCCTATAGCCTACCTCGATGGACTATAAATGGACTATCCAACACATTTTTTTTTTTTTCAATTCGAACCAGTAGTTCCTGAGATTAGCGCATACAACCGAACAAACAAACTCTTTAGCTTTATATAATAGTAAGTAGGTATAGTTAAACTTCCGTGAAAAATTATCTAACTGATGGTTAAAAACCACATTAATATCTGTTCCTTTATCCAGCCATCTAGTTAGAGCGTCTTGAATTGTTGGTCGAGGACGACAGAACCACTCCTTACTGTGCTACGATGTTCGTAGCACCGTAGCACCGTAGCACCGCGTAGCTAAGTAACTCGCTCTGTGTATTACAACAGTAATTATTTAATCTGAGGTCCACTCCTTACGGTGCTACAATGTTCGTAGCACCGTAGCACCGCGTAGCTAAGTAACTTGCTCTGTGTATTACAACAGTAATTATTTAATCTGAGGTCGAGGCTCTTCGCTATAGACCGATAATGGCGATCACCTCGTGAGCCAAGTCTATGTATTTAGATTTACTAAGCTTTGATATCGTTTTCGGCTTTCACGATGTTTTCGTCATTATTATTGTAGACCATTCAATTTTATTGACGAAAATATCCTCTTCGGAATTTCTTTTGATGAAGCCTTCCAACATAAATCACTCGAGTACCTTTCAAAACGTCGACGAATCTGACTTACAGCCGTAATCCACCATTTATCATAATAAACGATACCCGCTGGTCAGAGGCAGACAAAAAACCTTTTCAAACTATACATTTATAAAACCAAGATGGCCGCCGTTTTTCGGCCCTAACCTTGTCTTGGATACAGGAAAGATTTATTTCCTTGCTTAGAGATAACAAAACTGTTCGCGACAAACAAGCGCGTATAAAAAAGGGTGGATTGTGGATGTATTATCTTTATCAGCACATAATATATTGTTTTAACATACGAAAACGTTGAATTTGTTTTTTTTTTTTTTTTGCCCGTAGCACCCAAAATTTTATCTGTATCAGTATTCTAATAAATAAAATTGAAGTATCTGTTTGTAATGTCCAAATATATGCTTTTGAAAAACGGGGTGTTGCATGCAGTAGGACTAAAGTAGGATTAGGCTTTAGTCCTAATGCACTATACTCATATAGACATATAGACAAAAACTAAACTCAAAAATAGATAGAGTGGTTAGCGAGGAAAGTTTTAATATATAATTTAGTAAGTTACGCGGGCGAAGTCGCAGGTAGCAGCTAGTTTTATAACATGTAAGGATTTTTCACACGCGACCTATACAAAAAAATGTATTCCTATGTTCTAGTGAAAAATGTCGCCTGGAACGAAGCCAGTAACGGGACACTGCCGCTATTCAAGCTCCCATTAAAGCTACTATGAACTGGCATTGTTAATAGTGTTTCATTCGAAGTTATGTGCCGGCAAAAAATAACTCCACTCGTCCATATTATACCTTGAAAACTGTGAAAAAACTCGTTAGCCATTTTATTCCGCTCGGTGGAACAAATTGGACTATATTAACAAGCTTTATGCAAATTTCGCTGTTGTTATAATATTTCTAGCTAAACCTTATATAGTACTACGTTTCTACGCTACCGCCATCTATCGTTAAATACTTGAATTGGTATTTATTATTCTATCTGTCTCGGATTCTCGTCCATAATCCCTTATAGTGTGTCTTATAACAGTGCCTTAGCCCTTAGTGCCTTAAGTAAAAATTTTCTTAGGCTTTTTTCTTTGTGAAAAAAGCCTGAGAAAATGTTGAAAATGTTTTCTCAGGAAAATGGAAAAAAGAAAAATGTACTCAAATAAAAAATTATATATCTTAATTTAATTTATATAATTAATTTATTTTTAATTAAAGTTATTTTAAAATGAAGAAATACAAATAAAAATTAAATTAAATGAGAAAGCTCCGGGATCCGGGATTAACATTTATATCCGGGACATATTATAAATGAAATAAATAAACAAATAAATAATTTATATATGACGCCTTTTCACATAATTCTACGCAATTTAATACTACTTAATATATTTATAAAACTCAACATTTATTCTGAACTTTGTTAAGACTTAGACATCTCTAGTTCGTATTCTAACTAAGTTTGCACTGAATTATGAAATATTAACCGTATGGGAGCAAAGCGAAATATCTAAGTTGGTTTTGTGGACTAATTTGGCCTTCATCCAGTTGAGGAAGTATTTAAAATTAGAAACCTAATCAATTAATAGGAGTACCAACATGCAAATTTGCAATAATTTCCACATTGACCTAGTAAACTATATTATGAAATTCGAATGGGTTCTTTTTGTATGTAATTAAGTTTCGAGTTTATTTATCAAGATGTTTTTTGTATAAACTAAATGCCTTATTTACTTAAATTATAATACACTAGCTGGTGCTCGCGACTTCGTAGAAAAGTATAAAACGCCATCTACCGTATTTTGGATAGATGGCGCTATCTCCTGGGCCAAGCCGCTTAGTATTTACTTTTATTTTAGATTTCCCGTAGGAATGAAGCATTTTCCCGCGGTAAAAAGTAGCCTATGTTCATCTCAGATAACGTCGGCTTCTAATGGTAAAAGAATTTTTCAAATCGGTCCAGTAGTTTCGGAGCCTATTCTATACAAAGAAACAAACAAATCTTTCCTCTTTATAACATTAGTATAGACAAACCTTCCACGTTTATTGCTCTTTCCATTAATCAAAACCGTATCAATATCCGTTGGGTGGTTTAGTAATAGAGAAAAACGAGAAAACGCAGAAATAAAAGCCTAATAGATTTTATCATATACTAGCTCGTGCCCGCGATTTCGTCTGCGTAACTTTATAAAATAACACCTGAGTACGCTATAATTTAGCTAGCCGTTAGTAATATATTTATTTTATTTTATTTACTAGTTGGTGCCTATCCTGTGTCCTGTACGTCTAAATGTTTATCTACCAAGTTTCATGAAAATCAGTTAATTCGTTTAAGAGTTATGGAGGAACATACATACATACATACAATACCTACACTTACAGATTTATTATTAGTATTGATTGATTGATTTTAGATAATCCCTCGGGAACATTACTTTTTTTCTTGGATGAAAGATACCCTATGTCCTTTCTGGTGTCGCAGACAACGTGTATGCAAAATTTCATGGTGATCAGTTCAGTAGTTTTTGCGTGAAAGCGTAATAAACAAACAAACAAACTCACATTCACATTTATAATATTAGTAAGGATATAAACCGCATCAAAAGTTACCGCTTATAAAAGACAGCAGACGCGGAAAGCTACTTCCATTTATACTATACCAGCTGCAGCACGCGACTTCGTCCGCGTAATTTTATAAAATATAGACTATGTTACTCGCTGATAATTTAGCTTCCCAACAGTGAAAGAATTTTTCAAATCAGTCCAGTAGTTTCGGAGCCTATTCAATTCAAACAAACAAACAATCATATCTTTCTCCTTTATAATATTACTAAGTATAGATAAGATAAGGATGTAAGAAAGATAAATTTATGAGAAAACAAATAGCTGAAAATTATATTACTTTCACAAATTTTATAACTAGGTTAGCTTTAATACGATAATAATGCGCAAAGAAATTCCTGAAAGAGTTAATATAGCTTCGCAAAAGCACACAAAAATTTCCACAGCCATTTCTCCCCTTTCCATATTAAAAGGCTGTGACACACGCTGCAAAGGCACAAAGAAACATCCACACACGCCATACTTTATTAGGCTTGCAGCCGCAACACAGGGCAACACAGTACAAATTGTATTCCCAGTAAGTATTTAAGGTGAAATAAGTCGGTTGCCCGAACTCTTCGGTCTCATGGCTAAAATGCGTCCTATCTCACACAGCACAAAGCGCGGGAAGAGCACTCGACTGAGATGCACAATGATTCATATCAAACAAAATATCATAAACAGACCCTTGGGCGTATACTCTTTTTGACAAAACTACTGCATATATCTATTTCATGTAAAGTTATTTGAACTCTTGAATAACTAATCAATGTTTGTATGCAAAGTATTTTTGAGTTTTTGTACACTGGATTAACCTAATCACCCTCAAAGTTGCATTAAAACTTATGTTAAAATATGGATTTTTCAAGGATCATATCTTTTAAATTAATACTTTTTTTAGTTTGTATGACAAGGAACTTAGTTAACGATGAGATAAATCTGTATCGTGCTTACTTTTGTAAATTATACATAAAACAGCGGAGTAATAATCATTCTATGTTTGTATGGAGGAAAGCTGACTTGTATTACTTTAATCTTCAAAAATCGTCAGTGTATATACTTCTGAAATATTTACTATCAAATCTAAATTTGAGCTCTAGGGATTTTTTTTTATATAAGTTTCTAGAATATATGTATATAAATAATGTAATATCGATGGGTGGAAGAAATTTTCAAACTCTCAAAAACCTGCCTAACTGTTATTAATTTTAATTTCAGAATCGCTTATTTCACAGCGGCATCTTCCAACAGCGACACTCGCTAACGATAACTGCTGTCACATTTAAAGTGGAAGTTAGCCGTTGTTATGGCAGCCGCTGACCGTTGAACGTCAAAGAAAACCACAGCAAGGCGTGGTCGGGCTCAGCTAATATATTATAAAAAATCAGTAAATAAGTATTTGTAAATAAGAAATACATAATAACATAGTTTGTACACTGCTATTGTAATATACGAGGTTAAGTGAGAGCGACAAAGGCCTTCCAAGATAAAGGCGAAATCTCTAATGACAACACACGACCTCACCAACGGCCTCAAAAATACATTCGCCTCTATTTTTGGCACAAACTCCATCCGTTGTCATTGCAAATAGTGAAAATAGACCAAGCCTTAAAAAAAATTAAATCATAAATTCGAAATTTAAAATTCAAATTAAAAAGCAGCGAATTGATACAATGAAGATTCATGAAACACTATCTTCTCCACTGGTTCTACTTGTGTTTATAGACAAAAGTAAAAAAAAAAATAAGTTGGAAACGAATATATCATAGTTGACTCAGGCCTTTCCTTTCAAAAGGTCAGATTTTCAAAAGGTCAGACTTTCAAATGGTCAGTTTTTCAAATCGTCAGACTTTCAAATGGCCAGAGTACAATCAATAATAAAAAATCAAATTCAGGTCTGGTCTGAAAGTATGATGAATGATGAAGTAGAAATAATATGATGTAGCGAGCTCACCCAGAAAATGCCTTATCAATCGAACTTTGAAAAGATATTTATTAATTTATATCAACTTAATTGTAAGTAAATATAATTTACTTACAAAAGCAATAAGCATAATAGCTCAAGTATAAAGGTGTGTTATAAAGAGGGCCGTGACCGCCTCATTTACCTTGAGAAAGGGGTGAAGTCAACCTTGGAATGTGGTACACCCTTATTGCGAAGAAAATCGATTTAGTTAAACACGTCCCACTTACAAGTAAACGTCTTTCGCGTTACACAGATAATTAAATGTCTGAGGAGAGCTCTGTTTAGATTTGACCTGCTTGTACGTATTGAATGACTTTTTTAAATACTATATTATGTGAACATACAGAGCTATCGTGGTTTCTCTGTGAGGCAGAATCTGTAAGGCAAAAAATCCACAGAGATACCTAGCTCATAGGGAAAGAAAGTCGATGCAAGCCATGAGGCAAACCACAGTTGCCAGTAACCACAGTAGTATCCGTTGGGAAGGAAAAATTTTCTACATTTTAAATAATATGTGTGTGTAAACACATACACAGCTATCGTGGTTTCTCTATATGACAAAATCTGTATTGAAGTAATCTGTAGGAGATAGCTTATAGAAAAAGAAAATCGAGCAACGAGACAACATAAATCGTAGAATCAACATCTGTTAGGAAGGGAAAGTTCTCTCCTTTTTTAATATTATGTGTACAAAATCTGTAACAAAATTTGTAACGAAAAAGTTAAAAATTAGAACCGACATTCGTTAGAAAGAACGGATCTCAAGTTGATAATTAATGAATGAATCTCTGACATGTCTTTTTCTATGTTAAGATTGTCAGACAGGTTGACAATCCACTTGATAGTAGGTGGCGACCGTCTCCTATAAGACAAGGAACTTCAAGGGGCTGCAAGTTCTCTGTCGACCATAGTATGATTAAGAATTATGGTATGATTAAAAAGGATATGGTATAAGGATAAGGGAACAAAGGATAGGGAAATGGGTGTTATTTCATTGTGGTCTTCTGTAACGGGTGACTATACTATAGCGTTTCAGTTTCTTGCAAGTTATTCCTCATAGAATATCCAAACAGCGGTGGTGTAAGTAAAACTTGTATTTATTTTTATTTATTTAATGTCTCCTATCCTATCACAACTTGAAGATCTTAAAATATGTTACTCATCGTGAATAATGGTTACATAAGATAGCAAAACTATGAATAGCTCTAAGTAGGGCGTTATTGAGCATGCTAAATAACCAAATGTCTCGCAAGTCAATAAATTTCGGCAGTGAATCAGAATCCGCGATCGCATGAAAATCCAAGGAATGTTGAATATATACTAGTGGTTTTCTTTGACGTTCAATGACAACGGCTAACTGCCACTTTAAATGTGACAGCGAACCTTGATGGCGAGTTAGGAGATTTGTTTTTAAAATTATGTATATAAAATTATAAACATATACAACACAGAAACGATCACAAGTATGAATTTAATTATCGACCGAGAACTGATTGGTCACGAAAATTTGTTGCTGGCTCGCGGTCCATTGTATAATGTTCTGATTCTATGTAGTTTATTTTGTTTTCTTTGACAGAAAACCTTGTTTTCTTGTTATCGGTTTTAACAATTTATAACCGATAACTTAGTAGTTCGATTCGTCTTCGATGTCTTTGCAAGACACAAATTCTTCAATCAGCACGCAAGCTTTCGAAGTTTCTAGGTTTATTGTTCACTTAAAACATTCGAAACGTGACTTATGACAGGTGCATTATCTAGCAATCAACTTTATGGACATGCATGAAACAGAATTTTAGCACGAAATCACAAAATTGTTTACTAGCACGCTCCCGGCTTCGCCTGAAATGCCATTTCTTCCACCCAGACAACCAAGTTTGATAACTGGTTAACTAGACGCACTATTTCTTCCGCGAAGATAACCAGTTATGTGGGTGGAAGTCTAATTCCATATTCTTAACCGAGTTTAGGTACTATGCATTTTTATACACAAAACTTCCCCGTTTTCTACAAGTCAATAAGTACCGAATTAAAATCCCTTGTCTCTTGTGTTTTGGCAGTTAAATATTCCCCTTAGTGGATAGGAAACGGACTTTTTATCCCTGCATAAGTTCCCGTTGGCTAATATTTCACACTTTAGTTTCAGAAGCAGACGGCGCGGCGCCTCGCATCTATTTAGAACACTTAGAACTTAGACGTAGTTCTCCATCGTTAAACCGAAACAGGACAGAAGCGTAATTACATTATGTGGGCGAAGTTGATTAGTTTTTACGGAAATGTACGTTTGTTTTTCCTAAAAATAACAAAAGAAATCTATATAGGTTGTTAACCAAACGTTTGGTTAACCCTGGCTGTTAGCCAAACGTTCGCGGGTTCGAAACCCGCTAGGGGTAAATGTTTATGTATTAACATTTTACGTTTGTACCTGAGTTAAGGATGTTTGTATTTACCTATAACAAAAAAAGTAATCTATGTAGTATATCAACTGTCTGGTACAAGCATTAGTTGCGTGCTGTGTGGGATGTGTGAACATATTTATTATTACTTATTATATTTATTCCAACTTTTGGATTCGTGTTAGACTAAAGAAGTTCTAAGAGTTTTTATTAATTTATCAGAAGCTGAGACTATACATTTTTTTTAACGTTGGGAAACATTCTTGGATACTAAGGCAGGTGCTGCTGGGTTATGCCGAATTTGTATCGGCTAAATCCCAACGTTAAATCTAGCGCTGTCGTTGATGGGCAGGGCCGCAGGGGCGTTATGACACGACATCGATGCCCCGCCACGGCTAACTAGCGCGAGGAGGGTTACGCTCCCTGTCAGTACCTCGGCGTACCCGACAGTGGATTACGCCGGCCATCTCGGGGGACTTCAAGCTGATCTCGGGGGACCTTCTTATTGATTAGAGAAAATTAACTTGTAAAACTCTTAGAGGATCCAAGTGCTTCTTCAAATGTCTTAGAAACCATTATTTGGAATGACTCGCACGATGGACTCAGGTGGAGAAAAAGTGTACGTACTAAGATCAATAAATGGAGCCATTTAGATAGATCCATGAATGGAGCGATTCTGAATTAACTGGATAACTGCAACTGTCAATTGGGAACTCTGAGCTCTTTGCTTATATAATACTAGCTGGTGCCCGCGAGTCCGTACGCGATGATAAATTAAAAATATAAAAGCAGTTACAACGCTTGACAACTTGTTGCTATAACACATTGGCCAGGCGTTGTTACAGTTTTATATTTTAGATAATCCCTCGGGAACATTACTTTTTTCTTGGATGAAAGGTACCCTATGTCCTTTCTGGTGTCCCAGACAACGTGTATGCAAAATTTCATGATGATCGGTTCAGTAGTTTTAGCGTGAAAGCGAGACACACAGACAGACAGAGTTACTTTCGCATTTATAATATTAGTAAGGATAAGGATAGTAAGGAGGTAAGCGATGATTGATTTTTGTGACAAATCAACAACATAGGTTATGTTATTGATATATGCGATGTGTTCAGACATAAATTTCAAAGAATTATTGACGATTTTCTTATCATAAAGCTAGAAGGGTAATAAATTTCACGATAAAATTGTCCTAAAAATGTCGAAGGCGCGGGACCTTTCCGATGTAAATGACCTCTACCCAGATAGCCTATATTATTATTATGAATAGCTTCATTGATTTCCTATATTGGAGTTACCTTCGTTAAAAATAACAGCAAATATACTCGTATATAAATGTCACATAATTATGTCTTTTCTTTGGTATCTTAATTAATATAAGCTCTTAATGTTATGATCCCAATTTATCTTTGGGCTCTATACAATTTGTACCCATATGTCAATATAGGGCAGGGGCCTAATTATCCTAAATTATCAAAGGCCTTCTCTTCAATTTATCAAGTTTGTTAGAGAGATTTCATCCTTATAATTGGCCCTAACGATTGATGCAATAAAAATAAAGAGTGTAACTTTTACAGATTTTAGCCAGTTCGATTCCCGGGTGTGGCAAGCGAATTTTCGAAAATCTTTGAAAGCAGTTTTCTTTCTATTCAAAAATAAAGGAATGTTTTCTTTGAGTAAAATTTTCTATCTACAGTATTAAGAGTACTTTCCCTTCAGGTGGCATTACAAAATTCCACCCTGTATAAGTTGTTGTTGAAAGTTCGATGCACGTAAGTTTTCGGCAATTTAATAATCTGACTTATCGTTATTCTGCCGAATACTAAAACAATCTTTTTATGGGTTATGACCACTATAACAAGACAAGTATACAAAAAAATGTAAGCATATGCAACAGGGTAATTCCATGGGATCATGTATTTTCTCAGGTCTTATATTTTTAATTTTTCAACGCGGCCGAAGTCGCGGGAACTAGCCAGTCTTTAGATAATAACAGTAGGTATATGCAAAAAAGGTCAATGGCGGTAACAAATTGTTCCATCTGAAATCTAAATTTCGAAGAATCTATACTTCGATAAATTCCTTTACTAGAACTTCGCAATGTCATCAATGATATCATTCAGGTAGACCCTAATGGCCACTTATACAAGTCGGAGGCGGGCAATTTACTTTGCGAAGCCGGGTTTTTAATCTAGCTCCATTTCTCCGTAGCACTTATATACCAAGTTGCAGAGATTTGGAGTGAGCATTCTATGTAAAAATTATTAGAAGAAAACCAACTGCGCTATTGTTTGATATGAGAATAGTTTCATAATTATGATATACTGACATGTTTTTCACTCGACTTTATCATAACAATTTTATGCAAAAATAGCTGCTTTTTAGTTTTTTGCTTATAAAATTGAAACTATCAGGGTAATCATGATGGTGTCAACAGACAATTTGTAGAGAATGGACTCGATCAGACCGTTAGTTTAGGAGAAAATCGGCAAAAACCAGCAAAAGTGCATTTTTTCAAAAGTTCATAACTCGGTTATTTTTTTACATGATAAAAACTGAACTTTATAGATTTAGACTGACCTTAATAACGAATCCTTCTAAATATATTTGGCAATGTTTTTGTCGCAATGGAAAAGTAGGTCAGCGTAAACGCTGACCCGACCGTTCACCTTCGGAATAAGCGAGTTCACTTCGTTCGTCCTTTTATTCACTAAAGAAGTTAAGATAAAGATCGTTGGCAGGCAGACCGTCCAATTTTCGTCACAACACATCATGAAGCTCGCGCCGTGTTCTATGCAAATCCCAAAAGCTGAATATATGGCCTATCTGTGTGTTTAATTTCAACTAAATCCGATTAACGCTTTATAGATAGAGTTTAAGAATACACAGTCATTTTAAAAATAAACACATTTTTTATACACCTACAGAAATTTAAACAAAGATATATATACTAATATACTTAACAAAAAAAATGAGTTTGTATTTTTTGTTTGTAATAAATAAACCAAAAACTACTTGACCGATTTTAAAAATTCTTTCACCTATAGAAAGCTACATTCTCTGCGAGTAGCATACGCTATCTATACTAATATTATAAAGAGGAAAGATTTGATTGTTTGTTTGTTGGTATAGAATAGGCTCCGAAACTACTGGACCGATTTGAAAAATTCTTTTACCATTAATAGCCGACATTATATGTTATGAACATAGGCTACTTTTTACCGCGGGAAAATGCTTCATTCCTACGGGAAAACGGGTAATAGGACAACGGGCAATAGGACAGTAAGAATTATCCTTCCGTACTTATCTTTTTCACATAACTTCTAATATAAACGGCTGAATCGATTGGGTTGAAATTTTATATGGCTATTTCGATGATTTCCTGGATGATTTAAAAATACAATTGGACCCGCTAGGTGGCGCTGGTGTCAACTACTAAACGGCTTGGCCGATTGGGTTGAAATTTTGTATGTGTATTATTTCCATGGTTTCACAGACACGAATGCATTATATTTTATTTTGCAGATACAAAATGGTATGACAAAAGTCAATTAAAGCACTAAGAGAAAGGAAATTAAGAAGATACCGAAACGTATCGCTTGGTAATAGAGACTGTGAAAGGCAACCGAAGGCTGCACGACATTTGACTTTTTGCCAACCGTTTGTAGGGGAATGAAAAACACCCTCTCACTTGGCGACGTCAAGTCTGCAGAAAATAGGCGCGACGCGGCCAAACCACTAAACCAATGAAACATTTTGTACATATATTTGGAACTAGCTGGCGCCCGCGACGTCGCCCGCGTTGAAAGAGAAATAGTAGCCTACCCTGTGTCCCGTATATCCAAATATTTATCTACAAAGTTTCATGAAAATTGGTTAATTCGTTTAAGAGTTATGGAGGAGAACATACAGACAAAAATTCTAAACACAATTTTTTTACCTCGGTCTCGGTGCCTCAGTAACATATTAGTAACATTACTTGTACAAATGTACAAACCAGATAGTATTACTAAGTAGCTGTTGCACGAGACTTCGACCGAGTAACTTTATAAAATACTAGCTCGCGCCCGCGGCTTCGTCCGCGTTAAAAAAGAAACAAGTAGCCTGTCTTGTGTCCTGTACGTCTAAATATTTATCTACAAAGTTTCATGAAAATTGGTTAATTCGTTTAAGAGTTATGGAGGAAAATACGTAAAATACATACAGAAACTAAATTATAAAAATGGTCAATTTAGTTTCAGTGTCATGTATAGAGCCTATATACACGATATCTCTGAAAACAAAAAAACTTGCTCCATGACCAACCCTTACAAGATTTATCATTAGTATGATGATGATGATGATATGATAAAATAAATGTTACTCGCTGATAACATAGCTTTCTATAGGGGAAATAATTTTATAGTTTTATTTTTAGTTAAAACACGAATCTAACAAACGTACAAATCTTCTTTCTTTATAATATTAGTATATACATAATATGTATAAGATATAGACATGCTCATTAGGGTAACCAGGGTAATTACAAAAATGGGAGTGTCGTATTTCTAACGCTTATAGAGGCCATTATCTTATGTCCTAATTATTATTTAACTAGCTGTTACCGTGACTTCGCCCCTTTTTCTTAAATGTCAGAAAACATTTATTCTATCTTTAATACTTAGGTATACTAACTGTGCCCACAACTTCGTAAAATAGATATTTCAATTAATTTAACTTTTTTCTTCGTAAACCGGTTGGAATGAAACACCAATGTTACTGGATGCTTGCTACAATACATCGGTGAAAACCGCATTCAAATCGGTTAAGCCGTTTCTGAGGTAAACGTGAACAAACACACAGGCAAACAGTCATATTTTTTAAAAACTATTTTTGTCACGTCTTTTACATAAATATTATACAATGTTTTTTTGTCCAACTTTCGTTAGTATCAAAATTTTAGAATCATATTTTTTATGTAATCAATCAATCATCAATCATATCAATACTAAATACTAATAATAAATCTGTAAGTGTAGATATTGTATGTATGTATGTATGTATGTATGTATGTATGTATGTATGTATGTATGTATGTATGTATGTATGTATGTATGTAAGTACGTACGTACGTACGTGTGTGTGTGTGTGTGTGTGTGTGTATGTATGTATGTATGTATGCCATAAGTAACACAAGCAACGCCATAAGTACCTACTGCAAGTGCGCTACCGGTCATAGAAGGATTATTATTAAGGATAAAGGATCCTTATCCTTATACTGGTATCCCTTACTCACTCACCGCAACACAAAAGCACATGTGCTTTGATTTCACTGTGGTCTTCTGCCTGCCAGATGGTTGCTGCCCAAATGACTGCGTAACGCAGTGAGTCTTAGTATACGTCGCCCTTTAATATTTGTTTACGCTAATACATTATTGAGCGAATCTCTTCTTCCAGTCATCCGTCGTGACTGTTGTGATGAAGGAGCTTGTTATTCTGAACAATGCAAAAACATTATTACATATTTATGTACATTAACTCTTATTTGTGATCACTTAAGGTTAATATTAGCTTAAACAAATTTTGTCACACATTATTGTGTACTGAGAGCTTTTCAGTTTCTTTTGGGGCACATTTTTTGTGACGCTTGTGAAAATGTTAAGATGACAAAAGTCGGCAGCTCGAACTCATCGGTGCGTGTAGCTAAAATTCATTCTGTCTCACACAGCACAAAGCGCGGGAAGAGCACTCGACTGAGATGCATCATCATACCATACGACAATCATTCATACCAAAAATAAAATCATAAACAGACCCTTCGGCGTATACTCTTTTTGACAAAACTACTGCATATTTCTATTTCGTGTAAAGTTATTTGAACTCTTGAATAACTAATCAATGTTTGTAGGCAAAGTATTTTGGAGTTTTTCTACACTAGAGTGACCTATTCATCCTCAAAGTTGCATTAAAACTTGTGTTAAAATATGTAATACTTTTTTTATAGTATATATGCATGCGAACCTAGTTAACGACAAGATAAATCGGTATCGTGCTTACTTCTGTAAATTAAACATAAAACAGCGGAGTTATAATCATTCTACATTTGTATTAAGGAAAGCTGACTTGTATCACCTTAAAGACCGATTTTACATACTAGCTGGTTCACGCGACAGTTTATATTTTTAGACGATCACTTGGGAACAGTACTTTTTTGTATGGAAGGTATCCTATGTCCTTTCTTGTATCCCTGACCACGTGTATGCAAAATTTTATGATGATTGGTTGAGTCGTTAAGGCGTGAAGAGGTAGCAGACAAACAGACAAACAAAGATTGTAGTCGTACATAGATTTTATAGAAATAATGGCTGGGCAGGAGAAGGCTTGCACCAGCCCGTTTTCAAATGCCCTCGGGGACCTCCGCACATAGCTGGCTAGCTGTGTGTGCCTGCACGGGTCCCCTCCGTCTGGGGATTGCTCGGGTGTCTCCGGGAAATCCCCCCGTTGGCGTCAGCCTAGCCAGCAATGGCTATATAGGCCGCTCGAAGGGGGTGGGTCGGAGCAGTTGTCTCGGCAGAGCCCATCCACTTCCCACTCAAAGGGCAAGGAGACACCGGGGAGTTTTAGTGGGTAGGGGCCAGTTCTGCCTGCTACGTGCGCAAGCGGAGTATGCTGGTCGACCCCCACATACCCCTGCCGCCTAGCTAGCGACAGGAAAAAAAATAAAAATAAATCTATGTAAGTGTTCACATAGATTTATTTTTATGGATATACTTGTCAATAAATGAAAGCAAGTATGTTATTCTCGGAAGCAAAATTAGACGACGCGTAGTCTAACAAACTGTGAAGGATATATAATCCTTGACCTAGTTGTTAAGCGGGTAACTTGAAATATTTCTATAAATAACTTGTCTTCAACAAAACCAAAACGTCTTAAAAGTTTGCTTATACAGGCTTACGGGCGAGTTGTGAAAAAATGTTTTTCTCAAAATCTTTTTAATGTTCTGAACGTTTTAAAGAGGATCTATTTGTATGGAGTGGTTTCAAGGAAAAAATGAGTATCACTCATGAATACAGTCTATTGGCACTAAGGGGGATGTGGATGGCAGAGCCAATTCCCCTATCCCCCATTAATCCCTTACTAGCTGGTGCCCGCGACTTCGTACGCGATGTTAAATTAAAAATATAAAAGCAATTATAACGCTTGACGCCTGACGCCTTGTTGCTATAACACATTGGCCAGGCGTTAGTTACACTTTTATATTTTAGATAATCCTTCGGGAGCAGTACTTTTTTCTTGGATATCATAAAAAAACATATCTAAATAAATATTATTTATAATATTATTAATAATATTATAAGTTTATTTATTTTACTAAGGCGAGGCGTAATTCGATTGCATCTGTGTGCGTGTAACCGTGTACACTGTACACATACACGGAGAAGACGTATTTTTACCGACTTCACTGTGTAGTCGACGCGGCTTAGTTTTTATTTTATCTGAAGTTGAATTTAGTATAGATAATAAATTTTCAATATTTTCTTTTGAAGCGTAATAAATCTAGTTTCTTTATACCGAGCTGTGTCCGTTTTTTTAGTCAATTTCTTTCAACTTGATTAGTTAGTCGCCCGTACAGTATTCACTAACAAAGCCCTCTTCAACTTCCTGAATAAAATATTGGCGTTCTTTCAAAAGTTACGAAAACTTTTAAGCATTTCTCCAGGGAACCAAGTGGCTTTCGCTATTATTCATTGGCTCCGATGACTGTTAGAAAAGCGATTTTTAGGAACAGGCGGACGACGTAAAAATTACTTTGTCATTTTTTTCTCAACTACGAATAATAGATAGAGATGACAAATAAAATTATGAAATAAAATTATTTCACTAGATAATCAACTGTGATTGTGACAACTAAGTATTGATTAACTAAGCCATTAAGAGCTTGGTTTTATCCTCAATGTACATTAATTCGGTCTGAAATAGAGCCTTAATAGAAATAGAAATACTTTACTGGTCAAATACTATATTTACTCTATTTACTCCATAACTCTTAAACGAATTAACTGATTTTCATCAAACTTGGTACATAAACTTTAAGACGTACAGGACACAGGACGGCACGAAGTCGCGGGCACCAGCTAGTAATTAAATTAAATATTCTTATTTAAAATATTACCAATCAGGTTTTACCGTAACCTTGTGGTGTTAGAATCACACAGTAGCATTTTCCAATTAAAATATACCCAGTATACCTTTGTAGTGAGTCTACCTTTAAGGCTGAGTTACACAAGGAGAGTTTCTCGCATTCGAGAATTCAATTTGTCGTGATCTAATATTATAAAGAGGAATATTATAAAGAGGAAAATTAAAAATTAAGCATGTAGTAAATATTAGATTATAGCCACAAAAAATATAAAATAAAACTTTTTAACAAAAAATAAAACCGCCGAAAAAACTGAAAAGCATAAAATAATCTTATTATTTTACCTAAGTAATTTTGAGTCGGCGCCAAACAAGCAAAAATTACGTAGAGTGATTTTATGCTTTTCAGTTTTTTTGGCGATTTTATTTTTTTGTTAAAAAGGTTTTTTCCACTCGCGTTCGAAACTCGCACACGAAACTCTTCTTGTGTAACCGAGCCTTTATTATTACTCCGGTTCACAGCTACAAATTAAAAATTACGGCATCTGCCTGTAGCCACAGGATTATACAGTGCCTCCAATATTCCATGTTTAATAATGTACATATATGCTTACTAGGTAATTCCATTCATAATGGAGTGGGTGTGTAAACAGTTTTCCCGGGACCAGGGTCGTTTAATATTATATGGAAGAATCTCTTTATAGATTCTATTTATAGTAAAAGACGTTGAAAACCGAAGAAATCCCGCATTTGAAGACAGAAGGAAAATCGCTAAGATTTTATTTGGGCGGTGTAAATCAAATAACATTTGAATATACTTAACAGAAGTTATTTCATTCTTTGATTTTATACCTACATAATCTACATATTACATAAAAGAATTAATACTATATATAATCTATACTAATATATAAAGCTGAAGATATTTTCTTTGTTTGTTTGGTTGTACGTGCTAATCTCAGGAACTACTGGTTCGAATTGAAACTTTTGTGTTGAATAGTCCATTTACCGAGAAAGGCTAATAGAGTATAGGCTACAGAGAACGCGGACGAAGTCGTGTGCAACAGCTAGTCTATACTAATATTATAAAGAGGAAAGATTTGATTGTTTGTTTGTTTGTATTGAATAGGCTCCGAAACTACTGGACCGATTTGAAAAATTCTTTTACCATTAGAAGCCGACATTATCTGTGATGAACATAGGATACTTTTCACCGCGGGAAAATGCTTCATTCCTACGGGAAATCTAAAATAAAAGTAAACACTAGCGGCTTGGCCCGTAGCGCCATCTATCCAAAATACGGTAGATGGCGTTTTATACTTTTCTACGCGGATTAAGGTGCGAGCACCAGCTAGTCTAAAAGAAAATAATAATAAGCCAAAGTGCTTTAAGAAATCGTTATATATTGCTGTTATATTTTTTTATTTTCAACGCGGTCGTAGACACCAGATTTTTTAAAAATAATGGCGCTACGATGTTTCTAAAGTAGAGCACGATTGAAGAAAATCTCATTAAGAACATATAAAATACATAATTTATTACAATAAATGCGGAGGCAATCAGTGAGTAAATATATATATTTAGGTAGGTATTGTACATTATTGAGGTCGAACAAAATCCTATGCGGCTTGTCTTGTAATAAAACCAGCTGTGCCCCGCAGTTTTACCCGCATTAAAATTGGACAGCAAGGAAACCTCCATTTTATAAGGTAGGGGAAAATACCCAATTATTGGCACTTTAAGAAATACGACCATTTATTGGCACCTTTCGACCTACTTGTTCAACTCAAATAGAATTTGAAAGTTTGACAATGTTTAAATCATTTGACTGTTTAGTGTTAACAATTCTCATAAACCTAATGGTCCGTAAGCTAGGCACTAATTTCGTCAATGATTTCCTCTCAGTCGATAATTTGTAAAATGCCTGAGAGAGTTGTATCATGATGCCTTGTGAACGTCAGCTGCGGCTCCGATGGTGGGTTGAGCAGTGGTAGCCCGTTACACTTTCAGAGCATCAGCTGACAAGCATTCCACCAAGATATAGCCAGCTGACTTTTTTATTTATTAACAGTAATACATAAACTATCATCAGCTGATAAATTTTCTATTGGGAGGTAATCACTGAACACGTATATATTCGTGTGACCTGCTGACGTATAACCCACTATTTTATAAATAGCTGACAATTTTGTTTCTTCAAAATATTAGGCTAACTATAATTTGATGAATTTTTAATCGGGAACAAATGATTAAAAAAAATTTTATTATGTGCGTGGGCGGCTACCAGTCTACTGCTCAACCCACCATCGGAGCCGCAGCTGACGTTCACAACGCTTCATGATACAACTCTCTCAGTCATTTTACGAGTTATCAACTGAGAGGATATTGGTCATGAAAATCTGTCGCTGGCTCATGGACCATAAGATTTATTTATTTTTTGTGGGAACACAGTTTATGGAATATTTTTCTTATTTTTTAGTGAAAAGTTTAGGGTGACAATTAATTGGAGGAGTGCCAACATTAGGTCATTTTACCCTATAATGGAAAATATATTTTCGTATACCCAAATCACTATTTGAACAATTTGGAAATTAAAAAAAACTAATTTACATAATTACAATTAATTAATAATTAATTAATTAATTAATAATTTATTAATTTACTAATTTACGAAGCCGGTGAAAGAACATTAAAATGTTTTCTATTTGATTAGTAAATCATTATCCATGCTTATAATTATGTTCAGCTCAACAATATCAACTTCAATCAATCATTTAATTCGTTTTATGTATCGAAAAGAAATAGCAATCAGAAATCCTTCTTTATATTGTATCTGGTTTCAGACGAAGCTTCAGGTCTAGAATTACTTGAGTGCTATTTATATAAAGACTAGTTGTACATCGTAGCTACGTATGTAAATAAAGTTGACTACGTTGATCACGGCTCAGCGAATATTCACGCACCGATTAGCAATATCGCCATCCCCTACTTCTATTGAGCCCGCCATCTAAATAAGAATATCTATTTTTTTTATTCTAAAATTGCCCAGTTGCCAGGCACCACTGTTCATTTATTCACTCATTTATTTATTTATTTGCTCAAAACATGGTATAGTCCAGTCATCCTAGTCAAAATTAAGTTGCCAGGCACCACTACTGTTCATTTATTCACTCATTTATTTATTTATTTGCTTAGAACATGGTATAGTCCAGTCATCTTAGTCAAAATTAAGTTGCCAGGCACCACTGTTCATTTATTCACTCATTTATTTATTTATTTGCTCAGAACATGGTATAGTCCAGTCATTTTTAGTCAAAATTAAGTTGCCAGGCACCACTACTGTTCATTTATTCACTCATTTATTTATTTATTTGCTTAGAACATGGTACAGTAAAGTCAGCTTAGTCAAAATTAGGTAAGTGTCTCGAAATTTGAGATGCCCAGCTATAAACTCGTATATACTTGTATTTTGACATCCTAAAAGTTGTCTCAAAACGACTATTAAAATCTAAGTGAAAAGGTCACAAAAATAGATATTTTGCACATTTTTTGCAAATATCTCGTTTCCTATAGGTTATTCGCTATTTGTATTTATTATCAATATTGTAGAGGATTAAATTCCCTACAACTTTTGTTTCAAAATTTTTTTTATACGTTGAATCGTTTTCGAGATAGAGGGCGGAGAGCGCCTAGTAGTAGGTAAGGTGTTATTACAAAAAAGTTACCAAAGGAACAAACATCATGTTTCACCTTTTTATCAAAGCCATGCAACAATTCAATTAACAAGAGCATAAATAAACAACATGATTACAATATTCAGAATAGAATAATAATATATGTGAAATAATTATTTATGTAACTATTAATTCAGTTACAATAATATTGTCAACCTATTACAAAGCTGTACGACGCTTTCAAACTTCCAAACATCAATTGAATGCTATGTCCCTTCTTCCTATAAAGTTTGTGTAGTTTCAGATCGGAATATACGGTACGCAATCAGCGAGAGTTTTGTATGCAAATTTTATATCAACAAACTTTTGTTGATTTTAACCCACTGAGACACCAGTAGCACTACCATGAGTATATGACTACCGAAATCGCTAGTGAGAGATGAACGAGAACGTAAAATATTTGTATGAAAAATTGTACAGCGCCTCTAGCGGTCACTCAAAGAACTAAAACTCTCGAGAAATACCGTAACGTTAGTAGTAAAATCATTCACTAGCACATTGAAGGGTGAAAGGTTCGTTATCGACAGAAGTAAACTAACGTAAGATTTCGATAGCAAGTCATGGTAGTGCTACTGTACATTTACCATGCGTTTACAACGACCGCACTCGCTAGCGAGAGCGTAGCGTACATACATGGAAAATAGTCAATTTGACATTGACAGTTGATAGTTTTTCACATTTTACGTTCCCGCTAGCGAGTGCGGTCATTATAACTCATGGTAAATGTACTGGTGTCTCAATGGGTTAAAATCAACAAAAGTTTGTTGATATAAAATTGATTTTTTACGAGTAAAATATTATAATATGCAAATCCTAACTCATTTCAAGATTTTATCTTCCTTTTATTGGACAATGAAACGGCACTATTAATTCCCTTAAACATTTGTTATTTTAGTAGTATTCGGGTCAGTGATTCTTTAGGTTTCTCTGAATTGAATTGCTCTCGCTGAATTTTCTCGCTCTCGCTGGCGAGTGCGGACATTGTAAACTCATGGTAAAGGTACTGTTACCTGTAGATACTGTTATGGTTAGAGAACTATGATTGTAAAAATTGTGTTCACTAACAAAGTGTTTTTGTGTAAGCTCATGTAAAATGTTTTTTGGTACAAATAAAAAGATTATTATTATTATTCACATATATTTATTTTCTATTGCAAGGCCCAAGCTACCAAGTGGTTAGGCCTGCAGAGTGTGGAACCTCCTGACAAATTATTATTATTATTACTGTTTCTATCTACGGTTCAATGTGGTCCTTGTCGCAATTCAATAAAAAATATTTATAAGTTTGTACCTTTATCATCAGCCCGAAATTCAGCTTCGAGTTCCGCCTTGGAAGGTTCGGGCTCAGGTTTTTTCGCTGCCTTCATACTCATTGTTTTTCTTGTCTTGTGTCCGCGGAACGCTGCTTGAATTTTGGTCGCCGCCTCTTCTTCAGACCGATCGCCTCCTTTATCGGTCTTCTGTTTCTCTTCTGTAAAAGGACAACATTAAGTGCGATTAGTCGACTGTTATTTTTTTTAAATTAATTAATTTATTTATTTATTTTACAAGGCCCACAACGAGGCAGGCATCTAACTATAAAACACAATTCAAAGTAATGAGCTCAAGGCGGATGACGGCGCAATGGAGACTGTTCACTAATTTAAATTTTTAACTTTTCGCATTCTCTATTGAAAATAATAAATACCTGTGAAAAAAATATTTTGATACATCGTTTAGTTTCTGAGATATGGTGTTTTAAAAATGAGATCGCGACGCGGATATTACGGGCCTGCGCTCGGTGCAGTGACGTCATAATCAAACGATCTCTCGGTCAGTTCGCGCGCTCCCATATTGGAGCATACCAAACCGACGACGCGAATGCGACGCGCGTTGGAATGTGACGTCACGCTGCGCCCAGCGCCTGCTAGAGGTCTCGATATTTAAGAGAACTTTAAATAAAATGATTTTTTAACCCAACGTTAAAAAAGGTGAGCATAATATAGTATCTTTTAGAGACTCCAAAAATAACATTTATCTGTAAGATATTAGTTATTTTTCATTGTTTGATAGTTCGGTAAAAGTTCGGTAAATTGAATTCAAAAGACACATTTGACCTTATAAGATTATTTCGATAAAAGGGTAAGATATAATAGCATAGATAATAGTATCTTTTACAGACTCCAAAAATAGCATTTATCTATAAGATATTAGTTATTTTTCATTGTTTGATAGTTCGGTAAAAGTTCGGTAAATTGAATTCAACAGACACATCTTATAAGATTATTTAGATAAAAGGGTAAAGACTATATATATATATCTATCGTAGATACTTACGAAACTGAAACTAAGAAAGATATATTACGATTCGGACGAAGAGCTAGAGTCCATTAGATATATTGTTCCAGTTTCATGGCCTAATTGGGGTAAGTAGTGTGTCGACAGGCCTCGTGTTATTTATTTCCCCGTTTCTTTCCGATTAACAGATACCTGTAAGACATTTTTTTTTAAGTGAAAACTTCTATAGCCGCGTTACACGACTTTGGGTAGAGAAAAAATGTATCGGTTCGCGTCAGCAACATGCCATTAGCATCACAGTTATGCGCGCACAGCTGTCTACGTACGCGATCATGACAATACATTGCATAATTATTGTATGATTGTATGTGTGTACGTTGGACGCTCAGTTTTAAGTTTCACTTCTGTCGGCAGTCCTCATGACTGCCTCCAAATGTTTTTTTTTTTTATATTGATATCATGGCTGGTATTATCTATCTATACTAATATTATAAATGCGAAAGTAACTCTGCCTGTCTATCTGTCTCGCTTTCACGCTACTGAACCGATCACCATGAAATTTTGCATACACTTTGTCTGGGACACCAGAAAGGACATAGGATACTTTTCATCTAAGAAAAAAGTAATGTTCCCGAAGGATTATCTAAAATATAAAACTGTAACTAACGCCTGGCCAATGTGTTATAGCAACAAGTTGTCAAGCGTTGTAATTGCTTTTATATTTTTAAATTATCATCGCGTACGAAATCGCGGGCACCAGCTAGTAAACTATAAACCATACTAATATTATAAACTAGCTGGCGCCCGCGACTTCGTCCGCGTTGAAAAAGAAAAAGTAGTCTATCCTGTGTCCTGTATGTCTAAATGTTTATAATAATAATAATAATAAATCATTTATTCGACGTAAGTTTTTACAAAACATTTATCTTCGTCAACATTCTTTACAAGCTACCACCGGTTCGGAAAGCTGTTTCTAGGGGGAAGAACTCGGTAAGAAAGCCCCTAGTTGCTCTTTTCATAAATAAATTACAAAGTAATACGTAACAATACATAGCAATCTACATAACACAATAATCAACTATATTTGACTCCAAGGACAGTCATCATTTATGTAATCTAATATCCTATAATAACCCTTTTTGCACAGGGTTTTCTTAATATAAACTTTAAATTTATTTATAGATAATTGTTGTATATTAGCTGGAAGCCTGTTGTAGAAGCGCACACATTGTCCCATAAAAGAGTTGCTAACCCTGTGGAGACGAGTTTTATTTGGTTGAAGCCTATGCTTGTTTCTAGTATTTAAATTATGAACATTTAAATTAATTAAATTTATTAATTAAGTATTTAATTAAATTAATTAAGTATTTAAATTATCTACCAAGTTTCATGAAAATCGGTCAATTCGTTTAAGAGTTATGGAGGAACATACATACATACATACTACGCCAAGCTATACATAGATTTGGAGAGAGCATTTTGTGTATAAAGTGTTAGAAGAAAACCAACTGCGCTATTGAAAAAACTACATTTTGGCCGGTTTTTCACGATTTTCTCCTAAACTAACAGTTTGATCGAATCATTCGACTTCTCATTTACTTCGTGTTTTCATTCTCTACAAGCTGTCTATTGTTTGTTGACATAATCATGATTACCCTTATAGTTTCAATTTTATAAGTAAAAAACTAAAAAAACAGCGGTTTTTTTGCATAAAATTGTTAATAACAAAATTATAACTAATAAAACGCCATCTACCGTGGAATATCACCAAGCAGTTGTCATTTGTTAGTCGTTTCACCCATTTAAATATGTAATATTCTCTCTCTGTAATATGTATATAATATGTAATATCTCTGCGAGGTTTCACCTAATTTGGATAGATTTCGCTATTTTCCTGTATTTACTTTTATTTTAGATTTCCCGTACGAATGAAGCATTTTCCCGCGGTAAGAAGTATCCTATGTTTATCGCAGATAATGTCGGCTTCTAATGGTAAAAGAATTTTTCAAATCAGTCCAGTAGTTTCGGAGCCTATTCTATACAAACAATTAAATCTTTCCTCTTTATAATTTTAGTATAGATAAACTCGAGTGAAAAACATGTCAATATATCATAATTATGAAACTATTCTCCAAACAATAGCGAAGTTGGTTTTCTTCTAACACTTTTTACATGAACCTCTGAAATCTCTGAAAACTAAATAAACTTACTCCATGACCAACCCCTACAGATTTATTATTAATATTGATTGATGTGAAAGTAAATCTGTCTGCCTGTCTGTTACCTTTCCACGCCTTAACCACTCAACCGATAATCATGAAATTTTGTTTACTAGATACACAAAATTACATACATTAACTGTTGTACAGTAATGTATTGACACAAATAGGCGCAAATGCAGAATCGTGTTGTCATGAAGTGCTTCCCTCGAACAGATTAGAAGCCAAATAAGTACATTAAATGTTTGGCACTTTGTTATTGTTATATTATATAATAACAGTTGTTTTAATAACAATTATTATTATTAACTCTGAGATAGATAGAACTCGCTTTCCGCGTCAGTTATTTCTATTTACATTTCCCTATCGTCTTACAAAAATACTATATCTCGTGTATAAGTTTCTTTTATACAAATAACATTTTATGTAATATGAATCTGAGCTATGCAAGAAAATAACATGTTCATTATTAAATAAATGAACTCACGAACACAAAATTCCATTAAAATATTACAAATGAAACAGAATGTTGTCGAGAGTAATTTTCGCGTTGCGGAGCGAACATTTTGCCGCATAGCGAAATAGTGTAACTTGAAATGTGTTAATATTTGTTTAAAATTTTACAATTAAGACTCTTAAGTTTCGTCAAATGGGTACTTTCTTAACCTACACCTCGTTTATGGTTAGACCAAAAAGCTACAAAATATATACACAATACTAGCTGTTGCACGCGACTTCGTCCGCGTAACTTTATAAAATATAATACGTTCGTGTCTGTGAAACCATGGAAATACATATACAAAATTTCAACCCAATCGGTCAAGTTTAGTAGTTGACATACCGACAGCAGCGCCACCTACCGGGTCCAATTGTATTTTTAAATCATCTAGGAAACTATCGAAATACCCATATAAAATTTCAACCCAATCGGTTCAGTCGTTTAGAAGTTATGTGAAAAAGATAAGTACGGAAGGATAATTCTTGCTACCTGTTGTCCTATTACCCGTTTTCCCGTAGGAATGAAGCATTTTCCCGCGGTAAAAAGTAGTTTATGTTCATCACTGATAATGTCGGCTTCTAATGGAAAAAGAATTTTTCAAATCGGTCCAGTAGTTTCGGAGCCTATTCCATACAAACAAACAATCAATCAAATCTTTCCTCTAGACAACATAGCATATATTATTATATGAAAATCAAGCAACATTTTCTGTAGCGTGTATTATGTGTTGTGTTCTGTGTCATTGACGACACTAAGAGCCTCAATAACTCTTTACTTCACTCAAGTCACCGTCTTTATTGTTAAGTTCGATAAGTACCTTGTAAGCCATGTGCTTAGATGTCGATGGAAATATTTAGAGTCACTCAAAGTGTAACATTGTGAGATTGTACCTAATATAATGTCTTGTGGAGAAACGAAATGTTTCAATACAAAAACCTGAAAGAAAATTATAGACAACTGGCTGAACTCTTGCACGCTTCGCCATGCCTCAGTCTTTGACGACTCGTTTGGTCTAGTGGCAAGTAACCCTAGCTGATAACCAAACGGTGGTGGGTTCGAATCCCGCTAAGGGCAAATGTTTATGTGTTAAATTTACCTTTGTGCCTGTTTCATGGATGTTTGCATTTATAATATGCATGTGTTTACAAAAAAAAAAGTAATCTATGTATTATATCAACTGTCTGGTATCCATAATACAAGCATTAAGTTGCTTAGTGTGGAACTAGATGGGGCTGTGTTGAATGTGTGAAAATATTAATATGCACTTATTTATTATATTTTCTCTCTTAATTCTAAATTTTTTACAATAAATATTATTTAAAAAAAAAACAATTATTTTTATTATTTATTATATTAACTCGGCTAAATTCCACTTTAAATGTGACAGCGGTTCTCGTTGGCGAGTTAGCTCCTCAAAAATGTTCCAAAATTGGGTTATGTAATACATACTTGACGTCCCCTATAAGGTAACTTACGTTACTTCACGACTTAGATACGAAATTAACGATATCTTTACACTCGGAACCGTGGAAAAATGCTAGTTATTTATTAAGCTATTGTTAGTTCGACGTTACAAGCGTAGAGTGAAAGCAAACATTGAAAGAGCACTTAATAACAGGGTGGCCTTTATTATGAAGTGTATTTAATATCCCGTCAAAAGACAGTGTCTTATAAATAGACATATCGTGAAAGCTTTCTACGCCATGTATTAGTCATGCTTTTATACTATTACTAGCTGTTGCCCGCGACTTCGTCCGCGTTGAAAAAGAAAAAAGTAGCCTATCACGTGTCCCGTACTTCTAAATGTTTATTTACCAAGTTTCATGAAAATCAGTTAATTCGTTTAAGAGTTATGGAGGAACATACATACATACATACGTACAATACTTTTATTGCTTACTTCTTGCGAGTTTGTAATCGAGTAAACTCAAACACTACTGGACCTATTTTAAAAATTTTTTCACTTATAGAAAGCTATATCTATCTATACTAATATTATAAAGAAAAAAGATTTGATTGTTTGTTTGTATAGAATAGGCTCCAAAACTACCAATTTGAAAAATTCTTTTACCATTAGAAGCCGACATTATCCGTGATGAACTTAGGCTACTTTTTACAGCAGAAAATGCTTCATTTCTACGGGAAATCTAAAATAAAAGTAAATACTAGCGGCTTGGCCCGGGAGATAGCCCGTCTATCCAAAATACGGTAGATGGCGTTTTATACTTTTCTACGCGGACGAAGTGGCGAGCACCAGCTAAGAGTTACTTATAAGCCAGTAACATATTAGGCGGACTAAGTCGCGTAACAGCTAACCTAGTACTATTTGTATTACAAACACACAGGGTATTTCCGAATGGATTGGCTGCCTGTAATGTTGTGCCAGTGTTGTTGTGGAGGTGGAGGGGTACACAATGGACGTATCCATGCGAAGGGAGCGATGCATTCAAGCCTTTCAACGATTTAGTGCTGAATGGCGCTTCGTACGAATCGACTTTGAAGTAGACATCTAAATTGTATTTTTCATTTCGCTTATTCTAAATGGCTTTTAATATTTCCATTTCCATTGTATTGTGGCGTTATTGCGTTTCTTATGTCGTTTATTGTGACTGTGTTTTAGGGGTAAAAAGAGCTGGTAAAAAAGCCCAGGCAACACATAGGCCAGATAACAGTATGAAATTCACAAATTATTCAGTTTAAAGCTTTTTTATAAGAGTATTAGAGCTGACAAGATAGGCAAATGCTGTATTGAATGATTTTTGCGCTATTATAACACTATGGGCTATTATGGGCTTCTTGTTGCTTATTCAGCTACTATTCAGCTATTATGTTGCTACTATACAGCTTAAAGCAATTTATTTTGTGCCCAAATTGCTTGAATAACGACTGTATAAATGCATTTATTCAAAGAATATTCAGCCATTCTGTGTTGCTTGGGTACTGTGGCTAGACTATATAAATAAAAGGGAATCACTAAATGTATTAGTATGGCGCGTTAGTATGTATAATAAGTAGATTTTAATTCTGTCTGCACTCGTGGATAGAGGGATAATCATGAAAGGTTTGTATGTAAAAAAAATGCACCCCGGGCGAAGCCTGGAGCGGGCCGCTAGTCTATACTAATCTATACTAATATTATAAAGGTGAAAGATTTGATTGTTTGTTTGTTTGTTTGTATAGAATAGGCTCCGAACTACTGGACCGATTTGAAAAATTCTTTTACCATTAGTAGCCGACATTATCCGTGATGAACATGGCTACTTTTCACCGCAGGAAAATGCTTCATTCCTACGGGAAATCTAAAATAAAAGTAAATATACTAGCGGCTTGGCCCGGGATACACTTGATAGCGTATTTTATAAAGTTACGCGGGCGAAGTCGCTAGTAGAAATAAGTAATAAGCTAGTAAGAAATAAATTCAAAATGACAGTATAGAAATAAGAGAATAATGATTTTATAAAAGACACTGGCGACACGAATCAACTTACGCCAAGCGCAATCTCTACAAAAGCTGTAAGTCGTTGATAAATGAACGAAATTTTAAACGCCAAAAATAACGAAATAGCTTACAACTTTTTTTTACTTTCTATTGAAACGTTTTAAGTTTTTCAAATGAACGCGCCTCAGAACAATTTGTCAAATTACAGATAATAGATGTATTACATTATACTCGTACATACATACATTTGTAGGTACAATGTTTTGAATAATATTGAAGTAAATATTTAATTTTGTGAAATCCAATGACTAGATATCAGTACATCTTCATTATTTCAGACCTAGGACGTCCACCGCTTTAGACCTAGGACCTAGGACATACATATTTTTCAATAATACCGTTATACAACACAGTCTTAATGTACACTAATGGAATTTTTAGGTTTTCCGAGCATTTTTTTCTATTTTATTTTCTTTTAATAACCTTCTTCGGAAATTGGTCCAGCAGTTGTCAAGTGTGATATTATGTGTTATATTATTCAATTTTTAACGCGTACAAAGTCGCAAGTACAGCTAGTATTATATATAAATAATTTTTAAATATTACATAATAATAATTGTAAAGAAATTATACAACTTTTTCGAAAAGTACTTCATTAGTGAGGTAAATAGAAGGATCTTCCAACTATTATTCGTTCTTGAACAATTACCTAATGAAAACAATTCATTTACAAACTTTATCTCTTTCAATTTGAATTCCAATTAATAATTGAACCGAATTGACTGTTTCGATTTCCATTTTAATTGAATTATCTAGCTAACGAAATTGAAACCAGTTTGAGTTCAATGCCAATTACTAGGTTGTAAATACTAGGTAACTATTGCACTTGGCAACCAAACTTAAAAGTTGTTTTAGGTGAGTAATTTTGTATTTAAACCTGAAGCTACTAATTAAAGCTACTCACAACGCCATCTAGATAATATCGTGCGTAAACAGTGAAAAAGTTTATATTTGAAACGTTTTCACGCCTTAACTACTCCATTGTTCATCATGAAATTATGCGTACATTTTGTTAGTCATATGGAGCCGCAGGCTTATTATCTAATAAATGCCTCTGCTGAGCGACAGGCGAAAATTGCGAAAAATTTGTGCAATATCACACTAAATCGTTAATTTTTACGCAAACCACACTATACTGTTATAACTACGTGATACGATTTAGTGTGATATTGCACAAATGTTTCACATTATTCACCTGTCGCTCAGCAGAGGCATTTCTGTGGGTATGTTTCGTTTGCTCATGTAGAATTGCGAACAATATAGCGCACCTGCTTTCTCTCGTACAAATGTTATATTTGCGTCTCGCTCATTCCTTGGCTATTCCTTGGGACAGTCCCAAAATCGGTTACTGCGCATATTTGACACGTGATATCGCCAGAGTCCATTAGGTTTTGCGTCGATTATATCGAATTTCCAGCGAAGTCAATCAGCGAAGAAAAATTAACTTATCAAAGTTAACTCTGGTCTGGAGGCACCTTAACGAGCCTTAACTCTAGTCTCAGGTACAATAAATCTTAACACATTTGCTCCTAAAGGGATTCGAACCCGCGACTGTTTGGTTAACAGCTAGAGTTTACTAGCCACTAGACCAAATTTGTCGTCTATGTCTATACTAATATTATAAAGAGGAAAGATTTGATTGTTTGTTTGTTTGTTTGTATAGAATGGGCTCCGAAACTACTGTACCGATTTGAAAAATTCTTTTACCATTACAAGTCGGCATTATCCGTGATGAACATAGGCTACTTTTTACCGCGGGAAAATGCTTCATTCCTACGGGAAATCTAAAATGAAACTAAATACTAGCGGCTTGGCCCGGGAGATAGCGCCATCTATCCAAAATACGGTAGATGGCGTTTTATACTTTTCTACGCGGACGAAGTCGCGAGCACCAGCTAGTCAGAAATAAAATAAATACACAACTCGTGACTAAAGTCAGTCTTAACCGGTTTAAAGCAGGCGTTTGGACCAGCTCTTAACCGGTGTTATATTTCCCAGGAGTGCTTTGTTTCCAGCCATTGTTAACGCCGAGTTTATGCACTTGTTATAATAGGTATGTACACTCGTTTATAAAGATTGCGTTGTTGTTTTGTTAGTTCCAAACAAAAGGCTGTTAAGTTTTAGAGTAAACCGAGACCCTACTACGAGTTTAAGGAATTTGCAAATGGTTACGAGTGTCTAGAGAGTAGATTTTTGGTGTTTACAGAATAGGAAGTCTTGAAAAGTTTCATGAATGCTATTATACAGTTTTACATAACAACCTTTTCTACTATATCTAAAATGTTTCGTTAAAGGAGCATGGGTAAATTAGTATGGAGTCTGGACCAATGCTCAACAGTGATAAAACTCATGCCATTTGAAAGCTTTTGGAGTTTTATTTAATTTAAACTATGACAGACAAGTCAAAATCTAGCGCGAATATTGTGTTTTGGAGCTCTCAATAATATAAAAGTACTTCGGGAGTTACTAGCATATTGTGTTTTATATTTTAAAAAAAACTTGTTTATCTTGATACATTGATTTATCATGATTGATTTTGATGTACATAGATCTTTTAAACATTTTTTATTTCAATACTCATAATTAAAATATTTTAATTAATAATATACAAACTGTAACGTCATCCAGATAAACTAATGATAAAAGTATTAAATTTATACATCAATGTGAACATAAAAAAAGAACTGTTACATTTGTTTTAGTATCTATATAAATAAAAATCAATAGACGAATATATGTACACAAAGAAAGGGTCAAACACTTGATTTTTTTTTTTTTTAATTATAAGAATAATTTCAATTTTTTTTGTTTTAAAATGTACGAAAACACTATGTTCGCGCTTGATTTCAACTTAGCTGCCATAGTATAAAATGAATTATAGCCTAAAAGCAATCATTTGAGATAGGTTCCATCACTGTTGAGAAGTTGGTCCAAAATGTCCCATTGTCCTTTAAGAATGCAATCAATTGCTTACCTAGTAATTCAATATTACATGGTAATTGTAGTGTATGCATCTTTGGGATTTGTTCACTAATTCATACAAACAAGCACAGTCTCAAGCGTACCACGTGACTGGCGCAGCAATCCACGTGGGGAGATAAATATGCCAGTCGCGTGACGGAGGTCTGTCCGAGTGTGCGTGTGTGAGCTAGTGAGATGATAGTAAAGGCACTACAAATGGCGACGAGGACAAAAAAAAAGAAGAGAGGAAAAAGATAAGTGATTAATATTTATTTTCATTTGGGATGTTCTAAAAAGTTCATTTTAAAAAGTCAACTGGTTTGAACAAGTTTCGCAATTTTATACGTTAATATTTCTTGAAATCGACATGTTCTTGTTAAATTATTTGTAAAACGTTTCATAGATAGTTTGTCGTAATATAAAAGGGATCACATAGGACGTCCATATTTACATTTGAATGAATCTGCCGAATAAAGTAATTTATTAGTCATGTAATAGAATTCGCGGCAAATAACAAACGACAATGTTGACCAAGGTATGGTTCGTTAAACCATAGCTTTGTTATAAAAAAAAAAGAAAAAGCATGGCTTTTGTTTTAAGTAAATAAATAGTACGTAGCATGGATACAATCGAATAGACAAGGAATACCTACCGCACAATTTGTGATCGTATTGCGTTAAAGTAAACAGAGTATTACTTATCTTTTGTACTTTTAATTTATTAAATGATAGCACAGGGGAAACCTTAGTTGGTTTTGGCGATAATTACATGTATTGTATTATTGTCTTAAAAAATAATAATAAATATATATATACATATATAGATTAGAAAAAATATTAGAAATAAATTTTGAAACTACCTTTATGTTTACCCATGAAGCGAGACGACCGCGGAATATTTTGTTTTGTGGATACTGTAGGGTAGGTTGTTAATTTCAAGCGGGATGTTGTTTTACATTTCTTATTGCTGTGTAAGTAGTACCTACTTATCATTTATTTAATGTCATACGATTAACGAATACATTTACTAGTTATATTTAAAATTCTTGCCTCTGAACTACAAGAGCCCGGGTTCGATTCTCGGTGGGCTTGGAATTGTGTATATTTCTCAGATTACAAAATATATTGTTGAGTGCATGATTGATTTCGTTATCTAGCCTAGATTAGAACAATGTTGGATCGGTTTATTGTATCAAATTCAAAGTAATGAATTTTGTACAAAGGAGAACACGAGATGATGCCTGTTAGTACAGGTGACACCTGTAAGGACTTCATAATGTAATTTAGTACAGGTGATGCCTGTATGTACTTGATCCGATGCGACATAGGTATGTCAGAGGATGGGTGCATGGAAGTTTTGCATACGGGTAACGCCCGTTTACTGGAGTTTGAAGACTACTCAAGACAACTGCATTGATCCTAGGGAGTAGAGATGGGGCCGTTCGAACGTTTGCTTCGAGCGCGTTTGGTGTAGAGGAGACTGGCGCCATCTGTTAGAGCTTTGAGATGCTACTGCCTTTGCTTTTGCAGCTCTGGTACATGGGCTGGTCTCTGGGTCTGGGTGACTGAGCTGTCATTGGTGTCACTTTGCGATTTTGACACCGGCTCGTCGGGTGGCCTTGTCCTGACAACTCTAATAATGTAGTAGTAGCGCAGTGCTAGATGCCTACAAACTAGTGTTGCCCAACATTTGATCATTAATTGCTTTTGATGTTTCATAAAAATATCTTGTTAACATACTGTCTATGTAAATATCAGCATTATGCCGAATTGTTTGTTCAATCTTATTCGCCCTGTGTTAGTGTCGGAGTATAGAAGGGTACATTGAATGTTAAATAACTTAACAATTTTATATACGGAACTGAGGAGACATTTATATGGATAGACATTGACATGGTCAATGTTTGGTAATGTGCAATTTTAATTAAATTATAGATGTTATTATTTGCGGTAATCAATATTTATTTTGGACAAATCCACTTGAGCAACGCTTGAGAAATAATATCTTATTTTATTATAACACTGTGGAGATACAGTTAAATAGTTCAATCACCTTAATTTCTTAGAATTCTTAGCATCACGTAAATGTAAATTCCAAGCAGCGTAATCGTTGATAAAACGTGCATTAACAATATAAGCAATAATTTCCTTGCATAGTGACGTAGCAAGTGGAAAGAATCAAGAACTTTTTATTTTGAAATTTCGTCCTATAGAAAAAGGGGATTTGAAGTATAGCTGTCTTTTGTTCAAAAAGTTATCCATAATATTTTTAACAAATTTAGATTTCTTCTCAAAATTGTCATGAAATGGTACAGTATTAAATGTGGTTTTGAGCTTTGCAAATGTGACGGTTTAGTCAAAATGATATAAAGATATATAATATTAAAGGACCGACATGTTAGCCATATGTGGTTATACAAGTGCAAATGTGTACGAGATTAGGCATGCTTATGTGATTGATTAATTTCTATATTACACACTCACTTTGGATACCTACATAAAAGTATATCACAGGAGCCTACATTTGATTATATTCTCATAATTTTGAAAATAATATAGCTAATTGATAGCACAGTATCAGTGATACTATGTGGCAAAATCATGTTCTACTGTAGTAGCCGTCATGAAATGATTTATATTGTTCTTATTTATATCTATAATAAATGTTAACAGCATACGTATGTTAGCGGGTTCGACTCCCGCTAATTCAATAGTGATGTACCTGATAGTTGTGTAGAGTGAGTGATATTTGTCATACCGGGTTTCGCGGAGATTTCTGGTGATTAAAGTAAGAAGAAGTTAGGTTCCGATAAATTATAGTCTAGTGGCTAAGAGCCCTGGTTCTCAACCAGGAGGGTTTGGGGTTCGATTCCTGGTATTGAAACGGAAATATGGACCATAATTAAACTGAAGGCATTGGTTAAACTGAAGGCATTGGCTGCCATTAAATTGGTGGAGGCTGCCATTAGATTGGTGGAGGCTGCCATTAAATTGGTGGGTGCTGCCATTAAATTGGTGGGGGCTGCCATTAGATTGGTGGGTGCTGCCATTAAATTGGTGGGGCTGCCATTAGATTGGTGGAGGCTGCCATTAAATTGGTGGAAGCTGCCATTAGATTGGTGGATGCTGCCATTAAATTGGTGGAGGCTGCCATTAAATTGGTGGAGGCTGCCATTAGATTGGTGGGTGCTGCCATTAAATTGGTGGAGGCTGCCATTAAATTGGTCGATGCTGCCATTAAATTGGTAGAGGTTGCCAATAAACGACCAACGCTGCCTATCAGTTTAATTATGAGTAAACTTAGCTGGCATTCAATTTGTATATTGAATTTAGATGTGAGTAAATTGATAGACCGAATTGTACTGCCATTAATTTAGAAGGATAAATTACGCTGCCATTAAATTGGAAGGTTAAATTGTAATTAATTGTGCTACTATTAAATTAGCAGATTAAATTGGGCTACTATTAAGTAGTAAATTAAATTATGCTACCATTATATTGGAAGGTTGGATTGTGCTGCCATTGAATTAGTAGATTGAATTGTGCAGCCATTAAATTGGTAGATGAATTGCGCTGCCATTAAGTTGGTAGATGAAATTGTGCTGCTATTTAATTGGGAGTAAACTTTGCTCTGTTGCCATTAAATTAGAAGAATAAGTTGTGTTGCCATTTAAATGGTAGGATAAATTGTGCTGCTATTAAGTGGTACATTAGATTGTGGTGCCAATAAATTGCTAGATTAAATTGTGCTGCCATTAAATGATTAGTTTAAATTATGCCGTCTTCAAAATTTTATGCTAAATTGGCTGTAATTAAATTGGTAGTGTCAAGTGATGTTGTCGGCAGTACGGGCTCTCGTGGAATTGTAAACCGTGCATATTCAAGTTGTTTTGTAGACAGTATAGGACGGGTTTTCATAAAATTGGAAACCGTGTGTATCAAGTCGTGTTGTCAGCTCTACGGGCCGTCATGAAATTAGCCATGAAGCTTTCGTAGGCAGGCAGTGTGGGCCTTCGTTTCCAAATGTCCCAAATATACTTGAAATATGTTTGCATGAATTGCGGTTGTTTGCATTAAATTGCGGATGTTAGCATTAAATTGCGGTTGTTTGCATTAAATAGCCGTTGTTTGCATTAAATTGCGGAATATTGTGGTTTTATGCATTAAATTGCGGATGTTTGCATTAAATTGCGGATGTTTGCATTAAATTGCGGATGTTAGCATTAAATTGCGGTTGTTTGCATTAAATAGCCGTTGTTTGCATTAAATTGCGGAATATTGTGGTTTTATGCATTAAATTGCGGATGTTTGCATTAAATTGCGGATGTTTGCATTAAATTGCGGATGTTTGCATTAAATTGCGGATGTTTGCATTAAATTGCGGATGTTTGCATTACATTGCGGTTGGTTGCATTAAATAGCGGTTGTTTGAATTAATTAATTAAATAGCGGTTGTTTTAATTAAAAAAAAAATGCTTCACTATTTCTTTTTCTAGGAAAGCCCAAACAATCCTATATAATTATAAACTTAAAGGACATAATTTAGAAAAAAAAAATCAACAGTAAGGGATCTAGGAGTTCTCTTCGATGATAAATTAACTTTTCGTGACCACTACGATAGTATTATCAGTAAAAATACTAGGACATTAGGTTTTTTGACTAGAACTACTAGGGATTTTAGGAACCCTAAAACATTTTTATATCTATACAATACGTTAGTTCGCAGTGTTCTTGAATATAATTCCTGTGTTTGGTCCCCTTACTATGCAATTCATAGTGGCCGTATTGAAAATGTGCAGAAGAAATGTTTGAGCATTCTTAGTTATAGATATGGCTTTCACCGGAGTATTCCATTATATCGAGATAGACTAACAAAATTTAACATGGTTGCACTTGAGGACCGCCGTAATTATCATAACCTCTTGTGTCTTTTTAAAATAATTCATTCCCGCATTGACTCACCATATCTCTTGTCGCTTATTAATTTTAATATAAAACTTAGAAAACGAAACCCTTTTGTCAATACCTTTGCCTTACAAGTACACACCAATAATACCTCGTTTTATAACCCGCTCGTTAGGATGTGTCGACAATATAATGACCTCCTGCTTAAGCATAGTGGTAAAGTTGACATATTCCATAATAGTTTAACTAAGTTCAAGAAGCATATAATGGCCATTGTGGCTGCGAGTGTCACTAATTCAAATAGATAATTATATGTATATGTCTGTGTTGGTGTGTGTATATGTATGTACACGTGTGTGTATATGCACATATGTGCACATGAATGTATGGTATAAATATACTCATACTCAATCTCAATAGGTACTGTTTTGTTGCACTCATATTTAATTTTATAATATCTGTTTTGTTGTGACTTTGTGGAGACGTTCTTTCATCCCATATTGATTTCTTTTGCAAACGGCTAAGCTTGCTTTTGTATGAAAGTGCGTCTTTTTTCTTTTCTTTCCTTTTGTTTCCTTCTTTTGTCTTGTGCTGCAATTTGCAAGTAACACTGTTTTAGTTTGGACATGCTGTGTACACATGTTTTGGGCCACTGTCCAGCTCACTTCGATGTAATTTATCAATGTAATTCAATGTATTTGTCAGTGTCCTGTTTTGTGTACCTTATTAAATAAAATAAAAAAATAAAAAAATTGCGGAATGTGTGGTTTTATGCATTAAATTGTAATGGGGTGCAATAAATTGGGTTCGTTGCACCGCAACCGCATTAATTTGGGTTTTTTGCATTAAATTTCGGAATATTGTTGTTTTATTGAATTTTAGAGGGGAATGGAAGTAGTATTGGAAAGAGGAAAAGGAGATCATGACTACCTAAATAATAAAAATTGTAAGTTGAGAACGTATATTATGCTAAATCAATTACTGTACTGTAGATTTTGTTTTGATTATTAATTACAGTTCGAACAAATAAAATTTGTGATAAGGAAGGGATGTAGTGTATGCATCTTTGGGATTTGTTCACTAATTCATACAAACAAGCACAGTCTCAAGCGTACCACGTGACTGGCGCAGCAATCCACGTGGGGAGATAAATATGCCAGTCGCGTGACGGAGGTCTGTCCGAGTGTGCGTGTGTGAGCTAGTGAGATGATAGTAAAGGCACTACAGTAATAATATAGGAAAAAAAAAACAACTGCAAAATTGGACAATAGCCAACCCAAGGATGCAGATTTTCCCACTTATTAAATATATTCCTATTATTTCTTAAGCAAGTGACCTGGATTTTTTTTTGGTATAACCTAGGCTATCGTCCCGTGTAAAAATGAACTTTTCGAAGTTGGTTCTGGACTGAGTGTGGCAGGGTTAATTTTTTATTCTAAGACTAACGACCCTCTTCCGGCTTCGCCCGGGGTGGATTTTTTTACGTAATAACCTTCACTGATTATCCCTCTATCCACGAGTGAAGATAGAATTACAATCGGTCCAGCCGTTCTCGAGTTTTGCTCTTAGCAACACATTTACGGATTCATTTACAACCGACTACCAAAAAAAGAGGAGGTTCTCAATTCGACTGTATGTTTTTTTTTAAATGTTTGTTACCTCATAACTTTCGACTGGGTGAAACGATTTTGATTATTCTTTTTTTATATGAAAGCCGGTGCTTCCCGTGTGGTCCCATTTTAATTTGGTCCAGTTCTGACAGTGGCATTCATGAGAAAATACCATGAGACGGTTTGAAGTCAGTTTATTTTTTGAGTTATTATTTCTATAGATTACATAACTTAACACAATCTTTCTATCTTAGGCAGTGAAGCGATGTCGAGCAAAAGTTCTTGTAAAAAGCTGACAAAGCCAATTGAAGAGCTTCAGAGACGGAGGCACTCTCTCTTAGAATAATTAAAGTAATCTTCTAGGAGTTTATTACTCGCATCTTTATAATACTACTAGCTGGTGCTCGCGACTTCGTCCGCGTTGAAAAGTATAAAACGCCATCTAAAAATATCACCAAGCAGTTGTCATGTTAGTCCCTTCATTTGTTTTTGGATAGATGGCGCTATCTCCCGGGCCAAGCCGCTAGTATTTACTTTTAGATTTCCCGTGGGAATGAAGCATTTTCCCGCCGTAAAAAGTAGCCTATGTTCAACACAGATAATGTCGGCTTCTAATGGTAAAAGAATTTTTCAAATCGATCCAGTACTTTCAAAGCCCATTCTATACAAACAAACAAACAAACAAACAAACAAATCCTTCCTCTTTGTAATATTAGTATAGATAAATCTGAAAGTTTGTGAGGATGGATGGATGTTTCTCGCAAAAATGGCTTAACGGATTTAGATGAAATTTGGTACATAGATAGTTTATTACCTGGATTAAAATATAGGATAAACGAAAAAAAATTAGGTTTCCGAGGGATCGTTTGACGAGCCTGTTGACGAATGGCAAGCGTGCTTGCCTAACGTTTCAGGGGCCCCGGGTTCGATTCCCGGCGGGGTCAACTTTGGAAATTTTAATATAATTTTCAAAATTGACTCTGGTCTGGATTTGAAAAGTAGTGGTAGGGCACACTGCGTTTCGCAGTCATTTGGGCAGCCTGTCTGGCGGCAGTAACCACCCCCTTACAGAATACCACCGTGAAATAACGGTGTGTTTCGGTGAGTGAGTAAGGGATGCCAGAGCCCATTACCCCATCCCTCCCTTATCCCTTATCCTTAATCCTTCTATGGTCGGCAGCGCACTTGTAGCACTTATGGCGTTGCTTGTATTATAGGCGACGGTAGCCACCTACCATCAAGTGGACCTTCAGCCTGTCTGTCGACCTTAACATAAAAAAAAATTTCGTCTAGAAATGTAAAAAATTTGGCGTCACCGTGTTCATAACGAAAAATATGTCAGATATTTTGTCATGTGTTATATTTTTTATTTTGATTTTGAAAAATTGATTAGTTATTGATATATTTACATACTTTTAGTTTTTTTTTTTGGGACTTTCTTGTTTCAGCTACACGTAGAGTTTTACAAATAAGAAATTTTCTACACAAAAACTTTGAGAAGTAAGTAGCTACTAGTGAATTCAAGCGTCCCACAAAATTGTACATTTCACAAACGAAATGTCGCCATTTCCTGCATAGATTTAGCTCGAATATATGAACCAAATTAGGCTTTCCACCTAACTTTTACTGCAATGCTATCATAAAATATTCCCACTGCCTCTAAACTAGGTCGACTGTGATCGATTCACGAGTTATGTTATTATTTTTGGAAGCATTTTTGCGTTATACTTCACGCTCTCTCTATCACAGGTTACCACGCAACTACTATAGTCTATAACTAACGACCGGCTCCCGGCTTCGCACGGGTGTATTTTTGGAGTTTACTCTTTAAGAGTCGATTAACATATCGCTCCTTAAAAACTAAAGAGACACAAATCAAAATTACACTTTTTACAGGAGAGCTTGTGGCGATACTCCACATTACAAAACACGCATATACAACCTCTTCATAGAACGCTGGCAGAGAAGATTCGAATACGTCAACATGAAAAATTCGAACGAACATTTAAATATAATTCCATGATTGATTTGAATTTGAAATAGAATGTCTTGTCAAAATGAAAATATATAAGGGTTGCCAAAATTTGCAAATAAACATTCTGCTATTGCTTTTCAACCTGACTTTGTCTGTGCTAATGCAAATGTATTTTGTGTTTCATTGGCTGCTGACTAAGTTGAGGGTTGTTAATCATTCTGGTGGAAGTCGGGGATAGTATTCAGCTGGCATACTAATATATGTACATACGTGGGAACATTATCTAACCATCCCACAGCTGGGGAGCCCTCTATACATGCGACCCACAAGCTAATCATAAAACAATTTTGTATTTTAACAAAAAAAAATTATGATTACATACATTAAATACATACAATACCTACACTAACAGTTTTATTATTAGTATTGATTGATTGATGATTGATGACAAGTTGTTTTGTTGAGTGAGTAAGGGATGAGTGCTTTCCATAAACCTTTTCATTGACCTTGATCATTTTAAAAACAAAATATACTAAAATGAACTAACCTGTAAAATTAAATGAAACAATATTGTTTCATTTAATGGAAAAATACGTCTGGTTTATGTCATTCCGAATCTAATTAACCAACTACCTAAAACATTAAAAAGCGAAATAATTTTTAGACTGTAGATAAATATAATTTTTAGCAATAATACACTAATGTGCGGTGAAACTCTAAAGAGTTTATGTTTACACCAATGTTAATTTTAATGTAAACATTACTGTATTAATTAATAAATAAATTAAATTAGAATAATTTGTGACTCGACTGTACCAATAAATCACTCGTGATTAAACCTAAATTACCAAATATTGTGCTGTCAATCAGATTCCCTCGGACTTTGTTCTTAAAGGGTTAGACATGAGACCATTAAAACTTACAGAAACTTCTGAATAAGGGCTCTATTTAACGTCACATGCACAGTTTAGGGTCTAATAATCGTGTAAACTTTGATGTCACTATTTAATCAAAACTACATGGAGTCTAACATCCAATATGTTTTGCTGACAGTTAATATTTTGTTCATATTGAACTGAGAAGACAGTAATTATAATAGCAAAACTGGCATTACTTACTCGATCAAACGCGTAAACATCAATTTGTATGGTATTCACGTTAACGCGTTCGATGCGTTCGATCGAGTAAAACTTACACTAGGCCCTCAGTATGGAAAATACGTACAAGCGTTCTAACAAACACACACACGCCTCGTCTCTAAGACATGACAGATTTATATCTATACTAATATAATAAAGAGGAAAAGATTGTTTGTTTGTATAGAATATGCTCCGAAACTACTGGACCGATTTGAAAAATTCTTTTTCTATTAGAAGCCGACATTATCCGTGATGAACATAGGCTACTTTTTACCGTGGGAAAATGCTTCATTCCTACGGGAAAACGGGTAATAGGTCAACGGGTAGTAAGAATTATCCTTCAGTGCTTATCTTTTTCACATAACTTCTAAACGGCTGAACCGATTGGGTTGAAATTTTATATGAGTACTTCGATGGTTTCCTAAATGATTTAAAAATACAATTGGACCCGGTAGGTGGTGCTGCTGTCGGTATGTCAACTACTAAACGGCTTGACCGATTGAGTTTCAAAAGTTACGCGGACGAAGTCGCGTGCAACAGCTAGTATTTACATATTACATATTATTATAAATCCGTCATGTCTGTTTTTCTGCTAATTACTTCTACACCATCCGACGGATTTTAATTCGGTTTTCACATACGGAAAGAAGGATAAGCGAGGCAAGTTTATATGTATAAAAAAATAGCAACGCGTGCGAAGTCAGAAATTGGTCGCCAGTGTCATAATGAGAAGGAAATTTACAACCTATTGAATTAAAATTTTCTAAATATTGTTTAAATCTCAGACTCAGAACAATCCACAACAGAACCGTGAACACTTTTAATGGTTGCCAAAGGTATTTAATTAATTAAAGTCCCCAAAGTCCAACATACCCTTAGCGGGTTGTCGTCCGCAATATGTGCTCAAATACACTGCATACTTGAAGCCACAGTATACGTTAATAAACAGTAACTTCATTGATATTTTATTTTATTTTTATTTATTTTATTTTATTCGGAAAAACAAACGAAAAGAGACACATACAAAATCAATAAAAATAATAGTGCAATCAAAAAAATTTTTCACGAATTAGTAAACAAACTTTATACAGAGAGGATATTACAAAAAATAAAAATACACAAAAAAAAATGTCATAAAACTAAAACATTAAATTAATAATATGATTTCTATATTCGTGTGAGCTAGATGAAAATAAATCAATACGAGTACAAATAAACAATTTTATACTTATGCATAACATAATAAAGGCATAATAATAATAAAGGCGCACGTTCACAAGCGTTAGGTTTGCAAAATTACGGCATAAATAGTTTATGCGTATTGAAATCGTCGATATTTGTATGTATAACTATGTAGTTTGTGCCCTCGACTTCGCCCTCGTTAAAAGTAAGGGATCTGTAGCGCCTAACTAAATGTGTAAAGCATTATAACGCCTGACATTATTTTGCTTTTATAAAATTTTCAGGGGTTATTTTTAGTCGATAGCTGCTGCCGCTGTCGTGTAAAGTCGCGGGCAGCAGCCAGTATTTTTGGATAAATTCATTCTTACTATACTAATATTCTTTTCATTTTAGATTTCCCGTAAAAATGAAGCATTTTCCCGCGGTAAGAAGTAGCCTATGTTCATCACAGATAATGTCGGCTTGTAATGGTAAAAGAATTTTTCAAATCGGTCCAGTAGTTTCGGAGCCTATTCTATACAAACAAACAATCAAATCTTTTCTCTTTATAATATTAGTATATAGATTAGGTAAGGAGTAAAATTCAGCTGACACACACAAATTATTTTTTTATTTTAAAACTCTATCGCTAAGTAAAGTTATTAATAAATTGTAAGACACAACACTGCTATCAAAATAACTGTGTCAACATAACTGTCGACTCAGCAGTTAGCTGGCAGCGACGATGTTTACTTTGTTAGCTATACAGTGACCGAGTGACACAGGAGAGAGAATTTCTGTCGACGATTTCGCGTTGCATAACAAATTAGCCCACGGTAGTACTGCGAGACAAGCCTGGCCTAATTATACAGACCTATGCGCCAAAATTGTAACATGTTAGAATATCATCATATTATACGTGACTCTAGTGTATTTATTTATTTTTTATTTATAACTAGCTGGTGCTCGCGACTTCGTCCGCGTAGAAAAGTATATAACGCCATCTACCGTATTTTGGATAGATGGCGCTATCTCCCGGGCCAAGCCGCCTAGTATTTACACTTATTTTAGATTTCCCGTAGGAATGAAGCATTTTCCCGCGGTAAAAAGTAGCTAGGACTACACCAGCTAAATGTGCCCTTTGTCAAGGTGAACATCCAGCTAACTACAAAGGTTGTGAGGTTTACAAGCAAATACTAGCCAGAAAATTCCCAAAAGCACAGAACCAAAGAACATTAAAACCAGATCAGAGACATAGTACCCAACATGCAAATGAACATCCACGAGAACAAAGAGACAGAATCCTGTATTCTGAAATTTTAAAAAAGAAAACGGAAGAACCACCACCTAATACCAACACAACAAACAAAATAGAGGAACTGCTATTGAAACAATCAGAAAAGTTCGAAATACTCTTACAACAGATGAGTACCATCTTAGGTCTCATAACCACTCTCATCACTAAATTATCAAAATGACTGCTCTCAGAGTGGCCACTTGGAACATCAATGGGTTAGCTCCAAATACATCTGAACTAGAACTTCTGATTACAAATAAAAAATTGGATGTCGTTCTCATCTCTGAAGCTCACTGCACAGACAGAAGCAATGTTAAAATTAAAGGATGTAGTACATACGTCACCAATCATCCTGATGGCACCGGACACGCTGGAACTGCCATAGTAATACGAAGTTCAATCAAACATCACGCTTTACCGCAATATGGAACAGACCATATCCAAGCAACTACAGTAACAGTCGAAAGTAAATCTGGAAATCTTAACTTATCTGCAGTGTACTGTCCGCCAAAGCATAAGATTGACAGCTCAATGTTCAACCATTACTTTTCGACGTTAGGAGGTCGATTCATCGCTGGTGGCGATTGGAACGCCAAGCACACATACTGGGGCTCTAGACTAACAACAACCAGAGGCAGACAGCTCAAACTAAGTCTTGGCACAAATAATTTAACTACAGTCTCCACTGGCGAACCAACATACTGGCCACATGATCCGAAAAAGAAACCTGATCTTTTGGATTTCTTTGTCACCAAGGGACTTTCAAAACACTATTTGAAAGCTGAATCATGTCTGGATAGTAGCTCTGACCATACTTTGGTTATATTAACTGTTAGCGCTACATTAATCCATTATGAGGTACCAGAAAGTCTTTATAACAACTTTACTGACTGGAAAGGCTTTAGTGATTATGTAGAAGAGAACGTCGAACTTAACGTGTCTCTGAAAACAACTGAAGAGATAGAAGAAGCAACTCGCTACATAACAAATCTTATACAAAAAGCATGCTGGATCAATACTCCCACCATAAAGAAGAAACACTTTGTGGAGAATTTGCCACTCGAAATTAAGCGGATGGTGTTGGAAAAGAGAAGATTGAGAAGAATTTGGCATCTGTCTCGCCAAAGATGTGACAAAACCGCTTTTAACAGAGCCATTAAGCAGCTTAGAGACATGCTACATAATGCCAACAACGACACATTTCGGCATAAGCTGGAAAATCTTACTGCTACAACCTCGACTGATTACTCCCTCTGGAAATTTACGAGAAATATGGCAGGACCTCAACAAATAAAATATGCAATTAGTACTGATCAGGGATGGGCTAAGACTGCTAAGGATAAGGATAAGTCTTCGTGCCAAACGAGAGTAACTGCACTGACTTCGAAAAAGTGGTTGATGAAACACTCCAACAGGACTTCCAATTGTCTCCTCCACCTCAACCGGTAACAACACAAGAACTGGTAAGAACAATAAGACAGCTTCCAAAGAACAAAGCTCCAGGATTCGATTTGATAACTAAGGAGGTCCTCACACAGCTCCCACGAAGGGCATTGGTTTTTATTACTGTTCTGTTTAATGGAATAATCCGAGTACAACATTTTCCGGATATGTGGAAGCTATCATTAATCACAATGATCCACAAGCCAGGAAAACCTCCGGAGCATGTAACATCTTACAGATCAATCAGTCTTCTGCCAATCTTGTCCAAGGTGTTCGAAAAGACACTACTTCGTAGAATGGCGCCGATACTAATCGAGAATGAAATTATACCAAAACATCAGTTTGGCTTCAGACGGGAGCACTCTACGATAGAGCAAGTACATCGTGTGGCTGAAAGAATACGAAGGTCCCTTGAAACAAGGGAGTACTGCTCAGCTGTATTCTTGGATATCCGTCAGGCCTTCGACAAGGTATGGCATAAAGGGCTACTCTTGAAAATAAGAAGTTCTCTGCCTGACAGCTACTATCTGCTGGTGAAGTCTTACCTGTCTGATCGTATGTACCAAGTGCGTGAAGGTGATGAAACATCTGCAATTCATGACATAAGAGCTGGTGTACCACAGGGCTCTGTCCTTGGACCAATCTTATATACAATATATACAGCAGACCTACCGGAAGAGAGTGGCGTTACGGTTGCCACATTTGCTGATGATACGGCATTGCTGGCCAGCAACGAAGACCCTCAAAGAGCTTCTGAAATACTGCAAAAAAGCCTATGCAAGGTGGGTGACTGGCTTGAGAGATGGCGCATCGAGGCAAGTGCCTCCAAGTCAGTTCACATCACCTTTACACTGAGAAAGGGAGATTGCACTGCAGTGAGTTTGGGTAATAATATTCTGCCTCAAAGTGATTCCGTTCGATACCTTGGATTCTACTTGGACAGAAGATTGACCTGGAAAAGACACATCAAAACCAAACGAGACGAGCTGAATATGCGATTTAGGACCATAAACTGGTTGATGGCACGCAACTCAAAACTGTCAACAGATAATAAGCTCTTAATCTATAAAATGATTCTAAAGCCTGCATGGATGTATGGAATTCAACTGTGGGGAAGCGCCTGTGACTCCAGCATACTGATCCTGCAAAGGCTACAGAATGGCATATTGCGAACTATATCAAATGTACCATGGTTTGTGACTAATGCTGAAATCCATGAAGCGCTAAACGTCAAAACAGTTAAGGAGGAAATTAAACTATCGGCCTGTAAATACAAAAACGGCTCCAAAACCACCCAAATGAGCTAGCCACACAACTCATAACGATGACTTATGACAAACGCCTAAAACGCCACGATATAAAAAAAAAAAAAAAAAAAAACAGATTTGCTTATAGTTTGGAACTGACTGATTGCAAATGAAAAACACAGCAAAAAAAAAAAAAAAAAAAAAAAAAGTAGCCTATGTTCATCAAGGATAATGTCGGCTTCTAATGGTAATAGAATTTTTCAAATCGATCCAGTAGTTTCGGAGCCTATTCTATACAAACAAACAAACAATCAAATCTTTCCTCTTTATAATATTAGTATAGATTTTAACAATTTAAGGCTAATATATCTACATGTAAAATGATAACACTAAAAATCACTGATAGTCCAGTAGTCCCTCAAAGGATTTTTTTTTATTACTAACAGGCTGAAACTCCGTTAGTAGCTTCAGTTCGTCGAGACGAACAACTTTTTCCTCCGCGAAAATTCTCGATAGAGGTAGCTAAAGGAGTTAGCAGCCGTAAAAAACTTCCAAGCGTAGGACTGGGGAAACGTGCCACTCAATTTGTAGGACTATGCGGCCATTTTATTATACAAATGCTTACTAAGCTGCAGACAAAAAATCAGCTGGCAATCCCATCCCATCCCTCCCAAAAAACCACTCCCAATAAATCATAATAATGAGGTCATAAAAATTATTACATAGTAATATAATACATAGAATACTTTTTTTGTAAATACATACATAATATTATAAATACAAAACATCCATGACTCAGGTACAAAGGTGAATGTTAACACATAAACATTTGACCCTAGCGGGATTCAAACCCGCGACCGTTTGGTTACTAACCACAGTAACCACTAGACCAAACGTGTCGTTTAATAATATGAAAATAAAAATAAACTATGTTTTTTTTTCTTGACTTTTTTTTTTTTTTTTTTTTTTTATATTAAGGTCGCCAGACAGGCTGACTATAGTATATAGTAGCACATGACATATTATTTTCAGATTATTTGAATTACTTGTTCAGGGGATCAATGCTTTCAATGATACGTCTCTTTTGCAGTTTAGCATAACTATGCGCCTTAATTTGCACGTAACTACGGTGCAAGATTTAATAAAAAATGAGGCAATTACGTTCTAAGTTTAAACAAGGTTTAAACAGGCGTTATCTGTGCGGGCCTTGAGAACTGATAAAACTTGCAATAACTTAGAGACTACAAGGCTTTACCGCAACCCGACCTTGTATATAACTAACGAACAATATGGGCCTTACAAAAGCCTACATTATCTCTGTACCTGCACTTTTAATTCAACCTACTTTCTACACTAAGCCTTCGCCCCAAATTATATGTCGCGTTACAAAGGAGGGCTAGCGTGTTATTTCGTGCATTTAGGTTTAGAAAAAGTTAACAAAAAATTGACTCTGGTCTGGATTTGAAAAGTAGTGGTAGGGCACACTGCATTTCGCAGTCATTTGGGCAGCCCGTCTGGCGGCAGTAACCACCACCTTACAGAATACCACCGTGAAATAACTGCATTATGTGCTGTTGTGTTTAGGTGAGTGAGTAAGGGATGCCAGAGCCCATTACCCCATCCCTCCCTTATCCCTTATCGTTAATCCTTGTATGCTCGGCAGCGCACTTGTAGCACTTATGACGTTGCTTGTGTTATAGGCGACGGTAACCACCTACCATCAAGTGGACCGTCAGCCTGTCTGTCGACCTTAACATAAAAAAATAAGCGTCAGACATAAAGAGTCAGTAGCACTACCATGAGTTGCTATAGAAATCTTACGTTAGTTTATGTCGATAATGAACCTTTCACCCTTCAGTTAAATGTGCTAGTGAATGATTTAACTACTAACGTTACGGTATTTCTCGAGAGCATGGAAATTTGTAACTCATGGTACCGATTTTGTATAGAAATGTCAAGTTAAACTTTAGTCGCTAATGGTCGCTAGTCGACATTCGATATGTTTTTCACTTATGCAACTCATGTTACTGGTTTTAGTCCTTTGAGTGACCGCTAGAGGCGCTGTACAATTTTTCATATAAATATTTTACGTTCTCGCTCATCTCTCGCTAGCGATTTCGGTCGTCATAAACTCAAGGTAGTGCTACTGAGCTCTTTATTTTCAACCGACTTCCAAAAAAAGGGGAGGTTCTCAAATCGACGCTATGTTTTTTTTTAATATGTTTGTTACCTCATAACTCTCGACTGGGTGAACCAATTTTGATGATTCTTTATTTATTTGAAAACTGATGTTTCCCGTGTTATCCTATTCCAATTTGGTCCAGTTCTGACAATGCCATCCATGAGAAAAGCCCATGAGACGGTTTGGAGTTGGTTTAATTTTTGTTAAAAAAGTTACATAGTAAACTGGTGCCCGCAACTTCGTCCGCGTTGAAAAAGAAAAAGTTATCCTGTGTCCTGTACGTCTAAATGTTTATCTACCAAGTTTTATGAAAATCAGTTTAATTGGAGGAGTTTGGTTACAAACAATGTGACACGAGAATTTTATATATATAGAGATATAGATATAGACGTAAAATAAAGATAGATATAGATTTGACGTGTTATTACAATGCACGAATAAAAACTATGCATGCATATGCATAAAACATAAGCTAAAATATGATTTTAACTCTACAAATGTGGTACTAGCGTATAGCCTGACTGTTTCAATACTCTTGTATATATCTATACTAATGTTATAAAGAGGAAAGATTTCATTGTTTGTTTGTTTGTATTGAATAGACTTCGAAACTACTGCGATTTGAAAAATTCTTTTACCATTAGAAGCCGACATTATTTGTGATGAACATAGGATACTTTTTACCGCGGGAAAATGTTTCATTCCTGCGGGAAAACGGGTAATAGGACAACGGGTAGTAAGAATTATCCTTCCGTACTTATCTTTATTACATAACTTCTAAACGGCTGAACCGATTGGGTTGTTATTTTATATGAGTACTTCGATGGTTTCCTGGATGATTTAAAAATACAATTGGACCCGATAGGTGGCGCTGCTGTCGGTATGTCAACTACTAAACGGCTTGACCGATTGGGTTGAAATTTTGTATGTGTATATCCATGGATTCACAGAGACGAATGTATTATATTATCAATATATCAATCAATATCAATCATCATCATCATACTAATAATAAATCTGTAGAGGTCGGTCATGGAGTAATTTACTTTGTTTTCAGAAATATCGTGTATATACATGATACTGAAACTAAATTGACCATTTTTAAAAAAAAATTCTGTATGTATGTTCCTCCATCACTCTTAAACATAACATTTAGAAGTACGGGACATGTGATAGGCTAATTTTTATGTTTTTTAACGTGGACGAAGTCGCGGCAACAGCTAGTATAATAATATGTAGACATTCTATAACATACAGTTCTCTTTGCAAGAGTAACCTAGTAAGTAGTTCAGTGCGCTCTCAAGACGTGCAGTGTCGTTGTCTACAATGCAAATTCGTTTCAAAATGTCAGTCAAGTGATCGCTTATACTTTCAGCTTTCTCAGCGCTGTTGTTTGAGAGGAAATACATATTTATAATCGCCGGTACTACTGTCTAAGGCCGTTCACACATGGAGCTACTCAAAGAGAACTAGTTACAAAATTGAATTACTACTTAAGTTACACGAGTTTTCTATGTTTTTGTTGGAGTTTCTATCTTTGGACATTCCATAGAATCCCACAAATGTATTATCTGTTTCAGGCATTTCTCGGATGTTTCAGAAAAAGAAACATCCGAGCATTGTTACTCTATACTACTTGCTTTCGCGGACGACAGGTAATTATACGCGGCCGGTAATTGAGTTTGAATTACCAATGAGCTACGACCGCATAGGCGGTGAACAATTGGAAGCAGACACCGAAACTTCGTATGCCATGATTTGTAATAACTTACACATCTATATACTAATATTATAAAGAGGAAAGATTTGATTGTTAGTTAGTTTGTTTGTATAGAATAGGCTCCGAAACTACTGGACCGATTTGAAAAATTCTTTTACCATTAGAAGCCGACATTATTTGTGATGAACATAGGATACTTTTTACCGCGGGAAAATGTTTCATTCCTGCGGGAAAACGGGTAATAGGACAACGGAGTAGTAACAATTATCCTTCCGTACTTAACTTCTTTTTCACATAACATCTAAACGGCTGAACCGATTGGGTTGAAATTTTATATGGGTATTTCGATGATTTCCTGGATGATTTAAAAATACAATTGGACCCGGTAGGTGGCGCTGCTGTCGGTATGTCAACTACTAAACGGCTTGACCGATTGAGTTAAAATTTTGTATGTCATGTGTATTTCCATGGTTTCACAGACACGAATGTATTATATTTTATAAAGTTACGCGGACGAAGTCGCGTGCAACAGCTAGTATTTCATATTATGGTCCAGTATCCCTCAAAGGATTTTTTTTTTCTGATTACTAACAGGCTGAATCTTCGTGAGTAACTTCAGTTTGCCGAGACGAACAACTTTTTCCTCTGCGAAAATTCTCGATAGAGGTAGCTAAAGGAGTTAGCAGCCGTAAAAAACTTCCAAGCGCCTACGCAGTCCTAACTGGGAAAACGTACCACTCAATTTGTAGGACTATGCGGCCATTTTATTATACAAACTCGAGAACTGCTGGACCTATTTTAATTATGTCTTCACTTATGGATAGAGGGATAATCAGGGAAAGGTCACTAATATATAATAAATGTTCCATAATAGCTAAAAATATTGTGATCGTTATAAAAATATGTCACGTAAGCTCCGCTCGAATGTTCCACGATGTAACATTTTAATCCGGGCCGCGTTTATTGATGGATGAAGGATTACCTACAGTCAGAACAGTCTCGGATTTTGCACTGCAAAATTCGTCGTACTTTGTATTTGTCGGTATTCACTTAACTGAAGGTAATATACGAGATGTGTTCAGAAAATAACGGGATTTTTTAAATTTCGCGGGTTTGGAGAGTCCAATTGTCATATAAAATGCTGCTTACTTATTGATTTAATTTACTTTTACTGATTGCTGACTATTCTTGGAGGCCGTCCCAACTTTTGTCAATGTGTTTTTTCTTGGTATTCTTGTGTCATATGATTGTGTGTTTGTTTGTGCTTTATTTTTTTTTACTTTTGTGTTTGACTGATATTTATTTAAATTTGACTGAATTGATTATATAACAAACAGATTAATTGAATTGTATAATTACGTAGTTTCCAAGAATTAATTAATATGCATGTTGTGGTAGCCTATAATTGTGATGTGTGCAACCTAAACCTTGATATTCAATTTTTTCTGAGTTTCATGTGCACACTATTTCGTTGGCTATCCGTAATATATAAATAAATATACATGCCCTTGAAATATGATAAAATTTTCAGCTGTATTCATTGCTATTGTCAGTGGCAGCCGCTAAGGTTAGACGTGTTTTTATGAGCTCGGCGATTTTCGTTGGATGGATCAAAGAATTTGTATCAAATTTTGGGTAAAAAATGAAATAATGTGTAACAAAGTGTGTTAACCACAGTTTACAATTCAAAAGAACAACATAGGTTATGATTTATGAAGATAAGCGTACGAAGTCGCGGGCAAAAACGAGTTATCTAAAATCGTCCGAAGATAACACATCTGTTAATAGTTTCACTCTTCTATAACATTTGCGGTTTAATATCCGGTGACTGTGGTACAGGAAATTGCTCTCAGCTGCTCGTAAATTGCACGAACATTTTAGGCCTGCTATATATTTTATTTTGCCTTTTTTTTATTCAATTTATACAAGCGGCAGATGCTGTGAATGGGATAAATGGTCTCTTTTATAGTAGACAAACAGTTGGTATCCGCTGTAGCCTAGATATTGAACTAGAAACTCTCGGGAATACAGATGTAGGTATTGTAGACTGAGACAAGGTAGCCATTATAATCAATGAAAGATGATTTTATTACTTGAGAGACTGACTCTATACTATAGCAGTAACTTTTCGTACGGTTGGTGTTCAAATACCTACTCAATGTTACGGAAAGCTTGTAATTTATCAATGAAAATCGCATTCTAATCGGTTAAGCCGTTTCTTAGATTAGCAGGCACAAACAGGCAAAAATTCTAAAAACTATTTTTTTAATTCAAATATTTATTGCGAAACCATCTATGCTAATATTATAAAGAGGAAAGATTTGATTGTTTGTTTGTTTGTATTGAATAGGCTCCGAAACTAGTGGACCGATTTGAAAAATTCTTTTACCATTAGAAGTCGACATTATCCGTGATGAACATAGGCTACTTTTTACCGCGGAAAAATGCTTCATTCTTACGGGAAATCTAAAATAAAAGTAAATACTAGCGGCTTGGCCCGGGATACGAGGGATAGCGCCATCTATCCAAAATACGGTTTATACTTTTCTACGCGGACGAAGTCGCGAGCACCAGCTAGTAATGAATAAAGGTGTTACTAAATTCATGCATGCATTTTTTTATACCCAGTACCATAAATACAATGTAAAACATACGCCCCCAGCGGCCGTAAAATATAATAATGCCATAACTATGTTAAAATTATGCAAAAATTGGAAGGAAGAAAAAGATGAAAATTAATGTTATATAGATATTTAATTTATTACACTCTAATGAGTAGGTAATATTCTTATTCACGACCCGTAGTAGTCTAAATGTAAATCCGCGAGCCCAAGTAACAATAGTGCGGTGATCCCGTTTAATTTGGCTTCGGGGGTCCGAGATTAATGTTTGAACCCTCCTAATTGCCTGAGAGAATGTAGGTACGATTGGGTTTCCGACTTTTCGACTGGTCGGAATATAAGAGTCGTTGTTGCGGGATTCTGATCCGATAACATGATGGTAGGGGAGCTAACGATGCTAAATGTGGAGTCGAGCGTCGTGAAAGAAAAAAAGGTTATATGATGCTTCCATTTTCAATGGTGGGGTGAGCTCTACGGGCGGTCAAAAGTTTATAGACGCTGTATTAAGAAAAATCATCAGATTAAGAACCAGCAAATTACCCCAACCCCCAGCAACGACACTATCCAAACCGGCAGATTAACACATACCCGTTATCGCTATCTGTTGCGCTCGAGTAAATCCCAATATCTCCTCTTGGACTCACCTACTATGACAGTTAATGCTGGAGTCCCGCAAGGCTCTGTGCTATGCCACACACTGCTATGTAGATGACAACAATGGAGAAACATATTACGACGGAAACTGACCATGTGTCTTCGATTGAGATATAATAATATTACATATAAGAGGTCGCAAATCTTGTACAAACCAATATATTATTTGAGTTCGTCTCCGCAACTCCGTAAATTTTTAATTTACAACAACTTATGCAATTAACAAAATAATTAACAGTCATAACTGTCCAGTAGTTTCGGAATAATTCAAACAAATATTAGTATAGAATAATACTAATATTTGTTTGAATATATATATGACAATTCAATATAATATTAGTATAGAATAATAATTAGAAGACACAACGAGGGAACCTGGAAAGCGCGTCTAGCAGTGGAGACATACAGGATTATATTGACAAAACACGTAGAGAGGTCATTTAATGGTCAGAAGACACTCATAAACTGAAACAGATACAGTAGGCGCTGTTGTGAATGATCTAAAGCAGGTCACCTCAAGCGTGTGCACTTATCACATCGAACTAAAAACTAAAGTGTCCTCAAATGGATGTGGTACATGAACAACATTTTCCATAAACATTTCTTCTTTGTGCCTCTTCATTACTGAAAGTAGGCCATCAGCTTTGATAACTTGCCAGAATTGGAACAGGACAGATGTGACATTGGACATCCCGGTCCATATTTTATATGATTTCTTCTGCTTCTTCTAGGTCATTCCAATTATATGATTCTTCTAGGTCATTCCAAAATGACCTCTCCCTTCTATTTTGCTCGTCATTATCAACTGAAGTAGTATTGTTGCATAACACACCTAAGATATTCAATTTTGCACTTTCTGATGGTTTCTTATATAGTAATAAAGTTGTACTATATTAGTAATAGGAAGCTTTCTAAAGTGCTTTTTAGCTCTGCCTACAATTTATTGTGTGGCTGATCATAGTAGTGGGCAATTTCGGGTAAAAATTAACTATGTAATTTCAGAAAAATAAATTCAAAATTAAATATGTAAAGTTCACCTTAATCATTTTTCACTAAGCAGACGTTTGAAATAAAATTTTGGCATGACTGATAATTGCCTTGGTGGAAGCAAATGTCGACTTTAACGTGACGAACCTTTTCTTACGCCGACTGTACTTCAAATTGAAACGCTAATTAGATAACGTTAGCGCTGAAAATGCCTCATCCAATTTTTCGTCTACGAGATTAATGTAACATCATTGTACAGGTCAGGTGTGTACTGTTGCGGGGGTGGGGAGAGACGACGGGGCGGGAAGCTTATGACGTCACGAAGATAAAGCATCCCGGATAATATGACGGGCTTTGTTAGCGAAACACTTTTATTTTAGGCCAGTTATTTTCAGGCAGTTTTGAGAAATTTCGGTGACAATTTATTCACGAATTTCAGTTTGGCTGTTTTATTATGTAACTATTCAATTTTGGTTTGTATTTAGTTGGTAAAGATGTTATATATTATCTAATATATAAAATTGTTGTGTCACAGTGTTAGTTGCCATACTCCTCCAAAACGGCTTAACCAATTTTGATGAAATTTTATATGTACACTTGGTAGGTTTGAGAATAGGTTTTTATCTATTTTTATACACGAGCGAAGTCGCGGACAGCAGCTATGTAGTAATAATATAATAGTCTCAATAGATATATACTAAAAATATTATAAAGCTCGCTGATAGCTTCAAAAATCGGTCCAGTAGTTTTTGAGTTTATGCATTACTAACTGGTGCTCGCGACTTCGTCCGCGTAGAAAATTATAAAACTCCATCTACCGTATTTTGGATAGATAGCGCTATCTCCCGGGCCAAGCCGCTAGTATTTACTTTTATTTTAGATTTACCGTAGGAATGAAGCTTTTTCCCGCGGTAAAAAGTATCCTATGTTCATCAAGGATAATGTCGGCTTCTAATGGTAAAAGAATTTTTCAAATCTGTCCAGTAGTTTTGGAGCCTATTCTATACAAACAAACAATCAAATCTTTCCTCTTTATAATATTAGTATAGACAAAATATAATCTTTATAATATTAGTACCTATAGATAATTAGGACACTCTATAAAGGTCTAAAAAATCAATTTCATTTACGTTTAAATCAAACAGAAATTGTTTTATGACGAACTTATAAGAGCGATACTCAAGGCGTAAACATTTTTAATAACATCGAAGCACATCAAAGGTATTTGTTACGACTTTGTAAAATGTTATAGGTATTTTTACGTTTTCATATTTCTTCGTCAGTTAGTACCTATCGTAACAGAAATGGAATGTTTACCAGTGCCAGTTCAAGATACACTGGATCTGGATAATTTACGAAAACGATAACTAAGTTATTACAGTTATCGACAAATATAAGTTGACCGCTACCACACGTACGTGCCCAAGTTATTTTTTAACCGACTTTCAAAAAAAAAGGAGGTTCTCAATTCGACCGTAAATATACATATCAATACTAATAATAAATCTGTAGGGGTCGGGCATGGTGTAATTTACTTTGTTTTCAGAAATATCGTGTATATAGGCTCTATGCATGATACTGAAACTAAATTGACGATTTTTAGAATTTTTTTCTGTATGTATGTATGTTCCTCCATCACTCATAAACGAATTAACAGATTTTCATGAAACTTGCTAGATAAACATTTAGAAGTACGAGACACTTGATAGGCTACTTTTTATCTTTTTTAACGCGGACGAAGTCGCGGGCATTAGCTAGTTTATATATATGTATATTTATGTGTGTTCGCCGATAACTTCGTCGTTTATGAACCAATTTTGATGATTCTTTTTTTTTGGTTGGAAACGAGATATCCCAAGGGTGGTAATAATAATAACTTTATTTCAGACAAATGTCCATAGCTTTGAAAAACTTAAAAAATAAAATATTATATTAAAAAAGACATACATATTTACATATTATATAAAAAATTAATGTTTATTAGGCGTGATAAGCGATATCACCCAATGTTTCAATATACGGCAGTCCACCTTCCTAGCAATCACCTTCAACAGCGTGTCTGTGCTGCCACGCACCCTAGTCATCAGGGATGCTATTCTCATTCGAAGTATAGCATAATAATCTGCAACTCTTGCATTGGCAAACATCCCTGATGCACTACAGGATCTGATGGTGGCATCCCAGAGAAATTGAGGGAAACCTTCGAAAATCGTAGTGGCGACTAGTGTGTTTGTTAATTTTTAATGAAGTTATGGAGTCGATCTGATATCTGCATACATAGATACCATGTTAATCTAAAAAAAAAAAACAGAATATAATAAAACTCTTCCAAAGACTGCCGTGTGTTCGGGTCAGCAACAAACAAATTCCAACAAAGATACATTTTACATGAGCACCAATCAATAAATGTCAAAATCAGGTTTTACCCTTCAAACCGTTCAAAGGGAAATTAATCGTCTTCAATAAAGTTTTAATCTTTTGGCGGGAACTAGACCATTACCGCGGCCATTTTGTGAGGTGTAGATAATTTAGCAAAATGGCGGATGACTGGCAAGTTCGTTCGGAAGCGCGCCAACACTGATTTATCGAGGTGTTTACTCGAAAACATTCCCTTTTTCTGCCCTATTTGTTCGCATTCGCTACGGGCAACAGAAAGAATTCATTGCCTGGCCATATTGTATGTAACTTCCACGCGTATATCTTCTATTTATGTTCATAGTATTACGGCCTCTTTCACCAACTACAAGTAAAGTGTTGATTAGTTACTTTCAAGTAACGCTAATTGGCGAGTAAATGTTACGAGTATCTTGTGGCAATTTCATTGAAATTACCCATGAAGAATGCTACTCGAAGATGGTGAAACTCTTATGGGTGGCTTTAAATGGCGGTTAGCCTATTTGACACTTTACTCAGAGATGGTGAAAAAGGCCCTTAGCGCCTCTTTCACAAACGTCAAGTAGGCCAAACTGTCATTTAAAGTCACCGGTAACCGGGGATAATGGGGCTGGTATACCTTTGTTTGTACGGTAAACGTCCCAAACATTGAATAGAAAATAATAATAAAAATTCGCCTATCGAATGATGCAGTAAAACGAGTGCATAATTCAATAAAACAGAAAATGATTTCTAAAAGTAACTAATCAACACTTTACATGACGTTGGTGAAAGAGGCGCTTAAAGTAATAATAAAAAAGGACAAATATTTCCTTGAAATCAGTTCTGTAATGCCAATTTTCGACAATAACTGAAGCTCTTTAACAACGCTGAACTCGTATGGCCAGTGTGGCCACTCTTGTGTTCCCCCTCTCACGACCTGGTTATGCAACTGCATGCAATTGTTTACAAATTAATCATTTCTCCTCCTAGATTCATGCCGCTTCTTGCGAAGCCTTTCAGGTCGTATGTCCACTTGGCCACAGGGCGTCCAACGCTGGGGTGACTATCGCCTGTCGTATAAAATCCCCTGAGATGGCCGGTGTACCTCCAATTTCGGGTACGCCGAGGTTCTGACAGGGAGCGTAACTCTCCCCGCGCTAGATGGCCGTGGCGGGGCACCGAAGTTGTATCATAATGTCCCTGCGACCCCGCAAATCAATGGCCGCGCTAGAAAGTCGTTGGGTTTTAGCCGGTAGGAATCCAGCATAGCTTCGCAGTGTCCCCTACACTGCCGGGTATCCAAGAGGATTTCCCAACGTTTAAAAAAAGGCGTCCAACTTTCTAATTCGTGGCCTCCATTCGAGAACTCTTGTACTCCATCGGTTATCCGCTCTGCGACAGATATGACCGGCCCATTGCCACTTCAACTTTATAATTTTTTTTTTTTTTTTTTTTTTTTCTATATCTTGGCTATGTCGACAAAGCTTAGGTTCTTCGACGAATTTTAAAATTTCTGAACATATCCACCAAATAATGCGAAAAATCAATCCCCTTTATATTTACTTCCCTTAACTTTTAATTACAACATCAGACAAATTAATTATCACATTGTTTGATCTCATTTCAAAGGTTTCACTGGGATTCTTTGTAAGCGAATCGGTGGAAGTGTTATAGGATTTCATTAAATTAAAGAAAAAACCTTTGAAACTTTTCATAAAAGTGAACAAAAAAAAAAGGTAAAAATTATAACTATTATAAACCCGACTTTCTATTGAGCCCAAACATGCTATATCTGCTGTAAATTGCTAAGGAGTTGGGTGTCCAGCAAACTACTTGACGCTGCAGCATCAGATCAAGGTTACTGTGTCATGAAATTACTACCGAAGTAACAGTATTCCAAATTTCATATCAATCAAACACTCCACGTGTTAGTTAGTGAAACCCTTTCACCAACTTGAGGAAATGACCTCATGGTCTTCAAACGCCTGAACAGGGATCTTCATAAATTATAGCTAAGAACGATTCCGATCACGTCAACAAACAAACATACACACACGTCAAACTTCTAATACCACGTTTTTAGCGAACAAAGTAATTCCAAGTTATGTTCGAACTGTTCACATACAACTTCGTTGCGCTTATTCTCAGAATATAGGTTTTGTTTTACACCGTTCGTTAATTAAAAACAAACATACACCTTTACAGAATACCTCCCAATATTATATTACTAGCCGCTAGTATTTACTTTTATTTTAGATTTCCCGTAAGAATGAAGCATTTTCCCGCGGTAAAAAGTAGCCTATGTTCATCACGGATAATGTGGGCTTCTAATGGTAAAATAATTTTTCAAATCGGTCCAGTATTTTCGGAGCCTATTCTATACAAACAAACAATCAAATCTTTCCTCTTTATAATATTAATGTGATTTTTTATAGCTTTATAGTTTGTTTAGTTTGCAGGAAATCGTATAATTTTGTAATATTTTTTTTTTGTATATAATTGTAAAATCCATAATTGGCTGTAGGGTGTGTTTTTTTGTTTTTATCAGTAATTCTTTTGTTGAGAGCTGTGGATTTTGAATAAGTTAATAAATAAATAAATAAATAAATGGCGGGGGTTAATTTGTAGTTTTAATTATTAAAATTACCTATTTGTGAGTTAATATGCATTTCGCATCTAGGGAATTAATGCACAAATAGCTGGGCGATGCACAGTAAATGCCAGGACCTTTGGCCTTCAAACGCCACGTGTATCTATTTCTAGAGCAGATCAATTATGCTTTATAATTGACTTGATTTTGCTCTGGTCATTTTAAAAGTAAGGCTCCGAAACTACTGGACCGATTTGAAAAATTCCTTTACCATTAGAAGCCGACATTATCCGTGATGAACATAGCTTATTTTTTACCGCGGGAAAATGCTTCATTCCTACGGGAAATCTAAAATAAAAATAAATACTAGCGGCTAAGCCGCCGGGGAGATAGCGCCATCTATTCAAAATACGGTAGATGGCGTTTTATACTTTTCTACGCGGACGAAGTCGCGAGCACCAGCTAGTATTAAATATAAATACATATATTTATTGAGCCTATAAGTTTGTAAGTTACTGAGGAGTTGGGTGTCCCGCAGCATACTTGATGGTGGCCTGCAGCATTAGGTCAAGGTTACCGTCATGGAAATACTACCGACTTACGAAGTTTTACATCAATCGCACATATGGAAGTTAGTGAAATACATTCCTCAACTAGGAAATGAGCCGTTGGTCGTAAACTATAGCTAAAAACCATCTCGATCACGTCAGCTTTCAAACAAAATATAACTATTTTTAACAAAAATAACCGACTTCAAACCCTCTCATGGTCTTTTCTCATAGATGCCATTGTCAGAACTGGACCAAATTGAAATGGGACAACACGGGAAGCACCCAGCTTTCAAATAAAAAAATAATCATCAAAATTGGTTCACCCAGTCGAAAGTTATGAGATAACAAACATTAAAAAAAAACAGTCGAATTCAGAACTTCCTCCCTTTTTGAAAGTCGGTTGAAAACTGATCAAAATCGGTCCACAGTTTGGCAGTTGCGATTCCACGGACAGGTACACACACGTCAAACTTTTTGCCCCCTTTTTGCGTCGGGTATCGGGGTTTAAAAAACTTGTACTGGAAATAATTATACAGGATTTCTTCGTACTTACCTATGTTGCCATGGTAATAATTTATTTGATAGTATATTATTATAATAATGTATATTCGTTGCTTTAACAACATAACAACATGAAAATGAAAGTACATATTTCAAAAGTAATAATATTTCGCTTCCACGAGGAAAATAATTATATTTTCCTATATTACAAAATTGTGATTGCCTTAAGAAGATTATTATTTGAATAACACAATTCAGTGTATTTGTAGTAGCAAGGAATCCATAACAGGCCCGACCCTTTGAATCTATTGAAGAATGTCATTTAGGTGAATTTATATGTAATTCACTTGCCAACGGTAGCTGTTTACCGATTCCTTAGTACGTTATTACACGATTATTCGTTAGTTATCTGGGGCCCTACTATCAACTTTTAAAAGATGATTCAAATTCAGAGCAGTTAAATAACAGCACTATGTGCCGTTGTGTTTCGGTGAGTGAGTAAGGGATGCCAGAGCCCATTACCCCATCCCTCCCTTATCCCTTATCCTTAATCCTTCTATGGTCGGCAGCGCACTTGTAGCATTTATGGCGTTGCTTGTGTTATAGGCGACGGTAGCCACCTACCATCTAGTGGACCGTCAGCCTGTCTGTCAACCTTAACATAATAAAAAAATATAATAATAATTTGGGTTCCTAAAAAAATTGCTTTCATACAAAAACGAAATAGCAAATGCAATCCAGTTTAGGTCCTAAAGTAAATCGTATTAAGAGTTGATAGTATGTCGTAGAAATGTCATGTTCAGAAAAGTCATGGTAACAAAAAACTGAAATTAATTTCAAATCTAGTATAATTAATTTACTACTGGTTCGAATTGAAAAATTATTTTTGTGTTTGATAGTCCATTTATCGAGGAAGGCTATAGGCTATAGAGAACGCGGACGAAGTCGCGGGCAACAGCTAAGAAATAGTGTTAAATAATAACAAACATAACACAGAGCTTATTGCCTCGGGCAACAGATTGAGACCCTGCCGAGGGGACCGAAGCTTTATCTGTACTAATATTATAAAGGGTTTATTTATTTGTTTGCATTGAATAGCCTCGGAAACTACTAGAACGATTTGAAAAATTCTTTCACTGTTGGGAAGCTATATTATCAGTGAGTAACAATAGGTGAATTTTATAAATGTGAATGTGAGTTTGTTTGTTATTTATAAAAGTTTTATATTAGCAACGGCTAATACATATTAGCCGTTGTTCTTGACTTAGAATATAACTTAGAATTAAATGAAATATTATTTAATTTGCTTAATTTTGCTGTTATCTCGTCCATAAAATTAATAATATTAATAATATTTTTACATAATGAAGTAAAAACTAAAAAATATTCGACAATATAAATGTTCATTTCAATACAGAAAATACTTCTCTGAAAATAATTTGTTCAGATTCCCTCCGTTGGTTGTGTTATATTTAAATTAACTTAATTTGTGCAGACGAAAGCTTTTCAATTGCGAAAAAAATAGCAATTAGGAAACAAATCTGGCATTTTGCCTGCTGGGAACTGCCATCCTTATATTTAATTAATTACGAAAGAATTTTTTGATTGATTTTATTATGTACTTAGTTACTCACTACGTAAGCTTTGATAAATTAGACGAAAGACATTACCTGTAACAGTATAATATCATGTACTAGCTTTTGCACACGACTTCGCCCTCGTAACTTTATAAAATACTAGCTGTTGCACGCGACTTCGTCCGCGTAACTTTATAAAATATAATATATTCGTGTCTGTGAAACAATGGAAATACACATACAAAATTTCAACCCAATCGGTCAAGCCGTTTAGTAGTTGACATACCGACAGCAGCGCCACCTACCGGGTCCAATTGTATTTTTAAATCATCCAGGGAACCATCGAAATACCCATATAAAATTTAAACCCAATCGGTTCAGCCGTTTAGAAGTTATGTGAAAAAGATTATTAGTACGGAAGGATAATTCTTACAGCCCGTTGTCCTATTACCCGTTTTCCCGTAGGAATGAAGCATTTTCCCGCGGTAAAAAGTAGCCTATGTTCATCACGGATAATGTCGACTTCTAATGGTAAAAGAATTTTTCAAATCGGTCCTGTAGTTTCGGAGCCTATTCTATACAAACAAACAAACAATCAAATCTTTCCTCTTTATAATATTAGTATAGATAGCCTGTATTACTCGATGATAATGTAGCTTTCTATAGGTGAAAGAATTTTCAAAATCGGTCCAGTAGTTTCTGAGTTAACAAACATTACAATAACAAAACTTGTCTCTTTGTAATATTATTCACCCAACATACAAAATAAAATACCAAACATTTTTTTTGTTTATAACAACCCTTTTGAAGTGTTTTCGTTACATTCTTAAATGTTTCAGACTAACTACAATTTCATATCTAATATCCAACACGAATTACCCGTCGACAAGGTTGTCCCTAGAGCGTTAGGCTGTCGAGATTGTCATCTATGATAACAAATGAAGGTATAATGTTATGAGTAATTTCCAAACTTACTTTTTTTACATATATTTTAAAACTAGCTGGTGCTCGCGACTTCGTCCGCGTTAAAAAGTATAAAATTATACCGGGCCAATATTTAATTTCATTTTAGATTTTCCGTAGAAATGAAGCATTTTCCCGCGGTAACAAGTAGCCTATGTTCATCACGGATAATGTCGGCTTCTAATGATAAAATAATTTTTCAAATCGGTTCACTAGTTTCGGAGCCTATTCTATACAAACAAACAAACAATCAAATCTTTCCTCTTTATAATATTAGTATAGACTAGCTGGTGCCCGCGACACCGTCCGCGTTCAGGTCATAAGCCTAAAGCCTTCCTTGATAAATGAACTATCCAACCTAAAATAATTTTTCAATTCGAACCTGTAGTTCCTGAGATTAGTGCGTTCAAACAAATCCTTCAGCTTTTTAGAGAAAAAGTATCCTTCCTGTGTCCTGTACGTTTAAATGTTTATCTACCAAGTTTCATGAAAATCAATTAATTCGTTACAGAAAAAATCTAAAAATCGTTAATTTAGTTTCAGTATCATATCATGTATAGAACCTATAAACACGATATCTCTGAAAACTAAGTAACTTACTCCATGACCAACCCTTACAGATTTATTATTGGTATTGATATTGATTGGTATACTGTGTCATACCAAACAAATATCATAAACAGACCCTTGGGAATATACTCTTTTTGACAAAACTACTGCATATATCTATTTCGTGTAAAGTTATTTGAACTCTTGAATAACTAATCAATGTTTGTATGCAAAGAATTTTAGAGTTTTTTGTACACTAGAGTGACCTATTCACCCTCAAAGTTGCATTAAAACTTTTGTTAAAATATGGATTTTTCAAGGATCGTATCTTTTAAACTAATACTTTTTTTTAAAGTTTGTATGCATACGAACCTAGTTAACGACAAGATAAATCGGTATCATGCTTACTTTTGTAAATTAAACATACAATAGCGGAGTAATAAACTTTCTACGTTTGTATGGAGGAAAACTGACTTGTATTACCTTAAGAGCCTAGTAATAGGCTAATGTCTCGCTCCATTAAAACCACATAAAAATAACCTCGTACTTCCAATACTACTACGTCTACTTCCAATGCCTACAATTATTGTATGTAAATATATTTTCTCGAAAGTTCCCCTTTAAATATATTACATAGTATTCATAAATCATAAGCAAAGCGACACGTCTATTTTTATTTATGACTTCGGAAACGTAATTCATCATACATTGATCGGAACGCTAGTGATTAAGCCTAAAATTGATTACCTTCAACAGGCAACGAATAGATAAACCTTTTAGAGACTTTATTATGTTGTTATTTTTATGGAAAATTAAAGCTATTTAGGGAATTAGGCACCCTATACGAACGAATGAAATCAGTAATAGATGTTTGAGAGAATTTGATGTCTCAACTTACTTGTCTTCAACAACCGAAGACAGGATGCGACGCAATATGTTATTGTCTATATACTAATACTAATAATCCATACTAATATTGTAAATGTGAAAGTAACTCTGTCTGTAACCTTTACACGCGTTAATTACTGAACTGATCATCCTGAAATTTTGCATACACATTTTCAGGAATACAAGAAAGGATAGAGTATAGATTTTAAGAATTCTTTCACCTAAAGAAAGCTGTATCAGGCTATATAATGTTTCAACAATTTATAATGTTACGCGAACGGACTCTCGCGCAACAAGTACTTAAGTACTTAGTCATTCATTTCTAAAAACAGTAATCAATCAAGAAAATAAAAGACGAGACGTTAGGTCTAGTGGCTAGTAACCCTAGCTATTAAACAAGCGGTTGCGGGTTCGAATCTCGATAGGGTCAAATGTTTATGTGTTAACATTTACCTTTGTATAGGTGAATTATTATATTAAGGTTTGAAATAGACACTTGTGGGGGAATCGACGCATGTGTACAATTGCGCACAAAATTGCTAATGAAAATGATTTTTTTTTTATTATTTCGTAATTTTTCACCTCACTAACTTAACATTACAGGCAGTTTTGATATTCCTTCCATAAAATCATCGTGCGATGTCGAAGGACAACGTTTTTTAGGCATTTATTCACCATGACGTATTTACCAATACGATAAAACAATCTGTACGCAACAGTACCTAAGAGACTCGAGACGCGCGAACGGAGGGGAAGAGCGTTTGAGTCTACCAATAACGTGTCGGCACACCGACGCGTACCCGCCCCTCACTTTCCTCTGCCCCCTCAAAGACCTAAAATAGAATTCTGCCACATTTGCCGAGAAGTCTTTATTCGCTACACGAACTATACCTGAGGCATGGATGTTTTGTATTTATAATATGTATGTATTTACAAAAAAAGTAATCTATGTAGTATATCAACTGTCTGGTATCCATAATACAAGCCTATAGTTGCAAGCTTACTGTGGAACTAGATGATGCTGTGTGGAATGTGTGTCATATTTATTTATTATTATTTATTATAGATATGCCGTATCACAAGCACAACCATAGTGGTACCATGAATATGTTGTAACAACGTGCGGTGTAATTAACTATGTATGGGTAAATTGATTCACTCGTGTCAGTGGAGCGAGGACGAGGTCAACTGTTTTGACTTCCGTTAAACGCTTCGTATTGATTTACAAGGGAACACAATAAGTACGGGTTCATGGTAAAAAAAAACGAGCGGCGATATATTGACAGGCTTCTATCTATAGACGTGGACTTTGCACGTCATAAAAAATGATAGGTGCGGCGCTAAAAGTTTTACTTTGCAGCCCTTAAAACCGGTAGTTTGGGCCTTGCTTCACAGTTGTTCTAACTTTGTTATTATTATACTGTTATTATTGCATTGTTAGTATTTAAATAATGTAATATAATAAAATAAAATATTATATACGTACTATAAGTAAAAAAATATATATATAAAATATTATATATAAATAAAAAATATATAATTAAAAAAATATATATAAAATAATATATTTAAATAATAAAATTCCATTATTAATTTCATTATTCATTATTATTAATTATAATGATTATACAATCATTCTAAATATAATAGCTATAGTGAAATACCTACACCAACACACACACACACACACACACACACACACACACACACAGAGAGAGAGATATATATATATAGAGAGAGAGAGAGAGAGAGACGCATACACACGCCCATGGGATTAAGTATAGGGAAGGGATAGGAAAATAGTCTCTATAGAGCCTCTTGAAAGAGGCCTACATCCAGCAATGGAGAAACACATACGGATTGATTAATTTAAAAATGTAAATAAGTTACCTAAAAAAAAAGTTAATTAATAAGAACAGTAATGTAGCAAAATTGTTAACTGCGCTTTTAATGTTCCAAACATTTTCCAAAAATAAACAATAGTATGAAACTTGATAGTAAGAAATTCTAATCACCATAAAAATATTGACCTGTAGTCAGAAGGTCATATTGACGTGAAAACCAACAGAATGGTTTGTATAGCAGACAATGTAAACCTTGAGACTAATGAAATTTGACGAAGAATGAAAGACTAATGGTACAGTTAATCTTTTATTACTTACTAACACCTAAACGACCTTGATTTTAGTACACGCTAACGTTAGCACTGTCTTTCGTTTAGTATTTCTCCATATATACGAGTATCCTTACTTAACTTATACTTAGTATATACCTGAACGAGTGTTATGGCCGTTTTACACTATCGGCGATGATCGTTGATCGTGTGATCGTCGTGGCACGATCATCGTGCAAACATATAAACGCAATCATCTTTAGTAGTTTGTCGAACGGTATAAGCATACAAGTTGAACGCGGAATGTGTTGCTGCTGCTACCATCAATACTAATAATAAATCTGTAAGGTTCGGTCATGGAGTAATTTACTTTGTTTTCAGAAATATCGTATTATGTATGTATGTATGTATGTATGTATGTATGTATGTATGTATGTATGTTCCTCAATCACTGTTAAATGAATTAACTGATTTTCATGAAACTTGGTAGATAAACATTTAGAAGTACGGGACACGTGATAGGCTACTTTTTATCTTTTTTAACGCGGACGAAGTCGCGGGCAACAGGTAGTTCATTTAATAAATGAATGACGGCGAATGAATGATCGGTGATTGTGAGGACCACCCGGCGATTTCCTTTGATGCGTACCCGAAAAACCGACAAATCACGGGTCGCAAGCGATCATAGACGATGATCGGCGACTACAGCCGAGTATGTCCTCTACACAATCGTGCTGGCCCGTAATCGTCTGTAATCGCCGACAGTATAGAGAAGCCTTTATATTATATCCGAGCGTTTCACCTCAGTCTCATTCAATCATCACAAAATAAAGTGCATAGCGCGCCAAAAGAAATTTTCATTTCAAATTATCTGTTACTGGAGTTTACTTAAAGCGCCTACACACGGTCCTAAAATCAGTGGCATTATCGGGGCAGTAGTGGGACGCCCCGTAGATCTCTTCCTTGATCACCTTTTGTGTAGGCAAATCGTTAACATAATTAGAGACGATCTAGGCGGCCTTTTTTATGAAGAGTCAAATTAATCTATACTAATATTATAAAGAGGAAAGATTTGCTTGTATAGAATAGGCTCCGAAACTACTGGACCGAATTGAAAAATTCTTTTGCCATTAGAAGCCGACATTATCCGTGATGAACATAGGATACTTTTTACCGCGGGAAAACTCTTCATTCCTATGGGAAATCTAAAATAAAAGTAAATACTAGCAGCTTGGCCCGGGCGATAGCGCCATCTATCCAAAATACGTTAGATGGCGTTTTACACTTTTCTCCGCGGACGAAGTCGCGAGCACCAGCTAGTACCTTATATTTTGAAAAATTCAAATTCAAATAGTCGTGTGTCGGAGCTGACACACGCAATTTTTTTTTTTTTCACATTAAATTGTTTGTGTCAACCAAATCAATTCCTACATGTTGGTGTTTGAAGAAGTTTTCTGATACTCCTACAGACCTTTTCCAAGTATTACTTTTCGTGTAGGAACAAGTTTACAATATTATGCTAATATGTATAACCGGACTATCAGACCCGCATCACTGTTCATATCTGATACACAAAGGAAGGCACACAAAGGATTCTTTCGCACTATTTAATAGACTGATTGCTTTTCCCTAACGTTCTAAAAAAATCACTATTCTAAGAAGATATGTTAAAGTTTTATATTTTACTAGCTGGTGCTCGCGACTTCGTCCGCGTTGAAAAGTATAAAACGCCATCTACCATATTTTAGATAGATGCCGCTTTACTCTTTTTTTAGATTTCCCGTAGGAATGAAGCATTTTCCCGCGGTAAAAAGTAGCCTATGTTCATCACGGATAATGTCGGCTTCTAATGGTAAAAAAATTTTGCAAATCGGTCCAGTAGTTTCGGAGCCTATTCTATACAAACAAACAATCAAATCTTTCCTCTTTATAATATTAGTATAGAAGAATAGTATATTAGAATACATAGATATATGTTTTGTTGTGACATTATATGGCCGCGTTAATAACTGCTCATAAACTTGATAAGCACGTGTCGGTAGCTTTAATTATATGGTTGAAAGATATAATCTATAAAGGTTAACCATTCGTACGTGCCCCTTCATTGATACCAACCTATATATTGCTTGATACCAATATCTATACTAATATTATAAAGAGGAAAGATTTGTTTGTTTGTATAGAATAGGCTCTGAAACTACTGGACCGATTTGAAAAATTCTTTTACCATTAGAAGCCGACATTATCCGTGATGAACATAGGCTACTTTTTACCGCGGGAAAATGCTTCATTCCTACGGGAAATCTAAAATAAAAGTAAATACTAGCGGCTTGACCCGGGAGATAGCGCCATCTATCCAAAATACGGTAGATGGCGTTTTATACTTTTCTACGCGGACGAAGTCGCGAGCACCAGCTAGTATCTAATATAAATGTAGGTTGGTTGGTAAGATCGTTTACCGATAAAAGAACACGAAAAAATACACGGTGAAATACGATAAAAAAAAATAATAATGATTTTCTCTTCATTTCCGGTACACAAAATAAATGTAAGCCTATAATACCTACTCTCAGAAAAGCTCGGAGAAAGCTGTCATTGAAATTCTTTTTTGAAATCGAATATTCGTGCGACATTGGCGGCCGTGGTTATGAGTTTAATTCCATTTCAACCTAAAAATATATTTTAGCCTCCAGCTTCGTACGCTCTGTGTGTAGTTTGTTGTTTGAAAATCCCATATCACAAGAATATAATCTATATCTATACTAATCTATACTAATATTATAAATGCGAAAGTAACTCTGTCTGTCTGTCTCGCTTTCACGCAAAAACTGCTGAACCGATCACCATGAAATTTTGCATACATGTTGTCTGGGACACCAGAAAGGACATAGGGTACCTTTCATCCAGAAAAAAAGGACTATTCCCGAGGGATCATATAAGAACATAAATAATTGGGCCCTACTGTCGCATGGCGGCGCCATCGTCGTCACAGCGATATGAGATGACATTACAAGAGATTTTGGTCAATACATCAGTGTAAACAGCATTGAAACCGGTTAAGCCGTTTCTGAGATTAGCGTACACAAACTCACAGAGATACAGACAAAAAATTGAAAAACCCTTTTATCCAATTTTTAAGACGTGAGCTTTACTTTTGATTTTTTTTTTCAAATCTCCAAAATAGCTGGCCATAGCTAGAAACTCACGATATCGATTTACAATTAATAATTATTGGACAAGAATTTTGAAATATTAATAACCCGTCCAATAGGTTCGTCAAAAGCTCTACTAATATTAGAATAAATTTCTGTTCAATGAATAAAATTGTGGAATCGTTTACCTTAAGCCGGCGCCAGACATAGCAACAATATTCGAACACTTATTTGATCACTTATTTAAACACTTGTGAGGCACGGCTATGTGGGTATTTATTCAAAGTTTGTTTAAATATTTGTACTATGTCATTCGGTGTCGGTTTTTGGAGCGCACATCAAAGCGTTCAAAGTTCAAACAGTGCGTAGCCTGCTACACTTGCGGAAAGTTCAGTTGGAGTTATTGGCATAATAACCCTTTTTTAGCTTAATAATAAAAAAATAGAGAGACTTTTTAGCTTATTTTTTTATAGACTTAAATAATAGACATATACTGCGTCCATAAAGTCGTCGTCCATCTTGTTTGTTATCTATTTGAATACAGTGAAGCGAACGTGTCTGCAAAGCATGTCTGGCAAGTACAACAAACATGTGTTCAAATGTGTGAGCAAATTAGCTCAAAGTCTTTGTTCAAACATTTGACTATATCTGGCGCCAGCTTTACAAATGCCACAATCTCACAGTATTATTCTTGAAGCAATTTTATTACTTGGGGTCACACCATGCCCGCCCAAATTGAAGGGAAATGACGAAATTGGACTGAATAAGTAATGCACAGAGTTTGTTAAACAAGTACATATATGTCTCAATATACTAGCGACCCGCACCCGGCTTCGCCCAGAAAAAAAAACTTGATTTGGTTTTATTATTATTATTCAACTAGCCGTTGCACGCGACTTCGTCCACGTAACTTTATAAAATATAATACATTCGTGTCTGTGAAACCATGGAAATACACATACAACATTTCAACTCAATCGGTCAAGCCGTTTAGTAGTTGACATACCGACAGCAGCGCCACCTACCGGGTCCAATTTTATTTTTAAATCATCCAGGAAATCATCGAAATACACATATAAAATTTCAACCCAATCGGTTTAGAAGTTATGTGGAAAAGATAAGTACAGAAGGATAATTCTTACAGCCCGTTGTCCTATTACCCGTTTTCCCGTAGGAATGAAGCATTTTCCCGCGGTAAAAAGTATCCTATGTTCATAACAGATAATGTTGGCTTCTAATGGTAAAAGAATTTTTCAAATCGTTTCAGTAGTTTCGGAGCCTATTCTATACAAACAAACACACAATCAAATCTTTCCTATATATAATATTAGTATAGATATTATATTAAAAATTCCGTGAAAAACCGCATCAAAATCCGATGCGTGGTTTTTCAAAAAACAGACGCGGAAACCAGATTTTGATGGGGTTTTTACCATCAATTAGACTTAGATTTTTCACTGATCTGCAATTAAATAATTTGCAACATAAGGCATATGGCTAAACCCTAAGCATAAAAATAATGTACAGTCGGCCGCATAAGTCCATTAACACATTCAAAAGTGCAAAACAACTGAATACTCATCTTACTTACTTATTTACTTACTTACTGAAGCTAGATACGATCGTTTGTACGTTAATCGACTTTTGCGGCCGACTGTACCACAGAATTTTTAGATCTTCTAAAAATCTAAAGAAATCTCTGCGATGACATATCACTGTCTGTTACGGTTGACTCACAGTAGGTAATAATTTCTTTCATTAAAACTTTAATCTCTACATTTATAAATCTGTCATGTCTATTTTTAAAGCTTCCGACGGATTTTAATTCGGTTTTAACTTACGGAAAGACGGATAAACGAGGAAGCTTTAAAATATACCTAAAAATGCAAAAATTGCAAAGCCACCGGCATCGTTAGTTTATGATATTATTATATCTATGAGATTTATTTATTTATGTTTAACATTCAAAAAATACAATAATTATAATTTACAAATCTCACCATATCGTGTACTGCCTAAGGAATCGAAGCTTTTTTGTATACTAGCCAGCACCCGCGACTTTGTTTGCGTTAAAAAAGAAAGAAATACTGTGTCCTGTACTTCTAAATGTTTATCTACCAAATTTCAAATTATGTAGGAACATACATACATATAGAAAAATTCTAAAAATGGTCAATTTAGTTTCAGTGTCATGTATAAGCACGATATCTCTGAGAACAATGTAACTTACTCCATGACCATCGGTTACAGATTTATTATTAGTATCGATTGATGATGATGATGATAATATGTAAATATATACAACTTAGAATTAAATGAAACATCTATACTGTATTATAAATATACAAACAGTGACTTATTTATATTAATTTATCATTTATGACAAGACAATTCTGCAGAAAGAAGATTGCTTCGTGCTAAGAAGAAGCCTTCGACGGGTCGCTATAGTGTTTTTGACAGTACTCACCTGTAAAACGTTGTTTCTTCAAATTAATTGTAGTACACAGCACAATAGAATTGAATTTCAATTTACGAAACGCTTACACGCGATTGATGAATTAAGAATCGCGGCCAAACACGATTTGTTCGGATACGTGCAATCGCGACGGCTCCCTGTGGCACTGTGAGGCTGAAGAGAGGTTGCGCGGGTAAGGGCGGGTTGTACCGGGCCACCTCTTTCGGATACAATTTGTTATTTGTACTTACTTATTTTTTAAATTTTCCTCACTTAAGCTTATACAAGTCGGCTTGCCTCCGTACAAACGTAGAATGATTATTACTTCGCTGTTTTCTGTTTAATTTTTACGAATATAAACATGATACAGATGTATCTCATCGTTAACTAAGTCCTTGTCATCTATAATCTTTGTCTGTCTGTTTGTCACCAACCAATCATCATGAAATTTTGCATACACGTGGTCAGGGATACAAGAAATGACATAGGTAGGGTATAGGTCGAGTAGCGAATAAAGACTTCTCGGCAAACATGCGTAGAATTCTATTTTTAGGTGTTTGAAGGGGTAGAGGAACGTGAGGGGCGGGTGCGCGTCGGTGAACCGACACGTTATTGGTAGACTCAGTCGCTCTTCCCCTCCCGCACTTCGTTCGCGCGTCTCGAGTCTCTTGGGTACTGTTGCGTACAGATTGTTTTATCGTATTAGTAATACGTCATGGTGAATAAATGCCTACAAAAACGTTCTTCTTCGACATCGCACGATGATTTTATGGAAGGAATATCAACACTGCCTGTAATGTTAAGTTAGTGAGATGAAAAATTACGAAATAACAAAAAAAAATGTAATTTTCCTTAGCAATTTTGTGCGCAATTGTACACATGCACCGATTCTCCCACTAGTGTCGCCTTCAAACCTTAATATACACCTTAATTCATCTATACCACTGAGTATCTATACCTTCAATACAAAAAAAAGGTACTGTTCCCAAGTGATCGTCTAAAATATAAACTGTCGCGTGAACGCGAGCGAAGTCGCGTGAACCAGCTAGTACTTAAAATCGGTCTTTAAGGTGATACAAGTCAGTACTCCGCTGTTTTATGTTAAATTTACAAAAGTAAGCATGATACAGATTTATCTCATCGTTAACTAAGTTCCTTGTTATACAAATTAAAAAAAAGTATTAATATAAAAGATATGATCCTTGAAAAATCCATAACAAGTTTTAATGCAGCTTTGAGGGTGAATAGATCACTCTAGTGTACAAAAACTCCAAAATACTTCGCCTACATACATTTATTAGTTATTCAAGAGTTGAAATAACTTTACACGAAATAGATATGTGCAGTAGTTTTGTCAAAAAGAGTATACGCCCAAGGGTCTGTTTATGATTGTATTTTTGGTATGAATCATTGTGCATCTTAGTCGAGTGCTCTTCCCGCGCTTTGTGCTGTGTGAGACAGAATGAATTTTAGCTACACGCACCGATGAGTTCGAGCCGCCGACTTGTGTCATTTTAAGAGCTCACTTGCCAACGGGGGTTGCTTACCAACAATGCTACGTAATTCAATGATTACTCGTTAGTTATTGGTCGTAGCGATACCGTATCGTAAAGATACTGTAAGATACTGGGTGCCTAGTTGGATCAATGCATTGGTGCATGCACTGGCAAATGTGACAGGTGTTAGTGTTAGTATATAGTGTTTTTTTGATACCCTTTTTTCTTGAGCATGTGTTGCATTTGCTTTCTTGTGTTTTCTTGTTTATTCTGTTTTTGTATTGATCTAATAAAATTTATTTTCTTTCTTTCTTTCTTTCTGAAGAGATGAGATTTATATATATTATCTATTTACGATAGAAGATATATTATTTTTGTATTTTTGTTTGTAATGAATAAACTCAAAAACTACTGGACCGATTTTAAAAATTCTTACACTTACGTATATAAAGTTACGCGGACTAAGTCGCGTGCAACAGCTAATCTAATATTAAGGTTTGGATAGTAAGAAAAAATTTATACTAATTTCATATCGTCATTTTAATGAATAATTTACATCAAAGTAATCACATGGACCATTCAGTAAAGTAGTTTCCACGTAAAAGGTCAGAAAAGCACTAAAAATCAATAAATTAACTCAATAAAATACTGTTCTGACTCACAGTGGGTCAGACAGGCACTTAAAAGTGGGTCCAACGGGCACTTTTATTCAAAGGGTCAAAAGGGTCCGAAGCCATTTTCAGTTACATAATATGTCATCACTGGAAACACTCATTGGTCAATAACTCTTGTTTTGATGCATTTTTTTTATGTTAAGGTCGACAAACAGGCTGACGGTCCACTTGATGGTAGGTGGCTACCGTCGCCTATAACACAAGCAACGCCATAAGTGCTACAAGTGCGCTGCCGACCATAGAAGGATTAAGGATGAGGGATAAGGAAGGGAAGGGGTAATGGGCTCCGGCATCCCTTACTCACTCACCGAAACACAACAGCACATATGCTGTTATTTCACGGTGGTATTCTGTAAGGGGGTGGTTACTGCCGCCAGACGGGCTGCCCAAATGACTGCGAAACGCAGTGTGGCTGCCCTACCACTACTTTTGCATTGAAGAATTTTGGATGAGAAGACGTCTCGGAACTTCCCAATCCAAACTGATATCGATAATTGACCTCCTTCTCGAAGTTAGTCCTACCTAATTGGACTGTTTATTTATAAATAATAAATAATATATATACCCAAGTTTAACTTGACGTTAGACTTCTGTGTTCGTCTCAAGGGCTATGTAAAAGTTGGTCCATACAAAACTTTGTAGAGAGCCTGACCTTAAATAAAAACAATTCAACTGCAAAATTATACCTTAAGGTTATTGCATTAAGGTCTGTAAATTATTACAGCAGTGGGAGCTAAGATAAATATTAAAACAATGAAATGGAAAAAGTTACACAAGAAGTTTTTAACTGAAAAACTATTGTTGTATATATATATTTGTGTAGAGCTTTATATTTCTGTACTATAAAAGCATCGAAAAAGTTTCAACATTAAGAAATGTAATCTTACTAACATGAAGGATTTTAGACATGAAGATTCATTATTTTCTACACTATTATGGCGTCTTACATACATCTAATTTATTGAAACCTTAATCCTCCATCATATGACTATCTGGTAAAACCAGGGTTTGGAAACACTGATATCCTTACTAATATTATAAATGCGAAAGTAACTCTGTCTGTCTGTCTCGCTTTCACGCCAAAACTACTGAACCGATCATTATGAAATTTTGCATACACGTTGTCTGGGACACCTGAAAGGACATAGGGTACTTTTCATCCAAGAAAAAAGTAATGTTCCCGAGGGATTATCTAAAATATAAAACTGTAACTAACGCCTGGCCAATGTGTTATAGCAACAAGGCGTCAAGCGTTATAATTGCTTTTATATTTTTAATTTATCATCGCGTACGAAGTCGCGGGCACCATCTAGTTTATTTATATAAATAAAAATTAATCTTTAAATGTGTTGCTAAGCTCAAAACTCGAGAACGGCTAGACCAATTATTTTTTGACTATTCTGTCGAAATATTCATTGAAATTCGAGAAAGATTTTTTTTGAAGAGAAAAATTCTAAAAATTGTCTAGAATTTTTCTCTCGCTAGTCTATGATCGTTATCTATTATCGCGGTCGTTAGTTTATGATATTAATTTTCGTTCTGTAAGTGTACATAACTGTAAAAATTGTGTGATAAAATCACAAAATAATAAAATATTTGCTTGATTTTTTACATTTATTTTATTGTAATTTTCGTAATGATGTCTCAATATTTTTCTAAAATTAAATAGAGCTTATTTATATTACTCACTGATAATGTATCACTGATAATTTTATGGGTGAAATAAAATAATTGTAAAAATGTTAAAAACAAATGTTTAAAATTTGTTCGTTTTATTATTACACATAGGTATAATTTAAGTTTTTCCATTAAGAAACAAACATAAAAAATTAAAACTTATCCCAATATTCAATACCTATACTAATTTGGCCTAATACTAACACGCGTTTACCAAAAGGTAAATAAATAAATAAATAAATAAATAAATATGACACACATTCCACACAGCACCATCTAGTTCCACACTAAGCAACTAATGTTTGTATTATGAATACCAAACAGTTTATATACTATATAGATTACTTTTTTTTTTATAAATACATACATATTATAAATACAAAACATCCATGACTCAGGTACAAAGGTAACACATAAACATATTAACACATAAACATTTGACCCTAGCGGGATTCGAACCCGCGGCCGTTTGGTTAACAGCCACTAGACCAAACGTGTCGTCAAAGATTCAAATTTCAAACTGATTGTTATACTACGTCGCATTTTATTTTTATCCTCATTTACGATGTGTTGTAGATATGATTGACAAGCGATGTGAGAATGTCGATACCACGCTCCATCGATTGTCAACTCCGATTAATTATAAATGAAGCTCATATCAAGCTGGCGAACCAGTATATAAATACATTTAACTAGCGACGCCCCCCTATAATTTTTTTCTGCAAATTATATACACAACTCTACCTCGTTTATCGCTCTTTCCATTACTGAAAACCGTGTCGAAATCTGTTGGGTGGTTCAAAAGAAGTTAGTGGAGAAACAAATAAAAGCGACCAATTTCTTTATTATGTACCTTAGCGACTTCTTTATTTTATAACTAGCGACGCGCCCTGGGTTTCTCTGTACTTTTTCTGCAAATTAGGTATAACGCGTCCCTTCCTCGTTTATATATGGCCCTATATGGTATAATTGGTATAATAAGAAAATATTTCCTCATTGGGAATCCAATCACGTAGAAGGAAGTGTGGTCAGACTAGTATTATTGGCCAGTTACGACTAAGCAATTAAACGACCAGTAATCCTCCATATATATTTTTTTTATTTTCCCCTGAAGGTATTTTGTTTTACAATAATAAAAATTTTAACTAACTATTAATACAATATTATCTACATTAATATCATTGATTATTATTATTATTATTAATTTAATTTTTTTTTTTTTTTTTAATTTTTAATTTTTTTAATATGGTTATAGCCAATTTTATATTTGAGGGTGGAGAGGGGAATGACCTTTTTTATCTTAAATAGATTTATTTAGTTTTATAGTTTATTCTGCAATCTTTATGCAGTACATTAAAAAGTTTTCGCGACGGTCCTTTTCTTGAATAATTTTGCTAATAGTTTCGCTATCTAACAAATACTCCATATTAGTTTTCCGTGAGTTCAACTGACTTAAAAAACGCTGAATTTCAAGTCGCCATCCAAACTTATTTGTGGATTTCAATATCAGCTAAAAATATATGGAAAAAATGCACGTCATGATAAGGCACCAAGGTCAACCAAGCACCAAGAATACATCACCGAACACTTTACAGTCTTATTTATGACTAGCTGGTGCTCGCGACTTCGTCCGCGTAGAAAAGTATAAAACGCCATCTACCGTATTTTGGATAGATGGCGCTATCTCCCGAGCCAAGCCGCTAGTTTAACTTTTATTTTAGATCTCCCGTAGGAATGAAGCCTTTTCCCGCGGTAAAAGGTATCCTATGTTCATCACGGATAATGTCGGCTTCTAATGGTAAAAGATTTTTTTAAATCGGTCCAGTAGTTTCGGAGCCTATTCTATACAAACAAACAATCAAATCTTTCCTCTTTATAATATTAGTATAAACTAGCTGGCGCCCGCGACTTCGTCCGCGTTGAAAAAGAAAAAAGTAACCTATCCCGTGTCCTGTACGTCTAAATGTTTATCTACCAAGTTTTATGAAAATTAGTTATGTACAGTCGGGGACAGAAAAGGTTCGTCACCTTAAAGTCGAAATTTGCTTGCACCAAGACAAATGTCAGTAATGCAAAAATTTCATTTAAACGTCTGTCAGTTGGCTGCTTAGTGCTTTAGTTTCAAAAGGTACTAAGAGTCTAAGATTTTGATAAAGGAATGTATTTGAAAACTGACGAACCCGACTGTACATATAACAAATTTTACAGTTAGCTTTTATTCCAAGGCGATTGAAGCCTCAATTATGTTGCTCGCGGATTCCCGTTGTTTCATTTTAATTTTTTTTTTTATATTTATACACTTTAGGCGATATGCAAATATTATTATTCTGTATACGGAGCAATTATTATGATTGCAAAAGGAAGGCCACCGATTTTTATTTCCCAAGGGATCGACACGGATAACTCTGTTATTATAACTGCGTGTAATCCTCAGAAATATGCATAGCGCAGAAAAATTTCAACCTTATTGCTTCTTCAGATAGTATAAAAGTATATAGTTTATACTAGGCAATTTTAATGCGGTTTTCACTAATGGTGAAATCTTAACTTCACAAATATTTTATGTGGCCACAAGTTCAGTAAATTAATGATTGCAATCAAGACCATATTCACCATTTTCGAAAGACATATTCGAAAATGATTTTTCTTAATCAAAAGTGATTTAGGTTCTTTTTTTATTTTACTTTTTCAAATCTAGGTCATCTAGGCTAGGTATAATCTAGCCTATGGCTTAAGCACACAAACACATATCTCTATACACAATATACATAAAAATTACGTGTCACACGTTTGTTCTCGTTGAACGCCGAAACTACTGAACCGATTTTGATAAAACTTCGAAATTACATGTAATTTTGTCCAACTTAAAAGGTAGGATATATAAATTGCACCCCAGGCGATGCCAGGAGCAGGTCACTAGTATTGTATGTATTTATTTTATTATTATCCCCCAGTACGAAAATAAATCGCTATAATACACAGAGCGAGTTACTTAGCTACGCGGTGCTACGGTGCTACGGTGCTACGATGTTCGTAGCACCGTAAGGAGTGGGCTGAGACTCGTTACCTGTTTGTAGACTACGAGTACAGTCGGTTAACACATTCAAAAATGCGAAACAACTGAACACTGAACTTACTTACTTATTTACTTATTTACTGAAGCTTTTTATGATCGTTTGTACGTGAGGTTTATCTATACTATCTATCTATACTAATATTATAAAGAGGAAAGATTTGATTGTTTGTTTGTATAGAATAGGCTCCGAAACTACTGGACCGATTTGAAAAATTCTTTTACCATTAGAAGCCGACATTATACGTGATTAACATAGGCTACTTATTACGACGGAAAAATGCTACATTCCTACGGGAAAACGGGTAATGGGACAACGGATAGTAAGAATTATCCTTCCGTACTCATCTTTTTCACACAACTTCTAAACGGCTGAACCGATTGGGTTGAAATCTTATATGGGTACTTCGATGATTTCCTGGATGATTTAAAAATACAATTGGATCCGGTATATGGCGCTGCTGTCGGTATGTCAACTACTTGACGGCTTGACCGATTGAGTTGAAATGTTGTATGTGTATTTCCATGGTTTCACAGACACGAATGTATTATATTTTATAAAGTTACGCGGACAAAGTAGCGTGCAACAGCTAGTTTTGTTCTATAGTCGTGACAACAATTTATGGCGCGTTAAGTGTTCAGTTGTTTTGCACTTTTGAATGTGTTAATCGACTTTTGCGGCCGACTGTACATTGCATTTTGTGAACGTGGAAACATGAGTTTGCATTAGAAATTGTCGTACAAAAGTATTTTAAAAGTTCTGCATTTTATCCTATTTTGGTTTTATTTTGTTTTACTCCTTGCATATTTAAATAAGCCCGTGGTATGAAAATTTATGTGAGTAAAATCAAAATTGTCACACAAATGCTAATATGTTATACGTTATAGTTACGTTCTATTTTTTTAAATATATCGGAACTTTCATTTTTCTTCACTAGTGGAAAGAGCGTTAAGCGTGGAAGATTTCTATATATAACTAGCTGTTGCCCGCGACTTCGGCCCCGTTCTCTATAGCCTAAAGCCTTCCTGTATAAATGGACTATTCAACACAAAAGAAATTTTTCAATTCGAACCAGTATTAAATCCTGAGATTAGTGCGTACAACCAAACAAACAAACCCTTCATTAATTTATAGTGTTTTAGTGCAAAAAAAATTGCACCCGTACGAAGCCGGAAACGGATCGCTAGTCATAAATAAAAAAAATTGAAAGCCTACCCCGCAGATAGATATAATTTGTGCTTTTATAGGTATCTTTATCTTTTACATTCCCGACAACAAATAGCCGGCCTTAGGAATATTTATGGGTCGATCGTTAGTCTCCGTTTTGCACACCTCTAGCCCCTTAATAGTTCGTTTTTTTTTTCAGTTTCTCTATAAGGGACTTACTATCACTACTTTTATTTTTTTACTAGCTGGTGCCTGCGACTTCGTCCGCGTTGAAAAAGACAAAGTATTCTATCCCGTGTCCTGTACGTCTAAATGTTTATCTACCAAGTTTTATGAAAATCAGTTAATTCGTTTAAGAGTTATGGAGAAACATACACACACACACACACACACACATGCATACATACAGAAAAATCTAAAAATGGTCAATTTAGTTTCAGTATGATATATAGAGCAAATAAACACGAAATCTTTGTTTCGAAAAAAGATTTCCTATAATAATTATAATATATATTATTTTATAGACATTTATTTTAACAGTAAAATAAAATACATAATTGTTTAATATAATAAATGTTAAGTTGTTTAAGTTAGATGTTAAGTTTAGATATTTAACAATTAACAATATGTGAAAAAAAATAATGCGCACAACAAAATAACAACGAAACAATGGAAAAGGCGCATAGAAAGACTTAAATTATTTTACATTATGCGCGCCATCTATTTTTGTTATCGTGAACTAACAAGACTCTCATTGTTCAACAACTATTATGTACAATATTTAAAAATGGGAGCCAGTTAGTTTGAAAAAGCATTGAAAGATGGCGCTGTCAGTAGTATAACAGCTGATAACGTAAGTTGTAAATTCGGAATTTATGAAAAACTTCATTGGTTGAGTCACTGGGTTGAGTAGACAAGGCGTGAAGAAGTAACAGAGACTTACTTTCATACTTATAATATTACTAGCTGGTGTCCGCGACTTTGTAAGCGTTGAACGATTAGAGGTACCCTATGTTCTTCCTGGTGTCCCAGACAACTTGTATGCAAAATTTCATGGTGATCGGTTCAGTAGTTTTTGCGTGAAAGCGTAACAAACAAACTCACATTCACATTTGTAATATTAGTAAGGATAGTATGGCTTAGTCTGGATAAGCTTTAAATTATGTATGAATGCAGCGTTCTTAAAGCCTTTTTCTTTTTACGGTTTATTTTACCAGTTCGTTACATTAATGTTTGTGTCATAAAAGTAGATTTAACTACTTTAGCTCCTAAAGACATGTGAAAGTACTTCAAAAGACATTAGTATAACTTACTCTACTCAGCGTAAACAGGTTGTTTAATAACAACTCCGTAAGTAGTTCAAAAGTAGTCTATGTACTTCCACAGAACACTATAAATAAATAAATAAATATGACACACATTCCACACAGTACCATCTAGTTCCACTCTAAGCAACTAATGCTTGTATTATGGATACCCGATAGTTGATATACTACATAGATAACTTTTTTTTTAAATAAAAAATAAACATATATATTATAAATACAAAACATCCATGACTCAGGTACAAAAGTAAATATTAACACATAAACATTTTACCCCAGCGGGATTCGAACCCGCGACCGTTTGGTTAACAGCTCGGGTTACTAGCCACTAGAACAAACGTGTCGTCAAAATCTATATCTACAAAACTGGAGAATAAAGAGGGAATTATTGGAATTATTAAGTATAAGTTACCAACGCTTACGGGGAACTATGTACAATGTACATAGGGAAGACCTATGCTATTATGTCCAGTAGTGGACATCCTACGGACAATGACATTATAATGAACACTTCATACAAATATTTTAAATAATAACTTACCCGTCGCCTTATTCGTATGATTCTCCTTAGCGTGGTCCTCTTTTCCAGTTTTGGCTTCGGAACTCGTGTTGCAACCCATTTTGACACTTATGTATACTAACTACAAGCTTTAATTTAATTTGACACTCACTACTTTAGTGTTTCTGCTTATTTATAAGATACAACCAATGAACTTAAAACTGAGAATTATGGTTTAATTGAGAGCTATAACATTGTCGTTTCTGTATCAGGAGTCTGTAACAAGAGAAAAAAATTATTATTTAATACGTTTAAATTTATGAGATATGAGATATATTTATGAGATACAGGCTGTTGCCCGCGACTTCTTCCGCATTGAAAAATAAAAAATATTACGCCTGATATATCTATAATCTAAATCGTATAATAAAAATCGTAAAAGAGGCATGTCTGTCTGTACATTAAATATTTTTTCAAATTTGTACTCGTATGTTAAGGAGGTCAAAAATAGTTTTTAGAATTTTGGCAGTTTGTGATGATTTTGTAGCGACAGCATTTGTGTAGTGTCAGCGGTTAGCAGTCCCAAGCCAAACCGAGTCAGTCTGTGGCAGGCATCGCCCGTGTTAGACGCGCCACCAGTAGCGCCGTGTACGTAATTAAATCAATAATAAATGGAGTCAGATAATATCATTTCTCTCACCCTCACACAGACCTAACAGTGGTGAACCCGACGTTCACTGTAATACGTGACTTTTGGTGTGAAAGTGAAAAAAACTGGAGTGAAATGTGGACAATTATTTGTAGGGCGTGAACTTTGTACCACGTGCAGCAATGTGCACCAAGCAACAGCGCGCGCGCCGTGTGCAATTTTTGCTGACGAGGTGACGCGCACCTACAATATGGACATAAAGTTATGGTCTGAGTGAAGGCGTGATGAACTCTTGTAAATAATGTGTAGTCTGTAAATAAATACTAAAGAAACATGAATCCTAACCTGTTAGTAACTGCTCCGGCACCGTCATCGATGGCTAGAAACAGTGACAATAGCAATCTGGCAGCAGTGACGGTCGCGTCCCGTATACCAGAGTTTTGGGCAGATCAGCCGAGACTTTGGTTTGTTCAGGCGGATGCAGTGTTAGCGCCGCAAAAGCTAGGTGACGAAGCCAAATATAACCTCATTGTCACCAAGCTGGGACGGGAAGTGATACAGCAGGTGAGTGACATACTGCTGACACCACCGGACAATAATAAGTACGACACATTGAAAAACAGACTGCTGGAGGTTTACGAGGAATCCGAGAATAGGCAGTTGCAAAAATTACTGTCGGAATCGGAATTAGGGGACCAGAAACCTTCACAACTTCTGAGAAAGATGAAGGAATTAGCGAGGGGTAAAATCCCCAATGACACACTGCAGATGTTGTGGGTACAACATCTGCCGGCATCGGTGAGGGCAGTATTGACAGTCACTGAAAGTAAGAGTATTGACAACCTAGCGGTCATAGCAGATAAAATAATGGAGACTACCAGGCCGGTGGATGTTGCAGCAGTAGAACAACAGAGTGCAACAGAGTTAATAAAGGAAATAAAGCGCCTGACGAACCAAATAGAACAGCTGGAGTTGAGGGACCGTAGGCTGAGATCGCCTTGGAGATCGGGCAGCCTAGCGCGAGGACGCTCGGCAGGTCGGTCACGCTCCCGTGAAAAAGCATGGAACGGCCAACGCAAGAAACATGATAAAGGATGGTTATGTTTCTACCATTTTCGGTTTAAAGATGACGCGAAGAAATGTATCCAGCCATGCGATTGGGACAATGTGACATCGAAGCCCGCAAATGCGGGAAACTAGCGTCGGCACAGACAGGGGCGGAATTCTGTGTCAACCAACAGTCGTACCGCCTTAGTGTTTTTGACAGGAAAAGTGGTCTCAGTTTTTTAGTGGATACGGGGGCCAATATTTCCGTAGTGCCAAGGTCGGTAACTAGTGTTAGTGTTAATAAGTGCGCGGACTATAAATTATATGCTGCTAACGGGACAGTGATAGATACCTTTGGAACGCAGCGTATGTGTTTAGACTTTGGGTTACGCAGACCGTTTCAATGGACTTTTGTGATAGCGTCGGTTAAACAACCCATTCTTGGGGCAGATTTTTTAAATCGTTATGGACTTTTAGTGGACCTTAGAGCTAAGAAATTAATAGACAATGAAACTAGGATAAGTAGTGTAGCTAGTATTATTAGGACTAGTGAGTCATCTGTCAAAACTGTAGATGAGAAACATCCTTTTTATAGTTTGCTAGAAGAGTACCCCGAAATAACTAAGCCTGTGTCATTTAAAGAATCTAAAGTAAAGCACAATGTGTTCCACCACATTGAGACGAGCGGACCTCCGGTGTTTGCTCGAGCCCGTCCTCTGCCACCGAATCGGTATAACAAGGTAAGAGATGAATTTAGAGTTATGATGGAGATGGGCATTTGTCGTCCTTCTAAAAGCGCATGGGCGAGCCCTTTACATGTAGTACCAAAAAAGAACGGTGAAATACGTCCTGTAGGGGATTATCGGAAACTAAATGCTATTACAAAACCCGATCGATATCCCATACCGCGGTTGCAAGATTTTACTTACCTATTAAATGGGAAGAAAATTTTTAGCCGAATTGATGTGAATCGCGCTTACCATTTTATTCCGATTGCGGAAGAGGACGTGGAAAAAACAGCAATTATAACACCATTTGGTTTATTCGAGTTTCCACGATTAAACTTTGGTTTGAGAAATGCAGCGCAAACTTTTCAGAGATTCATGAACCACACAGTTTTACAAGGGTTAGACTTTCTGTTCTCTTATATAGACGATGTAATTATTGCGTCAGAAACGATGACAGAGCACAGAGAACATTTACGTAAGGTTTTTGAAAGGTTTAATGAAGTAGGTTTAACTATAAATATCTCTAAGTCTTGTTTTGGTCAATCTAAGGTAGAATTTTTAGGTTACGAAGTTTCAACGGAAGGGCTTAGGCCTTTACCGGAAAAAGTTAAGGCTATAACGGAATTTCCAAAGCCAAAAACAGTAGAAGAATTACGTAGGTTTTTAGGAATGGTGAACTTTTACCGTCCACATGTACCTAGCGCAGCAGAAATACATTCATTACTGAACGATTATCTGCATAATTCAAAAAAACATGATAAAACACCAATCGAGTGGACAGAAAACGCAGTTAGTGCTTTCGAACGGTGTAAACAGAGCTTGCAGGAGGCAGTCACTTTGATGTTTCCTGACACGAATTCGCCGTTAGCTATAATGACTGACTGTTCAGGAACCTGTGCTGGAGCTGTTCTTCAGCAGAAGGTTGGTAACGAATGGAAACCTCTTGGGTATTTTTCGAAAAGGCTTACCGAAACACAACAGAAATATTCTACTTATGATAGGGAACTACTAGCTATTTACATGGCAATAGTTCACTTTCGGAAATATGTTGAAGGAAGGGATCTCGTGATATATACGGATCATAAACCGTTGCAGTTCGCCTTTACGAAAGTTAATTCAGAAAAAGAAACGCCAATGCGTACTAGACAGTTAGCTTTTATTAGTGAATTTACTACTGCTATTAAGCATGTTAGTGGTAGGGAAAATGTAGTCGCAGACGCATTAAGTAGGATATCTGGTATATATTGTCCAACGTCTTTAGATTACGAGCAAGTTTCTCATGCTCAGGAAACAGATGAGTACCTTAGTAATGTTTTAAGGTCAGGGGATGTTGGAAAAATTAAAAAGGTAACTTTGCCCTCAGGAAATAAGGCTGTATATTGCGAAGTTTTAGAGGACAAAGTAAGACCATATATACCTGAACCTTTAAGGTACAATGCTTTTCTAACAGTTCATAGCTTGAGTCACCCTAGCATTCGTACGACGCGCAGGATGATTCAGGATAGGTTTTATTGGCCAGATATGAATAAAGATATTAGTAAGTGGACTAAAGCTTGTATTCAGTGTCAAAAGGTCAAAGTAAATAGACACACAGTATCCGGGTTACAAGAATTCGCTGATTGTGGACGATTCGAACATGTACACGTTGATATCATCGGTCCATTACCCATTACAGCGGACGGTTACAGATACTGTGTCACCTTAATCGACAGAGCCACACGGTGGCCAGAGGCATTTCCAGTTAAGGATATAACAGCAGAAACAGTGTCCAGAGTTATTTATGAAGGGTGGATCGCAAGATTTGGGTGTCCGCTTAAGTTGACGAGCGATCAGGGCCGTCAATTTGAGAGTAGTTTGTTTACCCAACTCATGAGCACCTTAGGTATTAAGAAACTGAGAACCACCGCGTATCACCCGCAAAGTAATGGGTTAGTGGAGCGATGGAATAAATCACTTAAAATTGCATTAGCCACACGAATGCAATCGACGAATTCCTGGACACAGGAACTACCATCAACTTTACTCGGATTGCGTGCAGCTCTTAAAAGCGATTCGGGAGTTAGTGTTGCTGAACTTGTGTATGGTACCACATTGCGATTACCAAGTGATTTTTATAGTACAAATAAGGTAGTAATTAAGGATGAGAATACATTCGTCAAGAATTTACATGACACTATTGTAAAACTTAGGTCTGTTAAGTCGGAACAAAAAACAAATAGAACCATTTTTGTTCATAAGGATCTTGACGAATGTTCTCATGTATTTTTAAGAGATGATGTAGTGCACAGACCTTTGCGACCAGTGTACAAAGGGCCTTACAAAGTCTTAGAGAGAGGGCCTAAAGTATATGTAATTCTGGTAGATAGTAAGGAAATGCGCGTTTCAATAGATAGGTTGAAGCCAGCCTATTTATTAAACGAAAGCAATGACGACGACAAAAGGGTGGTAACTAAGGAGAACCATCGCGAGGAAAGCACCAAGGATATCGCAGAGGATAGCGGTATTCTGAAAAAAACAAGGAGCGGGCGCGTAATAAAAAGACCAGTACGATTTTGTATGTGAACTATGGTCACAGTAATACGCCCAAGTCGATCGCTCATATAGGAACCATACCTTTTGTTGTTGCATAGTAATAAATGCGCTTACACTAAGAAATTTTGACCGCGTTAATAATGCGTCATAATTGAAAGATGTCGCAACACCTTACAATGTTTAGTCATATAAGTGTTCATAATAAGGTGTAAGTAAATGTAATGTAAGCAGATTTTTTTCATAATGTTTGTAACGTAACTTTAAGTAAATGTATTTCGTTGATTGATTGAGTGATGTATTTCATGTATTAATGTATTTTATTTTTCATAGATAATGTTAAATTTGAAGTTAATTTTGGGAAAAAAAATTTTTCATGGGGGGACTACTGTAGCGACAGCATTTGTGTAGTGTCAGCGGTTAGCAGTCCCAAGCCAAACCGAGTCAGTCTGTGGCAGGCATCGCCCGTGTTAGACGCGCCACCAGTAGCGCCGTGTACGTAATTAAATCAATAATAAATGGAGTCAGATAATATCATTTCTCTCACCCTCACACAGACCTAACAATTTTAATTCGTATTTGTAAAAAAATTAAAAAAAAGAAAAAAAAGAGGAAAGATTTGTTTGTTTGTTTTGAAACATTCTTTCACTGTTGGGAAGCTATATTTATCAGCGAGTAACATAGGATATATTTTATGAAGTTACGCGGACGAAGTCGCGTGCAACAGCTAGAGTACTTAATACTATGTAATATGTAAAAGAAAATAAATGAAATATATATATACGACTTTAATATTTATTACATTTCGATAAATTATGTCAAATTTTGTGGACAGGGGACGCAAGCCCCTTTGCAGGCGACGTTTTTGAAAAATCACTCCCTAAACAGTTCCGGGATAACCGGGAAAAAGGGGCTGCAAAGATCGAGGGTTGAGTTTGTGTGTCAGCTTTCATTAATTTGTGCACAAATGTTTGACCGACTTTTGACGAGCATTTCGTGTTTAAATTTCGTCAATAATTGAGGAAAGTATTCATACACAAATTTAATTAAAATCCAACCATATAAAAATGTTCAGTTGATATTAAAATAGAGCATTGCTTATCGCAATGAAAGTATCATTGAAGTATCATGAAAGTATTATTACTTTTTTAATGTTATTACTAATTAATAATTAATTAACTATAATGTATAACAAATACATAGATACTTATATTAATATTTCTTTTTAATATGTCTATATTATAATTATCTATCATAGTTGGAACATGTCTTAAGAGTTGCATGCCATATTATAATAAATATACTAGCTGTTGCCGGCGACTTCGTCCGCGTTAAAAATGATAAAAAGTAGCCTATCACGTGTCCCGTACTTCTAAATGTTTATCTACCAAGTTTCATAAAAATCAGATAATTCGCTTAAGAGTGATGGAGGAACATACTTACATATAAAAAAAATTCTAAAAATGGTCAATTTAGTTTCAGTATCATGTATAGAGCCTATATACACGATATTTCTGAAAACAAAGTAGTAATCCATGATCGACCCCTACAGATTTATTATTAGTATTGAAAAGCACGCGGACAAAGTCGCGTGCAACATCTTGTTTATAACATGTAAAGAAGAAAAGAAGTCGTTGTCCGCCTCTATCTCTTCTCCTAAACCACCAAACGGATTTTGATAAGGTTTTCACTAATAGATAGAGCGATAAACGAGGGAAGTTTGTGTATATAATTTGCAGAGTAAATTGCATCCGTGCAAAACCGGGGTGGGTCGCTAGTGTACTATAAAACAGTAAAACCTTGAGTAATGTTTGATCAATACTCCGTCATGCAACTGAGCTTTTAAGATAATAGCAGTTCAAATTTGTTGGTAAAATAATGAATTCAGCTATTAAGCGCCTCTTTCACCATCTGTCAAGTAGGCTAACTGTCATTTAAAGTCACCGGTAACCGGGGATAATGGATCTGATATACCTTTGTTTGTACGGTAAAAGTCCCAAACATTGAATAGAAAATAATTACATTAAAAATTCCCCTATCGAATAGTTGGTGAAAGAGGCCTTAACTCTATCAACAGTAACTATTAGTGCCTCGCCTTTATACAGGAACGGCTGTTGTACGCGTAACTTTATAAAATATAGAAAAGTATAAAACGCCATCTACCGTATTTTGGATAGATGGCGCTATCTCCCGGGCCAAGCCGCTAGTATTTACTTTTATATTAGATTTCTCGTAGGAATGAAGCATTTTCCCACGGTAAAAAGTAGCCTATGTTCATCACGGATAATGTCGGCTTCTAATGGTAAAAGAATTTTTCAAATCGGTCCAGTAGTTTCGGAGCCTATTCTATACAAACAAACAAACAAACATATCTTTCCACTTTATAATATTAGTATTGACTAATGATAACACGAGACTAAACCTCAGTGGTTTTTAGTGTTATCATTTTACATGTTATTTTATATAATATTAGCCCTTAAAATTGTAAATAAATAAATAAATAAAAATATTACCTATAATATTAATAGGAAAAATATTTCAGACCATATTTTTCTTTATATAAGTCATAATGGCTATCCTCGTGCAGTTATTTTTGAAGGACACTCATATCTATAGATATCGATCTCAGAATGACGTTACCGCTGCCCCTAAGCGCTTTAGAAATGTGACAGTTTTTTTTGCGAACTATCCCATGGAAACTGTCTGTACGTGGTATGGTAAAACCACGGTAAAACCATGGTAAAACAAATGGTTTTTGCTGCTTTTAGCGCTACTTTTCTTTGCAATCTGTCTATGTAAACATCCTTATCCTTACTAACATTATAAACTAATCCTTACTAAGTAGTCCTGACTAATCGTTACTAATTCATACTAATATTATGAATGCAAAAGTTTGTATGGATGTGTGGATTTTTGTTACCCTTTCATGCAAAAACTACTAAATGGATTTCAATGAAACTTTACAATAATATTATATAGCTTATATACACTCACCGGCACGGAAACTTGGCCAACACAGAAATTTGCGATAGTTTGCATTTTAATAATTTTTAACCATAAATATAGACCAGGTGTGTTCAATAAGTGTCTCTTTTAGGATTTGAATCCTTTTTTAATGACAATTAACCGTTTAACTGCCTAACAATAAGGTTTAAATCAAACCAAACAGTTTTACAAAAAAATCTTAACTTTCAGCACTCAACTTTAAAACACTAGGAAATGCGGGATTACTAATTTTTCATTATTGTTTACACATCTTAATATCAAGTAATTCCTCCTCTAGCCCTGATAACTGCCTGCATTCGATCTGGTATGCTTTGGATACCAGATCGAATGCTTTTGACCTCAACTTGCGGTATGTCGCCTCATGCAGACCAAGCAGCATTTCGGACCTCAGTACGTGTCCGTGGGGGATTCAATTTGTTTTTTATCTTTTTTTAAGCATGTCCCAGATATTCTCTATGGGATTTAGGTCAGGACTACGAGCTGGCCACTCCAATTTTTAAATTCTGACCTCTTAAAGGTATTCATTGAAGTAATGTGCGACATGTGTGCGTGCATTATCGTGCATTATGAGTAATTGGTCTTGCCAATGAACCCCAAAAACGGTTAAACATGATCCTGAATGATCTCTTTAATGTATCGAGCAGCAGTTAGCGGGTTATCGATGACAGCCAACTCGGTACGAGCATCGGAACTTATTCCTCCCTACACCATTATGGAGCCACCATGAAAACTCACAGTTTGTGTATTAGTGATGGGTAAAAACCATTCTCCTCTGCTTCTCCACGCTCGTTCTCGACCACCTGGTGCACGTAATGCTATCCTACACTCGTCAGTGAACAAAACCTTGGCCCACTGCTCGTTGGTCCAGCTGGAATGTTCTTGAGCGAAATGAAGTCTTGCTACTCGATGTTGTCTGAGAAGTTCTGGGCCGCGTGCTAGTCTACGGGCTTTCTAATTAACTTCCTCCATATGTCCTCCCACCGTACGCTCATTAAAATTAACACATCTCGTGATTTAGAGTCGTGAGCGGATTTTAACCGCAGTGAGGAAGCGATTTTGCAGAAATTCAAGGATAATAAAGCGGTTATCCCGGGCCGGTACGCATTTTGCACCTCCACTACTTGGTCTGCAGGTGTAGGCACGAGTCTCCTGGTATCGTTTCTAAGCATATTGCATTGAAGAACGTGGTACGTTAAGCCTTGTAGCCACTTCGCGTTGTGTCAACCCTTGGTTGATTAATACCATGGCTTGTGCAACGTGAGCTGGTGTTAAGGGCAATTTTTTTTGTTTTTTAGCACCGCCATATATTGGATTAGAAGCACGAAATAACAGATGTTTGATAACTGAATAGACACAATTTTAAAATACGGAGTTTAAAAATTTTACTTAGTCGCTGAAATGACTCCATTCAACTAAAGCTAAAAAGAAATGTCAAATTGCACTCAAACATAATGAATTAGCCCTTTAAACTAATGAGAAGTATTTTTTCGTCTCAACCTCATACCAAAAAATATATTAAAAACACTAATAACTTTGTAATCGCAAGATAAGCGCTTGGCCAAGATTCCGTGCCGCTGAGTGTATCAGAATAAGACATAGGCTATACAACACATAAAACGCGGACGAAGTCGCGGGCACCGGCTATAGTTCTTCAAATGTTTGAGCTAAGTGAGCTAAGGTAATGAAGGGATGACTAGTCCATTAAGAGCGGGTATAAAGGCACACTAGCGCCACTCATTTAAAAAAATATTATCTCGTGACTGAGAAGGAATTATTAATAACGGCTACTCAAAGCCCTCGGTAAGTATATCTACAATTCTTTAATACCTTTTATAAAGTTTCATATTTAGACATGAAGCAACAAAATATGATTTAGACGAATGCGGCCGCTTTTCTTTAGATCGAATTTTATTACTTCGTGTCTAAATATGAACTTTATAAAAGGTATTAAAGAATTGTAGACATACTTATCGAGAGCTTTGAGTAGCCGTTATTAATAATTCCTTCTCAGTCACGAGATAATATTTTTTTAAATGAGTGGCGCTAGTGTACCTTTATACGCGCTCTTAATGTATGCCCTAATTTTATTTTTCTGCCCTATAGATCTTTCCGGGATTTTATTTTGAAACGAGTGAATTTGCTTTAATTTTTTGAAGTGAAAACTTCTATAGCCGCGTTTTGGGCGGCTTTGGGTAGGGTAAAAATGTATCGGTTCGCGTCAGCAACATGCTAATGCTCACAGTTATGCGCGCGTAGCTGTCTACGTACGCGATCACGCCAACACATTGCATATACCCGATTGTATGTGTGTGCGTTGGATGCTCAGTTTTAAGTTTTCACTTCTGTCGACAGTCCTAATGACTGCCTTCGATTTTTATTAAATTGGATGCCGGATAAAATCCAACAATTTTCTAGCGCGGCCGTTGATGGGCTAGCAGGGACGTTATGACACTACATCTGTGCCCCGCCACGGCTATCCAGTGGGAGGGCTACGTTCAGTACTACATCAGTAGAGTTGACAAAAAAAAGACTAGGTAGTTAGTAATATTGAAAAATTAATAGTATAAAAGGTGATATAAAGTGACGAACAAAAAGGACCTTTGTAATGCAAGGGATAAAGAAAAAAAAATCAGTCAATGCCGCTCTAGAGACCGAAATATGTGCACTTGCATATTTAGTCCATTTTCCTCGATTATTGCATATTTTACCTAAAATCTATGCATTTTTTCGCTATATTAGCAATATTTCTGGGAATGCCGAAATATGAAAATACTAGCCGGCGCCCTCGACTTCGTTCCAATATTGTATTCAGTCACAATGAAAGAGAGCCTTTTCAGAAAAAAAATACAAGAAGCTACGGGGTCTAATGCTTACTCGTCTGTATGATGCACATCGATTTTCTATCAAGAAGGTTAGTTCAACTTATTTTATGTTTCATCAAGTTAAGTACTTCAAAGTGCTCGCTAATAAAATAAACCGAAATTTTATAGGTCCATGAAACAATTGAATGTTTTATTAATTAAGTTTGATTTGAGTACATTTTATTGAAAAAATAGAAGCAATACTATTTCGGTTTGTTACAAAAGTATGTAAATGTCAAAGAAAACTTTGCAAGGAAACTTGCGTCTTCTAAAACAAGCAATCTTCGAAAACATTTTATTAATCCACTACAACTGAAGGTCGCAAAGAAAACTCGGAAAAACAAAATATGTATTTAATTTACTCGTAGGAATCGCCTTGACCTTGCAGAGGAACTAAGTAATTTTCAAAGTATCTCAACAATCCGCATAAGTACTAATAATATAACTGTGAAAGTAACTCTGTGTGTCTTTCTGTCTGTAACCTTTTTACGCCTTAACTACTCGTGACTTTATCATGAAGTCGCGATTACCAGCATTAGGTTTTTTTTAACAAATATTTAATGTACAAACACGGCTATAAAAACCTGGTAACTAGGACTGGTGCCGTATTCTCTATTTGTGGTTTTTAAAACCTATCGACTCCAATGTCGATAGCTTGTCGTTCTACATTAAAACCACAACGAAACCACATTTAAAACTTTCGTATACTAACTTCATCGACATTAACATGTGTCACAGGCAAAGATATTTGATAGGCCTCGCTGCGCTAGACTAGATACAGCCGCCGTACTTGACAAATGCGGTAACAAATACTGCGCCGAATTCGGCGTACCTGGGCGTACCGGAGTCACACTGTCACACTGCAAACTGTCTGTGATGTGTACGTGCCGAATGTTTTGTTAAATTTTGGGCATAATAAAATGCTAATTTGCGTAATGAAACTGTGTAAAAATTTATATAAACTGTGGAAAAAGTTATAAATAGTGACGATGTTTTACACACACTACACTACCAGACCGCATAGTAGTACTATGGACAAAAAATAATCCCCTTGGTACTACCAGTAGTACCATCGGTAGTACCACGGGTAAGAAGCGAATAAAAAGTTGTTGCATTCACGGAGATATTGCTTTTAGGTAGAGCCGTATCTAGTCGAGCGCAGCGAGACCAATCTATGATCACATGTAAAAACGTCATAACTACTTTTTAACAGGACGGTGCTTAGTGAATACCAAAGTCGAGTCTATAACCGCATCGAAACCGAAACACAGCAAAACCACAAATATAAAATACGTCCACGGTTTACAATTTCCCAGTTAGTGAATGTTTTACTTTCCACTTTTAATACTATGTATCTAATTACCCCAAAAAGAGATTTAAAGAGCTTCGTAACCAATTTAATTCGATTATTCTGATTTTCAACGCTTAAGATAAAGGAGTAAGGACAAAGTCGCGGGCAAAAGCTAGTTGTCTATAGAATTTAGAATTCACGGGGCGGCGTCGCGCCGAAGAAACAAAAAATGAAATAACAGCTCCGCCCGAGTGGTTTTTTATTTGATACGGTTTTCTTCAAAAAAAAAAATCTTCATTAAATTGAGGAATATTAAGAATTAAAACCCAGCTACAATCCTCCGCATTACAGATTTAATAAAATAATTTCTTAGGAAACAGCTATTAAGCTTTTAAATTGGAGGCGTTTTTTTCCTTTTAGTTAAATAAAAGGAAATCTCAATGTGAAACCTAATCCTACTAACATTATAAATGCGAAATTTTGTGAGGATTGATATGGATGTACATACATCTATGCTAATATTATAAAGAGGAAAGATTTGATTGTTTGTTTGTTTGTATAGAATAGGCTCCGAAACTACTGAACCGATTTGAAAAATTCTTTTACCATTAGAATCCGACATTATCCGTGATGAACATAGGCTACTTTTTACCGTGGGAAAATGCTTCATTCCTACGGGAAATCTAATATAAAAGTAAATACTAGCGGCTTGGCCCGGGAGATAGCGCCATCTATCCAAAATACGGTAGATGGCGTTTTATACTTTTCTACGAGGACGAAGTCGCGAGCACTAGCTGGTATATAATATGTTTGTTATTTCACGATGCTTTCACGCAAAAACGACTGCTGTGAGGCAAAACGAGTTTGTTTTTTGTTGGGTTGAACGCACTAAACTCTGTAATTAGCAGTCGGATTTAAAAAATTCTTTCTGCATTTTAGACCCAAATTCTTAAAGAAGATCATATATTTTACCATCACGCTGTGCCTTCAAATCATTTCTTTATTAAAGTCGTAGACTCTAGTACCTTTTGAAATTAAAACATGACATGAACGACAATTGCCCTGGTGCAAGCAAATGTCGACTTTCAGGTGACAAACCTTTTCTTACCCCGACTGTATGCACTTGTACATACATCACGTAGCGAGTGAAACCGCAGGACACGGCTTGTTAAAAATAAACACTGCGATAGAGATCTAATTTTAAGCGTAAACGCTAAAGTTGTAGAAATGTGACCGAGTTACGGTTACCGGACGCTTCCTATGAAGTTCACTGACTCGTACAATTCTGAATATCTAGGCATGTGTACATACAGTTTAGATACAAGATTACTAGGGTAAAATGACCTAATGTTGGCACCCCTCCAATTTATTGGTACCCTAAACTTTTCACTAAAAAATAATAAAAGTGTACTGTATAATAATAAAACATAAATGTATAAAAAAAATGTAATAAAACATAAACTGTGTTCCCACATAAAATAAATAAATCTTAGGTTTATGAGAATTGCTAACACTAAACAGTCAAATGATTTAAACATTGTCAAACTTTCAAATTTTATTTGAGTTGAACAAATAGGTCGAAAGGTGCCAATAAATTGTCGTATTTCTTAAAGTGCCAATAATTGGGCATTTACCCTTCAATTGGCCGTAAGAGGGCCAACCGTTTTTTTTTTATTAGAAACTAGCTGCTGTCCGCGACTTTGCCCGCGTAACTTTGTAAATCATCATCAATCAATCATCAATATCAATATATAAAATTATAAATATAAATATACAATATATAAATATTATAAAGAGGAAAGATTTGATTGTTTGTTTGTTTGTATTGAATAGGCTCCGAAACTACTGGGCCGATTTGAAAAATTCTTTTACCATTAGAAGCCGACATTATCCATGATGAACATAGGATACTTTTTATCGCGGGAAAATGCTTCATTCCTACGGGAAAACGGGTAATAGGACAACGGGTAGTAAGAATTATCCTTCCGTACTTATCTTTTTCACATAACTTCTAAACGGCTGAACCGATTGGGTTGAAATTTTATATGGGTATTTCGGTAGTTTCCTGGATGATTTAAAAATACAATTGAACCCGGTAGGCGGCGCTGCTGTCGGTATGTCAACCACTAAACAGCTTGACCGATTGGGTTGTAATTTTGTATGTGTATTTCCATGGTTTCACAGACACGAATATTTTATAAAGTTACGCGGACGAAGTCGCGTGCAACCGCTAGTAGATAATATAGATGAAATTTGAAACCGTGAATCATGTCGGTAGACACATGGCGTCATTGAGCAATATCGTGTCAAACGCTAATATATCAGTTTGCATTGGGACTGGGTGTGCCGAATGCGACCTAATTTCTATAAAATTCCAGAATACATAGTCACCAAAACGTTTTTCGAGTATTCCAAAGTGACGAACCAGTTGGATGAGTGGTTAGGGTGCTTGAATTAACCCTCCGTTGGACAGGTTCCCGGGTTCGATTGCCGGCAAAGTCAACTTTAGAAAAAATTCACAGATTTCGTGCCTCACACGACTATCGAGAATCTACGGAATTAATGTTGTTCTGACTTGTTGAATTCTTTCAAAAAGGTTAAGCTATAGGCCAAACCCTTATCCCGATCGTTTTTATTTTAGGCTCAAATTTTAGCTGACTAAATTGTCCAGAGGAGCTTTTCTCAAATTTTTGATATCATTCTTCGTTTCCAAAAAATCGAGCGCCAAAATCAAAGATTCGAAAAAAAATCCGCGTCTTTTGAGTTATCACATCTTTACAACTTTCTGAGATATAAGGGAACGAGCTTTTTCGTGAATGAAAAGACATTTCCATTGTCAAAATCTTTCACTGTTGAGAAGCTATATTATCAGCGAATAACATAGGCTATTTTTATAAAGTTACGTGAACGAAGTCGGGTACAAAAGCTAGTAACATATAATTGAGTTCGGTACAAAAAGCAATGTGCATTGCTTGAATTCGTTTTTAATGGTTGCATTTATTTTTTTATTATAGGAAATACATTCAATGACATGCAATTTTTATGGAAATTTCAATGCCACACGTGTACATACGCTTAAATGCCACGAGTATCGTCATTAACAAATAATTATAACACACTTACCGATAGTTTCCCATAGCATTTATTAAAAGCTTTTATGCGTCCATAAATAGATCGATAGATACCTATAATTTTATATTCTTCTTTTCTTTATATATAAAAAAAACTAGGAGGAACATACATACATACAATACATACACTTACAGATTTTATTATTAGTATTTATGATTGATGTCAAGTTGGTTTTTATATTTTTATATAAAAAAATTGCACCTCAGGCGAAGCCGGGAGCGGGTCCCCCGGCTGGTGGGAAAGTATATTAAGAGGGAAGTATAGCTATGCGATAGGTATTTAGGAAAACACATGCTATCGCTTATGCGCTCTAGCCTCTGGGCAGTCGTGCGATAGAGAGCGTTGCAGCTTCCGACTGACAATAGTACTTTTTTGATGAAATTTCATTTCGGGTGAAAACAGTTTCCACTAACTAAATCTTAACAAATCACTTTGATTTTCATGTCGATCGTTTCAGCATAATATATTCTAGGTTTATAGCTTTCGCTTTTTTAAAAAAAATAGATTGTTTTTATAAAACAAACGATTTAATTCGACAAAGTTTTAATCACAAAAAATAAGTTATTTGAGGTTAAATAACTTTGAATCTATTGAAAATTTTGAAAACAGGAAAACCTATAAACTTAGTCTTTCACTGTGTCAATAACATGCAAAAAAATCATGGAGATTGGAAAATATTTAGAAGTGGAAAAACGTTTTCTCTTTTTGTATGGACAAGTGCGTGCTATTCTTCCCTCTTAACATAGGACATTAAGTTGCTAACATAAACATAATTCGATAAGCGGCCACTCAAAGGGATCTCTCACTGAGTCTCTATTGATTTTATGAAGCACCTGCTCTCTTAGAAATATTCTCAAGAAAATTTCTGTACTTGAAAGAATTCACGATTGATATAACCAGTTAATTGGCGGGCATATAAAATGCCAATTATATTACTTGATTTAGATGGTTATGATTTTTATTTGCTGTATGTCTCGTTAGAGGTATAGGATAAATACCTTACTAATATTATAAATATGAATGTAATATCCCAAGCAACACAGAATGGCTGAATATTCTTTGCCGTTATCAGCCGTTATCCAAGCAATTTATGCACAAAATAAATTGCTTTAAGCTGTATAGTAGCAACATAATAGCTGAATAGTAGCTGAATAAGCAACAAGAAGCCCATAATAGCCCAAAAATCATTCAATACAGCATTTGCCTATCTTGTCAGCTCTAATACCCTTATAACAAAGCTTTAAACTAAATAATTTGTGAATTTCATACTGTTATCTGGCCTATGTGTTGCCTGGGCTATCAACTATCTGGTATCCATAATACAAGCATTAGTTGCTTACGAGTGGAACTAGATGGTGCTGTGTGGAATGTGTGTCATATTTATTTATTTATTTAAGTATTTATTTAGTGTTCTGTGGAAGAACATAGACTACTTTTGAACTACTTATGAAGTTGTTATTAAACAACCTGTTTACGCTGAGTAGAGTAAGTTATACTAATGTCTTTTGGAGTACTTTCACATGTCTTTAGGAGCTAAAGTAGTTAAATCTACTTTTATGACACAAACATTAATGTAACGAACTGGTAAAATAAACCGTAAAAAGAAAAAGGCTTTAAGAACGCTGCATTCATACATAATTTAAAGCTTATCCGGACTAAACCATAGACTATCCTTACTAATATTATAAATGTGAATGTGAGTTTGTTTGTTACACTTTCACGCAAAAACTACTCAACCGCTCAGGCTTATTATCTAAATGCCTCTGTTGAAGACAGGCGAAAAATGCGAAAAATTTGTGCAATATTACACTAAAACGTATCACGTAGCTCATAACACTACACTAGGTTTGCGTAAAAATTAACAATAATTTTGTGTATTATTGCACAAATTTTTCGCATTTTTCGCCTGTCGCTCAGCAAAGGCATTTAGATAATAAACCTTGCGGTTCAGCGGTTTTGGAGTATATGAAGCAGACCTACATGCACACACACATCGCCTTTTTTGACGAGCCCGTTGGACGAGTAGCAAGGGTGCTTGCCTAACGTTTCAGGGGCCCCGGGGTCGATTCCCGGAAGTTGACTCTGGTCTGGATTTGAAAAGTAGTGGTAGGGCACAATGCGTTTCGCAGTCATTTGGGCAGCCCGTCTGGCGGCAGTAACCACCACCTTACAGAATACCACCGTGATATAACAGCATTATGTGCTGTTGTGTTTCGGTAAGTGAGTAAGGGATGCCAGAGCCCATTACCCCATCCCTCCCTTATCCCTTATCCTTAATCCTTCTATGGTCGGCAGCGCACTTGTAGCACTTATGGTGTTGCTTGTGTTATAGGCGACGGTAGTCACTTACCATCAAGTGGACCGTCAGCCTGTCTGTCGACCTTAACGTAAAAAAAATCTTTAAGATTATAGATCTAGAAGATAAGATTACGTACATAAAACGAGATTTGAATTTTACGAGTCCCTTCATGCATAAAACAAAATCGGGCATTAGTTAAATAATGCATACGTTGCGTTGGAAGCTATAAAAAGCTCACTGTGCTTGAAGCCGTAAATTTGACATAATGTTTGTATCAAGAAATACAAGATTCAATATTTAGTTGCGACTTTTTCTATGCGTACTTAGATAATATGCTTACTTTCCATACTAATCCGTACTAATATTATAAATGTGAAAGTTTGTATGGATGGATGTTTGACTCTTTCACGCAATAACTACTGAACCGATCACCATGAAATTTTGCATACACACGGACCTTTCATCGTTCAATGCGGACGAAGTCGCGGGCACCAGCTAGTATTATAAATGTGGAAGTAATTCATCCGTCCGTCTGTCAGTCTGACTGTTTGTTACCAACCGATAATAATGAAATTTTACATATACGTTGTCAGCGATATAGAAAGAAACATAATACTTTTCATCAAGAAAAAAAATACTGTTTCCGAGAGATCATTAAGATTAAGAAAACGTATGGCAAAAGTGTATATAACAGCAATGTCAGGCGTTATATTGATATATTTTTAATTTTAATGCTAACAAATTGGCGGTAACCAGTTAGTTTTATATAAAATTAATATATTATATTGTCTTAATTACCGGCAAGCCCATACAAGAGCGAATTTTAAAAGGTATCTCCTCCCAATTCGGCACAAGTCGGCGGCTCGAACTCATCGGTGCGTGTAGCTAAAATTCATTCTGTCTCACACAGCACAAAGCGCGGGAAGAGCACTCGACTAAGATGCACAATGATTCATACCAAAAATACAATCATAAACAGACCCTTGGGCGTATACTCTTTTTGACAAAACTACTGCACATATCTATTTCGTGTAAAGTTATTTCAACTCTTGAATAACTAATCAATGTTTGTAGGCAAAGTATTTTGGAGATTTTGTACATTAGAGTGACCTATTCACCCTCAAAGTTGCATTAAAACTTGTGTTAAATTGTGGATTTTTCAAGGATCATATCTTTTAAATTAATACATATTTTTTTTAATTTGTATGACAAGGAATCGGTGTCATGCTTACTTTTGTAAATTAAACGTAAAACAGCGGAGTAATAATCATTCTACGTTTGTATGGAGGAAAGTTGACTTGCGAGAACTTAACGTTGAAATAAAGTTGAAGTGAAGAACATCCCAGCCAACTTTCCCCCCAAATTGCTTTCAAGTTATCACACAACTTATTTCTAACGATTTACCATATTTTTGAAGTGAAAATTTCTTTAGGCGCGTTAGGCACGTTTTGCATGGGGAAAAAGCGCTTTGATATAAATATTTTTAAAATGTTTTGTGGTGTTTATAGGCGACTAGCTGGTGCTCGCGACTTCGTCCGCGTTGAAAAGTATAAAAAGCCATCCACCGTGGAATATCATCTCTGTGAGGTTTCATCTGATTTGAATAGATGGCACTATCACTATATGGCACTAGGAAAGATTTGATTGTTTGTTTGTATAGAATAGGCTCCGAAACTACTGAACCGATTTGAAAATTTCTTTTACCATTAGAAGCGGACATTATCCCTGATGAACATAGGCTACTTTTTACCGCGGGAAAGTGCTTCATTCCTACGGGAAAACGGGTAATAGGACAACGGGCAGTAAGAATTATCCTTCTTACTGCCCGATGTCCTTATATTTTGGGTTATATGGGTTATATGGGTATTTTGATGGTTTCCTGGATGATTTAAAAATACAATTGGACCCAGCTGTCGATATGTCAACTACTAAACGGCTTGACGAAGTCGTGTGCAATAGGTAGTGTTTTATAAAATTACGCGACGAAGACGCTTGCAACAGAAGTGACCAATAAATCTTTATAAGTTAAAATTAATCACTATATAAATGTGTTGCTAAGCGCAAAACTCAAGAACGGCTGGACCGATTTTAATTCTGTGTGCACGCATGGATAGAGGGATAATCAGCGAAAGTTTTTACGTAAAAAATAATGCACCCCGCGCGAAGCCGGGTCAGTATTATATATTTTTTTAACATCTAAGACAAAGTCGCCTCCAAAAGCTCGCATATTATATATGGCTGTTATATTTTTTCATACACAAAAGCAAACATAAAAATATAACAACTGCTACCCGAATTTCCAGGTCAGGTCCCAAGAGACGAGCGGCCGCTCCATGATGTCCGGTTATAACAAGTTATTATAATGATAGAGCCGGGTTTATTTTTAGGCAGACTGTCCTCTACGACCTTGATGTGATAAAGTTTCAAGAAAAAAAAAATGTTTATTAACAGTTAGAAAAATCATTTACAATAATAACCATGATTGAAGACTCCTCTTAAGCGGAAGCCTGTGCCAGGAGCCTTCGCTCTTCCATATAAGCTAGTAACAATGTATATATTTTTTTGTATTTTAAACAAGAATTTTAAAGAAGATTTTTAAAATAGAACTGTGTGTGTGTGTGTGTTATTATTCAAGAACTACCTGGTGCTCGCGACTTTGTCCGCGTAGAAAAGTATAAAACGCCATCTACCGTATTTTGGATAGACGGCGCTATCTCCCGGGCCAAGCCGCTAGTATTTACTTTTATTTTAGATTTCCCGTAGGAATTAAGCATTTTCCCGCGGTAAAAAGTAGCCTATGTTCATCACAGATAACGTCGGCTTCTAATGGTAAAAGAAATTTTCAAATCGGTCCAGTAGTTTCGGAGCCTATTCTATACAAACAAACAATCAAATCTTTCCTCTTTATAATATTAGTATAGATAAGAATGAGATAGTAAAATTGGCTAAGTCCGAGGAAGTTCGAGGAGGAGGAAGAGCTTATGAAGAAGAGAAAAAACGAAAGGAAAATCCTCTTTATTTTTCTCATCCGTAGTTCGTAGCTGACAATTCAAACGTTTCAATCAAAAACAAACTGTGTCTTCAAGTGACGCTTCGCCATAACGCACGTGTGCCTTGAGTCAGCTAATCGATAAGAATAACTAATCCTATACTCAATAAAATAAAAGGCAAGTGACTTTGAATTTCTGTTTGACTTTGAATAAAACACCATAAACATTTTCTTATTTTCAAGCGACTTCCAAAAAAGGAGGAAGTTCTCAATTCGATTGTATTTTTTTTTAATGTTTGTTACCTCAGAACTTTCGACTGGGTGAAACGATTTTGAGGATTCCTTTTAGCTGGTGCTTCCTGCAGTGTGGTTCCATTACAATTTGGTCCAGTTCTATAACAATGGCATCCGTGAGAAAATACCATGAGACGGTTTGAAGTCGGTTTTTTTTAAAGAATCATTGTTATCTATCCTCCTACTATAAAGTCAAAATAGATAACCCAAAAACCCAAAAAAGTGTTCAAAGTTACCCAGGCTGAGTATAGCAGACTGCCGAGATGGCCGGCGTACCTCCACTTTCGGGTACGCCGAGGTTCTGACAGAGAACGTAACCCTCCCCGCGCTGCATAGCCGTGGCGGGGCACCGAAGTCGTGTCATAACGTCACGTCAGCACCGGCTAAGTGTCTTACGTCACTGCCGGGTATCCAAGAAGATATCTCATCGTTAAAAAAAAGAAAAAAAAGGCCGAGTATAGCAAGTGCGTAGCAACTACTCGTATGTATAATTTAGTTTCGTTGTATTCACCGTTGAGTCGACACGCTCCCGTCAAATTCGCATGATATGTAATTAACCCCAATTTGCATAGCACGATTAGTTGATTACGTTGGGCGGGGTCGCCTAATAACGCACGTGACACGTACGTAATTGTTAAACATGCGTTTGTACTCTGTATACTTAATGCTAAACAGCTAGTGTCACACTGGCGTTACATAATGTCTTTATTGTACAGTCGTCACCTTAAGGGGCCATTCATAAATTAAGTAAGACGATTTAGGGGGCTCGACCATGTCTTATTTTTTCTTACAAGGGGGTGAGAGGGAGTCTTGATAGTTCTTACGTAAGATCATAAAAATGCGCAAAGTTAAAATTATAATGATTATTACCAAAAAATAAAAATTACTAGTACCTAATTGTAGGTACAAATCATCGATGTCTAAATAAACATTCTTAAAATTGTTTCTTCGAAATTAAAAATTAAGACAAACCGAAAGTGTATACCAACAACCAAACAAACTAACAAATAAATAGATACATATGTAAAGATATAGATTCCATATTAATTCCAATAATAGATAGTACCAAAAATAATCACCAAAGGTGTGGCGCATAGACGCCTTGAAGGTGTCATTTCTTATTCAGATTTATAACCGCTTCGTGACAAGAAATTGCTTTCAATATTGAAACAAAAAAATTAACAGAGAAGATTTGTATTTTTGTATTTTTGTAATGAATAAACTCAAAAACTAATGGACCGATTTTTAAAAAAAAACACTTTTTTTAGTTTATGTTAAGGTCGACAGACAGGCTGACGGTCCACTTGATGGTAGGTGGCTACCGTCGCCTATAACACAAGCAACGCCATAAGTGCTACAAGTGCGCTGCCGACCATAGAAGGATTAAAGATAAGGGAGGGATGGGGTAATGGGCTCTGGCATCCCTTACTCACTCACCGAAACACAACAGCACATATATAATGCTGTTATTTCACGGTGGTATTCTGTAAGGGGGTGGTTACTGCCGCCAGAAGGGCTGCCCAAATGACTGCGAAACGCAGTGTGCCCTACCACTACTAGAAAACTATAGAAAACTATATTATCAGCAAATAACATAGGCTATATTTTATAAAGTTACGGGGAGCGAAGTCGCGTGCAACAGCTACTACAATATAAATTCGATGACAATGCCCCAAAAAGTAAAAAGAGAAATGCATTTGCTTCAAGTATTTTCATCATATCCTAAATTCCATTTGTACAAATCACAAATGTATGCCAAACATGACAAATATTTGATCAAACATTTGTCCCAAATGATATCGAAACTGTAGTCATTCACGCAAACTCACAGTTAAGTAGACATTAAGCACTTCATTGATGAATAGCTTCTGTTTAGACACAGAGGGCAAAACTTAAATTAAGATAACAATCGACCTTTCAGACACTATTACTTAAGGAAATGTTAAGGAATTAACATAACCAAAGATAAAGTGTGTACTTGGAAATATTAATTACTGATATAGGATGTCGAGTAGGCTAAAGGTACAATAAATTGGTTGTAAGTGGTTACCGTCACCATTTCTTTTAAGCCAAAATATAAAAATACAAAATTAATATTAACATTTTATTTGATTGTTTATTATTATTATTTTATTATCTGTTTGCCCTTTTGGCAAAGGCATCCCCCAAATCTTTCCATTATTTTCTGTTTCTGGTTTCACGTATAAAATATAGCTACAATAAATTGAATGTACCGTAAAAATGAATATTACACTCGTACGATTTCAAATATTAGAATTCATCTCTTTGTCTTGGTAACTTTATAAACTCGTTTAAAGTTCCTTGAAGAAAAACATTAAAAATGAACGCTTTGAAATGTCGACTAGAAAGGATTTGTTTATCGAAGCAGAATAAGTTTGGAAGTTTGTTGCGAGAAAAACTTATTTAAGAGTGAATTGTTTGTCAAGTTTCCTTTCAAACGTCTAGCAACATCCCATGAGGATTGTTCGGACAAATATATTATCTATGTATTTATATTTAACTAACTTTTTCTCTCGACTTCTTCCGCGCCTGTTTTTCCTAGGCGTTCAAATTTTTATTCAATCTTTATTGATTTTAGAAATCTCTCGCTTAAGTACTATTTTAAGGCTTATTTCTAATTGCCCTGCACGTGTAGCCTATGAACTAAGTATACCTACGCCTAAGGCCATAACTGCCTTACGTGTAGATATAAGAATTAATTAAATACAAGAATTGGCACCAGTAAATACAATGATTTCTTTCCCATCTCAAATTTTTTCTTATTTTAAATTAATCGGTTACGATTACGGTAACAGGTCACGAGTTTTCCCATCTAGTTAGTTAGTTAGTATAGAGTTAGTTTTTTCCCATCTCAAAAATGCCTAAAGAAGTTTTCACTTCAAAAATGAAGAAAACATTTTGAAGGAGACTTAGTCGTTATAAGGAGTCGTACATTAGTACCTTAGACTCGACTAATGTGGTCATCATTAATAAAATGAAGAGAGAATTACTGAGAAAAAAGTTAGAATATAAAATGGTCTTCAAGTGATTTATAAGCTGCTCTTAATAGATGTAATCATCCGAGCTACTTTTTGCTATCTCTCTTCGTGACAAATGGTAATGCCTTTGATATTTAACTGTGGAGTTGAGCCAAGATTTTTCAAGAAAATCTTTACATTAACGCAAAAATATTGCACAAAGGGCAATGACAGTGGACAGACGATCTAATAAGAGCAGATTCAAGCTACTTGTGACCTGTCCCACTGGAAAATTATGGGGGAAACATATGTCCAACAGTAGAACCTAAGGTGGCCTGAATAATCTGGAGTCATAATAAATATGGTTAATAATGTCAGCTTATATAAACTATTAGTAAAACCTTATGCACTATCATATCATATTTTAGTGGTCAATACACAAACCATGTCAGAAAGAAGTATGTTCCAAAGCTTAGATAAAAAGTCTATAGTGTTCCAAATTACCTCGCTACACCACAGTTAGGTAAAATAAAAAATAACTGTCTTTCAACAAGAAAAAACGACTTCAAACCGTTTCGTGGTCTTTATTCATGGATGCCATTGTCAGAACTGGACCAAATTGAAATGGGACCACAAGGGAAGTCTGAGGTCCAGTCGAAAGTTATGAGGTAACAAACATAAAAAAACAGTCAAATTGAGAACCACCTTCTTTTTGGAAGTCGGTTGAAAAGGGCCCTCTAGAGCCTACGTTCCCTGTCGTACAACTTAAGGATATATATCATAAAGAAATATTGCTTCCTTGTATATAACATAACAAATCAATAATCCCACACATGAACGGCCATAATACGAATATTGCAAAACACATGTGAAACATGTTCCGTTACGCTCGAGCGTGAAACATCATACCTTATTACCTAGTGCCACGCGTGAGCCTCAAAGACAATGGGAACTTTCACATAAAGGCATTTTCACACGAGCTGCTGTCATGCGTCACGCGCCATACACGCCGAACAACGGGAATAGGAAAAGAGGATTGACGCAGTATAATTAAAAAGCGGTATAGCATCTTCTCTTTACCTCACTACGGAGAGGCCAAGCGAGAGAATCTATAAACACTAAGATTATAGAAAAGTATGAGTTTGTATATTTATTCATTTTATAATGTTAAACTCAATAGAGAAACTGACGGTCCACTTCGAAGGCGGCTACCGTCGCCTTTAACACAAGCAAACAGATTCTAGATCCAAACCAGAGCCAACTTTGAGAAGTTTTTCAATTAAGCATAATACAATTAAATTCAAATTACATAAAATTTATTATTAAAAGCACCTAAGGTACAAGATACTATGAAAAAAATATCAATACTTTGGCGTGCCGTTCTCCAATGAGCGCTGGCCCTAAATGTAAAAAAAGGTTGAAAATGTTGTTAATTCAGAATAGAATTGACTTGACAGCTTGAATAAAACAAAATGACTTGACAGCTCGAGTACTGCTGCCCGGTGTGGTCTCCCTTCTATGCTGTTCACATTAATAGGATTGAGTCTCTGCAGAAAAGACTTCTTAAAATAATTTCATATAGAAATGGATTAGGTCGTACACATCACAGTTATAATGATCGCCTTCGCAGCTTCGGACTGTTATCTTTAGAAGATCGACGAAGGAGATATGATATTGTTTGTCTTCATAAAATATTACACTCGTCCTGGGACTGTATGAATCTTCTCTCAGTGATTAGGATCAAAACTAAATATAGATCACGTTCTCCCCACTCGGGTCCCTTTTCCATCCAAGCATATAAGAACAACACATCCTATTACAATCCCTTGGTTAGGATGTGTCGAACCTTCAATGACATGGTGACCGGATCTGAGGTGGAGTTGGATATATTTGACAATTTCCTTTATTTATAAATAGACTAAGGCTAATATTTAAGTAGATTAGAGCTTGTTTATTGTTTGTATATTTTATTGTTTTTTAAGATCATTAGTGTTAAGTTAAATTAAGTTAACCATGCTATGTGTACTATTTAGGATTGCAATTCAGTTAAATCATTATATACATGTAATTTTTAAGTAATCATGTACATAATTGCTCTCTGTTTGTACACTTTATCAAATAAATAAATAAATAAATAAATAAAATGAAGAAAGAAAGAAAGAAAAGACGGTCATCTTCTTCTGATCTAGTTGCTTTCGCCTCAGTAGTTTATTTAATCCAGCAATTTTTATTATTGCTTTAATGTATACATTTTTTTTAAAGCCATTTGAAGCCATTTCCGAACAAGTGGCAGAAAAATATTTTTTGTTAATCTTATACCTTCTATACTACACCTCATGTATACTGTTATAGCGTTCATCATAATTCGCTTTATTTATCTACGAGGGCTTTTTCTGTAGCGCTACGAGAGCTACGATTTCGTAGCACCGCCCGCCGCTACGGATTAATAGCTTCTACGTGATTTCGTACAGACTCGTCGCCATAGTAGACTGTTGTTCTTAAAATATTGTAAGTCTTGTAATGTCCACAATGTATTGTGTGCCTTTATCGACTTTTTCGACCCCAGATTAGCTGAGAAAAGGTCAAGAGAAACACAGACAGATAGAGATACTTTACCATTGGTGTAGAAATATGGATATCGTTTCCCACTGCTGGATGAATTACGAGTCATTGTATTTTTAACACCAGACGCTCCCTGCAGAAAATGTGTACGCTTCAAAATCTCGAGAATGGGTAGACCGATTTTAATTCGGTTTTCATATGTGGAAAGAGGGATAAACGGGGGAGATTTTTGTATATGAAAAAATCGCATCCCGGGCGAAGCCGGGGGCGTATCGCTAGTTTAATACAATTAAATAGGCAATTCGTCCCTAATGAGAACAAAGGTGATCTGCGCGTTGCGGCCAGTCTTGTTTCAGAACTACCGCAAAGTTAGACATGATTGGGAAAGTTTTCTGATCAAAATCGATGTTTGTACCCTGTTATATTAACTACCTGCTTATACCTGTTTCACAACCAAAATGGCGGCTATTCGTAATCCCCATGTAATCCCATTTTTAACTAGAAAATTACCCGCCTTCGCACGATTGCATGTGACCAAAAGTGACGTAGACATGTTTACAAAATTGAAGCCAATACATATTGGTACTAGCTGGCGCCCGCGATGTCCTGTACGTCTAAATGTTTATCTACAAAGTTTAATGAAAATCGGTTAATTCGTTTAAGAGTTATGGAGGAACATACATGCATACATACAGAAAAAAATTCTAAAAATGGTCAATTTAGTTTCAGTATCATGTACAATGTACATAGAGCATATAAACACGATATCTCTGAAAACAAACTAATTTATTCCATGACCAATCCTTGCAGATTTATTATTAGTATTGATGATTAGGCGTTTGAAGACCATCAGCCCATTTTTGACGAAGCGATCTCGTATCTTCATCTATACTAATATTATAAAGAGGAAAGATTTGATTGCTTGTTTGTTTGTTTGTTTGTATAGAATAGGCTCCGAAACTACTGGACCGATTTGAAAAATTCTTTTACCATTAGAAGCCGACATTATCCGTGATGAACATAGGCTACTTTTTACCGCGGGAAAATGCTTCATTCCTACGGGAAATCTAAAATAAAATTAAATACTAGCGGCTTGGCACGGGAGATAGCGCCATCTATCCAAAATACAGTAGATGGCGTTTTATACTTTTCCACGCGGACGAAGTCGCGAGTACCAGCTAGTAAAATAATTAGGAAAGATCGCGAACATGTTAGCTTTCAAATAAAAAACAAAATCGGTCCGTTTGAGAGCTACGATTCCACACACTAACACACGTCAAACTTATAGCACTCAATTTATGCGTCTAGCGTCAGGGGTTACAAGAGGAAGTAGTCCTTTTGAAAAATTAATAAAAAAATATGCGGTTTTGGATAAAATCAATCAATAATAATAAATCTGTAAGTATAGATATTGTATGTTACATACATGTATGTATGTTCCTCCATCACTCTTAAACGAATTATCTGATTTTCATGAAACTTGTTAGAGAAACATTTAGACGTACAGGACACGTGATAGGCTACTTTTTTTCTCTTTAACGCGGACGAAGTCGCGGGCGCCAGCTAGTAAAAAAATAAAAGTTTAAAACGAATTAGACGGCGCTCGCATGAAGCCCCCATACAACAAAACACTTACTCGCAACAAGTCGGCGGGCGTTTGAACCGCTCCCGTTTCTATTTCAAAATCCAAAATTCGAAATTCGAACACCGCACACACACATAGAAACACTCGCTGTCATACAAATACACTCGCGCGTTGTATTTTTTTATTATTTTTATTTTAAAAAGCGCGCGATTCGCAGACTCAAATAGAACGTTACAGAGACGTCAAGTACGTTCGAGAGCGGTCGGCCAACTGAGGCCCAGTTCAAAGGTACGCCGTTCCAAGGTGGGTCTCCGAAGATGGGGTAAGGACAAAAATCCTCCCCCTGGAACAGGGGAGCTCCTTTACCCCACTACCCCGCTCGAGTCCTTTAATGTAATGACATTTTCTGTACACGTCCCTCTATTTGCGAACTCCTTGAAATGCGAAGATACGTGTGTCGGTTATTATGTTATACATATTATAATAGGTACTTATTTATATGTGACGTACGTACATGTGTAATATTTGAGCGGTTGTGCGTACTGTTCAGTTGTGATTGAGTACGGTATAGTATATATTGGTGTAAAACAAAAACAGTAGGAGACGCCCAGGATTTGTGGTTGCAATATTGCACAACAAGTTTTTGTAATTTCTCGGAGACAACCGAACAAATTCCAAAGATTTTTTTTTTATATAAAACTAGCTGCTGCCTGCTACGACTTCGCTAGCGTAACTTAGTAAATTATATACTACTAGCTGTTGCACGCGACTTCGTCCGCGTAACTTTATAAAATATAATACATTCGTGTCTGTGAAACCATGGAAGTACACATACAAAATTTCAATCCAAACGGTCAAGCTTTTTAGTAGTTGACATACCGACAGCAGCGCCACCTACCGGGTCCAATTGTATTTTAAATCATCCAGGAAACCATCGAAATACAAATATAAAATTTCAACCCAATCGGTTCAGCCGTTTAGAAGTTATGTGAAAAAGAAGTTAAGTACGGAAGGATAATTGTTACTACACGTTATCCTATTACCCGTTTTCCCGTAGGAATGAAGCATTTTCCCGCGGAAAAAAGCATTCTATGTTCATCACAGATAATGTCGACTTCTAATGGTAAAAGAATTTTTCAAATCGGTCCAGTAGTTTTAGAGCCTGTTCTATACAAACAAACAATCAAATTTTTCCTCTTTATAATATTAGTATAGAAAACCTTCCTCGAGAACCACTCTATCTCACTCATTGGTGAAAACAGCGTGAAAATCGGTGCAGTAGTTTTTGAGGGAAGACTTTGTTTTATCATCATCAATCATCAATTCTAATAATAAATCTGTATGTGTAGGTATTGTACTTACTTATGTATGTTCCTCCATAACTCTTAAACGAATTAATTGATTTTCATGTAATTAGATAGATAAACATTTAGACGTACAGGACACGGGATAGAATACTTTTTCTTTTTCAACGCGGACGTAGTCGCCGGCGCCAGCTAGTAATATAATATGTAAGGATATACGCCCACAGGATTTGTCGTTTTGCAATATAGCACAACAAATTTTTCTAACTTCTCGGAGACAACCGAACAAATTTAAAATTCAAAAAATTTTTTAAAAATATTATGTAAAATATGAAAGAAGAAATGAAAGTAGCCGATTAAAACTTTAGTCTACCTACAGTATTTAAGCAGATTACGTCTAAATAAGCTTAAAAGCGTAGTCGTCGCTGAAAATGTGACACGAAAGCATTTTTTGTGCTGTAATTTTTTACTTTTTTAACATAATCTATTATGCACTCTATTTTTATCTAAGTTTTAATTTTACTCTAAGTAATTAGGGAGACGACGACGGGCGGCTCAACTTGGAAAATTCATTTCCAAAGTTGACCTTGCCGGGAATCGAACCCGGGAACCTTGGTACAGAGTACAGAGTGCTAAGGCAAGCACCGTAACCACTCATCCAACGGGCTCTTCGAAAGTTGACCCAGCCGGGAATCGAACCCGGGAACCTTGGTACAGAGTGCTAAGGCAAGCACTCATCCAACGGGCTCGTCGAAATTATTTTTCCATACCTCCCTTTGTTCTAGATTTAGTGTTTAGTAATAACTAAACTGACCTTACTAATGTGCTTAGTACGTAGTATTGTTTAGTCAATAGTCATGTATATAAAACCATTGCCTAATGAGGCGACGAAAGCCTTAAAATTAAGATTAAAAAATACACCTCCCTATAAATTTGACAAACAAATGCAATAGCATTGACCTGGGTATATTTGAAACTATAGCTGGTGCCCGCGACTTCGTCCGCGTTCAAAGTGTTATATAGCCTAAAGCCTTCCTCGATAAATGGACTATCAAATACAAAAATAATTTTTCAATTCGAACCAGTGGTTTTTGAGATTAGCGCGTATAACCAAACAAACTAACTCTTCAGGTTATATATTGGTATAGATGTCGTGGGCAGATCGTAGAATTGGGCAGATCGTAAAGTATGAAATTAAAAATGTTTCACCTAAAGTCAAAAATAGGTGCGACGAGGAGCGGAGCGGAGCAAACCGAGCGAAGCGGAGCGGAGCGAGGCGACCCTCTCAGTTTTAACAATTATGATCTGCCCAGGAATATCATGATATGCCCAATTCTACGATGTGCCGACGACATAGATAAGCCTACAACGGTTTCCCCTCGTTCTATATCGATCACAAAACCATTAAGGATGACGCGTATCCCACTATCCCAATTCCTCGCTAATTATTTTCACATTCCTGTTCGCAATGCATATTATGGCGATGGCGTGACAAAGTCAATATGTTGGGGGAGTCCCGGGAATGCGCGCGTTTCATGGCTTCCCTGCGTAGGTATAGATTGAGGTTTTTCTGGTTTGACACGTAATTGATGAGGGTCTACACACATAGAAGCGGATAAATCACGATAGTAGATTTTAGTATTATACTTTATACGTACCGTTTCATTTCAGAATGATTTTAATATTAATTGGTAAATGCTAAACAGATTACATTGTTTGAAAACATAGTAAAAGTCACATTGAAAAGTAAAGTTACTAGGGGAATTATGCACGCAAATAACATTTTTGTGATTTGCTTAGAGACCTTTTTTTTATTTGTTTACACACAAAAAACAATAAATGGTACACAGATACGGACCCCTATAAACTCGGTTGAGTTTCTAGCGTACACCTGAGTTGTTCATAATAATAGAAAATACATCATACATAATTACAAACATAACACAGAAATACTACAAAAGCAATAAACTTGTACATAATTTATTGGCAGCTACATCTTTAATTAATCTTTAATAATTAATTAGTTTTGACAATAAAATATATATGTATATATACAGCCTGTACGTGTTACAATAATGTTAGCTAGAAAGTGTGTTGTGTACCTTTTAATAGAAGAATTACGTTAAAGAATTTATTACGCATATTATTACGTAATATTACGTTATATTACGTAATATTACGTTACGTTATATTACGTGAAAGAATTTTTTAAATGGGCCCAGTATTTTTTGAGTTTATTCATTAGAGGTACATATTAACATGCACATGTTTTCATTTCCTAATATTACTAGCTACACGCTCCCGGCTTCGCCCAGATTCAACATTACACACAGTTACGAAGTTTTATCAAAATCAGTTCAGTAGTTTAGGAGTTCATTGGCCTCAAACAATGTGTCACGTAATTTTTATATATACCTATAGAGATATAAGAATCATCAGCCTGAATGCATCATTTATCTTTAAGATGATTACACATATATCAGGATATTAGAACAAAGAGATTATATACAATATTTTGTACTAAAAGCTTATACGCAGTTGTAAAGTTTGATTTTAAAGTCAACTGGGTAGGGGGCGGCGAATTCTCGCAACGGCGACGTGATGTCTGCCCGTGTTATAGAGTAATGAAACATTTGTATACTTCACGAGCTAAGTTTTAATAGGTCTGACCGATAGGTTTGAAAATGACTATAAAACACACATAATATAAGAGCTATGGTTATGTACATGTGAATAGTTTTTGTTTCATCAAAATCGGTGCAGTATTTCCGAAATTATTGACACCGAAACTTCGGTCGCTATTCAAATTTTCAAGACCGCCCACGCTAAGTGGATGACGTCACAAAGTCCGATTCTAGATGTAAGTTCATATTAAAAAGAAAGATTTGTATGTTTGTAATTAATTAACTCATTACTGATTAAATTACTGGACCGATTTTAAAAAATCTTTCACCTATAGAAAGCTAGGTTATCAGCGAGTAACATAGGCTATATTTTATAAAGTTACGTGGGCGAAGTCGCGTGCTTAGTTAAGACGTCATCAACATTCGCAAGTAGTAATAAAAAATTTGGGTGGCGGGCATACTTTGAACGCTTATAACTCGGTCATTTTTAAAGATATCAAAAAAAACACTTCCGTATTGTCATTGTCATTGTCATGATGCCATTGTCAGAACTGGACCGAATTGAAATGGGACCACACGGGAAGCCACTAGCTTTCAAATAAAAAAAGAATTATCAAAATCGTTTCACTCAGTCGAAAATTTCTGTACACGTCCCTCTATTTGCGAACTCCTTGAAATGCGAAGATACGTGTGTCGGTTATTATGTTATACATATTATAATAGGTACTTATTTATATGTGACGTACGTACATGTGTAATATTTGAGCGGTTGTGCGTACTGTTCAGTTGTGATTGAGTACGGTATAGTATATATTGGTGTAAAACAAAAACAGTAGGAGACGCCCAGGATTTGTGGTTGCAATATTGCACAACAAGTTTTTGTAATTTCTCGGAGACAACCGAACAAATTCCAAAGATTTTTTTTTTATATAAAACTAGCTGCTGCCTGCTACGACTTCGCTAGCGTAACTTAGTAAATTATATACTACTAGCTGTTGCACGCGACTTCGTCCGCGTAACTTTATAAAATATAATACATTCGTGTCTGTGAAACCATGGAAGTACACATACAAAATTTCAATCCAAACGGTCAAGCTTTTTAGTAGTTGACATACCGACAGCAGCGCCACCTACCGGGTCCAATTGTATTTTAAATCATCCAGGAAACCATCGAAATACAAATATAAAATTTCAACCCAATCGGTTCAGCCGTTTAGAAGTTATGTGAAAAAGAAGTTAAGTACGGAAGGATAATTGTTACTACACGTTATCCTATTACCCGTTTTCCCGTAGGAATGAAGCATTTTCCCGCGGAAAAAAGCATTCTATGTTCATCACAGATAATGTCGACTTCTAATGGTAAAAGAATTTTTCAAATCGGTCCAGTAGTTTTAGAGCCTGTTCTATACAAACAAACAATCAAATTTTTCCTCTTTATAATATTAGTATAGAAAACCTTCCTCGAGAACCACTCTATCTCACTCATTGGTGAAAACAGCGTGAAAATCGGTGCAGTAGTTTTTGAGGGAAGACTTTGTTTTATCATCATCAATCATCAATTCTAATAATAAATCTGTATGTGTAGGTATTGTACTTACTTATGTATGTTCCTCCATAACTCTTAAACGAATTAATTGATTTTCATGTAATTAGATAGATAAACATTTAGACGTACAGGACACGGGATAGAATACTTTTTCTTTTTCAACGCGGACGTAGTCGCCGGCGCCAGCTAGTAATATAATATGTAAGGATATACGCCCACAGGATTTGTCGTTTTGCAATATAGCACAACAAATTTTTCTAACTTCTCGGAGACAACCGAACAAATTTAAAATTCAAAAAATTTTTTAAAAATATTATGTAAAATATGAAAGAAGAAATGAAAGTAGCCGATTAAAACTTTAGTCTACCTACAGTATTTAAGCAGATTACGTCTAAATAAGCTTAAAAGCGTAGTCGTCGCTGAAAATGTGACACGAAAGCATTTTTTGTGCTGTAATTTTTTACTTTTTTAACATAATCTATTATGCACTCTATTTTTATCTAAGTTTTAATTTTACTCTAAGTAATTAGGGAGACGACGACGGGCGGCTCAACTTGGAAAATTCATTTCCAAAGTTGACCTTGCCGGGAATCGAACCCGGGAACCTTGGTACAGAGTACAGAGTGCTAAGGCAAGCACCGTAACCACTCATCCAACGGGCTCTTCGAAAGTTGACCCAGCCGGGAATCGAACCCGGGAACCTTGGTACAGAGTGCTAAGGCAAGCACTCATCCAACGGGCTCGTCGAAATTATTTTTCCATACCTCCCTTTGTTCTAGATTTAGTGTTTAGTAATAACTAAACTGACCTTACTAATGTGCTTAGTACGTAGTATTGTTTAGTCAATAGTCATGTATATAAAACCATTGCCTAATGAGGCGACGAAAGCCTTAAAATTAAGATTAAAAAATACACCTCCCTATAAATTTGACAAACAAATGCAATAGCATTGACCTGGGTATATTTGAAACTATAGCTGGTGCCCGCGACTTCGTCCGCGTTCAAAGTGTTATATAGCCTAAAGCCTTCCTCGATAAATGGACTATCAAATACAAAAATAATTTTTCAATTCGAACCAGTGGTTTTTGAGATTAGCGCGTATAACCAAACAAACTAACTCTTCAGGTTATATATTGGTATAGATGTCGTGGGCAGATCGTAGAATTGGGCAGATCGTAAAGTATGAAATTAAAAATGTTTCACCTAAAGTCAAAAATAGGTGCGACGAGGAGCGGAGCGGAGCAAACCGAGCGAAGCGGAATATCATGATATGCCCAATTCTACGATGTGCCGACGACATAGATAAGCCTACAACGGTTTCCCCTCGTTCTATATCGATCACAAAACCATTAAGGATGACGCGTATCCCACTATCCCAATTCCTCGCTAATTATTTTCACATTCCTGTTCGCAATGCATATTATGGCGATGGCGTGACAAAGTCAATATGTTGGGGGAGTCCCGGGAATGCGCGCGTTTCATGGCTTCCCTGCGTAGGTATAGATTGAGGTTTTTCTGGTTTGACACGTAATTGATGAGGGTCTACACACATAGAAGCGGATAAATCACGATAGTAGATTTTAGTATTATACTTTATACGTACCGTTTCATTTCAGAATGATTTTAATATTAATTGGTAAATGCTAAACAGATTACATTGTTTGAAAACATAGTAAAAGTCACATTGAAAAGTAAAGTTACTAGGGGAATTATGCACGCAAATAACATTTTTGTGATTTGCTTAGAGACCTTTTTTTTATTTGTTTACACACAAAAAACAATAAATGGTACACAGATACGGACCCCTATAAACTCGGTTGAGTTTCTAGCGTACACCTGAGTTGTTCATAATAATAGAAAATACATCATACATAATTACAAACATAACACAGAAATACTACAAAAGCAATAAACTTGTACATAATTTATTGGCAGCTACATCTTTAATTAATCTTTAATAATTAATTAGTTTTGACAATAAAATATATATGTATATATACAGCCTGTACGTGTTACAATAATGTTAGCTAGAAAGTGTGTTGTGTACCTTTTAATAGAAGAATTACGTTAAAGAATTTATTACGCATATTATTACGTAATATTACGTTATATTACGTAATATTACGTTACGTTATATTACGTGAAAGAATTTTTTAAATGGGCCCAGTATTTTTTGAGTTTATTCATTAGAGGTACATATTAACATGCACATGTTTTCATTTCCTAATATTACTAGCTACACGCTCCCGGCTTCGCCCAGATTCAACATTACACACAGTTACGAAGTTTTATCAAAATCAGTTCAGTAGTTTAGGAGTTCATTGGCCTCAAACAATGTGTCACGTAATTTTTATATATACCTATAGAGATATAAGAATCATCAGCCTGAATGCATCATTTATCTTTAAGATGATTACACATATATCAGGATATTAGAACAAAGAGATTATATACAATATTTTGTACTAAAAGCTTATACGCAGTTGTAAAGTTTGATTTTAAAGTCAACTGGGTAGGGGGCGGCGAATTCTCGCAACGGCGACGTGATGTCTGCCCGTGTTATAGAGTAATGAAACATTTGTATACTTCACGAGCTAAGTTTTAATAGGTCTGACCGATAGGTTTGAAAATGACTATAAAACACACATAATATAAGAGCTATGGTTATGTACATGTGAATAGTTTTTGTTTCATCAAAATCGGTGCAGTATTTCCGAAATTATTGACACCGAAACTTCGGTCGCTATTCAAATTTTCAAGACCGCCCACGCTAAGTGGATGACGTCACAAAGTCCGATTCTAGATGTAAGTTCATATTAAAAAGAAAGATTTGTATGTTTGTAATTAATTAACTCATTACTGATTAAATTACTGGACCGATTTTAAAAAATCTTTCACCTATAGAAAGCTAGGTTATCAGCGAGTAACATAGGCTATATTTTATAAAGTTACGTGGGCGAAGTCGCGTGCTTAGTTAAGACGTCATCAACATTCGCAAGTAGTAATAAAAAATTTGGGTGGCGGGCATACTTTGAACGCTTATAACTCGGTCATTTTTAAAGATATCAAAAAAACACTTCCGTATTGTCATTGTCATTGTCATGATGCCATTGTCAGAACTGGACCGAATTGAAATGGGACCACACGGGAAGCCACTAGCTTTCAAATAAAAAAAGAATTATCAAAATCGTTTCACTCAGTCGAAAATTATGAGGTAACAATCATTAAAAAAAACGTACGCATCGAATCTCCTCCTTTTTTGGAAGTCGGTTGAAAATATATAAATGTTGTCTCTGTTTAGGAGAGTGCTCTGTGAATAGTCCTGAAGACCGTCGCTAGGCAACGGGCGATCGTTCCCCGACGCGACCTCTCGCACTAATTTTGGCTTGCGTTCGTATTTTGAGTTTTCAAATAAATAAGTCTATTACTGTCCAGTCCTTTGTTAGGTTATTTTATACGATACACATTATATTATTACATGTTTTGGAAAACCTTTTTAAATAATCAAGGTTAGTAAGTATATTAGTACAACGGTAAGAATATATAGTAAGGTATACTAGCTGGTGCTTACGACTTCATCCGCGTTAAAAAATCCATACCAACACCCACACTTGTTAATAAATAATTTATAAATGTGAATGTAACTCTGTTTGTCTGTTACCTTTTCACGCCTTAACTACTCATCTTGAAATTTTGTATACTTACACGTTATCAGAGATACAAAAAACGACCCTAGGTTTTTTTAGAGAAAAAAAACCTCTTCCTAAGAGTTCATTTAATCCTTACTTCCTTATTAATCCGTACTAATATTATAAACGCGAAAGTTTTTATGGATGTATGGATGTTTGTTCCTCTTTCACGCAAAAACTACTGAAACGATCACCATGAAATTTTGCATACACGTTGTCTGGGACACCAGAAAGGAGACTAAACACTTCTCGAGGGACTATCTTAAATATAAAACTGTAACTAACGCCTGAAATCAAGCGTTTTATTTTTAACTAGCTGTTGCCCGCGACTTCGTCCGCGTTGAAGAAGAAAAAAGTAGCCTATCCTGTGTCCCGTACTTCTAAATGTTTATCTACCAAGTTTCATGAAAATCAATTAATTCGTTTAAGAGTTATGGAGGAACATACTTACATACAATACCTACACTTACAGATTTATTATTAGTATTGATTAATGTATGTATTGTATGTATGTTCCTCCATAACTCTTATTGAAATATTGAAGCTGTTGGAATTATACGTTTATGATTGAAGCCATTAAATTTACATTACAGCCATCTAGCGGATTTCTTTGGAAATGTTATGCTGAAATCGACGCGACGCTGAAGCTGAGCTAGCAGTTCTATACGAAGGGGAAGTTGTGTCTCGCGAACGATAGAGGGAACCTGTCTGACATCAGTAACTACCCCTTACAGAAGACCACCGTGAAATACCAGCACGTGTGCTGTTGCGTTTCGGTAAGCGAGTGTGTGATGCCAGAGCCTGTTTCCATATACCTTAAAATCCCCTATCCTTAATCCTACTGCAGTAGGCAATGCACTTGCAGCACTTGTGGTGTTGCTTGCTATAGGCGACGGTTACCTTAATATTGTCTGTCGACCTTAGAGGAAGACTGTCGACCTTAATATTTAAAAAAAAAGGACGGGCATTCTGGGAAGTTATTCCTGAATAGAATAATATATTTAAAAAAAAAGTTATTGTAATTGATCATCTTTATTTACATACATTTTATTAAGTTACCAACATTTTTGTAGAAAATTAAAACAATTTAAAATAAAAATTGAAACAATCGGTAATAATTTCATAATTAATCCTGAGGAAATCTGCCAGATTTAGTACTAGGCTCCATTATCCGCATCCGCAAAATAATCGCATGCAGATATCTAACTAAATCTATGCGGAAGTTCCGCAACCAGTTTCCGCCATCGCTAGCGCCCAGCCGGCACTGTGCTCGCACCCTAACCGCCCACAGACTAAAGTACAGTATAATAAAGAGTGCTAGCGTACAGTATGGTCACTCCCTGCCTCCCGTTGAAAGTGCCCCCACCCGCGCTCAGTTACCTCACAGTTACCGGCTGGCAAGGACGTCTTATCTGGTGCATGTTTTATCTCACGAGCTTAGACTGTGTGCGTAGCAACGCGTTTGTTTCATACATTTGATCGCCAGTGACCGGGGTGTGCTAAAGGTGAACGCAGACTTGCAGTCATCGCTTTTGTTAATGGCGGCGCGCCGGCCGCAGCGTCCGATTGGTGACGTCAACAGCTGCGCTTGGGGAATTTGGCCGCTTTAGGTATTGCGGCAACTGCGGCGCGGGTAGGTGGGCGACGTTGCATAGAACTTCATCTATACTTACTTAATATTATAAAGAGGAAAGATTTGTTTGTTTGTTTGTATTGAATAGGCTCCGAAACTACTGGACCGATTTGAAAAATTATTTCATTTTTGGGAAGCTATATTATCAGCGAGTAACATGGGCTATCTATACTAACTAATATTATAAAGAGGAAAGATTTGATTGTTTGTTTGTTTGTATTGAATAGGCTCCGAAACTACTGGACCGATTTGAAAAATTATTTCATTGTTGGGAAGCTACATTATCAGCGAGCAACATAGGCTATCTATACTAACTAATATTTTAAAGAGGAAAGATTTGATTGTTTGTTTGTTTGTTTGTTTGTATAGAATAGGCTCCGAAACTACTGGACAGATTTGAAAAATTCTTTTACCATTAGAAGCCGACATTATCCGTGATGAACATAGGCTACTTTTTGCTGCGGGAAAATGCTTCATTCCTACGGGAAATCTAAAATAAAAGTAAATACTAGCTGCTTGGCCCGGGATACACTTGATAGCGCGTCTATCGGATTTGGGTAGAACTGCTTGATGATATTTTTAGCGTTCCGCTCCACGGTATCTACCGGTATCTTGATAACGCCATCTATACTTTTCAACGCGGACGAATTTGCGAGCACCGGCTAGTATAAAATAATTCGGCGCGTGCGGTGCAGCCAAGTCTGCGTTCACCTTTAGCACACCCCAGTCACTAGCGATCAAATGTATGAAACAAACGCGTTGCTACGCACACAGCCTAAGCTCGTGTAGGTGAACGCGTACCATGCTTGTGTGAGTGAGATAAAACATGCATGAGATAAGACGTCTTACTGTGCATTAAGTACACTTCTGTACTAGGACTGCGTTCCTTGTGTTTGACGAGTGTCACCCATTCACAAGTCTTCCATGCTCCACATGTACGCTTCGTCCTCTTGTGCTTTCCGTTTGCTCTTCTGCTCGAAATACTTCTTCTCGTATCCGCTCGAGCGGTCCACTCCGTCCCAACGGTATCCCGGACGGATATTGAATCTATTCGGTGGGAAGCCCCCCTTGTATGTCGGTTTCTCTGTAACAATGTCACTTTGTTAATTAAAAAACTAGCACCTCTTTGCTTGCATTTAACACTAGATCTCAGGTGTCCCGCCCGGGTTCGATTCCCAACTGCGGGCCTATTCTCTATCTGTGGTTTTTAAAAACGTGTCGACTTCAAAGTCGACATTAAATAAGAAATAGTACTATGTCAAACTAAAAACCACACAATAACGCGCCAATAACTTCATCGACATGTATAACTATGGAAAAAACGTCATAGACATTTTGACATGTGCTTACTGAATACCAAAGTAGACAATTGTCAAGTCTATAACCGCATTGAGTCGATAACTACAGCAAAACCACACTTAGAGAATACGGGCCCTGGGCAGACTGTGAAGAAATAAATTCTTCATATTTTCAGGCCCTGGCCTGAAAATTATACAAAAAAAAAGTTTTAGACAAATATTGTAATTTCACTTAAAAATGTTTATATATAATACTTAACTTTATTAAATTAAAATTAACAGTTAGACAGGTTAGAAATAAATTTTAATAAAATCCCAACTCAGTTATTTTTAATATTAGCAAAAAAAGTTATATAATTTATAAGTTATAAAAAATTATATAAAAGTTATATTATGTGAAACGAAATTTCTTCAATTATTATTATTCTGAAGTGAAACTTTCTTTTTTGTAATTCTCACCATTTCTGTGTAATTTGAGGAATTTTATAAATTTTCGATTCTAACCTGTAGTAGAAAGGGTGAAAAACGTCGATATTACATAACATTATATACCTATATACCTAGAAACCTATACCAAAAATTCCTTCAATTTTGTTTTGTATGTAAATTTTCCTAGACTACAAGTTTTGTGCACTCACCCGGTGGCAACTCTCCCCTCTCTCGCTTTCTCTCTCTGATGTACTGCAACATCGGATCTCCCTCTCTCTGTATGTCGCGCCGATCTCTTTCTAGATCTCTGTCGTCCTTGAACCTCGCCAGGGGCTTGGACGCTTCGTGCAACATTTCTTGCACGCGCGCCTCATGCACCTCTATCTGCTTTAGACTGCAACGAGAGTTTCATTTAATAGACACAGATTGCTTCGTAACAGACAGATGAATCATTCCATACAAAATTGTCAATGCCTATTGCTATTATAACAGATGAATCACTCCATACAAAATTGTCAATGCCTATTGCTACATATTATAACAGATGAATCACTCCATACAAAATTGTCCATACAATGCCTATTGATATTATAACAGATGAATCACTCCATACAAAATTGTCAATGCCTATTGCTACATATTATAACAGATGAATCACTCCATACAAAATTGTCAATGCCTATTGCTACATATTATAACAGATGAATCACTCCATACAAAATTGTCAATGCCTATTGCTACATATTATAACAGATGAATCACTCCATACAAAATTTTCCAATGCCTATAATTGCTATTAATAATCTACTCTTTTAGAGTCGCTAAACGCTTCGAACGAAAATGCACCTAAACTTACGGGAGCAGAGTGAGTTTTGCTTTGTAGCTACGCTGGCTCACTTAGATAAAGATCTCAGTAGGTGTTTACAGTATACTTTATAACGGACGCTTGTCTTAACACTCAGAAGGCCTAGTGCGAGGCCTCTAACTAGGCCCTGTGTTTCTACGGGTGAAATAATTTTTAAAATAACTCTACTAGTTTTTGAGTTTTATTCATTAAATAATTAAATAAATAAATATGACACACATTCCACACAGCACCATCTAGTTCCACACTAAGCAACTAATGCTTGCATTAGGGATACCAGACAGTTGATATACTACATAGATCACTTTCTTTTTTTTTTTTTTGTAAATACATACATATTATAAATACAAAACATCCATGACTCAGGTACAAAGGTAAATGTTAACATAAACATAACATAACATAAATATTTGACCCTAGCGGGATTCGAACCCGCGACCGTTTGGTTAACAGCTAGGTTACTAGCCATTAGACCAAATCTTCTCTCTTTATAATATTAGTATAGAAGTATAGATAGCCTATGTTACTCGCTGATAGTGATAATGCAGCTTTCTATGGGTAAAAGTATTTTTAAAATCTTTCCACTCGTTTTTGAATTTGATTCATTACAAACAAAAATACAAATCTCTATATTATATTATATTATTAGTAAGTATAGATATATGGTCTTTGCTTCAAAAATATTAATTGTGGTCATAAGTAACTTACCCCTTACTCCATTTCTTGTATTTCTCATCAAGTTCTCTCTGTCTCTCTGCTTTCTCTTTTTGCTTTTGTCTCTCTTCGGACGTCTCTCTCTTGCTCTTTCTGGACACGGCCTTAGCGTTTCTACCTGACACTTCATCGTTCATTCTGCTGAAGGCGTTGTCTTCTCTTCTGCGAAATTCTTCATTCTCAACTTTCAATTGCTTAGCATTTTGGAGGCCAGCTCTCTTTCCGTCTAAAGTTTTTTCCATTTTCTTGTTACTTGGAGGTGGACTGTCGCTTCTATTAACTCTATCTCTTCTCGATGCATTGTCGCTAGTAATTCTTCTGTCTCTTCTTGGGGATTCTTGCCTATTCCTTCTCGGCGGAGACAAGTCAGAGTCAGAAGACTTGTTTCTCTTGTCTTGACGTTTATTTCTATGCTTGTCATTGTCGTATCTTGATCTTCCTTCGTGTGACTCTTTGGATTTTCTCAGCGGCGACATGTCTGAGTTAGATTCGCTTCTTGATTTAAGAGTCTTCTTTAAATTGTTTTTTCTTGGCGGAGACATGTCAGAATCTGACTTGTTATTACGTCTCTTGGGTGATTCTGAATTTTTTCTTTTACTCATTTTACTTTTTCTCGGTGGCGACAAGTCAGAGTCCGATTCGTTACTTGATTTACGACTCTTTCCTACATTCCTATTCAAATTGTTCTTTCTCGGTGGAGACATATCCAAATTCAAATTGTTCTTTCTCGGTGGAGACATATCCAAATCCAACTTGTTACGTCCCTTAGGTGATTCTGAGTTTTTCCTATTACTTTTTTTGCTTTTTCTCTGTGATGACATGTCTGATTCTGACGATTTCGCCCTACGGGGTGAATCTTTCTTTGATTTTCTAGAATGTTCCATTTGGTTTTTATGAGATTTGTTTCTTTCTATATCTTCAACAGATTCCCATCGACTCCGTTTTCTAACTTTCACCTCATTTGTATTTTTATTTCTATCACCAGTCTTCAGAGAATGTTTCCTTGGTGGACTCAAATCACTATCATTGCTTTGAGATCTTTTATTACTTCTGTTATTGTGTTGTTTACTATTTTGTCTTGGCAAACTATTATCAGAATCACATCTTTTAGCATTTTCTTTACGTTTATCAACACTCTGTTTCCTTGGTGGTGAAAGGTCTGAGTCATTTTTATTTTCGTCTTCCGAGTCACTGTACATTTTTCCAAAAATAAGTTCACTCTCTTTTTCTTTCTCTTTAATTGTTTGCTTTATTTCCTCGATTTCAAGTTTACTTGTGAATCCATCGTCCTGAAAATGGTGAGGTATATTTTAAATTATTTTTAGGCTTAAACTAGATTTAAATTAGCACTAATGGAAAACTTTAATCGCTGAGACTTTATTGTTTCAATGATATTTGAATTTGTTGTTTGTTGTCATGACGTATCATGTCGTGACCATGTCACTTGCCTTAGTGCTTCTAACTCAGTGGACCGGGTTCGATTTGCGGCAGGACCAATAATGCAAATGAACCTTTCAAAGTTGGTTCTGGTCTGGGTGTGTATTGTTAATGCACCAGCTAGTATTGTTTATAGAGGCAAGTTATAAATTACTAGCTGGTGCTCGCGACTTCGTCCGCATAGAAAAGTATAAAACGCCATCTACCGTATTTTGAATAGATGGCGCTATCTCCCGGGCCAAGCCGTTAGTACGATGTAGTAGTAGATAGTAGATTTCCCGTAGGAATGAAGCATTTTCCCGCAGTAAAAAGTATCTCATGTTCATCACAGATAATGTCGGCTTCTAATGGTAAAATAATTTTTCAAATCGGTCCAGTAGTTTCGGAGCCTATTCTATACAAACAAACAAACAAAAAAACAAACAAACATACAAACAACAAATCAAATCTTTCCTCTTTATAATATTAGTATAGATAAATATTAATCAAAAAATTAATAACCTGGTTAATAACTCTCCATTTGGAGCTAATGAACTGTTCGGATTTTTTCAACTCTTCTGGGCGATCATCAATGATTCCAGCTATTTGAGGTGCATCTTCACCTTCACCAAGGATGTCCAGCTCATCAACGTCCAAGGGCTGGAGTCTTGACACATCTATGTCATCATCTATTATTTTGAATCTGAAAGTAAAAGTATGTTTTTGTTAAAAGATTTAAATCACAGATGCGCCCTGTGCTTCTGAAAACTGTCCACGTAATATGTATGCAATGTGAACCGCTCACTGCTTTCTACAAGCGACTTAGGCAGGAAGAGTGAGCTCACTCTCACCAACGATAAAACATATTCGACCGCCTGAAGTATGGCAAGGGCGCATCTGTGATTTAAATCTTTGAAGATGAATAAATAGATCTTTCTTTCTCTATGTCTGCCCCTTTAGTTTTGTAGATTAGCCATCAAATTCGTGAACCTGCCTTTGTTAAGAGCCAGAGCAAACTGGAACAGCTGCTCGACAAACAATGTTCCATTTTCAGCCGCCTGAAATACGGCAAGGGCGCATCTGTGATTTAAATCTTTGGTTTCGTTATATTAAGAGCACACTTTCCAACTCGAGCAGCTTCCAATTCCATACTCATTATATTGGTCGCAGCAATATTTAAAAAAACATGACATTTCTCACATATAATATGAAGGTTTGGATGAGAACAAAAAACTGAAATGAATTACATATCTATATAAAAAAATGTTAAATAAAATGTTTGTGAACTTGATGAGTCAAGGCGGCCTTGACTTTTGTTTAGTATTTTAGACATAATAATTACCCTTTGCCTTTAATATTTTTCCTCTTTTTCTTCTTTTTATCACCCGATGTCCCTTTTAAGTATTTTTGTAAATACGACTTTTGATCTATAGGTGCAGGTACAGACATGTTGCTACAGTTCGCGGCCGAAACCTTGGGCAATTACAAAAATATTACACCCAAGTAAACTTTTACCATTGAAGTAAAACCGAGACAAAACTACAAATAATGAATTTACCAAAAACAAAATTAAATAAATTTGTATTATATTAAACAATACAATACAAATATGCAATGAGTGAATGTCAGTATTGTATTGTTTCTTGGTAAGTTGGTATTGTATTGTCAGTCAGACAGTCACTGTGTTTGATTGACTGACTGAAATAATACTAATTTGAATACTGGAGCCGTCATCAATCATGCCATGTCAGTTGTCAATATCACGATCCACGATGCTATCACATGCACACATGTACAGTCCATACAAACACTGACCTGTAATAATACCACTGGACAAGCTGCTGTCAAATTATCTTTATGCCTATTTCCAACGAATTTTTACAATTTTTAAATTTGTAAAAGTTCGTTGCCTATTTCGAAAACGCCATTTTGGCGCTGTAGCCTTTGAAGTGAAAGTACATAGAATTAAATTTAGTCATGCAATAATTAAAATTGTCCTTGGAACATTTACATTTCCTCATGTTTCGTAACTCAAGCGGACACAAAAAACACTCTCTAAGACATCAACAAATAGAATAAAACAGACACTATTATACATATCTATGGAATAAAAATATGCAAACGTCAAAATTAGTTCTCGGTACTTTCGAGGGCGGCGTTTCAAAATTGCATTGACTTATATATTACTAGTGTAGTGTAAGGACCGGCTCAACGGCGCGGCGAAATGTCCCCAGTTCATTGGCTCTAAAACATCAATTTAGGGCCAACTAAAGGCAGTCGTTGAGTGTATCCTCACTTTGAAATCACTGGGTACATGAAATTATGTCATTTGTATTGGATAGCCTGTCCGGTGATATATATTACAGGTCAGTGAGTCCACAAGTCAACTGACAAGATGACTTTGACAACTGAAGCTGTGTAAACCACAGATCAGCATAATATAAAGTAACATCTATTATAAAATAAAATCACACTTTCTTGTTTTGTTAATCGAATAAAACTAAATACAATGGCTTTATTTTAGATACATGTACTGTATCCCTGACAATGTTTATGCAGAATTTAATGAACTGTTGAGTGGATAAGGCGTGAAAAGGTAACAGACAGACATAGGTACAGAATTTCTGTAATATTAAAGTATGAAAGTATGGTTTTCTTGAAATTGCACCTATAGAAAGAGAAAGAGCGATCGTGTGGTCAATACGGGCCAATATCTCTTTCTTGTTGGTCTGTAACTATAAAGCGTTTATCACACTATTCAATTTGAACGATTTCAATTTAGGAAATCGGAGGGTGTGATAAAACATTAGATTCAATAAACTTTATCCATTTTCAACTCTATATCTTCGACTTAGAAATCAATTTAGCGTGGTGTGATCACGAGCTCACTAGTTAGCTTAGATTCCTAAATTAAAATAGGAATCGTTCAAATTGAATAGTGTGAACACTTTATGGCCACACGATTTTTTTTACTATGTTGTATGTGTTGGTTCTGAATTAAAATAAAAACACAATTGGCAAATTAAAAATATATTTATTACACTATCGGCTGTCTCTTCTCTTTTTACAATGGTTCTTCTGTAAAGATGAGTGACAATAATATTAGTACAGGAAATTTTACTTACCACGAAAAATTGAGTCCTACGGGGGAATGTTCGATATAAGTTTCAAGAATATGTAATACTAGCTGGTGCCCGCGACTTCGTCCGCATTCTCTATAGCCTATAGCCTTCCTCGATAAATGGACTATGCAACACAAAAAGATTTTTTCAATTTGAACCAGTAGTTCCTGAGATTAGCGCGTACAACCAAACAAACAAACTCTTCAGCTATTTTCTATTACAACCTGTAAGTCGAATTTAAAAAAAAAAACTCGTAATTATACAAAAATGGTAAGTGACAAAAAAGGGTTTCACACTTTTTACTTTTTATTCTAAAATTTAAATTAACAGAGTTAGGGAGGAGTTAGGGATTTAAAATTCAGCTCTACTTATAAATGGGGATTTACCTTTTTCGCCGGTTGCACAACTCCAAGCTTTTTCTATTTTAATTGGGCCATCGTCGTCTTCCATCAATTGATCACCTGAAAATACAAAAAAAATGTCAACAAAAATAATAAAAAATTGGGTTGGTCTTGGATTGTCTAGAACAGAATCTCGTCGTCTCAAGAACTAGAGATTTTTCTATTTGGGTTAAATGAGCTCGAAACATAGACATCGTCTGGAAGTTCCAATCATTGCCAGGGCATATTATAAAAGAATTTAATAAATGACTTACTTTTAAGTTTTATTTCATTGGCAATGACACTAGTCTTGAATTGTGTTGCGATACGTAATTTTACAATACAGTTGTCGCATATTGTATATATGTTGTCACATTCAGCCGGTACTAACTGAAAACAATCAATTACGAAAACAATAATTAATTGGCAACCACACTTCTAAGCCCTCACTCCCAGTATAATATGGACAATTTGACAAAGAGACAATACTCCAGATACAAATTATATATTCAACAAACTGAAATTATCGTTATAAGTAACATCGAACTTACCACGATACCGAAACTAAAGTGCAGCATCTGCGAATAATTTTCAGTTTCATTCTCGTTTACGAAGTCGGTAAATAGATTTTTAAAAACACCGCTCCTATGGCAACATCTACACATAGGTGTTGTGGTTTCGCCACTTGCGTCCGGTATACCCATATTTTGTATTATTTTAAGGAAAACGAATTTCTTGAAGATTCTTGAGAAAATACAAATATTTTATGAAGCACGATGAAATAAATAAACAAAAAGTCAAAAACAATCAAATCATTCATCAACATCAATGTCATCAATCACATATCAATCAACACAACAAACAACAGTCAACTTCAAATCAAATCAAATCTCATCAAATCTGTCTGTCTTTCATTAAGTAGGGTAAGTACTCTGTGCTCATCACAGAACACAGGAGTAGTTCATAAAAATAGCACATAGAGAAATTATGCTTTCCTACGAGGCTACGCTATGAGGTCTGTCATAAAAGTGTAGAAATCTTAATACTTGATCTGAAGATTATAATACTAGCTGGTGCCCGCGACTTTGTCCGCGTTGAAAAAGAAAAAAGGAACTTATGTCCTGTACGACTAAATGTTTATCTACCAAATTTCATGAAAATCAGTTAATTCGTTTAAAAGTTATGGAGGAACATACATACATACAATACCTACACTTAAAGATTTATTATTAGTATTGATTCGGAAATCATGTCTATGAATAATATGAATAATAAATTTTATGTGCAATCAATATAAGAAAAAACAAAATCAAAGACTGTTATATTTATTAAGAATCATTATGAACTGCCATGTATTGTCGATTACATACAAGTGTTTAAATGGGAGAATAATAAGACAGTATTATACAAATATAAAGAAGTGTAAGTATCAAAATCTTTTACTTGAACTCTATACTACAGATAATGAGTGTTGCCAGCATCAGATTTAAAAAATGTAGTAAAAATCCCATGTAAACACGTTTTCCATTGTTTCACAGACACGATTGTATCATATTTTATAAAGTTACGCAGACGAAGTCGCGTGCAACAGCTAGTCTCAGAGAATGGGGGGTCTCCTCAACAACTCACAACAGATTAGGCTCCATCAGATTGGCTCGCGTTTGGGGTCAATAGAAAGTCGGGGATTATTTCATTTTTTTTTTTATTATAACTTATTTAACTAACTATTTTAACTAATAATCTTCTAAATTATCATCTTCAATGTTGCTCCACATATCGCCCCACTCTTTGATGTAGTTTGGATCCAGTTCATCTAAATCTTCTGTTTCATCGTTTTCACCATCGTAACTCGATAAAATTGTTTTCTGTCAAATAAGAAATCACAATTTATTTATAGCATCACATAAAATAACGTTTGTATTGAAATGAGATTATGGCATATCTGATTATTGAGCTGTTGCAATTTCTTATCCCGACTGTACCAACTATGAACTTTATTGCACATTTAAAAGTGACATTGCATAGAGCATGAACTCTGTCATCTGTCATTTAAATCAACCAAACGTCTGCCATTTAAAGAATATGTGACTTTACGTCAACGCATTAGGGTTTAATATGAATAGTAGAACTTGGTTGGTCGTTACTACCTTTCACGATTGACGCGCGAAGGCAACACTCCGCCATGCATGAGTCTGTTTTAGGGTCAATAATTCATATTAGAGGAGCAGCGACGCGCAATCGCGAGTCCTTCCTTCCTATGACGTGAGAGCCGTCGTCTGGACTGTCTCACGACTCGTGGCGTCTCGCTCACTGCGCTTCAGGGCGCGCGGAGACTCGAGCGGCTGCGAGTGGAAGTGCGTGGCTTCTCGGCACCGTTGCTAGAGGGAACGCGCAGTCGCGAGCGCCGCGAGCCGGCACGCGACGCCGCGTTACCCTTTCTTTCTGCTATATGAAATTGCGTTTTCTTGACTGAAGATAAAGTATAGAATACAATATGCAAATAGGCGCGTCGCGTCCCTGCTAGTCGCCGTTTCTCCAATATGAAATTACCCTTAGGCGTACTTTTTTATATGCCGCTTATATAATGACGTCTATGTGAGTTGCATGATCGCTTAAGTTACAATTTTAAGCAAAATATGATTTTGTCACTCACCATCAATGAAAATTGCTCTTCGTTTTCTCCAAGAGTTTCATCACAATCTGCATTTTGATCGTCACAACCGAAACTAACTTCATCTGTATTAGTAATGAAGCTTTCATTTTGACATTCAATATCTGGATTTTGGACAACATTCTCAATATCATCACACTTAACACTTGCTGCATCTTGACATTTGACATCATTCTTAACAACTTGACCTTGCCCTAAAACTTCATTTTCAGTATCTTGACATATGTCACTTTTCTCAACATCTTGAGCTTCGTTGACACTAGTTTCATCACTCCCTTCAGTAACTTCAATGTTATCTACGCCAAAATCTCTTCCAGCGATTGTATTATTCTCAGTACTGATAGGAGCAGGATCTTTTGTTAAAGCACTATCATTACTTGAATTCATTAGTTCACATTCTACATCTTTCTTTTCATTATTTAGACTGTTTTCATTTTCAATTACTCTATCAGTAAACGTACTATTATCTTCAAGTTTTTCTGCATCTGTTGTATCAACAGAGTCACTTTTAACTGGTATTTCTTGGCTTACATTGTTCTCATTATCTCCACTAATGATTGGCATGTCTTCATTTTCTTTTTTGCCATCATTGTCACCGTCTATAATATTGGTATTGTGATCGAACTCGTGGTCTGTATTCTTTGTTGATTCAACATTAACAATAGTTTGATTAGTGTTCTCTATAACTATACTAACAAATACATGGCCACTTGTTTCGATCTCTTCAATTTTAGTGTTCTCAGTATTAATGTTTTCTACAGTCGCTAAATTATCGCTTATTTGATGTTCCACGGATTGTACTACTATTGAATTGTTATTTTCATTATTTTGACTCTCTTTTGCATCAATATCGCTTATTTGATCTTCCACTGTTGGATTTCTATTTTCATTGTTTTGAGTCTCTTTTGCATCAATATCGTTTATTTGATCTTCCACTGTTGGATTTTTACTTTCATTATTTTGACTCTCTTTTGCACCAATATCGCTTATTTGATCTTCCACTGTTGGATTTTTACTTTTATTATTTTGACTCTCTTTTGCACCAATATCGCTTATTTGATCTTCCACTGTTGGATTTCTATTTTCATTATTTTCACTCTCTTTTGCATCAATATCGCTAATTTGATCTTCCACTGTTTGATTTTTATTATTTCGAGTCTCTTTTGCATCAATATCGCTTATTTGATCTTCCACTGTTTGATTTTTACTTTCATTATTTTGACTCTCTTTTGCACCAATATCGCTTATTTGATCTTCCACTGTTGGATTTTTATTTTCATTATTTTGAATCTCTTTTGCACCAATATCTCCTATTTGATGTTCCACTGTTGGATTTTTATTTTCATTATTTTGAGTCTCTTTTGCACCAATATCGCTTTCTTGACAAATCGATGTAACATTTCCAGTGACTATCACTGCAACATTAGTAATCTGATCTCCGATCAGGCTTTCTTTTTCATTTTTAATACTTCCAATAGATCCGCCATATGTAATTTTTTTATCAGAAGTCTTATCACTGCTAATCTCTTGTTCTTGATCCGAATCTTCTATTTCCATATCTTTTACACACATTTCGTCGCCAGAATATACCTCGACAGTTTCAATATTTTCTTTAATTTCTATTACGTCACTGTCGGAATCATTAGAAGCTGTACTACTTGCTGTTTTGTTATTCACATTTATACCAGTATCACTGTTAGCTTCATTATTTTTCGAAGCAGTTTCTTCTATCTTTGATTTCTCGTCATTTCTCGCAATACTATTATATTTCTTTAATAGAGGTCCTTTAAAAAAGTGTTTGCGTCGCATCACAGCGATCTTTCTTGAAAGCTTTACTGGTGAACCGCCGTATAGAACAGGACGGATTGTGGTGTTCACTCCGCCTGAAAAAGATACGTTTAGAAAGTAAATAAAAAATCAACAATTGCATTTTTATGGGTGGCAATCTATTTGATGTAGACGGTTGCTAGACGACTAGAAATACAAAAAAAAACTAGCTTTAATTATTAAAAAATATAAACTAACATACGCAATTCGGCAATATTATATTTGTATTTTTGTTTTTCTATCCATTGGTGAGAACAGCATGAAAATCGGTGCAGTAGTTTTTGAGTTTATCGCGAACAAACAGACAGACGCGGCGGAGGACTTTGTTTTATAATGTGTAAGGATTTCATCTGAGATTTGAACTCACCGATTTTAGTAGCGTTGATTGAACACAGTTTATCCAAATGCCTGAAACAGCTTATTTCGGCGACGCAAGAGGGCGACACGTGCTTCATAGAAACGAGGCCGAAATTATTCAAGAACTCGTTCAAATACAAGTTCTTCGGTTTCTGTTTCTTCTCAAAGTCCAGTTTCACTTGTAAGTTAAACTTTAGATTCATTATGCGAGCCACAACGTTCTCTTTGAGAGCCTATAAAAATAAATTACAATTAACATTTTAATAAGAGTGCTTGGCTAACATCTCGGGGGCCTCAGGGCCTCAGGTGAGATTACCAGCGTGGTCCATAAATTTTTCAAAGTTAGTTCTGGTCTGGATTTGGAAAGTAGTAGAATATTCCCTACTAATTGCGTTTCGCAGTCACTTAGGCGGCCCTTCTGGCTGCAGTAACCACCGCCTTACATAAGACCACCATGAAATTACAGCATATTTTATGTTCTGTTATGTTTCGGTGAGTGAGTAAGGCTCAATTCATATTGGAGGAGCACATAATTATGGTCATTTGACGATATATGGAGTAACAAACATCCATATATCTTCAAGAAAATCTAAAATTTCTCCAAGAAAAAAAAATGGATTTTTGGAAGAAATTTTGGAGAAAACCCACAAACCCACACACAAAAGCGAAAAAAGAATCCAAGAGGAAATTTTACCTCTTTTAAATACTCCAAGACGCCGCGGTCGACGGCTGCCTCTCCCATTGCCTTCTCCACTTCATTATAAGGTTCCAAAAACGCATCTTTGGCCTGAAATTTTTTTTTATCGTGTAGTCATTTTTCAGCAAGCAGCAAGCAGGTTGACGGTGCACTCGATGGTAAGTGGCTGTCGACCGTCGCCTATAGACTACCGTTTTCTATACTAATATTATAAGGAGGAAAGATTTGATTGTTTGTTTGTATAGAATAGGCTCCGAAACTACTGGACCGATTTGAAATTTTTTTTTACCATTAGAAGCCGACATCTGTGATGAACATAGGATACTTTTTACAGCGGGAAAATGCTTCATTCCTACGGGAAAACGGGTAAAAGGACAACGGGTAGTAAGACTTATCCTTCTGTACTTAACTTCTTTTTCACATAACTACTAAACGGCTTGACCGATTGGGTTGAAATTTTGTATGTTTCCATGGTTTCACAGACACGAATGTATTATATTTTATAAAGTTACGCGGACGAAGTCGCGTGCAACAGCTAGTATATTATAAAGGTCCACTTGACGATAGGTGATCACGGTCGTCTAAGGACACGTAACGGAAAAACATGAATATCATAAACTACGATACGTCAATTATTCTCGCGAAAGAAAGTAATATAAAAACATATAATTACCGCTCCAATTAATGATTCTATTTCATCATCAATTGCCTTCTTTTCCAGAGGAGTGAGTTCAGACACCAGCTTATATGAGGAACCTGTGATATTTTAAAATTGATCAAGTTATTATTACAACATATACTAGTAATATATTTTGTTAATATATAACGACTGTATATTCAAGATGATGAAGAGACAAAAAAAATACACGTACAACGTCTTTGAAAATGATTAAAACATTGTTCTGTAAGCCAGAGTGTTGTAAAACTGAAAAGTTTAGAGTAAAATTCTTGTCCCTAAGTTTGAATAAATAAGTCTATTTTTTTTTATTTTCCTAAAAAATAGATTTTATTACCTTTTAATTGATACCTTACAATCATACCCTTACCCTTGATCGAATAAGGTTTAAAGTACATAGGTTGAAACTTAATTTGCCGACAAAAACTTACCACTTCCGGGGAAATTTCGCACTGCGTTCGTCTACGATCCAAACTTGTTCATTACAAACTTCATACATACCTTCGGTCCTCGCCTAATTTAATGTCACATTGTATTGGAGTTGGTACATTTCCATACCCTGACATTACCCATGCAATTGCATGTAAAGCAAGAAAAACAAAACCAGGATTAACGCTTAATTGGGGAAATATTTATGCGCGTTGTAGTGTTGTTCAATTCATCTCTTTAGGTTACCACTAACCGCAGAGACTTTTTATGATTAAGGAGTTATGGACAGGCCGACGATCTACTTAAGTGACTAAAAAACATAGGCATGTCTCCTACGAACATAAGCAACTCCGGCGAAATAAAAGTGAGGGAATATAAGGTTATGGGTTTCTTTAGGTACCAAAATGTTGTTATTTCACAGCAGTATTCTGCAAGAGAAGAATGGTCACAGTTGGTCAGACGGACGGCCCAATTTATGGCCGTACCTAACACATCACTTCGTGTCACTAAACCAACCGATTTTTTGAATGCCCTGTAATTATCCTGGTTACGAAACATACCTAATTTATTACACTTACCGTAGTTGATCTTGTTTAGGATATAAGTTTCTTTTTTTGGATAGCGTAAGAGCGTATTTAAAAATACAACCTAATGAGTCAGAATCAGTTATGGCCATTATGTGCATCACACCGTTTTGATACTGCCAATCAAAACGCTGAATTTTGCTTACCTCAGACGACACCATTAATGTGAAGAATAAAATTAAGGTTTTAGTAAAATGTGTGTGTGCACACACAACTTTCCTAAGAACGTTTCTGGACACGGACGTCAACTAACACTACTTATTCACTTAAATAAAAAGTTCCTAAAGACACGTTTTACAGGGTCCTTATCAAGCTTTTATGTAAGATCTCTTATGTTTTAGAACATATTGCAGAAACTTGAGCACACTTACCATATTTTCCGATAGCCTGGCAACAATAGATTTGAATTCTGAAACGACAATGGCTAAAACATTCAACCATATAAATTATAGGAATAGGATAGTAGCATACCTGCCCCTGTTTCCGGATGAAGATTGTTCGTATGTATTGCATTGATGAGTTCGGCAGTGTCATAAATGTCGTGGCGCAATTCATATTTTGCCATAATCTCACGGGAATTAGTCTGACAGTTTTCTCCAAACATCATTTGAAATTCCTTTCTGATGTTCGCATTTATTTTGAGCTCCATTTGATTTTTCTTCCACACAGGCAAATCGCCAATTCTAAATTTATTCACAAGTTCTGATGTAAGATAATCTGCTGCTTCGGTTCTAGCTTCTCTGTCTTTCTCTATCGGGTCATAATTTTCAAATAAGTCTTCTTCATCCGAATCCAAATCTTCAGAATGATCTTTTGACACATTTGCATTCTGATTTGCAAGTATAGTTTGATCAGCATCATAATAGTATGGTAAAGTTGCTTGCTGCATCATAGTATTGTTCGTCATCATTGCATAAAACCCGTCATTGCTGACCAATGACTGCGCGGGCAATGTCTGGTTATGCCCATAATAAAATAGGTCAGAATTTTGATTTTGCGAGGAATTAGCCATTGGCATTTGACAAATTCCTTGGCTACCGGTAACTGAATCAGTAACCATGACAGGACTCACGTAATAATAGTGTGGAACTGGCACTGCTTCTGATATTCCTTTATCTTTATTGTAATAATCTTCACCAACTGACTTCTTTGCGGGGGGTTCATTAAGGTCATTGGAATCTAAAATTTTTGTCTTATTAGATTTAAGTTTTATCTTCTTGCCATTAGAGTCAGTGACATGTTTACCGTAAATACTTTTGAACGAAATGAGTCTATCGAATATTTTCTTGTAATAATCTGAAGTGTTGTAATAAATGAACGGTGAAAACGTCTCAAGTGTTTTAGAAGCCTTTAATATATCCACTTTTTGCGCCTCAGTACTTTGCGTAGCTATAACATTTGCATGGGATTGGACGAATTTTTCCACAAACAACATGTCACTGGCAGAATTGTCAGATTTGGGGTTTGATTGAGAAACCGTGCGAGGCCACTCTTTTTGATCCCATCTCGATGGGGGCGCAATCGAATTATCCTTTTCAGAATACGAACTAAAACTAGATGCTCCATTGTATCTTTGATTCAGAATTAAAGCTGCCTTGCGAAACTGTTTCATATTATCAGAAGTTTCGATTTCATTTTGAAAAGACGAACCATGTCTTATTCCACTTTCTCTTCTGTTTGGTAAATGGCTGGCTCTTTTAAAAGAGTCGTCAGTTTTATTTCGAGTAAAAAAATCGTGACTGGTCTCTCGATTAGTTTCCCAAGGTGAGACAAACACTGAAGAACCCGAGGCTCTATATCCGTCACCAGAAAATCTGTACACATCTGAAACAGATTTAGGGGAATCCCGCCGCCCACTATCTGTTGAACTATTGCCATCTCGAGAACATATTAATGACCAATCATTTTGTTGCGATAGGTCGTTGTTTGTATTAAGATTGCAGAACTGTTCGCGACTGGTTGCGAAGTTCGTCAGGTTACGTTCGCGTATAGTCAAATTTGAACTCTGTGAACAAGGTCTGGTGTCAGATTATTTTTAAATGCTTATTAATTTTACACTGCTAACTTTCTTAAAGTCCAAGCCTTGTAAGTCCTTTCTTTACTATTTACTTACCGGTTATTCTGTTTTAAGATTACCTCTTTTTTTTTTCAATGAAAACTCACTCCACCAAGTTCATTCTATCCTCAGGACATAATAGCCTGAGATACAGTACAGCTGTAATAGGGTTACCATCCATAAACTTGTGTAAAAAAAACAAGCTATGACAATTTTAATGTTACATGTCAATGGAATACAGTGGATTTCAGTGGATTCAACAACTATGTTCCGTCGCTATATTAAAAAGTAATATTTACATTTACAATAGAAGTGATGAACATAGGATACTTTTTACCGCAGGAAAATGCTTCATTCCTATGAGAAATCTAAAATAAAAGTAAATACTAGCGGCTTGGCCCGAGATACACTTGACACTTGACACCTACGCGGACGAAGTCGCGAGCACCAGCTGGTATAATATAATTGCGAAAGTTTTCCAAAGTTATAGTATACTAGCGACCCGCTTCTGGCTTCGCCCAGGATACACTTTATAGCTCCATCTATCTATTGTAGTTTTAAATAGAATCAGGTGAAGCGATAGAGGGCCATGTGACATCTATCGGATTTGGTAGAATTTAAACTTTCAGCTTCGGCCGAAGGTTGTAGAGAAGCTGAAGGTTGTGGCGATAGCCGATTAATCGGCTTCGGCTTCAGCCAGAAATTGACCTTCGGTTTAGTGGTTAGTAGTGTCCAAACTACTAACCACTAGACTGTTGTACATCTATGTATAGATTACTCACCTCATATCCTTGCTGGGATGGTTCAGTTGTAACAACTAACTTTAAACCCTCAAGAGACATTCCATTTAGTGTATTCATCATTAGCTCCCCGACGCTATCATTTGTAGTGCATACAGAGACCACCTTTGTATAACCTCTTGTATATTCATTGTAAACAATATGTAGGTCAATTTTATATGAGCTATTCGGAATTTTCGTTACTTCTCCTATAATTTTTCTTATAGTATTGTGGTTATACTGAAAAAAAGATTTGTTTACAATAATATTATATCTAACACTAGACCTAGTACATTACGACCAGACACTGCCCAGTAACAGTGGTTCCCAGTTACTTTTTCCTGTGTATCTACTATTTCATTTATTTTGTTTTTTATTAAAGATGCATCTGGCTGTATAGCAAAGACGAGGCTGCTGATGCAGTGCCTCTTCACTCAAACAAAAAAGATTTGGGTTATGCGAGCTAGGCCTGCCAGCGTGTGTAGACACATATACAGGGAGTTCCATTATATAGAGTGATTAAAAACGCTTGGTCCAAAAACGAGAAATTTCAACAAGATTAGGGAGAAATACCTCGAACTCACATACCCCTTAACAGAAATGATAAAAACTTAATTAATTATTTTTTAATATTTGAACATCCCAATTGTAAACGATGAGGTATAGGATCGAGAGGTACAGGAAAAACATCCTGTGCGCCTTTCGTGACACCCAAATAGCCTCACCACTAATTTGGTTAATGTTTTTCCTCATTTTGTATTTCACTGTACTTCCGAGGGCTCATATTTATCGAATGAAACCAAAAAACCTAAAAACTTAACATTTTACCAGGATAAAAAGTATCCTATAATAAAAAAGCATACCGAGGATAAAAAGCACACAGATAATTTGAATTAACATATAGTTAATTCCAATTATCTGTGTGTCAAATTTCATTAGTCTGTTGAGCTGTTTTTGAATGAAAAAGTAACAAACACCCTACCATACATCCAATAATCACACAAACTTTTGCAATTATAATATTAGTAAGAATATTAAGTTATAATAATTATAATAATATTAAGTACTAGTTTTCCAAGCTATCGACACAAAACTTTACAATTGGTTTAGACAAGTAATAAGGGTGCTTCCCTAACACTATCTTATGGGGGTTCGATTCTCAGATTCGTCAACTTCTGACTATGGTCTGGATTTAGAGTGGTATGGCGACTGTACCCTAGACTGAAGTGCAGTCAATGGTGCAGTCATCAAGAGAATAATCTAGAGTATTGCATGTGTTACAGGCGACACTCGACAGTAGCCACCTACCCATCAATTGGACCGTCAACCTGTCCATCAACCTTAACATAAAAATAACAACAAAACGAAAGAGATAAAGAGAAAAGTATAGGTTATAAATGTTGGAGAGTCAACTTACTTCAACGGGCAAATTGTGAATAGTGAATAACATGTTCACAGCTTCTCAATCAAACTATATACATAAACAAATTAATAATAACATGAATAATTCAGTAATTCTTCCATATAGTTTGTGTACAATGCACTGAGGCAATGAGGATCTTTACTCATAAATAATTAAATTATAAACTTTTAAGAGCCGTCCAAAAACTTCGTAGTTACTAGTTACTATAGTTAGCGAGAGGCTCTATATTGTAAATACGGCTCTATCTACTTTAAGTAAATAGTAAATAAAATGCCGTATGGTATGTATACATATAACATAATATTCCAATTCCAATTTTGTTGTTATGGCCCCATCGTATTCCACGCTAACATAATATTATAAATAAATAAATATTGAATAAATGAAATACATCACAAATACCAAACAAACTTGAAACAAACCATAGAATATAGAAACAAACTATAATTATATTGACATTTGACATGCATTTGACTGATGAGTGAGTGTGAGAGACACAGATTATAATACTAGTTAGAGTTACTAGCGTAAGTGAGAGACTGAGAGCGAGGCAAGAGTGAGAGTGGCGAGTTCTGCACAGAACACACTAATTATTGTACGGAACTTATACGAGAGACAGAATGGAGACAGAACTCATACACGACCGTCAGACTCTTGTGAAGTTGGGCGAGGCGAGGCGAATAAGAGAGTGTGAACGGTCATCTCGCCCTAATTCGTTCAACTTTACCTCTCCTCGTGCTACTTCCATTTGTTGTCGGTTTTTCGACTGAGTCAAAGGACTCAAAGCCGCCGTACATAGACTAACTTATAATGGTTAGGGAGCCCACGATGCTAAATTTGGACTTTGAAGATAGGATGGTAAGAAGAATCAGCACGATTAGGAATTTAGGCTGAACCGTCTGTATGAAAATTTGAAGCGCTCGAGTATTAATACATATCCATTATCGGAGACACGTGGAGAATATACATTGGCAATATCTGACGCGCTCTAGTAAATCCAAAAATCCCCTCTTGGGCTCTCTACCATTATATATATGCAACGTGAATGAGCTCTTCGCGAAGTTGAACGAGTGTGTAACGATGCACTTCGTGTTCGGTCAACTTTCTCGAGTACTTCGTCGAGGAACTTCTCGAGAGTGAAACGGCCGCATTACAAGTTTGTAATCTCTTCTGTGTCTACTCTACCTACTCTCTCCAGAGACTCCAATCTCCATCTATTTGATTGATCTTGATCACAAACTAAATAGTAGATACTAACGTATCAGACGGACATCTGCAGTACAAATGCTCTGGACATGAGCAAGCTCACCTGATTGGTCATAGCAAGATAGAACATGACATTTGACTACCCCCGCCTCTCTCACTCCTTTATATTTTTAAGGTCTGAAATTATTTTTAACTATGGATATCATCACACAATTAAAACACAGTAAATAATGGGTACACATTTATTTTTAGGATATACACAAACATGACATGGATTTAATATACGACTTAAATACAAACTAGAACTGAAATACACCATAAAACATATGTATTAATGATAAGCATTTATAGGCATACAGAAAAAGAACACAAATATTACCACTTTCTCCGATTGTTAAAATAGCGGTGGTCTTTTATAGGTTTCTTTGGAGTCACAAAACGAGTATCAAAATGTTTGTGGCAAATGGGCGAATTCACTTTTTCTATTCCGTAAAGAATCATCAAGAATAGATTTGAACCATTTTTCGAGTCTTCCTGTCGCGAACTTGTATATCCTGGTACACAGCACTTGTAATACATACTTAATATGTATGTATCCAAAGATTTTTATTTATAAATGAGTATAAAAATGCGGAAATTAATCTACGCAACAATATAAACAACGACTATCTTACAAAACAAAATGGCTTCTCTCTTATTAGAAAGGAGGTCAAATCAGGTCAAATGTCATGTTCTATCTTGCTATAACCACAGGCCATAAAATTGCAATGTCTAGAGATTTTTCCTTGAAGATTACCAGCCGTGATCTTGATCTATATCCATTCTACTCTACGTCTATGCCCAAAGTAAAACAAATCTATTATAATTAATTATAACAAGACAATTTTCAATTTTCTTTTTATAAATTTAAATTTCGATATAAAAACCTCTTTTACAGTTAGCGGTTTTGTTTGGTTATTACATTCTAATTTGTTCGCTTGCTGTATGATTGCACTAATTCTAATTACTATTTTATACTAATACAAAAAGTTTTGAAGGTTATATTTTGCACTCGTATTTTAAGAAATGATATAACATTCCTGCTCTTCAAGATGATGCTAATAATATATGGCCTACCACGAACTGTAAGTCCTTGTATTTCTTTGTGTCTGTTCATGGCCATTGAAAGCAAATTGAAAGACTGGCCGCGTCAGGCCGTGGTAACATCAGTCGCATCCGTCAAGGCTTGCGGTCTTGTGGTGCAGCATCCTTCGTTTCGATCCTTCGGGAATCTGTAAGTGACACACGCCGTCAGTTTAGGAGCCGTAGGTTAACTGCCTTAGGGCTAAGTGCTAACACGAACTGATGCGGCCATGACTTCATAGTCGCATTTTTTGTATTTTTTTAATGTTAAGGTGAACACAGGCTGACACTCCACTTGATGGTTGGTGTCTACCGTCACGTACAACACAAACATTGCCACAAGTGCTGCAAGTGTGCTGCCAACTACAGTAGGATTAAGGATAAGGGATAGGGAAATACTCTCTGATATACCTTACTCACTCACTGAAACAGAACAACACATGTACTATTCGTTCTCTTCTGTAAGAAGATGATTGCGAAGCGCAGAGAAACACTTAGATGTACAGGACACAGGGATACGCTACTTTTTTCTTTTTCAACGCGGACGAAGTCGCGGGCACCAGCTAGTGTTATACTATAAGTGGAAATTTGTTATAAGTAATAATATGTGTTTATGTTTAACAATAATATGTAATATAGTGTAATTTTATCTAATAAAAAAATAATTAATAGTTAAGTAATGTTTTGAAGGCACATTGATGAAACATAAAATTATCCTAAAGGATTATTATTCTTGTTATCCATTCGTTAAGAGAGTATTTCACTATTTGCAGACTAAATTTGCTGACGTGAAGGTTATGGTGAGAAATGAATGCCAAATTAATGATTTCATCTTGGATAATTTGGAAGCGGACTCTGCAACCACTAAGAAGATCAGAATAGGTGTTACAGATCATGAAGAAGGCATGATGCTCATGAAAAGATTGGACGGTTTGAACATGAGGGGTCATATACTGAGAGTGTTGCCGGTTTCAAAGCAGGTAAGGCACTGGTTTATTTTTAAATTATTCTTTTAGCCCCCGCTGACCATCAATCTATTACAACTATGGATTTTGTCACAAATGACAAAGCTGCACATAAAAAGTACGCCTAAAACTGAATCATGGTGGAGTCTTGCCTTTGCGCGTCAAGTCCTACTATTGATTTCAAACTCTAATATGTTGAGGTAAAGTCACATTTTCTTTAAATGACAGATGTTTAAAGATAAAGATAAAGATAAAGATAGCCTTTATTTGCGACGAATCCTAATACAGAAAAAAATGTTACATTATATAATTACAACTATTTTTTATTTTTTTTTATTACTCTTCCTCACACGACATAGGCCTCCTCTAAGACCTTCCACAATTTCCTGTCCTGTACCTTTCTCATCCATGTTGCTCCTGCTACCTTCCTTATATCATCCTCCCATCTTCGGTTTTGTCTTCCTCTTTTTCGCTTATCTTCTTTAGGGTACCAATGTGTAATTTTGTGGGACCATTTATGTGGATCTCTAGTCATATGACCCGTCCATCTCCATTTGAGTTTCATTGTCATGTCCAATGACAGATGTTTAGTAGGTTTTAAATATCTTTTTTAAATGTTCCATAAAGTTCATAGTGTTTTGTTTGACATGGTACATAAATACATTATTGATGTGTTGTAGTATGTTGATGCCCCCGACGCAAAAATGGGGTGTTATAAGTTTCATATGTGTGTATGGCAGACATTCCATAGACTATGGAATCGTGGTTCCCATATGATCTATGATGTGATTGAAATGAATTCTTAGTTTATGACGATTTGTTCATGCCATTTCCTAAGTTGACGAAGGGATTTCATTAACTTTCACAATATGGTCGATTTATATGAAATTTGGTGTCTGTACAGTTAGCCGCATAAGTCGATTAACACATTCAAAAACAACTAAACATTCAACGCCCCATAAGTCGTTTTCACGACTAGAGAACAAAATAAACTTCACGTACAAACGATAGTAAAAAACTTCAGTAAGTAAGTACAGATCGCGCGGCGAGAGTTTGGCTTTGACCTTCGGGTGGAGGGGATTACTGCGCATGGGTACTGTCACGCACACAATACTTTTCCTTTTTTATGTACCAGGTTGGATATTTGAGTGGTTTTTTTTACGCATTTTCAAATCACTTTTTAATATTTAACAAAAAAAACTTAACTGACAAACTTAAACAAACAAACTCAACAAATAATAACAATCGACAACAATAAACAATTAACGAAAATAGCAATTCACTTGTGAACGTGATTGTACAACAGGAGTGCGCGGTACGTCGTATCGATGCGAGAGGCAGGGAACGACTGGAGCGCCAATCAGAGCACCGCGTGCGCCTACACACCCGCCCCGCACCCCGCTAATTGCCCGTTGATACCCAATTTCTGATTTCTGCGCAATAACGGTCAAAGCCAAACTCTCGCCGCGCGATCTGTAAGTGAGTGAGTAAGTTGAGTGTTCAGTTGTTTTGCACTTTTGAATGTGTTAATTGACTTATGCGGCTGACTGTACATACTGTTACTTTGATGGTATTTCCATGACATTGTAGCCAACTCCTTCAACATAGATCTATGTAATATGGATTACAGGGCCCAAATGCGCCTGAGCCACACGGCTATGGGCAGCCAGCGTTCAATCAACCGAGGGACGAGTACCAAGGTCCTCCTGGTTATAATTTACAAACAAGCAATCACCATCAACAGCAACCACACTGGAACCCCAACCAGTGGTCGCCAAACCAACAAGTGTCCAATCATATGCCACAGAGCCAAATGGCATATCAACCAGCGCCTGTACACAACTATGCACCTCAGGTATGTGTGTATATATACTCTATATTATATTTTTATTTTTGTTTTTTTATTTCCAAGCACTGCTTTGCTAGAACATGTTGTTTGTATGAATAATTTGGTAGAATATATTATATCGCACCTTCGGAAGACAAGGGCGTAACTGCACTTTTGTAATTTTATAGGAGAGCCATTTAAAGTTTATTTTTCTTGCATTCAATTCAATATCTTATTTTTCTGCTTATATTGCTTTGAAAAATAATTGTTGTTTTTGCATCAAATAAGCCCCATACCATAACTTAATGATGTTTTTAAGACACTTCTGCAAATTTAACGTTTTTGTAAGATATGCCCTTGTCTTACCGAAGGTGGTAAAAGAACTTCGACAGGCTCAGATAGAAATCTTACATGATAAGTGTAATTCGTATTGAGGAACGAAACGATAGCGCTTTGTAACCAGCCGGCGCAGCGACATCTGTCGCCGAGAAAATTGACAGTGTGAAAATAGAAATTGTTTATGAAAAGTATAGTTCGCATTGAGGAACGAAACGATAGCGCGTTGTAACGATCGTAAAAAAAGCTTCAGTAAGTAATGTAAATAAGAAAGTAAGTTGAGTGTTCAACTGTTTTGCACTTTTGAATGTATTAATCAACTAATGCGGCCGACTGTACAATACACTCGAGGGATTATGTACCGCATCGTATCGTTTTACAAGACCTATACTTGAACGTCCCCTTATTTATTTGTATAGATAAAGTATTAAATGCATAAAAAATGGTGTTTTAGATGCCACCACAGCAAAGGCCAGAAATGAAGTTTGGACAGCAGGGGACATACGCACCGACTAGAGAAAGGGTTGCATACGAACAAAATTATCCGTCACCTCAGCCCTCTAAATATCCCGCTCAGAATGTAAGTTATTTTCACGAGTAGCTGTTGCACGCGACTTCGTCCGCGTTCTCTATAGCCTATAAGTCTTCCTCGATAAATGTACTATCCAATGCAAAAAAATTTTTTTTTTTTTTTTTTTTTTTTTCAATTTGAACCAGTAGTTCCTGAGATTATCGCGTACAACCAAACAGAAAAACCCTTCAGCTTTATATTTTAGTATATTTTAGAGTAATCCTAATGCTAATTTTCAGCTGGATCATCATCACGTAGCTATTATAGATTCTGCAATGTCTAGAGTGGTTCAGGCAAATCAGACTACAAGATATCATCAGTCCGGTCAATATGGAATGCAAGAGAAACCGGTGAGTTTGCTAGAAATTTAAAAGGACAACTTACTCAACGGGACTGCAATTTTTATATAGTTCTATATTTTGTTACTAACTATTTAACCTTCTCTTTTTAGAGAACAGAACCCGGGTTTGATTTTTCAAATCCGGGTTCTGTTTGTTTACTAGCGTGTGACGTCATACGTATCAAACACCAGCGCCATTACAGAAACAGCGTTTTTCGCGCGGTTTTCGAAATTTAAACTTTAACATTGATTATTATATAGTCGGATTTTTAATTAGATGAACTAAAATGACATTTGGTGGGTTACCATTTTATTGTAATGTAAAAATAGTGTTGTATCCTTGTATTAGGTAAGAATCGTGATTCAATCTTTTTTATTTTATAATAAGTTTGTTAGTTGAACTTATTATTTTAATAAGTTTTGTAGTTGTTGCTAGCTGTCATTTTAGTCCATTAATAAGGCGGCTGAGTTCCATTATTTTGTTCTCTTCTATAACGTGATCGATACTTACAACTTGACCATAATGATCGAACTCGGTTATAAATTAGTCATACTACAACACTACGCTTCATGCTTGCAACATTAAAAAAATAAAAAGCCGATTTCAGCTGTCATTTTAGTCCGTCTAATTAAAAATTCGATTCTAATTTGATATAAATATTTTCAGATGACAATAGCGAAGGATAACTTTCAAGGGCCATCTCAATACAACATGAGGCAACCGCCTCAAGCGCAGGCGCCGTACCAAAGCCACGGACCGGCCAAGCCCAACTGGACATCGCAGGTATTTTCAACTTTGAAATTAAAATAGCGACACCTTGCATTGTGACACCTAACATTTTTCTAGGATTAAAATTGTCACACGTGTTAATCCAGGTAATGAACTATCCAAGTGCCAAATTTCATCCAAATATATTGAGTCGTTTTTACGTGAAAGGGTAACAAACATCCTCAAAAATTTTCGTATACATAATAAATTTTGTATAGTAAGATGTGAATGTATCAAATATGTAATGTGTTTCAGAACATCAATCAAAGATCGGAACCGTTCAAGGGAAAAGCTTTCGAGCGTGATTACACGCAGAGGGAGAAGCGCGCCTCGCCGCCGTACAAGTATACGTCGCGTGGCAGGGAGAATTTCTCCCCGCCACGGTCTCCCGGCAGACCGAGAATGTCGGACCGCAAGCAGTCCCCGGCTCCGTACGAGAGGAGCCCGCCCGGAAGGGATCCGATGCCGGCGAGAAGATATTCCCCCGGATTCGCGCCAAGGAAGGAAGCGCCCGGGAGACTAGTTTCGTCATCGAAGAGACTAGTCTCGCCCGGAGGCGGCGGCGTTTCGCCACCGAGAAGATTGATTCCGCCAGAGGCAAGGGGTGTTTCGCCTTCGGATAGGCGTTTCGATCAACGCGGAAGACACGTGTCGGGTGAGAGACATTTTTTAAAGATGATTTTATAAAAAAAATTAGCTGGTGTATTTTTTTTAATGATTTCTAATTTTTAAAATATTATGCAAAACTTATGTCATATGGTGCAACTTTTTACCAAACAATAAGTGGACTTTATAGAACAATTTGGAGCTGCAATGATACATTTACTTTGAATGTTGGGGTTTGATCGTTTTTTGAGCTAATTGCACCACACTATCTCTGAAAACAAAGTACATAAACTTACTCTATGACCAATGACCAACCCTTACATATTTATTATTACTTTAGTATTGATTACCTGTTGTTTATAGCGGAGCGTGCCCCACACCACTCACCGCCTCCGGCACATCGAGCGCGAGATTTAAGGCAAGTCCCATTTTTATACTATACTAGCTTTTGCACGCAACTTCGCCCTCGTAACTTTGTGAATTATATACTAAAACTCTATCCATTGGTGGAAACAGCATGAACATGATTTTTTTTCTTTAATGTTAAGGTCGACAGACAGGCTTACAGTCCACTTGATGGTAGGTGGCTACCATCGCCTATAACACAAGTACAAGTAGCAACAGACAGGCAGACAGACAGACGCGGCGGGGAGGGCTTTGTTTTATAATATGTAATAATTGGTCCGAATACACGCGGAGTTTTACACCTTTGTGTTGTGCTACGTATTCAGGTACTCTCCGAAAGACCGCCACGCGATTGGAGATAGTGAGAAGTACGAGTCCCGATCCAAAGCCAAGGTTGCACCGAGACCGGCCTACGAGGTGCCTGCTAATGTGAGTCCAAAAGCAACTTTATTACCGCTACAATAACGCTCAATTTCGTTCGGAGACTCGTATAACGTTTATTCTCTCACCTTTCACTCGAGCTTATAGTCTGTTTGTGTTGTAACAAACGACGAGTACCGAAATTTTTCACTGCATTGCTTATTCATCCAATAAGAACGCACCTAAGACATTGTTAGAGGCGAGACCTACACCTTGGGTCAATCCATATTGGAGAAGCAGCGACGCGGCAGTCGCGAGTCCTTTCCTTCCTATGACGTGAGAGTCGTCGTCTTTACTGTCTCACGACTCGTGGCGTCTCGCTCACTGCGCTTCAGGGCGCGCGGGGACTCGAGCGGCCGCGAGTGGAAGTGCGTGCCTTCTCGGCACCACTGCTAGAGGGAGCGCGCAGTCGCGAGGCGCCGCGAGCCGGCACGCGGTGCCGCGTTACCCGTTTTTCTGCTATATGAAATTGCTTTTTACTGACTGAAAATAAAGTACAGAATACAATATATAATTAAATTAAATAAATAAATTAATTAAATCACTATTTCACTATGATTTCTTGGCACCTACTAGCAAAATCTACAAAGAGACTAAAATAATGAATGTCAATCATACATATATATATTTTACTTGTCTATTAATTCGGAAAATACTTAATAAAGAAATATTTACAAATATTAGTTTTACAAAAAAGGGAAGTGTACAAAAAATTAAACTGAGAAATGCGGATAAACTGACATTGCGAATACCTAGAACTAATTATGGAAAGAAATGTATACTTTATGGGGGTGCACAGCTGTATAACAAACTTCCAAAAAATATTAAAGATGCTAAATCTACTAATATTTTCAAAAAACTTATTAAAATATACCTTCTAAAATGATATTCAATGCATGTACATTAAAAATAATAATTAAATAAATAATAATAATTTCCTAATACACGATGTCCCTTCCAGTGTTGTATATCAATGTTTCGTTTGACTACTGCTTATTTTGTTCTCTGTAAATTCTACCCACTTTTATTTTATTTTTTAAATTATGTATTTTATTTGTTATAGGTTTTGTAGGTGTATAGTATATAATTATAAGCGTTTTCTTCATGTTTTCTTACTTTTGTTATTAATTTTTTTTTTTTTTTTTTACTATGTTGCTTGCAATGTGAATTATTTTGTTATCTAAGTATTTATTTAAGTTCTCACGTAAGTGAATTGTAATTCTTTGTGAGAATAAATATATTTCTAAACCTAAACCTAAACCTATATATGCAAATAGGCGCGTCGCGTCCCTGCTCGACGCTGCTCCTCCAATATTAAATGACCCTTAGGCGAGTTCTTATTGGATAAACGGATTTTATGGACCAATAGCAATGTAGTGAAAATTTTTGGTAGTCTTTTGTTAAAAAAAAACAGTATATTAATCTCATCTTGATTTAAAAAAGGTTTTACTTGAGCCATACCCGATAAAGCCTATCGTCCAATCAAACAAATTCATTTGATGGTATTTATAGGTGTCATTTTTTGGATTAAAAATGTCATTTTGTATATGACAGTCATACTTGTCGAAATAAACGACAAGTACAGTATGCTTGATCGGATATGGCTGGCATTTTACTTTTAGTGATCTACTTACGGACTATACATAATATAGATAGATAATCTGGTTTGGTTAAGACACGTCTTATTTAATAGTGTAATATGCGATATTTTTTTTCGGATTTTTTTATCCCGTATAGCCACGTTTATATTTATTTAGGAAAATGTCTTCAAGCCTATGATTTTTATATATCAACATACAACAAAGCATGTCTTCGTCACTAAATGGACTTGGTTTAACAAAATGTATGACTATTTCTAGTCTAGCCCATTGAAAGGATCGTTAAGCTTCAAATAAACCAAAGGATAATGTTTAGTGGTGAATATTTTTAGGAAAAATATATTTGGCCATTCTCTAGTGTCGCAAAACAGGATAATATGGCCTTTCTATTTGACAAAACAGGATATATGGTGATTCACTACTGTCGCAAAACAAGATATGGCCTTTTTATTTGAAAAAACAGGATTTTTAGCGATACTCTGGTTCAGCTAAAACAGGATGTGGTCTTTTTATTACAAAAAAAAACATGAAAAACAGGATATTTGGCGATTTTTTTAGTGTCGAAAATTGGTCGAAAAATATAAAAAATACTGAGGAGGTTCTCAAGTCGACGCGTATATTTTGGTGTTTCCATTTGACAAAACAGGATATTTACTAGCGATACTCTAGAGTCGCGAAACAGGATATTATATGGCCTTTTTTTGAATGGTGTTTTGCGATAACAAACCTATCTAACCTAGTATCTTTCTTGGGAAATTAAATAAAATGACATTGGATGTTTTTTACCCTGTAAACTTTTCATCAAAACACAGCACAGTGTGAAAGAATGAAATGAAAAAAGAAAACGTGACGTGACGATATGCGTCATTTTGATTTTAACTGATTTCATTAAGACTTTAAAGGATTACATTTAGAAAAATGTACGAATGTTACGCTGCAATAGCCACGAGGAGCTAAATGTTTTATCATATAAGACTGGGACACTTCTATGAAAAGTTTACCAAAATGGAAGATATTGTTTAATAACAAAACTGAATCAGAAGATCAAACCATAAAGTATCAAGAAATCGTTTTTACAATGAAGTTTGGTGCCGGAAATATTTGTGATTTTGCTTTTTTTTACCTTCGAGAGAACAAAAACTGGTATCCACAATAAATTGGGAAGCTGTGTAATTTTTATTGTAATATTTTCAATATAAGGGATATTATTCGTTGCAAACCTGGATTAGAATTTAAGGATAACTTACTTGATATTAAAATGCTTAAAATATTTGCTGAAAAGCAAAAAATCGTTGAATGTGCCCTTGAAGCTTTCTTTCTGACAGAGCCTATTATTTAACAATGACTTTAGAGGTTTCAAAAAAGGGAATATCATGGGGAACAAATAGACTTTGAAAGCAAGAAGAGGAGATTACAAATGAGGAATTTCGCATCTCAAGAGCAGTTGTGCTTTGTGGAGTCCCGGTTAACAACGAGGCCTATACAAGTCTGCGCCATAATATTATCTACCTAAAGAAAGAACCGGAATATCTAGTGCAGAACCTAATCTGTGCTAATATAATCTAGCCCAAGCACATTTTTTTGGAGTTCACGGCCAACCTGCAGTAAAGTGGAGAGTGAGAATAAAGGGCGATTTGAATCTGAATCTACAGAAAGCAAAACAATACGATTAGATACGCGGATTTCATTGAGAGGCAAAGTTTAAATAAAACTCGGTCATAATATACTTGTGTATTATGGTGTTATAATAAGTTTATTTATGGAAAGAAACAAACACAATGTGGACACAAGTTAGACATTGTGTTTTAATAGTGATGATGTGACCCGTAAGATAGGACAATAATTTCCCAATGCATCCATCACAGTATAATTTAAGAGGGATAATGGTCATGTTGAAAAATCATATGAGCTAAAATGTGAATGAATAAATATTTACACATCAAACGAATCATGTCTGAGTATACACATCAAGATTTATGCATGAATTTATCATAGAAAAGTATGTAGTGAATATCTAGTGATTGCAACTAAGGTCCTGGTTCTTCGTGCAGTTTTAAAGAGAGGAAAATACTAGATTGAACGTTGGTCGCAAATGTTAAGTCACATTTCTTGAGACACTTGTATTTTATGGAGAAATCGATAAACAATTCGGTAACACTTATCTAAATCAATTGCAGTCGCTGAAACTTTCACTCTTCCAAGTTGTCTTCTTGAATTACAAAAATAAATTAAGAATTTATTTAAAAAAATGTGATCTCCAAAAGGATTGAATGATTGAAAATGTGGAATTATTTTAAAATTTTCCCACAAATGTGAAAACGTACCAAAAAATTCAATACGTAATACATTTAAAAAAATCGTAATAATAAAATAAATACTTGTTTGTGATGATTTTTCCATTTCAACTAAGAGACAGTAACAAACACACAATAAATCATTTAATTATATCGATAATTTTACAACTATTTTGAATATTCAAACACTTAAAAATTATCACAATATAATTATAATAAGAAAAAACGCTGCACATAAATGACAATAGAATTGTTATTTTCAGCTATTATAAATAGCTTCGCAGTTGTTGTTGTTGTTGTTGAAATAACTTAAAACAGCATAAATACATAAGAGAAAAAGAAAATACGCAAAGACTTGAGGGGGTGTGTAAATAACAGGAGTCCCTTCGTGGCACATTAAAAATAAACCTATACATATACAGAAGACAGAACCTATACAGAAGTTCACAGTTGAATACATCTATTATCTGATGTACCAATATATTTTATATTCATACGCATATATATATATATATATTATGATATATACAGCTGTGTCAACAGATTTGGTTAAATGATTAAATACATCATATAAAACATTCATAGCAAGAGATCGTCGAAGGTTGCACGATGTCAACTTAAAAAGAAGTGTCATTAAATTGAATATTTTAAAATCAAAACCAATCAAGAAGGCAATATAGACGAAGAATTTGTCGTCGTGTTGATTGCAGCTAGAGTAAGAATTTGTGTAGGCCGTGTAGGTTTCTTTACAATCGCGATTTAATGTCCGCATTTGAAAAATTGTCATCTTTCATTATGTAAATAAAAATAAAAAAAAGTCTTGTACACGCATATTTAAACATTTCAAATTTACAGGCATCAAACACAATATACTCGGGTGGTTATCGTCCGAGTTTACATGAGAACGTACAATATCCCATACCGGGAGCGCATCAGTCCAATAGGAACAATTGGCAGGAGCCTAACAACACGTTTAAGAAGCGCGACGAAGAGAGAATGTCATACGAACAGTCTAGGGGCGAACATAGAATGCTCGATTCGAAATTGGAACCGACAAGATCGCCCACGCGCAAATCTCGCTCGCCAAACAGGGATCGTTACAGGAGACATTCGCCGTCACCACGATCGCCTCGTCGCTCTTGGGCCCTGGAGAAACGTTGCAGTCCCGAAGCGAGCAGCGCACCACCGCCGCCGCCTTCCTGGCCCGGACAAAATCGCAACGAGAAATATCAAAAGCCAAGCCACAAGATGCCGTTAAAAGAGCCGGTGTGGGAGTTGCAAATTTGCGAGGACGACGCGCGCAACATTACGCAAGATCGAAGACACGAAACAAGAGAAGTGCTCGGTCGCAGGGAGCCGACGCCGCTCGGTTTCAGGGAGTCGAAATTTGAAGAACCATTTGATGAACAGAGGGATTATTCAGCGAAACACGTGACGCAAAGTGGCCGCAAACGGAAATCGGCCACCAGGATACCGAAGAAGGTCACCGTGCTGCATAAAGAGGGCGAAGACTTGGACCGCGTACACGAGAGGGCACAGGATTTGGTGAAGAGACAGGAGGAGTTGCGTAGGAAGAAGCAAGAGTTGGACGCGAGACGTCGCGAATTGGACAGAAAGGTCGAGGCGTCCTCGTTGAAATACAGACGCGAACAAAACAGAATACGAAAGAACGACGAGTGGAAGACCAACATGAACGTTCGTAGAGCGATGAAAATTATAAGCGCGAAAATGTGCAAAAGATTCAATGTGAACAGTGAACAGGAGGAACGTTTAGCCGACGAGGTGTACCAGGCTGTGTCGCGTCTCGTCTCGGATTTGTCTCACTTGAAGGAGACATCGTCTATAGCGGAAATAATCGAGATTTACCGCCTTAAACACGGCCCCAGGGAAGAGGTGATATTTAAGGATGTTGTAGCGAGCTTACCCTCGCACAGCAAACCGGAGAAACGGGCAGTTTCAGGTAAGAGATATAAGTGAATACAACATTATTATTTTTTTGTAATTTTGTATTTTTTTCTCAGACCTCCCTCCTCAATTATAAAAACATCACCGATTATAATTAATTATTAGATAACATCATAGGAACACCCTACAACAAAGTTTGAACATTAGTTATATTTTTAAAAATAAATTTTAAGTGAGTTGTTCCTAGAATGAAAAGGTAATAAATTGCCATAAAATGGCAATAAATTGTAACATATGTTGAATAAAAATTAATGATTTTTCATATGTAACATCTTGGCGCTTGGTTTTGTGGGAGTAAAATCATGCAATATAACGGAAACCCGGATTTACAAACTATTTAATTTGACCAATGAGCGCACGGACGTTACCACAGTGTTGCAAAGGTGAAATATTATAAAACCGGTGAAGTTGCCAGCAAAAAAAATCGGGAGATTTATGTGGCCTGCCTGACATAGACATTGAAATAGAAAAATACAATTAATAGTCGTCATTCGAAAAAATATACTCAATGACACATCTTTTTCTAAAAATTGTGCACTCAAATCGAATAAAATGCCAATTTCAGCTTTTTGTTAAAATTTGTATAAAAGCGAATCCAGTCAGTGCCCTAAGGAAAATATTCAAAAGCTCTAAAAACTAAACGCTCAAAAAATACTTTTTATGAAGGAAAAATAAAATCTTTGGAAATATGTAAAGTTGAAGATAATAGATAGTGATTTTAAAAAAACTGTCAGTCGTAGGACTGCACGTCAGAAGTGAAAACTACGCCATCTGTTGACGACTTCTTAACAAAATATTTTCATAGTTAAGCTTGTTATGAATCAAGAAGTGCGCACTAATTCGGATAGATGGCGCTTATTTCACACGGTTAAACGTCACTGAGGGTGTCTTCAGTGAGTTTTCCTCGTACTAAAAGCGTCCAAAGCCTGTAGTTTTCACTTAAAAAATTTACTTATCCAACATGATGGCCTCGTCATTCGTCCAGTTTTTTGTCCTCCAGTTTAACTTAATTGTTAAAGTTTGATTTTAATCATTAAAAGAAAACATAAATCACTTTATTTACTTATTATCTAGCAATAGCTTGTTCAATAAATGTCGAGCAATTTGAGACTAATCTATAGAAGACCATCGTTTCTCAAACTGATATTAAAGTGCGGCAACGTCACGATAAAATAATGAAATGTGAAAATAATAAAGGTAACAACACATTCCAGTTGTTCAGATGTCTATTAAAACAAGGAAAAAGAAACCATTAAGTTTGAGTCGAATATACTCAACAGGGCCCTTAGCCAAGAGCACCCAGTGCAAACGGGAGCGTCGTAGATTGACGAAACGACAGAAAATAAAGCCCGATGTTTGGTCAAAATTTTATGTGGGCGTTACAACAACCAATCACCGGGCTTTATTTTCTATCGTTTCGTTAATAAGCGTAACGCTCCCGTTTACATTGTGCTCTTGGCTAAGGGCCCAGATATTTAAAACAGATATTTTTTATTTAAGATAGATTTCAAAGTCGAAGATATTAATACACTTAAATACAAGGAATGCTATTTTTAAGAGAATGATACATTTGTCTCCTGTTTATATCGTAACTTTATAGTCGTGGATCTGACTGCAGTGCTGTGGGTAATTTCGCAAATTGAGATTTTTTTTTCAGGAGATTTAGTAAGTATTTTAGACTGGGAAGATATCCGCCACCTACCTACGGTACATTTACATTATGCAGTTATGACGTCCTCAATTTTCTGTATGAAAAAAAAAATGTTTTTTCGTCATAAGGCTCTAGCTAGACGGTATCGATTGAAAGGGCTCCTAAAATTATATATAAGAGAGAGGCATGGCCCCGTCAAATATATTATTGTCGTTTGACTAGGTGCTATAAGTTAACTTCCAATGGTTCGATTGATGTTAAATTTGGTATACCTTCCATGACATGGTAACCTTAATCTGACACTGCAACATCGAGTAGTCTGCGTGACAACTACTCCTCGGAAAAATACAGCAGCAGTAAATCTGGGGTTGGTTTATAATTCATTATAGCTGATGTTGTCTAAAATTATATGTATAATGATAATAAACAAAATTACAAAGCTAGTTATTATTCTATTTGGTGAGTCGCGGAAGTAAGAAGTTTGAGGAACGATGTTCTTGTCTAGACTCAGATAGACTCTTGATAAGCTAACATAATTATTATGGCCAATTCTCCTTTTCGTTAATCAATACTATTATGTAATATAAAACATTGAGCTGTCTCGCGACGACGTCTAGCAGATGTGTGTCATAGAAAAAAAATATTTAAAATATATATATCAGTTACGCTTAAATGTGGTCAAAAAATGGCGGTCTCACGCGCCACAAAAGATGTAATAATAATAAAATTTGGGTACTGCCTAAAAAACAAAATGAAGAACAAGACGGTTTCATAGAAAAATGAAGTTTACCTAGCTTTAAATGTGATTTATCCGTTTAGATTAAGAATGTGTGCGCTCAAATGGGTTACGCATACCAGGCTATTTAAATTTTCCAATAAATCTATGAAACTTCATCGAATATCTCCATGATGGTGAGTGAAGATAAACACTAGTACTAGTAGCAACATAAAATAAAATACACAGCAAAAAATGGGCGTCGCTTTGTCAAGGATTAATTTCAAAGATTGTGGACACCTAAAAGAATGGAACAGTAAGAGAGAATCTGAACATAGATATTATTTGATATGAACTAGCTACTCGCTCCAAATGCATTTTTACAACCGTGCAGGAAATTCTTACGGCTCGCTTGAAGAAGCAAGTTTTGTATCCAGGTGGAAACAAACAACTCGGAAGGGACTTCCAAAGTTTGTGCGTCGTTGAGATAAAGTTTTGTGTGCACCGGTATTATCCTTATCCAAATGGGAGGACAACTCATCAGAGCACTTGACCATGTACAGCCGATAAAACACAGAAAGAGAGGGACACAGAAGATTCTTTCTCACTCATACAACGTGAGCATTGGATCGTCAACAATTTGAACATTTCGACATTGGAAGGTATCAAATGCACCTAGCTGGTACTTTTGTGTGCCAGCCCAGAGTTTAGAGCAGTACTCCATTCGGCGCCTAATTCGAATTAGGCAATTCGAATAAGCACAAGTTCTATGTGCCTTTTACTCGTATTTGAATCTATACTAAAGGCTTTATATGTTCCTGCACTTGCACTTTTATTAATCCATAGTTGGTTTTTGATAAAAACCAAATTTTTTTTGGCTAAAACAAACTATATAAACAATAAAATGTCAGAAAATATTTTTAGCAATAAAATTATTGTGCTCACTTCTTTTTGAAGAAATGCAATTTATCTCACGTCTAACTACACGCAGTGTATAGTTTTTTTTTACGTGCATTCAAACGATGTTATTACGAAGAAATTATTCTAGTTACAATTGGATATATTCTTCATGTATGTAATTTATAATTTCAGGAGTCAAAGACGAGAGACCGGCAAAGGTTCGAAGGCATTCCGCTGGCGGTGACGTGAATCAAGGTAATGTTGTGTGCTTGTTTGTTGTGTTGTTGTTGTGTAGGTGTACGGTACATTTTTTTCTTTTACATTGTATTTGTTATAAACATTTTGATTTGTTACAATTTATCAGATTCGGAAAAAATTACGGTCCCACCCAAGGAAACTAAACAGGAAGTAAAAGCTGAACCGCAAACGCCTAAAAAGGAGCCACTTGAAAACAAACTGAAGGATTCGACAAAAGACATGGAAATCGATGAAGGTATGTGCAATATAATATAATAATATCATAAATGAATACATTCTTTACCCCATCACTCAATCTCTTCCTTATCATTAATACTTATAGGACACCCTTATAGAACAACACAGCATATAGAATAGAACCTTACAGAACTTGGCGCAGTAACAACACCATGGGCGTAGCCACGGTGGGGCAAGGTGGGGCGCTTGCCCCACCATGGCTATGTATGTATGAAAAAATTAACCGGGGTAAGACCGCGGGTATAGTTTTCTAGTTACATATTATTTTAGACTGCTGCCCCACCCTGAGCCCATGGCTGGCTACGCTCCTGACTCCTGAACCACACCCTTATAGGAAACCACTGTGGAATAACACAAGCATTATGTGATGCTGTGTTTCGCTGAGTGAGTAAAGGGATGCCAAAACTCATTCCTAAAATGTAACACACACCCGTGGCGTTGCTTGTGTTATTTGGCGACGGTAGCCACCCGCCTACCGTCATCAAGTGGACCGTCAGTGAGCCTGTCTAAAATGAGTGAATGTGATAGTTTCAGAGAAAGTTGAAAGGAAAATGGACGTCCCAACAGTGGAACCGAACGCCGAGGGAATGTACGAACTCAGCCCACGCACAGTTCGAATGCTCGACAATGAACTGAGACACATTATGATCAAGGTAATACTTCTGTGACATATGGACATATTTATTTAAGACTAACTGATGCTCGCGACTTCGTCCCCGTTGAAAAGTATAAAACGCCATCTACCGTATTTCGGATAGATGGCGCTATCTCCCGGGCCAAACATTTGTTTTAGATTTCTCGTAGGAATGAAGCATTTTCCCGCGGTAAAAAGTAGCCTATGTTCATCACAGATAATGTCGGCTTCTAATGGTAAAAGAATTTTTCAAATCGGTCCACTAGTTTCGGAGACTATTCTATACAAACAAACAAACAAATCTTTTCTCTTTATAATATTAGTATAGATTGATGAAATTTCACGATGATCGGTTGAGTAGTTGATGCAACAGACAGACAGACACGGTTACTTTCACATCAATCAATCAATAGTAATAATAAATCTGTAGGGGTCGGTAATGGAGTAATTTACTTTGTTTTCACAAATATCGTGTATATAGGCTCTATACATGATACTCAAACTAAATTGACCATTTTTACAATTTTTTTCTGTATGTATGTATGTATGTATGTACGTATGTTCCTCCATCACTCTTAAACGAATTAACTGATTTTCATGAAACTTGGTAGATAAACATTTAGAAGCACGGGACACGTGATAGGCTACTTTTTATCTTTTTTTAACGCGGACGAAGTCGCGTGCACCAGCTAGTAAATTATAATATTATAGTAAGTATTGATATCCACAGGTGTGGCAAGAGCTGCCGGACGATCCGCCCACCGAGGAGGAGAGAGTCGTAGTCGACAAGCTCAGGAATCAAGCTGGCGACGATCTGAGAAATGTAAGAGCACTTTTTGTTCTACGGGGATTCCCCGCGACTTATCTCGATGATCCAGTTTGGACGAGTGGTTAAGGGGGCGTCTATTGATTACGCGAGGTGTTTAAGGAGTGGGAGGAGGGGGAGAGGCACCAAAAACGTAAGGTGCTTCTTTGTGATTGAAATTGATAGTTTTATTTTTTAAATTATTTTTTCAGGTACTCGGATTAAATGTTACCAAGCGACTGTTAAATATTTACAATCCGCTCCACATAAAGGTACAGCTATATTTATATTATGTTTGTCTATACTAATATTATAAAGAGGAAAGATTTGATTGTTTGTTTGTATTGAATAGGCTCCGAAACTACTGGACCGATTTGAAAAATTCTTTTACCATTAGAAGCCGACATTATCCGCGATGAACATAGGCTACTTTTTACCGTGGGAAAATGCTTCATCCCTACGGGAAATCTAAAATAAATGTATATACTAGCGGCTTGGCCTGGGAGATAGCGCCATCAATCCAAAATACGGTAGATGGCGATTTATACTTTTCTACGCGGACGAAGTCGCGAGCACCAGCTAGTCTATCGTAAAGATTAGAAATGTAATGAAAATTTTGCACTCTGCATGTCTCTTTTTTTCAGTTCAGTGCGTTTGATTGGCTTGTGTTTTTTGAAAAAAAAAAAAAAAAAAAAAAAAAAACTACAAAATTTTTCAGATTGTATTTTCCGGAAAAACGGAGGCGGCCGCCCTCAAGGCTTTCATTCAAAAGTACGGCATTGTGGCTTTGAAAAAGCTCGGAAACTATGTTAACACTTTTGTGGGACAAGTGCGCACCATAGATGACTTTGACAACATATGCACAGCGAAGGATGTCGTGTGTGGTACGTATATATTTTTTTAAATGTAAACGTATATATAAGCATGTACTACTTTCCTGACGGCTAAAAAAAATACACACGTAAAACATAAAAATAATCGATATGTGAAACATATGCCCAAAATATCGATTTTATTATGCTAAATATGTCGGCATGATATGGCATGAAAAATATATTGTTTAAAAAAATGTTTATTTAAAAAAGATCACCATTAAAGATTCACCATTTATTTATACGGCATTTATTTGAAATAGATTGTCTGAAAAGCTTATTTAATTCTTAAGAAGAGTTTGTTTTAATCATTCTTTCTAAAAGTGACAAATCTAATCTAATAGATTTAAAAATCGGTGCTTTATTGTTTACAGGTGTAACAAAGGTGGTCGTGACACCTTGTTACAAATTTACGCAATGTCCGAGCAATATAAAAACTAATTACCTTACAACTGAGGCAGAAAAGGAAAGTGCTGCTAAAAAAGTGAATACTGTTAAGAAAGATCTTGACGCTAAACCAGGCAAAGAAAACTCTTCGGATTCTGTTCAAGATTCTAAAGCTAATATTGTAACTGACAATAAATCAAATAAACAAGATTCTCAAAGAGATACAAAACAAACTAGTGCAGTAGAAAAGGTAATTTCTATTAAGAAAGACCCTGACAGCGAACCGGGCAAAGAAAACACAGAATCTATTCAAGATAGTGTAGCTAAAATCGTAGCTGATAATAAATCAAATAAACCTGATTCTCAAAGAGATGTTAAACTTAAACAAGCTAGTTCAGTAGAAAAGGTTATTTTTATTAAGAAAGACCCTGACAGCGAACCGGGCAAAGAAAACACAGAATCTATTCAAGATAGTGTAGCTAAAATCGTAGCTGATAATAAATCAAATAAACCTGATTCTCAAAGAGATGTTAAACTTAAACAAGCTAGTTCAGTAGAAAAGGTTATTTTTATTAAGAAAGATCCTGACAGCGAACCGGGTAAAGAAAACACAGAATCTATTCAAGATAGTGTAGCTAAAATCGTAGCTGATAATAAACCAAATAAACCTGATTCTCAAAGAGATATAAAACGAGATAGTGCTATAGAAAAGGTTGCTGAAACTTGTAAAATTAAAGATGAAGAAAACATTAAATCAACCAATGAGAGTAAAGAAAAGAAAGACGATCCGCAAACTATTAAAAATGCTAAAGAAACTGTAAAGACGAATTCTCAACAGGAGGTTAAAAGATCTCCCAAAGTGACTGACGTTTCTAAGGGAAATGATGACGTCACATCAACAAATAAAGACACTTTAAAAGCAAATGTCAAGACAAGTGTATCAACAAATATTTCCCCTAAAAGAGTCACAGTGGAGGGTGTTACTAAAAATATAACTAAGACTACTGAAGCGAAAGAAAATACTAAAAAAGAAGTAGTCACAGCGGCAAGTTTTTTGAGTAAAACAAAACCGAGCCCAAAGACGATTAAGAATAAGTTCATTGTTGAAGAGACAATTTATAAGGACGATGAAGATTTTGAAGAATTGGACGATGAAGATATATTGAAGCTAATGTCTCAAGCTATAGTGTTGGACGAGTGCAGTGGTGATGAATAGTGTTTTCTTTAAAGGCTAGTTTAGCCCGCTCTAGTGATTTAGTACAGTGGCGCGTTTTAGTGGCTAAAGTACTCGCTACTGTCCACTAGTACTATGCGTGTCAAATGAGAATAGGACTGGAAATTCGCATTTTGCTCCGCATTTCTCACGAACTTCATTAATGATGTGTACCGAGTGCAAAAAAAAAAGGCAAGAATTATTTTTTATTTTTATTAGTTTTTATAATTTTTCTAATGTGGTTTATTTATTCAGGTAGTTTATTATAAAATCGTATACCAATGACCCATAAAATAATTACTTATTTCGTGGAGACGCGTTAGCATAAAACCAAAGTTGAAAAGATTGTATAAAATAAAATAAATAAATAAATAAAAATAGCCTTTATTGCTGAAGTTAGTTAACAAAACTTATATTTATATTACTTATTTATCAATATCACCAACAACTCCAACTTGTCTTGCGACATAGGCCTCTTCCAAAAAGATCGTATAAAGATCTCTTCTCTGAAAAGATCGTATAAATACGATTTAAATCATAATGTAATTTAGTTTAATTACTTAATAGTTATCATATATACTAGCTGGTGCCCGCGACTTCGTCCGCGTTGAACGATGAAAAGTACCCTATGTCCTTTCTGGTGTCCCAGACAATGTGTGTGTAAAATTTAATGGTGATCGGTTCAGTAGTTTTTGCATGAAAGCGTAATAAACAAACAAACAAACAAACCAACTCACATTCACATTTATAATATTAGTAAGGATATATTATATATTTATACATATATAATTTTATTAGTTAAAAAATTAATAAAAAATATTTATATTATTGTTCGGATTTTTTTGACGACATTACTATGATGACTCGGATCATGTGAAGTTTGCAGCAAGTGCGATCCTATTCTCATTTGAAACTCATAGTACTTATTGTAATTTAGTAGCTCATTTAATTGAATGGTAATTTATTTCATTTCTTTAGCGCCTGTTTCACAAACGTCAAGTATGGCCTACTTGACGTAACTGTCATTTAAAGTCACCGGTAACCGAGCTGATATACCTTTGTTTTTAGCGACTTGACCTGACTGCTTTGGACTTGACGGACCTGTTTTGGAATACTAACAAGAGAAATTTAGACTTGACTGACTTGACTTGACTGACTAGACTTGAGTTTGCTACTTTTGATTTTTTATTTCAATTTTGCCTCTTTTGTTTTTAAAAAGAGGCTATTACAAATTGCTATTTTAACTTGACACTGGCAGATAATGGCCATTTTAAAATGAGCCGCATTGCCATTTAACCTAAAAAAGAAGAAGAAGAAGACCTTTGTTTTTACGGTAAACGTCCCAAACATTAAATAGAAAATAATTTAAAAAAATTGCCTATCGAATGATGCAGTAAAACGAGTGCATAATTCAATAAAACAAAATGATTTCTAAAAGTAACTAATCAACACTTTACATGACGTTGGTGAAAGAGGCGCTTATTGAGATAAAGATTTTTGTAATTAATTGTTGCCGTTAATTTCTTTAAAAATTGTTGCTTTTACATAATATAAGTCTTAAATTAATTTAATTTCTTCAAAACTTGTTTGCGGAAGTAAATGTTTTTTTTTTAATGTAGTCACAAATTCGTAATAATTCGTGTTATTTGAAGTAATAAATTTTTTGGTAAAAATATTTTTTTTGTGCTGCTAATTTTGATTTTGGTTTGTTTGTTTACGGATGGGTTATTCAAAATACAAGTCTGTTCTATTGAATAAACACAAAAAAAAAAAATGGAGTGATTTTAAAAATTCTTTCACCTATCAAGATGGAATACAGGTGTGGCCTGTATTACAAGAGCAATCAATTAAAATAACGACCCTTTAACGAATTAGTAATTAATTCCAAATAGCATAGATATTTCATTGGTCCCGTTGCGCTCGACTATATACAGCCGCCGTACTTGACAAATGCTTTAACAAATACCGGGTATTGCCCGTGGTCCACTATTACGCCGTGTGTGTGTGTGTGTGTGTACGTCACGAATGTTTTATTAAATTTTGGCCATAATTAAATTGGCATTTGCGTAGTGGATCTATTGCTTTTAGGTAGGGCCACATCATCTAGTAGAGTGCAGCGAGACCAATCATTTATCTATGTCCAAATGGTTTCAATTAATTAAAATGAAAAACAAATTTACTGTTATTTTCTAACAAAATTAATGGAGCCCGCAATGTACTACTAAGGACATAAATTAATGTGTCCAGTCTGAGTACTTGACCGCCAGTACCCTGTACCGAGACATCTAACGACAATTTAGTGGATTATGAAATTCATTGATTATGTATTGTAACTTTGGATTGCTATAGCATTATATGGGTCTAGTTACCTGAAAATAAATGAATTTGAATTATGATTAGGTTAAGGTAACTTTATACCATAGAGTCTATAGAGCCTATAGAATCATCCTTTAAATTTATTGCTCTTATTACAGGCCACACCCTGTATAAGTAAATTAAGTATATCCCACTGTGAAAGGTGGCCTTTTAATTTTTATATGTATTTCTTTTAGATAGAAATTTTAAATTTACTTCAATAAGATTTATGGTTTTATGGCCAAGGGTACAGCGGTTAAAATTTATTTTCCACTGTTCCATAAAGGGAACAGCTAAGGGCACACAGGAAAACAAGGGAAAAAAATAGTAATCGTTTTAAAATATTTTATTTCATGATAAAAACAAGTATAAAAATCAATATCATTTTGGGCTTTTGCAAAAAAAAAAAAATAATAATTTAGAACATACCTACAAACATTTATTTTTTAAGTTATGAGAAAAAATGAGAGTATTTCAAAATGCATGATATGTGAGATTCTGTTTTTTCTTGAGTCTACTGCGAAGGCTCTGGATGGATAAAAAAAAAGGTTGGTAAGTATTTTTTTAGTCATTAATTCTTAATGTTGAAAGGGAATCCTGAAAAATTTTAACTATAATAAGTCATGATGATCAGTTGAGTAGGGTGAGAAATCGTAAAAAAAAAACATTCTTTCTTGTTGCGATGGCTAATACGCTAAAGCATAGCGCGTGGCACCTCCGTGGCAGTGACCATTTGAAACTCAAGTTATGGTTATGGGACCAAACAAAGATTTAAGTCACAGATGCGCCCTCTTGCCATACTTCAGGCGGCCGAAGATGTGTCATCGATGGGAAGAGTAGGTAAGTAATAACATATACAGATTTTATTAACAAAGACTAACAAGATATTGGGTTATATCCCACGTAACAGATCTTCAGGACGTCTCTTTTTGGGCGCGGCGGCTTCTCTTTTTTTCCTCTCCTCTTCTAACCTGTCTGCTGTATCATATGCAACCTTGGGAGCAACCTAGGTTTAATGAAATGTAAACAATGAAACATTACAATTTTATGGATAAATGGCCACCTAAGTCCTGCCTTAATTATACCTACATGTCGAGTGTGCTAGAATTTTGCAGGGGAAATTCATATTATTTTTCTATTAAATTATATACCAGTCCCAGTGCGGTGAATTACCGGGAAATTTATTTAAAATAAAACTTACCATGACTTATCTGAAAAAGAGGCAAGCTAAAAGCATTAAAATATAGTAGTTCATAAATAGACCAGAATGGCGCTAGTGTAGCAAGAGTGTATCATGATGCTCGTCCTCGCTACACTACACAGAATCTAGTAAGTATATAGTGTTCTGCTTTCACAGATCACTCATAAACTGTGTTTTGTTGGATAGAAAATTATTAGATTTGAACAAGATTTGAAGTTGAAGTTTATTGAATTGATTGAAGTCTTTTTTTTCCTAGTTGGCTTTTGCTTTGCTGTGGCTTTTGCTTTGAGTCGGTGGATTTTCGGATTTTTTTCTAGTTGAAAGGAAAATTTGCTGACAAAGCTGACAAAACAATCAAAATGATGAATTCCGGGACTAATGAACTTGTAAGTTGTCACATCTGTTTCACTATTCGATATTTAATGTCGGGATCAATTAATCATTATTAGGTAGGCCGACGTAATTTCGTTTTTCATGGAACCTTACTTTTTGCTTTTGAACTTTGGTTTTTTAGTTTTTTAGTTAAAAATGTCTTAGTATTTTGTGGTATGAATTGATATCACAAAATATCTAGACATATGCTTATATGTTATATATTTAGCCATATATAATTTGAATCTACTGATTTGAAAATCTATCCTTCCTTACATATTATAAAACAGAGTCCTCCGCCGTCTGTCTGTTTGCGATAAACTCAAAAACTACTGCACCGCATTTCATGCCGTTTTCATCAATCGATAGAGTGGTTCTCGTCTCGAGGAAGGTTTTATTGTATAACTAGCTGATGACCGGGTCTTCATCCTCGTTGAAAATGAAAAAAATATCCTGTGTCCTGAACGTCTGAATGTTTATCTACGAAGTTTCATGAAAATCGGTTAATACGTTTATGAGTTCTGGAGGAACATACATAAAATACATAACTTACAGATTTATTATTAGTATTGATGATTGATTCATTTACAAAGTTTCGTGGGCAGCAGCTAATAAATACTATAATACAACAGAACTTCTTCTACTAACTTCTTCTAAACCATGAAACAAGATGTTAAACAAATTTTGTGTATATAATTTGAGAGGTTTATCTCTATTGAGAGGGGTCTACACGTGCCGCATCATGCATGCATGACATGCGTTACGTGCTGTCATGCATGCATGAATGATGTGCAACTACTTGCTGGCAGTTGATTGATAGTTTCTTTTATTTTTCATCCAGCAAGCTATGACTGACATGCACACAATGATAGTATAGGGACCGCTTTACATGTATACACTCAGACGTTTATAGTGCATACTGAATAATGTGCTAAATGTGACTTGGAATACAGTAGTGGACCCCCGGGTAATGCGACTCCTATCTAATCCGACGTCCATGTCTTCCATGTCTGTACATATTATTATTGAATATTTTTTGACACATTACTTAATTTTTGCTAATGTCACAAACCCAGAAGTGAAAGCACAAAACACTGTCAATTAAACAAAAATGGACAATATTTTGGACTGCTTAAATGGTAATGAATCTATCACTAGTTTAGCAAGAGAATATGGCGTACGCCGATCTATAATTTATGAATGACATTGACAAAGGGGGTCTTAGGCAGTAATACTCTATAATCCGACAAATTTGATAGTTCAACACTGCTCTGCAAAAAGTTTGTCCTGTTATTAGTTCCACTGATTATTAAAATGTATCAAATTGTAAATCATGTTTTGATTACAGCTACAAAACTTGGACATGGAAATGCAGCTACTTAAGAAGAAACGCGAGGTGATAGAACAACAAATGATATGCAGTCAAAGAATGCAGGTATTGTATGAAACAATAATGAAACCAAAAAAAATTATTAAAATATCATTTATATATCACATATTTGAAATATAGTTATATTAAAAAAAAATTATAATATTATAAACTAAACAAGAATATATTGTTTAGGTAACTAAAAGACGAGTAGGGGTTGTTTGCTCACATAGCAGCATTTTTTTTTACATACCATTTTATACTTGTAAATGAAAGGTTCAATGTGCTGTACGATTTTATATAGGTGTTGACTAGTGATAGTGATGATATCATTTATAATGACAGTTTCTTATATTTTTTTACCTAATAAATGTGGTTTCCTAAACACAAAATTGCGATGTGAATTGATTCACATCATGCATTTCTGTAACAATCGCAAGAAATCGCACCGCAGTCGCAGTTTACTGCGTTGGGAATTAAGCGTCGCAGTCATAGTTTACTGCGTTGCGAATTAGCGTCGCAGTCGCAGTTTACTGCGTTTGCGAATTAAGCGTCGCAGTCGCAGCTTGCTGCGTTACAAATTAGCGTTGCAGTCGCAGATTACTGCGTTGTGAATTAGCGTCGCAGTCACAGCTTGCTGCGTTACAAATTAGCGTTGCAGTAGCAGATTACTGCGTTGTGAATTAGCGTCGCAGTCGCAGATTACTGCGTTGGAAATTCGCGTCGCAGTCACAGCTTGCTGCGATACGAATTAGCGTCGCAGCGCAGTTTACTGCGAGCACGCCGATTCTTAGTTTTATGTCTTGCCCCTAAAATGCTATGGTAAATAATATTCCATAGCTGTATTTGTGTGTCACAGAAAAAAATTAACTTATTCCTACTTTTTTTTCATAGTTACAGAATGAATATAACCCAGGCCCTTCGAATGTTTCGTACGGCCAACAATACCAACCGGTTCATCGTCCGGCTAAACGCCAAAACATAACGCCGTGGCAAAATGAACCGCTTACGAAGATCAATAGACCTGTCTCTCGTGGAGACAATAGTTGGTATCAATCGAACCAGAGTTCGTACCCAAAGTCAAACAAGCAGCAATACAATCAATTCCATCAATACAAAAACAAGCAGCAAAACAAAAAATTCGTTCCACCAAAAGTTGAGAAGAATAAACCGAAGCAAATGAATAAGCCCAATCCGATCAGGCCTAATCTGGCCCCAGTGCGAAACACTTTGATCGATGAAAATAGAACTGTAAAGAAACCAAACGATGACATTTTTGCAAAGGACATATTGTATCCGGACAAAGTTCCAACGGAAAAAATGACCGGGAGACTCGAGTTAGCTCTGGGCATGATTTTGAAAGAGTTGAGAAAGGAGTATTGGAATGTGAACGTGGTCAAGCGTTTTTTTGATTTAAATATAACAAAACGCGAACTCAAGTTCACAATACGGGAGCGTTTGAGGGATTTGTTGCTCAACAAGCCCGTCCCACATCACGGAACGATTCACACGATGTATCGTAGAAAATACCCCATTGAGAGTGATGCGGAATTGATAAACACCATAGGTCAAAACCATAATCTGAAGGACAAGTTCAAAAAGTTTTACTTGGTCTTTAATCCAACAGGTAGAGATTATTTTTGTATTAAAAATGTCTTGAGTTACAATGCAGTAGACACGGGTGGGATGAAAAGGGTTGTTGTGGATGCAAAATTTGCAACATCCTATTTCTAGAAAACATATATTTCTAGAGGTATTTCAAGTTTACACATTCAATTTTTAATGCAGAAGTAAATTCTTATTATGTTATCAAACATTTAGTGGAAAATCGAAACGGTTTTGATTGCGGAAACTATTTCATAATGTGGGGAAATCTATCAGATTTAGGTCTAGATATGCCAGATCCATATTATTATATTACTCAACCCGCAAACAACTCTCATTGATTTATTGGGGATACGGTGCAGGTGTTAAACACCTGTTAAAGTTAACAGGTGTTAATCGATGTGGAAGTTCCGCATTTATGCGGATTGCAAATATCCGCAACAACCCTGGTAAAAAGCCATCGGAGAAAAGTGTACTGTGGTTTACGGTAGCCAAATTGGCTACTCGATTGCCAGGTACAAACAAATGATGCATGGCTAATCATTTACCACAAACTTGGGATGTTTGTGACAGCTTTTTTCTGCTGTCTACTGCCTTGTAGGTCTTATTATGAATGACATCACAATATTTGATTATTGTGGTCGACCAACTAAGCACAGTTAGCTTAGAAAGAGCAAACTTGCTTAGAAATATGGATCATCTAATATAATAATAGGAGCCTATATTCAAACATTTTGTTGGACATTTTATTAAAGACATTAACTATGACATCCAACGTGGATCTAAATAGAAATTAATAGTATCTCAATAGAATGATAGAGTATTTTTTATATATTATTATGTACAATATCTTTTTTTATATCAATTTTTTTATATAAAAATAGAAATAGTTTAAATATTGCTTTTTATGGGGCCAAAAATTTATCGCGAGTCTTAATTTTTAGTAAAGAATATTAATATTTTATTTGAGTAATTAATAGTATTTTTTTTTTATCCTTTCACTTAACATAGGCCATATTTTACAAAGTTACGCGGACGAAGTCGCTTGCAACGGCTAGTACAGCATGAAAGGACAGCTGAGGGTACGACACAAACAAACAGTGGCAATAAGATATTTTGCCAGCTAAAACATCTTATTCTGTCATATTCCGAGGTGGAAAAAGCCACTGAGAACAACTAGTCTATACTAATATTATAAAGAGGAAAGATTTGATTGTTTGTTTGTTTGAATAGAATAGGCTCCGAAACTACTGGACCGATTTGAAAAATTCTTTTACCATTAGAAGCCGACGTTATCTGTGATGAACATAGGCTACTTTTTACCGCGGGAAAATGCTTAATTCCTACGGGAAATCTAAAATAAAAGTAAATACTAGCGGCTTGGCCCGGGATACACTTGACAGCGCCATCTATCCAGAATCGGTGAAGCGACTAACATGACAACTGCTTGGTGATATTGTTAGCGATCCATTCCACGGTAGATAGCGTTTTATACTCTTCAACGCGGACGAAGTCGCGAGCACCAGCTAGTATGTAATAAAATGTGTCAGATCGTCAGGTCATATCTATATACCAATATATAAAGCTGAAGTTTGTTGGTTTGTTTGTTTGGTTGTACGCTCTAATCTCAGGAACTACTAATTCGAATTGAAAAACTCTCTTTGTATTAAATAGTCCATTTATCGAGGAAGGCTATAATAATAGGTTATAGAGAACGCGGACGAAGTCGCGGGCACCAGCTAGTAAACAAATAAGTCGGCGCAGAATTTGTTGGACGACAAGAACATTGGTTTAATTAATCAATACCTCTTTCAGAGCAACCGCAAGAGTTTGTTGAAAACAATTTCAAGAGTATCATCTCCAATAAACTCAGGGACATGTTTAAAGAGGTAAGTCTTTTTTTTATAGCTGTCAGCGATGACATTTAGAATACCTAAGTAATGTGACGAAGGTTTTCAAATTTACACCTCTCATCAAGTAGTAAATCTATCTATACTAATATTATAAAGAGGAAAGATTTGTTTCTTTGTTTGTATTGAATAAGCTCCGAAACTAGTGGACCGATTTGAAAAATTCTTTTACCATTACAAGCCGACATTATCCGTGATGAACATTAGATACTTTTTACCGAGGGAAAATGCTTTATTCCTACGGGAAAACGGGTAACAGGACAACGGGTAGTAAGAATTATCCTTCCGTACTTATCTTTTTCACATAACTTCTAAACGGCTTGACCGATTGGGTTGAAATTTTGTATGCGTATTTTTTTGAGATGGTTTCACAGACACGAATGTAATATATTTTATAAAGTTATGCGAACGAAGTCGCGTGCAACAACTAGTAATATTATAAAGAGAGAATATTTGTATTTTTGTTTTATAATGAATAAACTTAAAAAAACTTGTGGACCTATTTTAAAAATTCTTTCACATATACAAAGCTACGTTATATCAGCGAGTAACATAATATTGTGCTATATTTTATTAAGTTACGCTGACGAAGTCGCGTGCAACAGCTAATTGTTTAATATAGAAAAAAAATATGTTATTGTGTATAAAAAGGTGATTTTAGATTGAAGTCATATACAAGAATAAGAGCGAGGAGGAAATTATGAAATGCACTCTCTTTGACCATATGCACATACTGAAGGACCCAAACGAGCCGCGTCCTTCCCCCGAGGAGAATAAAGAGATGAAAGAGAAGAAAGATGACCCCGATCAGCCCGTTGACATGAACAAGCCATACAAGGAGATGAACACTCGGGAGAAATTGTACTATATCAAGAAGCATGTCAATGAAGCGGTCAACGCTCATCTACCTTCGTTGCTAGCGTCGTGTGCCGCAGTAAGTTTACCAGTACTTTCATACTTTGGAAGAGCTTTTCTAATGTTAAGGTTACCTTGCCATAAGTGCTGCAAGTGCACAGCCGACCCGTGTCTATCTATATTTATTTTTTTATTCAATAGCTAACCTTACAGCATTTAATATTTAACAAATACATAAAATAGATTATATTTTTATATAGCCTATCTATTACAAGGTTAATTTTCTAAGTACAAAAAATAAAAAAAAGTGCTAGTACCTAATTTAAAAAAAATTATAATATACACATCTATAAATTATATTTAAACATATTATACATTTATAGAATAGTAAAGTTTGTTCTTATTGACAAACAATCATAAAACTATAATTAATATTCGACTGTTCGCCATTAGACAGAGAATGGCAATTAATCGACATTCGACTGTTCGCCATAGGGAATGGCGATTAATTGGTATTCGACTGTTCGCCATAGGGAATGACAATTAATTGGTATTCACTTGTTTGCCATAGGTAATGGCGATTAATCGGTATTCGACTATTCGCCATAGGGAATGGCGATTAATCAGTATTTGACTGTTCGCCATAGGGAATGGCAATTAATTGGTATTCGCTTGTTTGCCATAGGGAATGGCGATTAATCGGTATTCGACTATTCGCCATAGGGAATGGCGATTAATCAGTATTTGACTGTCCGCCATAGGCAATGGCGATTAATTGGTATTCGACTGTTCGCCATAGGGAATGGCAATTAATTGGTATTCACTTGTTTGCCATAGGGAATGGCAATTAATTGGTATTCACTTGTTTGCCATAGGGAATGGCAATTAATTGGTATTCGCTTGTTTGCCATAGGGAATGGCATATAATTGGTATTCGCTTGTTTGCCATAGGGAATGGCAATTAATTGGTATTCGCTTGTTTGCCATAGGGAATGGCAATTAATTGGTATTCGCTTGTTTGCCATAGGGAATGGCAATTAATTGGTATTCGCTTGTTTGCCATAGGGAATGGCAATTAATTGGTATTCGCTTGTTTGCCATAGGGAATGGCAATTAATTGGTATTCGCTTGTTTGCCATAGGGAATGGCGATTAAAATAGGTATTCGACTATTGCTATAACAGCTATAAGATTGCTATGCATTATAGATTCCGCTATAGTTCCAATGTTTGTTTCCAGGATATATCGAACCTGTTATGCGACCAGGAGAGCACGAAACTTTTGAAAGGGAGCCTCGTGACGAAAATTAATCCCAAATTTAAGGGAATGTTTTTGAAGAAAACCAACTTTAATGCGACAGAAGGGAAACCGGAAAATGCAACTAACAAAGGAAAATATTACGCCAAGGTAAATACAGTCTCTTGTGGAGTCGCTTGTGTTGTCGGTGACGGTAGCCAACCCACTACCGTCAAGTAGATTGTCTTGTCAGCCTTTCTGTTAAAAATATGATTTCAAAATAAAATAAAAAATAAATAAATCAAAATAACAAAAACTTACAAGCAAAATTACGCCTATAGAATTGCAAATTTTTTTTGCAAAGTTTTGAATCATACAAATCGTTCCAATAGTTCACAATTCAGAATTTTGTTCGATTTGATCTACACTTTGACACTCTCTATGTGAAAATTGCAACTCGGGCCTCGAACGAAGTCGGGAGCGGGTGACTAGTTGATTGAACATAAAAATGAATGATTTGTCCGCAGGTCTCGTGTCACCCCCGTCTGCCGAGTCGCGAGGAGATGCAACCGTTTTTGAATTCGTTCAAACCGTGCGCCATTAAGAAGCCCAAGAACAGTGACGAAATCGTTGTGGTCCTGTTCAACACCAAAGAGGAGAGGGAGGCTCTTTTGGCGGCCAACGGGACTGTTCTGCGTGAGTATCGCTTTTTAAATCCTCGTGTATGTGCATGTGTATATGTGTATGTGACTGTGTATATGTGTATATGTGACTGTGTATATGTGCATATGACTGTGTATATGTGTATGAATTTAAACTTGCGGCGGTAAGCGCAGTAAGGTTAGGTTAGGTTATGTGTATCTGTGTATATGACTGCGTATATGTGCATATATTATAGCGTGTTCTGGAGGATTGGGATTTTAGAAAACTAGCTGCTGCCCGCGACTTCGCCCACGTAACTTTGTAAATTATATAGTAAAACCTTCCTCGAGTATCACTCTATCCATTGGTGAAAACAGCATGAAAATCGGTGCAGTTGTTTTTGAGTTTATCGCGAACGCAGAGACAGACAGACGCGTCGGAGACATAAACCGGACAGCCTGTTTATGTTCTATGTAATAATTATATTAAAAAAAAAAAAAAAACTATTTTTAGCATCATTTGTCACTATGGCCACTTAGTCGGGTCATGTTTCCATAAATAAAACTTTAATACGTTTCTTAATATTATTACAGATGATAAATACCCCTTGAATATAGTAGCAGCAGAGGCTGCTGTACCCACGCAACAAAAAACTGACAATAAAGATATTAACAAAGAAAATGACAATAAAGATATTAAACCAGATAACAAAGACCCAACACCACTCGCCGAACAAGAAACAATAGTGAAAACTGAATCGAGCGATGATAAGATAGATCTCACAATTGATGCAGGCGATAAAAATGATAATGAAGTCACTAAAGCTAATGACGAACAAACAGCCGCAAAGACAGAGGAAAGCTCAAAAGCGGGAGAAAATAATGAAGAGCAAGCTTCGAGCGATAAAATTCAAGACATTGAAACTGATAACGAAAATGTGACACACGATGCAGACACTGAAATGAGTGATGTTAGCAAACCGGATAACAAAGACAATGGTCCGTCGAATGATGAAGATTCTGAAATTAACAAAACCAATATAGAACAGGAATCGTCAAACAATGGAGATTTGGAAACGAGTAATGAAGATAACACAGCGATAACACAAGATACAAGCATGGATTATGGAGATGTAATAAGTGTTGATTTGGACCAACAAATTGACGATTTACTAACGTCTATTAGTAGGACCAACGCTGAGATGGAATCCGAAGATAACGAATCGAAGAAAGACAGTCAAGTCGATGACGAGTCAAAAGTTGATCAAACACAAACGGTCGAGTTGGACGATGACAATTCTAGATCCAACGAAGAGTTGAAAATTAACGAGGACTCGAATGCGGAGGGAGATTCTGCAATGGTGGTCGATGATGCGAAGGAAACTGACGAGAATAACACCAAAGTGGTCAGTGATGAGTCAAAAGCGGAGACTCGTGAAAAGGTTAAGGAAGATGCAAAGAGTAAAAATGAGTCAGTCGGACCGGTTAGAGCATCGGGCCGTATAGCCACAAGGCGCTCTAGCAGATTTGTAACTAATAATTAAAATTTTCAGGTTGCGTTAGTTACCGTTTACTAAATCTTCGGCCTAACACGTTAACGTGTGCTAAGTCCATTTTTGCATAGTTTACAGGAGGAAGAAAAACACTGAATATAATATCAAAATTCTGAAAATTTTGCTATTGTATTCTTTTCTTTTCTTGATATATCAAAAGTATTAACAGTGGAACTCAAAAAAATTAAGGAAAACAATAGGTAACATAGTGAAATTGGCCAAAAATGGACTGAGCAGGTTATAGAATTAGGCCGACGAAAATTAAAAATTATTTACTCTGTGTAAGAAGTTTTTATTATACATAATATTATATAAAAAGCTATCAAAAGACGCCATTTGTAATCATTTGTAATATTGGCATTGAAGTCTAAATTGATAGATTAGAATAAGTTAAAATTTAGTTTTTATTTGTTCCGTGTTAATCGACTATACTGAATTGAATAAATTTCATTAATGTCCTAATTGGTTTGTTTTATTGTGTTTTTCTATACTAATATTATAAAGGGGAAAGATTTGTTTGTATTGAATAGGCTCCGAAACTAGTGGACCGATTTGAAAAATTCTTTTACCATTAGAAGCCGACATTATCCGTGATGAACATAGGCTACTTTTTACTGTGTGAAAATGCTTCATTCCTATGAGAAATCTAAAATAAAAGTAAATACTAGCTGCTTGGCCAGGGATACAGTTGACAGCGCCATCTATCTAGAATCAGATGAAGCGACTAACATGACAACTGTTTGGTGATTATTTTAGCGATCCATTCCACGGTAGAAGGCGTTTTATAGTTTTCAAAGCGGACGAAGTCGCGAGCACCAGCTAGTTAAGGATAAAATCAAAATAGTTAAATTTTTTTCCCCTAACAGTTATAGATAAAACTTATCTGAACAAAACAAGTGTTATAAAAAGGTGGATTTTGTTCCCAATTCTGCTAGAAAGAAATTTACTCACCAAAAGCTGATTGATGTAATATTCATATTGAATAGTGTTCGTCACTGGATCCAATGCAATTTGCATCATTTCGTCGTATTCCTCCTACAAGTGATACAATTTTATTGTTATCGATACTGTAGAGTGTAGATAAATATAAATATTATCTATCTATACTTACTAATATTATAAAGAGGAAAGATTTGATTGTTTGTTTGTATAGAATAGGCTCCGAAACTACTGGACCGATTTGAAAAATTCTATTACCATTAGAAGCCGACATTATCCGTGATGAATATAGGCTACTTTTTACTGAGGGAAAATGCTTCATTCCTACGGGAAATGTAAAATTCCCTACCCAAAGTAGTATAACGCGGCTATAGAAGTTTTCACTTCAAAAAAAGTATGCAAACCTGTGTAAATGGCTCGCCCTCCTCCATCATAAGTGAGGTGAATCTTTCCTTAGTAAGAAATCCACGACCGTCCTTGTCGAAGTAACGAAACGCCTCAAGCAGCATCTCCGCACTGGCAGGATAGAATCTATATACGTAGGTATAATAAACCAGTACAATAAATCTATACTAATATTATAAAGAGGAAAGATTTGATTGTTTGTTTGTATAGAATAGGCTCCGAAACTACTGGACCCATTTGAAAAATTCTTTTACTATTAGAAGCAGACATTATCCGTGATGAACATAGGCTACTTTTTACCGCGGGAAAATGCTTCATTCCTACGGGAAATCTAAAATAAAAGTAAATACTAGCGGCTTGGCCCGGGAGATAGCGCCATCTATCCAAAATACGGTAGATGGCGTTTTATACTTTTCTACGCGGACGAAGTCGCGAGCACCAGCTAGTATGTCTATTAGTTCATTTACTTGCCTATGTTCTATTAAAACCTTGCACATGTAAGGTAGAAAATTGGCCAACGGTATGTTACCGGTAGCCTCTTTACTTTCGGTTGAAAGTATCACTTCTTGTATTTCGGCCTCGGTTGGACAACAACCTGTGGAGTGATTATTAGTGATTATGTTAAAAAGATATTTATTTATTTAATAAGATATAAAAAAAATCTCGTCTTCATAAAGGTTCTTTTTCGATGTAAGTACGTAATTCTTTGACCGCAACTAATTGCGGACAAAGGAACAAAGTTCTTCTATAACCTGGTCCCCTCCACTGAGCAATACCAAGTAATATATGGCACAAAAAATTATTTGAATTAGGTACTAATACGAAATTGCACATTCGGTTTTGGGTCATTAATATATTTACATATATTAAATTGTTTTTTGTTTGAATTGTATTGTTGGAATTTTGTTACAATCTGATGATGGAGGACGAGGAGAAAATCGGAATCTCTTCTACGGATGAAATAGTTTTTTTTAATTTCTATATTAAGGTCGACAGACAGGCTGACGGTCCACTGGATGGTAGGTGGCTACCGTCGCCTATAACACAAGCAACGCCTTAAGTGCTACAAGTGCGCTGCCGACCATAGAAGGATTATGGATAAGGGATAAGGGAGGGATGGGGTAATGGGCTCTGGCATCCCTTACTCACTCACCGAAACACAACAGCACATAATGCTCTTATTTCACGGTGGTATTCTGTAAGGTGGTGGTTACTGCCGCCAGACGGGCTTCCCAAATGACTGCGAAACGCAATGCGCCCTACCACTACAGTCCAGTCCAGTCGGATTAGCATTAAATTCAAGCTTACATTAATTTTGGATAGCGAATTCTTTTCACCCAACTTTAGGGGGGTCCAGTCCCTACAAGAATAGGCTAATAAAATTTAAGCTTCTAGGGACCTGTCTCTCTGTATAGATATAGGTAGTGCAGCGAATAAAAACTTCTCGGCAAATGTGCGCAGAACTCTATTTTTAGGTGTTTGAGGGGGCAGAGGAAAGTGAGGGGCGGGTACGCGTCGGTGTGCCGACACGTTATTGGTAGACTCAATCGCTCTTCCCCTCCCGCACTTCGTTCGCGCGACTCGAGTCTCTTAGGTACTGTTGCGTACAGATTGTTTTATCGTATTAGTAAATACGTCATGGTGAATAAATGTCTAAAAAAACGTTCTTCTTCGACATCGCACGATGATTTTATGAAAGGAATATCAACACTGCCTGTAATGTTAAGTTAGTGAGGCGAAAAAATACGAAATAAGAAAAAAAATGACATTTTTCTTAGCAATTTTGTGCGCAATTGTACACATGCGCCGATTCCCACACAAGTCTCGCCTTCAAACCTTACACACACAATGACGCATATGTGTTTATAGCTATGTATTCGTATATAATGTATAATATGTTTATATGTATAATTTACTTATAGATATTGTTATCATTTTTTAATTAGGTAGGTAAGTACTAGCACTTTTTTTTTGTACTTATAAACTTTAAGATGCCTATAACCTTGTAATCAATACTAATAATAAATCTGTAGGGGTCGGTCATGGAGTAACTTAATTTGTTTTCAGAAATATCGTGTATATAGGCTCTATACATGATACTGAACTAAATTGACCATTTTTAGAATTTTTTTCTGTATGTATGTATGTTCCTCCATAACTCTTAAACGAATTGACTGATTTTCATGAAACTTGGTAAATAAACATTTAGAAGTACGGGACACGTGATAGGCTACTTTTTATCTTTTTTAACGCGGACGAAGTCGCGGGCAATAGCTAGTTTATAATATAAGTATGAATTAATATTTACCTACCTATAAGTAAGTATAATAGAAAGGCGAATATTTAAAATTATTATTGAGGTAAAATTATTAACATTCTAGATTGGGAAAAATATTGTTTATTGTGAGTTCTCAAAACATAATTATTGGAATTCCTAGATAACATTTGTTAACCTTTTATGAATGAAGATAACATGATTGACATTACATTTGTATGTAAACATGGACAACTTATTACATTAGTACAGTTTTGCAGTTGACAAACACTTCACCACAGTAAGTTTTTTCTTTATATATTTTTTTGAAATTTATAAAAAAAGCGCTCCGACACACGACTGGAGCTACGAACGTTAAATAAATAATTTAATAAATCTAATTAAAACATATTAATATAATATATTATATGTACCTATTATCACTGCGTAGTATAAAACAAAATGTCGCTCCATGCTGTCTATCTGTCCCTATGTATGCTTAAAAATTTAAAACTACGCGATGGATTTTGATGCGGTTTTTTTTAATAAATAGAGTGATTCAAGTAGTATACAGTTTTCAACGCGGACGAAGTCGCGGGCAACAGCTATCTACTAAAAATAAAGATACAACCGCTGAACATTTTATAACAGCAAAGATGTCAGGCGTTATATTGCTTTACACATTTAGTCAGGCGCTACACGTCCCTTACTTTTACGCGAGCGAAGTCACGGGCACCAGCTAGTGTTATATTAATATGTATTGAAGCATATTGTAGCCTTAACATGTGACATTTGATTTTACTCGCATAAATTTTCCCGGGCCTATACTTAATATGAAATCAATTCTTAAGGACTATGAACATATTTTATTTTAAGTTTTTAGAGTTCATAGTTTCACTTGATATACTTACACAGTTATTTCTTTGTAATCATAATAATTGTGTGTTTATATGCAAAAAAATATGAGCATCAAAAAATTTGCATACCAACTTGCAAAAAAACCATCATAACTTTTGTGTAGAAGGAATTTGGCTACCTGGCCGTAATTAGAACGAGACATTACTCACATTCGCTTTTTGCCACATTAGACATTCGTCATAATCGTTATCTTATTGGTACAGCCATTTTATCGTAATGTATTAACAGTCATTAACAAATTTTGCAGTTCTTTATTTAACTGAACATTCGTTATTGACTATACACTAATTAATTAGATACCTATGACTATCATATCAGAATCAGCAGCGATGTAGAAGAATCTGTGAGAGTATCAGACTCGAATCATTTTAAAATATTAAAAAAAAAATTGAACGTAACTATAACGCATAACATAAGGCATTCGTGTGACAATTTTACTCCCATAAATTTTCATACCACGCCAGTACCACGCGGGCTTATATACATACATAATGCAAATCGATTCTTAACAGGGAACGCTAGCAGCGTTTTTCCATACAAATGTTTTCTCCCTTGTTTTCTACCTGGATAATCATTCTAGAGCAAAAATTTTTGTCATAAAATCTAGGCCTGCTAAAACTATGTTCCTATCTATTATCCTATCTCTTTTTCCACCAACTAATTACATAAGAAAATATGACTTCTCAAAAATCGTAATAAATGGCCCTTTTTTTCACCCTAATCAGACGACTATGAAACAAATTTGAAAGATTTTTTAAGATAAAAAAAATAAGAGGGACATAGAGTTAACTCCAAAATTTGATTGACAAATAATCATTTTGTTTTATACACAACAAATGGAATAGGTACTTATATTATTATTTTTTATATTTTCAGATGATTTTACTTCTTGCGCTCCTGCTTGTTTGTACACAGGCTCGTTTTATTGATGACAAATGTGTGTCGACTTATGATCTAAATAGAGAAGGAGAGACTCTATTGGATAAACTTGAGAGCCCTTACCAATTAGCCATTGATTATGACACAAACACATTATTCTTTAGTCATAATAGCCTAGACAATAATGGTGAAGTTTTTATTATTTCTTACTTGAACTTGAAGAATAATGAGACCAAAGTAATACCAGGTATTAAAGGAGGGTTCGCCAACGCTGTCGACTATCAAGCACATAAGGTTTACTTTGGTGGTCGAGACGGAATATATGAATTCGATTATAACACCAAAACTGGGAAACATATAGGAGTTACAAGTGACAATATTTGGCAGATGTTTTACAAAAACGGACTATATTATTCTGAATATCCCAGTGAAAATGTTTATATATACGAAGGTGGTGATGATGTACGTCAACTTGAATCGTTGAAAAACACAAAAGCTATGTTGGTTGCTCTGGACAATAATCATGATATATTTTTCGTGAACTCTACAGGACTATTTTTCTACAAAACTAAAACAAATCAAATTGTGGAAATAGGAGAATATAATATTAACGGTATAACTGCTGACATAGATGGAAATTTGTATTTCTCGACACCTGATGGTATATTTTATATTGACCAGACAAAAACTAATACCATTGATATTAAAAAGTTGATAGCATTAGATAATGTTTATGGTTTAGCTATTCAGGGTAAGGAAGACGTGATTGTTGCACTATCTGATAAAATTGTGAGATTGAAGTTCCAACAAACAGAATGCATAGCTAACGATAAAATTAATATTGAAGACAATAATTTGTGAAAGCTGGCTCTTAATTTTGTATTCTAAAGTTAATAATACGTTTCAAAATCCTGTTATAAAAAACGCATATTAAAATATTTACTGAAGATAATATTTTCTTTTTTATTGAAATAAATCATTATTACTTTAAAACATAGATGTGAATTTTTAAAAAATTGTATGTAAGTAGGTACTTTTCCAAATAAACTTGTATCTTTTTAGTATTCTATCTGACCGAAGGTCAATTTCTGGCCGAAGCGGAAGGTTTAAAATTTCTAAGAATTTTTGTTCAAGCCAATCTTGAACAACAACAAAAATACAAGCTACAATAAATAAGATAAATAAATTCAAAAATCTAGAAGTTGATCTAGAGATGATTAAAAAAATGAATTGCAATTTATTTGTATAAAATATCAACATTTCGAAATAACGTGAATTTATAGCCTTTATTAATTTATTAATTAAAGTAATTTATGAATCAAAATCAGATCGATCAATCAGTCCATGTTTTTCTCGACTAGTGCGAAACTAGACAAACAAATAAACAAACATTCACTGTGTCCATTATTAAATGCTGTGCATTTTTTAAATTTCAGAAAATTAACAATAAAATTAACCATTACGATAATTATAAATAATCAGATAATTACTGAATATTATCTACAACAAGTTATAAGTAATTATAATATTTCATCATTAGATCACATTACGCTAAACATATTTGTATTTAGCCTACACTCTCAAGAACATCATAATTAAAACCTTCGGCTTCGGCCGGGTTTTGAGCCAAAGCCGAAGGCCGAAGGTGGCCGAAGCCGAAGCCGACCTATTTATTTTAAACTTGTTACCTAAAATTTTCCATACAAATGTTTTCTCCCTTGTTTTCTCCCTAGATAATCATTCAAATGTAATTCCCTGATTTCTCCCTGGATAATCCATCTAGAGCAAAAATTTTTTGTTATAAAATCTAGGTCTGCTAAAGCTATGCCCCTATCATTTCTGTTTTTCCACCAACTAATTACATAAGAAAATATGACTTCTCAAAAATCGTAATAAATGGCCCTTTTATGTCACCTATAAAACCTTTTATGTCTATAAAACAAATTTATTATTGTTATATATTGTTTAATAGTTAAAGTTTAGTATAGTTCGTTTAATTTATGTTAATTTTGTAAATAAATAAATATCTTCACTTTAAATAAAATATGTGTGACTTTTTCTGTATATGAAATGTTTAATAAAATAATTAAATTTTCATGTAAACAAATTTGAAAGACTTTTAAAATAAAAATAAATAATAGGGACAGAGATTCGTTCTTCTTGAAAATATTTGTGTAAAAATTATTCGATAGGAATAATTTTTTAGAAAAAAGGAGAAAACGGGGGAATACGAAACCTCGATTTAATCAAAAATTTTGTAGGTATAATCGGTCTGAGCTGTATTTGTCCCTATCGCACAATACGGGGGAAGGCTGGAGGGCAGCGCGATGGCAATAGTTTCTTCAAATATCTATTTTTCAAATTCTGCTGTACCCGCGTCCCCTCTTAAGAAATACAATTATGGTTTCGCACCTTCGGTAAGACAAGGGAATGACTTCCAATTTTTTTTAAAATGAGTTAAACTTAAAATATATGCAGAAATATCTTAACGACATTATTAAATAAAAAAAATACAAGACTAATAAGTATATGGGGCGCTATTTGATGAATTATTTAAAAGTTTAAAAGCCATATCAGCAGAAATATACGCCATTAGGGTTGTTACGCCATTACGCCTTAGGGGTTGTTTGTTGACGCTCCAAAAATCATAATCCTTTATCCAGCATTTACCTATATCCGCATAAATGAACCAGAATTAGTAAATTTTATTTTTATTTATAATTATTTAATATTCTTTCAGTGTTCAGTTGTTAATTGAAGCTTTGCATTGTGTATATATGGGTAATTTGTTATCATATAATAGTATCCTTTATCTATGTATTATCTATCCACTATCTATTTAAGTAATTTATTAAATATGATTTCGTATAAAATATGTTTGTATAGTGTAATTATTTGCGGTATGTTTGTGTAGCGTCAATATTGTGTACTGGTGAGTCCCAAACGGTGCTGGCTGAAAATCAGCGCTGCAGGTGCTAATAGCATCTCAGCACAATGCTGAGCCAGTACCCGTTTCACTGCCACGAGGACACACGCATCTTTTAATTTTTTATCAATTTCTGTTCATTGTTATTGTATTATGTTTGTGTCTTTGTGTTGAGTGAATAAAATTCTTTCTTTCTTTCTTTCTTTCTTCCATTGAATGCAAAACTCTCCTGTAAAATTACAAAAAGTGCAATTATGCCCTTGTCTTGCCGAAGGTGCAGTTTGACCAATGTTTGACCATCTAATCTAAGTTCGTTCTTTGCTTCTTTCTGCCTGTGGCAAATTTTGACATTGGAAATGTTTTTTCGTTCGCTTTAGTATAGGCCCCGATTTCACGAAAAAAGTGCGAACCCCTTATATCTCGGAGAGTTGTGAAGATATGATATTCAAAGGCTCAAAAGACGCGTATTCATGAGAGCTGCAAGCTGCAAAAAGAATTTTTCAAAAAAGTCTAAAACGAAAAAAGTTATAGCTGAAATAGTGAGAAAAAAATCAATTTCTTTCCGAATTTTTGATTTTGAACCTCGATATTTTGGAAACTAAGAATGATATCAAAAATTTGAGAAAACTCCTCTGGACAATTTAGTCAGCTACAATTTGAGTCTAAAATAGAGACGATCGGGTTAAGGGTTTGCCCTGTAGCTTAACCTTTTTGAAAGAAATCAACAAGTCAGAATCACAATATATTTTTTTGGAATTCCGTAGATTCATTTCCAATGTGCTCGATAGTCGTGTGAGGCACGAAATCTGTGAACTTCTTTGTTAGAAAACTTACCTGACTCGGTTTTCTAACGAAACAGGGACTTGGCACAATAATAACCATTCGGTCAAACAAAACTGTAGTACTCGAGAGGGGATAATTAGTATCCCCTGTTTGTGACAGTGGAAGGTTTACCTCAGTTACCATTTCACTCGCATCTCTTGCTCGATTCGATAACTAGCAAAATTTATCGACACTCATTATCAAGTATTGTGATTTTTTTTGTAAAATTATTAGTTGAGATGGATTCTTGTGTAGAACGTTATCAATTTAAACGTGAAAATTCTATGCAGGTATGTACGTTTTAAGATATATAAAACAAATTACATTATGAGACATAATATGTATTATAGGAAGGACTTAAAATATTTTAATGTCGAATAATAAAATTTTATAAATAAAAAAAAACATGTGTTTTTGTTTGTAATGCATAATAAACTCAAAAACTAAGTACTGGACAGATTTTAATTTTTTTTTCTCCTAGATCTAATTCATACTAAAATTATAAATGTGAAAGTAACTCTGTCTGCCTGTTAATTACTTTTTCACGCCTTAACTACTCCACCGATAACCGATAATTTTGCAAGATACAGGGAAGGACATAGGGTACCTTTCATCCCGAAAAAAGTACTGTTCCCGAGGGATCATCTAACTAAAAATATAAAAAATAAAAAAAACAAACAATAGAATAGGTAACACTAGGTATACAAAACAAATAGGTGTACACGTGTACACCAAAAAAACCAAAACTCTAAAAACAAGAATCACGCAATAGGAGTCCTATTTAAAACGATAACGAAGTTCGAAAACAATAAAATGTATGGGATTGACATACCTATAAACATTATGTCCTCTCTAAAACACGTGATACATTCCATACATTTTATTCTTTTGAACTTATTTGTTATCGTTTTCTGTCTGTCTATTCGCGATAAACTCAAAACTACTGCACCATTGGTTTCACCAATGGATAGAGTGATTGTCGAGGAAGGTTCTATGAGCTAGTACCTATATAATTCACAAAGTTACGCGAGCTATGTCGCGGGCAGCAACTAGGTCTTGATGATATACTTAATTTAGTTGGGACCTTATACCTACTTGCAACCTGTGAACTATTAGTACCTAAGTATCTTAATATTATCTTAATATCATGTTTTATTTTCAGAAAATGAATACATCAACAATTGAACACTTTCCCGTGGAACTATTGATTCAAATTTTCCAAAAATTAGACACTCCGTCACATTTTGCTGTTTACGAAACATGTCGTCGTTGGAGGGGTATAATTGTATCATTATTTAACGATTATTATACTTTTAACAAAGTGTGTACATTCTCAATGAACAGAATGGCTACGACCGAATCATTAAAACTAAATTTCTTAAATGATATATGTAGAAATTTGCATACACTTAATTTGTATGGAGTTGCCAATTTGAATAGTACCGATCTAGTACCGGCATTGTTAAATATGAAAAATCTGCGAAGCTTAAATGTTGGCTATACACCGATCGAGATTAAAGACCTGCTTGGATTGGAGAATTACTGTGTTCACCTGATAGACATCACAATAAACTATATAGAAAATATTGAACCAATGGTGGGTTATGTTCTCGGAAATTATAAAAAATTCTTTAAAAATTTCAAGTATGTTCATTTGATTGGATATAGAAAGTATCTATTCGATAGACACGGGCCGGTAATGTTTTTGGAAGAGTCCGACTTGCATACAATAGATTTTGAATGCATCTCTGGTTACGGAGACGAAGGAATTGCCGGAGAGACATTGGGTTATTTCCGATATAAAAATTTAAATATATACTTTAGCCTTGTGAATGTGTACAAATACGATACACTGAATACATTTTTTTATATATTGACAAGAGATGAAAATTTGGAATATATAATTATAGATGGCGATAGGAGAATTGAGAGATTGTTTTATTCGCCTGGTTTTGATGGTTATTTTAAAAATAAAACCGATGGCTACTTGTCGTTCACTAAGTTAGAGTGTACTGAAAACCCGTATGAATGTGATTGGAGGGCTTGTTTTAGGAGGAAATGTTATTTTGGATGCTATTACGCTACCATGATGATTTGGGATAAAAATCAGGTCACATTCGATGATTCTTTTTATAATGATTTAGAAGAACGCCTATCAAACGTGCCACATACATTTTTAATCCAGTATGAAGGTTCAAGTAATGAAAAATCGAATAAATGGATTAGAATACATTCTTCCAGAGCGGTGAAGGTAGAAGACCCATATGACCTGGTAGACGAATCAATCGTGGGGTCTACCAATGAGATACCAAAGTTTCCAAAAAATTTTAATAATTTCCATCTATTGACATACTTGGATTTATTCTATCAACAGCCAGGGGACAATTATTGTGAACATTTAATGCACTGTACTAATCTAAACACTTTACGTCTTACCTTTACGTCACCATATTGCAAGTTTAATTTCATATATTGTGGAGGTTACGTTAACATGATTGCATTACGATATTTTTTGAGAACTAAGAATAAGAGGCTAAGAAATCTTCAGCTGAAATTGTCTCACATTAACTTCTTTAGCTTATACGCTGATTTAATGTCTTGTGTTAATATTGAAAATATTGACATTGCAGATATTGGCGAACATACGGAAATATTTCAAGATCCCATTCCTTTATTTAAGAGTTGCACTAATTTGTATAGTTTTGTTTGTGGTGGGAAATATTTTAATAGGGAAGATGTAAAGATTGTTTTGTCAGATATAAATGATTACAAGGTCAAATACAACAAAACACACCTAAATGTGGAATTATATAATAACAGTAATGGGCAAGGACCAGCCACTAGTCCTTTTCAAGACGTTTTCAAGTTAAGGCCTTTGTTGTGTGCTTCATTGAAAGCGAAACGATGCTTAACAACAAATAAGTAAATACCTAAATAAAAGTGAAAAATAACTGTATAAAATATTATATATACTTACTTAGGTATATGTTTTTGTAAAATCTAACGGGTGTCCCAAAACTATGCGACATGACATAAAGGGAAAGTAATTAAATATCGTAGATAGGATATTTGGCTGAAAAAAGACTGCTATTATTTTTAAAATTTACTGCATTCAAAGATTTTCTAAAAAATGTACAGCTTGCTTCGTCTGGGAATCGAACCGACAGTTAAACATGGTATCTTAACAGAAAGGGATAACGTAAAATGTTTGATTCAAATTTAAAGAATATTATTTATTGCCGACGACGGCCTTACTAATAACACATGATAATACTAATAATCAGTGGCGTAGCTAGCATGGGTGGCACCCGGTGCGGATATTGTAGATGTCACCCCAAAAATTACTCAAAACTATTAAAATAAAAAAGTAATAATAATTTATGTTTTATTAAAATATAACAAACTAGCTGGTGCTTGCGACTTCGTCCGCGTATCCGCGTAGAAAAGTGTAAAACGCCATCTACCGTATTTTGGATAGATGGCGCTATCCAAAATTGGATCCCGGGCCAAGCCGCTAGTATTTACTTTTATTTTAGACTTCCCATAGGAATTAAGCATTTTCCAGCGGTAAAAAGTATCCTTTGTTCATCACGGATAATGTCGGCTTATGGTAAAAGAATTTTTCAAATCGGTCCAGTAGTTTCGGAGCCTATTCTATACAAACAAACCAATCTTTCCTCTTTATAATATTAGTATAGACTAGCGGCTCTTCCCGGTTTTGCATGGGTGGACATTTTTTTAAATTATGGTGTATGATTATGGTGTAGACCATTTTTGTTCGCAATTCAGTGTAGATTATTTTTGTATGCGCTATTATAACTATGCGCTAAACCGCATAGTTTTTGAAATATGTAAGAAAAACTAATAAATTCCAACTTCGAAGCGCAATTCGACGATAAAAACAACATTTTGGGGGAATCCCCGATCGACCGACAGTGTGTACACATATTATTAGTGACGGTTGTGCAATCTGCCACAGTTTTACGAATTTTTAAATGTACCAGCTACTGACGTTCAGGGTCGGGTGCCACTGCTAATAATCCTTTACTAATATTATAATACTGATGAAGAGTTTGTTTGTTTATTTGTTTACATGCACCTACATACATACATACATAATTCTAAAAATCGTCAATTTAGTTTCAGAACAAACACAGATACCTATGAAAACAAAGTAACTTACCCGCAGATTTATTATTATTTGTGCGCCGTACACCGCCATCTGTTAGATTTTTATGGAACTACAGATAACTATAAGTCAAGTATAAGTTCAAAAAGAAAAAAGTAGCCTATCCTGTGTCCTACGTCTAACTGTAAATAAAACTTTTGTTTTATTTCAAACTAGCTGGTGCCCGCGACTTCGTCCACGTTCAAAATGTTATATAGCCTAAAGCCCTTGTTTTGTGTTATTATACAAAACAAAAAAATATAGCTTGTAATTGATAAAAATAAATAATAATAAAATAATTAGTTAATAAAAAAAAAGCGAAGCGAAAGTATTTGGAGAAATGTCTGTCTACCATAGAGTAACTTATATCCATATCTATTTACTTACCCAGGGAACGAAGAATAGTTCCAAGTTCTCTAATGTCAACATTTTGTTTTCCAGAATGGTCAAATACTTCGAAAGCTTCAATAATTTTTTTCTCGAGTTCATTATTGGGTTGGACTACAATAATTAAAATTTATTATAAAACAACTTTGCGAGAGTAAACGAACTTATACTAATAATAACTTATACTAACAAAACCTTTGATAAAATGAACAGAATCTTACTTTTAGGTTCTTCTTTCGGCGCCATTATCAATTTAAACTAAATGAGATTCCTTTATAATATCAATATAATAGTTCCAAAAACTACTTCATCAATGATTATGAATTTAAAATACACTTTCTTAGTTTCTAAGCAACGGCGTTCTGTCTAGTTCTGTCATATGGTCAAAATTAAATGAATTTAACAATAATTTACATATTCAAGATGAAAAAATTTAAGCAACTGGGTACCTAAAGAACCTATACCTAATACCCTAAGAAGTTTAATTTAAATAAAAATAAGAATTTTATAAAGAACTATAACATTATTATTTATTATGTCTATATCAATTTGATATAGTAGCCAGAGCCACATAGTAGCCTTCATTATTTTATGATTATTTTACGCAAATCTATACAATCCTTCATCCTTCTGTCTTTTATTGTCTGTGGTGTGCTTTCTTGCCGGTTGAAAAAAATATTTTTAAACTATTAAAAATAACTTCATTGATGAACACTAGAACATTTTCATTTAACAAAATCAAAAAATAATTTTTATTTCTATCACATTTTACTTACAATATTGTGTTTTTTAGACGATTGTTTTCTTGTACGGTTAATGTTGCCATTATTTACAAAATTGTCATCTGTGCCGTGCACATGACAAAATAAAAATAAAGGAATAGATATTATTACATTTCCATTAAATTATATGACAAACTCTCCTTTTATTTATGTCGAAGGACCCTTGCAAGAAATTCGCGTGTGAGATCCAGAGATGTCTTGTTGGTAAGTTTTATTCAACATAATTTATTTAATATTTTCTGAGCCGACACCCGGCCGACACAGCCGACATTTACTTATTTAGTCGGCCATCTTTACTTCTGTTCTGTCTTTCAATCGGCCCCCATAGGTTCGCGGGCGTATCGTCGCCTTATTTCAATGTTTTGCTCAATTGAAACGTTATTTTTCTTGGTTGAGACGTTTTAAAAACTCCTACTCTCTTCGACTATTATAACAGTGTGAAAATGAGCTTTTTCGGGTTCGGACAAAATGCAGACATCGAAATAGTTTTCGACGATGCGGACAAGCGCAAAGTAGCCGAAGTGAAAACTGATGATGGCAAAAAGGAAAAGTTATTGTTGTATTACGACGGAGAAACCGTTTCTGGTAAAGTAAATGTGACTTTGCGTAAGCCCGGTTCGAAATTGGAACATCACGGTATAAAAGTCGAGTTGATCGGTCAGATCGAATTGTTTTACGATAGGGGCAATCATCACGAATTCATATCGCTAGTGAAAGAGTTGGCGAGACCTGGAGATCTTCTTCAGCACACATCATATCCGTTCGAGTTCGCTAATGTTGAGAAACCTTACGAAGTGTACACCGGCGCTAATGTGAGACTTCGATATTTCCTGAGGGCTACAATCGTGAGACGACTTACAGATATCATAAAGGAGGTTGACATAGCGGTCCACACGTTATGTAGCTATCCTGATGCCTTGAATTCGATAAAAATGGAGGTCGGGATCGAAGACTGTCTTCACATAGAATTTGAATACAACAAGTCAAAATATCATCTAAAAGACGTAATTGTTGGTAAGATCTATTTCCTTCTCGTCCGGATCAAGATTAAACACATGGAGATTTCGATCATCAAACGGGAAACCACTGGTTCTGGGCCTAACACTTTTACCGAAAACGAGACTGTTGCTAAATATGAAATAATGGATGGGGCTCCGGTGAGAGGTGAAAGCATTCCTATAAGAGTCTTCTTAGCTGGTTACGATTTGACGCCAACCATGAGAGATATAAACAATAAATTCTCTGTAAGATATTATTTGAATCTTGTATTAATGGACACAGAAGACCGTCGCTATTTCAAACAGCAAGAGGTTACTCTGTGGAGGAAGAGCGACAAGTCAAGGATGCAGTTGCACAATCCACATCATCCTCAGACTCTGTCCCATCCTTCGCACCCAACGATCCGCCAGCACAGTGCTTCTAGTGAGGACAATTCACGAGCTATCTCCCCTCACCCGGAGAATCCAATCCAACGTTCCATATCACCAATGTCGGACGGTGAAAAGTGTAATGGTCCCACAAGTATGGAGCAAGAGTCGCATGAAGATTTAACAGATAAATTGTCCAACACACACATCGAGGGTAGACAAAACGAGCAGAAGCCAGCTGAAAAAGTTATAGTGCCAGAGAAATTAGTCGAGAAAATACCTGTACCGGAGAAAGTAGTTGAGAAAATCCCAGTACCGGAGAAATTAGTTGAAAAACCTATTGTAAATGAGATGGTGGCAGAGAAACCTCAGGTAGCTGAGAAACCACAGATAGCTGAGAAGCCGCAGATAGCTGAGAAGCCACAGATAGCTGAGAAACCACAGATGGCTGAGAAGCCAGTGATTCGACCGGAAAGTGAAGACTCGAGTCAATAGCGCATATACAAGTATGCAATCAACTTATCCGTCTCTGAAGACAAGGACTGTGTATTTTCATATATTATTGTATAGAGGTTCAAAACCTATTCACGAAAACATGTCACAGCTTATACAATTTTGATACTGGCAACTAAATTCATGCTCTTGCAAAATGAACTTAGTCCCTTACTCCATAGATGTGCTATTTGTACGATATGTTCATAGCAATAACATGTTTCCACGAGTAAAAGTGAAGAAATCTCAAACTTTAACCTAAACTCTTTTGAATAATGTAATTATTTCAGGCCTTTTTTTTTTAATAAATTCATACTCATTTTTACGAATACAAATAAAAAAAACATTGCTTGCTATAATTGAATCTTTAAAATTTTATTTTTTAGTCTGACTTTTCTTCTTTTATTTGTGGAAAAAATATACTAGCCTGTTTATAAGTATAAATCTTAGCTGTATTTCATTTAAAAACATGTTTTATAATCAGTTACAAAATAGACATTATAAAAATAATAAAACACCCCCAGAGCGAAAAATTATGAAGAGATATCCTAAATTGTATTTCACATGCCAAGAAAATGTCTACCTGTTTATATTCTCTAAAATTATATATTTTATTACCTTTGAAGGATTTATTTCTTATTTCACATTTTTAATTTTAAGTTTTAACAAATGTAATGAATCAATAATAGGTTACTAAGTTAAAACTTACCCAATTTTTAATTAAAATGACATATTTACATCTATTTAAAAGTAACTTGTATTATTTTTAAACACTTATAATTTCTTTTTTATAATGGGAACATAATTTATAATACAGAGCTTGTGAAAAATCTTAAATGATTCTTATAACTTTTCCTCTGTGGGTTTATTTGTAAACAAAATAAAAATATTAAAAAAAACACTGTGTTAACAAAATAAAAACTAATTATTAATCTATATTTTATTTAATTAATGAGTTAGAACAAGGATATTCAAGACTTGAATATTTTTAGTGTGATCATGTTTATAGAAATGTGTACAATGGCAATAAGGGAGACAGTTTCATGGATTTTACAATGTGCAGTCTGTTAGAATAATTTGTATGCTTCTTAACAATTACAAATCCCTCTCACTGACTAGTGAAGTTTAAAATTTTGTTTGAGCATGTTTATGAAGCAATCTCTGTTGATTTTATTCAAAGATATTTAATTTAAACCCAAAATTGTCTGGTTGAGTTCGCTCCATCATAGGCCTCATCTTCGCTACACAGCTAGATGCTGGCCAAGGGCAAACCTATATTTCTAATAATAATTAGACAATAGCTCTTTCTAATTTTAAAGTTTTTATTTGATTGTGTGTCGATATTAATCTGTCTATTGATCATAATCTATTCTGTCTCATTCATATTTCATTTAACATTAAAACTACCATTTAAAATTCTCAAAATTCCAACTTTTTCCAAGAATTTTGATTTCCTGAAAATTTCAGACAATAAAAAAGTAGCTAAAATTGGTTGTTTCCTGTTCTCAAGTGATGCTCTGTCACACGTTTGGCCATAGAAACTAAGTGAACATTCATGGAAAACGATGATACAGAATAATGTATCTATTTGCTTATTATTGTTATGTAAATAACCTACTTTCCATTGCAAACTGGGACAAAACCAGTAGACTGCACCAAAGTGTTAATATGGATTGAATGGAACATGATGATGTGATGATTGGAACGATTAAATAAAAATTTCAATAACATGGCACATATTGAACGTTATAAATTGATGTGAATCAAATGTAGCTGCAGTTCTCAGCTTACATGTCTTTAGATGTCCTTTATTTCACAAGTATTTATTATTATTATTATGGTGTATTGCAATAATTATATTGAGTAGAGATCACAGTCATAGGAGTTGTTACTGCAGACGATCATTGTATGTTTCATAAGAGATTTAAAAGTAATATTGATAAATTAATATTAAAAAAAAGTATGATCATTAAGAAAATGAAATGTATATAAGTTGCATATAAAAGTTGTTTATTTTAAAAATGAAATAATTACACATTGATAAATGAAAGGCTTTTTTTATTTGTCTTGACAATGAAATAGAAATACATACATACAATACCTACAATTATGTAGATTCTTATTGTGCATAGATATGTATGACCCATCAGATATTTTTTTTTATGTTAAGGTCGAATACAGGCTGACGGTCCACTTGATGCTAGCCAATGGATTGATTTTAATAGTTCTTATTAACATCGCAAATCATAATGATATAATGGGCTCTGACCTTGAGCGGGGGTGTATCTTTCGTTTGCGCATGTAGAATTGCGAACAATATGGCGCACCTGCTTTCTCTCATACAAATGTTATCTTTGCGTCTCGCTCATTCCCTGGCTCATGCATCCCCGCGTCGCAATACCTCACAAACAGTCCAAAAATTGGTTACGCGCATATTTGACACGTGATATCGCCAGTGCCCATCAGGTTTTGCGCCAATCATACTTCTTAGCTAAAGTTTATGAATATCTGTTCAGGTGTTTAAAAATTTCCATAAATGGATTAAATGGTGAAGGGATTTCACCATTACATGTTCGATTGATGTGAAATTTGGTATACCATTACTTCGATGGTATTTCCATGACACGGTAACCTCGACTTGATGATGCAGCATCATGTAGTCTGCGGGACACCCAACTCTTCGCAAACTTACAGCAGATTTAGCGTGTTTAGGCTCAATAGGAAGTCGGGGGTTAGCTTATAGTTCTAATAATTAATTTGTGCATAACATACTTAATCGTCAATATGAACCTATTAGAAAACTCATGATAAACTCAAAAACTACTGCACCGATTTTCATGCTGTTTTCGCCAATGGATAGAGTGGTTCTCGAGGAAGGTTTTAATATATAATTTTTAAAGTTACACGGGCGAAGTCGCGGGCAGCGGCTAGTCTATACTAATATTATAGAGGCAAGATTTGATTGTTGCTCCGAAACTACTGGACCGATTTGAAAAATTCTATCACTGTTGGGAAGATATATTATCAGCGAGTAACATAGGCTATATTTTATAAAAAATTACGCGGACGAAGTCTAGTGCAACGGCTATAATAGATATTACTAAATTGAATTCGTCGCGTTGCATTGCTGAACCCATATCGCTCCATACTCTGTATGTATGTACTATGGTACCCACCTACCTTTACTGTAGTCAAATTATATAGTAACCAATGATAATTTTGTTTATCAGAAAAAGTAAGCATGAAGCAAAGTTTCGATAAGAAGTTACAAATTAAAGTAACTATGGATATAGTGATAGGGTATATATTATAGTTGAATTACCACTTACCAGTAAGTACATTTTATTGTTTACTGGATTTTATTTAATGTTATCGTAAATTATTGATTTGACGTTTACAAGGAAAATAATTAAAAAAAACACGTAAGTAAATATTTTGTTAGTTTAATCACTAGCCGATGCCCGCGATTTCGTTCACGTTAACTTGTTATAATTTTAAGCTGTAAAGATATAATTTTACAAAACATGACTATTTTGATACTACCACATTTGAACTAGCGACCCGTTCCCGGCCTCGCCCGGGGTGCATATTTTATATATCCCGTCTATCCCTCTTTCCACCTGTGAAAACTATTTCTAAGTTTAACTACTCAACCAAACAGGAAATTTTGCATACACGTTATCAGGGATACAAAAAGAGATGGTATTTTTCACCCAAGAAGTACTGTTCCTTAGGGATCATCTAAATCTAGAAATATAAAAAAAATAACATGCAATAGAAATCTGATACCTATGTAAAATTCTCGTGTCACAGTGTTAGTTGCCATAACTCCTCCGAAAAGGCTTAACCGATTTTGATGAAATTTTATATATATGTACACTTGGTACTACCAGCCTGCAGCCTATTTCTATTAAATTACATGCTTATTTTCATTAAAAAGAATAATATAAAAAAATCAGCGCCATCCATCGGCGGTGCAGTTTGTACGGACAGCAAGGAACCAGTGACCACCTTAATAGGTACTTACCTAACCTAGGTATCTACTGTGCCTAGTTTACTTAAATATGCGGAACAGAAATATATAAATACATAATATGTTCTCGATAACTAACCCCACGCGCATGTGCATATATAGTGGGTGTATTTGATATCGGATGCGAAGGCAATTTGTATCAATTTGTAATGTCACGAGTGGTTCAAAGCAATTGCGCCGGGAATCGGGAAGTAGGTGACGTTTTAGTTAAATGTTAAATAAATAAATCATCGAACGCTCCGAAGAAAAACTAACAGGTGTCCGCGAATTCGGCCGCGTTGAAACACCAGGAGAAAATATCTGACGTCTTTATCGCTGTGATGAACTGATGACGGTGACGCACAATTAAAAAAAAATTTTAGACGATCTCAAGGGAACCTTACCTGTAAGAATTTCCAGGATAAAAAGGTATCCTATACTTACATAATAATTATGTTACTTCAAGTAATAAACCTAACCATATGATGAGTGCCATAATTTCATCCATATATGTGAAAAAGATAGTACGGAAGGATAATTCTTACTACCCGTTTTCCCGTAGGAATTTTTTAATTTTAGATGATCCCTTTGGGAACAGGGGCCCTAGACAAAGTGACATGACGAAGACAATAACGAAGTTCGAAAACAATAAAATGTATGGGATTGACATATGCCTTCGTTAAATCACGTGATACTTGATGACGAAGACGATAACGTCTTCGTCATGACACTTTGTCTAGGGCCCCAGTACTTCTTTCCGGATGCAGGGTACTCTATGTCCTTTCCTGTATTGCTAATAACTAATAAAATTTCATGATGATCGATTGAGTAGGTAGTTAAGGCGTGAAAACGGATAGACAGTTACTTTAACATTTATAATATTAGTATGGATAATATATTAGGTAGTATTGTATTATATGGAAAATTTTAAAGTTGTCTCTAAAGATTCAACATTGAGATGTTTCAAAGTTCAACCGTTATCATAATAATTCATAAATATCCTTTGTCATGTAAATTAGAAAGAGTTGCTGTCAACACCTTGTATATTATTCAGTATTTATGTTTTAAGCCTTAAGCGAAACTTGGGTTATGGGAAGCAATGAAAGATTGAATTTGTTGAAAAGTTCATTTCTGTTAGGTCCTTTTCTGTTTAGTACCTAAAGGGGCGCAGTTAGAATAGAACAGACCAAAGTCAAAAGTATAAGGCTCTTGTATGAAACAAAAAACTATTGTAATAAATTTAAATGTTTATATAGGTACTTATGTGTGAAGGAGAAAGACTCTCAATCTACTTGTTAGATTTATTTTGATATATTTTAATAACTAAACTCCAAGCAATCCACTGGCCCTGATAGAATTCCGGCTTTTATATTTAACTAGCTGGTGCCCGCGACTTCGCCCGCGTGACTGTAAATTATTATATACTAAAACCTTCCTCTTGAATCACTCAATCTATTTAAAAAAACCGCATCAAAATCCGTTGCATAGTTTTAAAGATCTATAAGCATACATGGGGACAGACAGACAGGAAACGACTTTGTTTTATACTATGTAGTGATAGTGAAGACTAGCAGGTATCTGTGTTTTGCAGTCATTTGGGCAGCCCGTGATGTGGCCGCAGTTACAGAAGACCTACCCAGGCCCAGAAGACCATAGTAATCCAATTTTAAACTTCTTATCGTTTTCCCTCGTCAGACATTTTCAACCGTTTGACGTCACACATACTTACCTACGTAATGTTTGTGCTAAACATCTTTTCAAAGTTACTAGGTGTAGTGTAACATTTTATGCAAATAAAACTGTTTACTGGTTGCTCGAGAAAAATATTATGTTTTAGTTCTTAAACGCATAGCGATAATGACTAGTTTCCTATGAGTCGTCAGAAAGCGACACGAATTCATCAAAAGTGGGCGTGTAACTATAAAAAAAATGTGACAATGACCTGATAAGGGAAGAATGAGTGGACTCCGCTGATAGCAGTCGATTCCCCTCGCCACGTTTTTGTTTTTAATGTGTGTAGATTTAGGCACTTGCATAGATATTTTATACGACGAAAACAGAGAAAACAATAACATACATACCATACCATGTTCGTGTTGTTTGATACCAGATACCTAAAGATTATGATAATAAAAAATTGGAAACCGAATTTTTCCAAATTATTAGTAAGTATACTTACTTATGAAAACCTGCCTTAAAAAATATGGTAGTGAAAATGAAAATCCCTTGCTTGGTTTAGATGTAGATACTACTAGCTGTTGCACGCGACATCGCTCGCGTAACTCTATAAAATATAGTTAATGTTACTCTCTGATAATGTGGCTTTCTATAGCTGAAAGAATTTTCAAAATCGCTCCACTAATTTTTGAGTTTATTCGTTACTACAAACATATAAAACAAAAATACAATACTTCTCTCTTTAGGTACCAACTTATTGCTGTCCTAAAGTGTGTAGCGTTTTTTTTGTTCTTCCTTCAGAAAACGGTTTTCAAGAGGTGCGCTGTGAGAAGGTCTTTGAGGCTATGCGTCAGTGCTGCATAAAGTTCAAACCGTTGTCACTCGTGTGCGGAGGTTACGACCTGGAACCTAGGCAGTTTGCCCCAGTCACAGACAGGCCCGATAAGGTAAATTCACATTCATTACGTATCTTAAAAGTGCATAAAAGGTGAGTATATCGATTGGCTAACATGTGTTTATTTTATGTATGGAAAAGAGAACCTATTTGGTTTCCATTGCGGAGCATCTGTAACTGTGAGATTGGCCACAGTTTCCTGTAAAACAAGCAACGCCTACAGGTGTTGCTGACTACAAGTAGAGTTAAGTTAAGGATGAGGGATAGGAAAATGGGCCTCTGGCATCCCTTATTCACTCACCGAAACCCAAAATCACATCATTTGCTTTTATTTCGCGGTGGTCTTCTGTAAAGAAAGTGGTCTTAGTCACACGACTGCCCAATTGACTGTGTATGCGGTGTGAAGGAAGCTGTGGCAGAATTGATTCGATCGTCTAAAATTTATATAGGGTAAAATGACCCAATGTTGGCTCCCCTCCAATTTATTGGCACCCTAAACTTTTCACTGAAAAATAAGAAAACTATTGAATTCCATAAACTGTGTTCTCACAAAAAATCAATCAATCTTAGGTTTTTGAGAATTGCTAACACTAAACAGTCAAATGATTTAAACATTGTCAAACTTTCAAATTTTATTTGAGTTGTACAATAGGTCGAAAGGTGCCAATAAATGGTCGTATTTCTTAAAGTGTCAATAGTTGGGTATTTTCCCCTATATACTAGCTACGACGTGCCTGCGACTTCGTCCGCGTTGAAAAAGAAAAAAGTATCCTATCCTGTGTCGTCTAAATGTTTATATATCAAGTTTAAATGAAAATCAGTTAATTCGTTTAAGAGTTATAGAGGAACAATAGGAACATACATACAGAAAAAAATCGTCAATTTAGTTTCAGTATTATGTATAGAGCTTGTAAACACGATATCTCTGAAAACAAAAACACTTATTCCAAGGGTTGATCCCTTACGGATTTATTATTAGTATTGATGATATATATTTTTTACAGTAAGTGATGGAAAACCATCGCTGTGGGAAAACTCTACGTCAGAGGAGCTGGATCTACAGATACCCGAAAACATTTCAGATAACATTCACCACATTGGGTCTCTCGATATTTTTCTCGAAGCCCATCTACGATATATTCATTAGGCCGCGCGACATAATCGATCTCAGCGAACCACCTACGACTTTCGCTCTAAGGGATCAGTTGAATTCAACAGAGGAGAGTTAAATTATTATGGAAGCAATCGCCAAAGCCAAGGACAGATTGGCGAAGTATCCACTTATATTTGCAAGGTGCGGTAAACAGGCGACCGTTTACGCCCAGTGTGTTCTCACCAAGGAGGACTCTGTTAAAAAGGACGATTGTGCAAAAGAATTTCAGGAGTTCAAAGCCTGTTTGCAATCTACAGCTAAAACTCTGAAGACTAGAATCTAGATTTTCATATAAAAAAAATGCTAAGGTTACCTAAGTTCATGAAACTCCCGTTCTCCTATCATTTAACTGCCGCCGCGTTGATACGACTAATGCAAATATGTTATGGTGATTATCACGATCAAAATTACGATTTGCCATACACTGATGTGGATTACAAAGTTTTTTCTGATGCGGCCAGACATGTTTACGAGGGGGAGTCCCCTTACAAACGTCACACGTACAGATACAGTCCATTAATAGCGTATTTGTTGGTGCCGAATTCGATTTTTGGAAATAATTTCGGCAAAGTTGTCTTCTCAGTCTTCGACATCTTGGTAGCCGTGGCTCTCAAGTACATTGTAGGCCAACAATTTAAGACCCACAATAGTAAAGATACAGTGGAAGAGGTGGCGACGTTTTGCTGCCTCTTCTGGCTATACAATCCCCTGGTAATAGGTATTTCGACCAGAGGCAACGCGGATTCTGTGACATGTTTTTTCATAACATTGTCTATATTGTTCCTGCAAACTGATCTGTTGAAGGGATCATTGAAATGTCTATTTTCCGGCGTTTTTCTTGGGATAGCGATTCATCTAAGGCTGTATCCGCTCGCTTTCAGCTTTCCAATGTTCTTGTCTTTGGGGAGCTACGAAAAAATCAACAACGCTTCAACCATTAATGAGGGTTTGAGGGAGTTACTTCCTAATAGGAAACAGATAACTCTCGCCATGAGTTGCATAACCACTCTATTTTTGCTGACATCTGTAATGTACTGGCTGTACGGCTACGACTTTCTGTTTGAATCGTACTTTTACCATCTATTCAGGAAGGACACTCGTCACAATTTCTCAGTACTGTTCTATTACTCTTACATGTCCATGGACAGTGTCAATATTGGCTTAGTGAAAATATTTTCACAAATTCTAGAGTGTATGGTGTTGTTTATGACCAGTTTGACGTTCGGTTGCGATCCAAAGACTTTGCCGTTTGCCCTGTTCTGTCAGGCGTACGTCATCGTGTCCTATAACAGCGTGATGACGTCACAATACTTCATCTGGTTCCTGTCTTTGCTTCCGTTGGTCGTACACGATTTGGTCCTGGAAGGCAGCAAAGCCTTGATACTGACTTTCATGTGGATAGCCGCCCAAGCCGCGTGGTTATACTACGCCTACTTGTTGGAGTTTCAATGTAGGGAGATATTTATTTTGCTCTGGTTCAAGGGTGTTGTTTTCTTTTGTGTAAATATTTTTATATTGACTCAACTTATCAAAATTTACTCTGTGGACTATGGGTTTGGTATGTTGAGAAAAGTCAAAAAGTAGAAGTCCCAGGGAGATTGTAGGGTTTCGTTGGAGAATTCGGCCTGAACTGAACGTTTACAGAGTATATGAAAAGTGAATATTTACAAAGAATATCTAGTCTGATAATAGTTTAGGTGTTTATCAAAGGATTTTGCAGATATAATAGGTCACACCAGAGGGCCTAGTGCGAGTTTTACTCTATCAAACTCGTCGAACGCGTAAATGTCAATTTGTATGGAAATGAAGTAGTGCTACACGTTAGCCACCAGGTAGCGCTGCTTCATTCCCATACAAATTGACATTTACGCGTTCGACGAGTTTGATAGAGTAAAACTCGCACTAGGCCCTCAGGTCGTTTTTCTTGGCTCCATAATTGTCCATAATAAAAGTTGTATCTTAAATCGTGTGTTTACTTGAGTTAAAAACTAAGATATAAGATATGATCTCTTGATTCCAGTCATTTAGTTCTGGGCCTGGCTAAAGTCATATATACGTGGTACTTAACCAGTAAAGTGCTATTTTATCTGTGGTATTATAGTTCTGTGGGGATGTTCGCGTAAGATTTTTTTTTTTCAGGTAATTCTCTCAAGTCTTGAAGACTTGGGTGGATATCCGTTGCCTAGTATATTTTGCAATTATGACATCTTTAAAAAAAAATTTATTCCCCACTGGACTACAGTCAGGTCCTGGACCATTTTGTAAATTTAAAAACTATGAAGATATGTATAGAAAAACTGGATTATCTAACCAATTAATTATTATAGTATACATATTATGTTGCAATTTTTAAAAAATGTACCTAATCGTTCTTAAAGATATCTACATGTTCATATAATCAATGGCCATAATAAATGTATACGAATTAAACATCATTTTTCTAATCGTATAATCTTCTTAGTTCTATTGAGTCCTATAAAAGACTTAAAGTTATAGAACTTCTATAACTTTAAGTCTTTTATATAATTTCAGGATACTCGACAATCTCCTTATTAACGTCTATATTTATATTATTTAGTATGTAGTATAAAGTAGGTTGTGTAGTTAGTGTTTATAAAACACTTTTTTTTAGAATGGAATAAAAAAAAATTCAATTTATAACATCGTTTTATTTTCTAACTATCGGAACAATACCATCTAAATGCTAAAATAAATTCACTAATTCAAAATTAACAAAAACAAAATGCACTTTGACCGAAAGTTCACTTGACATTTGAGCTGTGAATTATTATTATTATAACAACACCAGTTAATATTATTTCAACATATAAAGTCCAGTGTAAATATATATGTCCACTAAATCATCATAATATATGTATGTACTACTATAGTACCTAATCATGAAATACGTGTGTATGGATGTTTGTTACTCTTTCACTATTGAACCGACCCTATGTCCTTCAGACACCAGAAAGGACATAGGGTACCTTTCATCGTTCAACGCGGACGAAGTCGCGGGCACTAGCTCGTGTGTAATATTTTTTTCATAGTTAATAAGTATATAGGTATACTTAGCTGCTGCTCGCGTAACTTTTTAAATGATATACTAAAGCCTTCCGACGCGTATGTTAGCGATAAACTCGAAAAACTACTGCACCGATTTTCACGATGTTTTCACCAATGGATAGAGTGGTCCTCGAGGAAGGTTTTGGTATATAATTTGCATCCGTGCTAAGCCGGGAACAGGATGCTAGTTAAATTATAAAACATCGTGATATATGGCAACCATAATTACGTTAAAGCTATGGTAACACAAAAACTCATATATACTCTCAATTTTGACAGCCGTATTAAACGACAGTGTCTGTACATTAAATATTTTTTCAAAAAAATAATTTGAAATTTAAAAAATCTCAAACTGCTCAACCGATTTGAATTTTTGGTTTTTTTGACTTCCTGTCAAAATGTATATTTACTATATATTATTTTAGTAATAAAAAAAAACCAATTAGTGTAATGGCGTTCTTTGACAATCGCAAAACTGAATTTTATTTTGACTTTTGTTTTGGGAACACAATATGGGAACCTTTATTACTTATTATAAAAGTTTTCATTATGAAATGAATTTTTTTTTGTTTATAAACAATCTATTAGTTGTTAAAAATGCATTAGTTTCAACTAAAACGTTATTTCTTTTCTTGTAAATTAATTTTGGTAAGATCGGCTTCCGCGTCTCCCTGTGACATGTTGGACAGTTTCTTTCCAATTCTCTCGTGAACGTCCAAATATTTTGCTACACATCTGTCCAAGCACACAGACTCGCCCTTACCTGAAAGAGAAATAAAAATTATATCAGCATATCATTATAACTAGACTAACTGGGTCGCATTTTGAGCATATGATAAATTGATTAATTTTGTATTAAAACTGTTAAAATCCATAGTGTTCCTCTTATTTCTGACACTATGTTATTTAGCAAAAAATAATCCTTATGATGAAGCCTTTCGATCGGTATGATAAAGCTACAGGGTATTTTTTTTTCTTGTGTAGCGGGTTCGATTCCCGGTTCAACCATGAAATCTATGATGAATGATAAAAATCTATGAATTCAGTTTAAATTGTTTTTTAAATTAAAATAATGTCTTCTTTCAGTAAAATGTTCCATCTACAATATTCAAGGTACTTTCCCTCTGTAACTGTAATACCCCTGTATATACTATTACAGTTTTTTAATACTAAACTAAGTATGAGCTCTGAATCACTTAAATCCAGGCTTCATTGTCGCTTTTAAATAATCAGTGATTTTATTATAGCCACATAAATCAATACTCATAAGTCAAACTTATAACACCCTGTATTTGAGTTGGGCGTTGGGGATTAAAAACTGTCTTCATTATGTCCGAGTTACTGACTTCACTCGCTCGTACAGTGGGTCATATTAATCAGACAAGTCTGTTTGTCTATCGATAGATACTCACCGAGCTCTGACTCGTGATACTTGACAGGTATACATTTCCTATGGCAAGCTGTCACCAGCCTGTTGTACATGTCCGACATCATCTCTATCTCCAATTCCTGGACGAGCTGCAGCTTAGCAGGATCCAAATGTGGCATCGCCATCTTTCTTTCTTTCTTTCTTATATTCTCTCTTGTACACTAATAATTTTACTATAGGAACCTGAAGAATGCCCAGAAAGGTATTGACATTTTCCCCGATTAAAAAAAATCAACATCCAGTAAAGGTATTTAAAAAACCTTTTTGACCTTTTGGTAATTAAAAATAGCAAGCGAATATTTTATTTTAAAAAGTAAAATATAGATTACAGATTTACTTGCACATACTCTGTCTCAAAGAGAATATAATCACTTACGTTTTCTCTGTCTGTCGACATTAACATAAGCAATATATAAACAAACATACCTATTCAAAGTTTTCTGTAGAGGTCTGTCTCGTAATCGCCTTCGTTAGATCTGCGCATACGTTCTCTAGATTTCATGTTCTCCAGGCGTTTGGCATTTATTGAATTCTTCGACAGCACAAAAAGGGACAAGCTCGTTACGGTTATAAAAGACCTGAAATGAAAACAAAATAAATAGCAACATGTAGCAAATAGTAATATAAGACCCTTTTGTGGACACAATTATCTACAATTAGGTTAGTGGATTATTAGACAAAAGTTACACAATGTATTTAACTACCAATGTCTTGTAATTTAATTTTAAGTTTACATTAAAAAAAATGTTTTATCTTGATATGTTTTACGATTTCTATTTTGTTATCGAGTTCGAAAAACTACGAATACTTGATTTACTCGTAACGTGAAACACAGCGGTTATATTATGAATGAAAAAAATCATTAAATTTAAAACAAACATAGGCCTAATATAATAAAAGAAGTCTAGTGTAATATTTACCACGCTAATGTAATTTTTCCAAATTTCCCAAGCGGCATGCTATAATATGAATTCTGAAAAACTATGACTTCCTCACTTTTCCACTTCAACTCGTATTTAATGGTAAAATTATTTTGGGTTATATTTTTAGTTCCACTACTCTACTACTAATGTCAATTAGATGTCACTAGTAGTATCGCTTTTTCTTTTCTATTTATTTGTTTTCTCTACGATTTGTAAAATAATATTTCCCAAAAGTAGACCCAAGACTGACTGACTTAAAAAAATTGTATACGATTGTCTTTCAAACAAACAATTTCTTGTTTCTCATTGCTGTTAACTGAAGACTAATCTCATATTATACATACGTAAAGGTCTAGTAACCAGACCATAAAATTCCCAACAAAAAACAACTCAGAATCACTGACCTGTATTATGCTACTGGACAGGCTGTCCAATACAAATGAGAACTAATTAATTTTGACGTTTGTCAATTGTTAATTTATTCAAATTCAAATTCAAATATTTTATTGCAAACCATAATGTATAAATATTTATAATACTGTCTATTTTATTCTATTGTCTTAGGGAGTGTTTAAGTTTATTTGTGACCGCTTAAGTTTTGAAACATGAGGAAATATGTATTCTGTAAATGTTCCATAGACAATTATAATTATTGCACGACTAATTTTAGTTCCGGGTACTTTCGCTCCATAGCCTACAGCGTCAAAATGGCGTTTTTCAAATAGGCATAAAAATAATTTGACAGCAGCTTGTCCAGTGCTATGTTAGAGATCAGTGATCAGTCAAGTCAAATCAATTCAATTGTCATGTCAGGTGTCAGTACATAGAATAGAATAAATATTATAATATTATATTTTGTCAGTCAGTCAGTATAATAATATAATTGGGAATGTGTCTAATTAAATTCATATTTGTTTAGTTTGTTTTCTTTTATTGAAAAACGTGTTGCTTGGTTGGTATAAATATAAAATTTTATCCAATAATTAAATAATACAACAGGTATTTAAAATGCCCAAACCTACTAAATTACACTTAAGAGGAAAGTCTGAATCGGCCCAAAAACCTTTAAAAATACAAAAAGATAACCCGCAAAGTGAAGATCACGATTCGTTAAAACAGTTTCAGTTAGAACTATGTTGGTGTATCCAAACGTTAGAGCGCAGTTTCACTGAAAAGAAAACTAATGTGAACGAGAAACAAAGTAAGTAACTAATACAATACCTAGGGTTACTTTTATCACAATAATGCAATTTACTAACCCCCCGGCTTCGCACGGATGAAATGTTTTGCAAATTATACTCAAAAGGCCATACCAGTGGCAAAAAAATGGTCCTTTATTTGCACATCTACTAACTAATTTGTATTTTAGTAATTGACAATACTTTACTTCTTATTGGCGTTGTTTAATACATCACTGGGAGCAGACATAATGTTGTGCTTAGCACTAAAAATTTGTACTATACTTATACATATACAATATTAATAATTCTACTTTTAGTGCAAGAAGCATGGAAAGTGTTGACTGTACTAAAAAATAACAATCAGCCTATGATACGCAAAAGACAATTAATGAGGACACACTTTGGGGACTACAGGGCTCAGATGGCAGCGGAAGAGAAGAAATTAGTAAAGAGTATGTTTTATTTAAATTACACTAATTTATATTAATTACTAGCTGTTGCACGCGACTTCGTCTGCGTAACTTTATAGAATACTAGCTGGTGCTTGCGTCTTGGTCCGCGTTGAAAAGTATAAAACGCCATCTAAAAATATCACTAAGCAGTTGTCATGTTAGTTGCTTCACTTGTTTTTGGATAGATGGCGCTATCTCCCGGGCCAAGCCGCTAGTCTTTTAGATTTCCCGTAGGAATGAAGCATTTTCCCGCAGTAAAAATTAGCCTATGTTCATCACAGATAATGTCGGCTTCTAATGGTAAAAGAATTTTTCAAATCGGTCCAGTAGTTTCGAAGCCTATTCTATACAAACAAACAATCAAATCTTTCCTCTTTATAATATTAGTATAGATAACCTATGTTAATCGCTCATAATATAGCTTCCCAACAGTGAAAGAATTATTCAAATCGGTCCAGTAGTTTCAGAGCCTCTTCACTGCAAACAAAAAAAAAACACTATAATATACATAACTATTAAAACTCATAACTGAATGTGTTTTTTCAGTGGCAAGCAAAATGAAAATAACAGAATGTCCAACAAAACCGAAATATACTTTTCTGAGAAAATCAGCGTTTTTGACGACCGGAGATGATTCATTTCGTTTCAATTTTAACTTAAGTTCAGACCAACTTGATGAGAAGAATGTCTCCGATTCGAATACTAACTCCAGTGAATGTGGAAATAAGATTGACGATTTAAAAGACCAAACAGGTTCACAGAGTGGCACAAATAAAAGAATAGAAACTAATGATTCTAGTAGATTTAAGTTTACTTTTACGGATTCCGAGTTTAAGTTCAATTTTAATAATGTATAAATATTTTATAGTCAAGAAGCTTTGTTTTTTTTATTTTCATACATTTTTTCCTTTCCTTTTACGACTTTGTTGTAATATAAATACCTACCTATCTAAGGATTAATTAAAATAAAACATTTTTTTTAATACTAACCATTTAATTTTATTAATTGAAAAAAAAAAAAAGAAACGATAAATAATCATTTGCGATTTGCCATTTTAAATTTATTTTCGTCACACAGCTTTTGATAGAGGCCAGGAGTCGCAGTCGCTGTGGATTCTCTCACGACTCTTGCGCAGGCGTAGTCTTCGAAGAAATTATCAGAATTGGGTACAGCAAAGCCCACCGGATAAGTGAATTTCACCCCCGTAGGACTATAGAAGCCCCAGGTGGCGATTCCGAGGAGTTGTTTCGTCTTAAAGTTGTACACGGCACTACCCTCTGCGCCGTGATACTTGTCGCAACTCGTCGATTTTGGGCTTTCAACGCAACTATGGTAGCAAGGCACTTTGAATTTTTTGGTGGAAATTTTTGCCGTTTCACTATCCCATATTTCGTACGTTTCATGACACAGATTCAAACCGACAAGTACGTCTAGATACTGCAAAGATTTTACTCCATTCCAATTGTGATTCTGTAAAGCGTGGAATAGAGCCGGTAATAGTTCCGTTTTACTGAGCTATACCTGTAACTATCTAATATTATAAATGCGAAATTTTGTATGGATGTTGTTACTCTTTCACGCAAAAACTACTGAATGGATTTCAATGAAACTTTACAATAATATAGCTTATACATCAGAATAAGACATAGGCTATATAAGACATTTAGATTTCCCGTAGGAATGAAGCATTTTCCCGCAGTAAAAACGGTAAATGTCGGCTTCTAACGGTAAAAGAATTTTTCAAATCGGTCCAGTAGTTTCGGAGCCTATTCTATACAAACAAACAATCAAATCTTTCTTCTTTATAATATTAGTATAGATAAAACGCGGGAGTCGCGGGAACCAGCGAGTTATAAATGTAAAAGTAACTGTATGTTACCTTTTCACGCCTTAACTACTCAACCGATTATCATGGAATTTTGCATACACTTTTTCAGGGATATCTGTAAGGATATAGGGCACTTTTCATCCAGAAAAAAAGACTGTTCCCGAGGAATCTAAAATAAAATAAAAAAACTAACGTCTGGCCAAATTGTTATAGCAACAAGAAATCAAGCGTCTTATATTTTTTTATGCTAAGGTCGACAGACAGGCTGAAGGCCCGCCTGATGGTAAGTGGCTACCGTCGCCTATAACACAAGCTATAGTAGGATAAGAGATAGAGAAATGGGCTCTGCCATCCCTTACTCATTCAGCGAAACACAACAGCACAGCACAAGAGCTTTTTTTCACGATGGACTTCCCAAATGACTGCGAAACGCATTGTACCCTGCCGTTACTTATCTAACCCTTATGAAAATGATTCAATCAAACAATGCATCAATAACAAAAATAAACTTTCATTACCCAATCTCCATAGCCAATAACTCTATGCTGTATCCCACCCTTGGAGTATCTTAATTTGGCGAACCATGCGAAATAAGGATCAGTTCGGTTTTTAGAAATCAAATCGACCGTTTTCCATTCTTGATTAAAATCACGCAAGGGCTCAACGACCAAAAATGATATATCGTCGAACGAATTCTTCGTGCGGTTTGACGGTAGAATGAGAGCTCTCAACTTGAATCTGTTTTGCATGTATATGATCGTTGTATAACTCACTTTTATGCTGAAATCAGATAGCCATTTCTTTAAAAAACTGTCAGTCGTAGGACTGCAGCAGGATAAAAGTAAAAAAAAAGACTGAATAGTTCATTTTTTTCGACGAGACGTCTCGGCGTCCGCAGTTTATAACGCGCTACTGTTTCGTTCCTCAACCGACAGGTTGTCGTTTCGTCCCTCAGCAAAGGGATCTATAATTTTTATATTTTCGCTGTTATAAGCCCAGCAGAGAAACCCTCTGGTCAACTCTGGTGTTGCTTGTTTGTCTTTATTTCGTAATTTTCGTATACAAACAAACAAACCGGTGACGGTCCCAAAGTCCCCTAAGGACTGAACCACACCCATTTTACTTCAGTGCGGTAAAAATCCCACATAACCTTATGCCACGGCATTTTGTCATAAGGTATAATAATAATGTGCGATCGTTTTTGTCGCTTCAACAACCGACTTTTTCAGGGAAATTATCGCTCTAGCGATAGCGACCGAATAATTGCTTTAAATGCATCATTTGTATCGTGTACGTATGGCTACGACATGACAAAGTAGCATAGTAGCCAATGTGCGGCTTCTGTAAAAGTTTTGTTTATGAATTCATCGTTTTGAATACCGTCTTTAAATTTGCTATCATACGGGGGCAATCCGAAAATCGGGGGATACAGTTTGGCTCTGTAGTTTCGAATCTATTAGGCTTTACATCAAATTAAATTAAATTAGACCACTGGATTTGCTAAAGGATCAAAGAATTTATATTGTAACACAATAATTATTTGTTTTATTTTATTTAAAAAATATAACCCGTTACATAAACGTATTCACATACAACACACGGCCGTGTCCCATTTTTTTTTTAAGTTGTCTATGGTATTTACCTGCGTGGTATCCGACTTGAACTAATAAAGATTTGTTTAGAAATGCACACCGCCGTGCACACTAGCGGCTTGTCGTTAGTACGGGAATGTATAATTTTCGCTATCCAAGGGTAGTCCACCTCGGTGGTTCCTATTGCATTAAAAATCATGCCAGATAGACTGGGGAAGACTATAAAAATATATACAAAAAAATTATATAAGCAGGTATCTATACTAATATTATAAAGAGGAAAGATTTGATTGTTTGTTTGTTTGTATTGGATAGGCTCCGAAACTACTGGACCGATTTGAAAAAATCTTTTACCATTAGAAGCCGACATTATCCGTGATGAACATAGGCTACTTTTTACGGCGGGAAAATGCTTCATTCCTACGGGAAATCTAAAATAAAAGTAAATACTAGCGGCTTGGCCCGGGAGATAGCGCCGTCTATCCAAAATAGGGTAGATGGCGTTTTATACTTTTCTACGCGGACCAAGTCGCGAGCACCAACTACTATCTTATATCTATATAAATACTTGATTTAAAAATATACATCAATTTAATATGAAATCATCTTTAGCCGACAATTTACATATTTTGCACACGTTTTACTACCACACACTAGCTGGTGCCCGCGACTTCGTACGCGTTCTCTATAGCCTATAGTCTTCCTCTATATATAAATGGACTATCTAACACAAAATATTTTTTCAATTCGAATCAGTAGTTCCTGAGATTAACGCGTTCAATCAAACAAACAAACTCTTCATCTTTATACATATACTAGCTGGTGCCCGCGACTTCGCCCGTGTAACTATTATATACTTCCCCTTGAATCACTCTATCTATTAAAAAAAACCGCATAAAAATCCGTTGCGTAGTTAAGGCAGACGTCGACTAGGCGGAGCGCGTCGGATCGCATCCTGATGCGACTCTAATGGACGCAGTTCAATACAAAATAAGGCAGGCGTATTTTATGCGACGCGATGCGATCCGACGCGCTCCGCCTAGTCGACGTTTACCTTAAATATCTAAGCATACATAGGGGCAGACAGACAGCGGGAAGCGACTTTGTTTTATACTATGTAGTGATTAGTATATATATATTGAATCTGACATTGCTAATTGAACCAAATACTAGATGTAGAAACATTTGGGAAATAAAAAATTAAGTCTCACGGATTTCGAGATTTTTGCATTTCGTTTTTTTTTTTTAAATCGACCCTACATCACTTATCTATATGCAGTTTTCACAAAAGAAGGATTTTTCCACTGTTTTCCGTTAGAAATTTTCAAAGAGTGATACTATTGAAATTGTCTTTTTTCAATCACTTTTAACATATTTAAAAAAAGCAAATCCCTCACTCTCATTTTCGTAACTTCCTCTTGCGTTTTTAACATATAAATTATCATAGTCTTTGGCTATACAACGGTGAAAACACAAAAAAAACACAACACACGAGGCTCGCATTTCATAAGAAAAACACATTTTTTTTTATTATAACATATTATTATTATTATTTTTATGTAGTTTTATATGTAGTATTACGACAATACGTAGAGCGCGATAACGTTCAAATAAATCTTAAAGTAGAATTGATAAAAAATATCTGCAAACAGCAAATAGCTATTTGCAACATATCGCCTCAAATTAAATAATATGGAAAATCGGTTTAATCTGAGGGTCGACAATTATTCTATAATTATTAGATATTTTAAAAAAAATCAATCCACGACATAATTTATTTATATTAATTGTCGACCCTTTTGACAAAAGAATATTAAATAGATTATATTATAATTATATTATGTCTACACTTATACGATCTCATATTTGTCCGGGTGGAAAGATGTCTCCTGGGAGAACTCCACTGGGGTACCGCCTTCGGCTTGAGTTACCCTCGTAGCCGATAGGAGGGCCAGCGGTGTTTCTGATACCCACTTGACCGATATAGGGAAGAAATCGTTGGGCACTGCCGGGGTTACCCTGAAACCAAATTATTTTATTTTCATACTGCTGTATTATTATGTATTAGGCTGGTTTTCGTGTCGTGCTGATCGTCAGCGCTGAAAGGCCACTATAAAATTATTGTACTCGTCGGCGCGACACGAAAACGCTCCCTGAAGACAGAGGCGCGTGAACGGCGGTCGGCGCTGAAGTGCGGCGCGTACGGCGCTGACGTTCATCAGCGCTGAGCGGTCGGCGTTATAAAACGCTTCATAGCACCCAACACATATTATTGGCCTGTCGGCACGACACGAAATAGTATTTACCGCTTCATACAATACTATTTACCGCTTCATACCCTTCTTTTGACCGGTTCTAACTGGCCTATGTCCAGCGGTGGACGTGCTAAGGCTAAGAGGATGACGATGAAGTTGTGGTAAAGGGGTACTCACGTGAACTCGAGAGTGCCGCTCTTGTGTTGGGCATCGACCAGAGGCACTGTCCACAGAAGGGCGCGCCCTTTCTGCACGTAGCTGCCCTCCCACTGGTGGACCACCACGCGACTGTTGCCCGCACTGAACCGGTTTAAATAAACATTAATATAATACTAGCGGCCCCTCCCCGGCTTCGCGCATAAAATAAAATCGCGCAAGATTTAATTTAAAAGTAATTTATCAATGAACAATTATTTATCGTGCATATTATGTATTTTTTACGTTCATTAAGGTTTTTTTTTGTAAATTGGTTAAAGAGAAAATATGACGATGATTGTTAAAGATGTCGGAAAAAATCAACTATGGTTACTTCTCTTTTAAATAAATAAATTTCTTAAGTATTATAATAGATACTAATAGATACTCACGGCAATGGAATGTGGATCTGTACGTCTGTTAGTACGAGGTGTTCGTGTTCCAGCTCGTATTCAATGTTGACATCGCATCCGTTTCCGGAACCGTCATCGGGCCAACAGTTTACTGTGTAGCAAAACAATTATTATTATATTAGACGTACGGAATTTTCGCAAATAATAATTTAAAAAAAAATTAATTTATCATTAGGGGGTCGACAGTGTCTTATACGTAAGAAACAATAAGACATTGTCGACCCCCTCCCCCCCTAAAACGTCTTAGTGACAAAAAAGTGTAAAACTGACTTGACAAAGGCGCCAGTTTGTCGTCGTTGGCGCCTGTGAGTCGCCACTTGAGCACTCCGACGTCGCTGTGCAGAGGGAAGGGCCTCTGCGCTTGCTTCAGCCCTATCACCCCGCTCGACCGGAACGCCTCCTTGTCCACGTTCGGGTGGGTCTGCGAACAAGTCAATATTTTTATTTATTCACTAGCTGTTGGCGCTGTTGCACGCGACTTCGTCCGCGTAACTTTATAAAACATAATACATTCTTGTCTGTGAAACCATGGAAATACACATACAAAAGTTCAACCCAATCGGTCAAGCCGTTTAGTAGTTATGTGAAAAAGATAAGTACGGAAGGATAATTATTGTTACTACCCGTTGTCCTTTTACCCGATTTCCCCGGTAATTAAGCATTTTCCCGCGGTAAAAAGTAGCCTATTCTATACAAACAAACAAAGTAACAATCAAATCTTTCCTCTTTATAATATTAGTATAGATATTTTTTATTAGATCATTTTATCGTCTATTTGATATAAAATTTAACTATTAACGGATCGTTATAATAAGGCTCTAACATTACAATAAACTGACCTGTAGCTGAAGTGGCCTTGGATCTCTGTTGTCTATGTGCACCTGGATTCGCCCGTACTGTTCGTTGGTGATGCGGAGTGTCAACAGGCCTGGAATTTAACGGTACAACTTTCATTCATAAGATTTTGTCCTTTTAAATTTGCATACAACGAATATTAGGACGTTCTATGGAAAACTTCACATTCAAATCCTTACGTATTATAAAACAAAGTCCTCCGCCGCGTCTGTCTGTCTGTATGTTCATGGTTTTTCATGCTGTTATCACCAATGGATAGAGTGATTCTAGAGGAAGGTTTTAGTATATAATTTACAAAGTCACCGCGGGCGAAGTCGCGGGCAGCGGCCAGTAGAAAATAAATATAAAACTCCAATAATGCTCACCGGAGAGTTCAAAGTTCTGTATGTCGCCGTCGCGACCGGCGACCAAGTTCAGCCTCTCTTCGAATCGCAAATGTACACTGAAATTTAAAAAAAAAATCACCCGTACTCTTGTGATGCCAATCGAAAGAATGGACAAAAAAATAATAATTCTTCTTAAGTAACATAGAATCTTAAAAGAAAGGATTAACGTAAAATATTTGATTCAATTTTCAAAAATATTTGAATGCAGTATTACTAACTTTTAAAAATAACAAAGTCTTCTTTCAGCAATATATCCTATCTACGATATTTTAAGGTAAGTACATTCCTTTCACGTCGCATAGTCTTGGGACGCCTTGCATTCCGTAGTTCCTTGTGTGAACCGATGGTGAATGGAAAATAAATACAAAATTGTATATCTCACTCGTTGTGGTGTTGAGCAGACTGCGCAGACGCAGGCTGGCCGGCGTTACTAGTCTCCGCTAGGGCCGCTCCCGTGTCGCCTTCGCTGCGCAATCGCGACACGAAAGACTCTGCGTCTGCGCCGCGGGAACCCAACTTCATCGCTGACCTGGACGTCGCTGTGGGCCGACTGAAATTTGTGGATACAATAAGAACAACCGTCAACAAACCGACAGAAAGCCACGTTGACACGGTCAGAGTGCACTCGGACCGAGCGCACTCGTATAATGGCAACCGGGAATTACGAGCTCACTCGGCCGACGTCGTCCGATTTGAGCGCACTAGGACCGCGTCGTCCGATATTACCGCACTTGTATGAAATTTACTCGTACCGAGTACATCGATCCGTGTGTACTCTGACCTGCTCTGCTCTTCCGTTAGAGCCGATGGTGAAGTCACGTACTTACTAAAAAACATATACAAATAAGATAAATATACTAACGTGTCCCTAGATGGTGTGGCGGGCAATTTATCAGCGATCGGCTCTGCCGCTGGGCTGCTCGACGAAATAGATGAACTTCCAAAACCGCCTGAACTGCCTGAATAAAAATATAATAAATAGATATACAAAAATCTTCGTAACAATAAAACAATTTGAGATATAATTAATTAAACCCACGAGTTTCTGTTGAGTCCAGACACGCTATATTTATGCTGTTAGTTGTTGAGGAGTTGGCTTCAGCATAAGGTCAAGGTTATTACCATGTTAATAGACAGGTTAAAGTTACGATTCACAAATACGACAGTTTCCACTCCACATCCTCAAGAATATTATTACCTTTAAATTATAATATAGCTAAGAACGATCCCGATCATGTCAGCTTTCAAACGCAAAAAGAAAAAACCGGACAAAGATATACAAAGATGGCACATACCGAATGCCATATGTGACCTATTCGGAGTTCCCCGTTTGGCCGCTTCCAGTCTCTCGCGCTGTAGTTCCTTGGCGCGCTCTCTCATACGGTTCGCAGCCTCGCGCTCTTGAGTCTAAAATAAAAAAAAAGCTTTGGTTATTTATAATAATATTTATTTATTTTCTTACATGTTAAGAATTGAAGTTTCATGTACACATCGTTTTTTTTTTTTTTTTCATAAAATCAGTCTGAATTTGTAGAAATAGAAATATTTGAACTCTCTCACCTGTCTTACGGCTTGATAAATCTTCTCTTCGTGGGAATCCATCTCAACAAATGAACGGACCTGAAATTTTCGTATACAGTTTGCATTAAGATTAAGAGAGAAGATTATTGTATTTTTTTTGTATCTTTGTAATAAAAACACTCAGAACTACTGGCTCAACTCTATCTATAGGTGAAAGAATTTTAAAAATTCAAGAAACAAAACCAAAAAACGGCTTTCACATACATTCTGCCAAAAAGGCAGCTAGTTATAAATTTTAATAACCATAATTTAAGTATAAATTTACTAAATATTATAAAACACTACAGTATAACAGAGCATTTCTGTTAAGGAATATATACACATAAACAAAGATATTAAGTTGGGCCTCACCTGAGCCAAATTAACGCTCTCCCTGTAGCCAAGAGCAACGATTTCATCGAAGGCAAACAGAAGATTGAAAGCCTGATTGAGAACTTCCGCCTCCGTGAGTTGAGTACAGTACTCTGGTACCTGAAGCAAATGTAAGAAATATACATAACATGCAAGGAAAGGCACTTTTTATTTATAATAATCTATACTAATATTATAAAGAGGAAAGATTTGATTGTTTGTTTGTTTGTATCGAATAGGCTCCGAAACTACAGGACCGATTTGAGAAATTCTTTTACCATTAGAAGCCGACATTATCCGTGATGAACATAGGATACATTTTACCACGGGAAAATGCTTCATTGCTACGAGAAATTTAAAATAAAAGTAAATACCAGCAGCTTGGCCCAAGAGATAGCGCTATCTATCCAAAATACGCTAAATGGCGCTTTATACTTTTATACGCAGACGAAGTCGCGAGCACCAGCTAGTAATATGTATAAAAATGTTGTATTGGTTTGTGTATCTCTCAAAAACTTGAAAACTAGCACTTATTAGATTGACTTGAAATTTTTACACAATATAATGCAATCTGCACCAAGGATTGATAATTTCGATATTTTGCTTAATAATATAATTTCGATGGCGTGAAAATTGCTTTTTTATGGCATATTTAAAAAAAAGTGATCTATGTATTATTTATTATTATAAGAATGTATGTTTTAAAATTTAAAGTGTTTATTTAAATCCAAAGTGATGGATATAAGCTTATTGTGGATTTTTATCTACAATATTGGGCTTTGAGTGTCTGTCTGGGTGTTAACAAAATGAATAGAATTGTTCACTCACCACTCTACTGAATAATCTCAAGGTCTCCAAGTCCTCAAGAATATTACTGGCCTTGGTGGTAATGAGAAGCATGTACAGCTTGTCCAATGGCTGGTAGACATACCTTTAAAGTGAAATAAAAAGAATCATCATTGTGAAACTAAAATCTAGAAAATTTTACATGAAGGTTTAAAAAACAGGATTTTGTTTTACTTAGCAGTGTTATACATAAATTTATTTGTCTTTTCAACATAAAAATTTATTATTTTGATAATAAAGCAATGCACATAACAGATATGAAGGTATATGGAGGTATAATGGAGGTAAAAACAAATATAATTCTTGTACAAATACCTGACAGATTCGGTTTCCACGAAAGTATGTTGTCGACCTCCCGTCATCAATTTTGGAAAGGCCGCCAGCAACCCCTCAATACGAGCTTTTGTCATTTCAACAAACTGACGGGACACCAAAGCTGAAATTATAATAAAAAATATTAAAAACCATTACTATTACAAATACAAATGCATAGATGTATGGATGTTTGTTACTCTTACGCAAAAACTATTATTATGGAATTGTACATTACATAGATCTAAATGAGAGGCATTTAACCTTAGACAAATCGCTGTTACTTGGGTTATAGAATCAGTAAACATATTTTGTAATCAGGAGACATATTTTGTTTACCTTTTCCACTTTTCGTACAAACTGTGGCCGCTATGAGAACCTTAAAATGAGAAAACACAAGTTAAGTTAAACTAAAATTAAACAAACGTTGGTCAATAAGAGTTAAAAGAAATATATAGCATAATAAAAACACTTTAATACCATTTTGAAAATCTTCTATAAGTATTTGTATAGTATCATAAATTAAATACTGAAAAGTATTATTTAAATATTAGAATTCATAAACTTTTTATATAATATCGGTGAATAATTTGATTTGATTGATATAAATTATAAATATTGAAAAAGTGACAACACCACAAGAGATGACGTGTATAGGCGAGTTAGGGGGTTAGGTAGGACCGTAGGACAATGTATTATGTACACAGAACACTATATACTCAAGCAAGAACGTCATCTTGTTAAGTTTCAATACCTATTAGTAGTTACCTCAAATGCTGAACTACTAAATTAGCCTTTTTAGCCTTAGTGCGCCTAGTAAAATAGTGTCTGGTTTTTATAGATAATTTTTGACATAGTATTTATTTACCTCCTGTGATATTCTCGTCGTGACGCAAACGCACACACTCTGTGCCTCTGTGGCATGCAGGCGCACGCAGAACCCTATCTAAATATGTCTGTCGTTTGATGACGATTGACGAGTGACGACTGACATGACAGTTACACGGAGTAGTAAGCGCATTGAGTTTTTTGTGTTCAATGTTCATTCGTTTTTATATTATTACATCGTTTAGATTTAACGTACAGTATTTCGTGTATCATTTATAATAATTGTAAAGACTTCTTCAAAATTGCTATAACGATGAAAATGGAGTATTGATGGTGCTGTTGTATTTTATGGAATACCTTGCATATTACAAAGGACAGCTAATAGTACTTCGTGAGTTTTCTTTATTTTTATATTTGTTTTAATAGGTACCGTAGTATTTTAGGTCACATGCTCCTGCAGTATGCGTGCATTGTAATTGTTATTGATATATCGCTATTATTGTAGAATATAATCGACCGGCTGATTTGCATACAATACATTTATATTTTTCTATTGAGTCCTATTATAGAGAGGATTTATGGTTTCAGTAGATAATTTAAATTAATGGCACAATTATTAATATTCATTTTATTATAGATAAAGAAGTTTAGTTGACGTAGGTAGAGTGTAGTCTGATTTTATATTAACAACAAAGTGCAATATGGAATCCACCCTTATTGATAGTGACGATGAGGTATAATTTTCTTGCTATGTAGTTTTTTAAATATTTCTGAAGGCTTCGTATTAAGTTTTCTTTGCCCCCAAAAAATAAAAAATATATTGTTTCACAAGTGTTATAGTTATATAGTTAGTTGGCTTTTCACTGAAATATAATATATATTATATACCAAAATATAAAACTATCTTCTGCAAACAGACTTGACACTATAATATACATTTTTAAAGTCAGTCTGTGCTAATGACAATTGGACACATCCTCTAGTTTGTTTGCACCTTAACATTTCAAAACAGAATATTAAAATAGCTAGTACTATAAATGTGTAAAAATTACTATCTCATAATAACTGAAGGACTTCTATTGACAGTCCACAGTTAAGAAGTATGTATAGAAATGAAGAGATGTGATGCGTGTCATCGTATCCGTTCAGAACGGAACCCACCGGAGAGCCGACCGGAGGATTCGGAAGGGGACTGCGACCCTCTTATAAAGTCCCCAGTAGTTGTGGAGGAGGAACATTTAAATAATCCTAATATAGTAAGAATAATATCTAGTTAATGTAGATATAGATTTTTTTATGTGTAATACACCTTTACAAATTTTGTGCACCAATTTAGTGTTGCCATTTTTTTTAAATACATTATGGCCAGTCTGTTATGAAGTATTATGAAGTGTCACGGCGGCATAGAATGAAAGTATTTGCTTTGTTTACAAATAAACATGCCATTTGATGGTATTGTTAGTATACACAGGCCATACTGTATTTTTTTATATATTATTAATAGATTTGTCTGCTTTTTTATAAAGGTGATAACACTATATCATTAAAATACCCATTAGATTGGGTATTTGTCCTAATGTTTTATGGCTGTTATCAAAAACATCTACTCCATTTTACTATAAATCCAATTAAACTATTTATAAACTTTCCCATCTAAACTGGCATTTAAAGTAATTGTAATAAGTTGCAAATCATGAATGTCACCTTCCCCTGTCCCTGTCTTGACTTTGCCTGGAATACATTTTTTTTATATACACAAACCTTCCTCATTTAGCCCTCTTTCCATAGGTGAAAACTGAATTAAAATCCATTGGATGGTTAAGAAGTAATTAGCAGAGAAATGGACAGTTACGACGACTTATTGTAAAATATTGTTTTCTTTTTCTACATACTTAAAAACTTAATTAGGATTTACACATTCAAACAAAACAAGTTATAATTAAATAAATAAATAAATAATATCTTCACATATTCCACATAGCACCATCTAGTTCCACAAAGCAACTAATGCTTGTATTATATAATATAATATAATACAGTTAATATAATAACATAGATTACTTTTTAAAACATCCATGACTCAGGTACAAAGGTGAAATTTTAACACATAAACATTTGTCCCTAGCGGGATTCGAACCTGTTCGGGTTTGGTCAACAGCTAGGGCTTCTAGCTATTAGACCAAACACGTAGTCAAAAATAAAAATTATAAACTGTTCTGCAGACAACTTGATGCCGCAGCATTGATTGATGGTGGTTAGTTTATTTTCTAAAATATTTAATATATGAATCCAGTTTTGTTTCTTTTTAAAAATAAAGGAATGTTTACTGTGGGTAATTTTTCCTATCTATACCAATATATGTATATCTAAAGCTGAAGAGTTTGTTTGTTTGTACTTGTACACTTGTACACGTTAATCTCAGGAACTACTGGTTCGAATTGAAAAATTCTTTTTGTGTTAGATTATAGAGGAAGGCTATAGATAGGTTATAGAGAATGCGGACGAAGTCGCGGGCACCAACTAGTCTGCAGTATGTGTCATGTGGCATTAAAAATTACCCATCTACATGTAGCCGATTGATTGATACGTTTAAAAGGCAAATAGGTAAGTTTACGTGTTTAACAACCCTAAACTTGAAATAAAAATACTTAAATATTTTTTTTTAAATTAACCTCCATGTAAAATCTCATAAATATACTTTTTTCACATAGCAGATTTCGGTTTGACAATGACACGATATATTGTGTTTACTTTTATTAGTATTATTACCGACACAGGTTCATTATACCATGTCTGATAAAAAACGCTCATACTGGATTACAATGGATTAAACGCTATGAGTATGACTGTTGTGTTTGATAATAAAATTGCAACAGATAACGGATACACACCTTACTTTTTACGTTAGTATGAGTGAAGTTTCTATACATGGCTCAATAAGAAACAGGTTTTTTTTTAATTAAAGGGAAACAATTAACAAAGAAAACATAATCTTCAGAACATTAAGTATTATGTTTCGGAACAGAATACAAGTGTGCAATGAGTATTAATTGCCAGTTAAAAAAAAATTATTAAAATTTTGGGAATGATGTTTGAATTTTATATTCTTTTCGAGAGTATGAAAGGCAAAGTGAATATTACACCTCCAAATAAAAAGGTAAAGGTACTGTACATAATATGCATATTGTTCGTTAATTTTTTATACATAAAATATGAGAATGTTAAGTTGTTTTGTGTACACTTCAATTACTTTAGAATGGGAGAATTTTAATTCGGTTTTCACATATGGAAAGAGGAATAAACGGGGAAGATTTTTATATATAAAATTACACCACGGGAGAAGCCAGGAGCGATCCACTAGTATGTTTATAAGTATCCGCGACTCTTCATGGATTTTCATCTTACGATTCGAAAATGTAGTTTTATTTAGTGATCCTATATCACTATTTTTATGTCAGAGTTTGCCTCTGTATGTTTACATATTTGCATTTTCTGTTATTGTATATCTAGATAGATTAATACTGTAACTTTGTTTATAAATAAATATTTTTTATTATACACAAATCAAGAGTGTCTTTGGCTTTTTTAAATAAGATCATAATAATTATAAAGAGAAAATATTTGTATTATTGTCTTATCTATACTAATATTATAAAGAAAGAAGAAGTTTGTATAGAATAGGCTCCGAAACTAGTGGACCGATTTGAAAAATTCTTTTACCATTAGAAGCCGACATTATCCGTGATGAACATAGGCTACTTTTTACCTTGGGAAAATGCTTCATTCCTACGGGAAATCTAAAATAAAAGTAAATACTAGGCTTGGACCGAGAGATAGCGCCATCTATCCAAAATACGGTAGATGGCGTTTTAAACCTTTCTATGCGGACGAAGTCGCGAGCACCAGCTCGTAATGAATAAACTCAAAAACTACTGGCCTTATTTTGAAAATTCTTTCACCTATAGAAAGCTGCATTATGAGCGAGTAACATTTATTTGAGTAGGTACTAAATTTATAGGCAGTAATTTGCTAAATTTTTTTCAGAAAAAAAATTTTTTTTTTACAAATCAGCCCATTTTAAAACTTTTTAAATATATTATGTAGTCTATTATGAACTGTATTTTTATCTAGGTTTTAATTTGAAGTCCAAGAAGACATCAATATATTGGCCTTTAGAAGTGTGGTTTTATAAAATCCTTTAAACTATTATTATTATTATATTTTCACAAGACATCTACACGAACAAAGGCTGAGAATAACTGGTTGCGGTGAATTCCACTTTTTTTTGCATTAGTGCCACTTGCCTTGCCTGCGTGTAAGGTAATTACAATGTTGTCAAGGGCGCGACATGAAAAGTGTATAAACGCTTCAGAAGTTTCCAATGTCGCCACGTGTCACGTTCACACGTGATTTTTTACCACCTGCTTAATTAAGCGGGGCCAGTTCGTCCTTGTACTGTTGACAAAAAAAAATACTTTTATATAAAAAAAATCTGAAACTAAAAAGTAGAAAATAATATTTCAATTACTTGATACTATTGATTTGGATTTATTGATACTTATACGTACCTACTAGCTGGTGCAAGCGATTTCGTCTGTGTTAAAAAATTTGTGGAATAAAGTTACCGTGTATGCAAAATTTCATGACGATTGGTAGTGTGTAGACATAGTTACTTTCACAATTATAATATTAGTGTTGATTCACAATTTATAATTAGTTAATTTTGGAGTCTTATGCCAGCCAAGGACAGTTTAATTTTCGGCTTCTATTTTTCATTTTCCAACCCGGACGAATTAGCGAGTACCAGCTAGTAACTTATTTAAGAGTTCCTATAAATGCGAAAGTTAGTATGGATATACATTATGTCCTTTCTAGTGAGAAAGGAAATAGGGTATCTTTCATCCTTCAACGCGGACGAAATCGCGGGCACCAGCTAGTATCCTATAAATCCTTACTAATATTATAAATTTGAATGTGGGTTTGTTTGTTACGCTTTCTGCTGAACCGATCACCATGAAATTTTGCATACACGTTGTCTGGGACACCAGAAAGGACATAGGGTACCTTTCATTGTTCAACGCGGACGAAGTCGCGGGCACCATCTAGTCTAGTACTTAATTATATTAAATATAAGCCCACACAAATGCAATTAATACACTCTTAATTTGCAATATTATACAATTGCAAACAATTCAAAATTTTATTTTTTCCTGTAACATCCATGTACTGTAGCATGTGCTTGCTTTGCTATCTGTACCTTGTTTTGTGTAATTTCGCGACTGCCTGTATTAATAAGTACATAGGTATATAGTGTAATACACACGTCCTTGACATACACTCGAAATGTCACTGTAATAATGTAAGACATTGGTAAAAGTTTTATTTGTATTTTAAATTTATTTACATCAATGATAAACTACAGTTAAGTCTTGGTTTATGCCTCTATAGAAGTTTATGCCAACTTCTATACGGAAGTACAGTGGACACTGGACAGTATAATAATGGGCAATGCGAGTATGTAAATGCGCACTCAAGACTGCTCCTTGCATTTTATGGAACACATGTTATAAGGTCGCCATCGCGACTTTTTTTACAAGGGGGTTTTTACTACATAAAGATGCTCTATGAACAAATTTCGCATACGCATGTTGTGTAACCGATGACGGTTCTAAAGTCTTCTTAGAATCCATTAGTTGATTGCGACTAAAAATGAAAGTTTACATCAAGGTTGTTGTGGATGCACAATATCCGCGGATACGAATTCAATTTTTTTTAAATAATATAGAATTTAATTTTTAATGCATTATTAAATGATTTTTAATAAATTTTCATTACGTAATCAAGCTTTTAGTAGAAAATTGAAACAATTGTCCTGGTGAAATCTGATAGATTTGGGATAATCTCCATAAATTTTCATGTGCATAAATTGCAATTTTTTATGTATATCGTATAGTATTAGGACCATTGAGATAATGTACTAGAGAAGCTATCAAGCAAAAGTTTTAGTGCACTTGCAAAAAGCAAAAGTGTGTACTTGAAGGTGAAAGGTGATTCCTTGGGCTTTATTTGTACATATTTCCTGAGTTGTTTGAACAGTACCTCAGCACACATGAAGGCATATTTAATTAAAAAGAACACAGAACACAAGCGTATTCGCCTGTAGCGCTAACCAAACTAAAGTAGTTAGAGCCAGCTGGCTCTAACTCTTGTTGCAAAAAAACTGTTTGGTACGAAATGAGAAAAGTGTCTGACTTGGTCTGACTCAAGCTACTCTATGGTGGCATCAAGTTGCTTGAACAAGTAAATTAAATTACGTGCTTGCTGCCAAGCCGCTTGACCGTCGCCGAACCCATAAACTTAATACATTACAGAATACCCTAGTAGAGCAACGTACAACATATTGTAACCCAAGAGTTCGCGGGTAGTTATAAATTCGTACTGAATAATTTCAGACGTGCGGTCTCTGTGCGATGTTCCCATCCTGCATGTCGATACTGTCGCGGCGGCCAGAAGCGCACGCGCCTCGGCCCGGTCAAGTTCCGGTCGTACTCAATGTATACGACATGTATTGGACGAACTGGTGAGTGTTTTAATTTTAAAACTGGTGAGCGGCACAAAAACCTTCAAATTCATTCCTTTATCTAATCGTAGACTATTAGTAAATAGGTACCTTTTGATACTAACGCACTAAGCGGCGACAACAGACGTGATATACTTACCAATGTACTGATATGACTTACCAAATGTACCTGCGCAAAAGACGAATTTCTAGAGCGTGGAAAATGCTATCTACCAATCCACACATTCCATTACTGCTATTGGTTGCCAGCTGCCGCCATGTTAGCGACATGTTACGCTCGTGCAAGTGCGACAAAACTAACAGTTGCATTGTATTATGTACCTTGTAGCTATTTTATCTGAGGTTAATTGTAAGTTTTAAGCTTGTAAGTCTTCGGAGCCGTACTGTGTACTTTCTTTTCTGTGCGAATGAACGTGTACTTTACTGTACACGTATCTTCAACCAAAAGCTGAGTCGATCTAGAATAATCTAGATAAATGTAATTACTCCCTGTCCCTGTAGTAGAAAAACCATTGGAGCAATGAATTTTCTTCAAAATGTAATTTGTTTCTTTCAAGGTATACGGCAAGTGCCGGTGTGGGGGTGTTTCACAGCGGTGTACAAGTTCACGGCTCGGAGTGGGCTTACGGAGGACACCCGTACGCTTTCACTGGAGTGTTCGAGATCTCACCGAGGGACGAGAGGGAATTAGGGGAACAGTTTCGTTTCAGGTATGTATCGTCACATCATCATCATCATCTCAGCCACAGGGCGTCCACTACTGGACATTGGACTCCCACATAATTTTCTAAAAAGAAAGGTCAGTTGCAGGTTGCAGCCTGAATCCAAAAATAAAAATTTATAAGAAATATAAAACCCAACATCTGCTTTGCAGTGCACTTTTGCAGGACATTAGTTCTTTACTTTATTTCAGACTAGCTACTGCCCGCGACTTCGTCCGCGTAACTTTGTAAATAAATATACTAAAACATTCCTCGAGAACCGCTCTATCCATTGGTGAAAACAGCATGAAAATCGGTGCAGTATTTTTTGAGACAGACGCGGCGGAAGATTTTGTTTTATAATATCTAAGGATGATCAGAAAACTCTCAGGAACAGTACTTTTTCTAGATGAAAGGTACCCAATCTCCTTTCCAGTATCCCCGACAACGTTTATGCAAAATTTCACGATAATCGGTCGAGTAGTTAAGGCGTGAAAAGGTTACAGACATACATAGGTACAGAGTTACTTTCACATTTATGATATTAGTGTGAAAGTAAGAGAAAGAGACGCAGGCAAAAAAGCTTGTAGATTGTACACTATGAAATTAAAGAGACGACGAAGTGGAGTTTTATGTTTGTTTGTCTCGTTTTCCAGACAAAGTGTCCACGTGGGGTACACAGATTTCAGCGAAGAGGATGTTCGACTTCTAGTCTTGGAATTAGGGAAACAGTTTCGAGGTGACAGGTAATAATTTTATTTAGGTACATACATAAACATACATACATTATGATTTTACATAGACAAAGACACATGGCAGATTTTAAAGGAATATTTTGATTTGAATGGAAGTTTTCTTACATTAAAATATTGTAGAATTTGAATGGAGAAGTTTTTAATAGTATATTTTAAAGTGATGGAATTAATTACTTAGATCAAAACTAATAAATCTGTGATTTTTTTTGAAATCCATAAATAAATGACTGAAGAAATAGACTATTTGAATTTGGATAAACCTTGTATTGGATATTTCTATGAATGAATATTTATATTCTAAATGAATTAATAATTTCTTTCAGATATCATTTAATGAACAACAATTGCAATCATTTCACATCTGCCTTTTGCCAAGTAAGTAATCATACGAATGATTATATTTTTCGTATGTCGACAAGCTAATGCCCGCGACATAGATAAATTATTTGTCTCGCTACGCTAGACTAGATACGGCCCTACCTAAAAGTAATGGCTCCGTTGAATGCGGCAACTTTTTATTGTAGCGTGTGTAAAACATCGTCACTATATATTTATCGCTTTTTACACAGTTTAATTATATTTTTATTTTACACGCAAATTGGCATTTTATAATGCCAAAAATTTAATAAAACATTCGGAACGTACATCATAAAATATCACAGACAGTTTACAGTGTCACTAGCTCGGGTACGCCTAATTCGGCGTACTAAAAGTTGCCGCATTTTTAAGCACAACGGCTGTATCTAGTAGAGCGCAGCGAGACCATTGGGCGTCTTTCCACTGAGCCGGTGTTGGACGCCGGTTTTTTCCTTGGTAGGGATGTCGGAAGTGAAAGAAATATCGATGTATCGATATTTATAAAAATATCAGTATCAAATAGGTTTCTACAAGAAACTTATCATTGTCATAATATACTTAAATTTACTAAGGTTTCAGAAAAAAAAAAACGATCCTGAGAAGAAACCCCGAAAGAAACTTAGGATTATTATTTTGTCATCTATAAAATATAAAATTACAACAATTACACTTAACTTGAAGCAAAATCAAAGTATATAATATTACTTTTAATGACACTTTTAAATTTATTTATAGACTAGCTGGTGCCCGCGACTTGGTCGGCGTTAAAAAAGATAAAAAGTATAAAGATAAAATGTTTATTTACCAAGTTTCATGAAAATCAGTTAATTCGCGTAAGAGTTATGGAGGAATACCTACAATACCTACTCTTACAGATTTATTATTATTATTGATAAGGCTCTGATTTTATCTCAGGTAGTTTATACTAAAAAAATATTGTTTCTGATATAATTTTCGATGTTGGATATTTTGTATCTATATAAGTATCAATATATCGGCCATAAATATAAATATATCCAATTAAAAATATCGCTACACCGATATATCGATACTTTTTCAACAAGCGCAGCCCTTGGGTAGCATTCACACACGCGCACGGCTACAATTCATATACAACACACATGCAGTTACCCCCAAGCCGGCCGGCGCCGGCGGGAGTCAGCTGCCGTGCCGTGCCGGGCCGGGCCGTGCCGTCGCTAGTGGAAAGACGAGCCATATAGTTTCATACATTTTTACTTCCCCGGCAAGCCGGGCCGTGCCGTCGCTAATGGAAAGACGCCCATTCAAATAAAATATCTTTGGCCCGCGACTTAATTTTTGAAACCGTTACAGTTAGTTTTTATTTTCTCGCAACTGAAATATATTTTATTGTAATATATTCACAACTAGCTGGTGCTCGCGACTTCGTCCGCGTTGAAAAGTATAAAACGCCATCTACCGTATTTTGGATAGATGGCGCTATCTCCCAGGCCAAGCCGCTAGTAGTTACTTTTATTTTAGATTCCCCGTAGGAATGGAGTATTTTCCCGCGCTAAAAAGTAGCCTATGTTCATCACGGATAATGTCGGCTGCTAATGGTAAAAGAATTTTTCAAATCGGTCCAGTAGTTTCGGAGCCTATTCTATACAAACAAACAAACAAAAATATCAGGAATCTGGCTACATTCAAGAATCACCTGCGAAATTTTCTGGTGGAAAAAGCATATTACTCACTTAATGAATACCTAAATGATGACACTATATAGTGCAAACGATGCAAACTACGTCCTATATAAATATAACATAAAAATAAAAGAAAAATACAATAAATTGGAGAAATTGTTAAATTTAGTCGCTTCTTAAATTTGCACACCGCTTGCCGCTTGAATATGTGGACATTATTTATTTAATCTACAACAACTTATGTAACTATATTCTGCAAATAAATTATTTTAAATTTGAATTTGAATTTGAAACAATCAAATCTTTCCTCTTTATAATATTAGTATAGATATCTCTTACCGTTCAACTGATGTCAACATAAGGATCGTTATAACTTCGCGTTTAAAAGTCGAAATAACATTTTTTTGTTATTATTTTTAGGCGTTATGCTCGCGGGACATCCCTGCTTGGGTGAATCGCTTGGCGTATGTGAGTTCGTGTGTGCCATTTCTACAAAGATGTCTGCCCAAGTGAGTAATCCTACGCCCAGTTATATTTTGTAAGGATAGAAATCGATTCTTACCGACCGTTTGCGACTGCGACTATGCGACTAATAGTCGCATGTTTCAATACGATCCTTAGGTAACGAATGTCCGCTACAAATTTTAATATGTCCAACCAAACACAAACTGTACAAATGTTATTGCAATTTCTGTAATAGAACGTTTTAACTACGAATAAGAGAAAAAGAAAGTCGTTTAGATAAAGATGATTTTTTTTATGCATTTCTTTCAGGGAATGGTTGACGCCGGCGGCTCTCCAACACTCGCTGGCGGCTCACTCTCGCTCCTCGTCGCCTCACTCGCCTTCGTCCGACTCGCCTCATTCGCCTCATTCGCCTCATATGCCTCACATTCCTCGCTCCACTCAATAGCACTGTGAGTATTACGACTGGACCATGCCAGCCAATGGACGAACATTCGATGCTACTTTTTTTTAAATTATAAAGGTGCATTTCGGATCAAGCTACACGCGACTGCGATTTTGTAAAGATTACAATTTTTTTGCGAAAAATATTAATTTTTTTTCTAACCAAAGCGCGCTGTAGTATCACTCGTGATTTATTTCAAGATAAAATTATCTTAATTATAGAATTATGTTGATCCGGTCGATATAATGTCTGTGTGACAAATTTCATCCAAATAATATGTTTAGCCGTTTTTGCGTATGAAAAAGTAACAAACATCCTCACAAACTTTTTTGCCTTTTATAATATTAGTAGGATTAGGATTGGGCCAAATTATAATTATGTTTAGGGCCTCTTTCACCAACTACAAGTGAAGTATTGATTAGTTACTTTTAGAAATAATTTTATGTTTTATTAAATTATGCACTCGGTTTAGTTGTATCCTTTAATAAGCGATTTTTTTTATTTCCTTTTTAAAGTTTGGGACTTTTACCGCACAACCAAAGCTATATCAGCTTAGCTCCATTATCTCCGGTTACCGGTGACTTTAAATGACGGTTAGCCTACCTGACAGATGGTAAAAGACACGCTCTTAAACTAGTTTAATTTTTTTCTTAAACTAGTCTTTATTTCAGTGTCAATTGGAATTGAGGAAGTTATTAAAAGTGATGTTGTTTAATTTTCAGGAGAGCAACTGCGTCAGTGCAGACATGAAGTTCGAAGTGTTGTGCGAAATTAAACCTAAGCGTTATATTAGATAAGGTACAGTTTGGCGCACTGTCGACTGATTTTTGTGGAGATTTTTTTATATATATACAAATCGCGGATAAAAATCGCAAAAAGCAGAACAAATTATTTCCATGCCAAACAATCTCTAAAATGCATTTAAATCTATTTAATGTTAATTAAATTTACAATTTTATTGTGCCATTTTACATTAAAAAAAAAAACTAAATTTAAGTTTTTAGGTTTTTTTTTCTCTAAGTTTTAATTTAATCAAATTTTAATTTGCAAAATTATTTTCAAAAAAATTCTTGGTCATATGTTTTATATACGTATTGCCGTGTCCGTCCATATTAGTAAATAAAAATATCTTCCCTCGTCTATTTAATTTTTTTAATGCAAGATATTCAATAAAAAAATGGCATCACAATACACTCTAATAATGTTTCTCAAAATTAAGCATTAGTTGCTACTTGACAATTGATTGTATAAGTTTTAAATACTTAAACAAAATTATAATAAGTCCAATTGTAAATTAAAAATTGAATTTGTCACAAAATCTAAATTTTATGTAAATATGTCTAGGCTATATTTACATAAAAAAGCATAATAAAAGGTTTAAAGCCCAGCACAGACATAAGTATAATACAAATATTAATTTGCCAAAATATAGCAATGTATGTACTGTCGGGGTAAGGCTGGTTTTCGTGTCGTGCTGATCGTCAGCGTCGAGGCCTCGGCGCGTAGCTGTCAGCGCGTTAGCGCGGGACGCTCGTTTTTGTGTCGCGCTTACCTTCAGCGCTGACAGGTCAATTATGATTGTACTCGTCGGTGCGTGCGGTTGGCCCGACACGAAAATGCTCACTGAAAACTGAGGCTCACTGAGTCGCGTGGACGGCGGTCGGCGCTGACCGCTCAGCGGCGTTGACGCGCGGCGCGTGCGGCTCAGTACGGCTCAGCGCTGATGCTCGTCAACGCTGAGCGGTCGGCGTTACTCTAAAACGCTTCATAGCACCCAATACATATTGGCCTGTCGGCGCTGACGGTCGACGTGACACGAAAACCAGCCTAAGAAATGGTTCGTCACCTTAAAGTCGACATTTGCTTGAACCAGGTCAAAATTACCAATCATGCCAAGATATTTCATTTAAAATATCTAATTGTATGCTCAGTGTGTTAGTTTCAAAAGGTAGTAAGAGTCTGTGTCGTAAGTTGACGAAAGTTTTTGTACCCCGACTGTATATTAATATATATTTTATAGCTACCTACATAATTATGTTCGGGGTTTAAAAGTGAACGATGATACTTTTCTATGGACGCTTTGAAGTGGTGCTCTTTATTAAGATTTTCCTCGTCTACCTACAAATATAATATTAAAAATTCACTTGACAATGCGCCAACATAGATAAATAAATGAATTTAACATTCTTGTTTCCCAATCAGGAACACACTTTTGGCAAAAAAAAAATACTACTACCCAACTAGACAGTGTTATCTGATTGGAAAGTTCTAACTGAATATATCGGACTACCCACATCTTTATGTGCCACTCTTTACCCATTGTGTGTCATCCTGTCTATAGAGTAATATATACGAAGTTTCATAAATATTGAAATTAAAATAAAATATAGAACAAAGTAATAAATTACTGAAAAGTTTTTTTTTAATCCACCAATAATTGACTGAAAAAAATAGACGATTAGAGTTTGCGTGTTTGAGCGTAGAACGACTCGCCTGTGACGTCATTGGGACCTATCCGAGATCACTTGGCACCTTCGGCAAGACAAGGGCATAAATGCACCCTTTGTAACTTTACAGAAGAGCCATTTAAAGTTTTTTTTTTTTTGCATTCAATATTGTATTCTTCTGCTTATATTGCTTTAAAGGAATTCCTTTTTTGCATCAAAATACTTTTTATTGAATATTTTTTTAAATTGTAAGTTACGTCCTTGTCTTACCGAAGGTGCGACTTATTAGTTCGTCGTATAGGTCAAGTGACGTCACACGCTGTAACGAAATTATTGTTCTTGCGAGCGCAACTTTAAAAGTCCCACAACTTTCTCATTTCTAAAGATATTTTAATAATTCTTTCTAGACAATATTTTTGTATCATTTTACTTAAGTTTTTTTTTTAAATTGATCCATAAGCAGAACAAACCTAAAGGGGCGTAAATTGTGCGAAAGTATCATTCTTTACTTTTGTAAAGTTCAAAACAAATTTTGTAGAAAATAATGAGTCAAGTTTCAAAATGATTTTTTTTACCTTTAGTTAGAGTATATTGCTGTAAACATGTTGAGTGCCGCATTTTTTGAATTATTTCAAAATACCTAATTATTGTCGAAGTTGCAAAGCATTTAAAAAATTTTAGATTTTTTTTCATTTTTTTTAGATATTCAAAAAATGTTTTCACATTATTTGGTAATAAATTATAAAAAAAATACGGGAGTTTTCCCCCATTAAAATGCATAGGTATATATTACTCTATGGACTTTATTAATTTACATGTATGTATAAAAAAAAACTTAACTGAATAGTGTATTAAATTTAATTGTATAATTATTATATAAAAATAGTGATGTGAAAATTATTAAGCGCATCACTAGCTCTCTCTCGTGAAAACTAATTTTCAAATGTACTCTTGTGTTGTCGTGACACTTGTAATTTTTCATCACAATTTTTCTTTTTTTTCTAAATCTTGAATTTAAACAGCGATGTACGGTCAGCAAAAGAAACGTGTATGTTTTTTTTTTTTAATAATCGAAAACGTCACATACATATAGTTAGTCGTAATATTAGCAAATAGCGAGGATTAAGGTTCTAATGAGTATTTATTTGAAATGAACAAAAAAAAGACAATAATTTAATGTTTCGAATAAAGGAGATCAAACAGTTTTGTATGTAGATCAGGTCATCGGCTTTTTTAAAAAAAATCCCTTAAAGGTCGAACAGTGAGGCACACTGGGTGAGAAAAAATTATTGATTTTATGAAAAAATTCATTTAACATATTTAAAAATGAAAAAAGTTTAAAAAATATAAAAAAGTCTTTTTAGTTTTAGAATACGGAAATTTTGTCAATTTACAAAATGTGAAAAATTTACAGAAAATTAATGAAATTATGTAAATTTTTATTACAAAACTAGCTGGCGCCCGCGACTTCGCCCGCGTTGAAAAAGTATCCTATCCTCTGTCCTCTTCGTCTAAATAAGTTTAATGACAATCAGTTAATTCGTAACAAACATACATACAATACCTACACTTACAGATTTATTATTAGTATTGATTGATTGATTCTCCAAAGTGTAAAAAATAAGAAAAAAAAAATAATGGCCTGATTTTGAACATAGATAGATGTCCTTTATCTCGATTTACTTTTAAGTTTTTGTCGCTGACCGTACATTGATTTTAGTTCTAAAATTTTTATATAATATTATGTTAGTGTCTTATTTAAAATAAATTTTATTTCATGGTTCCCTTTTAATCGCAAACAATAAAGCCTTATTACATTTATATACGCAAAATTGTAACTAAAGCACAATAATTATGAAGTTTCAATTTATGTGTATGTGTATACAGGCTGTCCCAAAAAAAACAATGCGACATGAAGGGAATATACTTTAAATATAGTAGATACGATATTTTGCTAAAAGAGGACTTTATGTTATTTTTAAAAATTAGTAATATACTGCATTCAAAGATTTATAAAAAATAATTGCTTCGTCTGGGAATCGAACCGAGGTAAATGTGAAAAAAAAATCACCCATACTTTTGTGATGCCAATCGAAAGAATGGAAAAAAAAAAATTCTTCTCAAGTAACATAGTATCTTAAAAGAGAGGAATAACGTAAAATGTTTGATTCAAATTTCAAAAAATATTTGAATGCAGTATTATTAACTTTTAAAAATAACAAAGTCTTCTTTCAGCAAAATATCGTATCTACGATATTTAAGATACTTTCCCTTCATGTCGCATAGTTTTGGGACGCCCTGTATATTTAATTCGTAATATTTTTTCAAACATTAAGATTTCAGTTTTCAGTTAATGATTTTCGTTTAAATATAAAATTACATACATTAGTACTTGTCTAAAATTTTTGAAGAAATACTTGTTATATAAGTAAGCATTTTTTAAAGAAAATAGTGATAGTCTATGGGTGAACGCACCCTGTATATATACATACAATATACATGTACACACGCATAAAACAATAATGTAATAAAATAAAATAAATTAAACAGTATGTAAGCTAAGGCGACATACAGTGTGATTAAATTTATGGTGGAGAGTGATAGGAGTTGACAGATTTAAAAAAAAAAATATTATTTTTCGGCATTCGCATAGAAATTATTAAATTTTATTTATTTTTCGTTTTTTTTTTTGTGTAATTTAATCATGAAATGAACCAAAGTTGAAAAAAAAAATGCGCTACTTATTTTACTTTGTTATGCTTCTTGCATTTATTTACTCGGGAAATTGAGATTAGAATATGACAAATGAAATTGACCAAAGAAATGTAATTAAGTCGAAATTTGTTTTGAAATTATAAATTTTGGATCTTGTTGAGTGTAAAGAAAAGTATAAATTATAAATTCGCTTCGCATAACTTCGCCCGCGTAACTTTGTAAATTAAAAAAACCTCCCTCGAGAATCACACTATCTGTTGGTGAAAACAGCATGAAAGTCGGTGCAGTAGTTTTTGAGTTTATCGCGAACAGACAAACAGACGCAGTGACTGAGGTTAGTGTGTTCGCAAACATATATATAGTAATACAACGCACATAATTTCTATTGGACAACTTTGAGGAAGTTTTGTATAAGAACATATTCATGTTCTCCAAATATATCAAAACTAGCTAGTGCCCGCAACTTCGTCCGCGTTCTGCATAGCCTATAGCCTTCCTCAATAAATGGACTATCGAACACAAAAAGAAATTTTTCAATTCGAACCAGCAGTTCCTGAGATTAGTGCGTACAAACAAACAAACTATTCAGCTTTGTACCAAGAACAAAAAAAATTGCGATACAATTTCATTAATTAATATTTTTTTTTCTTTAATTCGTGTAAGAGTCTTAGTTATTTGTGTATGTGTAATTTCATTGATTTTTCTAAAAATATTTTTTACACTTTACCAATCAATTACTTACTTTATTAAAATTTAGGATGGTTTTCGATATATTTGTATATTGAGTAGTTTAAATTGTGTAGGCTTTTGAGGTTTTTCGATTCGATGTTAACGGTAGTTCTTGATAAGGTATTGAAGATGTATAAAATAAAAAAAAACTATTTTTATTATGAAGGTAGTTAATAAAACAAAAAATATGGCAACATTAAACAGATACTTCACTTGTGCGTGTGCAACACAGAGCAAAAAGATGTGGTGTGTGATTTTTAGTTGTAAATCTCTTTTAATCATTTTTTTAAAAAGTAAATGTGATTTTCAGTGTCGACATAATTAAAGTTAATTTAAAGGTAAGTGTATATTTTGCCAAATATAAATTATTCTGTGTACAGACATCGAAAGTAGTCTGTGTTGCACGCAAGATGAACTATTTAGATGACATTGTTATTGTAGAATATTAATATACTAAAGAGAGTTAAATTATTCGGTGCATCGAACTATGTCGTTTTTATAGTGACGTTATTTCATCATTGAATTCAAAGGTTTTTTCACATATTGTCGAATAATATTGGCAATAGTACAATTTTTGAAGGAATAAAATGCATGAAAATATTTTGTGAATTTTTATTTATCCTGCTATTATAATAATTTGTACAACCTGCAGTATGTGGCCTCCCAACAATTGGAAGTTAACTAGTTAGTCGAAATTAACAAGGAAAACAACCTGTTTATAGACCACTAGCTGTTGCACGCGACTTAGTCCGCGTAACTTTTACTCTATTTGTTGATGTCTTAGGGAGTGTTGTAAGTTTATTTCTGTCCGCTGGAGTTTTCGAATATTTTGAAACATGAGGAAATAGATATTACTATATGCCTTGTGAGGAAATGTGTATTCGGTAAATGTTCCATGGACAAATTTTAATTATTACACGACTAATTTTAGTTCCATGTACTTATGCTCCATAGTCTACGGCGCCAAAATGGCGTTTTTCAAACAGGAATAAGTGAACTTCATTATGACTTCAATCTTCAATCATTCTTCAAACTTAGACGCAGGGAAACAAAACCATCAAATTTGAAGTATTCGTTCGTAACCTGGTTACAAACCAAGAGAAAAAAATCCCAGTTCGTAGCTAGTTACAAAACTTAGTTACGTACGCGCACGAAGGGCAGCTAAGTCTACCCTCCCTTAAATGCAGCTCCGGATTTACTGTCACTGTCAGTCTTTCTATTATTCACTTCATTCATTGGTGCTATTAATTGTGCTATGCACCATATAAGTTACTCTATGCGATGCACCGTGCACGCAAACAACAATCAACAGTCAAGTGTCAACACACAACCCAAAACAATTTACTATAATAATAGTGCTTTTTTATTGTTTATATTACATTAATTTCTCATCTACGTTCTGAAGACAATTTTTATTTTTAAACCTCCACATATTTTTTCAATTTAATTTGTGTGAATACTTAAAAGTCAAACAATCCGAAAGAAATATGTCTATTATAGCGGTAAAAGGAATCCCTCTTCATGTGAGTAACTAAACTATATTTCTTATTAACATGAATGAGAAGATACATCTTACTTTTAGTGATAATAATTTATTTCTGTAAATTTAAATAAATATAGTAAGCGTCTACATTTTACAAACTTTGATATCAAAATTATTTAAGGTTACAGCCTACATTTTTCGTACTTATCTGTTTTCTTATAAGCCCGTGGTATGAAAATTTATGGGAGTAAACTCAGAATTGTTACACAAATGCGTTATATATATTATGAAAAAAATAAATAGAATGTTACATGTTATATAATAGATAAATGATTGGTCTCGCTACGCTCGACTAGATACGGCCCTAATTTGGGGGTCATGGTGGTCCCATAGAAAATTTTATCGAAATTGATACTTTTTTTTTTTTAATTCTGAGAAGCAATAGTTTTTTTAAATAATTTTATTTTGATATCTAATAAACTTCTTTCCATTCTGTTTTGGCATACACAACGTAAAGGCAATTGTTGATTTTTCTTTTCAGTGGAACATCAGAGGGGTTTTGGTAACATTGGCTCCGGACATTAAAGGTCCGTTTGAAGGAATGGGCCCCTTCGCACACAATGAACAAAAAACTGAGAAGATATGTTACATAAAATTGGCCGACACATTGCATCCAATGGAGGTCGTTGAAAGGATTAACGCAAGGCGTGTGTACAAGAATGCAACACTTCATGCCTATATTGCAACAAATGCACCATCTGTGAGTGAAATATTATATTCACATTTTTTTTGGAATTTTATGGCCTGGTAACTAAACCTTTGAGCCAAGTCTTTATTTATTTGCGGTGTGTATTGCCATAAAGTAAATAGTACTTATCTATACTTACTAATATATAAAGCTGAAGAGTTTGTTTGTTTGTTTGTGTGTACGCACTAATCTCAGGAACTACTGGTTCGAATTGAAAAAATCTTTTTGGATAGTCCATTTTTTAAGGAAGGCTATAGAGAATGCGGACGAAGTCTTGGGCACCAGCTAGTTATTAATACTAGTTAACAGCTAGGGTTGTTAGCAACTAGACCAAAGGTGTCAGCAATATAATTTCTAATAAGATCTTGTTATTCATACATTACAGTTAAAACGTAAGGGTTTATCTTTACCAGGGCCACCCTTAAAGATTAAATTTTCCGGTAAGGTGAGTTTACACATTACTTATTGTTATTGCTTTGTATGTACTTATTTATTATCTATATACTAATATTATAAAGAGATTGTAATGAATAAACTCAAAAACGACTGGGCCGTTTTTAAAAATTCTATCACCTATAGAAAGCTACATTATCAGCGAGTAACATGGGCTCTCCTTACTTATATTATAAATGTTAATGTGAGTTTGTTTGTTTGTTTGTTACGCTTTCACGCAAAAACTACTGAACCGATCACCATGATATTTTGCATACACATTGTCTGGGACACCGAAAAGGACATAGGGTACCTTTTATCCAAGAAAAAAGTACTGTTCCCGAGGGATTATCTAAAATATAAAAGTGTAATTAACGCCTGGCCAATGTGTTATAGCAACAAGGCGCCAAACGTTATAATTTTGCTTTTATATTTTTAATTTTTTTAGCGTACGAAGTTGCGGGCACCAGCTAGTATTTTATAATAGTATTACGCGAACGAAGTCGCGTGCAACAGCTAGTTATGTATAAACTTGCTAGAGTTGAGGCTCGCTACAGTTTATAATAAAATAAAATTGTTTCAATTTTTTTTTGTGTGTATTTGTGTATAAATGTATTTTTACATTACAGTTTCCAAAACGTAGAAAATTTTCATTAGGACCTACAAAGATACCATTTGCCATCAGGCCCGAAATGGTGAGTGCACACATTTATTTGCTTATCTTTACACAAGACCGTCCATCCTTTAGTTAAAGTTACTCAGTCGTTATTATGTTATTACTTCGTTAATGCCTTACCACTACTTTTCAAATCCAGACGAGAGTCAATTTTGAAAATTACATTAAAATTCCCAATGTTGACCCCGCCGGGAACCGAACCCGGAGCCTCTAAGACATTAGGCAAACACCCTTGCCACCAGTCCAACGGGCCCTTCAAATAACTAGAAATAATGTCAAAATTCTTTTGCATGATGATATAGATGAGGATGGTTAGTATCAATTATTTATATGTTTACTAGTTTTAGTTACTATAAGATTAGTTTAAGATGCCTAACCTATAAATTTAAACTATTTTATGTATTTTGTTAAATATTAAATGCTTTAAAAATACACTCGCGAGCAAAAGTATGGAATCACTTGCTTGAAATTGGTTCCGCGCGTTCTTGAGTACTGAGTAATTTGTTAACAATAATAAAAATAGCACCATTTTACAGGTTAAACTGTTAACTTTAAAATGGTTTTATAAAATGGTGCCATTTTTATTATTATTAACAAATTATTCAGTACTCAAGAATGCTCGGAACCAATTTCAAGTAAGTGATTCCATACTTTTGCTCTCGAGTGTATTTTAAAGCATTTAATATTTAATTTGCTCGGTAGTGTATTTATGTTTTTTTTGACAGGTTGTGTTGTTTGCGTTGAGGGAGTTACTGACTGAGTTGCAATGCAAGTTTACATCACTGTGCGACCTCGCCAAAGAAAATCCCGAATTGATGCCCGAAATAGCGAAAGTAAGTAACAGACAGATCTATAACGAGTTTTTTTCAAATTCAACATCAACACTACAGATTTGAGAAATGTTTGAGAAGTATCTCTGTTTTATTTCTTAATTGAATTGGTGAGAGGGGGGCGCCACTATCAAGTTTCTGGGGCTGGGTTATATAATATATTATGCATTGCTTATTAGAAACAAAAAAATATATAATTATGTCGTCCGATCTTTATGACATCCTGGGTATCAAATAAAGCTTTGAAGGCTGAGCAAGACGGTCTTAATCATTATTACAATCGAAATAACAGTAGATCATACCGACATAATTATATATTACAGATAATATTGGAACGTCTCACGGTGACAATGAAGACGTCCCTCCACGCGGGAGAGTCCAGTTTGATTCTGACCAAAATATATCGCAAGTCGTATCCGCACTTTGGCGACTTTGAACTGATAGTGTCCACACTGCACCGAGTGCAGGACGCAGCGGGTGTGCCCAGGAAACACTTTTTGGAGGAGAAGGAGCTGTGTCCGGTGCCCAAGAGTCCTTTTGGTAAGCCCTAATTACACTCTGTCGCATGTCATGTCGCAGTATAATCGGACAAAACGGATTTCTACAAAAATTCTGGTAAGATTGCAAAGGACCGGATAATAGGAAACTAACAACGAATTTTGTAATCATCCGAGGTACTTTCGGGATCTTTGCAAAAATCCCAGTATTTTTTAGATTAGAATATTAGAAGAAATTATGTATAGCTTCACTGCTCTGTTTTGGTCAATGATGTATAGCTTCACTGATTCTGGGTTGTCAATGATGTATAGCTTCGCTGTTCTGGTTGGTCAATGATGTATAGCTTCACTGTATTGGTTGATCAATGATGTATAGCTTCACTGCTCTGGGTGGTCAATGATGTATAGGTTTATTGTATTGGTTGATCAATGATGTATAGCTTCACTGTTCTGGTTGGTCAGTGATGTATAGCCTTACTGTATTGGTTGATATATTTCTTTGTTTCTTTTTCAGTAATCGATAAAGTACCTTTAACTGCAGTGAAGGCGTCCTATCTTAAGCATTCATTGCGGATAACCAAAAAGGTACGTGGACATCTTAGGGGTAGATTTTACTAGAAAATATATTCTTTTATCGCGACTTTGTCCGCGTTGAAACATAAAAATATAAGTGACAAAATATTATATTTAAACCCAAACATAGCCCTCTCTATAGCTCGTCAAGCTTTCTTACTAAATAAAGATGGTTTTTTATGTTTATTTATTTTTTATATAAAAAAAGTAACATTTTTTTGTCCAGATGGTTGAACACATAAAGAATATGAAGTGCGATAACAATCTAGATCCAGATTCCGAGGTAGACAAAGCCAGGAAAAAAGTTAGGGAAGAACTAAAGAAGTATGCCATCTATATTCCTTGGGTATGTAGATGACATTCATTTAATTTTTACCTCCCACGCCCGATGCAAAAGCGGGGTGTGGCAAGTTTGACGCGTGTTGAATTTATAATTTTTATTTATAACTTGTTACAATATGCGTAGTAAAGATGGCGATTCAAGAGCTATAATGTATATTTAATTCCCATTTCAAAATAACTAGCAGGAAATGCTAGTTATTCTGCTAGTTCCTGCTAGTAGCAGGAAATGCTACTAGCAGGAGTGTAGATTCACAATAAGGTTGGTTTGCGTGTCACGCTGACCGTCAACGCCGACACGACAGGCCAATAATATGTGTTGGGTGTTATGAAGAGTTTTATAACGCCGACCGCTCAGCGCTGATGAACGTCAACGCCGTACGCGCCGCACTTCAGCGCCGACCGCCGTCCACGCGCCTCTGTCTTCACTTAAGTGAGCGTTTTACAATCATATATATTGGCCTGTCAACGCTGACAGTCAGCGCGACATGAAAACCAGCCTAAGAGAGATGATTTGTCTAATATCGGTAGTTTATATATGTTTAGAATTTACATAACCAACTCCCCAGGAACTCAGAGCCGATAATTAAAATCTCCCAAATCAGTATAAGGGATACTCACGTGTGTTTTACAGAGAATCCCTCGAGTGTATTGTATGTATGTACGTCATTTTTTTTTTGGTTCTCTCAAGTTGGTAATCTGTATTCGCTTGTAAAAATGGTCACTTGGTTGTTACGCAACGTTTAGGGTCGAAGGTTAATTATAAAATTGTAATTTGTAGCTTGTCTTTGCAGGTTGTGAACCAAGCAGTGATCACCCACCTTATGCCCAATAAAAGCCCAACTCACAGGATACGAGTGAGTATTTATACTAATATTATAAATGTGACTTTTCACGCCTTAACTGCTCAATCGATCGTAATGAAATTCTGCATACACATAGTCAGTGATACAGAAAAGGACGTAGGGTAGCTTTCATAGAGAAAAAAGTACTGTTTTCGAGGTATAATCTAAAATTTAAAAAAAATAACGCCTTACAAAAGTGTAACACCTATAGAAAGCTACGTTATCGGCCGGTAACATAGGCTATCTATACTATCATATTATAAAGAGAGATTTGTATTTTTGCATGTTTGTAATGAATAAACTCAAAAATTAGTGGAACGATTAAAAAAAAAATCTCCTATAGAAAGCTACATTATCTATAGGAGAATAGAAAGAAAACTGCATTCAAAGATTTTCGAAAATTCGCTTGCCACACCCGGGAATCGAACCGGCTAAAATCTGTAAAAGTTACACCCTTTACTTTACTAAGGGTGAAATCTCTCTAACAAACTTGATAAATTAAATGAAAGGAAAACCATGAAACCTGGACTTAGATCCATCTGTTTTCTTATGTTATCCCTGCAAGGTGTACGGCGAGCCGAAAATGCCGCGAATGGCCTTACTGTATCCGCTGCTTAAGAGCCTTTCGCCGCTCCAAATGGGCAGATCGAATCGGATCTACAACATGATCCAGTTCAACGTTCAGCCGATGAAGCACGACCAAGTCATGAGCCTCAACGGCTCCCATATAAGTAAGTATTCAAACAATTCCAATCGATCTCGGACGACACGTTTTGTCTAGTGGCTAGTGACCCCAGCTGTTAAAAAAAGGGCGCGGGGTCGAATCCCGCTAGGGGAGGCAAATGTTTGTGTTAAAATTTCACCTTTGTACCTGACTCCTGGATGTGTTGTATTTATAATGTGTATTTAATAAATCAATATATAAATAAAATAAATCTGTAAGTGTAGGTATTGTATGTATGTTCCTCAATAACTCTTAAACGAATTAAGTGATTTTCATGAAACTTTGTAGATAAACATTTAGACGTACGGGACACATGATAGGCTACTTTTCTCTTTTAACGCGGACGAAGTCGCGGGCGCCAGCTAGTTTAGTAACGATTGGTGAATTGTGTGCAGGCGGTTGCAAGTTAACGTTCCGCGTTTCGGACACGCCCGTTTGGGAGATTCCGGAACAAATGAAGACGGAAATCGCAGAAGCGTACGGCGCCTCTGGTGACATTCAAGAAAGTGAATATGGCGAGTTTGATTTTTATGAAGAAGATGATTATGGTGAAGGTGAAGGTTCTATCCACTGAAGAATATTAAGGAAATAAATGTTTTTTTTGTAATAAATATTTTATGGACTATTTATTTCTAAACCGCATTTTGGGCGATTTTACGCACATGTTCTATTTTTTTTAAAGTGTAAGTTCAATGGGGAAAAACAGTTAGTAAATCTGCGCCTTTACAAATGTCAATCTGTGAATAGAATTGTATGAAATAAGCGCCATCTATCCGAATTGCTAAGTACTTTTTGGTTCATAATAAGTTTGAGTCAATAGTTTGTTAAGACGTTAAGAGATGGCGTAGTTTTTATCTTAGAAAAAATGTTAGGTCCCAGGGGGCGCTACCGTCGTCACACCAACTAGTTTAGAAATAAAACAACACATTGAATAAATAAATAACGTTTATTCTCAGATCTTTCAGTAATTATGTCAAAAAAACTTGCAAAAAAAAAATGCATTTTCAATGCGTCCGAGTGCAAAGTAAAAATACAATTATAATTATAAATTTATACATACAAAAAAGATATACAGATTTTATATAAAAAAACGAAGCTCGGATTGCAAGCTAATAATCGCACAGTAACCAGACGTTTTGTGACCACAAACAAATGGAATGAAATAAACAAATCGGTGGATAGAAAAATACTGATTTTATCTATTACTTAATTAAATTATGGACGTTCAGGCTAATAATCTATTTTGTTAAAAAAAATATCGTATAGGTATATTTTATTCTACAATTACCTGTAGAGTTCACTGCAATATGACAGATTAGGCAAAATTCAAAATAACATTATGTGTGCGGACTCGATGATGGGAACAAGTTTACGCACAAGTTCGCGATCGAATGCGCTATGGAAATCACGTCGCTGAAGACCAAAAGGTCTAAAGCGCCATGGAAATTGCGGCGCTGAAACCCTTCGTGTGTTGATGCGTTGTGTGTGTCTAAACGTGCATCCACGTTCATACCTACAACTTGACTATTGAGAAACGATATTGTGGCTTATTTTATATGTATCAAGGCTTAATTTCTTTTGGTACGTTCTCCTGTTCACTTGGTTGCTATATTTTTTCTTACGCACACATACTACACAACGCACATGTTATTACCGATATCTCGCGGTATTTTGCGCTGGATTTTAGCCGTTATTCATGCGAGCACAAGCCAGCACACTAAGGGTTAAGACCAAAAGGTCGAAAGCTCCATGGAAATTACGGCGCTTACGCGTTCTTCGCTTGCACATATGTAATTAGTTTACCCGAATCACTCTTAACTAAATGCGCAATTTATGAGTTCCGCTCAGCGAATCTAGTACAGTCGGAGTAAGAAAAGTTTCGTCACTTCAAAGTCGACTTTTGCTTGCACAAAGGCCACTTTGCAGTACCTACTGCTTCAAAAGATTAAGATTCAAAAGGCTAAGAGTCTGAAGGCTTTGTACGAAAACTGACAAATGTTTTCGTAGCCCGACTGTACATAAAGGTGATTTGGTGCGTTTTCGATAGAACTTTTAGAATATCACTTTAATAAATACAGTTACCTCGATAACTACAAGTTACTCGATTTTAATAAATACAGTTATATATAAGTACAAGTACAAGCCTTTTACAAAATTTATTTAAAACATTGTTTTTTTTTTTAAATAATTTTATTCGTTAGTGACAATTTTAATGAGTAATATTATTATACCCGTATTTTTATACATTTAATTCAATAGATTAATTTGTGACTTAAGACACGTTAAGAATCTCGATATTTAAAAAAAATATTTCCAAGAAAAATTCTAGACTTTTTTCTCCATATAAACGTCAATTACTTGTGACACATGTCACAACCAACAACTGTCAAGACAATATATATCGTGACATTAGCACCGTGTCGAGAAAAATGTCAATTAAATGACATTTTATGTGTCATAGCAAACATGATATATAGATATTAAGTTACTTTTAATTTCTTGACCGTTTGAAATTTAGTAATTGTTTTTTTAAATTTTTTCAAAAAAAACCTCAAAGATTTTTTTTATTAATTTTTGGCAATCAAAACTAAACGTGACGAGCGATCGTTACACGAGAAATTACGGTTACACGTTACATAATTATGTTACCTTTTATTTTTTTTATTATTTGCTCATAGGTAGATATACCCTGTTACCTCATGTTACCCTCTGTCAAATAAACACGACAGAGGCGATAGGCACAGACCCGAAAATGTGTCAGATAAATCTGACAGTCAAGGTTTAAAAAAAAAACTAGTATTTTTCTTCGAAATAAGTTCAATACATACTTAGAGGCTACGATTTAGAAACAATACCGACGACTATGATAAAAATAGAAGAAATGCTATGGAAGTTTTTTCGTCATTTAACACGTATATTGACTCGTCAACTCTATGGCATTGGATTTTATACCTTAATGTATTAATTTTAAGCATCAATGTACTACAACTGTGGATTTCGAACGCCATACAAAACACTATACGTACTTTATGTAACTTTTAAAAGTGACATACGCGCAAGCATGATCTCTGTCATCTGTCAACAAAATTAAATTTTAAATGTAATATGGCAACCTTTAAGTGTCATATGTGTCAACAAAATGACTTCAGTGTCGTAACGTGTCACACAAAACTATATAGAATAAAGTCTGTTGTTTAAAGAAAATGCGACTTTACGCCAACGCGTTAGAGTTCAAAATGAATTGAATAGTAGAACTTGTTCGTTACTAGCTTTTACCATTGACTCCGCCAAGATTCCGTTTTTTAGGCGTCCTTTTTATGTGCCACTTTTGCATTTGTCACGCAAATTCCACAGTTTGTAGTACTTCGATGATTTTAAGGCATAAATTGGTACAAATGTGTGTTATAAATAAATTTATTTGATACATCTATGAGTAAACTGTGCGATTTAGCCACTCCTCGAGTGAGAAGGTCGCGTACTCTCCGCTCGACGACCTTCCTTTGAAAGTGTCTGAAAATTTTTTGAAAAAAAAAAAAATATTAAAAAAAAAATGCCTAAACGGTAGTTAGCGTAACGTTAAGACGTTTAGTAAGCGGTGTTATGTATACAGTGCATGATTTGGACTCTTTGAAGAAAATTATAAATTGTATAAAAAAAATTTTTAATAAATATTTTTTTTAAATATACACTTTTTTAAGATTTAAGAAAAATAAAATTAAAAAATATTTCACTTGTGACTTTCAACAAAAAGTCCAAAAATGTGTTGCGTTTATTTGAATTGTTTGCGAACAGTTTCAATATACATATTTGATTTGACTGTGTATTTATACATAAGATACACAAAAATATTTTTTTAAAAGATTGGGCATATACATGTACGTACAGTCGCAGACAATTTTTTTCAAAGGCTTTCCGGGAGTCGCAGTGAAAATTAAAAAAATTAAATAAGTATATTCATTTAGAATCGTCAAGTGACCACAATTTAGACACCACAATACGACCATGAAAATACAAGGGAAAAATTATTTTACCAACTAATTTTGTTTATCTATCAAAATTATTAGTATTTTGATAAAATAGTAAAAACAAAATTGCACCCGAAATGAATGTAGAGTATCTAGATAGATAGGGTGAGTCTATTCTATTTTTATCTATACTAATATTATAAAGAGAAAAGATTTGAGTGTTTGTTTGTTTGTATAGAATAGGCTCCGAAACTAATGGACCGATTTGAAAAATTCTTTTACCATTAGAAGCCGACATTATCCGTGATGAACAAAGTTTACTTTTTACCGCGGGAAAATGTTTCATTCCTACGGGAAATCTAAAATAGACTAGCGGCTTGGCCCTAGTTATAAAGAAATTTGTATTTTTTTTTAATTCTATCACCTATAAAAGCCACATCAGGAATTAGCATAGGATATATTATAAAAAAAGTTAGGCGGACGTAATCGCTAGCTAGCCAAAAAATATTTTTTTTTTTTTTATATTTGTTCATCCTTAAATTCATACTTTTCAAATATGTAAATAAATCCTACAAGTTACAAACTAAACACTTCGTTTCTCATGACCGTTTATTAGTGTGATAATCATGGTCGAATTTTATCAATAGTTTCAATTATTATAATTAATCTTATTCGTCTCCCTTGGGCCTTTGAGTGCATAAGACGAAGTATGCGTTGGTTTTTATTTGTTTTTACACACAATAATGTATTGATTGGCTCGCTTGGCTGCGTTCCGCTTCCGCTCACGAGTTCCACTGCATGTCGCGCTCCAAATTCTCAAGTGGCTCGTTGTTGGCTGTATGTCATTTTACATACAAGTTTTTACTCTTTGTCTTTCTCTTTTTTCTTAAGTATGGCCGACCAGAAAAGTGCTTTATCAGTTTCGATAACAAATTCCATTCATTTCAAAATTCGCTAAGGCTTAGATTTGAAATAGGCATTGATTACTGATGGACATAATTGTCACTTTGAATTTTCAAAGGAAAACACAAGTACCTTATCATTCTACAACATACAAAGAATGTTCAATCTTAGGGTGATAAAGCACTTTATTTGTCGAGTTTACATGTTGAGATTGGTAAAATAATAAAAACATTTAATATGTTCGTATCCATTAAAGTCTCCGTCACGAGAAGCTATAACTTTTGTAAATAAAGAACTTCTATAGTAGTATCCAACTGATATAGCTTAAGTAATAGAAGACGAATTTTTAAAAGGGGGGGGGGGGGGGGGAATGCTATCTAAACCGAACATCTAAATTTAAAGAAAATGTGACTTCACGTCAACACATTGGAGTTTAAAATAGAGTACATTGGAGTACAACTTGGTCGTTACTACCTTTTTTCATGACATTATTCCATTTTAGGCGTACTTTTTATGTCCCGCTTTGGCATTTGTGACGCAAATTCCATAGTTGTAGTACTTCGATGACTAATCCACACACTTGGCGATTTTTTCCAGATATTGCGTCTAAGGTTTAATTGTTAGCTTTCAAGTGTGTACTACTGGCACGAAGTACCAATCAAATCAACAACAAATAATCCCAAATTCAATCAACTCGATAGTATAATAAGGGTAATTTGAAACAAACGAACCATTTCATTTGGTCGGGTTATATTTTAGAGATATAAAGCGATGTCGTCTAATGTTTTGTGGTACTGGAACGCATTTTGGGTCGAATGCATTTCAGTTTTTTTTAAATGTATATTTTCATACATATAAAAATACTCTCTTATATCCGTGTATAAAAATAAGTTTTTATTTAAAATTTGATTCAAAGGTTGCGAACCCCTGAATGTGCGTTCACAAACTTTACAGCTTCTCGTGACGGAGACTATAATATAATATTATACCCTGTATGAATAGACAAGAAAGATGCTCTACTTCGTTATAAAGACTTTGGAAAATATTTAAATAGGAGAGTGTCTCCTTTAAAAGTTAACTTATTTAACAGTTAATTAAACAAGTTAACACTTAAAACTTGTCTTTGGTATGTTTTGACAAAATACTTTTATTACTGAAAATATAATGGGAAGCAAAAGGTAAACTCTTCTAGTCATAAAAAAGTTTAATTTAGACAGGAGTGAGTTTGTCTATGGAAATCGTTAGTTTACAACTCACCAATCATAGTCTTGAGTCGCACAGCGCACATTATGAAATCATCAAACTGTATGTATCCGTCGCGAGAGCCATATCTAAAAAAAAAAAACAAAAAACTAAGTCAAAAGTTGAAAACGATGAAACATTACCACTAACAAACTGTTGTCGAAGTTACGCATTAGAATTCGTATTGAATTGACAAGTAATTGAGTGTCATTTGTAAAAATTGCAATTTTAAAATAAAGACACCCTCAATTACTGCAGGATAAAATTCAAACTTCAATTACTTTATAAAGTTAAATGTGGAAGATTACAAGATACGCGAATGTTATTTCTTGACGACTGCGCGCCATTGACGCTATTGACTCCGCATCATTGACACTGGCGACGCTATTGACTGCGTGCCATTAACGCTGGTGACGCTCTTGACTGCGCGCCATTGTCGTTATTGACGCCGCGCCAGTGACGATCAAAGTTGGTCTGTCTGCTTAGCCACTTAGTACTTGTGTTCTAACCTGTGAGCGAGCACGTTGAGTATATGCGCGTTGACCGTGTAGCCGGCTGAGTGGAGCGCGTCGCGTAGATTTTGCGCTGGCAAAGCACCTCGACCCTCTGTATCGTACAGTCGAAACACGGCCTGGAAAGAATTCCATATATTATTATGTAGTGTCTAAACATGTAATTGTCTTAAGTAGCAAAAAAACATGGCGTACTAAAAACCATCAATCAACAATTGGTAGTTGGGAATCACCAAAATGTATTTTTAAATATGTTGTTAAAAAAGCAAAAGTTAAATAAGAAAATAACAGTCGACAGTATCGAAATTTGTTCGAAATATTTCCTTGTCACATCTCTGAATTCCATAAACAAACTAGATTTGGCAACTACGCCGAATTCGGCGTACGCGAGCTAGTCAAACTGCAAATTGTCTGTGATTTGATGTTCCGTTCCGAATGTTTTATTAAATTTCGGGCATGATAAAATGCCAATTTGCGTAGTGATACTGTGTAAAATAAAAATATAATTAAACTGTGTAAAAAAAGTGATAAATAGTGACGTTGTTTTACATATGCTACAATAAAAAGTTGCTTTTACAATACAAAAGTTACAAATAAAATATTGCTTTTAGGTAGGGCCGTATCTAGTAGAGCACAGCGAGACAAATCATTTATCTACCATTAACATACCCTCCAATTACGCAGATCGATCCATAGAGATTTGAACTCCTCGAAACCTAGACCGCCCGAGTTGTCTTTGTCCAACATTGCGACCATACTTCTGCAGACGTCCTTCGAGAAACCCTCACCCTTTAATTCTGTAATAAAATGTATGGAAAAAACAATGTTACAACTTCTGCTTCGGAAGTGGGTAGATCATAAAATTCTATATATATATATATCAATCAAGTCAATTCAAGTTAAGAAACAGTCTATTCTTTCAGTATGAAAGAATAGAGTTGCTTTTCAGACACGAAAAAGAGAAATATATCTTTTTTTAAACACTTGAATTAACTTTTAATATTAAAAAACAAATACACATTTTGATTTATGGAAATGGAGGTAAATATTAAAATAAATTTCTATAAAAATAATAATATTTAAAATGCCCATTTTTGTGTACACAAATAAAGTGCATGCGTTACAATAAGCGTAAAAAAAAAATTAGACATCTTTGCTTCAAAAATGACTAATTTTTTTTTCTGGTTAGTGGCAACATTATGCTTTTTAATAAAAATAAAAAGAAACATACAAAATACACTCAATTATTATGTAAAATAACGTTTACGACAATAATTTCGAGGACGAAAACAATTCATTACTTATAAATATACAAATAATAATAAAAAAAACCTTATTTTACATAAAATTAAAATAGTATAAAATCTGGCGACCTGTAAAAAAATTTATAAAAAATACATAAAAATTAAAAATCAAAAGCAGACATTTTAAATATAATATATACGCCTCCATTTCTATAAAAAAAATATCTTCGGGAAGTACGAAGCATGCATCTCTGTAGTTGAGCTCTGAAATGAAGAAATCTTTGTAAATTAGTAATTAAATAAATAATAATAATAATAATAACATAAATGCGAAAGTGGATCTGTTTATTACTCTGTCACGCAAAACCAGAATTTATTATTTGAAGGATACTTTTTATAATGGAAATAGTTAAGATCGTTTAAAATATTTATTAAAAGTTAGGCACCACTGTAAAGATACCAGATATTTTCTCATGTGTTATATTATCATTTTTCAACGCGGACGAGGTCGCGGTCGCCAGCTAGTGCTAATAACTAGTGCTAATAAGTTTATAAACTATCTGTTCGTCAACAAGTCTGTAAATTTAAACACGATCTGTTCGTCAACAAGTTTGTCAATTTAAACACGATCTGTTCGTCAACAAGTCTGTAAGTTTTATAAACTATCTGTTCGCCAACAAGTGGGGCCACGGGGCTCTAAGTACGAGTTTATGCGCGATCTGTTCACCAACAGGTCGCTCGATCAGTTCGGTGACGTCACCATACCTTGCGGCTGCGGTTGGTTCAGATGCATCTGCTCCGGGGCTCCCTGCTGTTGCAACTGCTGCACGTCGACGCCTAGCTCCTTGCAGATGGGAGCGCAGAAGGCGCACAGCAGTTGCTCGAGACAGCTCTGCTCCTGTGGGGGGGAGCCGACGGCCGTCGTCCCCCCTCCCCCTCCCCCGCCGTCGTATGCGCCGCGGCGCATTGCCATCTCTGTTCCCCACACATTTGTCCAGCTATAGTTTCTCAGTGTACGAGTGTGTGTGTGTGTGTGTGTATTGGTTAGAGCGACCAACACTTCTTTCAATCTTTAAATGTGTTCCCTCACCGGGAGCATTCGCGTTACAAATTCGAGCATTACATTACAGTGAAGGAGGAGAACCGAGCATTACAATGCGCATCTTGTGACGATACAATGTGTAATAATTATGCTCGCAAATTCAAATCTATAATGTTACATTGCACGCGAATGCTCGTCGGTCGGGGAGGTAGTATTGTATTGTAATGCTCAAAGTCGATTCTATAATATTGCATTACACGTAAATGTTCCCGGTGAGGGAGCAACTTAAAATCACATTTAGGCTAAGTTCACATGACCGCGCGGTCACGTGAACTTAGCCTAAGGCCCTTCGCACAACAGCATCTTATGCAAGTCTTGAGGTTGACTCTCCCTCTCCTCAAGAGTATCTCACATACAATATGTATGGTGAACCGCACACTAAGATATACTATGCGGTCGCAACTGGACTAGCAGCAATTGGGCACAGATGATAATCCTATCATAAAGTAATGTGCGTTTTCCTTCATTAATTCTAAATTTATATAGGAAAAATTACTGGTCTGACGAATTATAAGTACAAAATGCAAAATAAATACATATTAGTACTAGAAATCTATTAATAACACAAACACTAATAAAGAAATATTAACACACTGCATGAATTGTATATTGAAATAAAAATTTAAAGCTATAATATATTTACATATAAATAATAGTTTAAAATAAATACAAGAAAATATACACTATTTACGAGTAATAAAGATATTATTCAATACTTACATATCTCACACTATCTTATCGAATGCGGAAAACAAAAACAACAAAAAGCCAACATAAACTGGACACTTAAAGCATATAGGTAATAATTTATATATAAAACATTAATTTTATTATTTATAATTAATTATCTTTAAGCTCAAAAATGGGCATTTATATAAATTAAAAAAAAAATAATACATTTTTACAATCAAAGAAAAAATCGCATGATAATTTTGAAAATTTATACTCCATACTTTTCTAGATATCCTTAACTTTACATATTATAAAACAAAGTACTCCGCCGCGTCTGTCTGTCTGATAAATTAAGAAACTACTTTACCGATTTTCATGCTGTTTTCACCAATGGTTGAGGAAGGTTTTAGTATTTGATTTACAAAATTACGCGGGCGAAGTTGCGGACAGCAGCTAGTGTTCTTTTCTAATGTTAAGGTCGACAGACAGGCTGACGGTCCACTTGATGGTAGGTGTCTACCGTCGCCTATAACACAAGCAACGCCATAAGTGCTACAAGTGCGCTGCCGACCATAGAAGGATTAAGGATGAGGGATAAGGGAGGGATGGGGTAATGGGCTCCGGCATCCCTTACTCACTCGCCGAAACACAACAGCACATATGCTGTTATTTCACGGTCGTATATTCTGTATATAAAGTGGTGGTCACTGCCGCCAGACGGGCTGCCCAAATGACTGCGAAACGCATTGTGCCCTGCCACTACTTTTCAAATCCAGAACAGAGTCAATTTTGAAAATTACATTAAAATTTCCAAAGTTGACCCCGGCGGGAATCGGACCCGCGACCCTTGAGACGTCAGGCAAGCACTCTTGCCACTCGTCGATCGGGCGTGTCAAATATATATTTAAAAATAAACATATTTTGTATACCTATATAAAAATCTCGTGTCACGATGTATGTTGGGAATAAACTCCGAAACTATTGAACCGATTTTGATCAAATTTTGCAACTATCTGTAATTTGGCCCAAATTAAAAGATAGGATAACTTTTATTTAGATTATTTAAAGTTTTAACCTTTCTTCGTTAATCGTCGGAGCCTACTTCCTTTGAACGTATTTATAAACTTTTTCATACGATTTCTTCTTTGAATGTATAATTTCTTCAATGTGTAGAATATAAATTAAAAAAAATATATTAATTAAAGCTGTTTCTTTAGTAACGTTAATTAATTTAAAATTAAGCGAACTTTAAGCGTAAGCTAATTTTTATTATTATTTTCAATTCAATTTATTTTATGATTTTTTTTGCTAACAGTACTTCGATTATGGTGAAGTTTCGAACCTTTTTTTAGGTTGTACTTTTTTTTAGCACAGAAGATTTTTGTTTGATAACATATTTTTTTTTACAATTCTATGGCCTGGCAACTAGACCTTTAAGCCAAGTCTTTATATTTTATATGGAGACAGATGTCAAACTTTTCCACGTGTGTTTATTTATGAAGTTGTAGATTGGTTTAAATAAAGCATTCGTCAATTTCCTTTTGATTTCATTTGTTGAATATATGCTTATGATACCTATAAACGCAATTTTTATAGACTTTTGTATATGTTAATGAGTTAATGAGTTTTTTTTCTTAATTTTTGTAATTTTTGTACTGACCTTCCCTCATGGCGTAGTCGAGGATCTCTTTGAGTTCCTGCCAGTCTACTTCCCCGTCGTCTCCCGCCAGACGAGTGAAGAATTCGCGGACAGGATCCGCGGGTTCAGGAGTCGGTGTCACGTCTTTCACCTGTTGGTACAGTCGAGGTTGAAAAAATGTAAAAAAAAAAATTTACAACAATACGAATTATTAATATCCATAATGCACTGCACACTGAATATAGAGGACTTTTGCTTGTGTTATATTAGGCGACGGTAGCCACCCATCATCAAGAGGACCGTCAGCCTGTCTGTCAACTTTAACATAAAAATCTATCAGGAGAGGTATCGATTTTAGTAAGAGAGGTAAAATTTTGTATAGTGAGGGTGGTTCATTTAGAATAATATTGCATTTCCACTCACCCTATCATCCACTTGTCCCATGCCAATGTCTTCATCATTCTCGCTGAAATATAAAAAAACCGACTAATAAATATAAACCTCAAATGGGTCACATTCAGAATGTCTAGTAGTGTCTCAGAATGAATAGTGTCTCATAATGACTATTTTCAGAATATCCAGTGTCACAGAATGTCTAGTGTCTCAAAATGTGTATTGTCTCATAATGTCTATTTTCAGAATGTCTAAGTGTCTCAGAATGTTCAGTGTCTCAGAATGACTAGTGTCACAGAATGTCTAGTGTCTCATAATGTCCTGTGTTTCGAAACGTATATTGTCTCATAATGTCTATTTTCAGAATGTCCAGTGTCTAAAATGTCTATTGTTTCATAATGTCTAGTGTCTCATAACGTCCAGTGTTTCGAAACGTATGTTGTCTCATACTGTCTATTTTCAGAATGTCCAGTGTCACAGAATTTCCAGTCCCAGAATGTCTAGTGTCTCAAAATGTATATTGTCTCATAATGTCTATTTTCAGAATGACCAGTGTCTCAAAATGTATAATGTCATAGAATGTCCAGTGTCACAGAATGTCTAGTGTATCAAAATGTCTATTTTCAGAATGTCTAGTGTCTCATAATGTCCAGTGTTTCGAAATGTATATTGTCTCATAATGTATATTTTTTAGAATGTCTGTTGTCTCATAATGTCTATTTTTTAGAATGTCTATTGTCTCATAATGTCTATTTTCAGATTGTCCAGTGTCACAGAATGTCTAGTGTCAAAAAATGTCTAGATTTTCGCAACTACTGGCTTCATAGAATAAAATAGTCAGCTGAAATAAGTTGAAATAATTTATTATCAATGATGCCTGTTAATAGAACATTGAACCATTGAACGTATATCACACTGTAGTCTTAAAATCTCTGTACTCGCTGATAATGTAACTTTACATAGGCGAAAGATTTATTATAAATCACTCCACTAGTTTTTGAGTTTATTCATTACAAACAAAAATACAAATCTTTTCTCTTTGTAATATTAGTACCTATAGATCTTTGATAAAGGATACTTATTCAGGGTCTTGAACAAAATCACTGCGAAAAAGTGTCCAATTTCTGATAAAAAGATGATAATGTAAATGTTGCATGACTGATTTGAACCTTAACATTTAATAATAATGGTTCAAGTCGTAACACGTGTTCACCTTAAAGGACAACTTTGTGCAACAAATTTGAAATAACACCCCAAGCTGTGAGTGCGGTGATATTCTACTATGCCACTTTTAGTGAAGCAACCCAGAATCCAGTGTATCCTTTATCAAAGCTATAGATAGACAAAGAGCTAAATCATAATCCTGTGACGTCAGAAAAAGTTATAAATAAAACTCACGCCATGTTATTGCATTTCTCCGAGAAGACTCGAAGAAGAAACTCTCCCTCTTCATCGGGATCGAAGGTTGAAGGCACTATCACGTACGAACCCGGCTCCAACTTGAATCTGGAATAGTATTATTTAAATTAAAAAAAAAAATATAACTAACCTCAGAGTCCTCAGACTTTCATTTGAGCCTAAACACGTCATAGTTATTGTAGTGGTAGGGAACACTGCGTCTGGCGGCAGTAGCCACCACTTCACAGAATAACACGTGAAATAACACCGTGAAATAACAGCATATGTGCTGTTGTGTTTCGGTGAGCGAGTGAGAGATGCCAGAGCCCATTAACCCATCCCTCCCTCCCTTATCCCTTATCCTTAATCCTTCCATGGTTGGTTCTATATGGCATTTGCAACACCTATGGTTTTGCTTGTGTTATAGGCTACGGTAGCCACTTACCATCAAGTGGACCGTCATATTATAGCCTGTCTGTCGACCTTTAACATAAGAAAATAAATATCTTCAACGTCTTCATCTGTTTGCGAGTTAATATTCCAGAGACAGAGTTAAAATCAATTTGCTTGCTTCATGACAATAATTATTGGTGATATAGATTGTAATAGCAGCGATATCAGAGATAATTATAAACTTTATTTATAAGTAGCTGTTGCCCGCGACTTCGTCCGCTTTAAAAAAGATAAAAAGTAGCCTATCACGTGTCTCGCACGTCTAAATGTTTATCTATCAAGTTTCATGAAAATCAGTTAATTCATTTAAGAGTTATGGATGAACATATATACATACAGAAAAAAATTCTAAAAATGGTCAATTTAGTTTCAGTATCATGTATAGAGCCTATATACACGATATTTCTGAAAACAAAGTAAATTACTCCATGATTGACCCCTACAGATTTATTATTAGTATTGATTGATTTATACCTCTAATTTGAAAAATGAAATCACAAAAAAAAAAATATAAGAAAAAAAAAATCTGCGAAAATTTGATCCTCGACTCTGAAACTATTTTTAAAGTGAGCGATGGTGACATACCATCGCTTGAACTTTACCTGGCACTGACTTCGCGAAGATTAATGAAGGCCTGAGAGCGTCCGACGGATGCGTTGTACTTGAAGAAGTTGACGTCTAACGGCTTCGGCACGTGACCGTAGTCCGGAAGACGGTAGACGGCGAACCCGATGGTCAGACATTCGAGGCCTTGGTGACGTTGGGACCGACGATTCTTTTGCATCAGTGCCACTATTATCTGAAAATTACATTTCAATATAATTGAGTCAATGTTGTTAAAGTTCATTTAAGCTTTATGATGGCAAGTATTTGTTAAACCGAAATCTGCTAATGTGCACTTTTTTTTTATTAAATCCATCGAAGTACTAATTAAAGAGAGATTTAAGCGCTCATCAGTTCTTTTTATACTCATGAGCGAATAATGCTCATGGACACTTATCAGTTTTATTAAACTCATGAGCACTGATCAGTTTTTTATACTCACGAGCACTGAGCAAATAATGCTCATGGACACTGATCAGTTTTATTACACTCATGAGCACTGATCAGTTTTTTATACTCACGAGCACTGAGCAAATAATGCTCATGGACACTGATCAGTTTTATTACACTCATGAGCACTGATCACTCATGAACACTCATCAGTTTTTAGACGATCAATACGGTAGTGAACTATTGGAACCCCAAGATTTCTCGGAACATTTGTTCATATCCCAACATTTTTTGGAATCTCAAAAAAGTGCACACAGCATACTTTGGTTTTACAACGACGATATGAATGAAATTAATACTTACAGTACACTTATTTTCTTCATCGTCTTCGTCGACGTCTTTGAGCGTGATCGTGTATTGAGGATTGCGCCAAAACGTCTCCAGGAAGTTGCGACAACCACCGGCGGTTACGCCTGAAAAATATTAGACAAACATTCCACTATATTGTATATTTTGTAATTATATAGACTACTAGCAACCCGCTCCGGCTTTGCACGGGTGCTATTCTTCGCCGAAAATTAGATACAAAAACCTCAATGACGGAGGTTTCATTCTTTTATGTATCAATCATAAAAATATGAGTGTAATGTTGGTGTGGTCACATTATTATGAGCCTTTCTTTCATATATTACCTCGAACCCACTCTCCTTCGAATACGGACATCTCCCATTTCTTGGTGCAACCTTCGGGACACTCCTCGGGATCCAGGGAGTCCGGGTTCAAGTTGCATATTTCCACTCTGAAAATTAAATTTATTTTGCTAGTTTTGCGGAAAAAGCCTTCACCACTTCTACAGCTAAGGCCTCTATGAAATTAAACTTGGAACAAACAATCTTAATAAAACAAATGTTTATAAAATCTGCTTCATTGTGTTGTCTGCAGTATTCTGTCTAAGATAGTATTTTTGAATTATCTTAAAGAAGAATCTTAGGAGATAAGATTGAATCAGACAACAAGACTGGGAGACTGAAATCAAATGAAATTTAGGCCCACATGCTAAATACCTTGAGAAATGATTGACGAAGTCCTTGAAAGACATCCAGAATTCTCCATCGTCGTCGAATGTTAGTCCCAACTCTTCCTTCTCCGACTCGGGTATGAAGCGCCATTCTGGTGACCTGTAATAGGGAACAAACAAAAGGTCTTTAATCTGATACACTTTAAAAATAAGAAGACGTGAAAGGATGAAGGCGTTATGTCGCATTTTTGGGTTTTTTTGAATTAATGAAGGTAATATGTCCTTATGAATGATTACAGACCTTAGGATCGTCGATTTAAGACATTTTTGGAAAAAAGGTTGAAAAAGGTGTTATAAATACGGTTAATTTTAAAAAGCAGAGTGCAGAAAAGTTTACTTTTGTCAATGGAAGAGGGAGCTATGTTCACTTTTTTTTTTTTAATTAAATAATAGAAGTGTTCAATTGCTATCATAGCATTAATATTTTAGGTTGTTTACAAAACTTTGTATTATAATTTTTGTACAAAAATCAGTTCAGTGGCGACTTATTTATCTCAATAATTAAAAGTAAAACTTTAACCTCGATTTATTCAAAATTGGAATTATGCGACATACCACCTTCATCCACTCACGTCTTCAACTATTGACCTCTGAAGGTACAGTCAAACGCGCACTCCAGCTCTGTAGATGTCGACAGTTGTTTGGTGCTGACTTTAACCGATGTGCGGCCCACCTTACACGAGGAGTAAGGTAAGTGAGTAAGGTAAACGTACTTGTCGCTCCACGCGCCGTTCCACTCGGCCTCGTTGCCCCAGGGGTTGCGCATGCGCAGCAGAGGGATCTTGCCGGCTCGGCCCGGAGTCTCGATGTCCACGTACTTCACACGGGTTATGGAGTACGCGTGACCCCTGATCAGACCCGCGGGTGTCTCCGCCTCGAGAATGTGAGGGTCAGGCTGGAATATTTATATAAATAAAGTATATTCACACATTCCACACACCTCCACCTAGTTTCACACTAATTCAATCGAGACAGTTGAGTTGATATAAATAAATAAATATGATCTATTCTTTTTCTATTGATCAAAAATGTAAACAAATATAGCGTCGCCATGGTCACTGGACTGTTTTAAAGATGGGATTTGTACATTAGGCATTATCAAAGAGAGATGACTCAGTGATTAACTCATTTAGAATTTGTTCGTATTGTTTGTTTAGTTCTATATCGTGAATTGTTTGTTTACTTTTTTGATCAATGAAAAAAGAATAGACCATAGATTACTTTTTTATACATATTATAAATACATTTGGCCCTAGCGGGATTCGAACCCGCGACCGTTTGGTTAACAGCTAGGGTTACTAGCCACTATACCTTATTCACTGAAACGAACTTATAGGGAGATAAAGCGTTCGGCTGTGATTGGTGGAGATCACAGACAATGTGAGTGTACAGAGTACATGTACTTTTTAGTCTGTTCGTAGAACTCTCACTGTTTGTATACTGCGTTTTTTAATTTTAATTCCTATTATAGTTTTTTTAAGATTTGAATTTCGTTTAACTAACGTTTAACGTATTTTTCATTTTATGATTATATCAGGAACCAAAATGTCTAATAATTTAAATAATAAATAATTCACAACTTAATGGCTAGAATAGTTCATACAAAATAAAAAGTTGTGGGTGGGTTATACTATAATATTTTATTATAGTTTACAAAGTTAAAAGTAGCGTAGAATGAACGTTCATCTATTATTGTATACGCCCACTCCCACTCGAGATTTGCTGTCCTTGTCTTTTGTATGGAATTGAGTGAAAGAGAAAGCGCTATATTAGCTCGTTGCAGTGAATCAACTGTAGATCAAAATATGTGTCGTCAATAATAATGCTCTGATAAACTATACGCACCTCAATACTGCATCCCATGAGAGAATTCCTCTCGTATGCCTTCAAGAGTATGGTGTAGAAGTTTGGAGGCAGCTCAGCAATGTCGTACATTTCTGTCACTCCTCCGGTGAAGTCTTCCATTGCCTCGCAGGTCGAACCGCCCTTGAGGGCTTCGTACGAGCCGTGCAACCTTTATTTACATACAAAAAAGTGATTATAGAGACATATTATTCAGTGTAACTGCACCTTAAATGTTGCATTGAGAGCTAAGTACTCACTTGGCGTAAGCCTTCTCGAGCAAAGCACTCCAGAATTCGTTGTTCTCCGAAGAGTGCAGGAAGACGAGCTTCCCACGGTACGTTGGCAGACGGTCATCAATCACCACGTCAACCCAACGACCGTACTGCCAAAATCTAAAAATACACACGGGGATTTTATTGTTTTTTATTTTGTAATAATAATAAAATTAGTTACATGCAAGCAAAGATAAGAATGCATCCTGAAAAGTGGCTAAGGGCTAAAGTTATAAGTTATAATAACGATGGCCTGGCACGGACGGCAAAAGAAAACGAGGCAGGCCTAAAGCGCGATGGTTCTATGACATACCAAAAGTTTTAAAAAATTGGCCAATATATGCGAACGAAAGAAAGAAATGAACTTGAAAAATCAACAAAATTTTGATTTTTGTTTATTATTACAGGCGGCAAACACGTTATCATTATCATTCACTTAGAACAAACTCTCACCGAAAGTGGAAGACTCCCGCATATTCCTCATCGAAGCTCTGATCATCCGGCACCACTTGGAAGAACAATCTGTAATTAACATATACAAATACATATTTTTACCACTGACCCGACATACTTGTTCTATTGAAACATCAAAAGTCAAGACTCGAATAAGAAAATTTCCTTGAAGTTGTAATGTAAAACCTCTTTGCATTAAGATACTCACTTCCTGTGCAGCGTGAGGTTGGCGACGGCTGCCAGAAGCCAGCAATCTCCGAGCTCTCCTTGCTGGACGTCGAAACGACTGTAACCTTCCACAAACAGTTGCGGATTGTCGCATATTTCCTGTAGATATGTTTAAAATATTGAGCAGTTGTACATTGTACATTAAAAATATTGTAAAGTTGTATTATCTAGTTCACTGACTTGGTTGAAATTTATGTCAATTCTTGATAAAGCTCCTAAAATTATGTGCGATACGATAGCTCATTGGATTCGGAATGATGTCTAGAAATATGTAGGTATTAAAATGTTTTACCAGCACGTGAACAAATGCAAAAGTTATATAAACAATTTTAAGCAAAAATTTACAAATAAGATGAGTATAAAAAACGCATTTAGTTTTTCGATTATAACCCTGGTAAAGTTAAATTTATAATGACGATCATAAGAGTTTCTTGTAGAAACCAATAAATATTTTGATTTTGATAACTGAAACTCAAAACAAAAGATTCTAAAAGAAGAGGAAATCGCAGATAAAAAACGGTCCCCTCATGAACATGATTTTAATTTACTTTTTTTGCTTCTCTTTTTTTGTTAATACTTAAAAAGATTATGCCATAAAAGTTAACAAAATATAAATTAATTATTTGTCGAAAGCGAATCATCGAGTTAATTGGCAAAAGGGGTACTCTCTCGTTTACTCAACTGCCTACATACCGCGTCGTATATCAAGCCACGGTATTATACATTAGTCACGGTCGCTTTGAAGAGATAGCATAGTTCGATAAGGACACCCATTGTATTCGTACATTTCTATGCTAATCTCGTGCTTACATTATTAGTATCCGAATCGTCATTAGGAAAAATTAAAAAGAAATCGTTAATTAGCGAAAATATATTTGAGAAGTGTTGCTCTTTGTAGATTCAACCACTCATTTTTTATTGATTTATAACAGGATGAAATAATAAAAAAAACGAAAGATTCCCCCAACCAAGTCTACAATACAATACAATTGTGGGTCGCCTGTATAGAGGGCTCCCCAGCTGTGGGATGGTTCCCACAGATAATGTTCCCACGTATGTACATATATTAGTATGCCCGCTGCAGACTATCCCCGACTTCCACCAGAATGATTAACAACCCTCAATTTAGTCAGCAGCCAATGAAACTCAAAATACATTTGCATTAGCACAGAAAAAGTCAGGTTGAAAAGCAATAGCAGAATGTTTATTTACAATTTTTGGCAACCCTTATATATTTTCATTTTGACAAGACATTCTATTTCAAATTCAAATCAATCATGGAATTATATTTAAATGTTCGTTCGAATTTTTCATGTTGACGTTTTCGAATCTTCTCTGCCAGCGTTCTATGAAGAGGTTGTATATGCGGGTTTGGTAATGTGGAGTATCGCCACACAATGTTTAGGCACAATTTTGGTATCACGAGAACGTCGCATTCTGCTCTTGAACTGGAAATAATTATTGAAAAGTATTTCAATGACTCACCCCAGGTCTCAGCCAAGTGATGGGTCTATCCAACCTCTCCTTGTAGTACAGGCTTCGATCTATGGCTGGAAATTCGGGATCCTCAAACAGCCTCCCATCGCCTAAACATCTGGAGCGAATGTCCTTGAAGTCCTGGTATGTAGCCGGTCCGAAAGACGATGGTCTGGTCTCGCCGAGCTGTAGAAGATTGGGTCAAATAAGGAAAAAATATTTTTAGAACTTCACTCGCTCGTCCAGTCCAGTGCCACTTTAAGTTAATCACATTTAAAAAATTAATTAATTTAACTATCCACAATCCCACTTTTTTTTTAAATGTAAGTGCCATTGTGATAACATTTAACATTTTTTTGCTGACACATGTAGGGGTCCCTATATAATTGTTATTACGGCTGATACGGAGGTAGCTACGCCCTTGTTTTACACGAAAGAGTTACAAACATCCGTTCTGCTGTTCCACGCGAATTTAATTAACTTTATAAAATATCGACTACTAGCTGGTGCTCGCGACTTCGTCCGCGTTGAAAAGTATAAAACGCCATAGATCTACCGTGGAATGGATCATTAAAAATATCACCAAGCAATTGTCATGTTAGTCGCTTCACCTGATTCTGGATAGATGGCGTTGTTAAGTGTATCCCGGGCCAAGTCGCTAGTATTTATTTTTATTTTAGATTTCCAGTAGGAATGAAGCATTTTCCCGCGGTAAAAAGTAGCCTATGTTCATCATCAGGAATAATGTCGGCTTCTAATGGTAAAAGAATTTTTCAAATCGGTCCAGTACTTTCGGAGCCTATTCTATACAAACAAACAATCAAATATTTCCTCTTTATAATATTAGTATAGATAATATGAAACTCTATGATAAATAATGTAGTTTTCTATAGTTAAAGTCGGTCAAGTAATTTCTGAATTCATTCATTACAAACAAAAATACAATTTCTTTATCAATCATCAACATTAATAATAAATCTGTAAGTTTAGGTATTGTATTGTATGTATGTTCCTCCATAACTCTTAAACGAATTAACTGATTTTCATGAAACTTGGTAGATATTAATGCTCAAATATATATTATTTTGTTTTCTCCGTGTTGTCGTAGTTGGAACCCAAAACACGAATGAAGTGTTTGGATTGAAACCCAAAACACGAATGATTTATATAGGATGCTATCCCCCCCCCATATCCCGTCGCCTACAAATAGTCCTTTGTTATCTTTGTCTAAACCAGACGACATTGAAATAACGTACTATCAATGCAAAAATTGTGTGTGCGTGAATATTTTAATACAATGTTTATTTTTTACTAAAATCAATGTAGCAATGCTTATTTATATATTTACAGCTTAACATATTTTTTTGTGCACATTATAAAAAGAATAGAATTAAGAAATAAATAAATAAATATAAAAAATAATAATAGTAACCACAGATTTTATTAAATAGCTGTTAGTCTTTTAAGATTACCCTTAACAGGAAGAGTGGTGGGTGATGGATACACTATAATAACCTCTTGGGCGATATTACCCGTAAACATAAAACATTTCCTTAACGACGTATATAAACATCTGCTTGCAATCGACTAACTACTAATTTAAGATTTTATTTTATTTTCTGACGCAGAAATGGATTTCGTGGTTAGTTTGGGATTGGATCTGACGAAATGAACATTTTAGCGCTAACCAACATCAATACTTAATTGATTATTAAAGAGCCCAATTTTTTCGCTGCAATTTTTATAAAATATTTACGACTCTAGATAGGTTTCACATGCTTAGGCATTCATCTGTCCCTAGAAAGAGTTATTGCTCATATGCTTCAGAACTTCAATATCATATTTAGTAGCGTAAATCTGGACAATAAATTCCATATTTTAATTAACTAGTCACTAAGATTTAAATGTCTTAATTTAAAAATAAAATAAAATTATTTGTTTTATAATAAAAACATCTGTAAAATAAAATTAAACCAATTTATTTAATTGAGTTTTTTTTGTAATAAAAATTTTAATTTTTCTGATTTTTTTTGTGTAAAATTATATCTCGATACTTTTTGGAATTCATTTAAATACTATTTTGATTAAGTATGATGTGTTCATTTACACTTGACTTGCACACTAAAAACTATTTAATGTATTTTAGTGCATTTAGAATTTAGCATTATTTATAAGTATTCAAAATTTGTGCTGAACCTGTTTTATTTATAAATAAATTTTCACAACATCTATTGCAACAATTTATACAACCAAAATAACAAACCCAAAACAGTTGTTCCCCTGTTGGCATGAACATTTGACTTCCATTATAATTTGGCGGCATTTTTAACTTGTACACTTTGCTGTGTTCGACAGACGATTCGGCTTTTACTATCGGCTTTTTTGTCTTCGCTTCTATTTCTCTAGTTAGTGTGACTTTAGGTGACGATGAATTTTCTTTTTCAAACACTAATGTCTTATTCGCCACAACGTTACCTCTTTCCACTGAAACACTACTTTTCTTGACGACTTCGTCTTCTTTCTGTTCTATTCTCTCATTCTTTGCATCTTCTTCTATCGGATTAACCACTTTTGTAGCCCAGAAAGGTCTGTAAGAGCTGTTCTGTCTTACTTTTGACTGTTGATACGCGTAATCAGACACCTTAGCTTTTTTGAAGTCTTCGAAAAGTCTCGAAAAGAAACCAGTGTTCTCCGCGTTCTTATCCGATTTAGTTTTATCTCCACTGCTCCTTTTGCTCTTGTGTCTGAGTATGCGACCCGACTTTGGCGATACGATGGACACCGATTTTCTTTTCCACACATCAGCAGCATTCGTAACAGCTGTCGCCGCGTAGAAAGCCTTCAAATAACCCACTTCTTCTTTTTTCCATTTCAAAAACTCTTCTTCAGTGATTTCTGTCATTTTAAAGTGTTTTCCTCCACTGTTCTCTTTATACACTGATTCGGTTTCTCATTTGATTTTTCTTAACTATAACGGAAATCATATTGACCCTATTCTTCAAGGCCTCTTTAATTGGTTATTCGTTTAACGATTAGTGATTGTTAAATCTGCTAACTATATTTGTTTAATATCAATTCATTGTTGATTGGATTTTTTTGTAAATATCTATTATTGGGAATTTGTGTATATTTACACGGTTCAAAAGACTGTAGCAGCTGAGTTAAGTTATTACGATTACAAAATGTCCAAAAGGTGAGTGCTGAGACTATTACTATAACATAAATTTAATAATAATCGAGATTAGTAATATATTGTAACTATTTGTGATTTTGTCTCAACCAAAAAGTGTATCAGTTTCTTGATTGAACCTATAGTAATAGTAATAGAAAAAAAAATAATAAAGATGGAAATTCTCTGCCTTTTTTTGTCACAATTTATGAAATACTAGCTGCTGTCCGCGACTTCGCCCGCATAACTTTGTAAATTATATACTAAAACCTTCCTCGAGAACCACTCTATCCATTGGTAAAACAGCATCAAAATCGGTGGAGTAGTTTTGAGTTTATCGCGAACAGACAGACAGACAGACGCGGCGGAGGACTTTGTTTTATAATACGTAAGTAGGTTTCAATTTTGTACTTTTTTTATATATTAAGTATCAAGTGAAGTATTAGAAGAGTGAACTTGTAACAGTTATGTCCTTGACGATATGCCTATTGATTATTTTGTTTGTCCCTTCAGCTATTGGTTGTTTTCTAATTATGAGAAAAAGATTTAAATTGTTAAAATTTCTGTGTGAACTAATTAATATATTATTTTGTTTTTATATTATTATTTTTATTTATTTTTACATAATACTTCGTAATATGCATACTTATTGAATATTAATATATTTAAATTAGACTATCTTGAATTTTTAATAATAGTATTAATATTAGAAAAAAAATCATATTAATCTAGAAATAAATTTTGCGATAAAATTTTCCACAATCTAAAATCTCAGCTAAATAATTAAAGTATTTTAGACCAACCGATTTATTTATAATTTCAAAAGCAAAGAAAATATATTTTCTTTATACACAAATACAGTTTTAACACTGGAATAGTTAGTAACAAAAAAATTCACTTCACTCCAATTTAATTATAATAATGGCCATTCCGACCGGACAAGTCAGTTCAAACTGTTACTATTGACTGACTGAAAAGTTAGTGATAACGGCCCGTAATAAATGTGGCATATTGTATACTCGCATATATGTAGATATAATATACTCGCATGCCTAGATACAGCGGGCATGTTTACAGGAAACCCGTGGAGTATTGGAGTGATAAGGTATGTTATGTTGTTTCAGCTGAGGATTTTTTTATATATAATTATGAACTCTATTTCTTTTTTAATCCCTATCCTTAATCCTAACGAGGTTCCTACATTGTTAGGATTAAGGATAGGGGGCACTTACAATGCCTGTGTCGATGGCTAGTGTGAATGAATTACTTCCAAAGTAGTGGGTCTATTTTATTAAAATAAAAACGATAATCATGCCAAATGATGTGCTAGTCACGATAAAATAACAAATAACTCAAAAAAAAGTGGCTATCGCGACTTAAAGTTCAAATTTTATTCTAAAATAACATTTTTATGCTGTTTTCAATCGACTTCCAAAATTGAGAATGAGTTTCATAATTCATGCAACTAGTACTATTTAAAAGTAATATTATAGCTTTCAGTGGACAGCATAATAACATACTTTAATGAATAATTAAGTATAGGACCCAAGTGACATCCCTGTGGGACACTATGTCATTTAATAGGCGTGGTGGCATATGAAACTTACATTTTATGGTTACTTATATCGATGGCGACATGAAAAATAATTACCGCCCGTGGTGTGCTTTAAAACGGGAGCTTTTAAGCTAATAGAGTTCGAAGGCGTTGACATACATAGTCAAAGGCTAAACTAAATACAATGTCTGTCGGAGAGTAGGAGAATAAGCTTTTCGCACAGAAACTTATTGTATCTGTTGGTGAAAGACGTTTATTTATAAATCTGTTGTTTTTTAAGTGATAATGTGGTCTAATAATATTTTGAGTAAGTACTGAGATTACAGTTTTTATATTTAAAATTGGCTGGCGCCCGCGACTTCGTCCTAGTTGAAAAAGAATAACTCCTTAAAAAAAAAACAGTTTTCTCGTGGATGCCATTGTCAGAACTGGACCAAATTCAAATGGGACCACACGGGAAGCACCAGCTATCAAATAAAAAAAGACTCATCAAAATCGGTTCACCCAGTCGAAAGTTATGAGGTAACAAACATGTGAATTATAGCTGATTTTAATTCGCAAAGTTTTATACACAAATGCGCCTTTTTCGCCAAAATTGCGATAACATTTCATTTTTCAAGGCTCAATGCATTTTTGGTGTTAGTATTATCTTAAACAAACACTTCTCTATGTTTACTTTGATAAGTCGCAAAGTTTATAACGATAAATTCCTAACTGATTTTTAAAGGTCCTACAAATAGTTATACAAATGTTAGAGTTGCGCCCGTGTGATTCATTATCTATACTTAATGTTATGAAGAAAGAAGATCTGTATAATATTTTTGTATGTTTTTAATAAATATAGTATGGACCGATTTTGAAAATTCTTTCACTTGTAGAAAGCTACATTATCAGTGAGTAACATAGGCTATATTTTATACTAGTTGTCGCACGCGACTTTGTCCGCGTAACTTTATAAAAATAATACTACCGGGTCCAATTGTATTTTTAAATCATCCAGGAAACCATCGAAATACCCATATAAAATTTCAACCCAATCGGTTCAGCCGTTTAAAAGTTATGTGAAAAAGATAAGTACGGAAGGATAATTCTTACTACCCGTTGTCCTATTACCCGTTTTCCCGTAGGAATGAAGCATTTTCCCGCGGTAAAAAGTAGCCTATGTTCATCAGGGATAATGTCGGCTTCTAGTGGTAAAAGAATTTTTAAAATCGGTCCAGTAGTGTCGGAGCCTTTCTATACAAACAGACAAACAAACAATCCAATCTTTCCTCTTTATAATATTAGTATCGATTACGCGGGCGAAGTCGCGTGCAACAGCTAGATTGATAAACTAGCTGTGCCCGCAACTTCGTATTTGTGGTATTTCGGTATAACGTTTTACGTTTGTAAACCGATTGGGATGAAAAATAAACACAATGTTACAGGAAGTTTAATACAAGTGAAAACCACATTCAAATCAGCCTCGGTTAAACTTTTTTTCTGATAAGCGTGCACAAATGTACATATGAACAAACGACAGTTTTAAAAACTATTTGTTTGGCAAGTATACGTACGTTTTCATTTTTTTTTTTTTGGAGTGAAAACTTCTTTAGGCGGGCTTGCACATTAAACTTTTTTGTATGGATAATTTGGTAGGGGGTAAATCAGTAAATTCGGACCGATTGTCGAACCTATGAAGCTATGAACCTGTTTTATTACTTTCGCAAGTTCAATAAATGCTGTCTTCGGTCATTGAAGACAAGTAAGCTGAGATAACAAATTCTTTCCAATACCTATTTATTAGACACTGACTTCACTCGCTCATACACGGTGCTAAGGAAGCACCAATCTTTGTAAGTTTAAGGAAACATTGTACATTAATAATTTTTATTTATAACAGAATTAATTAACATACGAAAAAAATAACGATTTCAAATCAAACGCTATTAAAAAAAATTTCATGTCTATTAAAAGGAGAGCAAGTTGAAATCCTTCTTAAGAGTTCAAATCTAGAGGTGAGACAGGGTCTAGACTGCACGGAGTCAAAGATCCCCTCCGTGTCTAGACATTATTATATATAAATAATAATAGAGTACCTCGTGTAACGAGTCTACGTCTAGTAGATGTATTTATTGTTTTTTTGTCGTCAATCTGGTTTCAAAAAATAATTTATGCAAGTAACACGTCGAGGATAATAATTAATGAATAAAGTGTTAGTAAAGGATAAATAATCAAAAATAGTGTAAATTTACTAGGAGTTTATAAAAGGATTAAATCACTATTAAATTATAAAAAACCCTAACTAATATTATAAAGCGATAGTTTGCTAGTAGTTATTGGATGTATGTTAATCTTTGAGGCAATAACTTTATCGCGTCTTCGAACGCATGCGAGCTTTTTTTTGGTTTTTAAAAAAACCTTCCATTTGGGCTGCACATAAGGTACTATTTATCTGTAACATAGTCTTCTATTGTAAGGGGTTGGTTACTCCCGCTAGTAATTAAATGTATAGATACGAAATGTAATATCCACCATTGCTAATTTACCAAAGAACAAAAAGGGCAACTCGGTTCAGATTTACCAACACCGTTTGCGATCACCAGTTATTTCAGTCCCATGTGTTATTTATGCTATGGCGTCGTCTGTGAGTGACGCTCCATTTGCCAAGATGCTAATGAACACTATTTTAATATTCCCTTGTTCCATATAATCGATTGGATAAGCAAATTGCAAATTAAACAAATTGCTATGTTAATCATGGCTGCATTACGCGGAGCACTGAATCAGCGAACGCGAACAAAAGTCATAATAAATTCTTACTTGGTTCTTCTTTGTTGCTTAGTAATTATTGGTTAGATTTATTTGTTATTAACCTTGATTTATCACCGCTGTGATAAGACTTTAAGGTTCTCTAGAAGTGATATGACATTTGTGGAATTAATAAATTTTGCTCGCGACTTCGTCTGCGTCTGCGCCCCTTCTTTTTGTTTTTAATTATTTATTAAAGTAAAAGTGTCCATAAGCCGATATTAAAAGAAATACACTCCGGCAACATTCAGTATCACGCGCACTTGAGCCATATGAATTTAGTATTGAAGTCAATTATGCAGTAGATTATTTAAGTAATATTGTATACTACTATGGACCACATGTCCGAAATAAAAACTTACTATATCTATAATCCAAGACATTGCTACATTATTTTGCGAATGTAATGTTTTGCAAATATAATATTATGCTCGCAAGCTGCAAAAACTCTCTGGAATAGGTCTTAAAAATGAACCCTCCGAATTTTTATGACAATTTTTTTTATCAATTTTTTATCAAAATATGTTGGAGTATAATTAGCATTCTCTTTAGTATAGGGTCATTCCTACCTGACTGAAGTTTGGCAGATTGACAATTTGGCTATTTTTATTTAAACATTAAAAAAAAATCAATAGTTACGTAACTATAAAGTATGTGAGCGTAAACTGCACGCGAATAGAGCTGCTCGAATAGAGCGAAAGAAATATTTTGATACTTAAATAAGTAATTGGTTTCCTAAGTAATACAATTTATAAATGTGAAAGAAAGTTAGTTTGTTTCTTACGTTTTCACGCCTTAAAACTCAACCCATCCCGTTGTCAGAGATGCAGGAACGGAAGAAATAGTTTACCTTTCACCTCGGAAAAAAGTCTATCCCCTAGGAATGATCTAAAAGGAAGTTAAAAAATTAACGGCTGACCAGTTTTATAGTATGCACCAATGCTATTGGCACACTGGGCCATAAAACTTTGGAGCAGCATGGCCGTCGGAATAGTGATAACAAGCGATAGTATGTATGATTGTAGGCATTGTATATATGTATGTTCCTCCATAACTCTCAAACGAATTAATTGATTTTCATGAAACTTAATAGACATTTAGACGTACCGGACACAAGAAAAAAAAAAACAGCAATAACTACTCAAAGTATCGACAATGCGTGTGGAACATGCACAACCTGCACTTGAATAATTTATGGTCCAATGTGCCAGAAGCGTTTGCGTTGAGTATAGCAATTAGCAATTTTAATTTTTCAACACTAATTTTTTTAAATTTTTGGACAGTATGTATTGATACAAAGTTTCTACAAGATTGTAATACATTTTATTGGACACCAGGCTGGCGGGCTTACTTGTGTCATTGTGAATTCAGACATATGGTAAATTTATTTCGAGCTTGGAATAAGGATGAGTAAAATAGTTTTATTGCACAGTGCATGCGTCATTTAATATGGCGGTATTTTCAAAGCGCTGTTATCTCGCAGACCGGGCTCAATTGAGCAATTGCTTGGGTCGGGATGGCGCAAGGCCGCGGATTATTAGCTGTGAACGTATCACAGATAGTATTAGATATCTGTCTGTAAGATTATATTTTACAGTCTAAAAGTCTTTCCATTTTTGCAACACTAAAGTGTGTTCTGTAATCCAAAGTTCATATCATATTTGATATTATGTAGTTAATTATTCTCATGTTGAAAGCAAGTTGGATTACCTATTATTTAAATAACAAAAAAGAGAAGAAGGCTTTTAAAAATGAATTAAGAATTTTCATACAATGTCAATAAACTGTGTGGGTGCATGAACAACTAAGTTATGTTATTACAACCTACACAAATTGTTGAAGCATTATTATTTTGATAGATTACTATCATCAATGTCTTAAAAAAATTAGAAGTAGTTAACCAGCAATTATTAATAGTTATAAAACAATATTTTGTATTGTATCACTTATATTATACAATATTTTGTATGTACCTACTTGTCAAAGTAGAAATCAGAGTATTTTTTTTTTTGGCCATCCAGTTAAATTTAAATCTTTGAAATGAAAGCCGACTTTCTTTTCAAATATTCATTGAAATCCGATGAAGGAGAAACATTGCTGGGAAAAATGTAAGAGAAATTCATTTTTTCTTGTTCTCTTCCAAAATTCCTCTTATAATTCTTTATACAGAACTCTGGGGTTACCCTTGGCTATTTAACATCACAAACTAATTAATTAACAGATGAATTAAACTGATTTAAAATATGTCCCAAATGTCATGTTGAAGTTTGTTGCATCGGAATGGCACATTATTCGTCAATATTGGCATAACCAATAATATGTTTGTAGCCACAAATTTTATTTGACAAAGGGTCAAAAAAAATATAAAATATAAATTATTCTACCACATACCACTTTGTAATTCTTGATGCTCGGTAGAAACCTCTTTTGTTCGACCTCCTTCTTTTGGAAAACCTCATTGATGATGTTGCCCAAAGCCTGCGCCCCATATTGAAGCAACACTTGACCACCCTGATTCAAAAACTGCCTTCCCGCCCCTTGCAAGAGGGAACCAAAATTTCCACCTCCATTTTGGCCCGCCATAACGAGCTCTCACTCACTCGCACTAACACTACTACTGTATGTCCTTTTCACACTTCACTAAGACATTTTTGAATTGACTGTAAAGAATTTTTCATATTTTGAATAAGGAATGTTTTAAGCCGTTTAGGCAATCCTTATGCTGTGCTGTTTAAATTATATTACTTGACTATTATTGATACAAGCCCGTGGTATAAAAAATTATGGGAGTAAAATAAAAATTATCACACAGTAAGTTAGTGTCTCTTATCTCTAAGTTTCAAAGATAATTGTGCCATCTACACAAAATTTAAAAAAAAGTAATGAACAAACAAAATTTGAATGTATTTTATAATCGTTCTTAAGGAGTAAACTGCAGTCTTGCATTGAAGCTGACACACTCACACTTTTTTTAAAGAAACGTGAGGCAAGGATATTCAGTTAAACAGCCTACTGTGAACACAATACCGCACAATACTAATATTAAGTTATGACTAGTATTGCCAAGGCAGTTCAGATTACACTATTATAGTGACATCATCTGTGATGTAGCAGAAACATGTTAATTATACTTAATGGGTATGTTTTATTTTTATCTCACAATAAACCAACTAAGTTGTGTTTGCACATATCTTTTGTTAATTGTATGGGTTCCACTTGATTATTGATAAAATTTAAATCTATATTCTAATGCATTTATGAGTAAACATTTATATTACAAAATAAGTAGGGTATGTCTAGTTACTGTTTCCTTGAATTTATAATTAAAAAAATCTTGGCAATATTTGCACATTTCTGTCACCTAGTTATAACTTGGCTGAAAACTGACCTGTAATGGGGGTATTTCAGATATTTACATCCACAAATTCAATATTAGAATCCCCGCAGACAGACTTTTTATTGGCTGATAGTTTGGTCGGCTTTTTATCAGTATGAAGAGGTATGCATGCAAGTTTAGCTATCCACCTCTCCATACTGATTCAAAAGCCGACCAAACAATCGGCCGATAAAAAGTCTGTAGTCTAAGAGGACTCCTAACGGATCAATTTAGACATCGTAACCATATTGACATTTTCAATAAATCAATGCAAGTCTTATGCAGATATAGACTTGTTTCTTTTCCTTTCTATTATTTAAATTGTTTCAATTTGAAAAATGGCAATAAACAAGCGAAAGACTGTCATTTTAAGTATCAAGATCAAGTACTTACCTGCTTATTATGCATACATTGGCATAGTAAGTACTTGAACTTGGATGGTTCTATTAATCAGACATTTAAGTAGGTGTGTCAATCAACTTAACTGCAACCTAGTGAACTAATTTTCCAAACTGTCAAAAGTGTGTTATATTGACTATTGCAAAATAAATTATTTATTTATTTTCCATTTCTTTATCTAATCTATTTATGACATAATGTATTGTCATAATATTATGTCATATATTTGTATTGTAATCTATTAACATTGTATCTCTAAGCTTATCTTTTACATTAAAAAAATTGTGTGTCAGCTCCGAGACACGACTGGAGTTTACTTCTTATGAACATTTTAAAAATTTAAATTTTCACAATTTGAACATTGATCTTTTTCTAAATAATAGAAGGCGCGATATCTATGAAACTTAAGACACACAATTTTTTTTGTGTTCTTTGGTAGGACTTAAAAGAGTACACCAGTAATTGATCTTTTAAAATACTTATTTCAATGGCATCATAATAAAGTTATTTAAAAAAAATGGACTTATGACAGTATATCTCCTAATACATCATATATTTATTTGAATAGAAGAAACTATTGTGTCTTCTATTCAAATATTTTTGTTGTGTGTTCAACACACCACAAAAATTTCTAAAGAAAAATAACTGAGTCTGCCATAAGACCAATATTACACACCTATTTTAAATTCCGAACATCAAAACAACCGACACATTACGAAACCATAGCAAGTGAAACCGTGGTTTTATAGTAAAAATACTTTTCGTATTGTATGTACTAGGTATGGTATAAAAATATCTGGGTTAATAAAGCGTAGAACTACTCCTACTCTATAATGATAATATTAACTTAATTCAGACGTTTTGGTGTTACATATATTAAATGAGGAACTAATCAAGACTTGTATTAAGTTTTCTTTATTTAGACCAAAACAAATGAGGTCATCATCATCAAAAATGTTAAGAAATATCAAGTGGAATTTGTATTCTCATTATAACGTGATATTTACGATATACGGACACAACTATTTACACTTTTATTAAATCACAGCACAGCACAACAATTGCCGAAACTTTTGGGCACATTTTCACAATAAAATACTATTCGTTTTTATTATTAAAAAATATTTTCGCTAAACGGAAACCCGCACCTAAAAATCTCAGCCGAAGAATTGACTGACAGGAAAGCTAGCAAACTAACCGATTAAATAGAAAATACTCTTCGCATTTAGCCACAGAATATAAGAATTGAATCAACGTAATCTGGTCGGGTTATAGTGACTTTTAATGCCAGAGCAGAGAATGACGTAAGCCACTAAAGTACTTATATTTACAGAATAACTTTTGTACTAGATTCTTGTTTTCTACAATTTGTAACTTGTTTTTTTTTTAATAATTTCAGCAGCAATACTAGAAAATAACATAAACATAAAAATCAGTAGATAAATGTTGTCAACATACTTGGTTCTGACCGCGAAATATTCAAAAAAATATTAGAAAGGTGCATATATATAAAAGAAAGAATGCAGCGTAATGAATTCGAAATTTAAAGCGAAGGAAGCCACAAGGAACTGGCAACTCAGAGTAGGTTTAAACATTTTTAAATGCACCTATTTATTGTAAACTAGCTGGTGCCCGCGACTTCGTCCGCATTCTTTATAGCTTATAGCCTTCCTCGATAAATGGACTATCCAACACAAAAATAATTTTTCAATAGTTCCTGAGGTACAACGTCCTGACCAAACAAACGCTCTTCCTTTATATATTAGTATAGAATTATAGATACAGAGTTATGCATAGGCACTTTATTGAGGATACTGTACATAGTTTTCCTTTATTTGTAATTTTTCAATGCTCGCTTTTCCTGTTCATTATTTACAAAATTCTTTCACTGTTGGGAACATGTTGGGAAGCTATATTATCAGCTAGTAGGTAATCAGTGATCACTAAATATTATAAAACAAAGTCTGTCTGTTCGCGATGAACCCGAAAACGACTCCTCCGATTTTCATGCTGTTTGTACCAATGGATAGAGTATTTCTCGATGAAGGTTACGCGGGCGAAGTCGCTGGCAGCAGGCAGTAAAATATTTTTTATAAATTTACGTGGACGAACTCGTGTGCAACAGCTAGTACCTATTTAATAATAGATAAATATTATTTCAGCATTTCATTCATTGCATGTTTGAGAACGAATTGACTCGATCTGCCAGATGGTAGAACATCTACAGCGGTTATATTTGGAAATAGAAATATTTCCAAATATTTTGTAGCTCCATCTAGTTTAAGTGTGAATATGGTATAATTATGTGAAATATTATCTCCTGAAACTTATAACTGGGATAAAAATTATATTATCCTATGTGAAACATAATTTTATATGTATCAAGCGGCACCTATTATCTATTAGGTTTAGGTTTGTTTGATTAACAAAACTATATATCTTCTTATTTATATTGTACTAGCTGTTGTACGCGACTTCGTCTGCGTAACTTTATAAAAAATATAGCCTAAGTGCTATGTTACTCGCTGATAATATATATATAGCTCTCTATAGGTGAAACTTTTAAAATAGGTCCAGTAGTTTTTGAGTTTATCATTACAAACAAAAATACCAATCATCTCTCTTTTAAAAAAGTTTTAAGTTATTTCTGTTATACTGTAGGCGATCCGATCAAAATGGCGTCAGTCTGGTAATTAACAACATTTCCGTGCCATTATTAATTCTATCGTACAAGGAAAATGAATCTTATGTATATAAGAACAAGGTGCATTAGTTATTAAAAAGAATAATGTTTAATTTTGTCTGACGAAATTACCAAAAATGGTCCAAACAAGGTAACGAACGAGTTCATGTAAATTGGCTGATTAAGTATAGTTCTCCTTGGCACTGTATGGGGTCATGGTAGACTGATTTTGCGAGAAGCCAATTCAATGCAAACAGACAAACAAATCTTTCCTCTTTATACCTAATATTAGTATAGTAGCCTCCATGTTACTCCCTGATAACGTAGCTTTCTACAGATGACAGAATTTTTAAAATCATTCTAAGTATGTAGTAGCTTTTGGGTTTATAAGTACATTACAAATATAAAAATTTTCTCTCTTTATAATATTAGTATCTAGTCATAATCTAGATTATTGGGAGTAGAGTCAAAATAATATATCTTTCTGGTGTAGATATGATAGATATGTAGCTACACCATCAAACTGAAGAAAACAACCATAATCGTCCAAATTTAAAATCTAAATCTGATACAAGGTCGGACATTGTTTCAATTCCAACCTATCTCATGACCATGGAACATAATGTCTCATGATCATGTTTGATGAATTGTTTTTTAGGTTTCAATAGACCGCAATAATGTAGGTATACTTACTTTATAACAAGTAACACGGATGTTGGCCAAAAACTTGCAATCACCTTGAACTGGGCAAGTTTTTGTCGGTAAAAAGTAAAATGATTTATTGAATAGCGCCCGTAGCGCCAGTGAGCTTGAGTCAATGGGCGACAGTAGCAACCGACCATCAAGTTACCACTGTCAGGTTGTCTCATGACCTTTACATTAAAAAAAACCGAGGCAGGACCGGCTTCGCACTGGTTCGCAAATTTTATATGGAAAGAGTGATAAGAAGGCTTGTATTGAATTGCATTGTTAGAGTATGATGCCACTCGGGTTTACATTACAAGAATGATGATACCTAAGTCCATCATAATACGTACGTAATAAACACTTTTATGACCGGAAGCCGACAAATATGATCTTCTCAATTATTAAAATGTTTGGACATATCATTCGCAACGAGAGCTTTAACGACTGGTGACACAAGGAAGAGTGGAGGGGCAGCGCTCTCGCGGCACAAGATGGGTGAAGATGGTCAGACCAGACAGAAATGGTATGTCTGAAGGGAAAGAGAGATATCCTTAATTCTCATAATAATTCAACAAGTAGTTAAAACTTCAGTCTATTTGGAATTCAGGCGTATTGACATTTCAGGCAATTTGGGAATTGGTTGTATTGGACCGGACGCGTTACTATTACCTATTTGGTGATATAACCAAAGAAAGGACAAGATTTAAAAATATTATAAAGGCAATACGGCAAGAAACCCTGCTTTAGGGATTCTTCTTATCCAAAATACCTCTGCAAAATCAGAATTGTCAACAATCGGGCCTCGTAAGAAAGTTAAACGTCGATCAACGAGCTATGGAGTTCTCGGGGTTACACTGCGAGGGTGCGCATAAAATCTTGATAAATCCGAGTTTATTACGACGCAGTTAACGCAGTTTGATAATTCCGCCACTTCTCAAAGATCATTAAAATTACTGTTGAGAACGCGTGGTCTGACTGCTCTAACGACGACGCTCCAACTTAAGCACATGTGACCAAAAAAAGTTGGGTTAGAACCCGTGATTCAAGACAGCGTGGGTTGGGAGGATCAATTAAAGAAAATACTCGTACTATAAAGATTCCCATAATCTTTTTTCCTGTACCACAAAATAACCGATTACACGTCACAATATGAGTCAGAGGTATCTTAATGCCGTCGGTGCCACAGCGTCACCTAATGACTGTTTATACTTGTAAAATTCTTGATTGTGCATAATTATGATATCAGTGACTTAATGCAAAATGATGAAGCATTTCCATTATACCTACAAAATGTATGAATGTACAGAGATTAGTTTCGAAAGGAAATACTTCCTAGGTACTCCATTAGTTTTTAAACATTCTAGCCCGGAGATTCCTAAATGCTGCCCATTTAAGCTGGATTTCGCGTGTTCGTCTTTGTTTTGTCTTCTCAATCTTGTTAAATATTGCGTTTTTATATCAAAAGTAATAATCCGTCTCACTTTAACAAGTAGATTGAGAATTTAATTACACATTATATTATATACTTATTATATACTTATTAACTCTTTATTTTACACAAGAGCCTTAGGTATAAAGACTTTGTTAATCTATATTTTAGTTCTGTTCTAAAAGAATACGAACACACTTTTCTGTTAAGCCTTACTTAGTGACTTTTTTTAATAAATAATGTCGTTTATTTCAAATTTAACTTTCCGGGTCGTTCTCGTCCTCCCATAGAGACCACAATAATTTAGGGCCATTGTTTCCAACACACATTGGCTGAACACTTTTTTTTTTGAGACGCTGAAGAATTTTGGATAACAACATGTGTTGGTGGTCTCGGTGTGAGTAGTTGGTGTACATTTTTGTATCATGTAAATAGGTATATGCGGCGGGGGCTCTAGTTATTCTGGTGAGGATCGTAACATGGTGGACAGTGCAGTGAACTAAGTGAGTTCACTCACTTGAAGTGTGAACTGAATTTATTTGAAGCTATTTCGAATTTTGTTTATCAATAAAAGAAAATGACACTTTTCTTTTTAATTGATAATGATTGATCTCCGGAATCATTGCAACTGTTTTAAAAAATATTTTATCATTTTAAAGGCCTTTATTTTTGATGGGCGCGCCTTATAGTATACTTTTTGTAGCTTCTATACATCACACCTGACAAAGGACCTGATCAATAGGTTGGTCAGTCTAGTTGCACATAAAACATGACTCACATTTTAACGCGATAATTAAAAATGCATCATGAGCAAAATGTGAAATAAAATTTTACGAGCTTGCGCGTTAGACAAAGATAATGTCTGTAACGATTATAGCCACTTGTGGCATAATATAAAACAGTCAACACGTGTGTTTTGAGACAAAGACATGGTTTTGTTGATCATAACTCAGCTGCAATTTTGTGTATTGAATGACGCTTACTATAGTGATGCACCCCGTAACGATTTTCTGGTATTTCCTTTTTTTAAGTGTAATGGAATGATTGAATTTTCCTTTAGGTAACCTAATAAATTTTTAAAATTATTGAAATTAATAAAAAAAAATCCCAGCTGACTACAACATGACCAGCATAAGTTGACATAAAATAGTAACGCATCTGGACCATTGATTCTTTGGTTATGCTGTTGAACACTGCGTCGCGAATACATCCCTATTATCAACAATAAATAATTCAAAACGTATTTATATTATGAGTGTTAAAACTTAAATTTACTCTCAAAACAACTCATTCAAAATTGAAACCTAACTACACAGTAATACAACATAATTTTCAAAACTACAAACATCAAATCACTTACCACAGCGCTGACGTTGACTGCAGCGCAAACATCTTCGACGACTTCCTCTACAGCTCCACTCTCGTATTCTTCTGCTGGTAGCGATGGGTATATCTTTGATCCACCGGTAGTGTAAAAGGTGTCATCTTCCGTTGGCAGTGTCGGATAGAGACTTCCGTTTCCGACCAGCGGTTGTTCGTCACTTCCTGATCCGCCACGCTCTCTCTTAAGAAACCCGCGGACGGCAGCCGCCGCGTTAGTAGATCTATGCCAACCCCAGCCGTTGGCGTGAAAATTTTTCGGGTAGTAATTGAAAGACATTATTCCCACACTATTTTAACTCCGCGTTCGAACACTCCGAAACACTTCCAGTTAATGTAGTATTAGAGAGGTAGAGGTACACCTTCTCAAAATAAACTCCGTGCGTCTGAACTCGCCAGAACTCGAGACTCGAATGAAGAATGAACTCCGCTTTGTTTGTTTGCGTTATTATCTGAAACAAAGTTATATAGAATTTTGAGTCACAGATTTATTAAAAGAGTTCCAAGCAAAACTAATTTTAGGGAAAGGTTTATTGAAGCGCGCTTTTTAGATTTACTTTTGATAAACAGGAAAAAATAAATAAATATTGCCCTGTACTTAAGGATATTGTTAATCCATACTTAAAACAAGTATGTGAAAGTAACTCTGTCCGTCTGTATGTTACCTTTTCACGCCTTAACTATTCAATCAAAAATATCTAATACAAGCTGTTTCACGCGACTTCGTCCGCGTAACTTTATAAAATTAACTTCGCCTATGTTACTCGCTGATAATAAAGCTTCTCAACAGTGAAAGAATTTTTCAAATAGGTTCCATAGTTTCGTAGCCAATTCAATGCAAACAAACAAACAAACAATCAAATCTTTCCTCTTTATAATATTTGTATAGAGTATAGATATAAAGTTAAGATAACAATTATTGTATGTTAATGAATGAACCTTGATTTATGTGTCATTGATTGAACGCCGTACGATGCATTTTCTGCATTAAAATAACGTTAAGTACCCGAATGACGTATTCACTTGTTTGACTTCACTCTTTATAGAATTACTTATCGTCGGCCTAACTCGTTAATCAGTTAAGTCACATTTTGCATAGTTTTCAGGAGGAAGAAAAATGACGTGATAAAATTGTGTGCGTCGCATTAGGCATATGAAACAGCTAGTGACATTATCAGTACAAAACTTAGGATTTAGCAGGTTTTCTTTGTAAAGATTTGCTATTAGTCAGAGAGCAGTTTTTCATTTATGAAATTTCACACCTTTTTAATCGTCTAATCTAACTTGTCAAAAAGTATAAAAAATGAAATTGCCCAAAAATGGACTTAGCAGGTTAACGAGTTAGGCCGACGTTATAATGTTTTCAAGGCCATCTCTGCGACTTTTTCTTTTACTTTTATCACAAAGATAATTTTACAGGGTTGCAATTTTTATATAGGTATAAAATCTTCCCCGTTTATCCTTTAAATTACATAAATTAGGCGCGTCCGAACTACTTGTTACTATGGAAAAGCGAGGACATACTTAATAGACCGCTCCCAATTTTGGTGCGTGCAAATAATGACGTCAGTGACCTCATTGCGTCCAGAGTAAGCAATTTTAATTTACGGTGAAAGTAATTTAGTTTTATGTTTCGACTAGCTTTTGCCTGAATTCGTCTGCAACCCCTTTCCTTAGGTGTTAGAACATTTTTTCAAATAAACACTAACTTGGGGAATTTATATTACAAACAAAATAAAATAATGTCAATAAAATAATGAATGGTACAAGCTAATATATGTGTTTTTTCTGTATCCCAGACAACGCGTTTCACGATTATCGGTCAAGCAGTTAAGGCGTGAAAGCCTAACAAACAAATAAACTCACTGTCTCATTTATAATATTAATTGGGATACTTAGTTAGATTGTACTATTTTATAGTTCTGGGAAAATGTACAACGAATATCTGATGACAAATATTTTTATTAGGTATTGGTTAAACGCATATTCATCTCAAGGGGTCAACGAATTACATATAATACATGGTTTCAAGGTCTTTAACACTCGCTAACTTATTTTCATTTTTCAACTAGCAGGCGCCCGCAACTTCGTCGGCGTTGAAAAAGAAAAAAGTAGTCTATCCCGGTGTCTTAAATGTTTATCTACCAAGTTTCATGAAAATCAGTTTAAGAGTTATGGAGCAACATACATAATACATACATACAATACCTACACTTACCTACAGTATGTAGTTCTGTGTTAGGGTACCTGTTTGGCTTGGTACATGGTTAAATTTACCAAGTAATGCTCCTTCCTTGTATAAGGTCTCGCTGTTTCTATTAGGGAAAACCGTATTAAAATCGACTGAGTAGGTTGTTCAGAAGTTTGGTGAGAAATAGACTAAAGCGGCCAGCGACTTTATCCTCCTAATATATTTGTGAGAGTCAAGGACAGACAGACAAATTTGGCACACATATAGTTTATTGCTTGGATTAACATACATGATACTTTTTATCCTGGAACAATGTTAGGTTAGGGTTAGGTCCAAAAATATAAAAACTGTCGCCAACGTCGGCGGCGCCACCGTCGTCACAACGGTAAAGATGTCAAGCGTTATATTTTTTTTAAAGCGGATGAAGTCGCGTGCACTAGGTAGTGTTTGTAAGTCCTGGAAGTCTGCCCGCGTCTCTATTTTCGCTAACTTTTTCTCAACTACTCAACCGATTTTGATGCAGTTTGCACTAATGAAAAACCGATAAACGAGGAAAGTTTGTGTAAGAAGGTTTATTGATTACTAACTGCTGCCCGCGCCTTCGTCCGCGTAACTCCTATAATACCTACTAAAATCTTCCCCGAGAACCACTCTATCCACTGGTGAAAACAGCATTAAAATCGGTGCAGTAGTTTCTGAGTTAATCGCGACGCGGCGGAGGACTTTGTTTTACAATACCTATGTAAGGATTTTTTACAGTAAAAATTATCTCCAAGTTTTTTGAATGTACTTATTGCATTTTTTAATATTTATATTATTTTAACAGTTTAAACTCTAAATACTGCTTATTAATAAAGCAAAGAATGATAATTTCTTTGTTTTATGTCACGAAATAAAACCATATCACTATCACTATGTACGTATATATACGTACGTTCAGCTTGTTTATCTCAAGGACACAAAACAGATGTGGAAACAAAATATTTGTTATTTAGCTTTCCGGCGAATACGAGTAATATAAAATAAATAGTTTTAAGAAATTAAATGTACTACATTTATATACATGAGAAAATGTGATTTTTAAGTATAATCTAAGTAATTACTTTTTACAGAAATCCACAAAATAAACAATAATAAAAAAATATAGTATGTCAACAAGGTACTTACAAGTTCAATTTTATTATCTCCCTCCCTCCGATAAGTGATCACAGACTAATAAAATAATCAGACTTATAAACAGGAAGTTGGCTGAATTGAATGAATGAGTTGAAATCGGAAAGAAAATTGAGAGTGAAGTGAGCTGCGTATATGAAGAATGAATTTGGCTCGAATTTGATAAACTACAGTCTACTTCTACTTCTTTGATTAACTTGTTTTTATGTGTCTTGTTTGTTAAGAAAGACACAACAACCATTTTTAATTCAATATAAAATTTGTTAATTAATCGTAATTAATTTTATTTCAAACGTAAACGTCTCAGTCTCGTGGATCTATCTATTTTGTCTTAAACGAAACACAGGACACTCAAATTCATTGAATGGCAAAATTTCAACTTAAATGTCAAAATGAAAGTGACATATTGACATTAGTTGATTTTGAAGTTTGACAAGACAAGTACTTTTGTCTTTTGTCAATATGTCAATTGTCAATTTAACTTTACGAATACGAACGAAACAAGCAAGTTTTGCACGTGTTTAATTTGAAATTTGAATCATTATTTTTATTTATCGAATTTAAATTAAAAATTTATTGAAAATGAAAGTTTTATCGGAAGAAAGGACACGTATATTATTTGAAAAACTGACCAAATAGTGAGTATTAAAAAAATCGTGCTGTGTTTTACCACTGTTTTACCTCTGCATACCCTTTTATTAATCATAAACTTACAATTTACAGTATTGGTGTGAACGTAAAGTTGTTAATAGACAGACCAGATGGAAGATATTGTTTTCGGGAGAAAAAAGATCGTGTTTACTACATATCTGAACGGCTTTTGCAATTAGCACAAACTGTCAAGCCAGATCATCTCGTATCAGCCGGAACCTGCTTCGGAAAATTCACAAAGACAAATAAATTCAGGCTACATATTACTGCCTTAACATATATAGCCCCGTATGCATCATTCAAAGTATGGGTGAAGCCTTCAGCTGAACAGCAGTTCCTGTATGGTCACCATGTTATTAAGAGTGGTAAGTTAAGTGGGTTAATAATAATGTGAAAGAAACTGTCTGTCTTTTACCTTTTCATGCCTTAAGGTGGCGCTGGACCAGTGTGGGAACTCAGTAATAGGCATTTATGAGAATTTGTTGTCTCAACTTATTATAATGCTAATAACCTAAGACAGAATGCGAAGCAACACATTCGCACACTTATTTCACTCACAAAACATACACCAGAAATTCCAATATTTTAGAAAAACCTTTATAAATGGTAACTATTGACATCCCAATTTTTAATATACATTATAGCTAGGATCTTCTCATTGGAAAACATTATTGGCTTTCAGTCAATAATTACGAGATCTCAATCAGCGATGATGTGACAAATACTAGATATAAAATAAATTTCAGTTATTTTGTTCAATGTTCAATGCAAACCTTTATAATATTATGTCTCAGAAAAGTCATGTTTTTTCATGTATTACTACAACCAATCACTAATGAGTAATCATGGAATTACATAGTATGGAATTGATAAGCCGCTCGAGTTTGAAAGTGGCCTTTTAACTAATGTAACATACATTGTCAGGAATTCAGGAAAGTACATAGGTTACCTTTCATCGTTAAACATGGACGAAGTCACGGGCACCAGCTAGTTACACATAAAAATATTATAATTTCCAGGTCTTGGCCGAATAACAGAAAATACGGCTAAACATCAAGGTGTAGTTATATACTCTATGTCAGATGTGCCTCTCGGGTTTGGTGTTGCCGCTCGATCGACAATGGAGTGCAGACACGCTGACCCTTTAGCGACAGTCGCATTTCACCAGGCGGACATAGGCGAATATATAAGAGCTGAAGATACATTGACGTGAAAATATATTTTTGAAAATCAAGCTCAGTCGTTTTATTATGACTTCCTTTCCTTTCATTATATGCATTACCAGATTTGCGGGTGTCTTGTTTGCTTGTTACAAAGTGGTCTTTTCAGAAAATAGTTGTTTTGCTCCCAGGTCTTTGTGATATTTGGCCTAACAATGTGGTCTTCTCAAGAACCAGTCTTTTGCTGCTTAGTCATTCGGATATAATAATATGGGTTTACTATAGGGATGGTTCTTTTGAGATCTAGACCTTATGGGACCAAACCAATCCTGACCCCTTCTTTTCCTTTTATGTTAAGAATTCATTTTTTACTTAAGAATTCATTTTAAAATTGCAAGCTGTCAATCTATACTAATATTATAAAGAGAAAAGATTTGATTGATTGTTTGTTTTTTTGTATAGAATAGGCTCCGAAACTACTGGACCGATTTGAAAAATTCTTTTACCATTGGAAGTCGACATTATCCGTGATGAATATAGGATACTTTTACCGCGGGAAAAAGCTTCATTCCTACGGGAAAACGGGTAATAGGACAACGGGTAGTAAGAATTATCCTTCCGTACTTATCTTTTTCACATAACTTCTAAACGGCTGAACCGATTGGGTTGAAATTTTATATGGGTATTTCTGGATGATTTAAAAATACAATAGGACCCGGTAGGTGGCGCTGCTGTCGGTATGTCAACTACTAAACGGCTTGAAATTTTGTATGTGTATTTCCATGGTTTCACAGACACGAATGTATTATATTTTATACAGTTACGCGGACGAAGTCGCGTGCAACAGCTAGTACATAATAATATGTAAATTTTACTAGATTTCTTCCTTTGTAAAGATGTATCCACTAGGTGGCTACCGTCGCCTATATAATATAGGTATTGCAAGTGCGCAGTCGAGCATACTTAGGTTTAAGGGGATTGAAAAGTGATATGGAAATGTGGTTTCGAAGTAAGGCAATTTATCTTATACTATGTCACAGGGTACAAAAAAAATATAGCGCTGAGAGATTGAAGTTGATATTATGTTTTCGTAATATTATGAAAGTTGCAAAATTATTTTGGTCCTGGAAAAAAGATTTTTATCATGCCTGCTAATAAAATGTTTTAAAGTTAATATGATTTTAAAACAATAGTTTCAAAAAAATGTACTTCAATTTGTAAATAAATAAGATTATAATTAAAGCGCCATCTCGACGTTAACAACGAAACAAAGTATTGTACTTTATAAATTAACTGCAGTCTTGTTTCATATAAATTCTGTAAGATGGCGTTTTCTTTACCTTAAATGTGGACATACATACTATTGTCACTGTCTTCTGTGTCCAAAAAATATTGTATTTGGTAATAATATCTCCTTTTAACAAAAAATAACTTTCGACTGGGTGAAACGATTTTGATGATTATTTTGTTATTTGAAAGCTGGTGCTTCCCGTGTGGTCCCATTTCAATTTGGTCCAGTTCTGACAATGGCATTCATGAGAAAAGACCATGAGACGGTTTCAACTCATTATAATACATAGGTCTCTAGCTAAAAACTTATATAAAAAAATGTTAAAACGGAAATTCTTTTATTGAATAAATTTTTACCTAGGCAATCATCAATCATCATCATCATCAATCAATACTAATAATAAATCTGTAAGTGTAGGTAAGTATTGTATGTGAATGTATTGTATTGTACTTATTCCTCCATAACTCTAACAGGACACAGGATAAGGCTATTTTTTTCTTTTTCAACGCGGACGAAGTCGCAGGCACCAGCTAGTATCCACATAAAGTGGCATAAAGTAAATGATATAGGTATATCTATGGTGGTAGATAGATACTCTTAAACATCCGCGGAGTTCAGTGACAAATTTATGGCACCGAGTTAGTATGCCAGGGAAAACGGGATTTATTACTTGTGTGACCACCGGAGCGGTACAACGAGGAAGTTATGACAAAGCCGTATGAAGTATGATGTATTACTCGGATCACGTTTAGCCTCTGCACGCAGAAAACAAAATAAACAGTAAATAATGCCTCCAAACTTTTCCATGCATGTTATTGTGTGACGAACATCTTGGATGAGTGGTCAGGGTACTTGCCTAGCGCATCAGGGGCTCCAGGTTCGATTCCCGGCGGGGTCAACTTTGGAAATAAACTTTTTAAAGTGATTTATTCCTTTTTTATTCTTGACAACGTGTACCTATGCAAAATTTCATAATGTTCGGGTTGAATAGTTAAGGCGTGATAAGGTAACAGAGTTTTTCGTAAATCTCAGGTTCAAATTGAAAAATTATTTTTGTGTTCGATAGTTCATTTAACGAGGAAGGCTTTAGGCTATTTAGTGTGACCTAAAAAGGTTAAAAAATAAATTAATTAACTCCATATCTATCGTTCAGTGGCAGAACTGTTAAGACAAACAGCTTTGACTCAACAAGTCGGCTACTCGCCGCGAGAGGGCGCCGTAATCAAAGTATTTTAGGCTATATATAGCATTTTGAACGCGGTCGAAGTCGCGGGCACCAGTTAGTTTATAATATTACTTAGATGGATTATTACTTTGACTAACAATCACTTAAATATTAAGTCATGCTTTGCTTCTTATCGGAGAAACTTTGACTGGCTCCCCGAAGTTTGTATCAATGAAACTAATTTCCACTTACTAAACCTACATAAGGCTTATCATCCATCACATTTACCAAGAGTAAAGGCAACAACAATAGCTAATGTACGTCTTGTAAAGCGTCCTCAGGGAACACCTTTTAAGGTGCTTAAGTAAGTAGATTACATCGGCAATTAGCTTATGCTACCTTTTATTCGGACGATTTTAGGAGCCGCACCTACATTAGTTCGAATGGGTGTACAGAGGAAAGCTTTCAATGAATTTGAATCATTACGTGTTTCAGCAAAACTAAGTTGAGGTGGCTAGTGTTTAATTTGGGTTCAAAGTGTTACGTGTTAAAAGCATCTTAAAAGTTATTTGTTCTTGCTTATATGAGCACCAATTTGTCTGAGGACATGATAATCCAAATACATCAATTTATACTATACTAGCTGGTGCTCGCGACTTCGTCCGCGTTGAAAAGTATAAAACGCCATCTACCGTGGAGTGGATCGCTAAAAATATCACCAAGCAGTTGTCATGTTAGTCGCTTCATCTGATTCTGGATAGATGGCGCTGTCAAGTGTATCCCGGGCTAAGCCGCTAGTATATACTTTTCATTTTAGATTTCCCGTAGGAATGAAGCATTTTCCCGCGGTAAAAAGTATCCAATGTTCATCACGGATAATGTCGGCTTCTAATGGTAAAAGAATTTTTCAAATCGGTCCAGTAGTTTCGGAGCCTATTCAATACAAACAAACAAACAATCTTTCCTCTTTATAATATTATTAGTATAGACTAGTTGTTGCACGCGACTTCGTTCGCGTAACTTTATAAAATGTAGCCTATGTTACTTGCTGATAATGCAGCTTTCTATAGGTGAAAGAATTTTCAAAATTGGACCAGTAGTTTTTGAGTTTATTTATTACAAATATACAAATCTTCTGTCTTTAAGTCACGGGCAAAAGCTAGTCATAAGCTTAAGCGATGCTCAGGTTCAGGTGAACAAATGCTGATACTTGTTCCCCAGTGAATACTCCGGCAGACATGTAACGCGCTAAGTAGAGGTGTTATTGAAACTTTTTACATTAAGTAGCTTATACCTATATCACTACATAAATACATAATATATGTACAAACTCCTCCGCCGCGTCTGTCTCTGTTCGCGATAAAGTCAAAAACTACTACACCGATTTTCATGCTGTTTTCACCAACGGATAGAGTGGTTCTCGAGGAAGGTTTTAGTACATAATTTACAAAGTTACGCGGGCGAAGTCGCGGGCAGCAGCTAGTAGTATCAATCAATCAAACTAATAATAAATCTGTAAGATTTAAAGATACAGACAGACAGGACAAAGGATAGGCCATTTTTTTTTCATTTTCAACACGGACGAAGTCGCGGGCGTAACCTAGTCTATACTATACTAATATTATAAAGAGGAAAGATTTGATTGTTTATTTGTTTGTTTGTATAGAATAGGCTCTGAAACTACTGGACCGATTTGAAAAATTCTTTTACATTTAGAAGCCGACATTATCCGTGATGAACATAGGCTACTTTCTACCGCGGAAAAAGGCTTCATTCCTACGGGAAATCTAAAATAAAAGTAAATACTAGCGGCTTGGCACGGGATACATTTGACAGCGCCATCTATCCAGAATCGGTGAAGCCACTAATACGACAACTGCTTGGTGATATTTTTTAGCGATCCATTCCACGGTAGATGGCGTTTTATACTTTTCAACGCAGATGAAGTCGCGAGCACCGGCTAGTATATGTATACTAAGAATAAAAGTTTGAAGTATCTGTTTAGTAGGGCCCCATCCATTCGATTTCAAAGTTCCGTTTATTGGCTCCTGTACAGTCAAAGTTTGTTCTATACGGGGGCTTCAAACTTATCAAGATCATAGTTGGATGAGGTGGTTATTTGCTTGATCGTAGTTTGACGGCGGACGGTACAACTTGTGACGTTGTATTACTTGTATTTGCCTGTACATAGGTACCTAAATGTTTGTAAATTAGCTATAAATATATGACTGTAAAAGCACAGAAGTAGAAGTAGTTTTTATTAGAAGTAGTTTGTACGACATCGCATGAGTGCAATTTTTTTCTGAAAATTATTTATAACTAACTGTCGCACGCGATTTCGCCCGCGTATCTTTATAAAATACTAGCTAGTGCTCGCGACTTCGTCCGCGTAGAAAAGTATAAAACGCCATCTACCGTATTTTGGATAGATGGCGCTATCTCCCGGGCCAAGCCGCTAGTATTTACTTTTATATTAAGCCGCTAGATTTCCCGTAGGAATCAAGCATTTTCCCGCGGTAAAAAGTAGCCTATGTCCATCAAGGATAATGTCGGCTTCTAATGGTAAAAGAATTATTCAAATCGGTCTAGTAGTTTCGGAGCCTATTATATACAAACAAACAATCAAATCTTTCCTCTTTATAATATTAGTATAGATAGCCTCTTTCCTTATATAAATCTTTATAAAATATAAACCTTTCCTCTTTATAATATAAGTATACATAGCCTATTTTACTCGCTGATAATGCAGCTCTCTATATGTGAAAGAATTTTCAAAATCGGTCCAGTAGTTTTTGAGCTAATTTATAAACATACAAATTTTCTCTCTTTATAATACTAGTATAGAAAACGGAGGGACCGATTTTGATCCGGTTCTTTTGTTTGAAAGCTGACGTTATCGAGACAGTTCTTACCTATAAAATTTACATTATAATTTATGAAGATCTGTTCAGGCGTTTAAAGTTAACTCATTTTCTAGTAAACGAAGGAATTTCACATGTTCGATTGATTTGAAATTCGGTATATTGTTAACTTCAGTGCTATTTCCATGACATGGTTACCTTGACCTTATGAGTTATGCTGCAGCCAAAGTTTTATGAAAATCAGGTAATTCGATACATACAATACTTACACTTACAGATTTATTATTAGTATTGATAAATATTAAATGATATTTTGTTTGTACTAGCGGAAACATCTCTCTAGATGCAAATGTAACAAGGCAACGGCGTTTCCAACTTATTTAAAGCGATTTCCGTTAGAAATTGGCCATTGCGACGATCGGGCACGCGCCCAACCTCAATTCCAACACCTTAACGATGTACGGATTCATTTGAATGTCTTTATGACTGGTTGTTTATCTATATCTTCTATACTAATATTATAAAAAAGATATAGAATAGGCTCCGAAACTACTGGACCAATTTGAAAAATTCTTTTACCATTAGAAGTCGACATTATCCGTCATGAACATAGGCTACTTTTTACCGCGGGAAAATGCTTCATTCCTACGGGAAAACGGGTAATAGGACAACGGGTAGTAAGAATTATCCTTCCGTAATTATCTTTTTCACATAACTTCTAAACGGCTGAACCGATTGGGTTGAAATTTTGTATGGGTATTTCGATGGTTTCCTGGATGATTTAAAAATACAATTGGACCCGGTAGGAGGCGCTGCTGTCAGTATGTCATTAGTATTGATAAAAAATATATTAAGTATAATAACATGAAAAGTTACTAAGTTATCTAACTCTAAGTTTAGGGAAAGAATAGTGTTTAATGGAAAAACTTAGTTTCGTGTCTAGAAATGATCAAACTCACATTATCGAGATTCCGAAATTCCGAAGGCCGTTATTATTACAAACATTTACAGAGTTAGAAAATAATAACAGCTCCGTATTGGTTCTACAATTAAATAGGCAAAAGAAAATTAGTAATAATTTTACCGGTGCGTTTGTCTGTTTGAAGAGAAACCAAATGATTGTTTTTTTTGGCCTAGGAGTTTGTTGGGACATTATTTTCCTTACAAATTATTTGTTTGAGGTACCCATCAACTTATTAATTACTAGCTCCTGCATGCGACTTCGCCCGCATAACTTTATAAAATATAGCCTAAAGCCTTCCTCAATAAATGGACTATCAAACACAAAAATAATTTTTCAATTCGAAATAGTAGTTTCTGAGATTAGCGCGTACAACCAAACAAACAAATTCTTCAACTTTATATATCTAACTAGCTGGTGCCAGCGACTTCTTCCGCGTTGAATTGAAATAAAACGCCATCTACCCTAGCGGATCGCTAAAAATATTACCAAGCAGTTGTCATGTTAGTCGCTTCACCTGATTTTGGATAGATGGCGCTATCTCCCGGGCCAAGCCGCTAGTATTTACTTTTATTTTAGATTTCCCGTAATAATGAAGCATTTTCCCGCGGTAAAAAGTAGCCTATGTTCATCACGGATAATGTCGGCTTCTAATTGTAAAATTATTTTTCAAATCGGTCCAGTAGTTTCGGAGCCTATTCTATACAAACAAACAAACAAACAATGAAATCTTTCCTCCTTATAATATTAATATAGTAGACAATAGTATACATTAATATTTTTAGAAACTGTTCCATTTTGAAAAATAGATTTTTTTAATAATTTTAATTTAAGTACGCTTATTTTGGTAAAAATTGTGTTCGCTTTGAGGTTAGTCCTTGGCTTAACTAACAGTCCTTAATGCTTTGACTATTAAGCAATGGCTTAAATAGTTGTCTTTAAAAATGTTTTATTATCTAGTGGTTCTATTTTCTAGAATCTGTTAATACACCGAACCATTTTATTACATAACAAAATCACAAGCGGTCAGCGCAGCAATCAATTATGCAAAACTTGTCCAGACTAGTGGACAAGCGGTGACCCAGTTATTTAAAAAAAGTTTTGTCGTTACCGTAACATCAATACTTCCTACTAATCTATACTAATATTATAAAGAGGAAAGATTTGATTGTTTGTTTGTTTGTATAGAATAGGCTCCGAAACTACTGGACCGATTTGAAAAATTCTTTTACCATTAGAAGCCGACATTATCCGTGATGAACATAGGCTTTTTTTTACCGCGGGAAAATTCTTCATTCCTACGGGAAATCTAAAATAAAAGTAAATACTATAGCGGCTTGGGCCGGAAGATAGCCATCTATCAAAACTACGGTAGATGGCGTTTTATACTTTTCTACGCGGACGAAGTCACGAGCACCAGCTTGCTTGCTTTTAGGTAGGGCCGTATCTAGTCGAGCGTAGCGAGACCAATCATTTAACCATGACTAGATATTATATAAAGCTGTGAAGAGTTTGTTTGGTTTTACGCGCTAATCTCAGGAACTACTTACTTGTTCGAATTGAATTTTTTTTGTGTTGGATAGTCCATTTATCGAGGAAGGCTATAGAGAACGCGGACGAAGCCGCGGGCACCAGCTATAGTTTACTATTATTTATAATATAGATGCGGTTTGTTTGGATATTTGTTCCTCAATAACGCAAAACGGCCCAACGGATTTGGATGAAATTTGACAAACATTTTATTACCAGGATTAGCATAAGAATAGGAAAATGTTGGATTCCCGAGTGTTCGTGTAATAACTCCAAAAAAAAAACCGACTTCAAACAGTTTATATAAGTTATGACTAAGAATTTTCTCATTACAGATTAAGTCTCTAAGGAAAATGTAGAAAATAGATTTAATTCCTAAGCACGCTGTGCAACCTTAAGCCTTCTCCTCAGACTAATACTAAGTCACGTCTGTATGTAATAATTTATTACTGGCAACATAAAGTTGTTTAAGGAGAATTTGCCATGTGATTTTACATCGCACCCACATTTCTAGGGTATTTATTTATTACTATCTGGTGCTTGCGACTTCGTCCGCGTAGAAAAGTATAGAACGCCATCTACCGTATTTTGGATAGATGGCGCTATCTCCCGGGCCAAGCCGCTACTATTTACTTTTATTTTAGATTTCCCGTAGGAATGAAGCATTTTCCCGCGGTTAAAAGTAGCCTATGTTCATCACGGATAATGTCGGCTTCTAATGGTAAAAGAATTTTTCAAATCGGTCCAGTAGTTTCGGAGTCTATTCTATACAAACAAACAAACAAACAAACAATCAAATCTTTCCTCTTTATAATATTAGTAAGGACTAGCGATCTGCACTCGGCCTCGCACGGATACAAACATAATTTTTTTCAAATTTTTCGCTTACCATCAAGGTTCACTCGCTATCAAGGTTCACTTGATGGTAGGTGGCTAACGTCGCCTATAACAGAAGCAACAACACCATATGCGCTGCAAGTACAGTCTGCCGCATATGTCGATTAAGATATTCAAAAGTGCAAAACTACTGAACACTCAACGCGCCATAAGTCGTTGTCACGATTAGAGAACAGAATAAACTTCACGTACAAACGATCGTAAAAAGCTTCAGTAAGGAAGTAAGTAAGCAAGTAAGTTGAGTGTTCAGTGGTTTTGCACTTTTGAATGTCTTATTCGACTTATGCGGCCAACTGTACGTATTGCGTAAATGCAAGGGACTTTTGTAAAGTCAGGGTACGAAAACCTTCGTCAGTTTTCAAATTCATTCCTATATCAAAGTCGTACACTCTTAGTACCTTTTGAAACTAAAGTACTAAGCAGACAACTGACTGACGTTTAAAATGAAATTTTGGCATGACTTATAATTGGCCTGGTTTGTGACATTTGCTTGCACCAAACCGACTTAAAAGTTGACTAACATTTTCTTACCCCGACTGTTAAACAAATTTCGCTAAAATTTTGAATAGTTTAAACGCTTTGGGACTCGGTGATTCGACACTGAAGGGAATGAAATTAAATGATGTTTAAAAGGTCTAGTTGAACCCATATCTCGATAGCCTTTCAATGTCGCCACATCGTATCTAGTTTTCACACGCGTTCGCAGACACTTTTGATTGAAAACTTTTACAATAAAACTTCTACGCGAAGCGGAGATTTCTCGGCTGAAAAGCTTTCGCGGCTTATATAACATATTATATTTATATTTTATTTTATGTATTTATTTTATCATATCATCAATCAATCAATACTAAAAATAAACCTGTAAGTGTAGGTATTGTATGTATGTATGTTCCTCCACAACTCTTAAGAGTTTTCATGAAAATTGGTAGATAAACATTGAGACGTATAGGATTTTGTCTTTTTCAACGCGGACGAAGTCGCGGGCGCCAGTTAGTATAAAATAATAATGTAAAATGTGGAACTTTATATAAAAATGAATGACCCCTATTATTTTTAATATTTTTATTGTAAGTGAAAGAAAAGAAAAAAGATGTTATGGCAAAAGTCGATTAACACATTCAAAAGTGCAAAACAACTGAACACCCAACGCGCCATCTATGTGACAACAATTTATGGCGCGTTGGGTTATTCTATAGTTAGAACAAAATAAACTTTACGTACAAACGATCGTACAAAGCTTCAGTAAGTAAGTAAGTAAGTAAATAACTTCAGTAAGTAAGTAAGTAAGTCTCAGTTGTTCTGCATTTTTCAATGTGTTAATCGACTTATGCGGTCGACTGTACCTACTTCGTGCGAAAGGTGAAACGCTTCCTCAAGTCTAGTCGCCCGTTGACGAAAACATGGAAGAACTGAGATACATACAACTGAACATACACTTTGCTATCTATGCACCTCAATAAAAACGACTAGGTTAACAACTTGAAAATAAAAATAACTTGAAATTTAGTCCAGAGGTAAGTACAAACGCTTATGAAGATTCTCAGTTATTTTTGCCCATTTATTATACAATGTCTACAAGTAATAAGGAAGCTACAACTGGCGGGTAAAGTTTAATCCGCGGATTTAGCCGCGTAATGGAGCAGGCGAGAAATACAAATTGCTTTCATTAAACTAAACCGAGTCAAATGCTTAATCTATGTTTATATTCTCACATCCAATTGAGACTGTATAGAGCGCTGGTCGAAATCAAAATTCAAAATTTCAATTCATCAAATAGGTTTCTTCCGAGAAACTATTTTGATTGTCAATGTAAATTTAAATTTTACCCAGGTTTTCCAAAAATAAAGACCCCGAGAAGAAACTATGAAATAACCTTTATTTTTGTCATATTTTTTCAAAAAGTGCTACGTAAATTACACTGTCTTTAACTGCACATGGACTTACTAACCTATACTAACTAGTGACCCGCTCCCGACTTCGCCCAGGGTGCAATTTACATATCCTATCTTTTAAGTTGGACCAAATTGAGGATAGTTATGAATTTGATCAAAATCGATTCAGTAGTTTCGGAGTTCATCGGGAACAAACATGTGACACGAAATTTTTATATACATATATAGGTATATAAAGATTATATAAAAAGAAAAGATTTGTATTTTTGTTTGTAATGAATATACTTACTGAAAAATTCACAGATTTCGTGTCTCACATGGCTATCGAGCACATTGGAAATGAATCTACGGAATTCAAAAATATATGTTGTTCTGACTTGTTGACTTCTTTCAATAAGGTTAAGCTATAGGTTAAACCCTTAACCCGATCGTCTTTATTTTAGACTCAAATTGTAGCTGACTAAATTGGCCAGAGGAGTATTTCTCAAATTTTTGATATCATTCTTCGTTTCCAAAATATCGAGCGCCAAAATAAGAAATTCGGAAAGAAACCAATTTTTTTTCACTATTTCGGCCATATTTTTTTTCGTTTTAGACTTTTTCGAAAAATTCTTTTTGCACCTCACAGCTCTCGTAAATACGCGTCTTTTGAGCTTTTTTCGAGTATCATATCTTTACAAATCTCCGAGATATAAGCGGATCGCACTTTTTCGTGAAATCGGGGCCTCTACTGAAGCGAACGAAAAGACATTTCCAATGTCCAAAACTGCTGAATCGATTTTGTCTCATAGCGTTATTAACTTAAGCAAAACTTTGGTTCAATGGTTATTTTCTCTGATTCCTTTCTTTCTCCGTACAATATCCGAGTGAGTAACGATTGTATTGGCTCTATACAACAATCATTTGTCGATAAACGTCCAAGTTATTAATGAAACGTATAACAAACTGAATACGGGATCGCGTTGGAAAACTCATCGATTATAATCCGGCACGAGTCTGACAGTTCCTTCGTCGAGCTTCGGACTCAATCGATCTTGCAACATTCCTTGTTTGAATGAAATTATCTTTACAAATTGGAGAATAAGAAAATAGCAGTTCTTTTCTTAGAGAAAACTTCTTTAGGCGCGTTGGGCATTTTTGTTTTGTTATTGCGATGGAAAATTGAATTCGTTACCGTAACCGTGTAACCGTAAAGTAACCGACACCACTGTTGACAATTAAGTATATGTCTACACAATACCACTGAAGTAGAAAACACAATTTCAAATAAAGAGACGCGTGTACATTGGTGTGCATACATAGATTAATTTCTTTAATCTATTTCTGAAATTATTAGTACTTTGCAGGTCCCTAATAGGTTCACCTAATAGGTGTTTCACCTTGAGTAGGTAGTTAAGGCGTGAACAAACTTTCTTCGTGAAGTTTCTTGTCGTAAATAAAGTTGAGAATTTACGCAATTCATATTCTGTGTAGTCCAACGGTTTCGAAGTAAATCAAGGCGGTTTAGTTGGTCGCCGCAATGATGTCAAATTAGTGCGATTTGTCTTCGGCGTTTCTCAAGGGCGGATTCGCTCCGGCAATTTTTCTACACATGGCCTCAGCGACATGATTACTCCTTCACTAAGCTACTGAATTGCCATCGCTAATAATGGTTTCCTCTGTGAACTAGCTATTACACTCGACGACGTTCGCGTGCACCTCAAAAAATTAATAAGAAACAAGAAAATAAAATTAAAAAAAATACATTCGTGTATTCTTCATTCATGTATTCTTTTATTCTTTTGAAGTGTCGATTTGTAGCACCGCTTGTAAATATTTGTATTAGTCTATGGTATTATACTTAGGTCTTATTGTTTCTATTTTTTGTAAACTAAGTTGTGTGTGACTGTCTTTGCCTTAAATAAAAAAAATAAATTAAATAAATAAATATCCTCACACATCTAGTTTCATACTAACCGACTATAATGGTTGTATTATGGATACCAGACAGTTCATATAATGCTTATATTATTTTTTATACATATCATCAATACTAATAATAAATCTGTAGGGGTAAAACTACTATATACTAAAACCTTCCTCGAGAACCACTCTATCCATTTGTGAAAACAGCATCAAAATCGGAACAGTAGTTTTTGAGTTTATCGCGACTTTATAAACTCCCATGTAACGAGCTTTATTAAGACAATGTATCACAAACGCATAGTAACATTAGTAACGTACGAGTATAAGCCAGACACTCTAGATCCAATTATATCAACTTCATCCGAACCAAGAGTCAATTTGCTCATGAAATATAGTGGAGGAAACATTCCTATTCCCTGAAGAGTAGGGATGATATAAATAATTTAATTCTATTCCGTTTTCGACAAGCTACCCTTGTCAGAGCGGGTGACTGTGAGTTATACCTAATACGGACTCAGGGACAGCGTATTTAGATCGTCTGCGAAATCTATCTGCTGCCTCGTCTATGGATCACTTTATCATTTCTATGGCATTTATTTTACCATAGAGAATATCGATAGGTTCAGTCTACAGTTTGTTCATTTAAACGAACTAATATAGCGCTTTCTCTTTCACTCAATTCCATACAAAAGACAAGGACAGCAAATCTCGAGTGGGAGTGGGCGTATACAATAGTAGATGAACGTTCATTCTACGCTACTTTTAGATTTGTAAACTATAATGAAATATTATAGTAATAATTATATTAAGTACTTAGTACTTACCCACAACCCTACACTTTTTATTTAGTATAAACTATTCTAGCTGTTAAGTTGTGAGTTATTTATTAATTAAGATAATAATAGACATTTTGTTCCTGATATAATCATAAGATGAAAAATATACGTTAGCTAATATACGTTAGACGTTAGTTAAACGAAATTAAAACCTTAAAATAACAATAATACGAATTAAAATAAAAAAATAAAACGGAGTATAATAACAGTGAGAGTTCTACGAACAGACTAAAAAGTACATGTACTTTGTACACTCACATTGCCTGTTATCTCCACCAATCACAGCCGAACGCTTTATCTATACTAATATTAAAAAAGGGAAAGATTTGTTTGTTTGTATAGAATAGGCTCCGAAACTACTGGACCGATTTGAAAAATTCTTTTACCATTAAAAGCCGACATTATCCGTGATGAACATAGGATACTTTTTACCGCGGGAAAATGCTTCATTCTTACGGGATATCTAAAATAAAAGTAAATACTATATATCCAAATTACGGTAGATGGCGTTTTATACTTTTCTACGCCGACGAAGTCGCGAGCACCAGCTAGTCTTTCTATAAGTTCGTTTCAGTGAATAAGGATTAGTGGTTAGTAACTTTAGCCGTACGGTCGCGGGTTCGAATCCCGCTAGGGCCAAATGTTTTATGTGTTATGGATGTTTGTATTTATAATATGTATGTATTTACAAAAAAAGTAATGTAAGTAGTTTGATCTGTTTGTCAAACGGCATAGACCTCTAACCTTTTCATCTTGAGCGAAATATACTTACGTACTCATTTTCAAAGTCAACACGAGTATAATTAAAAAAAAAGTTTCATAAGTACACACTGCTATTGGAAGACTGTTACAAATAATTACAATCTAAATGCATTCTTATTGTCTACATAATAATGTTGAATATGGATATCGAAATTAGTAAAGTTTGCAGATTGTTATAGGGTGGTGAAGTGTACACAGACCGATATCATTAAAACTTTGAAATACCTTCGTATCTTGTGATAATACCTACTTGCAAAATAGGTTGTTTTACACACAGACAATTTGTACCTGTGTTTGAATTCTTGGGATATTATTATCTTAAGATAGTATGGGATTTTTGGATTCTTGGGATTGACGTATTTTCTATTTAGAAAGAAAGACGTTTCAAGACGTGAGTGGATGAATGCGTTATGTCGCATTTTTGGGTTTTTTCGTTTTTTGCGTTGATGAAGGCAATATATCCATATGAATGTTTACAGACCTTAAGATCGTCGATTTAAGACATTTTTGGAATATAAAAAGTTGAAAAAGGTGTTATGTACAGTTAATTTTAAAAAGCAAAGAGTGCAGAAAAGTTTACATTTGTTAATTAAGGACGAGAGAGCTATGTTCACTTTTTTTTAATTACATTAATACTATAGTGTTTACTGGCTATCATACCATTAATATTTTAGGTGGTTTACACAACTTCTCATCACAATTTGTACAAAAAACAGTTTCGTGGCGACTTATCTAAAAAATTAAGTGTAAAACTTTAACCTCGATTTATTCGAAATTGAAATATCACCTTCATCCACTCACGTCTTCATTTATTCACTGCACGAAGGACATTAAAATGACATTACATAAGAAACAGAAACAACAAAAACAATATGACACAATTAAATTAATAAATTTTCCTAAGAAAATCTATCGTATATATACTAATATTATAAAGAGGAAAGATTTGTTTGTTTGTATAGAATAGGCTCCGAAACTACTGGACCGATTTGAAAAATTCTTTTACCATTAGAAGCCGACATTAGCCGCGATGAACAAAGGCTACTTTTTACCGCGGGAAAATGCTTCATTCCTATGGGAAATCTAAAATAAACGTAAATACTAGCGGCTTGGCCCGGGAGATAGCGCCATCTATCCAAAATACGGTAGATGGCGTTTTATACTTTTCTACGCGGACGAAGTCGCGGGTGCTCCCGACTTCGTCCGTGTTCTCTATAGCCTATAGCCTTCCTCGATAAATGGACTATCAAACACAAAAAGAATTTTTCAATTCGAACCAGTAGTTCCTGAGATTAGTGCTTAAAAAGAAACAGACTCTTCAGATTTTATATTAGTATATAGATATGCTTTGTATAAAGGAAATAACCAAACCGTCGCAGGTTCAAATCCCGCTAGGGGCAAATGTGTATGTATTAACATTTTATCTTTTTACCTGAGTCATGGATTTTTGTATTTATAATATTGTATGTATTTACAAAAAAGGAATCTATATATTAATCAATTGTTTGGTATCCTGATAGATTCAGATAGATGGTGCTGTGTAGAATGCGTGAAGATATTTATTACGCTTATTTACTAGCTGTTGCCCGCGACTTCGTTCGCTTTAAAAAAGATAAAAAGTAGCCTATCACGGGTCCCGTACTTCTAAATGATTATCTACCAAGTTTCATGAAAATCAGTTAATTCGTTTAAGAGTTATGGAGGAACATATATACACATATACATACAGAAAAAAATTGTAAAATTGGTGAATTTAGTTTCAGTATCATGTATAGAGCCTATATACACGATATTTCTGAACTGACCGACCCCTACACATTTATTATTAGTATTAATTGATTGATATTGATCATGACTAAGTATAGAATAATCATTATTTTTTAAACTTTTGCCCCGAATTCGTTATCATCACATTTCTGAATTGCCCATCATTATTATTTAAAATGTGTACCCACTTTACTTTCAAGATGTAGCAAATAACCTCAGAGCTAAGTAAGTAGATAAAAGTTATGTAATACTTAAAAGAACAAAGAGAATATGTTTGAAATTATATACCCTACTTACTTAAGTTGGAAATATTTGAAAGGAATACATACGAAACATACATTATGTATGTAAGTATAAAACGAGGGGCCAATATTTTCATACGCTTCGCCTGTATTTGCATTGGTGAAACATCTCTTTTATTAAATCTCCGCAGGAATCTATTTTCCTTTAGCGATACACATATGAAACGATACGAATGGTTATAAATTTTCAATGTCCTCTATCTATAACGGTTCGTAAGAAAAGAATTATTTACACTAGCTTGCTTCCGCGACTTCGTATAAATGTTTATCTACCAAGTTTCATGAAAATCAGTCATCAAAGTATGATTTACCAGTCTTGCCACTTTGCACTTTGCCATTCGGTGTCGGTTTTTGGAGCGCACATCAAAGCGTTCAAAGTTCAAACAGTGCGTAGCCTGCTACACTTGCGCAAAGTCCAGTGGAGTTATTTTAATAATAAGCTTTTTTAGCTTAATAATAAAAAATAGAGACTTTTTAGAGTAGTTTTTTGTAGACTTAAATAATAAAGATATGTATACTTACTGCGTCCACAAAGTCGTCGTCCATCTTGTGTGTTATCTATTTGAATACTGTGAAGCGAACGTGTTGCAAAGTATGTCTGGCAGGTACAACAAACAAGTGTTCAAATGTGTGAGCAAAGTAGCTCTAAGTCTTTGTTCAAACATTTGACTGTATCTGGCGCCGCGCCGGGGGAGTTATGGAGGAACATACATTGACGAGCCCGTTGGATGAGTGGCAACGGTGGTTGCCTAACGTCACAGAGTCCCCGGGTTCGATTCCCGGCGGGGTCAACTTTGGAAACTTTAATATAATCTTCAAAATTGACTCTGGTCTGGATTTGAAAAGTAGTGGTAGGGCACAATGCGTTTCGCAGTCATTTGGGCAGCCCGTCTGGCGGCAGTAACCACCACCTTACAGAATACCATCGTAAAATAACAGCATAATATGTGCTGTTGTGTTTCGGTGAGTGAGTAAGGGATGCCAGAGTCCATTACCCCATCCCTCCCTTATCCCTCATCCTTAATCCTTCTATGGTCGGCAGCGCACTTTTAGCACTTATGGCTTTGCTTGCGTTTTAGGCGACGGTAGCCACCTACCATCAAGTGGACCGTCAGCCTGTCTGTCGACCTTAACATAAAAAAGACAACATACTTACAGATTTATTACTAGTATTGAGTATGATTGATTGATGATGATTTCATAATTAAAACTGTAACTGCTTTATAATTAGGAGTTGCTTAATAATGTTAAAAATAAGTTTGTTTGTTTGTTTGTTACAAAAAAAAAATCGATTAGCTCTCCTGTAAAAAGTGTAATTTTGATTTGTGATACTTTTGAATTTAACAACGGATTTTTAATTCTGTCTTCACTCATAAATAGAGGGATAATCAGGGAAGGTTTTTACGTAAAAAAAAAATCTTGAGCGAAGTCGGGAGCTGGTCGCTAGTTCACTATATTATTCGTCTCAACACTGAAGCAATTTCCCAGTGTATTAATCCATTTACGAGGAACACTATCAAAGACAATAACACGATATTGAATTACTCAGGGCAATCATACGCCGCGCCCTATTTCATTAGTTACGCCGTAAACACAATTTTATGATCGTCAGATAATATAGTGGTCACATAAAAAGCAAACGCACTCTTGGATGATATTTGTGTTACGGCTTAAGGTGAAACAAGTCGGCGGCCCAAACTCATCGGTCTCGTGGCTAAAATGCGTCCTGTCTCACACAGCACAAAGCGCGGGAAGAGCACTCGACTGAGATGCACAATCGTTCTGACCAAAAATAAAATCACAAACAGACCCTTGGGCGTATACTCTTTTTGACAAAACTACTGCATATATCTATTTCGTGTAAAGTTATTTGAACTCTTGAATAACTAATCAATGTTTGTATGCAAAGTATTTTAGAGTTTTTGTACAGTGGATTGACCTAATCACCCTCAAAGTTGTATTAAAACTTGTGTTAAAATATGGATTTTTCAAGGATCATATCTTTTAAATTAATACTTTTTTAACAGATTTTTTAAATTAAACAGCGGAGTAATAATCATTCTACGTATTTATGGAGGAAATCTAACTTGTATTACCTTAACAGCTAGGTTTACTTTAAAATTGATATCTTTTAAATTAATACTTTTTTTAAGTTTGTATGCATATGAACCTAGTTAACGACAAGATAAATCGGTATCATGCTTACTTTTGTAAATTAAACATAAAACAGCGGAGTAATAATCATTCTACGTTTCTATGGAGGAAAGCTGACTTGAAAACGTGGAACGATTTTATCCCCTCGAAAGGCTACATTATAAAACTAGTTGGTGCCCGCGACTTCGTCCGCGTTGAAAAAGAAAAAAGTAGCCTATCCTGTGTCCCGTACGTCTAAATGTTTATCGACCAAGTTTCATGAAAATCAGTTAATTCGTTTAAAAGTTATGGAGGAACATACATACATACACACATACATACATACATATATACAATACCTACACTTACAGATTGGAAAATTGGAAAATTTTGAGGGAGGCCTATGTCCAGCAGTGGACGTCCTACGGCTGAGATGATGATGATTATGACACTTACAGATTTATTATTAGTATTGAATATTGAATGATTGGTTGTTTGATGATTGAGTATTGATGTGATTAAAAGAAAAAGTTGAGTTTTGGCCAGAAATGCGTTCACAATAATATAGCCTTGTGATATGGCGCGTTATTGTGGTGCATAATAATTTCAACAATCCTTATTTCAAGGTACTTAATTGACAGAATGTATTATCAAGTGAGACAGAATTTTGCGGACAACAGTGATATGAAGCCGCTTTTATAATAATCATAATATATGCGTACTTAGGCCGTTTACTGTTGAAATTTTGAACATATTGCTTTCTAAGTTACTTACTTATACTTACTTACTTATCTAAACTGGTTTTTAACTATGCAATTCGGTATTTTCACTAGTAAATTACTCATATTATAAATGTGAAAGCTGTTATATATGTATATTATAAATGTGAATTAAGTCTGTTACGCCTTAACATCATGAAATCGTGCATATCTACACGTAGTCAGAGATACAAGATATAGGGTACCTTTCATCCAGAAAAAAAAAATGGGGTTTCCGAGGGATCATCTATAATCTATACTAATATTATAAATAGGAAAGATATGATTGTTTGTTTGTTTGTTTGTTTGTATAGAATAGGCTCCGAAACTACTGGACCGATTTGACCATTAGAAACCGACATTATCCGTGATGAACATAGGCTACTTTTTTTCTCGGGAAAATGCTTCATTCCTACGGGAAATCTAAAATAAAAGTTAATACTAGCGGCTTGGCCCGGGGTACACTTGATAGCGTCATCTATCGGATTCGGGTAGAACTGCTTGGTATTATTTTCAGCAATCCGCTCCACGGTATCTACCGGTATCTTGATAACGCCATCTATTTTCAACGCGGACGAAGTCACGAGCACCAGCTAGCATTTTCATTTTTATTGCATTAAATTGCGTGCGTAAATTCATTTTTATTGTGTGCGTTTTTAACAGTGTATGTAGGTACACGGTGAAGGCGTAGTTTTACCGGCATCACTCTGCCGTCCACAGGGATCTCTATCTTTAGTTCTTATTTCGACGTCACGTTTGGTCTACTGGATTTGATCAAGGATACATGAGACTCTGGCTTGCTTCACTAAAAGTGGCATAGTAGAATATCACAGCACTCATAGCTTGGGGTGATATTTCAAATTAGTTGCACAAAGTTGCCCTCAAGGTGAACACGTGTTACGACTTGAACCAATATTACTAAATGTTAAGTAGAGATTAAGGAGCGAACGTAATACATATTATATGTATAAAAAAATCCAGTGGACACTTTTTCGCAATGATTTTGTTTGCGACCCTGAATCTAGTGTATCCTTTATCAAAGTCTAGTGGTTAGTAAACCTAGCTGTTAAGGTAATACAAGTTAGATTTCCTCCATAAATACGTAGAATGATTATTACTCCGCTGTTTAATTTAAAAAATCTGTTAAAAAAGTATTAATTTAAAAGATATGATCCTTGAAAAATACATATTTTAACACAAGTTTTAATGCAACTTTGAGGGTGTATAGGTCACTCTAGTGTACAAAAACTCCAAAATACTTTGCGTAAAAACATTGATTAGTTATTCAAGAGTTCAAATAACTTTACACGAAATAGATATATGCAGTAGTTTTGTCAAAAAGAGTATACGCCCAAGGGTCTGTTTATGATTTTATTTTTGGTATGCATGATTGTGCATCTCAGTCGAGTGCTCTTCCCGCGCTTTGTGCTGTGTGAGACAGGACGTATTTTAGCCATGAGACCGATGAGTTCGGGCCGCCGACTTGTTTCACCTTAACCAAGCGGGTTCGAATCCCGTTTGGGGCAAATATTTATGTCTTAACTTTTTACCTTTGTATCATCAATACTAATAATAGATCTGTAAGTGTAGGTTATTGTATGTACATACATATGTATGTTCGTCCATAACTCTTAAACGAATTAACTGATTTTCATGAAACTTGGTAGATAAACATTTAGACATACTGAACACAGGATATAGGGCTACTTTTTTATTTTTCCAGCTAGTATTACAACATGTCATTGTCTGGTATCGATAATACAAGCATTATAGTTGCTTAGTGTAGAACTAGACGGTGCTGTGTGGAATGTGTCAAGATATATGAAGACGTGAGTGGATGAAGGCTTTTTCGTTTTGGCGTTGATTAAGGTAATATGTCCATATGAATGATTACAGACATATGAATGATTTATTTTCCAAAAATGTCTTTTTATTTTCCAAAAATGTCTTTATTTTCCAAAAATGTGTGGCGATACTCCACATTACAAAAACGCGCATATACAACCTCTTCATAGAACGCTGGCAGAGAAGATTCGAAAACGTCGACTTGAAAAATTTGAACGAACATTTAAATTTAATTCCATGATTGATTTGAATTTGAAATAGAATGTCTTGTCAAAATGAAAATATATAAGGGTTGCCAAAATTTGTAAATAAACATTCTGCTATTGCTTTTCAACCTGACTTTTTCTGTGCTAATGCAAATGTATTGTGAGTTTCATTGGCTGCTGACTAAGTTGCGGGTTGTTAATCATTCTGGTGGAAGTCGGGGATAGTCTGCAGCAGGCATAGTAATATTTGTACATACGTAGGAACCTTATCTAACCATCCCACAGCTGGGGAGCCCTCTATACAGGCGACCCACAAATGTCTTTTTATTGTCCAAAAATGGCTTTATTTTCCAAAAAGTCTTTATTTTCCAAAAATGTCTTTTTATTTTCCAAAAATGTCTTTTTATTGTCCAAAAATGTCTTTATTTTTCAAAAACGTCTTTATTTTCCAAAAATGTCTTTATTTTCCAAAAACGTCTTTATTTTCCAAAAATGTCTTTTTATTTTCCAAAAATGTCTTTTTATTGTCCAAAAATGTCTTTATTTTTCAAAAACGTCTTTATTTTCCAAAAATGTCTTTATTTTCCAAAAACGTCTTTATTTTCCAAAAATGTCTTTATTTTCCAAAAAGTCTTTATTTTCCAAAAATGTCTTTTTATTGTCCAAAAATGACTTTATTTTCCAAAAAGTTTTTATTTTCCAAAAATGTCTTTTTATTTTCCAAAAATGTCTTTTTATTGTCCAAAAATGTCTTAGTTTTCAAAAACGTCTTTATTTTCCAAAAAAAAATTTTTTATAAAAAGTTGAAAAAATTGTTATGTACAGTTAATTTTAAAAAGGGAAAGGAAAGGGGCATTTTTTTGTATCTGAGGTGTAAGAATATTTACAATGCAAAAATAAAACCAAACATATTTTAAGTTACATTTTATTCATTAATAAATCTTAAATTTAATAAATGATCGGATTCAGTTCGCCATGGTCCGTAATGTACCTGATAAATTATTAAAAAAAGTATATGACTAGTTTTTTATGTTACCTACATATATAATTGAGTTCTAACCCTATATATATGCAAATAATAATTATTTTTAATTATAAAATTTATTTCAAGGAAGCAATTTACATAAACGTCTAACAATCAGTATAATAATAATAATAATTAGTACCTCCAATTAAATAAACTCTATTTTTCACATATTTTATTTATATATTACAATTAATACAGTCGCTATTTACAAAAGAAAATAATATACAATTTTTTTAAATACATTTATTTATTTTATATACACCTAATAGCTTTCGAAACACAGTATATAAATTTTATGAAACTAACTACTAAGTACATTTTTCATACAAAATATTTTAGATTTTAATTGAAAAAAAAAAAAAAATAAAAAAAAAAATGGACACTTTTTCAAAATGTGGGCTCATCATTTTGCGACATCGAAACGAGTGATCATTTTTTTGAAAATATATATTTTTTTAAATATTACTTATATTAAAACTATAAAATAATGACACAGTCGTTTCAATACCTGAAAAAAGTTCCGAAAAAGTAATTTTTTTTTTCAGTATCAAAACAGACGTTTAATATACAATTTTCTTATATATCTATACTTATGATAAAAAAATTATATATCTATATTATATAATATAAATGTTAAGTTGGTTTGTGTACGTCTCAAAAACTCGAGATTGGGTGGACCGATTTCAATTCGGTTTTCACATATGAAAAGAGGTTTTTTGTATATATATGAAAATTACACCCCGGACGAAGCCGGGAGCGAGTCGCTAGTATTTAATAAATAAGTGCGCGAGCTGTCATCTTATAAAAATAACAATTAAAACCAAATAAAAAATATTTATCGTTGGATACTTTTTTTAAATTTTTTAATTAAAAAAAATATGGAAACAGCTCGATTTGTTTAAATTTCCGAGTGTTCACATTCTTATATAATTTGTAACTTCATTAATGAATTTTTATATTTATTTTTAAATGTAATTAAAATAAATTAGATAAAAAATTTGAAAAAAGAACACAGAGACTACAAATTACACACTGCCTTTCAAAGTCTGTATTTATATGTTTAAGTTATTGGCGACCGTAACCATGAACCGTCAACTGTATGCCGAAATTTTCATAAAAAAAACATGCCTATATTATAATCTGTAATACTCACTGAAACTTTTTGCAAATGTAAATGTCAAATATCTTACTAATATTATAAATGCGAAAGTTTGAGAGGATGGATGTTTGTTACTATTTCACAAAAAAAAAAAAACGCAAAAATGTCTAATTAAAATAAAGACTTAAGATTAAAGGAACGGCAGGCAGGCTAATGATTTGTTTGATAGACCAAAGTTCTTAATTTTTTTAATGATTCAAAACTTTAAAATTAAACTCGAACATTGAAAAACAGAAAAAAATATTTAAAAAAAAATTTTCATTAATGATATGTCTACGCGTGCGGACAAATAATTTGGGTTGTTGCAAACTCAACACCGAGATTGATGTTAATTTTCGCTCAATATCCAAAAATTATATACCTACCATTTTTCGGTTCGGAAATTTACCGAAATTTCCTAAGGAAAATGTTGAAAATGCTTGGGAAAATGTTGATATTGACTGACAAATTGTATAAAAATGCCAGGAATTCCACAGCTTGTCGGATAACCTTACGATTTATAATTAGGTTGATGCAAACTCACCACCAAGATTGAGTCTAATATTTCATTCAATGTCCAAAAAATACAAAAACGCTAACAATTTCAAGGCGTTTTGAGTTTACAATAACCTTACTATTACCCGATTGGATTGTTGCAAACTCAGCAACCACTGATTTTGAGGTTAATTTTCGCTCAATTTTTAAAAATTACAAAAACCCTAGGAATTACACAGCGTGTGGAATAACCGAGATTTAGGCGAATTTTCGCTCAATGTCCAAAAATTACAAAAATGATAAGAATTCCACAGTGTCGAGTTTACAAACATTACAATTTCCTGGTCTGTTTGAGGCTAATTTTCGCTCAATTTTTAAAAATTACAAAAACGCAAAGAATTTCATGGCATTTTGAGTTTACAAAAACACCACATATTCACAATATTAGCTATATACAACAAACAAAAATGAGCCTAAAGGACTGTTTCGTTAGTACATGTCCTTGGCCCGTTAACCAGAGAGTATCTGCTCGAACCTCCATTTTTTCTGCTCGTCACCGCACCTCTTATGAACAGCTCCTTAAATGTTTCCCTAAATTGACGCGACATGCCGCAGTATATAGCAAAATTAATCGGATACGAGACTATTATAAAGAAATTCGTGATCAGTATTAATATATTTGCGATATGATAGTCTAGAATTTCGACAATCGTGCTAGATATTATGTGAAGGATTGTCACAACGGCTACAGGAATCTCGACTAGAAGGAAGACAGTTACAACGACAATCAGCATGAGGGTAGTACAGTTTGAATCTCTGAGCCTTTTGCACTCGGATTTTCTATTTTCTTTGAACAATTTCTGTCTGTTCAACTGCGCGGCCCTCATTGCCCTGAACAGGAGTACATTTAATACAACAAGCGAAGTGCAAGGTATTAAATGGACGAACAAAACTCTGAAGCCGAAGTAAGTTATGAAGTATGCGTCCATTGACAACGTTTGGACCCAAGGGGACAGTTGAATCTGAAACAAAAAGCTTTTGTTATATTATAACTTTCAGATAAAAGACGACACGTTTGTGGCTAGTGAACCTAGGCTATCAATCAAACGTTCGCGGGTTCGAATCCCGCTAGGGGCAAATATTTATATGTGTTAACATTTTACCTTTGTACCTGAGTCATGGATGTTTGTATCAATACTAATATTCAATACTAATAATAAATCTGTAAGTGTAGGTATTGTATCTATGTATGTATGTTCCTCCATCACTCTTAAACGAATTAACTGATTTTCATGGAACTTGGTAGATAAACATTTAGAAGTACGGAACACAGAATAGGCTACTTTTTAGGTTTTTTAACGCGGACGAAGTCGCAGACTCTAGCTAGTTTATAATATGTATTTACAAAAAAAAGTATATATATAGTTCATCAACTGTCACAACCATTAATTGCTTAGTGTGGAACTAGATGGTGCTGTGTGCAATGTGAAAATACCCTTTTTTATTTATTTAGTTGGCTTTGCTGAGTCCTAAAATCGGAAATTGCTGCCCAAATAGAAACACTCTGCCGAAAGCGAGGAGAACTAACTCGCCAAAGAGAACTGCTGTCACAATTAAAGGGGCAGTTAGCCGTTGTCATGGCAGCCGCTGACCTTTGAACGTCAAAGAAAACCACAGAGAAACGTGTAAGGGTTCAACTAGTCTATTCTATACTAATATTATAAAGAGGAAAGATTTGATTGTTTGTTTGTTTGTAGGCTCGGAAACTACTGGACCGACTTGAAAAATTCTTTTACCATTAGAAGCCGACATTATCCGTGATGAACATAGGCTACTTTTTATGCGGGAAAATGCTTCATTCCTACGGGAAAACGGGTAATAGGACAACGGGTAGTAAGAATTATCCTTCCGTACTTATCTTTTTCACATAACTTCTAAACGGCTTGACCGATTGGGTTGAAATTTTGTATGTGTACTTCCATGGTTTCACAGATACGAATGTATCATATTATTTTATAAAGTTACGCGAACGAAGTCGCGAGCATCAGCTAGTATATAATAATATAAGTATTTCGCTAAAGTGCTTACCCTGCAAACCTCCTCCAAGTGTCCGTGCCACACGGTCACGTGGGGTATGTACTCTCTGTCAAAGAACCTCGGGAACTGATGTAGGAACGCTGCAATTCCGATGTAGATGAGGCACTTGATCACTCGAGGCATTGTACACCTGGAATTAAGAATTTAATAATAATAAATTGGACTACACGTTCGGTCTAGTCACAAGACTAGACTCTAGTGGCTAGCGACCCTAGCTGTTAATAAAACGGTCGCGGGTTCGAATCCCGCTAGGGGCAAATGTAAAATGTTAACATTTTACTTTTGTACAGTCGGCCGCATAAGTCGATTAACACATTCAAAAATCCAAAACAACTGAACACTCAACTTACTTACTTACTTACTGAAGCCTTTTACGATCGTTTGTACGTGAAGTTAATTTTGTTCTCTCATTCGTGACAACGACTTGTGGCGCGTTGAGTGTTTAGTTGTTTTGCACTTTTAAATGTGTCAATCGACTTATGCGGCCGACTGTACATTAGTCATGGATGTTTGTATTTATAATATTGTATGTATTTACAAAAAAAGTAATCTTAATATCTTCACAGATTCCACACAGCACCATCTTTATTTAAAAAAATAAAAAAATGAAATTAACAAAATCAGTGTAAAGGACTATGAGTCATTATTGTCTTTATAAAGTTACGCGGACGGAGTCGCGTGCGTCATCTAGTTTAATATATACTTCTGTCATAAAATGTGTATTTGAAGATTTCAAGGGAAAATATATACGGAAACTTCGTCGGTTTGAAATGGTCAAATATGAACACGTGTTTCGAATGTAACTTTAAAAATCTATTTGTGGCTTGGTTCGGAAAAGTATTTAATGGCCGCGTTACAGGATTAATAGCTCTACGATTTTTTATAGCTTTCGGTTAAGTTTGTTTTTTATCTATACAAATATAATAAATTTGTTTGGTTGGTTGAATTTTATTTTTGCACTTGATACTCTTATATTTTATATTCGAAATAGTTAACTATTAAGTTTAACTACTCGTCAAATACAATACAGTTCGAGATTAACAAAACAAAATCTAAGAAGTTAGGTACTATGTGATTTAACAATCTAAAATGTATTTTAAATCAATACACAAAGGATTCAAATTGGATTGGCAAAAGTTGAGAAAGATTTCCACTAAATTCTTCGATAAAAAACACATGATCCGTTTGGTTTTACATTCACAAAATACGCACAAGAACTGTTTATGAGAGTTATAAAAATTTGCCCAAATATCCGTGGCAATAATGTTTACGGAATGTTAAGGTGGGTGTAGAATGTGAATGACATCCGGAGTTTGAGAAACCGAGTATGAACATAAAAACAAAAGTCAATACAGTAATGTATTAGGAAGGTTTGAATTTTAGAACTTATAACATTCCGCGATTGTATACTAAGGAGACTATTTGAAGGAGTGTTCTTCATGTGCTATCTAGAAAGAAGGAAACACCAGTACACGTTATGGTTAAAGGCAAATCACAGAGGAGCACACACAGAAAATTTTAGGATTGTCAAAATAACATGTCCTTAATCACTTATAAGTCCGACAGAATTCTGGGCTTTCAGACAGTGTTTATGCTCATTTTATGGACTGGCTGACTGGGCCCGTCAACAACTGGCCATTTATTTTGCAATGATGCAATGGTTGCAAGAATAATTGTATGCTGTGAAAAAAATTCTTGAAAGATCGTTGTTGCATCTCTATCTTACTACTGCTACAAAAACCCGGTCAGTCATGAAAACTTCTTAGATTCACAATCTTGTAAACATTATTTTTCGGTTCTTCAGAAATATTTTATTTAAGTAAACTATTTTTAATTATAAATTATTTTTATTAACGTATCTGTGATACACAACTGTGTATATATATACCTGTCTGAGCGTGACGGTCACGCGAGTTCAGTGCTTTTTCTCACACCAAAAGTGCTCAACGTGTCAATAGTAGATTCAATTCGAAAATCTCGGTCGGAGGTATAATTATGAAAAGATTCATATAAATGCAAAGAAAAAGAAAATTTTACATACTTCCGTCACTATTGTGAAAAACTAACATTTATTGCAGTTGCAATAAACTAAAACTGTTTGTTTTTCATGTAATATCCGGTTGAGAACATCCGGGTCCTGACATTCCATTCCATGTATACCCCGCGTTATTCTTTATTACTGTCTGTCCGTAAATTGGCGGCGACGCGTACGCCTTGTGACGTAATTACATATGAAACGTACAACACATTTATTGTTGTTAATGGGCTTTTTGTGAACATATACTACATTTTTATACATATCAGTGTATTGACTATAATCGTCAAAGACATTCTAGTTCCCTAATATGAAATCTTCTCGCGTGATGACCGTAAACATATAAGATTACTAGCTGACCCTATATATATCTTTTATTAATACTACCTAAATCTGTAAGTGTAGGTATTGTATGTATGTATGTATGTTCCTCCTTAAAATCTTAAACGAATTAATTGATTTTCATGAAACTTGGTGGATAAACATTTAGACGTACAGGACACAGAATATAGGCTACTTTTTCATTTCCAACGCGGACGAAGTCGCGGGCGCCAGCTAGTATATACAGTTACAGTGTTTGTAACTAAACTCCTCCGAATCGACTTGATTGACCGATTTTTATGATTTTTTTCTGAGAATTGGTCGTAAATTTTTGGCAAAAGAACCTTTGTGGGATCAGCTAGTAATTTTATTTTAAATTTATATTCGCAGCTTTTGCCTGCGACTTTGTCTGCTTTTCTCGGGAACAGTACTTTATTCCGGATTTTTTTTTCTTCGTTAAATATGTATTGTATTATCATTATTATGGTGTATCTTCATATATTACCTAAACACATTTTCGTATGTCGTATGTGTTTGATATGTCGTATATGATTTATGGAATTCGTGGAATTGCGGTGCGACATTCCTGTAATTGTTTCCTATGGTTATATTATAAGTACATTTAAGCCATTGTTGCGTTGTATTTGACGGCGTATAAATAGAATTCGAGTTGCCGTTTGCCGTGTCTCGAATAATTAAAATGTCGAGAAAAAGTAAGCAAATTTACTTTTCCATTTTCATAAATAAAGGCAAGAAAGCTGCTGTATAGAAATGTCAAGTTAAACGTTAGTTGCTAATGGTCGCTAGCGACTAATTTCGATAGGTTTTTCACTTATGCATTTAGTTCTTGAGTGACCGCTAGAGGCGCTGTACAATTTTTCATACAAATATTTTACGTTCTTGCTCATCTCTCGCTAGCGATTTCGGTCGTCATAAACTCATGGTAGTGCTACCGGTCAAATGTAAAAACCTAACAAAAGCCGGACAGGCCGGACACCGTTTAATTTGGCCGGACACTCATTCAAAAAGTCTAACTATGTCCGGCTTTATCCCGACGCCTGGCAACGCTAACCATTATGACAGTTGAGTGATTTTTGCAAAGATCCTAAACCTCGGATGATTACAAAATTCGTTGTTAGTTTCCTATTATCCGGTCCTTAGCAATCGTATTAGGATTTTTGCAAAAATCCGTTTTTTTATGATTATACTGCGACATATACCTCTCTCGTTTCAGAAGTAAAAACTGTATCAAAATCCGTTAGGTATTTTAAAAGAGAATTCAGCTAAGAAACAGACTGAGGCTTATAGCGAATTTATTTTATTACTAGCTGTTGCCCGCGACTTCGTCTGCGTTAAAAAGATAAAAAGTAGCCTATCACGTGTCCCGTACTTCTAAATGTTTATCTACCAAGTTTCATGAAAATCGTTTAATTCGCTTAAGAGTGATGGAGGCACATACATACATACAGAAAAAAATTCTAAAAATGGTCAATTTAGTTTCAGTATCGTGTATAGAGCCTATATACACGATATTTCTGAAAACAAAGTAAATTGCTCCATGACTGACCCCTACAGATTTATTATTAGTATTGATATGCAAGATAAACCAGACGGCACTGGCTTAGTAACTTATAGATTAAATTTATGTGCTTCACCGAGTCGAACCAGACAGACGAAACATTTCAGTTGCGAGTTCATTCACAGTAATTACATTGACAAGCCTGGACTAATGCAGTGGATAAGGTGCTTGGTTTAAGGACGTGTTTGCGAAATGAGAAATGTATAGGCTGAGTGAGGGAGTGATCACTGATATTTCTTTAGAAATGTTTTGTGTACACTAAATAAACCCTTATTGTCACCCATTAAGATTCATGCATAATATCAAAACATATGAATATTTTGACGGGACTTTTTAATTTTTTGTGAGGCAATTTCTAATATTTTTAGATTTTTATTTTGACCAATGTTGAGTTGATTATGTCTGCTATCCTTCAGTATTTTTAAACATACAAAAAGTGGAACTTTAGATTACATATTAGATAGTAAATATTAGATTATAGCCACAAAAAATATAAAATAAAACTTTTTAACAAAAAATAAAACCGCCGTGAAAACTGAAAAGCATAAAATAAAGTTATTATTTTATCTAAGTAAAACTAAATTGATACTGAAAATTGACTATTTTTAGGATTTTTTTTCTATAAGTATTGTATGCTATGTTCCTCCAAAACTCTTAGATTTTCATGAAACCTTGGTAGATAAACATTTAGACGTACAGGACACAGGATAGGTTACCATTTTCTTTTTCAACACGGACGAAGTCGCGGGCGCCAGCTAGTATAAAATAATTTTACGCTCTATTTACTATACACTTTTCAGTCCTATCAAAGAAAACAAAAAAAAAAATGATTTTGATTATATATTGTGTTATAGGCGACGGTAGCCTAGCCACCTACCATCAAGTATACCTACCATCAGCTTTGTCTCACGACCTTAAAAGTAAAATTTTTTTTTTTTTTGAAAATAGATTATATTTTGTACTAGCTGGTGCTCGCGACTTCGTCCGCGTTGAAAAGTATACAATTATAAAGATACCGGTAGAGATACCGTTTAGCGGATCGCTAAAAATAACCCCAAGCAGTTCTACCCACAAATCCGATAGATGGCGCTATCAAGTGTATCCCGGGCCAAGCCGCTAGTATTTACTTTTATTTTAGATTTCCCGTAGGAATGAAGCATTTTCCCGCGGTAAAAAGTAGCCTATGTTCATCACGGATAATGTCGGCTTCTAATGGTAAAAGAATTTTTCAAATCGGTCCACTAGTTTCGGAGCCTATTCTATTCAAACAAACAAACAATCAAATCTTTCCTCTTTATAATATTAGTAAGTATAGATAAATCCGTCCGATTCAAACTTTTTTAAATATAAAATCTATTGTACAGTGTATTTTTAACTAAGTTATAATTTTACTGTAGGAAGTAAATTAGGCGACTTAAAATAATGGTTTTCAACTAAGTCCTCGCCTTAAGAAAGGCGATATATAAAGGCTATGTTAGAGCTCTTAAACCATTAGTATACAAACAGTCATTACACATATCTAAGTTAATATCCGTTTTAAAGTCCCATCAAGTTTTAATGTATGGCGAATTTTAGAGCGCTAAAATAAAGGCGCAATTTTAGTGCTCTTAAAGTCATACTTCATAAAAGTAAGTCTTCTTAAATCCACTCACACCATTTTAATATCATTGATCATGAAATGTTATCAGGGAAACAGTACTGTTGCCTAGATATACTTAATCCATACTTCCATACTTTAATATTATAAATGCGAAAGTAACTCTGTCTGTCTGTCTCGCTTTCTCGCCAAAACTACTGAACCGATCACCATGAAATCTTGCATACACGTTGTCTGGGACACTAGAAAGGACATAGGGTACCTTTCATCCAGAAAAAAAGGACTATTCCCGAGGGATCATATAAAAACATAAATAATTGGGGGCCACTGTCGCATGGCGGCGCCATCGTCGTCACAGCGATATGAGATGACATGAGATGACATTACAAGAGATTTTGGTTTTGCGATATTTGTGAAAGTCCAGGGAAGGTTTAAACGGTGACAACATAAATAAATAAGTAACGGAAAATACTAAAAAAGACAACAATTTTCCAATACAAAATATTCCTAGCTGTGAAACATTATTGATTTCTTTTGTCTAAAATTGTCACTTGGTTGTCAAATATTTATAGGTGCGTTCAGAATTTTGTTGTAGTATGAGGTCCGATCTCCAAGACCGATTTTAAGAATTTTTTTTAGGTAGGTAAGTGATAGTTGCAAAATAACGTTTGCCGAGGTCAAGCTAGCATATATTTTCTTTTTGAACGCGAACGAAGTCGCGGGCACTCACTAGTACATAATATATATTTTTATATATTTTCTAAAAAGTTAATTTTTTAGTTCAATACATGTTTTAGAATGAAAATTATTTGTTAATTTCAAAATGTTTAAATAAAGCAAAATCAGCAATCTCAACAACCTCTGAGAGTGCTCTCTGAGCTTTCTCTGTTTTATGGATGTTTCTATTTATAATATTATGTATAAAAAAGTAATACATACATGTATTATATCAACTGTTTGGTATCCATAATACAAGCATTAATTGCTTACTGTGGAACTAGATGGTGCTGTGTGGAATGTATGAATGAAGATATTTATTTATTTACTAGCTGTTGCCGGCGACTTCGTCCTCGTTAAAAAAGATAATTAACAAAAAATAAAACCGCCGAAAAAACTGAAAAGCATAAAATAATGTTATTATTTTACCTAAGTAATTTTGAGTCGCCGCCGCGCATCACTCTTTACGTAATTTTTGGTAAAATGATAATGAGATTATTTTATGCTTTGCAGTTTTTTCGGGTTTTTTATTTTTTGTTAAAAAGTTTTATTTTATATTTTTTTGTGGCTATAATCTAATATTTACTACATGCTTAATTTTTAATTTTCCCACCCTTAGAGTAGGAATTTTTTTTCCAAATTTATATAAGACCAACTTCGAGGTATACCCTATCCATTAAAGAAAGAATTATCAAAATCGCTACAATCGCTACAATCGGTGAGTGAACAATCAATCATCCCCTGTTTTCCTACCCTTAGGGTTGGAATTTTTTTTTTTTCAAATTAAAATGGGACCCCCTTGGGAATCAAAATCGGACTACCCTGTCAAAAGTTATGCGTGATCATACATAAATATATATATATATATATATACGCGTCGAATTGAGTACCTCCTCCTTTTTGTTTTTTCGTATTCGTCGGTCGAAAAGTAGCCTATTACGTGTCCCGTACTTCTAAGTATTTATCTACCAAGTTTCATGAAAATCAATTAATTCGTTTAAGAGTGATGGAGGAATATACATACATACAGAAAAAAAAAATTAAAAATCGTCAATTTAGTTTCAGTATCATGTATAGAGCCTATATACACGATATTTCTGAAAACAAAGTAAATTACTCCATGACCGACCCTTACAGATTTATTATTAGTATATGAGTATTGATTGATGATGTATCACTTAATATATTTACCAAGTTCGGGCGACAGGCGCGTGGCACACGTAGATGTATCTTTGGACAGCTAGAGCCAACGTCAGCCAGATACTAGCTGTGTGGAACATCGCTGGTATGACCTGAATATAAACATAAATCATATATGAGTTTAAAGAAAGAAAAAACACATTGAAATCATGTGTGACATACCAATTAGTTTTATCAAAATCGATTCAAGTTGGACCAAATGACATATACACTCGACGGCAAATAAATCGGGCCACCCACTTATGTTTGTCAGAAAGTGTGTTTCATAATGATTAGGTATAACTTTCTGTAGGTATAACTTTCTGTAGGTATAACTTTGATAGTTGTAAGCTTTATACTTTTTGAGAAAACCGAATCAGAGTTCCAAAGTAGCGGGTGGCCCGGTTTATTTGCCGCCGAGTGTAGTTGCGATTCGCAACTATATAAGGATAGCTTTTGTTTTGAACCCGGGCGAAGCCGGGAGCGTGCAGCTTGTTGTTTATATATTTAGATTTATAAGAATTCTGTTTTCGTTTTATATTACGCGATACCGAAAGAATTATCATTTAAATGTCACAGTGAACTGGATTCTCGTAAGTATGCAATACTGAATTTCCAATTTTGCTTAGTGCGCGTATTTCAAAGAGTCTTAATGCAGAGTTTAGACACATTATGAATTTATGTGAAAAAATTAATAGTAACATTAAATGTATAAGAGAATATAGTTTTTTGAAAAATTATTTATTTGTTTATTTATATACTGTCTATACTATTATACTAATACTATAATTTATACTAATATATTATACTACTAGCTGGTGCCCGCGATTTCGTACGCGTTGTTAAATGACTAAAGCCGTGAAAAATATATAAATAAATATGTATATACTGGCCGATTTTTATAACGACTTCTCTTCGAATGGGAAATATTTATGAAAAAAAAAATCTGTAGAAAATTCTTTTTCGCATACACTTTGTATAGAATGGATTTTCAATCCGAGGCCGTACGAAGTTCGCCGGGTTAGCTAATATTAATATTAGAAAACAAAATATGTTTGTATGTTTGTTAATGAATCATGCAAAAATGGTTTATATACCGGATTTGGTTCAAATTTGGCACACACATAGTTTATTACATATAGAATACTTTTCATTCTTAAAGAATGTTAGACTGCTGTCGGATTTTTTTAAACATGAAGTCGCGGGCACTAATAGTGTATTTATAATTTTACTTCTAACACAATCAAACAATTGAATGAACTTCTTTTGGACTGTCATCCTATCTGATAGCCTTTCCTTAAAAAAAATCCCCAATAAGTTTAAAAATTTTGATTATCCCTATTTCTGTATTGTTTCAAGCGATTTCCAAGTTAGTCGTTTTACGCTGTTGTCGCCTTGGCTTAACTTAGACGGATTGAAACTCGGTCATTTCGTCGTAAGTTCATTCGGGTTCGCTAAACTTTCATGTAAATTTTACTTTAAGAGCTTTCGTTTTCTTATTTGTTCAGCTGTTTTCTATATATACTGATTAACTGAATTCAGAATGGAATATAATAGAAGAGAATTTGATTGAATCTAAACATAGACATAATGAAATAAATAAAAATAAAAAAGCCTTTTATTTCTTGTGAAAGTTAAATATGTACATGTGAAAAATTATTAAACCTATATTCTAAAAAAATAAATAAAAATAATAATAATAATAATAAAAAAATAGACATAGACATAGATATAGTAAAAAGACATTGGCATAGAAAAAAGGCTTAACGTCGGACATATATAAAAGGTATATAATATAATATCAAAGTAATATAAAATCAACTAAAATGAATAATAATCTAATGTGAGTGCAATATTTCTTTTAATTTCATTTCATTTGAAATGTTAATTAATTAAAATTAAATAATATCAAATTTAATTTATTAAACTTAATTAAAATTATTAAATAAATGAGTATATTAAATTAAAATTTGCAATTTTAACCAAGTTATATTAAAGTGTTAAGAATCAAACTACTACAACGATGGTGTTAAACTGTTCCTTCTGCAGATTCAATAAAATAAAATTTAGCTAGACTCGCTTCCAATGAATTGGTGAATTCTATATAATTATAATCAGATACTTTCAGGAGTCTGTTGGAGCTAAAACTTGTGTTAAAATATGGATTTTTCAAGTGTTAAATGAAACATGAAACGGCGGAGTAATTAACATTCTACGTTTGTATGGAGGAAAACTGACTTGTATTACCTTAAAGAGAGAGAGTCGCGAAAAAAATACATCCATTATAAACTTTCCTTACTACGGCGCTTCGACAACTCCCAAAAGAACCCGGAAGGCATTGTTATTTTGGACACGTAGGTTGTTACCCATTAGTATAATTAACCCAATCTATATTATTTTGTTCTTTTCTAAAAACAGTAGTAAGTATAACAATTTGGACACCCTTATGTTATCACTTATCACAAAAATATATATATGTCGGAGGAAGCTAGAAGCTAATTAGTTGATTGTTGTTTGTAATTGTTTTCATTGTATTATATTTTCTAAAAATCTTTATTTTATTTTAGTTTATTTTCTAAATTACTCTTATGTTTAAAAACCTTACAAATCTTAATTAAAATCTAAAAGTAATGAATATTGTTAATGTAACGCAACCAATCAGAGCAAAGCACATGCTTGGAGCGGGGTCGCGGCGCCATATTGGAGGCGATGCAGTTGTTGTTTTTGTTTTTTGGAGAGAAGAAGTGAGAAAAGATAAAGTTGGATCGATATAGTGGTTTTTCGGATTATTTTTTTAAAGTTTAGGCGCCTTGAACTCGCTGCTCAGTTTTGTGCTTGCATTTAACTCTAATGACGCCCACTAAATCTGTCGCCACTGAGGACGATGTCGGGGAAAGCCATGCTTCTCCGATATCAGAAGTGGGATCGGTGCGGGCACAAAACGTTAGCGAACAGACATCGGCAAATGACGGATGGCGCGCGCTATTCGAAGCACAACAGAACAGCATGAAGCTACTCGTGGAGGCGCTAGCCAAGCCACCGAATATGGAGGATAAGAACATCACGCTGCCTAAATTCCAACCGGATGATGCAGACACTGACGCCCGGGCCTGGCTAGCAACGGCGGATATTTGCTTATCGGATCGTGATATACAGGGAAGTAAATTAATTCTTATACTTAGTAAGGCTATGAGAGGCTCAGCTGCAACATGGTTTTCTCAGATAGCTTTTCCTAATATGAAGTGGGTAGAATTCAAGGAAATTTTTCTCTCTCGTTTTGATACATTAGAAACGTGTTCAGCGACTGTATTAAAGATGTTTTCTGGTAAACCGCATGAAGGTGAATGTCTCGCTGCATACGCAAGCCGTTTATTTACTTTACTCATGTCACGATGGGGTAATTTAGACAGGGAAGAAATGGTCGTATCCGTGATACTTGCACACATGGGGCAGATCGAGCCACGGTTGCAACGCAACATTTTTTCCGAAGAAATAACTACCCGCTGTAAAATGCAACGTGAACTAATGGCGTTTTCTTATCGCAAGCGGAGTTATTCTGAGATAACAAAGAGTGTTGCAAGCATTACACAAGATAATAAACGTCCTAGGTTATCTTCCGCTGGTACAAAATGTTACGCTTGCGGAAAGTTTGGTCATAAGTCTTTCGAATGTTTCAGCCGATCGCATGACAAGCAACAAACAACTACAATTTCTGAGCGCCCCAACGCGGCCGTTTCTACGCGGGCTCCTGTGACTTGCTACAAATGTGGTGTTGAGGGTCACGTGGCATCGCGCTGCTCAAAGACATGGCCAGTTGCGAGTGGCAGCGCACAGCCCGCCATCACACCCAGCATTTCGAAGCGAGTGGACGTGTGCGGTGTGAAACCTGTCACCGGGATAATTACGCAATTTGGTGAGCGGTTCTCATTTTGTTTCGATTCCGGTGCTGATTGTTCCTTAATTAAAGAGAGCGTCTCTCGTAAGCTTGTTGGTACGATGCAACGTACAATTGTTACTCTGACTGGAGTAGGAAAATCTAGCGTATTATGTGACACACAAATTTTATCTAGGGTTACTCTTAGTGGCCATGACGTACGAATTTTATTTCACATTATACCTGACGATTACCTAAATAACGATATTTTGATTGGACGCGATTTGTTAGCCTTAGGGTTGTCAGTTCACATATCGAGTGATAAACTTACTATAGTTGAGAAGCCCCCGCTAGTTAATATTTGTAACATAGATAATAACGCAGTAGCCGACTTTCATAGTGTAAATACCGACATACCAGATGACTTCAAGCCTCATTTGATAAAACTTCTTAGCTGCTTTAAGAACTCATTTGTTGAAGGCACACCTACTAGTAGGGTAAAAACAGGTGAATTAGAAATAAATTTAGTAGATCCTAACAAAATCGTGCAACGGCGGCCTTATCACTTAAGCCCTGAAGAGCGATTGGTAGTACGCAATAAGTGTGCTGAACTATTATCTGCTGGAGTTATTAGACCAAGTAAATCGCCCTTCTCTAGCCCTATACTATTAGTAAAGAAGCGCGATGGCACAGAACGAATGTGCATAGACTACAGAGAATTGAACGCTAATACAGTTCCTGATCGATACCCCTTACCTCTAATCGGCGACCAAGTTCAAAGGTTAGCAGGCGCGCAATTTTATTCATGTCTCGATATGGCTAGTGGGTTTTATCAAATTTCTATAAATGTAGAGTCAAATTCGATAGAGAAAACCGCATTTATTACCCCGGAGGCTCATTATGAATTTACTGCCATGCCGTTTGGTCTACGAAATGCCCCCTCGGTGTATCAGAGGGCTATTAATACCGCTCTAGGCGACCTAGCGCACTCTTACGCAATTGTCTACATGGATGATTTAGTTATACCCGCGATTAATGTGGAGCAAGGGTTGGAACGTTTACATGTGGTATTGAAAACCCTTAGTGACGCTGGCTTTTCGTTCAACATGAAAAAATGCGCTTTTCTAAAGAAGAAGGTAGAGTTCTTAGGGTACGAAATATCAGAAGGTAAAATCAGGCCGAACCCCCGTAAAATAATTGCGTTGACTAGTTCACGCCCACCGCAGACCGTCTCCCAGCTTAGACAATTTTTAGGTTTAGCATCCTACTTTAGGCAGTTTGTTAATAATTTTTCTCTTAAAATGGCACCACTGTACCGTCTGTTAGCTAACAATAATTCAAAAATAATTTGGACCACAGATTGCGAAGCAATTAGACAAGACATAATATCGATATTAACTTCATCCCCGGTTTTGATGCTTTTTGACCCAGAATTACCTATAGAGTTACATTCGGACGCGAGTAGTGAAGGTTACGGCGCGATCCTCTTCCAAAGAGTTGATAGAAAACTGCACCCGGTAGAGTACTACAGTAAACGTACTACGCCTGCGGAATCTCGATACCACTCCTATGAGTTGGAAACACTAGCAGTTGTTAACTCGGTTAAGCATTTTCGCCATTATTTGTATGGAAGGACTTTCACAGTTGTCACTGACTGCAACTCACTGAAAGCTTCTAGAACTAAAATTGACTTAACACCTAGAGTACACCGGTGGTGGGCCTTTCTTCAAGCTTTTGATTTTGACATACAGTACAGGGAAGGTAAGAAAATGGCCCACGTTGACTTTTTCTCGCGAAATCACTTACCTGAGATGAACAGTACGGCCGTTAACGATACTCCCAGTTTACGTAGAGCAAATTATGTAGAGGAAAGACGTATCAATATAGCTGAGTTATCTTCGAATTGGTTGCAAGCCGAGCAACGACGAGACCCCGAATACAATGAAATTATTAGTAAACTCGAAAGTGATGATCTTGACTTGGAGGGTTGTAGTATCTATGAATTGCGATCTAATGTGCTCTATAGGAAAATTCAAAGGAACAATCGCAATATCTGGTTACCAATTGTACCTAGGGCTTTTCGTTGGTCGGTTATAAATCACATTCACGAGTCAATTCTCCACTTGGGATGGGATAAAACTTTAGAAAAGGCATATCAGCATTATTGGTTTCCTAATATGTCGAAATATGTCAGAAAGTTTGTTGAAAATTGCATAACGTGCAGAATTGCTAAGTCGCGAAGTGGTAAGCAACAGATAGAATTGCACCCTATACCTAAAGCTATTATTCCTTGGCATACAATCCATATGGATGCCACAGGTAAACTCAGCGGCAAAAATAATCAAAAAGAATACGTTTTTGTTCTTGTAGACGCTTTTACTAAATATGTGTTACTCAGGCATTCCACAAAAATTGATACCTATAGTGCGATTAGTGCTCTAAAAGCGTCCATATCTCTATTCGGGACCCCTGCGCGTGTTATTGCAGATCAAGGTAGATGTTTCGCGAATAAAGATTTTAAGGATTTTTGCGCCAGTCATAATATTCAGCTACATTTAATAGCAACCGGCTCTTGTCGTGCTAATGGCCAAGTGGAACGGATAATGAGTACACTCAAAAACATGTTAACTGTCGTAGAAACAAGCCCAAATAGATCATGGCAGGATGCACTAGATGATGTTCAACTCTCTATAAATAGCACAATTCACAGAGTAACGAAAGCAAGTCCCTTAGAGTTGTTAATAGGCAGGGTAGCTAGGCCCTTAAATTTATTAACTATTGACGATCAAGAGGTTGAGGTAGATCTAGAAGAGATTAGAGAACAAGCTCATAAGTTAATTAAATCAAGCGGATGTCTTGATAAAGCACGGGTCGATAAAAGTAAGGCAAAAGTCACTTCATTTTCTGTAGGGGATTATGTTTTAATCGAAAATCACGAACGAAATCAAACAAAATTGGATCCTAAATATAAAGGACCTTACGAGGTTATTGAAATATTGGACGGTGACAGGTATCATCTCAAGAGTCTGAATAGTAATCGTACTTATAAGTACGCAAGAGACCGCTTACGTCCACTCCCCCAATCCTATGTCCCGACTGAACTAGATCCATGCCTGTCGGATGACAATGATGGTAAGATCTTCGTACTAAATTCATTTTGTTTAAAATAATTTGCTACCAATGTATCTGTATGTGAGTGTGATGAATACTCAAGTCTCTTTATAAAATACTGGCTGTTGCGCGCGACTTCGTCCGCGTGGCTTTGTGGAGTGTAGCCTATATCACTTGGCTTTCCGACAGTGAAGGAATTTTTCGGGTCGGTCCGGGGGTTTCGGGGTCTGTTCGGTGCAGATGAACGGAAAAAAAGGGATTTCCTCTTTGTAGAATTAGTATAGATTATAATAACGTGGGGATTGTTAAGGTTTACTTAAGCTTTGTGAGAGGCGAGGTGGCCCTTGAGAAGCGAGGTTGCTATTAGGCGAGTTGGCCAATACGAGGCGAGGTGGCCAATACGAGGCGAGGTGGCCAATACGAGGCGAGGTGGCCAATACGAGGCGAGGTGGCCAATACGAGGCGAGGTGGCCATTACGAGGCGAGGTGGCCATTACGAGGCGAGGTGGCCATTACGAGGCGAGGTGGCCAAGTGAATTCTTTTGAGTAAAAGGCTTTTGCGGCCTCTGGGATATTGTTATTAAGCTAAAATCTGTAGTGAATATTAAGGTGTAGTGAGTATTAAGGCGAGGTGGCTGTTTTGTTTATAATTATTATAAAGGACATAAAATTTTGAGAATTTAAGAAAGTATCGTAAATGAAGTTGTTACTTAGAAGATAAAAATGTAGGTAAACGATTCCTTAGCCAGGAACAACTAAAAAAAAAAAAAAAATAATAATAATAATAATAAAAAAAAAAAAAAAAAAAAAAAAAAAAAAAAACAGAAAAAAAATGTTTTTTTGTGCAGATAACGATGATGCGCGACCTTCAACATCACACGAGGGCGTGTAATATGTCAGGACGGCCGTGTCGGAGGAAGCTAGAAGCTAATTAGTTGATTGTTGTTTGTAATTGTTTTCATTGTATTATATTTTCTAAAAATCTTTATTTTATTTTAGTTTATTTTCTAAATTACTCTTATGTTTAAAAACCTTACAAATCTTAATTAAAATCTAAAAGTAATGAATATTGTTAATGTAACGCAACCAATCAGAGCAAAGCACATGCTTGGAGCGGGGTCGCGGCGCCATATTGGAGGCGATGCAGTTGTTGTTTTTGTTTTTTGGAGAGAAGAAGTGAGAAAAGATAAAGTTGGATCGATATAGTGGTTTTTCGGATTATTTTTTTAAAGTTTAGGCGCCTTGAACTCGCTGCTCAGTTTTGTGCTTGCATTTAACTCTAATGACGCCCACTAAATCTGTCGCCACTGAGGACGATGTCGGGGAAAGCCATGCTTCTCCGATATATATGTTTCTTTATTAAAAACATTTATCATCGCTTGAACCATGAATGATGATGATGCCTATAAACAACCAAACCTAGTTTCGATACTACGTCGTAGCACAAGTATCTTGTCAAAACTTTGGCGTAGCTCGTAGCTTTGCTACGAAAAAAATGAATTTTCGTAGCAAAGCTACGAGCTAGCGCTTAAATCGATTTTTTTTAATTGATCGCAATGATTCAAAAATAAACATTATAATTTGTCGTATATAGGTATACTAGCTGGTGCCCGCGACTTCGTCCGCGTTGAAAGGAAAAATATGTGAGTGGTAACGCGTACATCGTTATTGCTGTGACGACGAAATATATATTTTTTATCTTTTTATCTTTTTTATGTCTTATATAGCCATATATTATATCTTTTCCTAATGCTATATCATTTTATAGTTTCATTGTAATCCATTCAGTAGTTTTTGCGTGAAAGAGTAACAAACATCCATACAAACTTTCGCATTTATAATACTAGCTGGTGCCCGCGACTAGATATGGATAGTGAAACAGTTGGCCAAGCAAATAGACATGTGCAGATATATCAATAAAAATAATAAAAAATGCTATCCATACTCAGTTAAAAAATGTATCACTGTAACTCAATGGTATATTGTGTTGTGTAAATGGTCATTCAAATTCAAATTCTAAATTTAAATCATTTATTTACTAGTAACATGGGTAAATGTAGACCAGTTCTTATTGGATTTAATATGTCACCGCATGCACTGCTACGTCTGGCGTGTAAAATTCATAATTTACATGTAAAATATTATTAATGAAAATATGTCACAGTCAATTTTAATTAATTAAATGTCAAAATATTCCTTAATATTATAAAAGCATTTGTCCAACAGCCACTTGGTTAATTTTTTTTTAAACAAAATTCCCGGCAATTTATTGTGGCAATTTAAAGTGCACTGGGTAATTTATTGTATGTCTTAATACAGGAATAATAGGAATTCCGCCTACAAGTTTCCAATTTCATTTTCGGGACTATCAAAAAATTATGCCGCCTTGCTCTCTGTGGTAGAATATCTGCGCTGTGGATGAAATGAGATTCATATTTCTTAACAAACACACACATCTCTCTTATATACAAAGACGGGAGTGGAAGAATTCTTAATTCTTTAAATAATGGTCGACAGCTATCCATAAACCATGCACCACAAATTGCACGTACACACTTCTTCTGTAATTTAAAAGCCTTGTCAAATGCAGTTGAGTTTCCCCATAGTAAAATGCCATAAGACAGGACGGAAGATACATAGCTGTGGTATGCACTGAGGGCAGCTTCTCTGGATACTGTCAATCGTAGCCTTTTAATAGCATATACAAAACGATTTAATTTAGCACAAATTGAATCAATATGCGGTTTCCAATTATAGTTTTCATCCACTATAAAACCGACATATTAATGTATGTTGATTATATAATTGTTAAATTTATACTTGCTAAAGTTTAAGAAACAATATTGAGTTTTACATTTTCAATGTTTTAACGTGGCACTAAATCTGCACACAAATCGCCAACTGGTTCCGTGCCCATCTCCCCATCTCCCTTCTTATCCGGTACTAGGAAATTGCAATCTGCACTCAAACCATCTTTTGTTCCTCTTGAAAGTTTTATTGCGTCCAACAGACCTCAATTTTATTTGTCCGGTACACGCTATTTCTTTTAGGAAAACTAATAAATACAAAACCACGTTATTAGTTCACACACAGACACATTTAATTTTTGAAGTGAAAACTTCTATAGCCGCGTTATACGACTTTGGGTAGGGAAAAAATGTATGGGTTCGCGTCAGCAACATGCTAATGCTCACAGTTGATGCGCGTGCAGCTGTCTATGTACGCAATAACGCCAACACATTGCATATACCCGATTGTATGTGTGTGCGTTGGACGCTCAGTTTTAAGTTTTCACTTCTGTCGGCAGTCCTCATGACTGCCTCCGTTTTTTTAAAGGTCATCAGACAAACTGACAATCCATTCGAGAGTAGATGGCTACTGTCGCCTATTATGGTATAGATTTGTATTTTTATTCGCAATTCAATGTAGATTATTTTTGTCCTGGGCACTTTTGCGCTAAACTGCATACTTAGTCTTCGAAATATTTAAGAAAAACTGATAAAACCTAACTTCTCAATAACCCGACGCTAAAAATGGTTTAACTTTTTACCAAACAATATGTGGAGTATTTTGGAGCTGGAATGATACTTTTACTTTGGAGTTACGGTCTTTATCTAATTGCAACATACCAAGAAAAGAGCTCCGGCGTTCTTCACTCACTCATCGAAAGTTTCGTAGTTTCAGTATATCGATTACTGCAAAACCGTATACCGTGCTACTCGATAGATCTAGTACAGAATCAACTTCGAAGGGGACCTTTCTAATTTTAGTCTCGCAGGGAATCGACAAAGTCCTAACTAAGATAGTTGCTCAACCAAAGGGCTTAAAACCAACCAACTTTAAATACAACTTAAAATTGATTATTAAAAAAAACGTATTTTCGCTTAAATTTGTGAACGAATTGGTGGTTGTTTTAACGAACGAATTAAAATAATAATTTTTTTTCCAAATTCCGGCCGGGATTCGAACCAGTGACATCTGAGAGAAAGCGCTAAGGTGAAAACTCAACCAATGCGCTCATCAATGTTCAAGTTTGAAAAAGAAGCTTTATTAGCGAACGAAATGGAGAGTAGTTCTTACAAAACATTTTTATTATAATAATTTTACTGAAATAATTATTTTTACAGAAAAGATACTAAAGGATGATCTAAAAAATAAACTACGATGCTTTCCATAATACCTACGCCCACGGCGAGTTAAAAATTGTTTTGTATTGAAAACATCTTCTCATGGCAAAAAACAAGGTGGTTCGTTTGTAAATATTTTGAATAAAAGCTCAGAGATAACAGCTTCCAATCTTTTGTAGACTGTTCTTACAGCCCTCACCCCTTTTTGTTACCGACGAAATTACTGCTAGCTAGAGATAAGAAAAGGTTTTAACACAATCCGTTTGCTGATTATAATTAGTAGATACCTTAGTCAAAATTAAGACAGAGACAAATTTAAGTGGAGGAATTTATCCTTTGCTATCTAGATTTTATTTTAGCACTAGGTGGTTGGTAGGAAAGATTTGATTGTTTGTTTGTTTGTATAGAATAGGCTCCGAAACTACTGGACCGATTTGAAAAATTCTTTTACCATTAGAAGCCGACATTATCCGTGATGAAAATAGGCTACTTTTTACCGCGGGAAAAGGCTTCATTCCTACGGGAAAACGGGTAATAGGACAACGGGTACTAAGAATTATCCTTCCGTACTTATCTTTTTCACATATAACTTCTAAACGGCTGAACCGATTGGGTTGAAATTTTATATGCGTATTTCGACGATTTCCTGGATGATTTAAAAATACATTTAGACCCGGTAGGTGGCGCTGCTGTCGGTATATCAACTACTAAACGGCTTGACCGATTGGGTTGAAATTTTGTATGTGTATTTCCATGGTTTCACAGACACGGATGTATATTATTTTTTATAAAATTACGCAGACGAAGTCGCGTGCAACAGCTAGTCTTATATATAAAAAATCACATGTCACGATGTACATATGTTCGGGATAAACTCAGAAACTACTGAATCAATTTTGATTCCGAACCACACTCCAATTTTGAGCACCTACGCTCGATGTAAAAACGGGGTGTTGTATGTGCGGCGATCGTGATCGTGTGTGTTTGTGAATGCGTGTAACTGATCCTGTTTTTTTTATTTGAAAGCTGACGTGATCGGAATAGTTCTTAGCAATAATTTATGAAGATATACATTTATTCAGGGACTTATGGATGACATCGATCGATCCCCATATTCCAAGTCAATTTCAATATTATTTTAGCTACTACTACTTAGCAATTTGACATAAAGAATTCAAAACCTATAGGTAGTAAGATTTGACGACAGATGCGACGAAAATCAACCGGCCAATGAACTGTGATTCAAATTGCATAGATTTTCTTCACAGGTGCACACAGAACAATGAGGTCATATGTAAAGTCTGGGTACGAAAACCTTCGCCAGTTTTCAAATTCATTTTTTTATCATTATCGTAGACTCTTAGTACCTTTTGAAACTAAAGCACAAAGCAGACAACTGACATAGGTTTGAAATGAAATTTTGGCATGACTGACAATTGCCCTGGTGCAAACAAACTTCGCCTTTTCTTACCCCGACTATACAGGTTCAAATCAAAATCTCAGCTACAACTCAATTTTCTTAGAGTTATTTTCTGTAAAACTATTTAATATTCTATCCACATTTATGTTAATATCGGTAGACAGGCTAACGGTCCACTTGATGGTCGATGGTGATATGGGCGACGGTAGCCACTTACTACCAAGTTGACCGTTCACCTATCTGTCGACTTTAACATTAGGAAAAAGGGATATTATTATCATTCCATTATTATTATTATGGAAAATCTATATAACCACGTACACAATAGGTGTTCCATATACCTCAATGACCCTTACCTAACCAATATCACAATCTCATATGACAAAAATGGATCGAAATCCGTTCACAAAAGAAGCACTCCATCACGAGGGCACATCGTTAAGGTATAATGACTCGTTCGGAAACTATATATTAGTTTATGTTACAAGGCATTTTATCACCTCACTTGAGATTGAAGGATCCCGCCATAAAGAGCAGAACTTCATTCATAAACTTTTGTAAGTTTTGACGAAGCTTTTTAAATATACACACGCTTGTATGAATTGTAACTTATTTAGCTGACAGTCGTTGCTCTGTATTGTACAACAATTTTCATGTATAAAATGTGTATAAATAATATCAAAATTTCTGTTTTCATCAATCCAAGCGCGATTTATATCGTAATTATGGAGCAGAGAAAACCCAATTCAGTGTTACCGATCCGAACGTGACGTTTCACAAAAAAATTAGTACAGTCGGCCGCATAAGTCGATTAACACATTCATAAGTGCAAAACAACTAAACACTTAACGGGCCATAAGTCGTTGTCACGACTAGAGAGCAAGATAAACTTCACGTACAAAAGATCGTAAAAAGCTTCAGTAAGTATTTATGCGGCCGACTGTACCACATCACAACGAACCATTAAAATAATTGTCACAACAAGCTATAAATAAAATTTTAAACTAACCCCGACTTTCTATTGAGCCCAGATATGCTATATCTGCTGTAAGTTGCTGAGAACTGCTGTAACTTAAATACTTGTTGCTGCAGAATTACATAGATTAAAAGTTACCATAATTATTATTATCATGGAAACATTACCGTAGTAACAGTATAGTACTAAATTTCAGATGAACCGAACATGTGGATGTTAGTCATAAATTAGTTGAGATTTATTTACTAATTTATTTTTCAAAATTATAACACCCCGTTTTTGTGTTGGGTGTCAGTGGTTAATCCTCATCATCATCCTGAGATGATCCTGATCTGATGAGAGATGATCCTGAGATGCGGCTGACCGCAGGACGTCCACTGCTGGACATAGGCCTCTCCCAAAAATTTCCAATTGGACCGGTCAGAAGCAGCCTGGATCCACCGTCGACCCGCGGCCCTTATTAGGTCGTCTGTCCACCTTGTGGGTGGACGTCCTACGCTGCGCTTGCTGGTCCGTGGCCTCCACTCGAGAACCTTCCGGCCCCAGCGGCCGTCGGCTCTTCGTACTATGTGCCCTGCCCACTGCCACTTCAACTTACTGATCTGACGGCTTATGTCGATAACTTTCATACGTCTGCGGATCTCCTCATTTCTGATTCGATCTCGCAGTGTAACCCCGAGCATAGCCCTTTCCATAACTCGTTGAGCGACATTGAGCTTCCTTACGAGGCCCATGGTTAGAGATCACGTTTCAGCGCCATATGTCATCACTGGCAACACACATTGGTCGAACACTTTGGTCTTGAGACACTGAGTGGTTAATATATGTAAGTAAATCCTTACCTCATTCATGTAGTTCCAGGCTTGACACGCTCGCGTCGGGCTGAGGGGTTTATAGTGATTCCCAAATGTGTACATATAGAAGAGCCATGGCGCCGGAAACAGCAGTGTGAACATGTCACATAACGCCATTGCCATCAGAACTATGTTTGTTGGCGTGCGCATGTGGCGTCGCGACAAAACAACGACTATCAAAGTGTTGGCGACCGTCGTGGTTGCCAGTAGGAATGGGGCGATATATCTGAAAGAAATAAATGAGATCGTCAAGATGTAAGAAGAAGCTGCATTATTTCGGGCACGTAATGAGATGCCGTATTCTTCAACTAGTGATATAAGAAAAAATAGTAGCAGAGACAAGAGAAAGATATCCTTTTTGAAGGATTTAATAGAAGACCTTTTCTCTTTATTTAAGACTAGCTGTTGCACGCGACTTCGTCCGCGTAACTTTATAAAATATAATACATTCGTGTCCGTGAAACCATGGAAATATACATACAAAATTTAAACCCAATCGGTTCAGCCGTTTAGAAGTTATGTGAAAAAGATGAGTACGGAAGGATAATTCTTACTACCCGTTGTCCTATTACGTGTTTTCCCGTAGGAATGAAGCATTTTCCCGCGGTAAAAAGTAGCCTATGTTCATCACGGATAATGTCGGCTTCCAATGGTAAAAGAATTTTTCAAATCGGTCCAGTAGTTTCGGAGCCTATTCAATACAAACAAACAAGCATACAATCAAATCTTTCCTCTTTATAATATTAGTATAGATGATTTAAATCATTAAGATCATTTATATTATTTAAGATCATTTAAAATAATTTAAGATCATGTAAGAGAACGCTAAATTTTTTCCGCGTTCCTCGGGAACGGTACAGAAACTGGATGATGGATTAATGTCTTTTCCTACCTTTTCTGTTTCACTGACAATGTGTATGCAAAGTTTCACGATTATCGGTTGAGTAATAAAATCGTGGAAGCTTAACGAACAAACTCACTTCCGCATTTAGAGCTTCAGTTAGAATTTTCTAAATGGAGTTTAAAATAAATATCAAGTAAAAAACAATATTGAAAATGACTGGAGGTGACACAGAACATGGCCGGAACACAGTTTGACGGTTTTTTAATTAAAAAACCACACTTGTAGACTTTGCTACAATGATGGTTTAATAAAAGTTTGATGAAAATCTCGATAAGAAAATCTGTTACAATGAGGTTTATAGTTAAGTATTAACTTAACTATAATTATATAGTGTTTTAATGGGAGTGGGATGTGTTGAATATATTTAACAAACTTTACCCTGCATTTCGTTTGAGCCTTTTATCGAGCTAAAATTGAGCTCGAAACAGTTGAAACACAAAATCACAATACACACACGCTCCTTAAAAACTAAATGGCCATAAAACAAAAAATCCAAAAATATTTTTATTGCACAAATATAATCACAATCCTTCATATTGTATGTTGCAAAAGACTCAATGGTTGTTTTATTCCATATTTAGTATATTTTGATCATGTTTTATATATTCAAAAGTGACTTATATGCTTATGAGATAGTATTCAGTTTATTATAAAAGTACTTAAAACATTTAATGCTACTTAAAAATACGCTTCTAACGATGTATAATATGCATATATTTGATATGTATATAATAAGAAAAAAATAGACAAAAAATAATTTAATTTTTTACGATAATACAGTTCTCCTGTAAAAAGTGTAATTTTGATTTGTGGCACTTTAGTTTTTATTAAGGAGCGACATGTATATAAAACCGGCTTCACTAAGTATATTATGTTGTCCACAATTGTTCTTATTTGGTCTGTCTGTGTCTGTCGCAGTAAATTCTCCACATGAAACTTGTAAATCGAACTGCGAATTACTCACCCGTACATAGGCTCTGCATAATTAATGGGGAATTCGCATGTCACGTTCAGGTAAACGTGAGAATGATTGGACGAGCAGAAATCTTCCGTTGTGAAATTCGTGTACGCCGGTATAAAGGTTTCATTGCTATTATCGAAACTGATATTTTTGGCGGCAAAAGTCTCTAGGACATCGTTGCTTCCGTAAACGGACGCGTCGACAATTCCAGATTTGAAATTCGTTCGGGAATTGTTCAATGGCGTTCCGTAATATTCCAGCCAATCCTTGTCCTGTTCCATTTTGTTTTTTTTTTTTTCTAAACTTCGTCCCTCAGAGGCAAAGGCAAGCGGGTCGCATTATGCCAAGGTTGACTGTAGTTATCTGTTGCTTGATTTTGACATTTTTCTCTTTCTTCCTTAATCCGCCATCTTGTTTGTGTTCTGTGAACAAAAGAAATTCTTATTATATATTAATTTATTAATTTATTCGAAATTACCGATTGCGTAGTTCATGCTACGCAACGGACATTTTCTCAATTGTACGTCTAATATTATAAATAATGTGAATGTGGTTTTATTTGTTTGTTACGCTTTCACGCAAAAACTACTGAACCGATCACCATGAAATTTTGCATACACGTTGTCTGGGACACCAGAAAGGATATAGGGTACCTTTCATCCAGAAAAAAGGACTATTCCCGAGGGATCATCTAAAATAGATAACAAGTATCTGTAAACAAATAATTATTATTTGTATTTTTTTTTATTGTGGGCTTTAATTATGGATTTAAAATGTCTGAAATAAAAAAAAAAACAAATAAAAAATCCAGGCGTCTTTTGAACAAAAAAAAAATGGTTATTTTTAATTTTACCGGTGGGCTTTATTGAGAAATGTATCATTTTAAGAGCCAAAAAGACAGAGTAACGAGACGTAATATCCATGATTATTATCTACATCTCTTGAAATGTTAAAATTGTATTATGCCGAAGTAATGTGGGGAAGTACCGTATAATATATTTCAGAGCTCGTTCGAGGCTATAAAAGTTATTATTAAATTACTTTACATTATTCACATTGGGAATGTCTAACTGTAATTACCCTTACATTACATCTAATATATAATCCATTCTATACTAATATTATATTATAATGAGAAGATTAAAATTTGTATTTTTGTTTGTTATGAATTAATTCAAAAAGTAATGGATCGATTTTAAAAATTCTTTCACCTATAGAAAGTTACATTATTAGCGAGTAATATTGATTATATTTATGATTATCTATACTCTATATACTATTACATAAAGCTTACAGAGAGTTTGTTTGTTTGGTTGTTCGCGCTTATCTCAGGAAATACTGGTTCGAATTGAAAAATTAATTTTGTGTCGGATAGTCCATTTATCGAGGAAGGCTATAGATTATAGGCTAAAGAGAATGCGGACGAAGTCGCGGGCACCAGCTGGTATATTGCGGGAAAGTCGCGTGCTACAGCTAGATCGAGAGAACGATGAACGAATAAGGTTTGTGAATATAACGTAATAATAATAATAATATAACGTAGTAATAATAATAATAGTAATAATAATATAACGAATAATAAGCTTGCTTAGTATGTATAACATACCATATGTATAGGTACATATATTATGTCGTTTCGTAAGTAGATAATTGACGGACAGTTTGACGCGTTAATTAATCTGACGCTGCTTTGGTAACGTCAATGTCAAAGATAATATTGACATTCACTCTAATTACTATCTAAAACACTTCGGTTCCGATTGGAATCAAATAAACACTATATTATAATGTTATTGGAAGCTTTTTTTAAAGTGAAAACTTCTATAGCCGCGTTATACGACTTTGGGTAGGGAAAAAATGTATGGTTTTGCGTCAGCAACATGCTAATGCGCACAGTAAATGCGCGCGCAGCTGTCTACGTACGCGATCACGCCAACACATTGCATATTTGTATGTGTGTGCGTTGGACGCTCACTTTTAAGTTTTTCACTTCTGTCGGCAGTCCTCATGACTCCGTTTTTTTTACGAGCGAAGAAACTTTCAAAAAGTACCTTATGATGCATGCCGCATGCAATGCAAATGGCATAAGGTTATGTGGAATTCTTACCCATTCTTACCGCAGTAAAACTCCAACTCGAGATGGGTATGGTTCAGTCACCTGACTTACCTATGGTTCATATGGAGACTTTGGAACTGTCACCGGGCGTTCCAAGGATCATAATATATGGAAGCTTTCTATAACACATCAGTGACCGCATTCAAATTGGTTAATCCGTTTCTGTGATTAGCGTGCACAATCGTACAGACAAACAGACAAAAATTCTAAAAATATATTTTTTAAGTATAATAAGTATATATTTTATGAACATTAACGATACTTATATATTTTTTAAATTGAAATATTGTAAGTTATGGTTTTTCACATGTACTGATATGTACATGAGGTTATATTACATATTAAAACTAATAAGAACTGGTTTAAATCTGAATTTGAATTTGAGATGTCTCAGGAGAATCTGAACAGGAGGCCCAGGTTAGATTCCCGGTACCTGCGCACATAGTTGGCTAGCTATGTGTGCCTACTCAAGGTCCTCCCCGTCTGGGGATTGCTTCGGTGTCTCCGGGCAATCCCCCTTTGGCGTTAGCCTAGCCAGATATGGCTAGGCTGCCCTGGGGTGGATCGGAGTTGTTGCTTCGGCAGAGCCCGGTTCACCCATTTCAAAGGGCAAGGAGGCCCTTTGAACCTTTTTTTTTTGTGTGACAATCATGCAATCGGTTTTAAACGATAAACAGATGTTTTGTGAGCCTTTTTGACTTGTAAGGCAAGTCCTTCCAATGAGGGGTTCACCTTTTATTTTATTTTATTTTAACTTATTATTTCACCAAATGTGGTAACGCTTAAGCCTTTTGGTTCTTAAGGTCTACTTACCTGTAAAACTTTTCTTATATTCCTAAGAAAGAAATGTCCTGCCAAAAAAATCGCGTGTTTCACTTTTGAGGTCTGAGATAATAACCATAGGCATTCCCGTATTTCCTGCTACGTCACAGAGATTCCTTCTGTGGAATTTCCTATCGTGGCAATTACAATAATGAGACAGGACGGCTAGAGGCAATAAGGAGGTATAATTAACAATATCCACTTTGAATATTGTAATTAAATTTCCACTAGAATAGACATGAAAGCGATACAAAGACAACTTCGTCCCTCGTCTTCAAAGAGGAATGTAGATTTAACATTGATCAAACTAAGGACTCGGTTTACTGTATCGGCGAGAAGGCTTATAGTGCCGCACGGTTGCGGTCAGAAAGACAAGGTAACTTACTCAGACCAAACAAGAAATATAGACAGAATTTTTTATTTATTTTTTATTTAATAAGGTACACAAAACAGGACACTGACAAATAAATTGTTTTACATTGACAAATTACATCGAAGTGAACTAGACAGAGGCCCTAAACATGTGTCCAAACACAGCATGTCCAAACAAAACAGTGTTACTTACAAATTACGAAACGAGACAAAAAAGGAAAGAAAAGAAAAGAAAAGAGACGCACTTTCATACAAGAGCAAGCTCAGCCGATTTCAAAAGAAATGAATACGAGATGAAAGAACGTCTCCACAAAGTCACAACAAAACAGATATTGTAATATTAAATATAAAATATAAGTGCAACAAAATAGTACCTATTGAGATTGAGTATGGGTATATTTATCCCATACATACATGTGCATATACATGCATATACTCACACGTGTACATACATATACACGCACCAACAATTTTGCAAACAAAAAAATGTGCGTATGCTGTTTTATTAGCAAGCAATAACATAAATTTTTGTTTATTTTTATTTAAAACTAGCGACTCGCTCCCGGCTTCGCCCGGGGTGCATTTTTTTTACGTAAAAAAATTCCCTGATTATCCCTCTATCCACGAGTGAAGACAGAACTAAAATCGGTCCAGCCGTTCTCGAGTTTTGCGCTTAGCAACACATTAGGGATTCATTTTTATTTATAACTAGCTTTCGCCCGCAACTTCGTCCGTGTTGAAAAAGAAAAAAGTAGTCTATCCCGTGTCCTGTACGTCTAAATGTTTATCTACCAAATTTCATGAAAATCAGTTAATTCGTTTAAAAGTTATGGAGGAACTTACATACATACATACATACAATAACCTACACTTACAGATTTATTATTATTATTGATTAATTGACTAGCTAGAAACATGAAATATTTAATTTAACCTGTCCAAATTAATTTTGTTTTAAGACTTAAACATTTTTAAGTACCACGTAAAAAATGCCAACCAAAATTACTCAGAGAGCCCGAGCGTTCGCCATTTTGAATTTCACTGGCGTATAAATAAGTGAAATGGCGCCGCCGCGCCGCCGCCGAAAAGCAGTATGACTCTTGGGACCGTTGGGATACGGTCGATCCCTTTACCAAGAAAACAGTATTAGGCGTTTGACGCTAGGGACAGATATAAATACGGGAATTGAAACGAAGGAAAAATAAGGATACAATTTTATGGCATAAGAAATTTTTAAAAACTCACTGTTTTAAGTTTAAAAAATTGTATTTCCATCTACGTTTTTTTTTTTTTTTTTATTAAATCAAGGCAGCGCTTGACCGCAATCTCACTTGATGTATGGTGCAGATGCGGTAGAAGGTGGACCACGCTTACCTAGTAAGTGCCTAGTACCTACCTACCTAGTAAGTAGTAAGTAGTACGTATTATTAGAGCCTCTTTCACAAAGTCCAATTAAAGTGTCAAATAGGCTAGCCGCCATTTAAAGTCACCGGTAAGACAGCGTACGAGTTTCACCATCTTCGAGTAGCGTTACTCAATGGGTTAACTAGCCTGTAACTTACTAGCCGCTCCATCTGCCCAATAACGTGTTTTAATTGACGGGTATTATAAATTTATAACCTAAAACACATTTGAAGTTGTAACTGTCAAATACTTACAATCAATTTATTTAAAAAATAATAATAACAATGGATTTCTTTGAATTTGGTGACCATCAACTAGATGAAATGGAATACTATTCATTGAATAGAACTCCATGTATCCGTATATTTAAATTGCGTGTGGATTTTATAATCCGTACTAATATTATAAATGCGAAAGTTTGTATGGATGTATGGTCGTTTGTTACTCTTTCACGCAAAAACTACTGAACCTATCACCATGAAATTTTGCATACATTTTGTCTGGGACACCAGAAAGGACATAGAGTACCTTTCATCGTTTAACACGGACGAAGTTGCGGGCACCAGCTATTAGTACTTAAATAAAACAAAGGTTATATTAAATCAATATTAATTTAATTCGCTTCTTAATTTTTGTATTTTTAATTTATATTCCTCATTCTTCCATTGTCGTTCCTGTTCTTGAAACTCCCATTCCTCCACAACGAAATCAACGGCCTCTGTAAAACAATTTGTATTGTAGATAAAATAGCTTGATATATTTTAGTAAAAGATCACTTGAAAAAAATGAAAAACAAGTTACCTTGACTTACTTGGGCTTGAGATAATATATCTGAGTCGTAGATGCCTTCTAGGCCCCCGTGCTCAAGGAGATCATGGATTTAATTTGCTCCTAAACATTATCCAGCGGAGGTGCTACATTTTTACCACGTCCGGTACGATATAGTTCGGAACGTATAGCAGCCGACTTTTTTCTAACTGTGCGTTTGAGGCCCTCGTACTTAATAGATCTAAAAATTCCTCCAGATCTAGCATTGAATTCGTTTTTTATGCTTTCCCAAGAGGCTTCTTTTTTTCTTCCATGTGGAAACATCCCTTTGTTTGTTTTCTAATTTTGTTATTTTTGTATCAGGGATATTAATAAATCTCTCTTCTCCTGTAAGGTAAAATTTGCACTTCGCTCTCTTTTAGTTTTATCCATTTTATTTTAATTTATAATACAAATGCAACGCGAGATGAAAATTTACGAATTGAAATAAATAACGAAATTGACCACACATTTGACGTATTATTGAACGAATGAACGTCTAATTTGCTATGACATTCATTTAATGTATAAGTTGTCACTCGAAGCCTTGATTTGGTTTGTGAAATTGAAACAAGATACTCGTAACATTTACTCGCCCAATAGCGTTACTTGAAAAGCAACTAATGAACACTTTAATTGTACTTTGTGAAATAGGCCCTTATTCCAATAATTTTTTTTTTTTTAGCAAAACTTACAGAATAATCTATTAAATTTATGACTGCATTCAATAGCAAGTCCATGATCCCTCAAAGGATTTGCCAGGATCTGATTACTAACAGGCTGAATCTTCGTGAGTAGCTTCAATTTGCTGAGACGAACAACTTTTTCCTCTTCCTTCCTATTTGGGATTACACAAAAAATAAATTTAGTGCATAATTGGAAAATTTGTGACAGTACCCAAAAATGTTCAGAGGTCCGATCTTACTCACATTCAAATATATCCTATCTCTATCATAGTTTCTTAACAAAGTGACCTGGATAATTTCCTTATTGTGCTGGACTTGGATAGCTGGTTGATTTCTGGGACATACTGTATCTATCTATATCTATACTAATATTATAAAGAGGAAAGATTTGATTGTCTGTTTGTTTGTTTGTATAGAATAGGCTCCGAAACTACTGGACCGATTTGAAAAATTCTTTTACCATTAGAAGCCGACATTATCCGTGATGAACATAGGCTACTTTTTACCGCGGGAAAATGATTCATTCCTACGGGAAATCTAAAATAAAAGTAAATACTAGCGGCTTAGCCCGGGAGATAGCGCCATCTATCCAAAATACGGTAGATGGCGTTTTATACTTTTCTACGAGGACGAAGTCGCGAGCACCAGCTAGTATATATGATATACATAATATGCTGTATAAGCACTGAACTTTTCTTTTCCCCATACCACCCAAAGTTCCTAAAGAAATTTTCAATTCAAAAATGTTCTTGGCAACGTCAATATTTACGAAATTAATTAAGAACTGAAAATATAATAATATATTAAAGTGAAAGCGTTGGACGCGTTTAAACTAACAGAATAACATGCGGTTACTAATTAATTTGAGCTAAAACGGTTAAGTCGGGACAAGGATGCTTAATTACTACACTTAGCTATGGGAGGTACGCTGGCTATATTTTGTCGAGTTCAAACTAAAATGACAGAGTATCAAGTTAAATACGTACTAAAGGTTTGAATTAGAAAAATATTTTACTGACTTTACTTATACCTTTTTTAATTAGATATTTTCAAGTTAATAGTTAACCAAATCGTTTTCTAACTCCGAACGCTCGACGCAAAAATAGGGTCTTAAAAGCTTAATCTGTGTATATGTCATCATCGGATAGACGATTGTGTCTGTGTTCATGCGTGTATCTGTGTTTCTGATCTGTGTGATTTTTTTTATTTATTTGAAAGCTGATCGGGATGGTTCTTAGCTAGAATTTAAGAAGATCACGATGTTGGGGTCCCTTAATTAATTAATTAACAGCTTATATATTACATAAAATATAATACATTCGTGTCTGTGAAACCATGGAAACACACATACAAAATTTCAACCCAATCGGTCAAGCCGTTTAGAAGTTATATATGAAAAAGATAAGTACGTAAGGATAATTCTTACTACCCGTTGTCCTATTGCCCGTTTTCCCGTAGGCATGAAGCATTTTCCCGCGGTAAAAAGTAGCCTATGTTCATCACGGATAATGTCGGCTTCTAATGGTAAAAGAATTTTTCAAATCGGTCCAGTAGTTTCGGAGCCTATTCTATACAAACAAACAATGAAATCTTTCCTCTTTATAATATTAGTATAGATAGACTAGCGTAAGGACCGGGCCAGAAAAATGGCAATAATTTCTAAAAGTAACTCTAATCAACACTTTACTTGTATTTGGTGAAAGAGGCCCTCAGTGTGTGTCGCCTTTCAATTATGAAATGCAATTAGACTGACCGCTTACACTTTATTGACAAGTGTCACGCGATTATCTACTCTATGTTTCCACGAATAAAGTTGAAAAATACATTTGTGCTAAGTTAGGTCACGCTTAGGTCTTTTGCATTAAGCAAATGGGTCTAATTCATAACGATTTGCACGTGAATGTAAATGGAAATTAAACCTAGATCTAGGTCTTTGATAAACATATATTCAGCACAGAAAAACTTAGGTATTTTCTTTTCGTTTGTATCAGAAATGTAGGGAGACTCGTTACTTATAATAGTATTGCGTGGTATAGTGAAACAAATATTTTATTTATTATTCTTTTATTTGTCTAGACAGTGAATAATGTTGATTCTATTGTTTATTCGGTAGTTTTTTAGACATTCAAGTACGTATTTTTTATTTTTTCTCTCGTCTATCATCTTGTGTCATATTGCTATTAGTATAGGTCGTGTAGCGAATAAAGACTTCTCGGAAAATGTGCGCAGAACTCTATTTTTAAGTGTTTGAGGGGGCAGAGGAAAGTGAGGGGCGGGTACGCGTCGGTGTGCCGACTCGTTATTGGTAGACTCAGTCGCTCTTCTCCTCCCGCACTTCGCGACACGTTATTGGTAGACTCAGTCGCTCTTCCCCTCCCGCACTTCGCGACACGTTATTGGTAGACTCAGTCGCTCTTCCCCTCCCGCACTTCGCGACACGTTATTGGTAGACTCAGTCGCTCTTCCCCTCCCGCACTTCGCGACACGTTATTGGTAGACTCAGTCGCTCTTCCCCTCCCGCACTTCGCGACACGTTATTGGTAGACTCAGTCGCTCTTCCCCTCCCGCACTTCGCTACACGTTATTGGTAGACTCAGCCGCTCTTCCGCTCCCGCACTTCGTTCGCGCGTCTCGAGTCTCTTAGGTACTGTTGCGTACAGATTGTTTTATCGTATTAGTAAATACGTCATGGTGAATAAATGTCTTAAAAGAACGTTGTCCTTCGACATCGCACGATGATTTTATGGAAGGAATATCAACACTGCCTGTAATGTTAAGTTAGTGAGGTGAAAAATTACGAAATAAGAAAAAAAAATCATTTTCTTTAGCAATTTTGTGCGAAATTGTACACATGCGCCGATTCCCCCCACTAGTGACGCCTTCAAACCTTAATATAATAATTGACCTATATTTATTTTATACTTACTCTTTTTAATACGGGATTGTCTAGACATAATAATTAATATCTTTATACCTTCCTTTTTATACACTTTAGGTAAGTATTTGTGTGTAAATATTTAAAATTCTTTTTGTCATCTTTATAATAAAAAAATAATTTAATTTCCAAAATAAATGATTTGACAAGAATGTAACACATGGGTCCAGTTACTTGAAATAAATGAATTTGAATAACGTTAAGTACTCTGTGTAGGGTTACGAAGAAACTCAAAGAAACTATACCATATAAACTGTTCCGTCTTTCGATTCTGGTTCTGATATTTAAAAAAAATATTATTTAGAAAATATACCTAACCTATTTTTAAAATATCTATACTAATATTATAAAGAGGAAAGATTTGATTGTTTGTTTGTATAGAATAGGCTCCGAAACTAGTGGACCGATTTGAAAAATTCTTTTACCATTAGAAGCCGACATTATCCGTGATGAACATAGGCTATTTTTTACCGCGGGAAAATGCTTCATTCCTACGGGATATCTAAAATAAAAGTAAATACTAGCGGCTTGGCCCGGGAGATAGCGCCATCTATCCAAAATACGGTAGATGGCGTTTTATACTTTTCTACGCGGACGAAGTCGCGGGCACCAGCTAGTGTTTTATAAAGTACTTTGGCGAAGTCGCGCAACTAGTAAATTATATTTCCATATAGCATATATTTTTCCGTATTTATTACGTTAATTTTTGCCGTAAGTATACGTATCTAAAAAACATATAAAACTCACAACGAAATACGTTTTCCTTAATCTCCTTATAAAGTTCTGAATTCGCGTAATGATGTTCCAGGCAACTTTCCTTTCAGGAACTTAGTGCTTAAGTCGTTTATGTCAACAATGTACCTACTTAATTGGAAGAATTCCATCAGTATCCGACCCAATTAAGTGGAGACGCCGAACGGAACGAAAAACAAAGTACGGCGCCTACAGTAGGTATCAGAAGTGTTGATACTGCCCTGTTTTAGGGTAAAAAGTTAATTAATTTCCCACCGAGGATGACGTCACGGGGAATGTTACTTTATATTTGTGACTGGATGCGGCTGTAATACAGTTTTTCGTAGTGACAACGCCTTTAGGCGCGTTGGGCACTTTTGAAATGGGGAAATAATCACTGATCGCACCGTTACTCCGAGGGCCTAGTGAGAGTTTAAGAGCTGGTACACACTAGGCGTTTTGACAACTATGAAGTTCTTAGAGCGAGTACACATTGAGCGCTTGGCGTTGCGTTAGAACTTCATAGTTCTTAAAGCGCGTTATCAAACGCGCGTGAATTTGTATGGGAATGAAGCAGCGGTACACGTTAGCCACTAGGTGGCGCTGCTCATCCCCATTCACAATTCACATTTATGCGTGTACAAATTCACGTCTATGCGTTCGATGCGTATGACCGAGTAAAACTCGCACTACGCCCAAAAGGCGCACCATCATGTAGGACGTAGGGTCCTACGTGATGGCCGGAGTACCTCCACTCTGGGGTACGCCGAGGTTCCGATAGGGAGCGTAGCCCTCTCTGCGCTAGACAGCCCTGGCGGGGCACCGAAGTCGTGTCATAACGTCCCCGCGACCCCGTGCATCAACGGCCGCGTTAGAAGTCGTTAGGTTTTAGCCGGTACAAATCCGGCCCCTACACTGCCGGGTATGCAAGAGGATTTCCCAGCGTTTAAAAACCTGCGCATAAAAGAAAAGAAACAAGTGTTGACATCAAACTTTTTAATTGGACATAGAGCGATGCCTTGATCTTAAGGAGAATATTTGCATAGCCCATCCATTACGGTGAGACTCTTTGTTTCATATATAATTGATTGCCAGTCATAAATAAACCCGTGGAGCCATTTTAAGCCAACTGTTTCCCGAACAAATTAATTTTGAAAAGTATTTTTTAATACGGCTCGTACTTTCACTTTGAATTTCGAATTGGCTGATATCGATAAGTAATTGGGTTTGTTCCATGTTTGTTCGCATAAGGACAGATTCGCTAAAAGAAGTGCGGGACTTGAAGAGTCTGTGTGTGTGCAGCTCTCTTCAAGTGTGGGTGAAGGGATTCTCTTGAAGAGTGGGTCGTCACAGGAGTAGAACTGGTCACAGGGGATGAGGACTCGCTAATATGATCCCGGGTCTCATATTATGTGTGCCGCCGATGGTGGAACATGGGGGGTTTAGGTGATAAGTCACTTCACCGGGCGAGTTCCACACACCCCCTCGTCGGCGAGGGACGTTCGTAAAAGTGATTTCCCTCCTCTAAATTTTTCCCCCTACTTGGCAGTTATTAGTAAGACCTTCGTTGTATGAAAGTGACACTTTTTAGTCTATTTTTGTAGTAAGTACATGCATATGTGGATTCAAATATTTGGACATAGCACACCGATAAACTAACTAAACAGCGTTCTTTCTTCAGATTAGATTTACAAATATTATGATCTTAATCTGAAAACATCTTCTTTGCATACTTATACGTACGTACATACATAAATCTTATGTAGCAAGTTTAGTGATGAATCGGAGCACTAATCTATACTATATATCTATACTAAATACTAATATATAAAGCTGAAGAGATTTTGTTTGTTTGTTTGGTTGTACGCGCTAATCTCAGGAACTACTGGTTCGAATTGAAAAATTATTTTTGTATAGGATATAGAGAACGCGGATGAAGTCGCGGGCACCAGCTAGTTTATTTATAATAGCCGGACAATCTTTCTTTTTTTTGCGCATTTTGACCCGTTGGATGAGTGGTAAGGATACTTGCGTAACGTCTCAGGAGTCGCGCGTTCGAAATCCGGCGGCCGGCAGGGTAAACTTTGGAATTGAACTTTTCAATGTAAAAATATTCTGCGTACTAAGTATTTAATGATAAGACATTTTAATAATAAAATTAAATAAAACACACGTCTATTTCAATGGGTTATTACCCCGCGCCAGCAATTAATAGCCAGTTGGGAAATCCTCATAGATACCTAACAGTAATGACACGAGGTTATGTGGACTCCTACCGCCTAAAACCAAACGACTTCCTAGCGCGGGCGTAGATCGACGTTACGACACGACTTCGGTGCCCCGCCACGGCTATCCAGCGCGGGGACAGCTACGCTCCCTGTCGGAACCTCGGCGTACCCGGAAGTAAAGGTACGCCGGCCACCTCGAGCGATCCCATGATGGGCCGTAAATGTTCCATTTTAAAGCTTTTTGTCGTACCGTTCCGCTCCGCTAGTTACGTAATCGCAACCTTAACAGCCAGTACAGTAGATTACAGATTTCCAACTTAATAGGCGATTGTAAGACCCATTAAGGAATGATTTGATACTTTGAATCTGTTAAGGCGAGTTCAGTGTCAATTAAATTCTTCCGATCCATTTTAAGCCTAAGTCTGTTTGGCGCGCTCTGGGCATGAATATTCAAAATTATTATAAATGATGACGGATGAGTTTGGCCGCGAACTCCCCTTATTTTTAGGTTAAGGGAAGGTTGAATTTTTCATAGCGAATTCGTATATTTTTGGACCAATTTCACTCGAGTCGATGCGACCGTCAAATGGGTCCTTCTATGTCTATGTAGCAGCTCAGACCAAATAAGAAATATAGACAACATTTTGCAGACAACATAGTGAAGCAAGTTTTATAAACACACTAGCTGGCGCCCGCGACTTCTTTCGCGTTGCAAATAAAAAGTAGCCTATCTTGTGTCCTGTACGTCTAAATGTTTATCTACCAAGTTTCATAGAAATCAAGTAATTCGTTTAAGAGTTATGGAGGATCATACATACATACAATACCGATAATTACATGGATTTATTATTAGTATTGATGTTATTATTAATATTGATTATTAAGTCCCCGTTAGTGTGTTGAGATTTTATGTTCCAAGCTATAACCTCAATTTTTGTGAATTTTTGTTAATTCCATCCTGTTTTTTATTATTTGCAGACTGATTTTTTCACGCTTTGACTACGCAGTCAAGGGGTGTAAAAACAAGGTTACGCTTGATCCTATAAGTGAAGCTGGTGAATCTTCTGTCTACGTTTTCTCCCATAAAATAAGGTTTAAAAATAAATATACAATCTATAATGTTATTCCAAGTACAGTAAGATAAATATTGCACTTACCAAACAGTACCTATTTATATACTTAAGCACTCGAGTGTATCTACCCTTTCTACAAGCCAGATGGGACTTGAGCCATAAATACAAATAAAAGACAACCACCTTAAATGATTTATTAAAGGAAACAACGCCGAGGACAGTTTGAAATTTACTTTTCACTTACTGAAAACACTTTCGGTAATTGAAAATAATATTTCCAGCCTTTTGTTTTTGTTTCATTTAACTTTAAAGAGAGTTGGCAACAGGGAAAAACGTTTCTTAGACTGTGACAACTTGATGAAGGGCTCGCGGATCTAATTCGGTCGACATCGAGACGTCGGCGCCCCTAGCGGACGATAAATGTACTAATTATAATGTAAGTTTTAATTAGGACTAATTTACTCACATTAACTCTTATTAACTGTTATTGTGTAAGAAATAAAAAACGTCAGGCTGGCTGAAGAGGACTCTTGATGATCCAAGGAAGATATCATATGTCATTAATTTGTTCCCGGGGTAGATCCCTCGGGAACGGTACTTTTTTCGAGATGAAAGGTACTGTCTTTTTCTGTATCCCTGATATCCCTGTACACAAAAGTTAAAGCATGAAAGCGTCAAACAGCCAAAAAAACTCACTTTTGTTGGAATTTAGCTGCCCCGCTGAAACACCTAGAGTCCTAGACCAAAGTAAACTTGTTGAAATGCCTAAAGTTGTTCCTGCTGGGATTTGAACCTGGGACCTCCGCGTCACAGCGCTAAGGCTTAACCACTTATCACCGAATATAATATAAACATGACAGATTTAAAACTATCGTCAATAAGCGCTCAAAAAGTCATTACCTGAGCTCTAAGTAAAGTTGTAGAGCTACAGACAGTTTCTTTAAGATTTCTCGCCTTTTTTATCTTCAATCGCTTCAATATTGAAAAAGCTGTCAATTAAAAACAAAGACAAACTCTACAGATAATAACTTTTCTTTGGTAATAATTATTTTCTTTTTATAATACTTTCTTGATTTCTATTGTTTTAAAAGTTTTGCTTGTACTACAGATTTTATTTAATTTTGCAATGATTACAATGTCGGAATTGTAATCATTATAATTTTATTTCCAACTAGCTGTTGCACACGACTTCATCCGCGTAACTTTATAAAATATAATACATTCGTATCTGTGAAATCATGGAAATACACATACAACAGTTCACCCCAATCGGTCAAGCCGTTTAGTAGTTGACATACAGACAACAGCGCCACCTACCGGGTTCAATTGTATTTTTAAATCATCCAGGAAGCCATCGAAATACCCATATCTAATTTCAATCCAATCGGTTCAGCCGTTTAGAAGTTATGTGAAAAAGATAAGTACGGAAGGATAATTCTTACTACCCGTTGTCCTATTGCCCGTTTTCCCGTAGGAATGAAGCATTTTCCCGCAGTAAAAAGTAGCCCATGTTAATCACAGATAATGTCGGCTTCTAATAGTAAAAGATTTTTTTAAATCGGTCCAGTAGTTTCGGAGCCTATTCTATACAAACAAACAAACCTTTCCTCTTTATAATATTAGTATAGATATTATAGTAAATCCAGGAGTAAGGCCATTGGGGCAAGCACATTCCCCGAGATAGTCGGCTTACCCAGCGCAGCTTCCAGCATTGGCCCTGTATTAAAGCAAGCGAAGAAGAGGGCGTTTTAGGCGTCGGACTAAAAAAGCCCCCAAAATGCCAAAAGGCACCTTCTGTTTCACCAACACCAAATATTGTTTCCAAATGTGTTGATATTTGCAATAAAAGTTGATTTCTGGGCACCTCCATTTCTGGGTATGCCTAGCTTCATGTTCCACCTATAGCTATTCACCTATAGAACTATCTCGATTCAAATAAAATCGGTCCATCCTTTTGGGAGGTACTATTCTTAAGACAGATACAAGAATACAGATCCTCATACGTCAACTTATGACACCCCGTTTATGTGTCGGACATCGAGGGTTAATAATAAAAGCCCCATTCGGTTTCCTAAAAGCTTACTGCCAATAAATAGACAGACGCGACGAGGCGGCAAAAATTGTATAAAAAAAGGTCCAAAGAAAAATATGTACTTACTTAAAAAATAACTCATAAAATTCTTGGGATATTTTCAACTTTTTGTTGACTAGTAAACAAGTGATGACAGGCGAACAAAATTGACGATGGATTCATTGTTTATGGCTAATTTTCTTTCGCAGAGCTAATTATCTTTCTTGATATTATACATTGAAAAAATCGTCAAAATATTTGGATATTACATTTTTTAGATATTCCTTCGGGAACAGTACATACCTATCTAATTTTCCTCTGGCCAAAAGGTACCCTATGTCCTTTTCTGTATCCATTACAACGTAAATGCAAAATTTTATAAATTTAATGATTAAGGCATTGAGATAATATGTACTACGTACTAGAGAAGACATGTCAAACAGATTTTTTGCAACACGAGTTAGAGCCAGCTGGCTCTAACTACTTTAGTTTGGTTAGCGCTACAGGCGAATACGCTTGTGTTCTGTGTTCTTTTTAATTAAATATGCCTTCATGTATGCTGAAGTACTGTTCAAACAATTTAGGAAATACAAATAAAGCCCAAGGAAATCACCTTTCACCTTCAAGTACATACTTTTGCTTTTTGCAAGTGCACTAAAACTTTTGCTTGAGATAGCTTCTCTAGTACATTATCTCAATGGATTAAGGCGTGAAAGCGTAACATCCATACAAACTTTCGCATTTATAATATTAGTTAGGATAGTCTAGCGTATCTTAATTTAGTATTTTTCTTAATAAGAAGAAAGTTTTTAATAAGTAAATTAAGAAGAGTAATATATGTTGGTATAAAGTTCGTAGCACAGAAGAAGATTTAAGAAATATTACAAAAGTTTCCCGTACCTAACTTTTGTAAGTTAGCGAATACTTAAGCGTACTTGAATACCTGTGGGACGTTAGTTTAATACTAAATCAAGACTTATTCAATAGATTCGTGGACACAGAAATAGTTATTTTACTAATATTATTAAGTAATCTTTCGTCTTTCGAAAACATACTAATTTTACCGCCTAAAACACTGCTGTCAAACTTAAAACTGACAAGTGACTATTATAGGTCTTTCCAGTACCATCGAAAAATCTACAGTTGGTTCACTGAAACGAGCTAATATAGCGCTTTCTCTTTCACTCAATTCCATACCAAAGACAGAGACAGCTAATCTTGAGTGGGCGTATACAATAATAGGTGAACGTTCATTCTACGCTACTTTTAGCTTTGATAATACTTAGCCACAACCCTATACTTTTTATTTTGTATAAACAATTCTAGCTATTAAGTTGTGACTTATTTATTAATAGACATTTTGGTTCCTTATATAATCATAAAATAACAATAATACGAATTAACTTTAAAAAACTCAGTATAATAACAGTGAGAGCGTTTGAACAGTTCTCACTGTTCAAACGTTGTACGAAAGGTCTAAAAAGTAGATGTACTGTGTACACTCACATTGTCTGTTATCTCCACCAATCAAAGCCGAAAGTTTTATCTCTCTATAAGTTCGTTTCAGTGAATAAGGTTTAGTTCTCTTGCAATTATAAAACAGGAAATTATATTCATTGACTATAAAATAAGTGCTTCAAGACATAAACTACATTCTTTAAAGGATAGGCGAACTTATATTGACGTAGTCTTCTTATATAAAATAATAAATAATCACATCGATTCTTCTTCACTTTTAGAATGTATTCATTCACTTTAACGTACCAAAACTCAGGACAAGATCAAAAGATACATTCCACATTCCTTAAAACTGAAAAACTAATCATTCTAAAAATTCCTTCCTTCATCGTTCCAAGTATCATTGCAATAAAGTTTTAAATGATATCGACATATTCTCAAAAAAATTGAATTTGTATAAAAAGAAAATTGGCGAATTTAATATATTTTTATGATATATAATAGATAAATAATGGCTGTATGAAATCTTAATTTTTTTTTTTTTTTTTCTGTATGTATGTTCCTCCATCACTCTTAAACGAATTAACTGATTTTCATGTAACTTGGTAGATAAACATTTAGAAGTATGGGACACGTTATAGGCTACTTTTTATTTTTTTTTTAACGCGGACGAAGTCGCATGCAACAGCTAGTAGATAAATAAAAATTCTGTATATATAGTAACACTGCTCCAGGGGACTTCTGGAACACGCCCTTGCGTCAAAATTTGACGGAGCGTTGTTGTCTCAAATAACCGCAATGTCTGATGGCCCCATTACATTTGTTTACGAAATGTTATGAATTTTAATGGGAAATATTGAAAGCTGTCAGTATAAATTAATATTCCGCCCTCATCGATTTGTAACTAAACAGATTACGGAAAACAAGATTTTAATAACATCGGCCCTTTGATCTGTCTTGACGGCGATGAGATTTGGGGTGTATTAGTTTTATAGTTAAGTTTAGATTTAGATTCGTACCAAAAAACAGCCAACGGGCTCTAAGTAATATCAAAACTTGTACGTAAATAGAGTCGCACTTGATGGGTAATTAATAATTATTTAACGGGACATTTTAAGGGTCGGTTCACACGATGAAACTTTATAAAGCTGTAAGTAAGTTGAGAAAAATTTAATCATTTGGAAAATTATATGAATAAAAAAACGACTGGAGTTTAACATGCTTCTTACGAACGACTATAAAATTTAAATTCGAACACAACGAAAAAACAAAATTGTTCTTTTAAAAAAAAATATGTAGATGGCGCTGAAATAATATTGTATGAAAATATTCTAAAATATTAAAAAAAATTAACGTAACAACGCATAACATAACGCGTTCGTGTGACAATTTGTACTCCCATAAATTGTTATACCACGGGCTTTTATAACTCCAAAAACTCCAAAAATATAATACATATATTTCGGACATCTAAAAATTTCCAGATTAAATTTAATAAATTTCATAGTTAAAGTAAAAGCACAAGGAAGTGGTTACTTCTGGTAGCACTACTTAATAATAATCTTTTAGAACTAGTCTTACTATCAATATCAATCATCAATCAATCAATACTAATAATAAATCTGTAGGGGTCGGTCATGGAGTAATTTACTTTGTTTTCAGAAATATCTTGTATATAGGCTCTATATATGATACTGAAACTAAATTCACCATTTTTACAATAATTTTTTTTCTGTATGTATGTATGTATGAATGTATGTATGTATGTATGTATGAATGTATGTATGTATGTGTATGTATGTATGTATGTATGTATGTATGTATGTATGTATGTATGTATGCATGTATGCATGTATGAATGTATGAATGTATGCATGTATGTATGTATGTATGAATGTATGTATGTATGAATGTATGTATGAATGTATGTATGAATGTATGTATGAATGTATGTATGAATGTATGTATGAATGTATGTATGAATGTATGTATGAATGTATGTATGAATGTATGTATGTATGTATGTATGTATGTATGTATGTATGTATGTATGTATGTATGTATGTATGTATGTATGTATGTATGTATGTATGTATGTATGTATGTATGTATGTATGTATGTATGTATGTATGTATGTATGTATGTATGTATGTATGTATGTATGTATGTATGTATGTATGTATGTATGTATGTATGTATGTATGTATGTATGTATGTATGTATGTATGTATGTATGTATGTATGTATGTATGTATGTATGTATGTATGTATGTATGTATGTATGTATGTATGTATGTATGTATGTATGTATGTATGTATGTATGTATGTATGTATGTATGTATGTATGTATGTATGTATGTATGTATGTATGTATGTATGTATGTATGTATGTATGTATGTATGTATGTATGTATGTATGTATGTATGTATGTATGTATGTATGTATGTATGTATGTATGTATGTATGTATGTATGTATGTATGTATGTATGTATGTATGTATGTATGTATGTATGTATGTATGTATGTATGTATGTATGTATGTATGTATGTATGTATGTATGTATGTATGTATGTATGTATGTATGTATGTATGTATGTATGTATGTATGTATGTATGTATGTATGCATGTATGAATGTATGAATGTATGCATGTATGTATTTATGAATGTATGTATGTATGAATGTATGTATGAATGTATGAATGTATGTATGTATGTATGTATGTATGTATGTATGTATGTATGTATGTATGTATGTATGTATGTATGTATGTATGTATGTATGTATGTATGTATGTATGTATGTATGTATGTATGTATGTATGTATGTATGTATGTATGTATGTATGTATGTATGTATGTATGTATGTATGTATGTATGTATGCATGTATGAATGTATGAATGTATGCATGTATGTATGTATGTATGTATGTATGTATGTATGTATGTATGTATGTATGTATGTATGTATGTATGTATGTATGTATGTATGTATGTATGTATGTATGTATGTATGTATGTATGTATGTATGCATGTATGAATGTATGAATGTATGCATGTATGTATTTATGAATGTATGTATGTATGAATGTATGTATGAATGTATGAATGTATGTATGTATGTATGTATGTATGTATGTATGTATGTATGTATGTATGTATGTATGTATGTATGTATGTATGTATGTATGTATGTATGTATGTATGTATGTATGTATGTATGTATGTATGTATGTATGTATGTATGTATGTATGTATGTATGTATGTATGTATGTATGTATGTATGTATGTATGTATGTATGTATGTATGTATGTATGTATGTATGTATGTATGTATGTATGTATGTATGTATGTATGTATGTATGTATGTATGTATGTATGTATGTATGTATGTATGTATGTATGTATGTATGTATGTATGTATGTATGTATGTATGTATGCATGTATGAATGTATGAATGTATGCATGTATGTATTTATGAATGTATGTATGTATGAATGTATGTATGAATGTATGAATGTATGTATGTATGTATGTATGTATGTATGTATGTATGTATGTATGTATGTATGTATGTATGTATGTATGAATGTATGAATGTATGAATGTATGAATGTATGAATGTATGAATGAATGAATGAATGAATGAATGAATGAATGAATGAATGTATGTATGTATGTATGTATGTATGTATGTATGTATGTATGTATGTATGTATGTATGTATGTATGTATGTATGTATGTATGTATGTATGTATGCATGTATGTATGTATGAATGTATGTATGTATGAATGTATGTATGAATGTATGTATGAATGTATGTATGTATGTATGTATGTATGTATGTATGAACGTATGTATGTATGTATGTATGTATGTATGTATGTATGTATGTATGTATGTATGAATGTATGTATGTATGTATGTATGTATGTATGTATGTATGTATGCATGTATGTATGTATGAATGTATGTATGTATGAATGTATGTATGAATGTATGTATGAATGTATGTATGTATGTATGTATGTATGTATGTATGTATGTATGTATGTATGTATGTATGTATGTATGTATGTATGTATGTATGTATGTATGTATGTATGTATGTATGTATGTATGTATGTATGTATGTATGTATGTATGTATGTATGCATGTATGTATGTATGTATGTATGTATGTATGTATGTATGTATGTATGTATGCATGCATGCATGCATACATACATGCATGCATACATGTATGTATGTATGTATGTATGTATGTATGTATGTATGTATGTATGTATGTATGTATGTATTTTGTACTTGTTAGTTAGTTTAATTACTTCCAGTGTATCGCCTTTCAATTATGAAATGCAATTAGGCTGACATGACCGCTTACACTCTCCTATGTAGTCACGTGACGCTTTACGCTTACACTTTATTGACAAGTGTCACGCGATAATCTACTCTATGTCGCTATGAATAAAGTTAAATCACATTTATGGTTTTATCGAAGGACCAGGACTAGTACAGTGTAGGTATATGGGGAGTTTAGAATCTTTGTAATTGTAAGATAACTTCTAAAATAATTCGCCAACATAATTAAACTAAGTTAACTTTGAAGGAAAGTCGTGGCGAAATGCTAGTCTCAAACTCAAGAAAATCTTTATAATTATTTCTCGCTTAAAACATTAGCGAATTCCAACGAAATCATAATTCATTAAACTGAAAGTGATGGATTATACTCGAACGGTGACAGGAACTAGAGTTATACTCATTAATATTTATACTAATATTACCGAGGGAGAGTTTGTTTGTGTGTACTGTGTGGAGTAGGTAATCTCGGGAATAATTGCACCTATTTGAAAAAATCTTTCAAAAACCCAAATATTCTTTTTAAATGTTAAGATCGAAAGACAGGTAAACGATCCATTTGATGGAAGTATGGCTACCGACGCCTATAATATAAGCAATAATAATCAGCATAGAAATCTCAGTTGCGTGGTTTAGAAGTTAGCGGCCATACAATAGGGCCCTTAGCCAAAAGCACCCAATGCAAACGGGAGCGTTGTAGATTGACGAAACGACAGAAAATAAAGCCCGGTGATTGGTTGTTGTAACGCCCATATAAAATTTTGACCAATCATCGGGCTTTATTTTCTATCGTACTCTAACTTCGTAAGGAGCGTTAGAATTGGTGAGCTGGGGCCTAGGTATAGGTTAGTTCCACACTAAGTAACTATATTGCTTGTATTATGGACACCAGGGCCCTTAGCCAAGAGCACAATGCAAACGGGAGCGTTACGCTTATTAACGAAACGATAGAAAATAAAGCCCGGTGATTGGTTGTTGTAACGCCCACATAAAATTTTGATCAATCATCGGGCTTTATTTTCTATCGTTTCGTTAATAAGCGTAACGCTCCCTTTTGCATTGTGCTCTTGGCTAAGGGCCCAGACAGTTGATATACTACATAGATTACTTTTTGAAGTGAAAACTTCTATAGTCGCGTTTTATGAGATTTGGGTAGGGAAAAAATGTATCGGTTCGCATCAGCAACATGCTAATGCTCACAGTTATGCGCGCGCAGCTGTCTACGTACGCGATCACGCGTTGGACGCTCAGTTTTAAGTTTTCACTTCTGTCGGCAGTCCTCATGACTGCCTCCGTTTTTTTTTTGTAGATTGATTCATTGTACATAGATTCATGAAAATCAGTTATTATGTAGCAACATAAATTCATACAATACCTAAACTTACAGATTTATTATTAGTCAATAATAATATTGATAATAATTCAATATTGATTGTTGGATGATATCCACAATACAAACATTAGTTGCTTAGTGTGAAACTAGATGGTGCTGTGTGGAAAGTGTGAAGATATTATTTATTTACTGTCGCGGAAAGCGACATTAGATTATGTAAAGATCATGTAAGACTATGTAAGATCATACTATGTAAAGATGTATAAGATGTATAAGTGTATAAGATACTACTTGTAATATTCCTTTCAGTAGTGTTGTATATGTATGTATTTAGTTGGTAAGCCTTTTTAAATAAATTAATAAATGTAAGATAAGAAAGTATACTAGTAAAGATGTAAGCTATATACTTACTCGCCAAATTGTACCCAGACGAATCGAGGCCATGTTCATTCTAGTGTTTATAATAACGTCAAACTTTACAGAAATTCCCGGCTTGTAATAAAATCGTAAATGACGTCACAAAAAGCCGCGTTTTAGTTAGTTAATGTGCCACTAACGGCCTACTAATTTAGAAATACGGCCCATAATCCTAAGGGAGTTACAAAGACATAAAACCTTTTGAGAATAGCGACACACTTATGACTAGCTGGTGCCCGCGACTTTGTCTGCGTTGAAAAACACCTGAAAAAATATTATTGCATCTTTACTGCTGTGACATTTTCTCATAAAATAAATAAAAAATTAAAATAAGCCTTTATTCTCTGATAAGTTACAGAAATTTTACAAGAATTTATACTATAATGTGCTTCTATATAATGAAAAAGAAAGAGATTTTGAAACTAAATTTAGTTGTTTTATTATATATACCTTTATTTTATTATATTAGTTTTATATTTATATACATATTTTTAAATGATCCCTCGGGTATAGTACTTTTTATGGATGATATAGGTACCTATTAACCTATTTTACCTATATACTTGACAACGTGTATGCAAAATTTCACGATGATCAATTGAGAAGTTATAGCTTGAAAGCGTAACAAAAAATGGCATAATTATACCTATAATGGGCAAAGAAACACCCAACTTTAAATGGATTTGTTAAAAATAAATTTTAGGCAGGGCACACTGGACTAAAGAACTAAAGAAACTAAGAAAGAAACTAAATTAAAAAACCTCCTAATAGAAGATCACCGTGAAATAACATTATCAGTCCAGTATTTCTCACCTGGATTTTTTTCTGATTACTAAGAGGCTGATTACTAGTTTGCCGAGACGTCCAACTTTTTCCTCTGCGAAAATTCTCGATAGAGGTAGTTAAAGGAGTTAGCAGCCGTAAACAACTTCCAAGCGTAGGACTGGGAAAACGTACCACTCAATTTGTAGGACTATGCCGCCATGGCTGGGGCAGGACTTGTAGCCCTCCATGCAAGTTCTCGCCAGCTGTCGTCGGGGTGTTGTGGTGGAGTTCAGGGGAACAGGGAGGCCTGGGGGGGTGGCCCCTGGTCCCCTGCTCGGAGGAGTTGCAGGAGAAGGCGGGCTGATGCCCGCCTTCAAATGCCCTCGGGAACCTGCGCACACGGCTGGCTGGCTGTGTGTGCCTGCACGGGTCCCCTCCATCTGGGGATTGCTCGGGTGTCTCCGGGCAATCCCCCCGTTGACGTCAGTCTAGCCAGCAATGGCTAGGCCGCCCGAGGAGGGTGGGTCGGAGCAGTTGCCTCGGCAGAGCCCGTCCACCCCCCACTCAATGGGCAAAAGAGGCACCGGGGAGTTTTAGTGGGTAGGGGCCAGTTCCGCCTGCACGTGCGCAAGCGGAAATACTGGTCGACCCCCACATACCCCTGTCGTCTAGCCAGCGGCAGGGGATCAATAAAAGGATTTCTCCTCGACAAAAAAAAAAAAAAAAGGACTATGCCGCCATAATTTTGTAATAATGCAGCTGGTTAGTAATAATTTTTATGACCTCGTTATTTTGATATATTGGGAGTGGTTTTTTGGGAGGGATGGGATTATTAACCAGTCGAATTTTTGTCTCCAGCTTAGTAAACATTTGTATAATAAAATGGCGGCATAGTCCTACAAATTGAGAGGTAAGTTTTCTCAGTCCTACGCTTGGAAGTTGTTTACGACTGCTAACTGCTTTAGCTGCCTCTATCAAGAATTTTCACAGAGGATAATGGTCGGGAAACTGAAGCTACTTATGAAATTCAGCCTGTTGGTAATCAGAAAAATATTCAGGCGGGGTTATATATTATTATGTGTGCTGCTGTGTTTCGGTGAGTAAGTCTGCATAAAATTTCTATTTGGACTGACACATCTAGTTTTCGTTTAATCTATGCGACCACCAGAGTGACCTTAATTACCGTAATTAATTATTAAAGTAATTCAATTTGTGGTGTGAAAAATTGAGTTAGAGAATTTTTAATAAAGGGTTGATTTTAAAGCCACAGAATATAATATCTTAAAGCCAAGAAGTGTATCGCATATACATCGCTTATGCATGCTGTGGGATGTCTATGTTTTGGAGTCTATAGGAGACATACATACATACATACATCGCCTATGTAGGTAAAATAAGTACGTAACCTTAATAAATAATATTCCCACATAAAAAGTATTTCGGTACATCTCAAGCTGAGCAAAGAGATCGTGTTTTAGATTGATTACTAAATCAAAGTGTACCCTTAACATGTTCAGGTAGATAAATGGATGTTAGACATGCATTTTGGCCACTACGTCCTATTAATGGCTTATACGAGTTTATATGATGATAACAGACACTACTTTTTCAGTCTTATAGAGCTCTTATAATTATCAAAAAGTACTTAGCCGACTTCTTGTTGCTATAACACTTTGGACAGTCGTTAGTTTTATATTTTACTAGCTGGTGCCTGTGTCTGTGTTCCGTGTCCTGTGTCCCGTATGTCTAAATGTTTATCTACCAAGTTCAATGAAAATCAGTTAATTCGTTTAACAGTTATGGAGGAACATACAATACCTATTCTTACAGATTTATTATTAATAAATCTGTAAGAATAGGTATTGTATGTTCCTCCATGATTATTAATAATAAATCTGTAAGAATAGGCATTGTTTTGTAGGTATTGTATTGTACTAATAGTATTGATTGATTGATGAGGATGATTGATTGATTTCAGATGATCCCTTGGAGACAATACTTTTTTCTGGACAACATGTATGAAAAATTTCATTATGGTCGGTTGAGTAGGTAGTTAAGGCGTGAAAAGATAACAGACAGGCAGGCAGAGCTATTTACATTTATAAATTAATAAGAGGTAATAATTTAAGTGTGTAAATCTATACTATTATATAAATCTGAAGAGTTTGTTTGTTTGGTTGTACGCTTTTTGTGTTGGATAGTCCATTTATTAAGGAAGACTATAGGCTATAGAGAAAGCGGACGAAGTCGCGGGCACCAGCTAGTATAGTATAATAACGTATAAGTGTGGATATGGATATGTCACAAGGACCCTTTCCTTGTGACATAAAACGATGTCAATTTTTCATAAAGATTTTAATATTACCTTATATTATATGAGAGATTAAACGAAGCCAAATGCGTAATATAGTAAGTGTACCAATATTACGTAAGGTACCTGCGGATAGGTTTTATAATATTAAAGGCCACGAGGCGACACCTCATCCATCATTGCCATTGCACGAACATGCACTATTACATATTGCAATAGACAATAGAGATTTGTGGCTATCGCTGATATTCTTATTAGTTAGTGTTTCAGTTTCACAGTATAATCGTTGTCGGATGAGTATATTCAAAGAAAATTTATACAAAATTTATACAAATGTAAAATCCATAAATGGTTGAATTTTATTTTGTCTGTAAATTGTATATTGAGAGCTGTTTTTTGAGTAAATGATAAATAAGCAAATAAAAATAAATCTAATTCAGTCTTTGTTCTATAAAATCAGTTTCCAGCACCATCCAACTATTTCAAAAGGTAAATCTAGTAAAAAAAGCTTGTTAGAAATTTTTACTGTAATTGAAAAAAAAAAAAATAATTCAATACCATAAAATATATTCGATTTGTAGACGTGTTTAAAGCTCTATAGGTAAATATTCCTGAAAATACTTTTGTATTTATTACTATTAACTTTGTAAATTATATACTAACACTTTCCCGGAGAACCACTCTATCCCTTGGTGAAAACAGCATGAAAATCAGTTCAGTAGTTTCCGAGTTTATCGCGAACAGACAAACAGACAGACGCGGCGGAGGACATTGTTTTATAATATGTAAGGAATGTCTATTCAGAGTTGTACGAAAAATAAAACAGTGTTACATAATATATTGCCATCACACGTAATAGGCGCCGAGTAAATATTGGAAAACTTCTCTCGGCGAAAGACGATAAAAATTGTATGTGGTGATACATTTATATAATGTGAAGAATGTGATTAAAATAAACCATACTTTATTTACAATATACATATAAGGGGGATATTTTTTGTCATAAGTTCAAAGAATAAGCAATGAAAAAAACATCCTAATAATATTCATAAAGTTCTGAAATACTAGTAACCGAAACTTCGTGCAAAAGTAGAATGCCCATAAAATGCCTGGAATCGATAAAATGACCAATAGTATCACTACTGAAGTTCTGAATGATATTGACATATTTTCCAACAATTTGAATACTTACAAAAAGAAAATTGCCGAATTACTTTTAAAAAATTAATTTCTATCACATAATTTTCTTTTCTTTATTGGTTTCATATTTATTTATTTTTTAAATTAACGAATAAATGTTAATATGTAGGTAATGTCATGATTCTTTAGGCCTATTTGTATATAATTTATATATATGATAGATAAAAGTAATAATGGCTGTATGAAATCTAAATAAATAAATAAGAAGAATCAATCAATCAATGGAGGCTACGGTTTGTCTCCTCTGTCTGTTTGTGCACTCATTTCTTCAAAACCACCTAACGAATTTTCATCCACATCCGCACGAAGCCGGGGCTGGTTGCTAGTTAGACCTGTACATAGCAGTTTGGCAGTTAGATAGACCAAAGTGGTATTTAAGGACAGAAGACCTTGCGTGGTGGCGCTCCTTGGTTTGAGCTCTACATCTAGCAGTGGAGAGACTCAGGCTGATGTAAATGATGATTTAAAATAGTAATTATGTTATATGTAAGAAAAAAATTAATAAATAATAAATCTCTGACTGTTGCTCAAGCATCAAATAATATCTGAAACGTATGACAATAAGTAATTACTCGTAATTCTTGAAAGCCTCCCATCCTTTATATTTCTTCGGAATATTCTCCCTTGTTCGCGGTAAAATAACGTATATTAAACGAAGCCGTGAAATCTTATTACTCATCAAAGGTGTCTCGCTTGACAGGTGTGTCATACCTCTTACATTTTGCATCTTAAGGGTTCCACTATAAAAGCGGCGTACAGCGCGCGTTTCTGAAAGTATTAATGAGCGTTGAAAAAAACGCTCGTGGTTTCGCCCGGAGTGCAATTTTATATGTAAATACAAACCTTTCCTGTTTATACCTCTATCCATAAGTGAAAAAATAATTTAAATCTGTTGAGCGGTCTTGGAGTTTATAGAGGACAAACATACCTACGTGCATTGGTTTTTATTAATATAGATAAAAGAATAATGACTAAATTTTCCAAACATTTTACGGCAAACGGAAGTAGATGACTATATCGATCACCAAGTTTGTCAAAAATACAAAAAATGACGTAGCATCCTCATTTTTATGGGGATGCTACGTCTTTTTTTGTATTCTCGATACAAAAAATTTTTTTTGTTTTTTTGTACTAATCTCGAGAATCATCTAAAAATTGGGACACGGTCGAAGTCGCGAGGAAAAGTTAGTTGACGATAAATATCTATATTGCAATTTCAATTTACTTATTCAAATTTATATAAAAATAAATAAGACAGATTTTTTAAAACCTTATCTCGTGTGTAAGCGCCTTAAAGTTTTAAGCAAAAGCATACAGAATGTTCTTAATTGAGTTCGTACCTGCACGTATTCTAAAATCAGCTCTATAAACATGCGCGTTGGAGTGAATTTAGAACAACCCTTTTTCAGTAAACTTGGTAAACGTGTACTCTCGAGTGGAAGTGATATGATATGTCATTGTTTCATTGGACAAATCCACGACGAAAATAATGCTCATAATATTTTTGTGTTCCTAGTGTATCAGACATTGTCTTTGATTTGCTCTTTTGTGAGGTGTGCGAGTGACGTTCAGTCGTCGAACAAAATAACAATGCTGTACGAGTAATTGTTTTTTGGCCAGTACTAAAAGTCTGTTATTATGTTAGTTTAGTATGAAAATTTTATTTTTCTTCTTCTATATTGGTCTTTTAGAGATAATATATTATTTAGGTGATATGTACCTAATCCATAAAGTTTGGATATTGAAAATAAATTCGTCCACATATTTTCTGAACTACTTGCATTTTAAAATATGTACAAATTTTTGGAGATAAAGTCACAGCAGAAAAAAACAGATATTTTCTTTATTTATACACAGTTTTTGCACAGATGCATTTTTTTTGTATATTATATACTCAAAAAGTCTCTTCATTTATCGCTATGCATTCCATTCGAGCATATGCTCTGTTATATTAGCATATTATTATAGTCAGAGCTAAATTATTCTCTGCCTGGCCATAATTTTTCTATCTTTTGAATTTAGGCCAGATGTCAATATTATTTCAAATGATGTCTTTCGATAATAAACCAATTTTACCGCCTAAAAATACTACTGTCAAAATAATGACAGTGGCTATTATAGGTCGTCCCAGTACAATCGAACAAATCTAGCTCATGCTATACAGGGTGGAATTTTGTAATGCCACCTGGAGGGAAAGTACTCTTAATACTGTAGATAGAAAGTTTTACTCAAAGAAAACATTCCTTTATTTTTGAATAGATAGAAAACTGCATTCAAAGATTTTCAAAAATTCGCTTGCCACACCCGGAAATCGAACCGACAAAAGTCTATAAAAATTGCAGCCTGTACTTTTATTGCATCGATCGTTAGGGTAAATTATAAGGATGGAATCTCTCTAACAGACATGATAAATTAAATGAAAGGAAAACCATGTTTTGTCCAAAGGACTCCTGGAATAGAGCCCTCTGCTTAACAACTTCTGGCATTTGTTAACCAAGGTCTAGCATCATCAATTGTGACATTTTCAATCATCAATCAGTACTAATAATAAATCTGTAAGTGTGTGTGTCCAAACGTATTTCCCAACGTTAAAAAAAATCACAGATTTGGAATATCCACGGAATTCGAAATTACTCGTATGTTGTTCTGACTTGTTGACTTCTTTCAAAAAGGTTAAGGTACAGGGCAAACCCTTAACCCGATCGTCTTTATTTTAGGCTCAAATTGTAGCTGACTAAATTGTGCAGAGGAGCTTTTCCACAAATTTTTGATATCATACTTGGTTTCCAAAATATCGAGCGCCAAAATCAAAAATTCGGAAAAAAATCAATTTTTTTTCACTAATTCGGCCATAACTTTTTTCGTTTTTGACTTTTTCGAAAAATCTTTTTGCATTTTACAGCCTTCGTGAATACGCATCTTTTGAGCCCCTTTTGAATATCATATCTTTACAACTCTCCGAGATATAAGGGAATCTCCGAGACTTTTTCGTGAAATCGGGGCCTATACTGAAGCGAACGAAGACATTTCCAATGTCAAAAAGGAGGCTAATAGAGTGTTTAAGAAAACGGATTTTCTGCAAGATACAAGGGCGACGGTTGACCCAAATTCGGATCGGTGGAAGGTAAGTTTACTATCTCTCAACCGTTCATCCGCGTGTTTATGTAACGTACGGACAGAGTTTTTATCTCTTTTTCATTCCATTGAACAGCTAAATATTTTACATGAAGTCGAAACAATGGCCTGTATTGAGTATTCTCTGGGATTCTCTGATTCTATTCAATTTGTGGATTTTTAATCAATACTATTAATAAATTTGTAAGTGTAGGTATTATATGTATGTTTGTTCCTCTTATAACTCCTAAACGAATTAACTTGATTTTCATGAATCTTGGTAGATAAATATTTAGACGTATGGAACACAGGAGAGGCCACTTTTTTCTTTTTCAACGCGGACGAAGTCGCAGGCACCAGCTAGTATTGTATAAATTATGTCTCAACTCGATGACACATGGGGTTATAGTTCACAACGGGTTCGTAGACATCTCGTGTCTTTGAAGTCCCTTTAAACACTATTTAAGGGGTCTCTAACAAGTAATTAATTTTCAACAAACTTTACATGTCATATAAGTTCTTAAGGGACTACATAGTTAAGTTTGGATAACCGTCTGTTCCCACACTAACTCTGTGACAGTTGTCTTAAAGTTAGAATAGTCCTATTTTCTAAATAAACCAGTCGTTGCACGCGACTTCGTCCGCCTAACTTTATAAAACACTAGCTGGTGCTCGCGACTTCGTCCGCGTTGAAAAAGAAAAAAAGTGGTAGCCTATTCTGTGACCCGTATGTCTAAATGTTTATCTACCAAGTTTCATGAAAATGAGTTAATTCGTTTAAGAGTTAAACGGCAATCACACCATACAATTTGAACGTTTCCTATTTAGGAATCTAAGTAGAGAGCTCGTGATCACACTACGCTAAATTGATTTCTAAGTCGAAGACATAGAGTTGAAAATGGATAAACTCTCAATTGAATCCAATCTGTTCTAACTGCGATCACACCTTTCGATTTCTTAAATTGGATACGTTCAAATTGTAAGGTGTGATAGCCCTTTTATTATTATCGAGGAACACACACACACACACACACACACACACACACACACACACACACACACACACACACCCCCCACAAGCCGACAGCGGGTCGCTAGTGTTCCATAAAGTTCTCAGTGTTTTATATGGCATATAGTTGTAGTAGATATATTGAATTGACGTATTCACACTATTGACGACACACAGCAATGTCCACGAGACAGCCACTTACAACTTTTTATGATCATTATTTTCATCCCCATTTTAATATGGACTAGTTATAATAACAATAAAATTTTAAAGTCACTGTCGTTAAGTCTAGTCTTTGTTCGTTAACTCCGAAGCATTTTCATTTATTAACAACCATTTGAAAGCGAAGGAGGTCTCGGAGTGTCTTGACGCAAATAATAAGAACTTGTTCCTTACTAAATTGACATAACTCGTGAACTTTGTTATTATTGTTTTGTAACGAGATACACAGAGACGTTACGGTTTGAACCTCGCCGCCTCGCTAAAAGTTAATAGATTGTTTTGGAGTTCTATTATATTATTCACTAGCTGGTGACCGCGACTTCGTCCGCGTTGAAATAGAAAAAAGTAACCTGTAACCCATATGTACGTCTAAATATTTATCTACCAAGTTTCATGAAAATCAGTTATTTCGTTTAGGAGTTATGGAGGGACATACATCTATACTAATATTATAAAGAGGAAAGATTTGATTGTTTGTTTGTTTGTATAGAATAGGTTCCGAAACTACTGCACCGATTTGAAAAATTCTTTTACCATTAGAAGCCGACATTATCCGTGATGAACAGAGGATACTTTTTATTGCGGGAAAATGCTTCATTCCTACGGGAAATCTAAAATAAAAGTAAATATAGGTGAATTATTATATTAAGGTTTGAAGGCGACACTAGTCGGAGAATCGGCGCATGTGTACAATTGCGCACAAAATTGCTAAGGAAAATGACATTTTTTTCTTATTTCGTAATTTTTCACCTCACTAACTTAACATTACAGGCAGTGTTGATATTCCTTCTATAAAATCATCGTGCGATGTCGAAGGACAACGTTCTTTTTTAGGCATTTATTCACCATGACGTATTACTAATACGATAAAACAATCTGTACGCAACAGTACCCAAGAGACTCGAGACGCGCGAACGCAGTGCGGGAGGGGAAGAGCGACTGAGTCTACCAATAACGTGTAGCGAAGTGCGAGAGGGCAAGAGCGGCTGAGTCTACCAATAACGTGTAGCGAAGTGCGAGAGGGCAAGAGCGGCTGAGTCTACCAATAACGTGTCGCGAAGTGCGAGAGGGCAAGAGCGGCTGAGTCTACCAATAACGTGTCGCGAAGTGCGAGAGGGCAAGAGCGGCTGAGTCTACCAATAACGTGTAGCGAAGTGCGAGAGGGCAAGAGCGGCTGAGTCTACCAATAACGTGTCGCGAAGTGCGAGAGGGCAAGAGCGGCTGAGTCTACCAATAACGTGTCGCGAAGTGCGAGAGGGCAAGAGCGGCTGAGTCTACCAATAACGTGTCGCGAAGTGCGAGAGGGCAAGAGCGGCTGAGTCTACCAATAACGTGTAGCGAAGTGCGAGAGGGCAAGAGCGGCTGAGTCTACCAATAACGTGTCGCGAAGTGCGAGAGGGCAAGAGCGGCTGAGTCTACCAATAACGTGTCGCGAAGTGCGAGAGGGCAAGAGCGGCTGAGTCTACCAATAACGTGTCGCGAAGTGCGAGAGGGCAAGAGCGGCTGAGTCTACCAATAACGTGTCGCGAAGTGCGAGAGGGCAAGAGCGGCTGAGTCTACCAATAACGTGTCGCGAAGTGTGGGAGGCCAAGAGCGGCTGAGTCTACCAATAACGTGTCGCGAAGTGCGAGAGGGCAAGAGCGGCTGAGTCTACCAATAACGTGTCGCGAAGTGCGAGAGGGCAAGAACGGCTGAGTCTACCAATAACGTGTCGCGAAGTGCGGAAGGGCAAGAGCGGCTGAGTCTACCAATAACGTGTCGCGAAGTGCGAGAGGGCAAGAGCGGCTGAGTATACCAATAACGTGTCGCGAAGTGCGAGAGGGCAAGAACGGCTGAGTCTACCAATAACGTGTCGCGAAGTGCGGAAGGGCAAGAGCGGCTGAGTCTACCAATAACGTGTCGCGAAGTGTGGGAGGGCAAGAGCGGCTGAGTCTACCAATAACGTGGCGCGAAGTGCGAGAGGGCAAGAGCGGCTGAGTCTACCAATAACGTGTCGCGAAGTGCGAGAGGGCAAGAACGGCTGAGTCTACCAATAACGTGTCGCGAAGTGCGGAAGGGCAAGAGCGGCTGAGTCTACCAATAACGTGTCGCGAAGTGCGAGAGGGCAAGAGCGGCTGAGTATACCAATAACGTGTCGCGAAGTGCGGGAGGGGAAGAGCGGCTGAGTCTACCAATAACGTGTCGCGAAGTGCGAGAGGGCAAGAGCGGCTGAGTATACCAATAACGTGTCGCGAAGTGCGGGAGGGGAAGAGCGGCTGAGTCTACCAATAACGTGTCGCGAAGTGCGAGAGGGCAAGAGCGGCTGAGTATACCAATAACGTGTCGCGAAGTGCGGGAGGGGAAGAGCGGCTGAGTCTACCAATAACGTGTCGCGAAGTGCGAGAGGGCAAGAGCGGCTGAGTATACCAATAACGTGTCGCGAAGTGCGGGAGGGGAAGAGCGGCTGAGTCTACCAATAACGTGTCGCGAAGTGCGAGAGGGCAAGAGCGGCTGAGTATACCAATAACGTGTCGCGAAGTGCGGGAGGGGAAGAGCGGCTGAGTCTACCAATAACGTGTCGCGAAGTGCGAGAGGGGAAGAGCGACAGAGTCTATCCAAAATACGGTAGATGGCGTTTTATACTTTTCTACGCGGACGAAGTCGCGAGCACCAGCTACTATTATATATATATATATAAAATAACTACACTTATAGATTTATTATTAGTATTGACTAGTGATTGACAACTACCACCTTACCACTATTCTCTATGGTTTAATAAAAACTGTGCGACCCTGCCACTACTTTCAAAATCCAGACCAGAGATAAATTTAAAAAGTTCATTAGATCCTGTTGGGAATCGAACCAGGGCAAGCAAATTAACCAAGTATTAGAACTTAAGTTCATGTTATGAACTTACTAAGTTTCACTTCATTAATCATGTATTCAAAACACTAAATAGTGTAAGTTATCAGTTCTATATAGGTACAGTGTTATATGATTAATGATTTTAGCCATTATTGTTATTTTATGAAGAGATATTTTCGCCCATTGTTTGCTATGAGTGAAATTCAATATAAGCATTCCAATGATTGTTTAGGCTTATTTGAATAAGAAATGAAACGAGAAAGATGTAGGTGTACCTACTAGCGTTCAAGTGTTTCCTACTTTCCTTTTCATTTGAAAATGTCTCAACAAGTTAGAAACTTGTCTGTGGAATAAAACAGAAATAAAATATTGGATCTGCTCACAACTTGCTCGTTCTCTTCAAAGTTTTATACAATCGGCTTTTGCCATTGTAGAAGGCTTAAGGTGTGACATTGCCAAGATTCTTGTTGAAATTTCATTGGAATTTACTCCTTAAGAATCAATTTTCATATATAAGCCCTGGGTATGAAAATTTATGGGAGTAAAATCAAATGTCACATGTTACATGTTACGCGTTACAGGCCACAATATGCCTCAATACCATCTCAATACATATTAATAAAATATAACATATAATATTTATTTATCATTCGTGAAGAGTAATTTTTAGACCAACTTATTTATTTATTTGTCTTTATGAACTTATAAAAGAATTTATATATTTATTTATATAATTAATCTATCGTGTAATTATCTCGAAGAGCTGTTTATGCGTCTAAGAATTTTTCATAATAAGCTATTTGATAAGAAATATATTATAATAGGTAGTCTTCTTTCTTATACAGGTGACCCAGATTTCTGGGATACCCTGTATAAGAAAGCTATATTATCTTAGCTATAGCTAAGATAGCTAAATTAGCCAAGCTAATATACCTATTAATTAGAAAATATACCCATTTGATGGTGAAAACCGTAACAAACATCTTACGTGTTAGCGGTTATACTCGTACATACAGAAAGCAACTTAATTTTTTTTTAAAAATTCAAGGGCCGCGATCTCACTTGATGTAATGCACATTACATCACTTGATGTAATGGCGATGCGGACAAAGGTGTACCAGCTTACCTAGTAAGTGCCCATTTAGCCTAGATTTGAAGACCCCGAGGTTGTAATTTTGAGGAAACATGGACGCAGGCAATGAGTTCCACTCCTTAGCAGTTCAGACAAGGAAGGTGTCGAGGTGGAACTATAATGCTTCGTGAGTGACCGAGGAACTTCAACCACGAAGGGATGAAACCCTCTCCCGCATCTCGTGTTCCACAAGTGGAACTTTGTTCTATATAGAGATTTTAAATGACAGGTAGCACAGAAACCGCCATTAATTACAGTCCTTCATGTGACAATTTATTTTTTAGGAATTTCTTCGTTTGCACAGAAATACCTACTTCATATTTCATTACAATACTACTTAAATTATGAAGTAGATTTTTTAATTTGGTATTTTTTAAATTAAACCACTTTTATGGGCTGGTATTATCATGAAAGAGCAACGCGACGAGATGAAATTTGAGCTGTAAACGGTTTAGGCGGTAATCCGCCCCTCATTAGAGTGGTCGGCGGGCGGCCATGACGAATGTCATTTTGGCGCGAAAACTCAATTTGCTAAGTGACGCCGACGTAATTATCGTGTTTGCTGTATAAGTAATATTAATAAAAAAATATTTCTAAATTGTAAAGTAATAATTATAATAATAAGAAGCTTTATTTGTCCCATACATACATAATCATTACAAATTAAATAATTACAGTAAACATTCGTTGAAGTGTATTATAAGTAGATAATAAAATGAAGTAATAGTAAAAAATTTCTTCTTTTTTCATCAAATTGTCAAATGTATTAATAGATCCAATTATTGGTATTCATAATTCTCGTTCATTATTTGTCAGTCTAAAATTTAATCAAATCAATTCTGCATGGGCCCCTCTCGGGTAAAAGCCTCCTCCATAGAATGCCAAATATCTTTATCTTGCTCTTTCTCAATCCAGTCCCTGCCTGGTCGACCCCTGCGTCTTTTCCCCTGCGGTCCTTTCCATCTGTGTACAGTCGGCCGCATAAGTCGATTAACACATTCAAAAGTGCAAAGCCACTGAATACTCAACTTACTTACTTATCTACTTACTCACTGAAGTTTTTTACGATCGTTTGTACGTGAAGTTTATTTTGTCCTCTAGTCGTTACAACGGCTTATGACGCGTTGAGTGTTCAGTTATTTTGCACTTTAATCGACTTATGCGGCCGACTGTACCTTGCCACATGCCTATTTCCACTTCAATCTCTGAGCGAAGATTGTAATAATTACTGATAGGTTTATTATTACTGATACTGATAGTATATACAGACCAGAGGACCTACGAGACATTCGTCACCAATGTTACGATGACTAAAAAAGCCAAGATGACGATCCTGTCATGAAACCCCGAAAGGAGCTCAGGATACTAAATTTTTTTTTGTCATCTTTAGAATATAAAATATAGAATATAAATCATTACACTTAATTTTAATAAAATTAAAGTATATAATAAATACCATTATAGTTTTTCAATACTAAACATAGTATAAGCTCCGAATCTCTTTTAGCTTTTAGATTTTCAAAATAAAATCGTATCGATTCTCGTATTTAATAATGATTGATATTAAAAATGTAAAGTATCGTTATTCATAAAATACAATGGGTGTCATGAAAACAAAAGCAGCTTAAAAATTGAAAAAATACACCACTCAGTAAATCAAAGGGTTTAAGGTTGACAATACATCGGTTACATACAGACACGAAGAATGGCGTTTGATAAAAAAGTGTACTAGCGACCCGCTCCCGGCTTCGTCCGAGGTGCAATTTTTTTTATATACACAAACCTTAATCGTTTATACCTCTTTTCATAAGCGAAAACTGAATTAAAATCCATTGAGTGGTTTAGAAGTAGTTAGCGGAGAAACAAACATGACGGATTTATAATATACTAGGTGTTGCCCGCGACTTCGTCCGCGTTAAAAAAGGTAGCCTATCACGTGTCCCGTACTTCTAAATGTTTATCTACCAAGTTTCATGAAAATCAGTTAATTCGTTTTAGAGTTATTGAGGAACATACATACAATACCTACACTTACAGATTTATTATTAGTATGGAATGGAATGGAATTTAGATAGAGAAAGTTTTAATGAAAGAAATCAAAAAACTACTGGACCAATTTTTAAAATTATTTCACCTATAGAAAGCTACATTTTGAGTGAGTGACATAGGCTATCTATACTAATATTATAAAGAGGAAAGATTTGATTGTTTGTTTGTATAGAATAGGCTCCGAAACTACTGGACCGATTTGAAAAATTCTTTTACCATTAGAAGCCGACGTTATCCGTGATGAACATAGGCTACTTTTTACCGCGGGAAAATGCTTCATTCCTATGGGAAATCTAAAATAAAAATAAATACTAGCCGGCTTGGCCCGGTAGATAGCGCCATCTATCCAAAATACGGTAGATGGCGTTTTATACTTTTCTACGCGGACGAAGTCGCGGGCAACAGCTAGTATATTATGTAAAATTTCCGCTTTAAGAGTACGTGCGTCTCAACAACCAACAAATGCGGGAGCATTCCCTGTTGACGTTTGCAAATCGTCTACGTTGCGTACAAATGCCATCTTAAAGTGTGGGCCCACTTCAAACGTGCGATACGCGAGTAAAATGGCCAATATATTATATAGAATTATTGTCACCAGAAAATATCCTTCCTTACCCGTGGTCCACCTGCGGTGTTGCCGTGTACCACTACGGGTTGTTGGTTTGTTTTTTCCCGTTGTCCACCAGAAGGTTCATATTATGTTTATATAGTAGTATTACGAAAGAAAATAAATGACATTCAATTGTAAAGACAGTTTAAAAATGTTGATATATACATATTTTGTATTTATACGTATTATCTGTACCAAAAAACATGTTCACTAAATTACATGGTCATGGTCTTTTCATTTTTCTGACCAAAATTGCACATCAAATGCTAAATTCATAGTCTTCCCTTAATTTCTGACACTATGTTATTTTGCAAAAAATAATCCTTACGATGAAGCCTTTCGATCGGTATGATAAAACTACAGGGTAATTTTTTTTCTTGTGTAGCGTGTTCGATTCCCGGTTCAAACATGTAAATGACAGTGTGTACATCTACTCATCAATGTATATCAGGTTCGTAAAGTTGCCTATTCATATTCTGAGGGATGAAAAGTACTATAATATATGCTCCATCATATCAAGATTGAGGGGCGAAGAGGAGTCAGTCAGAAGACAGATGTCTTGGTTAAGAAACATCCTAACTTATCTATATCTATACTTACTAATATTATAAAGAGGAAAGATTTGATTGTCTGTTTGTTTGTTTGTATAGAATAGGCTCCGAAACTAGTGGACCGATTTGAAAAATTCTTTTACCATTAGAAGCCGACATTATCCGTGATGAACATAGGCTACTTTTTACCGCGTGAAATCTAAAATAAAAGTAAATACTAGCGGCTTAGCCCGGGATACACTTGACAGCGTCATCTATCCAGAATCAGGTGAAGCGACTAACATGACAACTGCTTGGTGATTTTATTAGGTGGCGTTTTATACTTTTCAACGCAGACGAAGTCGCGAGCACCAGCTAGTCTTTTATAAGATGTATTGAGTTGTAAAGAAAGTTTTTATGACAAAGATTTATTTGAACAAAAAAAAAGCAATACTTAATCTCCATACACGTTGCATATGTCCTGAACGGCTTTGGCAGCTTTTTGACCTCGATAAAAAGCCGAGAAAAGCAGGTTTCGAAAATGATGATGTTTGTCCTCGGGATAGTCTATTTCTGAGTCAGACAAATCGCTGCTTAAAAACTAATCAAAATTACACTTTTTACAGGAGAGCTAATCGAAAAAAAAATAAAAAAAAATTGTCATGTTTTTTATCAACATCATATCACTTTTCGACCGACGAAAACGAAAAAACAAAAAGGGGGAGGTACTCAATTCGACGCGTATATATATATATTTTTATGAATGATCACGCATAACTTTTGACAGGGTGGTCCGATTTTGATAATTATTTTTTTATTTGAAAGGGTGCACCTCCGAGGGGGTCCCGTTTTAATTTGAAAAAAAAATTCCAACCCTAAGGGTAGGAAAACAGGGGATGATTGATTGTTCACTCACCGATTGTAGTGTATAACCACGCATAACTTTTTACAGAGTAGTCCGATTTTGATAATTCTTTCTTTAATGGATAGGGTATACCTCGAGGTTGGTCTTGTATAAATTAGGAAAAAAAAAATCTACCCTAAGGGTGGGAAAATGGGGATGGGAAAATTAAAAATTAAGCATGTAGTAAATATTAGATTATAGCCACAAAAAAACATAAAATAAAACTTTTTAATAAAAAATAAAACCGCCGAAAAAACTGAAAAGCATAAAATAATCTTATTATCATTTTACCTAAGTAATTTTGAGTCGCCGCCCAACAAGCAAAAATTACGTAAAGAGTGATGCGCGGCGCCGACTTAAAATTGCTTAGGTAAAATTATAATAAGATTATTTTATGCTTTTCAGTTTTTTCGGCGGTTTTATTTTTTGTTAAAATGTTTTTGAATATATAAAAAATGATCAAAATATACTAAATATGGAATAAAACAACCATAAGTCTTTTTGCAATATACAATATGAAAGATTGTGATTGTATTTTTGCAATAAAAACATTTTTGGATTTTTTTCTGTTTTATGACCCTTTAGTTTTTAAACAGCGAAATGATGAAAAATTAAACTATCCAAAAACAACAAAAACACAGTTTTGTAGAGCAGAAAGAGCTCTACAAATGGATATATATACTTTGGCAAACAGAGAACAAATCGTTATGAAATACAAGAAAATATGAAAACTCTACGAACTTTCTTCACAACGTAATACTTCGGAGAAATGATCTGTTCAGACTTTTGAAGATTATCACTTTTATTATGAAAATAACTGCACAGTACTTAGCGAATAAAGCAATAAATTTTCTTGTAACGAAATTCCATAGCAGGCAACTCGCAAAATGTCAACACAATTTTGTTTTCGGTTCAACTTAATTCGCTTCAACATTTTTTAACGTCACAAGGCTAACTTAATTATAACAAGTTATTAAAGTTTGCACGGGCGACTCAATATCATCTACGGGACCTTTGATCGCAATACATTTTTATATTTTATCTTTTCTTTGAGAAAATTTGAATTAAGTTACCATCTATATTTGGTTTCTTTATGATGTGTACCTAATCTATACTAAGGAAGATTATGAACCGACTTGCTTTTATATATATATATTTTATGTTAAGGTCGACAGACAGGCTGACGGTCCACTCGATGGTAGATGGCTACCGTCGCCTATAACACAAGCAACGCCATAAGTGCTACAAGTGCGCTGCCGACCATAGAAGGATTAAGGATGAGGGATAAGGGACAGATGGGGTAATAGGCTCTGGCATCCCTTACTCACTCACCGAAACACAATAGCACATATGCTGTTATTTCACGGTAGTATTCTGTAAGGGGGTGGTTACTGCCGCCAGACGGGCTGCCCAAATGACTGCGAAACACAGTGTGCCCTACCACTACTAGCATGTTTTTTTATGTTAATGATGACAGTTAGGTTGATTTGTCGTTCAGCAAGTAAATAGTAAATTTGTTGCGCAATATTGCACCTTAATCAATAATATATTAGGTTGCGGTTATTTTGGTAAAAATTGTGTTCGGTCTGAGGTTAGTCTTTGCTTTAAGTGATTCGGCGCTCTACTATTTTTAGTTAGTACTGTAGCCCGCGACTTCGTCCGCGTTAAAAATGATAAAAAGTAACCTATCACGTGTCCCGTACTTCTAATTGTTTATCTACCAAGTTTCATGAAAATCAGTTAATTCGTTTAAGAGTTATGGAGGAACATACATACATACAGAAAAAAAATCTAAAAATGGTAAATTTAGTTTCAGTATCATGTATAGAGCCTATATACACGATATTTCTGAAAACAAAGTAAATTACTCCATGACCGACCCCTACAGATTTATTATTAGTATTTATTGATTGATGATGATCCCTCGGGAACAGCACTTTTTTCTGGATGAAAAGTACCCTATGCCTTTTTTTGTATCCCTGTGACAATATGTATGCAAAATTTCATGATGACATACATAGCTATACTTTTACATTTATAAAATTAAATATGAAGACTAGTATTGATAGTATGATTTGATATATATAAGGCTTCTATGCATCATTAGTATTGATAGGCTATTAACATAAGCTAGCTGATAATAATAATATAGCTTCCCAACAGTGAAAGATCTACTAGTTTCTGAGCCTATTCAATTCAAACAAACAAACAAACAAACAAGTATTTCCTTAATATCCTTAATATCCTTAATATTAATAATAATATTGGTGTAGACAAACAGAATTAATTAAATCTCATAAACGTTTTTAATTTCGACGAATTTGTTTGTTTTCTTTAAAAATGTAGGGTAGGGCACTCAAATATCAATTCACTTTGTAATAAGTATTGAACAAATATTATTATTACGATTTCGGAAATTTACAGTCCAAAACGTTGAAGGGGAAAGGATAATTTAAAGCAAATAGTTATATTTAATTGGTTGCGTGTGTAATATTGGGAAAATGTTGAGTAAATTTTAGGTTGAATTCTAATGAAGGGTAGACGAAAACTTTTTTTTTGCAAAAGCGGGTATGTAATTATGAACGCGTTCATTTTCAGTTTTTCAGTACTAATAATAAATGTGTAGGGGTCGGTCATGGAGTAATTTACTTTGTTTTCAGAAATATCGTGTATATAGACTCTATACGTGATACTGAAACTAAATTTACGATTTTTAGAATTTTTTTCTGTATGTGTGTTCCTCCATGACTTTTAAACGAATTAACTGATTTTCACGAAACTTGGTAGATAAACATTTAGAAGTACGGCACACGTGATAGTCTTTTTTAACGCGGACGAAGTCGAGGGCAACAGCTAGTAATTAAATAGAACACTTCCAAATTGAAGATTGTAAACTTTGACTCTCTAACTTCTGAGTTTATTTCGACACAAGGCCTCTGGAAACACTTTTCCTATCTGAAAAGTTACTTCGGCTTGTTGCGAACCTCCATCTATCACGATTGACACAAATAATTATTCAAAACCTTCAACTTTTGTGACAGACGTGAGGGTTTGAACTGTGTTCGGTTTGAACTCGTCTGGAAATGATTTTAAACAATGATAATGTAATATTGGATAGCGTAATTTATCTGAGAACGTAATTTAGCCCGAATTCTCTTTTCCCAGTTCCTTAAAATGATATATAGTAGCCAAATCAAAAAGATCTTTTCAACCTACTTCCAAAAAAGGAGGAGGCTCTCAATTCGACAGTTGTCAAAATGTTTGTTACCTCATAACTTTCTACTGGGTGAAACGATTTTGATGAACTTCGAAATTTAAATTTGGTCCAGTTCTGACAATATCATCCATGAGAAAACGAGTTATTTATGTTAAGGTCCATTACATTACTACATTACCTACTGATATTATTTGATTCCCAAAAAAAATCACAGATTTCGTGCCTGACACGACTATCGAGGATTGGAAAATAATCTATGGAATTCGAAAAACAATGTTGTTCTGACTTGTTGACTTCTTTCAAAAAGGTTAAGGTACAGGGCAAACCCTTAACCCGATCGTCTTTATTTTAGGCTCAAATTGTAGCTGACTAAATTGTCCACTTTTTCTCAAATTTTTGATATCATTCTTCGTTTCCAAAATATCGAGCGCAAACATCAAAAATTTGGAATATTTTTTTATTTATTATTCATTATTTCGGCCATAACTTTTTTCGTTTTTGACTTTTTCGAAAAATTCTTTTTGCACCTTACAGCTCTCGTGAATACGCATCTTTTGAGCCCTATTTGAATATCATATCTTTACAACTCTCCGAGATATAAGGGGATCGCACTTTTTCGTGAAATCGGGGCCTATACTTACTGAAGTGAACGAAAAGACATTTCCAATGTCAAAATTGAATTCTCTAAGAAAATTACAATAACGCAAGCCACTTTCCGGAACATTTACATTATCCAAAAAAAAAAAAAACCACATTTAAGAAGTCGCGGATACAGATAATTTGCTTAACCTAGATTACCTGTAAACTGAAAATCAGTTTAAAAAATATTAACTTACATTTTTTTTTATTCGAAACATCTCTCAACACGATTTTCAATATTATATTCTTACAATAAACTTAAGCCAGTAAGCCAGGTGTTGAATATTAAGGGAAATATTAAATCTACTACGCCCTTCCTTTTATCACCTTTCAACGAACAGATAATGGTTTTTTTTTTCCTTTCGAGACCGCATTTGCCGCTTCCCCAATTATAACCGAATACTGTTTTATGCGGGATCTCTTTGGGGATTATCTAGACTTCATCTTCAGGTGAAAATGAAGTCACAAAATAAAGGCTATATTGTCTTTTATTCTAACCGTAGACAAACGAAAGAAACAGACATAAACCCGCAGAATAAACGCAAAATTCGCATCGGCAATGGAATCCTGATGGAAGAAAATCCTTTTTCTTCCATCGGACATACATACAGACTTACGGCTGGTTACCATATTTATTTTCGGACCAAACATTCGAAAAACTCTTTCATAATACTCACTGCCAAGAATTGGAACTCCGTTATTCTGTGTTTCCGAGTTCATATAACCCAAATCTTTTCAAATTCGAGTGAATAGGCATCTTCTCAGTGAGCTCGCTCCATCATAGGCCTCTTCTTCGCTTCACAGCTGGATGTTGGCCAAGAGCAAACCTATCGCTAATAAAAAAAAAGTGGCAGTGGTCTCTAACTACGGACCACCTAGTCTCTAACTTACCACGTGATTTTTCAATTGTAGATGTCTGAAACAATACGAAAAAGACTTATTAAAAAAACTTATAAGGCAAGCGAAGACGACGAGCCCGTTGGACGAGTGGCAAGGGTGCTTGCCTAACGTTTTAGGGGCTCCGGGTACGATTCCCGGCGGGGTCAACTTCGGAAATTTTAATGTCATTTTCAAAATTGACTCTGGTCTGGATTTGAAAAGAAGTGGTAGGGCACACTGCGTTTCGCAGTCATTTGGGCAGCCTGTCTGGCGGCAGTAACCACCACCTTACAGAATACCACCGTGAAATAACAGCATTATGTGCTGTAGCACTACCATGAGTTTATGACGATCGAAATCGCTAGCGAGAGATGAGCGAGAACATAAAATATGTGTAAGAAAAATTGTACAGCGCCTCTAGCGGTCACTCAAAGAACTAAAACCGGTAACATGAGTTGCATAAGTGAAATACCTGTCGAATGTAGTCGCTAGCGACCATTAGCGACTAACGTTTAACTTGACATTTCTATACAAAATCGGTACCATGAGTTACAAATTTGACTGATGCTCTCGAGAAATACCGTAACGTTAGTAGTTAAATCATTCACTAGCCCATTGAAGGGTGAGAGGTTCGTTATCGACAGAAGTAAACTAACGTAAGATTCCGATAGTAACTCATGGTAGTGCTACTGTTGTGTTTCGGTGAGTGAGTAAGGAATGCCAGAGCCCATTACCCCATCCCTCCCTTATCCCTTATCTTTAATCCTTCTATGGTCGGCAGCGTACTTGTAGCACTTATGGCGTTGCTTGTGTTATAGGCGACGGTAGCCACCTACTATCAAGTGGACAGTTAGCCTGTCTGTCGACCTTAACATAAAAAAAAGAGTAGGACGTCCACCCACAAGGTGGACAGACGATCTGATAAGGGCCAAGGGTCGACGGTGGAATCAGACTGCTTCTGACCGATCTTAATGGAGACAGTGGACTTCCTACTGCTGAGGTTCTTGAAATTTATGAATTTATGAATTCTTGAATATAATACCTAAAAAATATATATAAAGTTTGATATATCAATACTAATAATAAATATTTGTATGTAGGTATGCATGTATGTATGTATGTATGTATGTATGTATGTATGTATGTATGTATGTATGTATGTATGTATGTATGTATGTATGTATGTATGTATGTATGTATGTATGTATGTATGTATGTATGTATGTATGTATGTATGCATGCATGCATGCATGCATGCATGTATGTATGTATGTATGTATGTATGTATGTATGTATGTATGTATGTATGTATGTATGTATGTATGTATGTACGTACGTACGTACGTATGTATGTATGTATGTATGTATGTATGTATGTATGTATGTATGTATGTACGTACGTACGTATGTATGTATGTATGTATGTATGTATGTATGTATCAAAATCAAAATGATCAAAATCAGTATGTACAAAAAAATATCTGATATCTTTATCGGTGTGACGACAGTGTCGCCGCAAGTGGCGCCCAATTTTTTATATTTTTAGACGATTTCTCGGGAACCTAACATTTTTTCAGGATGAAAAGTATCATATATATTAATGCAGATAATAAGCTATCTGTGTGCAAAATTTCATCCAAATTCGCTGAGCCGTTTTTGCGTGAAAGAGTAACTAACTTTTGCACTTATAATATTATAGTAGGAAGTAGTATAGGTATGTGTGTTTGTGGTGGATTGAATTTTGTTATACTTAGGACTTTAATAATTTATTTAAGCCAAAGAAAGTCACATGTAAACAATAAAAATTAATACTAAAATCAAGTGCATATATCAAAGTTAAAACGTTAGCCATTAATAGCCGGGGGGGATTCATTTTAAAAAAGGAATTATTAGGGCTGTTATTAAAAATGGCCGCCACACTCGCATAAATCAATTAAATTTAATTGCAACGTTTAACCCAGCAATCAATATTAATTTGTTGAGCATAAAACATTTAAGGTAAGTCGCCTCAATTTCAAATAATGATCTAATTTCAAAAAAGGCTAAACCGATGTTTCATACTTATAATACTAGTGACCTGGTCCCGGCTTCGCCTAGGAAAAAACTTACTGTTCTAAGTGCTGGTAAAAAGTTACGCGGTTTAGATGAAATCAATTATTTTGTAATCTATTATATATTTTTTTATATTGGACTATAAACACAATACTACTAAGTCTAGAAGCTGAAAGTTGGAACAAGTTTCACTTTTATAATATTAGGTATGGATATCACTACATACATACATGTAGGTACTAGCTGGTGCTCGCGACTTCGTCCGCGTAGAAAAGAATAAAACGCCATCTACCGTATTTTGGATAGATGGCGCTATCTCCCGGGCCAAGCCAAGTATTTACTTTTATTTTAGATTTCCCGTAGGAATGAAGCATTTTCCCGCGGTAAAAAGTATCCTATGTTCATCACGGATAATGTCTGCTTCTAATGGTGAAAGAATTTTTCAAATCGGTCCAGTAGTTTCGGAGCCTATTCAATACAAACAAACAAACATAGTATAGAAAAAGAATTGCTTACGACCATACCCTGAGTTTATTAATGCTATTTTCGTACCCAATTCTATAGAATTCCTTCGAGAGTATACAGTCAATTTTTCTCTCTAATCCAGTGACAAAAGTCTAGTGGGGAATTAATCTCCATCCAATAGTGTTACACGATTACGTTGGTAGCTATTTCACATAATTGGAGTTACAGTGAAAAAAATAAATAAAGTGTAGGGAGGTATTGGATTCCAAAATATTTATTATTATTACTAGCTTCGTCCGCGTTGAAAAGTATAAAACGCCATCTACCGTGGAATAACACCAAGCAGTTGTCATGTTAGTCGTTTCACCCGATTTGGATAGATAGCGCTATCTCCCGGGCCAAGCCGCTAGTATTTACTTTTATTTTAGATTTCCCGTAGGAATGAAGCATTTTCCCGCGGTAAAAAGTATACTATGTTCATCACGGATAATGTCGGCTTCTAATGGTAAAAGAATTTTTCAAATCGGTCCAGTAATTTCGGAGCCTATTCTATACAAACAAACAAACAATCAAATCTTTCCTCTTTATAACATTAGTATAGATAGACTAGCTGGTGCCCGCGACTTCGTACGCGATGATAGATTAAAAAAAGCAATTATAACGCTTGACAACTTGCGTTAGTCACAGTTTTATATTTTAGAGATAATCCCTCGGGAACAGTATTTTTTTCTTGGATGAAAGGTATCCTATGTCCTTTCTGGTGTCGCAGACAACGTGTATGCAAAATTTCATGGTGATCGGTTCAGTAGTTTTTGCGTGAAAGCGTAACAAACAAACAAACTCGCATTCACATTTATAATATCAATACTAATAATAAAAAGAGTTATTACCTTTTATCTTAAGCCTAGGTACAAATTAGGGGCATCTTGTATCAGGAATACAGTGTCGATGACCTCGTGAGCCAAGTCAGAGTATTTATTTATATCGTCTTTCTTATCTCAATTTATAACAAAATATAATTAACCCAAAATAATTGAGTTACTTTCACCAAATAAACGCGAAACGCCGTCGGTGTCTTTCAACTTTAAAATGAGCTTTATTACCACGCACACGGGTATATTATAATTATTATGTTAAGTCAAGCAAGTATTCAGACTTAACTTAATATCATCAACGAAAACTTCGTGTACAACTTTTTTAATAAACCCTTTCCGAGTTCAGTAATATTTCTTCCCCTACTATAAGTTTTTGTTGTACAAATGACCGCTCCACGCTTTACAAGAAACGATTTTAACATTGGAAATGTCTTTTCGTTCGCTTCAGTTTAAGCCCCGATTTCACGAAAAAGTTCTCGGAGATTCCCTTATATCTCGAAGAGTTTAAAAGAGTTGCTCCAAAAGACGCGTATTCACGAGAGCTGTAAGGTGCAAAAAGAATTTTTCGAAAAAGTCAAAAACGAAAAATGTTATGACCGAATAGGTGAAAAAAATTTGAATTATTTTCCGAATTTTTGATTTTAGCGCTCGATATTTAGGAAACGAAGAATGATATCAAAAATTTGAGAAAAAATCCCCTGGACAATTTAGCCAGCTACAATTTGAGCCTAAAATAAAGACAATCAGGTTAAGAGTTTAACCTGTACCTTAACTTTTTTGAAAGAAGTCTACAAGTCTGAACAACAAAATTTCGAATTCCGTAGATTCATTTCGATTCAATAGAGTTATGAAGAAACATACATATATATAATACTTCCACTTACAGATTTATTATTAGTATTGATAGCCTATGTCACTCGCTGATAATGTAGTTTTTTATAAGTGAAAGAATTTTCAAAATCGGTACAGTACTTTTTGAGTTTATTCATTACAAACATACAAATATAGAAATGTTCTCTCTTCATAATATTATTAACTGTTGCACGTGACTTCGCCCGCGTAACTTTACAAAATATAGCCTATGTTACTTGCTAATAATGTAGCTTTGTGTAGGTGAAAGAATTTTCAAAATCGGTCCAGTGGTTTTTAAGTTTATTCAACACAATCATACAATAACTCTTCTTAACAAAAAATGAACAGACTTCAAACTGTTTTCTCATGGATGCCATTGTCAGAACTGGACCAAATTGAAATGGGACCACACGGCAAGTACCAGCTTTCACATAAAATAGAAAATGTATTTCTAATCAGAAATCTTATTTTCAACCGAAAATACAATCGAGTTGAGAATCTCCTCCTTTTTTAGAAGTCGGTTTAAAATACAGTCGAGTTGAGAACCTCCTCGTTTTTTGGAAGTCGGTTGAAAATACAGTCGAGTTGAGAACCTCCTCCTTTTTGGAAGTCGATTGAAAGTACAGTCGAGTTGAGAATCTCCTCCTTTTTTGGAAGTCGGTTGAAAATACAGTCGAGTTGAGAACCTCCTCCTTTTTTGGAAGTCGGTTGAAAATACAGTCGAGTTGAGAACTTCCTCCTTTTTTGGAAGTCGGTTGAAAATACGAATCTTCTCTCTTTACAAGTATATAGACGTTTCGCGAAACAATGGTAGGGGCAGAGTGTAGGTTGTCGCATGAAATATGCAATAGTATGGCCTAACGAGCGACAAGTTCCTCTGAAACTCAGTTACATCAACAATGTATGAATATTATACTCATTCAAATACAACCTGCGCTTTGTTACAATGTTGGATGGCTATGGAGACTGTTATTCGTAAATATATGATACTCATAGCATTGTAAGAAACTTTAGCGTTGGATCATATTAAATTAAGTTAATTGTACTTAATTGATTCAATTGACGATTTTTAGAATTTTTCTCTTTATGTTTGGACTCCATAACTCTTAACCGAATTAACTGATTTTCACGAAACTTGGTAGATAAAGGCTATATTTTTTATTATTCAACGCGGACAAAGTCGCTTGCACCAGTTAGTAAATAAATAAAAGTTAATCAGTTTTTTTGCTGACGCACCTCAAATATGCTTTGTGAAGTTAGGCATAATATGTTCAATATTAAATGATACCACTATACTTTATTTAGTCTTTGACTCGTTTCACGCGATCTCTAGTGCGGGTGGTGCGGGGGCTACATTTTAGTTCCGCCTATATAGTACAGTCAATCTGTCAATGCAGTGGTGAAAAAATTTGTGGATGGGTGAAAGTTATTTTATTCGTTGAAGAATGATATACTTAAGCTACCTTTGCGATGTGTTAATTGTGCTACTTTGGTACTTTTTGAAAACTCAAAAAATGTAAAAAAAGTTTTGAAATACATTTTTCTCGAAATGCATGCATTTCACAGGAAAATTTATAGAACAAAAAATGTAGAGGACGTTGCGATCTACAATTAATGTCATTAGAGCAATGCTGTACAGCAAGAAATGCACGCGGTAGGTGGCGCTGAAGTCCCAAAAAAAGTGTTTTTCCACTTTTTCGCTATGTAAATATTTTTTTAATGCAAAAATTCCTTTGAATGTTCATAAACAACTTTTATTTAAACATTTTTTTCATACAACTTACCGTTTTAAAGTTGCAGCTCGCAAAATATGAAAATTCCAATAATACGGTTACACGCAATATGAGTACACATCTGAGGTGCACGTTTTAATCAAAAAGTAGCAGACATGTGGACAGACAGACTTTGTTTTATAATATGTAAGCATAATAAAGGGTAGCAAGCAAGCTGTCGATAAATTTGGTGGTAGGTGGTTACCGTTACCAAAGACCAAAGGCCCAAAACAACATCAGGGAGGATGCAGGCGCGCTTCCAAAGTATTTATTTTCTTTTAGGTAATATACTTAAAAAGTTCGCGTTTAAATCTTACTCGTTTCCCAATAATACCGTCGGTCGTAAAACTGTCTAGACGTTATATTATAACGAAGAAACCAGTCGACTGCAATCGTATTTTCAATACATCCAAAGAATATTTAAGATGTTGTAAAATACAGTATAGGTTTTTTATTGACAAAAATCAAACATGCAAATACTATAACTCCCTTGTGCATCGATCCGAAGACATAGTATAGTATTTCATAGACTTTTACATAGACTATAGTGTTTCTTACATGTAAACCATTGTCAATCAAAATTACACCTTTTATAGGAGAGCTAATCTAAAAAAAAATATTTTTTGTCTATTTTTTTCTTATCTATACTAATATTATAAAGAGGAAAGATTTGATTGTTTGTTTGTATTGAATAGGCTCCGAAACTACTGGACCGATTTGAAAAATTCTTTTACCATTAGAAGCCGACATTATCCATGATGAACATAGGCTACTTTTTACCGCGGGAAAATGTTTCATTCCTACGGTAAATCTAAAATAAAAGTAAATACTAGCGGCTTGGCCCGGGAGATTGCGTCATCTATCCAAAATCAGGTGAAGCGACTAATATTAATGAAAATCAGTTAATTCGTTTGAGTTATGGAGGAACATACATACATATACAATACCTACACTTACAGATACTAATAATTAGTATTGATGATTGATATTGATCATAAGTAGTATAGTGTAAAACAGAGTATTGGTACCTACGTGTTTTAAATATTTTGCTTTTTTAATTTTGAAGTGAAAACTTCTATAGCCGCGTTATACGACTTTAGACTACAAAGCAACATGTACAACTTTTTAACAAAATGTACTCGCGTAACACCTTTTTGTATGTTTGTTACGCGAGTACTCCGCCAACTATGAATTGATTTTGATGATTCTTTACGTTTTATAGTTCATCAGAGGTGGTTCCATAATCAATACTAATAATAAATGTGTAGGGGTCGGTCATGGAGTAATTTACTTTGTTTTCAGTAATATCGTGTATATAGGCTCTATACATGATACTGAAACTAAATTGACCATTTTTACAATTTTTTTCTGTATGTATGTATGTTCCTCCATCACTCTTAAACGAATTGACTGATTTTCATGAAACTTGGTAGATAAACATTTAGAAGTACGGGACACTTAGAATTAGACATTTAGAAGTAAGTGATAGGCTACTTTTATCTTTTTTAACGCGGACGAAGTCGCGGGCAACAGCTAGTATAGAATATTTTTCACTATAGATTCAGCGTTTTTTTTTTAATTATAAAACAATTCTGTATATTATATTTGTTATTTTAAAATTAAGGGTCCTTCAACTGGATTAGGTAGTAAAAATTTAGTCTCAGTAAAATATGTCTGCAGTTGAAAATAGTTTGAAAATAGTAGTACATTTCAAAATAGTTGCTCACATATTTCAATTGTTAATACTTTCACGATCGTGACGAGACTCGTGTATCTTTTTCTTTTTACTGAACATACACACAAAGTGTCCACTCTGCAGAGCTATTAATGAAAAATGCTTGAAACGTTTCAGCCTTTGTGATCACATTTCTCGCCCGCAAATGTTAACTTCTATAAATTCTCGGAATTCCTTTGTTAAATCAGTTATTTCGATTCGTTTGTTGAAATTGCGAACTCAGTTCTTGTATACTATATGCTTGTACAGTTGTAAAGCACCGTGTATGATGCATAGAAGCTTCATATATCTATTCATAGAAGCTTCATATATCTATTCATAGAAGCTTCATATATCTATTCATAGAAGCTTCATATATCTATTCATAGAAGCTTCATATATCTATTCATAGAAGCTTCATATATCTATTCATAGAAGCTTCATATATCTATTCATAGAAGCTTCATATATCTATTCATAGAAGCTTCATATATCTATTCATAGAAGCTTCATATATCTATTCATAGAAGCTTCATATATCTATTCATAGAAGCTTCATATATCTATTCATAGAAGCTTCATATATCTATTCATAGAAGCTTCATATATCTATTCATAGAAGCTTCATATATCTATTCATAGAAGCTTCATATATCTATTCATAGAAGCTTCATATATCTATTCATAGAAGCTTCATATATCTATTCATAGAAGCTTTATATATCTATTCATAGAAGCTTCATATATCTATTCATAGAAGCTTTATATATCTATTCATAGAAGCTTCATATATATATTCATACTATCAATTCTAGTCTTCATACTTAATTTTATAAATGTAAAAGTATAACTATGTATGTCTGTCCGTCATCATGAAATTTTGCATACACGTTGACAGGGATTCAAAAAAAGACAAAGGGTACCTTTTATCCAGAAAAAAGTGCTGTTCCCGAGGGATCATCATCAATCAATCAATCAATCAATCAATACTAATAATAAATCTGTAGGGGTCGTTCATGGAGTAATTTACTTTGTTTTCAGAAATATCGTGTATATAGGCTCTATACATGATACTGAAACTAAATTGACGATTTTTAGAATTTTTTTTCTGTATGTATGTATGTTCCTCCGTCACTTTTAAACGAATTTACTGATTTTCATGAAACTTGGTAGATAAACATTTAGACGTACGGGGTACAGGATATAGGTTACTTTTTTATTTTTCAATGCGGACAAAGTCGCAGGCACCAGCTAGTCTAAAATAAAATAAAACACTAATGCTCTGTCAAAGTGTTACAGCAACAAGAGGTTTAGATGCAGGACACGAGTAATGAAATTTCCTGTTATCCTAACTAACATCCAGCTATTAACATCCTAACTAGCTTTATAAATGCAAAAATGAGTTTGCTTGTCTGTTTGTTTGAACTCTCACGCCTTAACTACACAACTGACCATTATGAAATTTTGCACACACATTAGTAGGGAAACAAAAATGGACATAGGGTACCTTAAAAGATCTATAGATGTGAGCAAAAAAGATTTTGAATGATACTTTGTAACGCCTAAAAAAGTGGGCCTAAAACAGTTTTTAATAAATGAAAAACATTTCTATACAGGTAAAAAGGATTTAACATTTTTTTTAATTGAATAAATTAAATTGGGCAGACTCCGTCGAGTGTAAAAGGACTCTTAAATCTTTTTTTACACGCATGAACTTCACGGCACTCAGTAAAAATTTTTGACATTACAAAAAACCTTTTCACGGGAGGTTGGGTTGATGTAAACTCGGGCTTCATTTCCAATAAAAAGGTACAGCCATCAAAAAAAGAGTCGTTCAAAAGGGTTGTAATTATTTACGAATCTATTTTAAAAAAGCTTTTTGGGTGGGCTTTTAAAGAAATTTACATATTTTCCTTTAATGAGGGCTTTGTTAGTACAATTGACTATGTATGTACTACAATTTTCGTAACCATTACTATTAGTAGGTAGCCTATGACATATCTAGCACGTCTTCAAATGTCCTAGGGGACCTGCACGCACAGCTGGCCAGCTGTGTGTGCCTGCACAAGGCTCCCCCATCGGCGTCAGCCTAGCCAGTAATGGCTAGGCAGCCCTGGGGGTGGATCGGAGTTGTTGCCTCGGCAGAGCCCGGTCCACCCCCGCACAAAGGGCAAAGGAGGCACCGGGGAGTTTTAGTGGGTAGTGGCCGGGCCCGCTATGACTAACATAGCGCGGTGCGCCGGCTGACCCCCACATACCCCTACCGACTAGCCAACGGTAGGGAATCTGTAAACGGATTTCTCCTCGAAAAAAGATAGCCTATGACGCTACCTATGACGCGGACGAAGTCTTGAGCTAGCTAGTTTTCTATACCTAATATAAATATGAAAATAAAAATAAAAATTCACAGATTTCGTGCCTCACCCAACTGTCGAGCACATTGGAAATGAATCTACGGAATTCGAAATTATGTTATTCTGACTTGTTGACTTCTTTCAAAAAGGTTAAGCTACAGGGCAAACCATTAACCCGATCGTCTTTATTTTGGGCTCAAATTATAGCTGACTAAATTTTCCAGAGGAGATTTTCCTCAAATTTTTGATATCATTCTTTGTTTCCTAAATATCGAGCGCCAAAATCAAAATTCGGAAAAAAGTTCAAATTTTTTTCACTATTTCGGCCATAACTTTTTTTTCGTTTTTGACTTTTACGAAATATTCTTTTTGCACCTTATAGCTCTCGCGAATACGCGTCTTTTGAGCTCTTTCTGAATATCATATCTTTACAACTCTCTGAGATATAAGGGGATCGCAGTTTTTTGTGTAATCGGGGCCTATACTAATGCGAACGAAAAGACATTTCCAATGTCAAAAAACAAAAAGCAAAAGGCCATGGGAAATTATTCTGTGAAAGTGTCGGGCAATAATAATGTAGTCATAGTAGACATACCATACGTACATTTGTCAAGATAGCGCACAATAAATAAAGTACAGGTACACCTTAATTTGGAACTGATATCACCACGCCAACAAAAAAGTCATCAAATTGAACCTCAGGAAAAATGAAAATCTAGGCGCAGTGTGTACAGTTTTTTCTTTACAACTTCGAAAATGGCGAAATAGCAATTTCAATACGCGAATGGATTCATTGTTGCTCGGAATCAAAAGCAACATTTTTACTGGCAATATACTTTTATTGCGAACAGTGAAACTTCTATTCAACATGCATACATTTCATAGAGTCCATTGTTACATCGATATCTTCTATATTTGTGTCTCTGTTGTATCTGTGCCTATGTCTGTGGCTGTGTCTGTGTTTGTGTATTTATCTGTGCCTATGGCGGTGGCTGTGCCTGTGTCTATGTCTGTGAATGTGTCTCATCTGTGACTGTGTTTGTGTCTTTATCTGTGTCTATGGCTGTGTCGTGTCTGTGTATTTATCTGTGTCTATGTCTTTTTGTATGTGACTGTATCTGTGCGTATGACTGTATCTGTGTATATGTCTGTCTCTGTGTCTTTATCTGTGTCTCTGTCTGTGACTGTGTTTGTGTCTTTATCTGTGTCTATGTCTTTGTATGTGACTGTATCTGTGCGTATGACTGTGTTTGTGTCTATGTCTGTATCTGTGTCTTTATTTGTGTCTATGTCTGTCTCTATGTTTTTATATGTGTCTATACCTGTGCCTGTGCCTGAGTCTAGGACACAATCAACACCATAAGGTGTACAAGTGCGCTGCCCACCCGAAATAATATGACCTATAACCGTCTAAATTCGGACTCACAGCATTGCTAATATTCCCTAACAGCTATAAGGAATCGACAAATATTCTAAACGAGCCTAATAAATTAATTGGATTACAAAGATAATATTACTCCCTAGTGGGGTATTAAGGGTTTTTGTTAAAAAAATAATATTTAAATTCTATTACCATAGGCGAGTATGATATACAGCAAGTACACAGACAGTATAAAGCGAATATCTTTTTTGTACCGCGCCTGTAAGTATAACTGTTTTTGACGCGGTTTTCACCATCAGTTAGATATTTTTTCGTGGGCAGATCGTAGAATTGGGCATATTTTAAGTATGAAATAAAAAATCTTTCACCAAAAGTCAACAATAGGTACGACGAGGAGCGGAGCAAAGCAAAGCGAGGAGGAGCATGTTAGGTTTACATGGAAATAAATTTGGGGAGCCGAGCGAAGCGGAGCGGAGATATGATCTGCCCAGGAATATCATGATATACCCAATTCTACGATGTGCCGACGACATGTATATCATCTTCAATATATATCTATCATCAATACTAATAATAAATCTGTAAGTGTAGGTACCTATTGTATGTATGTATGTATGTATGTTCCTCCATACCTCTTAAACGAATTAAGGGATTTTCATGAAACTTGGTAGATAAACATTTAGACGTACAGGACACAGGATTTTCTTTTTTCTTTTTCAACGCGGACGAAGTCGCGGGCGCCAGCTAGTATTTTATAAAGTTACGTGGACGAAGTCGCGTGCAAGAGCTAGTATAATATAATTTTAATATATAACTCGCTTGAGAGTTGGCGAGGTCGACCTGTTGCTCGGTAATATTTGCTCATCTTGTTTGTGAAGAATATTACATTTCAGCGGGGGTACATTGTAATTAAAACTTCTTGGAACTTTTTTACTACGTCTGCTTATCTCTTTCTAACTTACCGTGTCTTGTATAATTTTATCTCTCTTTGACTTAATCACGCCGAGCATACAAATGAAGGCGTCCCAGGTTTTATTTGTTTGCTGGACTGTATACGACATACTTAGTTAAAAGGAGAGGTATAAATTTAATTTTAGTGTCGCATTGCTAATATATAATTATTGTTGGAGATAGTCTCGTAAAATATTACATAATTATATATTATACTAGCTGCTGCACGCGACTTCGTCCGCGTGACTTTATAAAAATAATACATTCGTGTCTGCGATACCATGGAAATACACCTACCGGGTCCAATTGTATTTTTAAATCATCCAGGAAATCATCGAAATATCCTATTGTCTTATTACCCGTTTTTCCGTAGGAATGAAGCATTTTTCCGCGGTAAAAAGTAGCCTATGTTCATCAGGGATAATGTCGGCTTCTAATGGTAAAATAATTTTTCAAATCGGTCTAGTAGTTTCGGAGCTTATTCTATACAAACAAACAATCAAATCTTTCCTCTTTATAATATTAGTATAGACATATAAGTATACAGGGTGTGGCCTGTATTAAGAGCAATAAATTAAAATATAGACCCTTTAAAGAATCAGTAATTAATTACAAATGGTTTCAATTAATTAAAATGTAAAACAAATTTACTGTTATTTTCTAACAAATTTAATTGAGCCAGCAATGTACTACTACAGACATAATGTGTCCAGTCGGAGTACTTGACATTCACATTTACGATCATTCTCGCCCCAGTCATCTAACGACTGATAACACGCTCTTAAGAGCGGGTATAGGTCGTGCAGCGAATAAAGTCTTCTCGGCAAATATGCGTAGAAACCTATTTTTAGGTCTTTGAGGGGGCAGAGGAAAGTGAGGGGCGGGTACGCGTCGGTTGCCGACATGTTATTGGCAGACCAGTAGCTCTTCCCCTCCCGCACTTCGTTCGCGCGTCTCGAGTCTCTTGGGTACTGTTGCGTACAGATTGTTTTATCGTATTAGTAAATACGTCATGGTAAATAAATGTCTAAAAAAACGTTCTTCTTCGACATCGCACGATGATTTTATGGAAGGATTATCAACACTGCCTGTAATGTTAAGTTAGTGAGGCGAAAAATTACGAAATAAGAAAAAAAATGTCATTTTTCTTAGCAATTTTGTGCGCAATTGTACACATGCGCCGATTCCCCCACAAGTCCCGCCTTCAAACCTTAATATAAGTAATAATTCACCTATATAAAGGCACACTAGCGTCACTCACTTAAAAAAATATTATCTCGTGACTGAGAAGGAATTATTAATAACGGCTACTCAAAGGCGCTAGTGTTCCTTTATACCCGCTCTTAAGGTGAACACGTGTTACGACTTGAACCATTATTACTTTTCACAACCCTTTCTCCATCCAAATCAAATCATCCAATCATCACAGTAATTTTGGAAATAAATTAATAGATAATTTTGTATTATAATAATATTTTGTCACGATTAAATATCAAAACGTCAGAACCAACATAGTTGCGGACTTGCGGACGCTAGGTGGCGCTAAACACTTGCACACAGTCAATAATAGGGCATATTATACAATGACATGATTAGTTGTCAGTTAGGTAGCAAACGAGTTATATGAAATTCGCATCCAAGTTATATAAAACCACGTTGAAGTTGACAAGGCCATTGCCGTATCCTCAAAATACAATTGGCTCTGCGAAGTAGGGGACATATCTGTTGCTGTCACCTGTCGCCCGCAGCTATTGCATTATGAGCTCAATATACTTGCAAATTGTACAGCAACCTGTTTGTATGATAATGTTGGTTTTGAGTGACTTGCAAGTGGACCCTTTTTGTGAACTTGTTTGTCAACTCATCCGACGATTTTACATCGATTTTATTTTATAGCGTTACATTGATTTTTTTATATTGTTAGAGGTGGCCGACAGGCTGACGGTCCACTTGATGGTAGGTGGCTATCTTGTGTACGGAGATGTCAAAGTTAAAAGTTATTTAATTTTTTTTTAAATATAACAATCTATACTAATATTATAAAGAGGAAAGATTTGTTTGTTTTTTTGTTTGTATAGACTAGGCTCCGAAACTACTGGACCGATTTGAAAATTTCTTTTACCATTAGAAGCCGACATTATCTATGATAAACATAGGCTACTTTTTACCGCGGGAAAATGCTTCATTCCTACGGGAAATTTAAAATAAAAGTAAATACTAGCTGCTTGGCCTGGGAGATAGCGCCATCTATCCAAAATACGGTAGATGGCGTTTCATACTTTTCAAAGCGGACGAAGTCGCGGGCGCCAGCTAGTTTTTTAATAAAATTATACTAAGAGAATTTGTGTTTAAAATATTTAACGTATTCAAAAGAGGCTTTGTATTATTAAAATATAGGCGGTCGGCAACTCTTATATATTATTAGAGAGGCTTTCAAGCGGCACTTAGTCCCTAAAAAGGGTGGCGAGGTCCTCTAAAAGGTGGAAATTGCACTTAGAAAAATTTAATCAAATGAGACTTCAACTAAAGACCTTCAAAAAATTATAAAGGACACATGTGTCAAAATTAAAGCTGTCGTTAAATGTATTGGTACTTGAAAAGAAATAAGAAGAAATAAGAAAAAAAAAATTAAGATTAAGAAAAAAATATTTAAGAAAAAATACTGCTCCTAATCCAATCATAAAATGTGACAGTGTTTGACTATTACCCGTTTTTAGCTAAATGTAAATGTCGTTAAATGTATTGGTACTTAAAAAGAAATAAGAAAAAATGAAATAATTTTAAGATTAAGAAAAAAAATATTTAAGAAAAAATACTGCCCATAATCCAATCATAAAATGTGATAGTGTTTGACTATTACCTGGTTTTTTTTAAATATCGTAAACGAGTCGTGTCTGTACGTACATCTAATATTAAAAAAAAAATACAATTTGAACATATTGTACTTAAGTTACCGAGGTCAAAAAAATAGTATTTAGAATTTTTGTCTCTTTATGCGTACACGCTAATCTCAGAAACTGCTTGAAAGATTTGGGTGAAATTTGGCGTGTAGCGAAGATGACGCCTATGATGAGCTAGCTCACCCAGAAGAACACAAACTTTGGTAAGGTTTGGGTTATATGAGCTCGGGAACATCGAAATAAAATTTGTGATGAGAAGATCCAAATATCCATAGAAAATTTTTGCCGGAGTTTCAATGCCCGATTACGTAAAGACGACCAGTGTTATCAATAAACTTTATATAAGCGTTTTTGTACAGAATTTTTCATTCTTTCTTTTTCATAAGTATACCTCATAGGGGTAAGATCGACAGGAACGAAGATATGGGCAAAATACCGAAAAAAAGGTAAATTTTATCACGGTTTTTTGGCTGTCAAAAGTTAAAAGTAAAGTACCCCTGGACTCATGGACTTTTCACAGGTTATTTGGAGAGCTAAAAGGTACATGACAAATTTTCAACTTGGTTGGAGTTTTTCCGAAGTTTTGAAAGTTTTTCGTCTAAAGTTACTGTATTATACTGTCTCACGACAAATTGAATTTTGGCATTGGAGAAACTCTCCTTGTGTAAGTGAGCCTTTATAAAGTAAAACGCTTGGTCCAAAAAGAGGGATCGATATAGTAACTAATAGTCTTACGATAGGCTGACGGCTTGCTTACATACATCAGCCTATGCATACCTATGCACCTATGCACATGCTTGCATAGGTACTCTTTGTACTAAAATATTTGAACAGAAAAATGGACATGAAGTTTTTGCAAAATAAATGCACCTCTATGGTAACAATTATGTTGCGGCTAAATGAAAGCTATGACAAAGCTGCTTTTAATTATTTAAATGAACCAAGAACGAAATAAATGTATCACCATTTTCTATTATAACTTTAAAATTTCATTTACTAACTCGTTCAGGTGAATGAATAATTTCAGTTTGAACGCAAAACCCTTTTAAAGTGAGGATAGCACTCGCGACGAATTAATGAGTGTCTTCATTATACGCAATTACTAACTAGTATTAAAGGTGAATTAATTTATTCAGGAACATTTGGCAAAGAACAAACAATTCGCTCTTTACCCGACAAGGACTGCTTCCGCTGTTAGCTTAGATGTGTGAAATCTCTTCTAAACAACAGATAATTGCGACGCTTCGTGCGGTCAAATGGGTAAGTACTGCCTCAAGCCTACTCCTCGACCAAAAAGCTTATAAAAATATATAATACTAGCTGGTGCTCGCGACTTCGTCCGCGTAGAAAAGTATAAAACGCCATCTACCGTATTTTGGATAGATGGCGCTATCTCCCGGGCCAAGCCGGGGATTTACTTTTATTTTAGATTTCCCCTAAGAATAAGCATTTTCCCGCGATAAAAAGTAGCCCATGTTCATCACGGATAATGTTGGCTTCTAATGATAAAATAATTTTTCAAATCGGTCTAGTAGTTTCGGAGCCTATTCTATACAAACAAACAAACAATAAAATATTTCGTCATTATTTGTTTGTTGTTGTTTGTTTGTTTGTTTGTATAGAATAGGCTCCGAAACTACTAGACCGATTTGAAAAAATATTTTACCTTTAGAAGCCGACATTATCCGTGATGAACATAGGCTACTTTTTACCCTGGGAAAATGCTTCATTCTTACGGGAAAACGGGTAATAGGACAACGGGTAGTAAGAATTATCCTTCCGTACTTATCTTTTTCACATAACTCCTAAACGGCTGAACCGATTGGGTTGAAATTTTATATGGGTATTTCGATGATTTCCTGGATGATTTAAAAATACAATTGGACCCGGTAGGTTGCGCTGCTTTAGGTATGTCAACTACTAAACGGCTTGACCGATTGGGTTGAAATTTTGTATGTGTATTTCCATGGTTTCACAGACACGAATGTATTATATTTTATATAGTTACGCGGACGAATTCGCGTGCAACAGCTAGTAATAAATAATCAAATTTATCCTAATTTCATCAATATTATTACATTCGATATAAAGAAAACTGTCCAACACTTTACAAAACTCATGTTACGTTAGAAGTTCCGTATAGAAAGACTTTTGTTAATGATCAAAACAACATTGATATTGTACAAAATCGAGACAAAGGAGAATTGGGTATCATAATGATTCTTCGTTGAAACTTGTCTGAAGCCACTCAACTCCCGCACTTTGCCTTAAGTCGCCTCCTTTGTTGGCTGTCTAGTTTCCAAATGAAGAAAATGAACGACAAATTTGTTGGTAAAACTATTCAGGGTAACCGGACTTTGCTTGCCTTAATCATCATCAATTAATACTAATAATAAATCTGGTATGTATACAGGTATGTATCTCCATAACTCTTAAACGAATTTATTTATTTATTTATTTAAGTACACAAACAGATTGCAATTATGTACACGAATTCAAAAAAATACATTTATATAAGGTAATTTTCTAAATTGCAGTCCTAAATAGTATATATAATTTTAACTGACAACTAATAAGCGTAACTAACAATAATAATCTTAATTAACAATAATATTAAAACAATAAAAGACTAGTCTATTTAAATAATAACCTTAATCTACTTTTAAACAAAGAGAACCGAAACGAATGAACTGATTTTCATGAAAAATTGGTAGATAAACATTTAGACGTACGGGACACAGGATAGAGGCTATCTACTCTTTTCTTTTTCCACGCGGACGAAGTCGCAGGCATCAGCTAGTCTACATTTTATTCGTATCTACCGCCTGGCTATGCCGACTCGACTATAATATGTATAGTTCGTGTAGCGAATAAAGACTTCTAGGCAAATGTGCGCAGAACTATTTTTAGGTGTTTGAGGGGCAGAGGAAAGTAAGGGGCGGGTACGCGTCGGTATGCCGACATGTTATTGGTAGACTCAGTCGCCCTTCCCCTCCCGCACTTCGCGACACGTTATTGGTAGACTCAGCCGCTCATGCCCTCCCGCACTTCGCGACACGTTATTGGTAGACTCAGCCGCTCATGCCCTCCCGCACTTCGCGACACGTTATTGGTAGACTCAGCCGCTCATGCCCTCCCGCACTTCGCGACACGTTATTGGTAGACTCAGCCGCTCATGCCCTCCCGCACTTCGCGACACGTTATTGGTAGACTCAGCCGCTCATGCCCTCCCGCACTTCGCGACACGTTATTGGTAGACTCAGCCGCTCATGCCCTCCCGCACTTCGCGACACGTTATTGGTAGACTCAGCCGCTCATGCCCTCCCGCACTTCGCGACACGTTATTGGTAGACTCAGCCGCTCATGCCCTCCCGCACTTCGCGACACGTTATTGGTAGACTCAGCCGCTCATGCCCTCCCGCACTTCGCGACACGTTATTGGTAGACTCAGCCGCTCATGCCCTCCCGCACTTCGCGACACGTTATTGGTAGACTCAGCCGCTCATGCCCTCCCGCACTTCGCGACACGTTATTGGTAGACTCAGCCGCTCATGCCCTCCCGCACTTCGCGACACGTTATTGGTAGACTCAGCCGCTCATGCCCTCCCGCACTTCGCGACACGTTATTGGTAGACTCAGCCGCTCATGCCCTCCCGCACTTCGCGACACGTTATTGGTAGACTCAGCCGCTCATGCCCTCCCGCACTTCGCGACACGTTATTGGTAGACTCAGCCGCTCATGCCCTCCCGCACTTTGCGACACGTTATTGGTAGACTCAGCCGCTCTTCCCCTCCCGCACTGCGTTCGCGCGTCTCGAGTCTCTTAGGTACTGTTGCGTACAGATTGTTTTATCGTATTAGTAAATACGTCATGTTGAATAAATGTCTTAAAAAAAACTTGATTTTATGATTTTATAGAAGGAATATCAACACTGCCTGTAATGTTAGGTTAGTGAGATGAAAAATTACGAAATAAGAAAAAAAAAGTCATTTTCCTTAGCAATTTTGTGCGCAATTGTACACATGCGCCGATGCCCCCACAAGTGTCGCCTTCGAACCTTAATATAATAATTCACCTATAGTAAGTATAGCAACCCTATGTGACCACGTCCCTAAAGGCGAGCAATATGTCAACGTACCTAATCGACATTTCGTCTAGAGTTTGACAAATAACTTGAGCACGAGTTTCGACAGTTGCCCTTCGACTGTTATTCATCGAGGAAGGAAGCAATTGTTTTATTTCAACAATCAACTCCAACAAACTATTCCCAACTTGAACAAATGTGTGAACGTTAAGTTCAAATATTAAATTCACACACAAAATAGGGTTTTGAATCATAATTTCAAAACCCTATATTGTGTTTTTTATGTTCACAGCATCATCTAGTTCCACAGGAGCAACTAATGCTTGTATTATGGATAACAGACAGTTGATATAATACATAGATTACTTTTTTATACATATTATAAATGCAAACATCCATAACAAGGTATAAAAGTAAAATTTTAACACATAAACATTTGCTCCTAGCGGGATTCGAACCCGCGAACAGCTAGACCAAACGTGTCATCAAACGTGTGTTTTTGTGGTAATATAGATAGACGTAAAAATAACTCTTATCACTCTGGTTAGCCTATCCAGTGTCCTGTACGTCTAAATGTTTATCTACCAAGTTTCATGAAAATCAATTAATTCGTTTAAGAGTTATGGAGGAACATACATACATACAATACCTACGCTTACCGATTTATTATTAGTATTGAAAGTTACACCATAATTGCTGTAAGTGCGCTGCCGACCATAGAAGGATCAAATACCATAGAGGGATAAGGAAGGGAGGAAGGAAGGGATAACTCACTCACCGAAACACAACAGCACATGTGCTGTTATTTCACGGTGGTCTTCTGTAAGGGCAACCCCCTTACAGAGTTCAATTAAGGCGCCTTGTTCAAGTCAGTTCAGAGTTATGCAATAATATACTGATTTACTATAGACAGAGACAGGATAGGTTGAGGCGTTTATTGCAAAATTATACCTTAAAACAATTGGGATTAGGAAGCTTTTTGATATGCTAATTTATGTATTTCAATATGAGGAGCATTCCTTTATCAATTTGAGAGCGAGCTTTTGAATTAAGGCCAATAATTCTGATCTTGGCTACCTATTGTCTTGAATTAATGCTTATGCTGAACGGGGAAATATTATTTGGAAGGGTTTTGTTGGATTTACACCACTTCATACACGTTTCAATAATAATTTTGACGTGACGTAAAATGCTTGCCTCTGTTAACGCTCTGTTCCAGGGTTCAGGGTTCGACTCCCATCAGGATCAAATTTGGAAATACACTTTTCAAATTTGGCTCTCGTTTGTATCTGGAAATGAACCGTCTGCGTGTCTGTCGAATACATAAAAATACAGTATTCAATTTGAACGCTTGTATCACATTTAAATTAATTAATACTAACTGGTGCCCGCGACTTCGTCCGCGTTGAACGATGAAAGGTACCCTATGTCCTTTCTGGTGTCCCAGACAACGTGTATGCAAAATTTCATCATGATCGGTTAAGTAGTTTTTGCGTGAAAGCGTAACAAACAAATTAACTCTCATTTATAATATTAGTAAGGATGGCTTCGGGCAATATGTTTTGTTGTTTCTCATAACACACTATGAGGAATTCTATTAAAATGCAAATATTGCAGTGTACCTATCTATTAAATAGGTAATACATATTCTGTCAAACAAACTCGTGTTAGGTTAGACATAGAAAATGTAGACACAGCGAACTGTAATTTCTATATAGTTATTTTCTGCTTATTCTGCCTGCAACTCGATAATGTCAAATATATTTAAATATTTTTTTATATGTTACTAGCTTTTGCACGCGACTTCGTCCAAGCAACTGTACAAAATATAGCCTATGTTACTCGCTGATAATGTAGCTTTCTCTAAGTGAAATAATTTTTAAAATAGCTCCAGTAGTTTTTGAGTTTGATCATTACAAACAATAACTTATATATATTTTCTCTTAATAATATGTATGTACCTATTATTCAGGGTGGAATTTTGTAATGCAACCTGGAGGAAAAGTACTCTTAATACTGTAGATAGAAAGTTTTACTCAAAGAAAACATTCCTTTATTTTTGAATAGAAAGAAAACTGCATTCAAAGATTTTCGAAAATTCGCTTGCCACACCCGGGAATCGAACCGACTAAAATCTATAAAAATTGCAGCCTGTACTTTTATTGCATCGATCGTTAGGGTAAATTATAAGGATGAAATCTCTCTAACAAACTTTATAAATTAAATGAAAGGTTCATTTACTTTTTTGAAAATCTTTGAATGCAGTTTTCTTTCTATTCAAAAATGAAGGAATGTTTTCTTTAAGTAAAATTTTCTATCTACAGTATTAAGAGTACTTTCCCTTCAGGTGGCATTACAAAATACCACCCTGTATAAGATAGAGGGGCAAGTGATACAATCATATATTAATATTTTCTGGAGAGTTTTAAAATATTTATAAAACAATTCAAACAGTCCGTGAAATACTTCAATCTCTACTCTAGCAAGTAACTGAATAAAATTTTAACTTTAAAGTGCAAAGTCTCTGTTCAAGTTATCTCTATCACTTTGGGAGTCAAGTTACGTTTCAATGTAACTTAATCTCTTAAAGCTTAATTCGAAATCAATGTTTAATAGAAAACTTTGAAACGAAGTTAACCCTTCAATCGATGTACAGTCATTTATGGAGAAGTTTATAACCGTCCATAACTGATTTTGATGTCTAAACTCAAACAACTTTCAGTTAGATTTAGATTTTACATTATCTTTTATTTCGACCTGTGGCACCTTTTGGTGCACCTGTGGCAGCGATAATGACGAATTGGTCACCATGGGCTGGTTTATTTAGTTTTAGATTTTAGTATAGTATACTTTTATTTAGTTTAGTTTTATTAGTTATCAAATTGAATGAAGAGAAATGGAAAATCAGTCAAAACTACCCCACGGACTGAGTTCCCTCAACACATCAGTGATGTAGAAGTTGGCTAAGGAAATATCCACCTGTAATACAGGCAATAGAGAATTTTATCAAAATCATTTCAGCGGTTTTGGAGTCCATAGGGAACATACACACACACATCGCCTTTTGTATATTAAAAAGCAGAAGAGATATTTTTATTTTTCAATAATTAAAAACAGGAGGCGCGAACAAAGTAGGGGGCAAGAGTCAGTACAAAATAAGGTGCGTTGCGTGCTGAAAAAAGCTCAAATACGTTAGTCACGAGTTTGAAACTTTAAAATATTCAAATCTAGAACACATTCCAGTGAAATACTGGCTACAGTTTTCTCTCTTTAGTACTCTTTTAGTGCGGTGCTGGCTGATTTTTATGACGACTGTACCGGACGTGCCCCGCATTACATTCTGTCTGTACAACAGTTTTATGTTTTCGAGTGCATTTTTTTGTTTAAGTTTATTGGTGCTTCTTAATTTACGATTTTCTAGCGTTATTCTCTCAAATGTTGAATTACTTTTGAAGTCGATTTTATTGGTACGCTGTCTGTTTATGCTTTGAAATTTTAAATACAGGTATTGCTGATTTAAAATTCTATATATGACTAGCTGGCGCCAGCGACTTCGTCCAAAAGTAGTCTATCCTGTGTCCTGTACGTCTAAATGTTTATCTACCAAGTGTCATGAAAAATCAGTTAGTTCGTTTAAGAGTTATGTCTTATAGAGATTTTTATCAAGAGAAAAATCCAAAAAAAAATACCAGGAAAAATGCATCCGTGCAAAGCCGGGGTGGGATCGCTAGTCATCATCAATAAATACTAATAATAAATCTGTAACGGTCGGTCATGGAGTAATTTACTTTGTTTTCAGAAATATCGTGTATATAGGCTCTTATACATGATACTGAAACTAAATTGACCATTTTTACGATTTTTTTCTGTATGTATGTGTGTTCCTCCATAACTCTTAAACGAATTGACTGATTTTCATGAAACTTGGTAGATAAACATTTAGAAGTACGGGACACGTGATAGGCCACTTTTTATCTTTTTTAACGCGGACGAAGTCGCGGGCAACAGCCTAGTAAATAAATAAAAATGATGTCGTCTCGCTCATTAAGACACCATACCTCATTATTATGTTAGCTGTATGAAAACATTTTAAGTACCAACAACGACTGTTGAAAACTGTTATGAGTCAGTCATAAAATATAACTTCATTTGGTAATTAAACAAGGCTGTTTTCATGTTAAATTTTCAAGTACGATACTGTGACGAAAATGTTCATAACATTTGTGAAAAAATATTTTGGAGTAGTTTCCAATGGATTTGTGGAGTTTCATCCTTACTAATATTATTAAACTAGCTGTTGCCCGCGACTTCGTCCGCGTTTAAAAAAGATAAAAAGTAGTCTATCACGTGTACAGTACTTCTAAATGTTTATCTACCAAGTTTCATAAAAATCAGTCAATTCGTTTAAGAGTTATGGAGGAACATACATACATACAGAAAAAAATTGTAAAAATGGTGAATTTAGTTTCAGTATCATGTATAGAGCCAATATACACGGTATTTCTGAAAACAAAGTAAATTTTTATCTTTTTTAACGCGGACGAAGTCGCGGGCAACAGCTAGCAATATATAAAAATTTCGTGTCAAATTGGTTGACGCCAATGAACTCCTAAACTACTGAACGGATTTTGATAAAACTTCGTAACCACGTGTAATTTGGTCCAATTTATTTTGAAACCGGGCGAAACCGGGAGCGTGTATGTATCTAGTATTATATATTTTATAGCAATGTCAATTGTATTAACTTTTAATTCGATAATTCTAATAAATGAAAATCAGTGAAACGTACAATCCTTTGTAATGGTACCCACAATACGATAGATATTTCGCCGGTCATGCCTGTATTCACAGTCGATACACTGTCACACATTGTCAGTGTTAATTATACAAACGGGGTGTTACTTACACGAGCCATGCAAGTAGTGATGCGACATAGATGAGGGAGTCATCCTTTTATAACGTTGAAAACTTCTAGGACACCCGGCAGTGAAGGGGCTTTATGAAAGAAAACACTCCGCATTATTCGCAATCCGACAGAGGCTGTTAGATTATGACGTCATAGCAGTAGTGCGCGTATGAACGCAAATTTTAAAAGCGATGAAACTTTACAACGCTATAAGTTTGAAAATCCTGGCCCGATTTCGATGAAACAAAAACTATTATTATTTGCACGAGTATGCGCATCGAATACAGTAACTTTTATAGTAATATTTGGATGTGCTGGTGTTCTCCATTGAGAATTTACTCCTTTTTTGGAAGTTGGTTTAAAATAAACTATTTTTTATTCGATAGACGTATCTGCAAAAGGTCTTATATAGCGAATAACTCAATAAACACGTTATGAGGCTCTCACTAGACGGCTGGATCAAAGGATCAAGTATCGCCTTCTATATCTCTATAAGAAGGCGGTACTTCTTGGCACGACACGAATTGTTAGTAAAATAGTATAACACGACTTGTTCCTTTTTTGGAAGTCGGTTGAAAATACAAATCAATAACATATTATATATAGTACTATAATATAAGTATAGATTATAATATTAGTATAGATTTCACTTAAAATTACTCACTCCATTAAATATTAACTCAAATGAGGTAATTAACAACTCATTTGTGAGGTGACATTTGTGAGATGATATTCTGAGTTTCTTTAAGACTATTGTAATAAAAAAAACTGCTGATCTCTGGGGCATGTCGGTGAAAACAGTTGCCTCTGTAATAAATATAATTGCACCTCATTTGGCAACTGTGTTCAATTGCTGTGTTACATGTGGTGAATTTCCTAATCTAATGAAAATTAGTAGGGTTGTGCCTTTATTTAAGTCGGATGATAAAACTAATCCCGCGAATTATAGACCAATTTCAGTACTTCCGACCCTTAGTAAAATATTTGAAAAAATTATTTTGAGTCAACTACTTAAACACTTTAATAATCATAATTTACTTTTTAATAAGCAGTTTGGTTTCACGAAAGGGCGCTCTACTACGGACGCTGGTGTGGAACTATTGAAAAATATTTTTGAGGCATGGGAGAACTCGCAGGACGCTCTGGGTGTTTTTTGCGATTTGTCTAAAGCCTTTGACTGCGTCCAGCATGACACTCTAATAAGGAAATTATGCCACTATGGAATTAGGAACAAGGCTCTCGATCTTTTAACTTCTTATCTCAGCCATAGAATTCAGAGGGTCGATGTTAATGGTAAGAAATCTCCGGGTTCTCTAGTTAAAATGGGCGTCCCTCAAGGCTCGATTCTCGGTCCGTTTTTGTTCCTGGTTTATATTAATGATTTACCTCATTCTGTGAGTAATCATAATATTGTATTGTTTGCTGATGACACATCATTAATATTTAAGATTAAAAGACAACTTGGATGCTATAATGAGGTAAATTATGCACTTTCTAACATAGTACATTGGTTTAGTGTAAATAATCTTCTTTTAAATGCCACCAAAACTAAACTTGTTAAATTCAGTACCCCTAATGTTAAAAATATTGGAACGAATGTGATTTTGGGTAGTGAAAAATTGGAACCCGTGGAATCGACCGTATTTTTAGGTATTACCATAGATTCTAAATTACAATGGGGTCCACATATTGAGAAACTAAGTAAAAGGCTTAGCTCTGCGGCTTATGCAGTTAAGCAGATTAGACGCCTAACAGACGTAGATACAGCTAGGATTGTCTATTTTAGTTATTTCCACAGTATAATGTGTTATGGGATTCTTCTTTGGGGTAGCGCTGCGGACATAAATACTATTTTTATTTTACAAAAAAGGGCCATTAGAGCCATCTATCAACTAGATCCGCAGTCTTCCCTCAGAGAAAAGTTCAAAGAAATAAAGATTTTGACTGTTGCATGTCAATATATTTATGAAAATTTAATTTATGTGCACAAAAATATTAGTCAATTTAATAAAAAATGTGATGTACACAATATCAATACTAGGTCCAAAAGTGATTTAAATCTTCATAAAACACGACTACATAAGATAAGTAATTCTTTTATGGGTCAAAGTGTCCGGTTTTATAATAAACTGCCTCAAATAATCAGAGCCTTATCTATAAATAAATTTAAATGTGTCATTAAAACTAAACTCCTCTCGAAAGGCTATTATAAAATCACTGATTATTTGAGCGACAAAGAAGCCTGGATTTAAGCTATTCGGAGTTCGTACTATGTTTTGTATTGTAAAACTATAATTTGTATATATATACTTTAAGTTTGTTAGTGTTAAGTGATGTGTATTGTACTATTTTACATTTTAATGATGACAAAAAGAATAGTATCCTGAGTTTCTTTCGGGGTTTCTTCTCAGGATCGTCATCTTGGTTTTTTTTTTCCGAAACCCTGGTAAATTTAAACTTATAATGACGATCAAAAGAGTTTCTTGTAGAAACCTAATTGATAAATAAATATTTTGATTTTTGATTTTGATTTTTGACTCACGTTTCTTTTTGCAAGCACTAGCCATCATCGTGAAACCGTAGTTGCTTTCATTTTGCAGAATGGTTTCGAAACGGCGCGGCACAGTTATAGCCGGGGCTTGGAATTGGTTTTGATATTCATGAGGTCAAGATATTCGACATTTAATCTAGTCAAACCCATAGTGTTTTAATGGGAGTAACATACGACAATAGACCTTCACCCAGATGGAAATGTTTGTATTTTATTTGACCATGCAATATTTGATAACATTTTCAGTGACCCGAAAAGTGATTAACTCTACTATTAATTAAAAATATACGGATGGTTGAATGTAAAAGCTATTAATGCATTTATTACATTTTATACGTGAGAATTGTATGCCTTTTTGGAGTTGCCTTTCATATTATTATTATTAAGCCCGGGGTATGAAAATTTATGGGAGTCATAGGTAAATCACACGTAATCATAGGTAAATTAATCTATACTAATATTATAAAGAGGAAAGATTTGTTTGTTTGTATAGAATAGGCTCCGAAACTACTGAACCGATTTGAAAAATTATTTTACCATCAGAAGCCAACATTATCCGTGATGAACATAGGATACTTTTTACCGCGGGAAAATGCTTCATTCCTACGGGAAATTTAAAATAAAAGTAAATACTAGCGGCTTGGCCCGGGAGATAGCGCACACGCCCGTACAGGACACATGTCACTTTTTTAGTTTCACTTTTTTAGCCATTTACCGTATCCAAAATACGGTAAATGGCGTTTTATACTTTTCTACGCGAAATTCGTCGTGAAGTCGTGCTAATATAATATATAATATATATTAGCTATTAATATATATAATATAATATATAATATATATTAATATATATATTATTAATATATTATTATTATAATATATATTATTCACCAGCTAGTATAATATATAATATATTATATTAATATAAGTTTTATTAATTAAACTAGCTGGTGCCTGCGACTTCACGACGAATTTCGCGTAGAAAAGTATAAAACGCCATTTACCGTATTTTGGATACGGTAAATGGCTAAAAAAGTGACATGTGTCCTGTACGTTTAAATGTTTATCTACCAAGTTTTATGAAAATCAGTTAATTCGTTTAATAGTTATGGAGGAACATTATATAGATACAATACCTACACTTACAGATTATATTAGTATTGATTATTATTTATTTATCGTTCGATGCCACAGATGTTACATACAAGTACACAAGTCTTCGATAGTAGGATTAGAAAGGATACCATTTCCCTTTGGAATCCCCTCACTCACCGAAACACAACAGCACATACGCTATTATTACCCAGTGGTCTTCTGTGTAAGGGGCTGTCCAAATGCAACTACTTTTCAGATCTAAATTAGAGCCAATAAAAGTGTCTTGAACTTGATACTTGATACATTTTTATTCATTATTAACGCTTTTATTGAAAGAATAGAGTGTCACATGAAAAAACATTATTGAGCTCCACCCAGAATAAATAGAAGATAAAAAAGCCATGAGAAATATGAGATTACATTGTCCCTTTACTTTTTGTACCGTGAACGATTGGTAATATCGTATAAAATGTTGGCGAAATGGAATTCTGTTATACCAATATTTCACAGCTTTGACTCAGGTATTGTACATAAGACGTATCGTTTTATAAATAGGTAATCATGTTATAATAATCTTATTGGTTTTCCGTTTCCGCTTACATATGCCGATGGCAAAGCTAAATAAGCTTTTTATAGTTAATAAATCAATAATATAAGTCAATATTCGTTTAAGTAAGTCAATGTGTATGCGTGTAAGTCAATGTGCGTATGAGTCAATATGAGTATAAGTCAATATGCGTATAAGTCAATATGCGTGAAAGAAATAAGTCATTATGCGAGTAACCCTTTTATTTTTATTGTTATTTTATTTTATTTATATTAGGGAAACATACACATTAACTATACACTCGCTACACATTAATACACATACACATAAGAAAAATATAAATGAGCAATGTTTCCACTAAATTACTTAGAATGTCACTACAGAATATTGGAGTTGGGAGAAAACATACAAAAATGTATATTTTTCATTGACGTGGAACATGTATTTCGCCCGCGTATAAAAAATAGATAAAAACCATTCTCAGACCTACCAAGTGTACATATAAAATTTCATCAAAATCGGTTAAGCCGTTTCGGAGGATTCGTTCAATTCGACGCAGCCTACTAGCTTCAACTGTACACTTGTTATTACTAACAATTCCAATTACAAAGTTACAGCTGAGGATTTAGTGAGGTGTTACAGATGTTAAAATGGAAGCAATTGTCACCTTCTCCAAGTTTTGGCAATGAATTAAGGTCATGACTAATAGCTGTGGTGTCGACTTAAGCCGTTTTAATCAGACGTAGGGTATGAACACATTATAAAGTAAGAGGAGTATAAGAACATGATACATTGAAACAAAAGTTCTTATTAGGGTTGCTATACATCGGCGGAGTTGCGAAGTCGGACGTTCACTCTTCCGCTACTCCGCCTTATAGCGGACGCGAAGGACGCCAAGAGGTTTAGTCAGTACGTCTTCCCCAATACCATCTCATGAGTCATGAGGCAGAAGAAACACCAATGCATATCCTGTGCGAGTGTGGCTCCTTAATGCACAAGCGCAGTCGCATCTTAGGAAGCCACACAATGGCTTGTGAAGATGTAAAGAATGCCTCTATCAAAAAAGTACTACAGTTTTTCAACGTGGTAGGTAGAGAGCTTTAGTTTACGTGACGATCACAATATTTCAGAAATGTACGAAGTGATACTGGTTCTGTAGCAGACAGAAATAGCCACTAAGCATATAATAATAATAATACCATCTCGGGGCAGGAGTCCGACACAAACCACAGGTCCGTCCCCAGGCCAGTGGGTATTCATTATGAGTCTGCTAGCTCTGCGTTCCACCTAGTAGAGTGCGAGAATCCAGTTTCCACCAAGTTGGTATTTTACTGAGCCATCCCAAAGGTATCCCAAAGGTAGGAGCAATACTCCATGCAAGATCGGACTTGCGCTTTAGACAAAGATAGGAAAAAGGAACATTATAAAACATAGTCCCACGTTGCGTCTATCTACATTTCTTTTTAGTCTTTTTAGTTTTACTAATTCTACTAGTAGATTGAGATTTTTGAGATCGCGATGATCTCAAAAACTACTAAACTGATTTTCTAGTTTGAACACTGTTTGTTCGACATACTGTGGCAAACAGAGATTTATCGCGTGTCCGCCGGCGTAAATACTAATGTGGACAATAAATCAGTTTAAAACTATTTAGGTACAACTAACTTGTGGCATTTATCAACGTGTTTATTGTTTGGTCTTACCGCAGACGTTCGAACCAAACCATAGGTAATTCATTGATTTTATCCCTCATTTTCGGTCTCATCCTGTATAATGCGCACTGTCAAGGTTTGGAACTCCCTGATGTCTGTGTTTCGGAGCTCATATAATCCAAATCTTTTCAAAGTTGTAGTGAATAGGTCTTTTGCATGAACTCGCTCTATCATAGGCCTCGTCTTCGCTACACGGCTGGATGTTGGCAACAGTATATGCGTACTTTTTGGACACAGTTCCGGATTAGAATTCCAAATATGGTATACTACTTGGTGCCCGCGACTTCGTACGCGATGACTAAATTAAAAATATAAAAGCAATTACAACGCTTGACAAATTGTTGCTATAACACATTGGCCAGGCGTTAGTTACATTACAGTTTTATATTTTAGATAATCCCTCGGGAACATTACTTTTTTCTTGGATGAAAAGTATCCTATGTCTTTTCTGGTGTCCCAAACAACGTGTATGCTAAATGTAATGGTGATCGGTTCAGTAGTTTTTCCGTGAAAGCGAGACAGACAGACAGAGTTACTTTCGCATTTATAATATTAGTATAGATAATAATTAAATCAGAAGCAAAAGAATGACCATCGCGAATAGAGGTGTAAGGATACAATAGAAATAATATTTCGCAAGTGCTGGTGTAAGATAGGAATGGTGTAAAAATATTTTGTTCTAGATTTTTACTCTCTAGAAATTAAGACAAATACGAGTACGAATAAAAAACAGTGCCCTAGGTCATCGAGGCGACCCCGAGTAGTAATTCAATCAGGGCCGACACTTGAGTCGTAACTGGAGACCCACGTCACGTGGTCAAATCTCGAACGACATCACTGTGTTAACATTACCATAAAAAGTGTCAACTATTTGTTCTCGAATTTAACTCACATCATGGTGGTATCGAAATTTTAAACAATTGTCATTAGGTTCGTGTTAAAATTTAACATGTTTATTAGATTATTAACTTATTATTAACGGCAATAATATAAGTCAATTTCATATAAAAATATCATCCGAATTTCTGACATTTCTTCATGAAAATATTGTACTGATAATTTACGAACACAACCAAAAGTACTGACAATAAATAATCAAAGTCAGGTAGTGCAGTTCTGAAGTGAATATCCGTCAATAGCAATTGATTTTTATATATATTCATTACTAGCGACCCGCTTCCAGCTTTTTTTATACGTAGAAACCTTCCCAGATGATCCCTCTATCCACGAGTGAAGACAGAATTAAAATAGATCCAACCGTTCTCGAGTTTTGCGCTTAGCAACACATTTAGGGATTCATTTTTATTTATATACCTAGATAATAAATCAACCCATTACCCATAATAATTTCAATTTGAAAACCTTTATTTATTACGCATAATAAATAAGTGATTGTATTAAATGACATATTACATAGGGCCGCACTGCTTCCTCACGCTTCACGCCCGCGAGATTCTTTGCCAGAATCCTTTACAAGAATATTTAAGTAATGTGAGTTTCATTCGACTTCAAGAACAATAGTAGGGTCCGATACACCAATACGCTTTTTGCAAGGGGAAAGCAATCTTTCTTACCTTTTGCGTGTCCGTGTCACGTAAGTACGGTGAGTGTCACGTTGGAGAAATTATGATAAGTACTCGTTGTATGGAATTTTGTTCTCTCAACAAAAATCTGTTTTATCAACCGACGAAAACGAAAAAGGAGGTTCTCAATTGGACGCGTATATATATATATATATATTTTTGTTTTTTTATTTTTTATTTTTTATAACACAATATAATTATGTTCTATTTCTATTCCGATACTTGCCCATGGAACTATCAATTACATTACTATGTAGTTTTGCCACTTGTTATCAAATTAATAAATTTCATCAAAATTACTAATAATAAATCTGTAAGTGTAGATATTGTATGTATGTATGTTCCTCCATAACTCTTAAACGATTTGATTGATTTTCATGAAACTTGGTAAATAAACATTTAGACGTACGGGACACGTGATAGGCTACTTTTTATCTTTTTAACGCGGACGAAGTCGCTTGCGCCAGCTAGTCTAATAATAAATTTAATCGCACGGTTGAAGAAAAATTTTCAACCGTGCGAAGTCGGAGGCGGGGTATGACTATAATAATAACATTATAAGAAGGAGTCGAGTTAATATGTCTAGTTAATATGTCTGTTTACAGACATTGTTATCATATTTTTTTTAGAATTTATGTGTTCGATAAATAAACAAATAAATAAATAAAGAATTTTTAATACCACCAAAATCACAGTAACAGTTAAACTTGTTCCTTAAAAGTTATTTCAGACTTTTATAGTTACAATAACCTTACGTCCTTTGGGCATTGTTTGTCCGAACAATCACTGGGCAATGGCCTCATAAAGAGGGAATTTGGGATAATATATTAAAGAAAGAAAGCTTCGCCTCTCGATTTCAACCGCCCCGTTTTATCTTAATACTTAATTTAATATCATAAATGCGAATTTTTTTAGGGATAGATGGATAGATACTGACATGTACTTTATACTAGAAAATACTTATTTTTATTAGAAAAAAGAGTTAGGTTAGGTTCTAGGAATGTATATGAAAATGTGAGCGAAGTGAGCTCACCCGGGTAAAAAATTTAGGCATACATACCTCGGAGTAGGAGTTTAATTAGTTTAATATTAATTCTAAACTATTTAATGTTCTATAAAGCATTGATTACGGTTTTATAAAACGGTAAAACGGACGTTTGTGTTTGTCTATAAGTTATAATAAGAAGAAAAATATGTCAAAAAAATGCTGTTTTATTTAGGTAAATTGCTGTATGTTATATAAAAATAGAAGCTATATTTAGAAAAAAAGCGTTAATAGGTATAATGTACGTTGTACATTTGTAGCTATAATATCCCAGGCAACACATAGGCCAGATAACAGTATGAAATTCACAAATTATTGAGTTTAAAGCTCTGTTATAAGGGTATTAGAGCTGACAAGATAGGCAAATGATGTATTGAATGATTTTTGGGCTATTATAACACTATGGGCTATAATGGGCTTCTTGTTGCTTATTCAGCTACTATTCAGCTATTATGTTGCTACTATACAGCTTAAAGCAATTTATTTTGTGCCCAAATTGCTTGAATAACGGCTGTATAAATGCATTTATTCAAAGCATATTCAGCCATTCTGTGTTGCTTGAGATCCTTATTATATCCTTACATACTCGTGGCAAAAAAATCAAAAATTATTTTTAATGTATTTCGAATACCTATATTTATAAGTAATCACTTTATTTTTCAACTGACGAAAACGGAAAAACACAAAAACGGAGGATTCGTTCTGGTTGGTGTATGATCACGCATAACTTTTTACAGAGTAGTCCGATTTTGATAATTATTTTTTCATTTGAAAGGGTGTAACCTAAGGGTGGTCCTATGTAAATTTGGAAAAAAAATTCCAACCTTAAGGGTAAGAAAATAGGGGTGATTGATTGTTCACTCACTGATTGTAGTGTATGACCACGCATAATTTTTTACAGAGTAGTTCGATTTTGATAATGTTCTTTTAATGGATAGAGTATACCTCGAAATTGGTCCGATATAAATTTGGAAAAAAAAATCCTACACTAAGAGTGGGAAAATAGGGGTGATTTATTATTTACTCACAGATTTTAATGCTGATTTGAGTATTACAATTAAAAAAAGTAACCAAAAATTAAAAATGTAGTAAATATAGTAGATTATAGCCACAAAAAAATATAAAATAAAACTTTTTAACAAAAAATTTAACCGCTGAAAAAACTGAAAAGCAAAAAATAATTTTATTTAACCTATTCATTGGTTCATGTTGAAATTTGATTTGGCCTACCAAAGTAAATATATTATGCATAAGTCGTAAAATACTTCAATTATCTAATGTAGGGAGAAAAGTTTTTATTACTTCTTTATGTTTTATATTTTGTAGTACGGTCGTAATTTTTTTTAAGTATTTATCAATTTTTGCATACAGCTCCGCATAATTGATTTTTGTTGATCTTCTCTCAAGGTTTTTTTAAATTTGTTTACGGGAAAGCGATTTGAATTCAATCTCGTAAGTGAAGATGTTGTCAAAAAACGGAGGCAGTCATGAGGACTGCCGACAGAAGTGAAAACCCAACGCACACACATACAATCGGGTATATGCAATGTGTTGGCGTGATCGCGTACGTAGACAGCTGCGCGCGCATTAACTGTGCGCATTAGCATGTTGCTGATGCGAACCGATACATTTTTTCCCTATCCAAAGTCGTATAGCGAGGCTATAGAAGTTTTCACTTCAAAAAATATTCAAAATCAGTCCACTAATTTTAGAGTTTATTCATTACATACAAATCTCCTGTCTTCTTATTATATTAGTATATACTAATATTGTAAAGAGGAAAGATATGATTGTTTTTTTGTTTGTTTGTATTGAATAGGCTCCGAAACTACTGGACCGATTTGAAAAATTCTTTTACCATTAGAAGCCGACATTATCCCCGATGAACATAGGCTACTTTTTACCGCGGGAAAATGCTTCATTCCTACGGGAAATCTAAAATAAAAGTAAACGCTAGCGGCTTGGCCCGGGATACACTTGATAGCGCCATCTATCGGATTCGGGTAGAACGGCTTGGTGATATTTTTAGCGATCCGCTCCACGGTATCTAACGGTATAAGTGTTATAATTTTATACCTACTTTTCAACGCGGACGAAGTCGCGAGCACCAACTAGTATAGAATATAGATAATCACTTAACTACGTCGTTACGTATTTTAATAAAAGGAAAAACCCGTCACATTTTCATGGAAAAACCCCAATGCGATTGGTCACGAGTCGTTTCGGATTAAAAACGGATGAATGAACACTCGATTTTTCATACAATTCCTCTTGAGTTGGGATTAAAGGGGATATTCCGGATATCCGGGTCTAACATTATGAATTTTATTAAGAATTTGTATAATAATTTTCAATAAATTACACTTTTTCCTTTAATGGTAAATGGTATCAAGCTGAATACTTACTATTTATTATTACTAACTAGTCCGAGACTTATAAAAATATACCTTATCCTTACTAATCCTTACTAATATTATAAATGTGAGTTTGTTTGTTACGCTTTCACGCAAAAACTACTGAACCGATTACGATGAAATTTTGCATACACGTTGACTGCGACACCAGAAAGGACATAGGGTACCTTTCATCGTTCAAAGTGGACGATGTCGCGGGCGCCATCTAGTATATATACCAATATTATAAAGAGAAAAGATTTGTTGTTCTAATTCTAATGTTTCTAATGAATAAACTCAAAAATCGATTGGACCGATTTTGAAAATTCTTTCACCTATAGAAAGGTACATTATCAGCGAATCTATACTAACATTATACTAATATTAGAGGAAAGATTTGATTGTTTGTTTGTTTGTTTGTATAGAATAGGCTCCGAAACTACTGGACCGATTTGAAAAATTCTTTTACCATTAGAAGCTGACATTATCCGTGATGAACATAGGCTACTTTTTACCGCAGGAAAATGCTTCATTCCTACGGGAAAATGGGTAAAAGGACAACGGGTAGTAAGAATTATCCTTCCGTACTTTTTCACATAACTTCTAAACGGCTGAACCTATTGGGTTGAAATTTTGTATGTGTATTTCCATGGTTTCACAGACACGAATGTATTATATTTTATAAAGTTACGCGGACGAAGTCGCGTGCAAAAGCTAGTAACATATAAAGTTACGCGGGTGAAGTCAGGTGCAACAATATTCTTATAAATGGTTACAATAAATGCGTCTATGAACCTGTCTCGCACTTCAGTAAACATAATATTGCCAATATCACACTGAGTTATTTCTCGTAAGAAGTTTTCCCTTCAGTGGATATTTACAGGTAAAGACGACCAACATCACTGATCAAAATCAATTGAAATCTACTTCTGATCTCGTTGGATGAGTGGTTAGGGTGCTTGCCTTAACTCAGGGGTCCCGGGTTCGAATCTCAGGGGCCACCGCGTTGAAAAATTAAAATATATGAATAACTATAGCTGGTGCCCGCGACTTCGCCTGCTTTAAAAGTAAGTCATGTGTAGCGCCTGACTAAATGTTTAAAGCAATATAACGCCTGACATCTTTGCTGTTATAACATTTTCAGGGGTTGTATCTTCATTCTTAGTGGGTAGCTGGTGCCCGCGACTTCGCCCGCGTTGAAAATTATACACTTAAACCTTACTCTTGAATTGCTCTATCTATTAAAAAAAAACGCATAAAAATCCGTTGCGTAGTTTTAAAGATCTAAGCATACATAGGGACAGACAGACAGCGGGAAGCGACTTTGATTTCTACTAAGTATGTAGTGATGACAAAAGTGATGATAATAACGCCTGACATCTTTACCGCTGTGACGACGAAAGAAAATCCGAAGAAAGAAAGAAGGAAAGAAAGAGTAGAGTAGACGATTATTTATTCACTAATCGTCCCAATGAGCTTTAGTTACCGATGATAATGTCCAAACATCTTAAGTAACCGCAATCGCGTAATCGACGAAAGTCTTTTATTGATGCGAAGCTCTTTCAAGTTAAAGGAAACGTTAGTTATGATTATTGGAAAAAAAAGATTGGAACTATCTCTATCTCTATCTCTATCTCTATCTCTATCTCTATCTCTCTCTCTCTCTCTCTCTCTCTCTCTCTCTCTCTCTCTCTCTCTGTGTGTGTGTGTGTGTGTGTGTGTCAAGAGCCAATATGCGTTTTCCATCTTTTCCCTTACATGTTGTATGTAAAAATATAAACAGTAAACAGCCATCAGATCAGATCGAAAACAAATGCAATGTATGCATTTCAGTCTTTCCCTTATCTAAGGTTAATTACAAAGCACATAATAATATGTAATTTATACATAAACATCTTCAATGCACGAAACCCCTCCTAAATTCAAGCGCAAATGTTAGTCTTCAATTTGGTATGTTTTCTTTGTGTTTGGTTACATAGAGAGTCGATGCTTGATATGTACGCACTTGGTTTACAAACTGCTACGTTTCTGGAGTACATTAAAGTAAGTCATTAATTCAGTACACTGTGTTGCAGTCATATTATAATGGGTATTCCTCCAGGCGACAGTAATTACAGAAAATTTTCGTGGGTTGTTTTGATGAGTTAGTATGGAATCCTAGAGCCTTTCCCCTTTATTGAAGTGATAACTTCTTTAGGCGCGTTGGGCATTTTCAGATGGGAAAAAACCATTGAACTTGCGACACTGTCATGTAATGTGTGCAGTTTTGTATAGCTTAGTTTTCACTTCTGACGTGCAGTCCAACGACTGGCATGTTTTTTTATCCTTTATTCTACGTCAGAAGACTTTCTTATAGCATTCCTTGTGTTTAAATGCAAGAGTAGCCGTCTACCATCAAGTGCGCTTTCAGCCTGTCTGCTTTTATGCAGCAAAAAAGTTAATGACAATCTATACCTATGTGTAGCGAAAAATTTTAAGTAAATTTTCGGAGTGACGGCGGACGGACGAGTATGATATTTGGTATACTAGAAGTTTATATGGAGAAGGACTGGAGAAAGCTAATATTGTTATACAATATTTATTAGAAAAACAGTAAATTAATTAAAATAAACATCAACACACTACGTATGTAATTTTTAGGTATATTTTTTTGTTTATGGTCGATTTTCGACCATTCGTTTTCGTTTCGTTGGGCGCGATATCTAGTAATTGTAGAAGTTTTCGTCAGCTTAAGAGAGTGTATACACAGTTTGCTCATATTAGACCATCATAAAACACGACATGGAGATGATTTACAATAGTTTTTTATTTAATTAAAATGCTTATACATATGAAACAGTCAATTGTCGGAGCAAAACCGCTGCGTTTCCACATCGCAGTGCGTTATGTAGATACAAAATAAACGAATATCGCTAAACATATCACGTAACACTTTCCCGAAAATTATTAATTTCGCCCTATAATAATAATAATCTTTTATGTGTGCATGAAAGTTTGTTTATTTCGTATAACTGATGAGGAAAGGCGTATTTATTAATGATAATATATTAGGAAATTGCCTCCAGCCAATACCACCCACTTAATACTTCATAATAAGAGAGTTTTCGGAGAAATCGGTGGTTCATATAAAAATGTATTACTTGAAATGTATTTATTATTATTATTAAAGAAATTAAAATATAGGTACGCTCGTCTCGGGTCGAAGAAAACACAGACAAGAGATAACTTTGAAAAGTAACCATCCAAAATTAAACCACTCGTCAATTACACAAATAAACCCAAATATATTTTTCTGCATAAGAATCTTCCTTGAACTTCGAAGTATTTTTATTAAAATACCTATACTAGCTGGCGCCCGCGACTTCGTCCGCGTTGAAAAAGAAAAAGTAGTCTATCTTGTGTCCTGTACGTCTAAATGTTTATCTACCAAGTTTCATGAAAATCGGTCAATTCGTTTAAGAGTTATAGAGAAACTTACATACATACAGAAAAAAATCTAAAAATCGTCAATTTAGTTTCAGTATCATGTATAGAGCCTATATACAAGATATTTCTGAAAACAAAGTTACTTACTCCATGACCAACCCTACTGATTTATTATTAGTATTGATTAGTTTTACATTATTTTTGGTTTAGTTTGTAATTAATTAACTAAGGTAAGTAATAAGTATTTTCAACCTAATGCATCCAACTTTCTTGATAGCTCTGTGTTCAACAAACTCTGTGTTCAGAAATAACATAAAAATCCGCCAACTATTAAAATTAAAAATAGACCTTTGAAGTCGATAAAGCACTGCCAATTGGCTTGAACAACGGAAAAAAGTGTACCGGCCCACCGTACCCATATATTTATAACTCGCAGTAGGCAAGTACAATTTATTAGTTTACACTACAGGCCACGTAAAGTACACAACACGGTTACGCCATCATTACGCGCCACAAAAATAAACGGTATACATATTTTAAAATTTACGACGAAATTGTTTGAACGCCATATTTGCTCGTTGGGTTTTTAAGGTCGGAGTACATAAGTCGACACGCTGTACGAGCAGGTGATGTCAATAATAAGAGCCTGTCCAGATGAGGCGTTTTACGCGCGAGGGCATACGCGCGTACACACTCGCGCGTAACCGAGATACTGGAGCTACATATATCAAGTCCAGATGCTGACGCGCGTTTCCTCACTCGAGTGTAAAACGCGTGCAATGAGCGGGACTCTCGACTTGCATGTTTCACGCGCGAGCGACGCGCGTGTTGAGATACTTGGGCGCCATTGCTGCGTCCTGTACTACGCACGTGTCGAGATACTCGGGCGCCATTGCTGCGTCCAGTACTACGCGCTTGTCGAGATACTCAGGCGCCATTGCTGCCTCTAGTACTACGCACGTGTCGGTGGCGAGTAGGCGTATTTGGTGGATAAAATGGAGCGTGATAATTAATAACTAGCAGGGAATCTCGAATCCCTCCCAGCGTAGAAACGCGCATAAAACGCTGTATCTGGACGCAATATAAATTGAAACGAGCGTAAAACGCCTTATCTGGACAGGCTCTAAGCCGTACGTCTGTAAGCCCGATGAAAAAAAGGGGAAAGCGGTATGAGCTCATTCGCGGTCATCTAGTAAAAACCGTATTGAAATCCGTTGATTGCTTTAGAAGAAATTAGTAGAGAAACAATCAGAGGCAGATAGCGACTTTATAATAGGTCTATTCTAATGATACGATAATAATGTAATTTACTAACAAACAGACTATCTATGAGTATGTAGTTCTGTGATCAGCTACAATCTAAAACAAAAACAGTATTCGTTTTCGCTTGGAAAATATAGGCTACAATTTTAAGGTATAAATCTTCGCAGCAACTGGCGGTCTTATGAAAAACCGTTTCTTATCCCAAAAAATACGGGATCTCTAGTGCTTTGTAAGGGGTAAAGTGCTGTAATCATTTCGCTGGGAATCAGTTCATTTATAGGGTCGTAACTCGTAACAGGGGTTGGCAATCTCGGAGTCAAATTGTCTTTTGTATACCTTTATAAACAAACACTCGTATGAATTTTTGGGAAAAGTTTTAAGATTAAAAAATTCAAAAAATCAATATTCAAAATTAAAATTAAAAAATTCAAAAAATCAATATTCAAAATTAAAATTCAAAAATTCATAATTCAAAATGCAAAATTCAAAATTCAAAAATATTTTATTCAAAATCAAAGAATATTAAGATAATTTATAGGAATTATTACCTACTCATCATTCATCATTATCATCAGCCTTCAGGTCAGGTCTTCTGTCAGGTCAGGTCTTCTGTCCACCTGACCGCAGGGCATCCTACGCTGTGCTTTCCCTTTATTCGAAAAATACATATTTCACCCCATCTAAATCTAAAAGTTGACAACCCTAACGAAAAGGTTACACAAGAGTGTACAGCATGACATCAATTTATATAACGAACGAGCAATTTCTTTGGTTAAGCGGTTATTTCCTCAACTTCCGATCGTTTCTCAGAAAAAAAGAACTATATAAGTAATGAGTTTTTAATATAGAGATATATTTATATGAAGCGATAGTTAAATTTTAAACAAACACCCGGCTTTTTATTGATTCCAAACAGTACCGTATATTTTTTATTTATTTATAATTTTAACAATTTTAAGGCTCATAATATAATAAATACATGATAACAACCTATATAGCTTACAGTAGACACTATCTGCTGTAAGTTTCTAATGAGTTGGGTATCCCTCGGACTACTTGATACTACAGCATCAGGTCAAGGTTACCATGTCATAGAAATACCATGGAAATAACAGTATTCCGAATTTCACATCAATCGAACAATTGGAAGTTAGTGAAATTCCTTCATCTCAGACGCCGTCATAAATATAAGCTAGAATATTTTAGCCTTCATAACTGACTTCTAGAACGTTTCCGATCATGTCAGCTGTCAAACAAAAAAAACCGATCAAAATCGTCCAGACTATTCCACACAAATAAAACTCATTCACCCCATTTTTGCGTCGATCGTCTGGGATTGGTAGAAAAAGCGAATATTGGGTCTATACGTAAACGACTTTATTGAATCAACACGCTTTTGTGATAATTTTCGTGAATTTTCCAAACTAATTTGATATTTCATTTCCACCCGTAAATTGAATCACAGTTTATTACCTAACTTTGCGTCACGGACGAATTTGTTAAGGCATTCCTACACATAATGCGTAGGCGGTGATGGCATCATTCACGCCCGTAGCACACCTCCGCCGCGAAACTCCAGTAACGAAACCGCGGCTGCACGAATTCCGTGCGGCGGCGGAGAAAGGCTCGATTTCTGACCTCTTGAATTAATTTTTCAGTAAAATCAATATCCATTTTATAAAAAAAAGTAGTTTCGCTCTTTAAATTTTGTCGACTATCACAACCACATGCGAAACATCCGCGGCACCGCAATAAAATGGCGGTCCGAGCGCGGAGATGTAGCTGGCGTCAGAGCAGATCCGACAAAATAACGCGGGAAAGAGATAGAATTATAGTGAAATCAATTCGTTAGAACAGGCGGTTTCGCTTGTGTTCCGCTTCTTATACAAAGGACAAGACATGACGAAATTATTGCGGTTTCGCTGTGATGATTCCGCGGTGGAGGTGTGCTACCGGCATCATATACGTTGTGTATACATAGTGACTCCAATTATATTTGCACCGATGTCATGGGCAGTGTCGGATTAAGAATGCGCAGGGCCCCGTAGCAAATTCTATTAAGAGGGCCCTGGTTTATTACGTAAAAACCCCTTAAATAGAATAGAAGTGTTACAAATAAACTTTTCTTGTTTTAATGAGAGCAAAAGAGATAATACTATTCACACCGATTTCTCTGAGAAAATCATGTTTTATTCTATATTCATCAAGGTGAGGTGATTTAGACGTTCTTAACACATCATGTTATTTAACTTTTTTTAATACGTTTTAATATTGAAAAAGAAAGTTAATTTATAATTTATACCTGAACAAAGTAATTTATAAATTACTAATCGTAAGGTTATGTTTTTTTATGGTCGAACAACTTTTTTCATTTAAGAAAAATTAAAAAAATAATAATTAAGAAACGTTTGTTTATTTGTAATGTTTTTCTTAACTTTGCCCATTTTTATTATTTTACGTAAGAACTATAAAGACAGGGAGTAAGATAACACCCACTCCTTGTAATAAAAAATAAGACATGGTCCCCCATTGAATCGTCTTACGTAATAAATAAATAAATAATGAATAGTGGGCAAGCTTTTACAGGGGTAAGAGATTTCTCTAAAGAAACAACAATGTCTGACATACCCACTAATTTCCTATTCAACAATAACGTTGTCTACAAGCTCAAGTAAGTTTCAATCTTTCAATCGCAACGCTAGTCGTGTGAAGCGGACTTAATGCGGAACAAACTTTTCTGGCGGTACATCTCGCGTACCGAATTTAATAAACGCGAAAACGCGAAGAAAAAAATCCACGCACGTGACCTGAAAGCTGAATTACATTCGCCTTAACCATTGTAAATGTGCACCTATGTTCGCGAATAAATTCATTTCGAGGACCTTAACGGGCACAATAAAGAGGGGGTAACGGAAGGTCAGTTTTATCTGGACGATGTCATTGTTAACTTGACTTCTGTCTTCAGTTATTTAGAGAATGAAAGAGAGAATCGTGCTCGGAAAGTTGTCGTAGTCGAAAATAGCTGTACTTCTAAGCGGACGCCAAGTCAGCCAGAGCCAAGTTTAGAGTGGAGTACGGCCACTTGAAGCGTTAATGATACAACTGACACTAATTTATCCCGCTTGTGCCATTATACTAAACACAAAACCAGGCGTTCGTGATTTGCAAACAGTGCAGTGAAAGATATGGACACACGAAACACATTATCTAAGTACCACAGTAGCACTACCATGAGTTTATGACGCTAGCTAGAGATGATCGAGAACATAAAATATTTGTATGAAAAATTGTACAGCGCCTCTAGCGGTCACTCAAAGAACTAAAACCGGTAACATGAGTTGCATAGGTGAAAAACATATCGAATGTAGTCGCTAGCGACCATTAGCAACTAACGTTAACTTGACATTTCTATACAAAATCGGTACCATGAGTTACAAATTTGACTGATGCTCTCGAGAAATACCGTAACGTTAGTAGTTAAATCATTCACTAGCACATTAAAGGGTGTAAGATTCGTTAACGACAGGACTCAGAAGTAAACTAATGTAACATTTCTATAGCAACTCATGGTAGTGCTACAGTTTTATTATTACTCGCCTACCAGTAGCCGGATTCCTTTATTGTTGAACTAGCTGCTGCCTGCGACTTCGCTCGCATAACTTTGTAAATTATATACTAAAAGCTTCCTCGAGAATCACTCTATCCATTGGTGAAAACAGGATGAAAATCGGTGCAGTAGTTTTTGAGTTTATCGCGCACAAACAGAGAGACAGTCGCGGCGGAGGTCTTTTTCTTTTCTTTTCTCTGTAGGAGGATGAATAAATAGATACTGATGTTCCAAGCTTTGCATTAGTATGCCAGACTCCAGTGACCTACGGGCTAAAACATTCCCCTATTCCGATGGCAACCTTTTCGGTAAGTTTTGAGGCATTTCTGCGAACACGAAACTCTTGAAAGAAACTCTGTCAAGGTTGGTTACTGCCCTCAAGGTGGGCTACCCAAGTGATTGCGAAACTCAGTACATATGTCACTTCAAATGTAGGTACATAATGTATACCTTGATATGTAAAATTCGAATCATAAAGCACGAGAAGACTTTTTTATTACTAAAGAAAAAGCTCGCCGGCAGCCGCAGCGATATTAATGCTTCGGGCTTGATTGAGAAAGTCTTTATGTAGCTGAACGCTGGCAGATTTTTTCGTCATTAGCTACTTAAATACTGTGAAAATGTTTTTGTCACCTTATCGTGACATAAAGCCTGCTCCATTATCCGAACGACCGGCAAATAGATGCCATTAACTTCACTTAGAAATGTTGCTAAGAAAATCTTGGGGTCTAAGTCGTAAGAATCAAGCGAGACACACACTGAAGCGGTAACGGAAGCGTTCCGAGGGCGGGAATTTTTGTAATGTACGAGTTCTTATGCAGCATGCCCACTGATCTGTAATAAAGCACTGGATAGGCTGCTGTCAAATTCTTTTTTACTAGCTGTTGCACGCGACTTCGTCCGCGTAACTTTATAAAATATAATACCTATATTCGTGTCTGTGAAACCATGGAAATACACATGCAAAATTTCAACCCAATCGGTCAAGCCGTTTAGTAGTTGACAGCAGCGCCACCTACCGGGTCTAATTGTGTTTTTAAATCATCCAGGAAATCAATCGAAATACCCATATAAAATTTCAACCTAATCGGTCAGCCGTTAAGAAGTTATGTGAAAAATATAGGGTACGGAAGGATAATTCTTACTACCCGTTGTCCTATTACCTGTTTTCCCGTAGGAATGAAGTATTTTCCCGTGATAAAAAGTAGCCTATGTTCATCACGGATAACGTCGGCTTCTAATGGTAAAAGAATTTTTCAAATCGGTCCAGTAGTTTCAGAGCCTATTCTATACAAACAAACAAACAAACAAACAATCAAATCATTCCTCTTTATAATATTATTTATAGATGTCTATTTGAAAATCGCCATTTTGGCTCTGTAGGCTATGGAGCCAATGGAGTGTAAGTACATGGAACTAAAACTAGTGATGTTCGCATGATAGGGACATTTACAGAATACACATTTCTTCATGTTTCAAAACTCAAGCGGACACTAATAAACTTAAATAGTCACTAAGACATTAACAAATAGAACAAAACATACACTATTATACTTATCTATGGAATATTAGAAATACGCAAACGTCAAAATTAGTTTCCGTTCTCTCGTACGGTGGCGCTTTTTTTTAATGTTAAGGTCGACAGACAGGCTGACGGTCCACTTGATGGTAGGTGGCGACCGTCGCCTATAACACAAGCAATGCCATAAGTGCTACAAGTGCGCTGCCGACCATACAAGGATTAAGGATAAGGGATAAGGGAGGGATGAGGTATTGGGCTCTGGCATCCCTTACTCATTTACCGAAACACAACAGCACAATAATGCTGTTATTTCACGGTGGTATTCTGTAAGGGGGTGGTTACAGCCGCCAGACGGGCTGCCCAAATGACTGCGAAACGCAGTGTGCCCTACCACTACTTCTCAAATCCAGACCAGAGTCAATTTTGAAAATTACTTATATTAAAATTTCCAAAGTTGACCCCGCCGGGAATCGAACCCAGGGCCCCTGACGTTAGGCAAGCACCCTTGCCACTCGTCCAACGGGCTCGTCAAAAATGGTACGATATGATGATAAAAATGGGCTTCAAAATGGTACTTCAACTTTTGCTTAGTTAAAATCGCTTAGCGCTTATGACTTGTGTATAACGTTTACACAGCGACAAATGAAGTACTTAGTTTTACTCAGGTAATATAACCACAAAGGTATTTCTTGTGGAATTTGATTGAAGTGGGTTTGTTTGGTAAGTACTTTTTTTTTTATTTAATTCCAAATTACATATACTCGTAAAACATTACTTTACTTTCAATGCTATCACGACTAGTGACTTCGTAATATAAACATTCGTTTGATAATAACTGCTCTTTTTAACAAAAAAAAACCATTCTCATGGATGCCATTATCAGAATAAGAATAAGACAAAAATGTAGTACATCGAACTATAAAATTACAATAGATATTTTCAAAGCTCGTACAAGAATCCCGCGGAGATTACACATACCTATTAACTTTTTCATCAGACAGACAGACGGGGTGATTTGGTACATCCCAACTTTTCTTATGTTGCGGTCAAACATGACATTAAACATACGAGTAGAGGTTCATTAACCCTGGGCGTGGTATACTTTTTCCAATTCGTTCGCTACACGAACTACACGATGTACCACTTGACCTGCTTGTTAAATACTAAGTAACTGATAAATTTCTGCAAGAAAAGAAATACTCAAAACAAATTATTTTAGGTCACAAAAACTACTGGACCGACTGGAGGATTTGATTGTTTGTTTGCATTGAATGAATAGGCTCCGAAACTACTGGACCGTATGAAAAATTCTTTCACTGTTGGGTTGGGAACGAAGCTATATTATAAGATTTATCAGCGATCAGCGAGTAACATAATCTGTACAGCGAAGGTAAGTCCGTCTGTCTGTCTCGCTTTCACGCCAAAACTACTGAACCGATCACCATGAAATTTTGCATACACGTAGTCTGGGACACCAGAAAGGACATAGGATACATTTCATCCAAGAAAAAAGTACTGTTCCCGAGGGATTATCTAAAATATAAAACTGTAACTAACGCCTGGCCAATGGGTTGTAGCTTGTAGCAACAAGTTGTCAACCTATTTTGATTTTCCTAAATCCCTTCCCTATCAATTAAAAAAAGAATTATCAAAATCGGACTACTCTGTAAAAAATTATGCGTGATAAAAAGTTATAAAAGAAAATACGTGTCGAATTGAGAACCTCTTGTTTTTTCGTTTTCGTCGGTTGATAACGAAGCGTTAGCGCGTTATAATCTTCCTTCGCAGCGACATCTAGTGACGAATACCCAAAACATTCCAACAGTGAGTTTGTTCGTTTGTTTGTTTGTTACGCTTTCACGCAAAAACTACTGAACCGATCACCATGAAATTTTGTATACACGTTTTCTGCGACACCAGAAAGGACATAGGGTACCTTTCATCGTTCAAAGCGGACGAAGTCGCGGGCACTAGAGATTTAATAATAAATTGAATTGTTCTTTTATACAAAGTAATCATAAATTATTATAACCTATTTATTTCAACTTGTGGCTGAAGTAGAGTGTTTTGATGAATATTTATCCGTTGAGACGTAACGTAATGTGATTGAATGATATATTATGTACGAAGAAAATTCCAATAAGTAAGTAAGTATAGTAACTGATT